>BSBN01000077.1:6115200-7425267 GCA_027924645.1 Cunninghamia lanceolata
TTCATGGTTTTCATCTTCCTCAGGATACTCCCTCTGAAACTCAGATGTAGGATCCTCTTCTATGTCTGAGTTGGAAGTTTGAATTTCTGAATCAATATAATTTCTGGCCCTTTTAAAAGCTATGTCTTCCTCAAAAATCACATCTCTGCTTAGTTCAATCTATCTTTGACCAGGTATATATATTCTATAAGCTTTTTATGTTTCACTATAGCCTACAAAGATGCCTTTTCTCCCAGAAGGTTCTAGCTTAGTTCTTTTCTCTTTGGGCACATGAATGTAAACAGGACAACCAAATATCCTTAAATGACTAATGTCTAGTTTTGTGCCAATGAAAGCTTCTTCAGGAGTTTTGTTATCAATATGAGAGTGAGGACATCTGTTATGTATATAGACAGCAGTACTAGATGCTTCTGCCCAAAGAGAAGTGTCTATATTCTGATCAAGTAGCATAGCCCTAGCACCTTCTATAATGGTTCTATTTTTTCTTTCTGCAACTCCATTTTGTTGAGGATTATAAGGTACAGTGAACTCCCTCTTAATCCCAGTGTTTTTACAAAAGTCTTTAAAAATGTCTGAAGTGTATTCACTCCCATTATTTGTTCTTAAGGTTTTGATTTTTCTCCCGAAAGAGTTTTCAATAATGGATTTGAATTCCTCAAATCTTTTAAGGATTTCTTGTGATTCTTTACATTTAATAAAATAGATCCATGTCTTTCTGGAGAAGTCATCAACGAAGATTACATAGTATAGAAACCCACCTAAGGAGGGTACAGACATGGGTCCACATAAATCTGAGTGGACTAGTTCTAATACTTTATTTGTTTTGCTAGAACTATTTTGAAAGGACCCCTTTGTATTTTTCCCCAAGGCACACCCCTTACATACCCCTAAATTACATTGTGTGAGTTTGGGCAACCCTGTAACTAGTCTTTCCATGGAAGATAGGGCACGGAAATTTAGGTTTCCTAGTCTTCTATGCCATATTTCATTGGAGTCTGCAACTTCATGAATTAGGGCTAGATTTGGTTCTGTACATAACTCGTACAAGTACCCTTGTCTATGACCTATGGTTTTGGCTTTCTTAATAGTAGAATTCTTTGGCCATGCCAATACTTTGCTATCCATAAAGGTCACCCTATATCCATTATCTTCAAGTGCAGATATGGAGACTAGGTTTCTTTTGATGCCTGGGACAAACAATACTCCAGTAAGTTGGATGGAGATACCAGTCTTTAATTTGAGAGTGCATGTGCCAACACCCTTGACTGGATGCACAGAGTTATCTCCAATTGTTACTTCTTCGTCAGTCTCTTCTACCATGGTGTCTAGTAGTTCCCTTAACCATGTGATGTGTCTTGATGAACCACTATCTATAACCCAGGGGTTGGATTTATTTGATACTTGGTTTGAAAGTGCAGAGTAAAATACATATTTCTCGGATTCATGCTCCTTTATTTTGGCATAAGATGCTTGTTGTTTGGTTCTGTCAGGACATCTGATTGCATAGTGTCCATATTGGTCGCATCTGAAACATTAGATGCGAGAAATGTCTTTCTTGAATGAACCTTTCCCGTGATAATTTTTCCTCTTCTTGAAGTGTTTCTTCTTCTCTTTCTTTTGAGAGTTTGTATTTAGAACATGAAGGTCTTCATCTATATTTTTCTGTTTTGACCCTTTCTTTGTCTGTCTAGATTCTTCTTGAAGATAGTCTGATCTTAGGCGGTCAAATTTTGGAAATTTAGACCTTGCACTAATGCGTTGAATAAATGTCTCTCAGGAATTTGGGAGACCATCTAGAGCAATAAGTGTTAGTTCCTTGCTTTCAATTTGGTACCCAAGTGTTGATAGTTCATCCCTTAGTGCAGATATTCTCATAAAGTATGCATTGATAGATTCTCCTTTGTTCATACTTATATGATTTATTTCTCTTTTTAGGGCTAAGGTTCTGCTAGAGTTATTAATTTCATAATTGCCTTCAAGTGACTTAAACATATGATATGTAGTCTCATGCTTTGTCAGAATCAGCACGATATGATCTCTAACTCCATCAACTATGATTTTCATGGCTTTCTCATTTCCTTCAATCCATGTCATTTTATCAGGATCATTCTTTGGTTCCGTTTTGTTTTCTCTCACAAATGAATCAACTTTGTTTTCTTTTAGTATCATCATAATTCTGAATTTCCATGATGAGAAGTTATTTCCTCCTTCCAATCTGTCTTCGAATTGGATTGATGTTGTCATTTGAGAAATGAGATGTATTAACTCTGAATTTCTCAAGTTCGATTTTCTGCCTGGATTCTGCTTAACGTGGCTCTGATACCATGTAAATTCAAATCGAACTTAAAATCTCTGATTTGGATATTTTCTGAAAGTTGGATATTTGTATTACAGAGTTTAATTTATTACTGTCTTTTGTTTTCCCAGATGTAATTTCTACTTCTCATAGACTTCCGATTTTTGTGTTGATGCATAGTATTGCTGGGCAAAGACATTGATATATATATGTTAGTGACTGTAGGAGTCACATCTGTGATAGACGTGACTCCTCAAGGAGTCAGGCCTATCACAAGTGTGACTTCGTCACCGTGTCTAATGAAGTCAGTTTCACCGATGTTAATAATTACTAATCGCTGTTTAGAATGCAGACTATGTTTATACTTTGGTAATGTATCATTCGATCATGCTATTGATATTTATTTTAACACACCTTAAATATTAAGTACGTTATCTGATCGAAGCTACAAATAACTCAACACCCATATTATGTTAAATGAAAATTATGTTAAAGCGTCCATATTATTAAATATATAATAATATTATATTATTATATAATATTATATAATATATATTATATAATAATATAATATATATATTATATAATATCATATTATATTATAATATGTTAAATTATATTGTATTGTAATATAATATATTATTATATTATATTATATTATAATACAACACACTCCCTCAATTCAAAATATTTTTTTAATTATCCACTTTAATATCATTTTGTCTAATTTTTATTTGTGTGACTAATTATTTAGTTCTATTTTTTACTAGTGATAACTAAATTAGTCATTTATTTATTCATTTATAGCTGTGTTGCAAAAAATTAGTAGAATTTTGATCACGTGACTAAAAGTTTTAGTCACCTGGTCATTTATTTGTCATATTTCTATTAGTGTGTTAAGACTTATTTTCTTCAAGTTACTTGGGCTCTTGGTCTGACCTTTATTATCTGGCATATTTGGTTGGAGAGGAATCACAGGACTTTTCAAGATGAGAAGTTGGTTGTCCAACATTTGTGGTGGAAAATTCTTCATTCTTTGGGAGAAATTGTTTCGACTAAGTGTGACTTGGCTGAGGGTGTGGATCCGGGAGATGTTGCATGTTGCAATTGTCTCAATCTTCCTCTTCAGAGTGGTGCTGTGAAGGGTGCTGGCCAGATCATTAGAAATATATGTAGACATCCTCTTCGGAAGATAAATAGGGAGGGGTGTTGGTGTCCTCCACAGGGTGTGTTGAAAATCAACATGGATGGTTCTTCTCGGGGAAATCCTGGTCATGCTAGTATTGGGGGGGTTGGGCGAAATAGTTTTGGGACTGTTTAGTTTATCTTTTTTGTTTATAAGGGTCTGCATACTAACAACGTGATGGAGGCTCTTGCCATTTTATATGCTATGGAGCGCAGTTGCGCTCTTGGGTGGAGAAGGATCATTTGTGAGTCTGATTCTTAGGTGGTGGTGACTTTGTTGAAGAGGCAGCAATTAGAAGATGTAAGTTGGCATTTAGCTTTGATTATAAAATAGATTCTTAATTTGTGTGCTTCCTTGGACTCTGTTACTTTTTGTCACATTCCTAGAGAATGAAAAGGAGTTGCAGATTGTTTGGCCAAATGGGCCTCTGGTCATCTACAGAACTGGAACATTGTGGATAGGGGTCAATTACCCCTAGATTTGTCTCAAAATTTGGACCACTTAGTGGATATTGACAAGCATGTGTAATGCCCTTGCTTTGTACTTCTTTGTTTTGGTTGGAATAAATTTTTACCCTCTTTTAGTGAAAATACTTGCATATTTATAATATATCCAAATCCAAATGCCCCTCTCTTGGAAAATAAATTAAAATAATTAATTTCCAATAAATTCCCTCCAAATATGCTCACCAAAATAGCCCATGCAAGATTCTTGTCAAAAATTAGAAAATAACTCCCACTATGACAACCTGTCATAGATGTTGTCATAGAATCTTGTCATAACTGTCATAGAATCTTCTAAAAATGGATTTTGGTTGTTACAACATCTTATCTATATTCCATGCCCCCACTTGTGCAAATAAATGATAATATTTAATATTTTATTGTTTTCCATTAATATTATGTCCATAATTTGTTGGATGCACAATAAAATATTAAATCAAATATCTTCCCTCATTAAATATATTAGTCCATGGGAAAATAGGAATGGTCTAATAATCTCACCAATTCAATTTTAATGTAAAGGGGATGTAGAGCTAAAACTCTACATTTTTTTAGCTATATTGCCTCAGTATATTTCAATGGCTAAATTTGTGGTTGTGTTTCTCGTGCACGGATCGCACCATGTGTCATTTCCTTATGGAGCAACAATATTAAGCGGATATTGCCGCGTGTTTCTTTCCTTTCAGTGGATGCAGCAGAGTGTGCCACCTAGTAGTAGCAAACTTCCTTTTCTTAAGTTGTATTGCTTGCTGCGGAGTTTGCCACGTGTTGATACCGGATCCAGTTTCTTAAATGCCGCTTGCTAGCGGGTGTTGCCGTGTGTCATTTTGAGCTTTGAGCGGATGCTACTGCGTGGATTTTATTTTGTTAAGGCTTGTTAGTACCGGCATGTATATGGTGGGCCACAGTTTTAAGACACATTTTATTGCTTGTTGCGGAGAGCACCACGTGACGAAAGCGGAGGAGGGAACTTCTTTTATTTCGATGCTCTCGAATAAAGACACGTTATGATTTTTAGTTGTATTGGAGTGTGACAAGTGTCAATCTCCGCGGGTTTCCTCAGAGTCTTTTTCACAAGCTATTGTTTTGCTAGATGGTGCCACGTGTCTAGTTGTGTTTCTTGCGGGAGGTGCCATGTGTCCCAGTTTTATTTCTTGGTGCAAATAGTAAAGCGGCATATATAGTGGGTCCCATAGTTATGTTTCAGCCTTTAAGTCAAGCAAAGAGTGCCAAATGTCATAGCGACAAGTTGCTCGGGCATAAGATAAAGTTTTAAGTGTTCAACCAATAGAGACACGTATCAGTTCCAAGATCTAGCGGATGGCGACAAGTGGCACTTTTCTGTGTGTTTCATTTTGAAGGTAAAGGAGTTATCAGTTAAGCATATGGTGCCATGTGTTATATTTTTGAAGTTTCTCGCCCACAAGTGTTGCCATGTGTCTTAATGGAAATGCAGTTAGAGTGTCACATATTTTGTTCCTCAGCCAATGAGGGCGCAGGAAAAAATAGTTGTAGATTTAGAAGATCTCATTGGTCAAGGACTTCCAGTTAGCTTCAGTTCTATTTTGCCATTAAAGATTTGGGTTGTTGCAAGCAATTTTGAACCAAGTTTATGGCTATATATATGTAGGAATTGTAATAGTTTGATAGAATTAAGAGATATCTTGAGTTGATTAGAAAATTCAGAGATTTTGCTATGACCAGACTGTGTCATTTGCCTTAATTTTGTTATTTCTGATAAGAAGGTTGATATATCTGTGCATGTCACTGTGCCTCCTGTATTTGTTGGAATATTAATGAAAGAAACTATGTTCTATGCCTTATTGATATTATCTATGTCTTTGCATAAATTGTCTGTGTTTAGCCTTTGATCTTATTCATTTACAATCTATTTATATTTATCATGCAACATTTGCTCTTTAATATAGCTGAATCTTAAAGATTAGTTCACTGTGCTAGTTAAGGAAACACAATTTATTCAAGCGCATCACCATAGTATTAGATTTTGCTTATTGTATATGTAATCATGTTTCTTTCTCTCCCCTTTACACAAAACCTCATTTAAATAGAAAGAGCTAGCTTCTTTAAAATCTGGAGGTTGTTTCAAGTAGCAAGTCCCCCATTCTTGAAATTTCCCATGTTGGTGTTGGAACCTGTGCAATTTTAAGCATCAACAGTTTTTGGCACACCCGGTGGGACCTTTCTTGAAGTCTTGATCAAGATCATATGAACCAGAGAGCGACGAGGAGTTAGAGCTGTGGACCAACAACAAGGGCTCAGTCTGCTGCTAATCCAAGTATTTTATTGCCACCATTAGTTGCTACTCCAAGGAGAAGAGTGAATCAAGTTGCAATATTGTCGGGAGTAAACATGGGAGCACTTGTAGCCCCAAGGAACTATGCAAATAGGAACACTGGCAGTCCTCTCATTCTCTTTGTACCACCAGCTACTTGGGATCCAATTCCAGCTAAATCTTTGAAAGCTTTACCCAAATTCAATGGAGAAGATTCCAAGACACCAGGGGAGCATCTTCAAGATGTATCAGATGTGTGTGCAGTACATGTTATTACTGTACAAAATGTGGCAATCAGATTGTTGGCAGCTTCTTTCAAAGGGAAGGCTCTAGACTAGTATAGATCTTTGACCCTAAATACAATATCTACCTGGGATCAGCTTGGGGATGCTTTCTTTACAAGATTCAAAGAGAAGGGTGACAAATCTTCCCTGCTACAACAATTAATCGCCATAAAGAGGGCACCACAAGAAGCTATAACAGACTTTAACACTAGGTTTCAAAAGACATTGGATAGAATCCCTGCTACAGCTAGACCACCATCAGATATGGCAATTGTATTCTACCTCAAAGCTTTCAATTCTGATATATCTGTAATGATTCAGCCCCTATGAGGTCAGACCCTACCAGAAGCATACAAGTTGGCTGTTAAGGCTAAGAATAATCTAATAGATGTTGGAAAGTTGCCTCCAAGGCCTCCCATGCCTATGTTCCCAGATATTTCAATTCCCTTGCCACAGGAAGTCCCTAATCCTACAATTACACCTGTGTCTACGTATACCTTCCCAACACCCCAACAATCTATTGTGCCAACACCCTCTGCCCCTCCATCTGAAATGGATGATATGAAGAACATTCTTAGGACCTTCTCAAATGAGATTATTAATATTAAAAGGCAACAGACTTCTTACCCAAGGCCTCCTTATCAAGGTTTCCAAGGAAATAGACCCCCATATCAATCAAAGCAGTATCAAGGTCCTCAAAGACCAAATAATCCTCAACCTTTAAACCAATTGGTCACAGTTCCCACACCTTTACAGGTTGTCCCTCATAACCCAAATAGAGAGATAGTCCCTGGGCAAAATAATTTAGTAGAAGATACCAATGCTTGGTGATTTCCTTGCAACAATGCCCATATGCCCAGAGATTGTCCTAGAGGCAATTTACAACAAAAAATAGCAGAACAGAGAAGGGTCGAAGGACAAGTCATGGTGTCTAATGCTCCTCCATACCAGTCACCTATAGTCCAGAATACAGTAATCGTGGCTCAGATGCAAGGAATGTCTATTCAGCAAGAAGAAGAAATTGCTCCTAAGCATGCTTTATTTTCATGGATTGAAGATGAAGATTCAGTGTTCTTGAATGAAGCATCTACTTCCAAGAAACCCTCAGTATAGTTTGACTATTATACTAGATCAAAAGGAAGAATGACAAAGTAGTCCGAAGCCACAAATAATGAGACTACTGGAGCTCCTCCTTTCCAGAATCATTATAATCTAGTTTCTAGGCAAGAAGTGCCTCAACCAGTTCAGAATCAAGCAGTCTCTGGTCAGATGCTAGAAAGAACAAGATATCCTTACTACCCAAGGACACAGAAACTAGGACCTATGAATGTGGTAGAACAGTTAAAAAAGACTCCTACACATGTATCAATCTGGGATATGCTAGCTATTCCTGAGCAAAAGACGTTACAAGAAGCACTATAGAGCCAGGTGGGCTCTAAATCTACCAGTACTAAGGAAGGAGGTGTTGATAAAGGAAAGGCTCAACATAAAGACACTACACAATTACAGACTGCAGCTCTATTGAACACTGCACCAGAGGTAGGTAAATCTAAGCCAGATCCATTTTATCTGACTTTAATAGTGGGGAAGAAATTATTGCACAACTCAATGATAGATTCTGGAGCTAGTACTACAGTCATGCCAAAACAAATAGCAGATGCTTTAAAGATAAATATGAGCCACTTATTAGAGGAGTCATGCAATTAGATGGAAAGTTTGTCCAAATTATAGGAAAGATTAAACAACTCCCATTGCAGCTATATACCTGCCCCAATATAACTGTAAAACAAGATGTAGTAGTCATAGATATTCCCCCTATTTTTGGTTTATGCCTATCTAGAAATTTCACAGCCAAGATAGGAGGATACATGTCACTGGATTGGTCACATCTAATTTTGAGAACCAAGTATGGAACAAAGATGAAAGTGTTGTCTGAACCTTTGTCCAAAGATCATATCATTGATGAACCAGCCCCAAGAATAGAAGCATCACATGCCATGATGAATAAGGAAGAGAGAGTCTTTGTTGAAGAATTAGGTGATTGGACTGAACATGACCAACAAGAAGAGGAAAATAGTCAATTGATGACCATGATGCAAAGTGATCCTTATGGAAACTATGACTCTACTGGTTTGGGCACTTATGTGATCTTTGAAGAAGGCCAAGAAATTCCAAATGTTATGAGAAAAGAAGTATCTGAAAAGGAAGAACCTGAAAGAAACTCTAAAATCTGGACCTTAAATTTTGATGGGGCTAGGAGCAAAAATGGTGCTGGAGCGGGTATTTGCTTCACTGCTCCGAATAGTGAGAAAATTCTTAGAGCTATACGTTTTCAGTTTGCTTGCACTAATAATGATGCTGAATATGAATCTTTAGTGCATGGTCTTATGATTGCCAAGAAGAGAGGAATCAAGAATTTGGTAGTTAAGGGAGACTCAAAACTAGTGGTAAAACAAACCAGAGAGAAAGTTGTAGCAAAGAATGTAAGAATGAGATCCTACCGTCACAGGATTTGGGATCTAATAGATGGTTTTGATGCTTTCAATATTGAAGTTGTCCCCAGAACCCAAAACACTGAAGCAGACAGAATGGCACAAATTAGTTCTCAGTTTGACCCAGCAAGTGACCTACTTGTTAATAGTGAGTCAGTTAAAGTTATAGTAAGACCAGCAATTCCAGACAATGACTAGAATTGGCAGGTTTTTGATAATGATCTTCAAGTACTCTTATTTTTGCAACAGTCAGGAGAGTTTGTTGATCAATTACAACCCAAGATTGAAGAACTTATGGTGATCAAATTATTCAACTAAAGTCAAATAAGCTCCCCAAAAGATTGATCACTCTAGAGAATCTATTTGACCCTGAAGATGTAATCTTAGACAAAAGGAAGTTTAAGGAAAGTAAAGATGATTATTCTGAAATTCAGGTTAGTGAAGGAAGGAAGCTAAAGATAGGCAATGCTACTATCCAAGAAGAAAAGGACAAGCTGATTGCTTTGTGTAACAAGTATGATAGGGTGATTGCTTGGACCTATGAAGATCTTCATGGCTATGATAGAGACATCATTCAACATACCATAGAGCTTGCTGAAGGATCAAAACTAGTCCAACAGAAGCAAAGACCAATGAATCCTAGAATTGAGCCACTAATGGTAGATGAAATACAAAAGCTTCTAGAATCAAAGATCATTTTTTCAATTAAACATTCAACCTGGGTGTCTAACCTAGTACCTGTAAGGAAAAAGAATGGTGACATAAGACTCTGTGTGGATTTCAGAGACCTGAATAAAGCATCATTGAAAGATCACTACCTCCTGCCTTCTATGGAATAGATTTTGCAAACTATGGCTGGGTCTGAGAGGTTTTCTTTGCTTGATGGTTTCTCAAGGTATAATCAGATTTGGTTAGCAGATGAAGACCAACACAAGACAACATTCACTACAAAGTGGGGAACATTTGCATACGCTAAGATGCCTTTTGGTCTTTCAAATGCTGGGGCTACTTTTTAGCGTGCAATGGATGTAGCATTCGTGGAACTTATAAATAAGATTATTTTGATTTATCTAGATGATCTGACCATATTTACCAAGGATGCCAAAAATCATTTTGATCACCTAGAAGTTGTTTTCCAGAAGTGTCAAGAATTTGGGATTTCCCTAAATCCTAAGAAATGTATCTTTGTTGTGCCCCAGGGGAAACTTTTGGGACACAGTTTCAAAGGATGGGATTTCCATTGATCCAAAGTGATTCGCAGCTATAATGAATTTATCTTTGCCAGTTGACAAGAAAGCAGTTTAGTCCTTTTTAGGAAAGATTAATTTTGTCAGTCGCTTTATGTCTGATTTTGCAGGGCTAGTCAGGCCCATTACTCTGTTGCTGAAGAAAGATTTGGTTTTCAAATGGACAACAGAAGGGAGACAGGATTTTGAAGAGGTCAAGAGAGCCATTTCAACTGTGCCAGTACTGAGAAACCTAGATTTCTCTAAGCCCTTTATAATGTATGTGTATGGAGGAGAACACAGTGTTGCAACTGTTTTGACTCAGAAAGATGACAAAATAGAAGGGGAACACCCAATAGCATTCTTCTCTAGAACACTAAGGGAGTATGAATCAAAATATAATTTTGTTGAGAAACAAGCCTATGCTATGGTAAAAGCATTTAAGAAATTCAAACACTTAGTAACAGGGAATAAGATTCTTATATTAGTAGCCCACCCTAGTGTAAGGGAATATATCATGGAGGGTGAGATCACTGAAAAAGGGCCAATTGGATAACTAAGATTTTAGAATATGATGTGGAGGTAAGGCCTACCAAATTGGTTAGAGGCAAAGGACTGTGTCAATATATGACTCAAGACATAGAAAAATTAGTGCCAGAAGAAGCAGAAAATGAAAGGTGTTGAGACTCCAAGAGATTGACCAAGACTCTTGGGTAAGAGATAGAATACAGTTTATGAGGACTGGTGTGTTCCCAAATGAACTCTCCCCTGATAAGAAAAGATATTGTAGGCAATAGGGAGTTCATTTTGTATTAAATGATCATGTCTTATTTAGAAAGAATATTGATGGAATACTCTTAAGATGTATAGAGAAGGATGAGGCTCAAAGGGTGTTACATGAATTTCATCATGGAACCTTAGGGGGTCATTTTTCAGCAAAGACTACTACAATTAAAGTGACACAAGCTGGTTATTTCTAGCCTACACTGTTTGCAGATTACTATCAAATGTTTAAAGAATGTCAAGCTTCCCAGTTCTATACAGGGAAGAGAAGAAATGCAGCATTGCCTTTAAGTCCCATAGTAGTAAATGAACCCTTTGCTCAGTGGGATTTAGATTTTATTGGCATGATCAATCCAGTGTCAAATATGGGATACAAGTGGATTCTTACTGCAACAGATTACTTTACAAGGTGGAGTGAAGCAGTACCACTCAAGGAAGCTACTGAAAAAGTGATCCTAGAGTTTTTAGAAGGGGTAACTTCTCGGTTTGGTCCTCCCCGTACTATCATATCAGACAATGCGAAGGCATTGTTAGGGACTAGACTGTCTGAGTTTGCTTTAAGAAATGGAATATATCTGAAAACTTCTTCTAATTACAATCCACAAGGCAATGGTTTGGCAAAGTCTACCAATAAGAACCTGATCAGACTCATAAAAAGAATAGGAACTAATTATCAGAAAGAGTGGCACAAGTTACTTAACATAACACTATGGGCTGATAGAGTCACACCAAAGCAAGTGACTAAAATGTCTCCCTATGAGTTAGTTTATGGCAAACAGGCAGTGATGCCACTAAGTATAGAAATTCCTGCCTTATAGTTGTTGAAATAGTTGGAAATTGAGGAAAATGGCTCGATGCAAGTCAAACTCGCCAAGTTGCTGGAAGTTCAAGAAAAGAGAGAAAATGCACACGAATTAGTAATGAAGCATCGGCAGATGGTTGAGAATTGGTTTGACAAGAAAGCTTCTAATCCAAAATTTGAAGCTAGGTCTCTTGTGCTGAAATGGGATGAAAGAGCTATCAAATCAGGCCGACACAACAAATTTGAATCATTATGGATAGGTCCTTTTAGGATTTGTTCTTGTAAGTAGCAAAATGCATTCGAGTTGGAGACTATGGATGGAGAGCTTGAAGAGATTCCGGTAAATGGGATCTTTCTGAAACATTTTAACTAAGTCTGAGACTCACCATATATCATAGTTAGTTAGGTACTTTTAAATTCATTTCCCGCTTTTGTCTTGCTTTCCTGCTTTTCCCTTTTAAATAAGTGTTCCAAGAGCATGTGTCAGTAGCACAGAGGTTCCTTTTCATTAGTAGTTGCATTTATTTGAGGTTGTTCGGTAGTACCTTAATTTCAAGAAAGTACCCATCTTTTCAGAAGATCGCCACTCTTAGTACGAGTCTGACACTCCGTCCAATACGGATTTCAAAAGATATACTAACAGTCTCCCAGCATTAATGCCATTAATAAGACATGATGTGTCATTTATTGTTTCATTATGCCTCACTGAGCTAAGTTTTATTCTCTCCGAGAGTTGCATTTGCCATTGTCATCTTGCATTCCTAATTGTTGTTGCGTCCAAGCTCCATGCCCCGCAAGCATTTCAAGCTAAGTGTAGTTTCTTTTACAGTTTTCTCATTTTCTGTGTTAAGAGCTCCTAAGTTTTTCACAATAGATATAGAAATGTCAGAGACACAATCACCGTAGGAGGGGTTAGAAATCTTTGAAAAATCTGATAAGTTGATGAATAGAAAATCCTACGCTTCTACACCTGCACAGCCAAGGAAAAATTATCCAAGGACAAGGGTCCCAGAAACAGGGGTGAGCATAGACCCAACTCAGGTAAAAGATTATGCTGATGGCATCTTCAACACACACATGTAAAAGAATACCAAGAGTCTCCGGGAGGGAGCTCATCAGAGATGCCTCGCCCGCGCAGCAAAGGGACAGTGGGAAACCTTCGGGATGAGAATATGGACATCCCAGTTGGCACAGTTTCTAGTTCCTAATGTCCACCTGTGCCCTGAGTTGATCAACTTGTGTGCAGAATTGTTTCACCCACCTTCCAATTCTATTCAATGTGGCCCATTTATGATTCAAATTACTCCTACTTGGCAATTAGAGATATGCTGGCTTTGCAGTATGATAGAACAACCACATTTCCTAATATCACTAAATTGTAGGGCACATGGGCAAACGTCAATAATAAGGTGAAGTTTCTAAACGCTGAAATGTGTCTGGGTGAAGATAATACCCAGTTACCTGCATTGCCCACTGGTCGTGCTCAATTCAACTCTGACGTCCAAGAAGCCCTTGCTATGTTGGCCTTCATCTTTGGTCAGAATGAAGATTCTGCAATACATGATTGGAAGATTGCAGTCCTTGTCAAATTGAAGACCGTGGATAAGTCCCAGAAGTATTGGCTGGATTTTTCAGAACAAATCGCAGCAGCTATGATAGACCAACTCACAAATTTCCAGATGAAACGTGTTTTCAGGTATTCCGCATATCTGTTCCATTTGATGTTGTATCAAAATTTTGGTCTCTTCAAGCAATACATGTCTCTAAATATGTATGACCCAGAGTCTTCTAGTAATAGAACTGTTCCGGTGTCTGCCTAGACCCATGTGTTGTCCGATACTTCAGACCCCTATGAATTTTTAGAATGTTTTGTTGCTCCTGCTTTTAGTCATTTAAGCCCTGAGCCTGTAGAAAACAGGATGACACAGAGTCTCAGGGGTTTTCTAACAAGTTATCCAATCCCTTGTGAATATTTCTTTGGGGCTCACCCAATTATAATTAGAGTCCATGGTTTTAGTGGGGAACCTATTTTATTGCTAAAGGTCTTGACCCCTAGGGTCACATTTCTGGAAGTAGCTCGTCAAGTGTCTGTTATAGACAAAGATTTTGGTCATAAGAAGAAGAAAAAGAAGATGTATGATGTCCCCTAGACAAGGGGGAAAGTAACAATTAAAGTTAGAGGTACTGAGAATCTCCTGTTGAGGAAGTTAGCTACCTATTGTTTCTTGATTGTGGAAGATAAATGAAGATATGATCCAGACAGTTTCCTAGCTACCTGGATTATCAACAACAAAGTTTTTGCTAAAGTTGTTCATGAGGGATGCCCTTTCTTTGAGGATAGAAGATCCCTAAAGGAAGATGACCCTGCATTTTATGTAGAATTGAGTGACTTGCCATATGAGGGGCCCAGGTCCTAGGAAACATTCTATGTGAAAGAGGGAGTTTGACCCTAAGATGAAAATGACCCCAGGCCTAAGGAAAACATTGAAAAGTAAAGAATGGAGTACAAAGAAAATTGAGGCTTACTAGAAATATAGGAAAGAAATCTCTGAATTTACTCACACATTTAGAAATGTAGAGACAGATGAAAAATGGGAGTCAATTTGGGATGAATGGCATCCATCTCCAGTCTCAAGCCCAGATACTAGCAACATTCCAGGAAAGTCACAAGAAGCTGAGGAAGAAACAGGGGAGGTCCAAAAAATTTAGGAAATGGGACAAGCTTCATCTGCAGAACCAAGATCTCCATGGCCTCCATCTCTCAGTACCCTTGAGAAATAAAAAGAAATTGTGTCATCGTCATCTCTCAGGACCCATATAGCTTCGGCATCTGGGGGTCTCGGAGTGGCACCTTTGAAACAAACAATAACTGATGTTGAAGAAGAAGACCCAAAGGAGGCATCAGGTAGGCCTCTAAAGATAAGAAGATTAATCTTACTAGAGGACGAAACAGAGGAAGGAGAGTCTTTGCCCCAGCAACAACAAGCTCCAGTCATTTCATTTATGGCTCAGGTAAGCACTTCTTCTCTCATCTCTCCTATCTCTATTTCTTCTTATTTAGGAGTGGCATCCCAAAGTGCCCAAGTTTCCATGTCTCCTGCCACTCTTGCTGCGCCTTCACAAACCTTTGCCCCAATTGCCAGTGCACCGGCCATGTCTTCACAGGCCATAAATTTGCCATTATTTTCCCCTTCCATGCCCAAGAGGGCCTTGCCTCAATTTGACCCTAGCCAACAGATAACTGCCATTCCTTATGGCCTGCCACAAGGTCGCCCATTTGTTGGAGGATATATTGCATCCCCTCCTACTTTCCAAGCCCAGGCAGACACAGCAAGGAAGGCCAGAGAAGCTCGGATTGAAAAGAAAAGGAAGAAAGAGAACAAAAGCCCTGTTGTGGCTCATATGAAGTCACTATTTGATCCCATTCAACAGTCTTTGACTGTCACACATCTATCTCCCAATTTGGTCAAACCAAATGAGCAGATGCAGCCACAAGACTATGTGATGAATGCAGTGGCTATGGACATGTCCCTTTTCATGCCACAAGACCAGGTAGAGTTAATGAATGAAACTGCTACAGTAGTTGCTACTGACTACCTGAAGGTGTTCAAAAGGCTACAAAAAGTTGAAGCTGATTTGGCACAGGAAAAGGTTAATAGCAGTAACCTGACTTGGGAGATACAATCCAAGGTCAATGAAATTGATAACTTGAATAAAGAGTTGCAATCAACTGTTTCCATACAAATTCATCAGACAACACAGGCTCAAGTTGCAGCCTTAAAGACTGAGTTGGCACAGGAAAAAGTTGTTGTTGCCACATTAAGGCAGGAGAAAGCCACAGTAGAGAAAAGACATTAGGACAAGTTGTCAGAGGCAACACAATTGCAACAGACATTGTTAAAGGAGCAAAATCTAAATAGTGCATCTCAAGCACAGTACATGGCTGAGCAACAAAAGATAAAATAGCTAGCAATTGAGTTGGCAAACAGACCATAGAATGCAAGAGTTTTGAATTTGGTTAAAGAATTATATGTGTCTATGTGGAAGAGAATCTCTAAGGAGATTATATAGCTCAAGCCATCTCTTACCTTCTTATTGAATGCCCGACAATTGTGTGAGAAGGTGTATTCTTCTGTACAGACAACATTGTCAATTGTTTCATTAAGAGTTTCTGATTCTCAGCTATTGTTGCAGAAGTTATATGACACAATTGATGAGGCACTATCTGCAGCTGGTATAAGTGACAGAATAGTTTCTACTAAGAAGGTGAATGAAGTTTTGAGTTGCAACTCTGCTGCAATGAATTGTAAAGAGCTCCTGGATATAGTCAAGGAAGGAGTCAAAAATATGAAGAAGCATATTGAAGATCTGGTGCAATTAGGTCTGCCTTCACCTTTCCCTGACGACAACACAATATTGATGATTGATGAGATAAAGGCTCTGCTATTGACAAAACAAAATGATCAGACTATTTTTTAAGGTCCGAGTGATTCATCAAGTGTGGGAGAAGTCGAAGCTGTGTTGGTGCCAATGGCTCAGCTTGAGTTTCAATTAAGAGCTATAGTCCAAATTTTACAATCATTTTCTCATAAAGAATTATCAACTTAGATTTCGCTTTTCAAGATTTGCAGAGCAGACAAGGGATGTCAGATTCAGAGTGGTCTGTGTACCAGACTGCATCGCAGAATTTATGATTGAAGTTTTCATTGACTGCGGCATTGTCTTTTTGTTTCTCTTTTTGGAGTTCTTTCTGAGCAGGCTCAGGAGTTCTTATGGTCGCCAAGAACTGTAGAGCTAAAACTCTACATTTTGTTTTAGCTATATTGCCTCAGTATATTTCAGCGGCTATATTTGTGGCTGTGTTTTTTGTGCACGGATCGCGCCATGTGTCATTTCCTTATGGAGCAACAGTATTAAGCGGACGTTGCTGTGTGTTTCTTTCCTTTCAGTGGATGCAGCGGAGTGTGCCACGTAGCAGTAGCAGACTTCCTTTTCTGAAGTTGTATTGCTTGCTGTAGAGTTTGGCACGTGTTGATACCAGAGCCAGTTTCTTAAACATCGCTTGCTAGCGGGTGTTGCCGTGTGTCATTTTGAGCTTTGAGCGGATGCTGCCGTGTGGATTTTCTTTTGTTAAGGCTTGTTAGTATCGGCATGTATATGGTGGGCCATAGTTTTAAGATACATTTTATTGCTTGCTGCAAAGAGCACCACATGGCGAAAGCGGAGGAGGGAACTTATTTTATTTTGATGCTCTCGGATAAAGACACGTTATGATTTTTAGTTGTACCAAAGTGCGACAAGTGTCAATCTCTGCGGATTTCCTCAGTCTTTTTCACAAGCTATTGTTTTGCCGGATGGCGCCACGTGTCTAGTTGTGTTTCTTGCGGGAGGCGCCATGTGTTCCAATTTTATTTCTTGGTGTGGATAGTAAAGTGGCATATACAGTGGGTCCCATAGTTATGTTTCAGCCTTTAAGTCAAGCGAAGAGTGCCAAATGTCATAGCGACAAGTTGTTCGAGCATAAGATAAAGTGTTAAGTGTTCAGCGGAGAGAGACACGTATCAGTTCCAAGATCCAGTGGATCACGACAAGTGGCACTTTTCTGTGTGTTTCATTTTGAAGGTAAAGGAGTTATCAGTTAAGCGGACGGTGCCATGTGTTATATTTTTGAAGTTTCTCGCCCATGGGTGTCGCCATGTGTCTTAACGGAAATGCAGTTAGAGTGTCACATATTTTGTTCCTCAGCCATTGAGCGCGCGGGAAAAAATAGTTGCAGATTCAGAAGATCTCATCGGTCGAGGACTTCCAGTTAGCTTCAGTTCTATTTTGTTGTTGAAGATTTGGGTTGTTGCAGACGATCTTGAGCCAATTTTATGGCTATATATATGTAGGAATTGTAATAATTTGATAGAATTAAGAGATATCGAGAGATGATTAGAAAATTCAGAGATTTTGCTATGACCAGACTGTGTCATTTGCCTTAATTTTGTTATTTCTGATAAGAAGGTTGATATATCTGTGCATGCCACTGTGCCTCCTGTATTTGCTAGAATATTAATGAAAGAAGCTCTACTCTGCACCTTGTTGATATTATTTGTGTCTTTGCATAAATTGTCTGTGTTTAGCCTTTGATCTTATTCATTCACAATCTGTTTATATTGATCATGTAGCATTTGCTCTTTAATATAGTTGAATCTTAAAGATTGGTTCACTGTGCTAGTTAAGGAAACACAATTTATTCAGGTGCATCGCCATAGTATTAGATTTTGATTATTGTATATGTAAGCATGTTTCTTTCTCTCCCCTTTACTCAAAACCCCATTTAAATAGAAAGAGCCAGCTTCTTTAAAATCTGGAGGTTGTTTCAAGTAGCAAGTCCCCCATTCTTGAAACTTCCCATGTTAGTGTTGGAACCTACACAATTTTAAGCATCAACAGAGGACATGACAAATTTCCCCTCCTCAAAATTGCTTGTCTTCAAGCAATTAAAACCATGATGCTTCATAATTATGTTATATTGCATACAAAGCCTTGATCCTGTACCTGTGAGATGTTGCAATTCCTGCCATAGAACACTATGAAAACCTAAAGACTTAGATTCATTTATGCCAATACCATGTACCAAACAAGAATATCCATATAATCTAATCTCTTGGATTTGCAAGACTTTGGTTCATTCTTTCCAATACTCAAACTGAACTACATCCTCCCACAAAGACTTGGTAAACTCACTAAATGCAGTTTTGTCCATCTTCCATCCTAGCATCTTGGAAAATCTCAAAGTAGTGAACTTGAGCTGAGTGACATTTATGCAGCAATCACCAAGGTATAAACAACTTATCCATGCTATCAATTGATTGTAGTATGTCTCCATTTATTTTGCATCAATAGCCTTACTTTCAGAACTTGCCTTTCTAGCTGTGTATATGCACTGTCACCAAGAAAACTAAACAAAAAGCTCTTGCAACCATTATCAAAAATATAAATCTAATTTATGTAGCCTAAAAAATAGTTACAACAGAAAACACATCCTTCATAATATTGAATACCAATCTTTGAAACCAATACCTTCTTTACCTTGAATTTGTGGAGACACTCCCTGCAGGATATATCACAAACTGCTACAAACTTTGCCTCTATTTGAAAGATGCTTGATGCAAATTTAGGATCTGATTTGGAACAGTAATGGAACATATGAAGAATAGAAAATGTTATCATATACCAGCATACCAAATTCCACCAAACTCTGGATATTGATTTTGCAAACCACAAGCCCTTCTGGTGGTAATCTATGCACTTCCTGAGTCCAACTAGCACAAATTGATCACCCAAAGGTAATTTCAAAATGAAAGTAGAAAATAAGTTTATTGCATCCTCTACTATATTAGGTGACTTACTGATGTACTTAATATTTTCCACCTTAAAAAACTTACAAGACAATCTCCCACAACAAATCAAATAGTGTCTTGGATCTCTAGCTAGGAAAGCATTGTCATTGGGCAACTTGTACCTGAGACTTCTGATACATTTGGTGATGTTATGGGTCTGATTTTTTCTTCTCTTAGGACTGTTATAACATCCATTACATCTTCTACCACAACCATTACATCTTTTGCAAAAACATCTTCCATTTAACTCTTCAGTGTTGAGATATATATCATGGAAATGCATAACATTAGACCCATTCATTACCTCATCTTGTGAGTAGTCATTTTCAGCCTCTTGGATTGGTCTATAGGATCCAAAATATAGTAATGGAGTGATCATACAGCAGCAACATTCATTCCATGGCACTTTGAGCTCCACAAAGAAAATCAATAACTTATTTTGTTTGAAGATGTATTCCCTAGAACCATTCATTGGCATATACTTGAATTTTTTCACAAACCCATTTAAAATGAGGGAAAAACTTTGACCTTCATGGATGGTAAGGATATACCAAGAAGAAAACATTCTGAAAAGTTTATCTACCCACATCACTTGAAATACCCCTCTTTGTGGCCCCAAACTCCCATAGTACCAAACCCAATAGATTCTCCATTCAATGTAATCCATCACATGGCTATCATGGGAAAATTGAAATTTGAATATTTTCAAAGAAAGACTGATTTTAAACATCTTATCACACCTTGCAAATCTTTCCTCTAAAACTTTGAACTTCATGTTATCAAGTTTCTTGATTTCCAATCTTTGTAATGAAAACCAAATAATTATTTCCTGTAGCACCACAAACTATAGTAGATCCATGTGAGAAATATGAAATATTAGCTTCATGTAGAGAAATAGTTACCTTTTAAATCCCTTCCAATGCTTCTTGTCTTGCATCCTCCTATATGCCATGAACACTAGTGACTTGGCCCAAGTATGTGACATCATTCTTCCTCAAATTTTTCTGATGCATATTAGCTTCCAACTCTATGAAATGTTGGAATATTCTATCTAATGGTGATCTTGGGAACATATTACTAAACATCATTCTTTGTGGATTTGGAAGCAATTGAATAACATAAAGTAGATTGTGTTTCTTACCAGAACTAAAGATTGCTCCATTACCATAGTCATATCGGAAGTGACATCCTATGGCTCCTTGCATTTGACTCTTAGGCTGCAACCATAGAACCATGTGATCCTTCACATTATTTTCCTCATGCTCAAGTATGATCAAATTGATATTTCCTGCATAGGTTGTTGATTTGAAAATTTTGGCAAGCTAAAATTTGACATCTATATCTAGAAAAATGTCCATTTCATGTGCATATCCTTCAATAGGGTCATCTTGGAACTCCTCATAGTGCAGAAAGTGTTAAGCACAAATACTCAATGCAACCCATAGAAAACTCTAAAACATACTGGTATCTTCTACCATAAATAGAAAACCCATTTCCTACAACTGTCAACTTCATGTTCTTAATTTGAATAGAGCCCCAACTTTGCATTAAGGAAGCCCAATCACCTTCCCCTGAAACATCATATCCTTCCACAAATGGATATGAGAAATCTGAAATGAAAAAAAAAAGATATGAGTTGGTTACCTTCATTGGCTCATCAAATACTTCTTGCATTCCATTCTCCTTCATGTCTAAAGTTCCATTGATATGATCCAAGTATGATAACTTTGCAACCTTCTTGATGCTAGGAACAATGAGGCCATCTTTTAGAGTCTTATCTTTCTTGTAAACTCCTCCATAAATCCAATGGTAGAAAATCTGTATGAAGCTTGTTCCTAAAAGTACCATGCCATGCTTAGTAATAAAATTGACAACATCAAATTGACACCTTATTTCCTTACCACATTTCCATGATAAGCATCTCATTGTGCCTATCTCCATTTGACCATTACCCAAAATATTTTCTTCAAGTATGGTACTTGGATTGCACAAGTGATCCATAAAATATGAATAGTCATCCTTCATAATGTGGTTAGAAAGCACAACAAACCCTATATGAATCCTCATACACTTCCTTTCATCCCAAATAGAAGAGATGGAGAACTCAATAGTGCCTCTAACTATTTTAATCCTCAAAAGATTACCTGGATCCCATATGAAAACACAATTTTGGACTTGACTCAAAGAGTCCTCATGCCCTATACTGCAAGTTGTATCCCTCACTCTTTAGCATGCTTTCCATGATGACAAAAATTTTGTAGTGACATATAAGGAGATGAATCTGAAATATTTTCATACCTTGGGCTGCAAATAAGATGTTCATCCTCATTTGCTAAAAGAGAGTTCATTGAGATATCCTCAACAACTCCATTTTTGTAACTCAAAACCCTTGAATTAGGACTAACCAAAATATTCTTCTCAAATGCATACCCATCCACAATGCTACTCTGCAAATCAAACAATGGCTCACCATTTGGAAGTTCGGAAGATAGTGGATGAATTGGTGCATGTCCCTCCATCTTGGGCTCTTCACAACTAACAAGAGATGTCTTTTCCTCCTCAACTTCATCAATATTTTCTTGACATGTACAATCATTAGTAGTAAAATAAACATCTATTTCCAAACAATTTTTACCTTCAAATTGTATGGTGGATTTCTCCAAGTTTTGTTTCCTTTCAATTTCTTGCAAAACTGATTTTTCTTTATGCTTCACCATCACCATTTCTAGTTCTATGGCCTTCTTTTCTGGCTCTTCCGGTTCTACTACTGTGACTGCTGAACCTTCCTTTGTATCATGCTCCTTAGCATCTTCTTGATTTTTGGTATTTATAGCCTTTTCCATCTTAACTTCTTCCTTTCTTCTTTTCATGAAATAATCTTCAAATGATACTTCAAATTTTCCTTTTGAAAGGTACTCTTCAAAAGTTCTGAGAACCATTCCTTCTTTAGGCAAATCTTTCCGAGTGAGTTATGCATATTCATAAAAAGTGAGGGTTGCCTTTGAAATTATACATTTCATATAATATTCATCAAACCATAATGATATTTTGGAAACTAAAACATCATTTTCCAAACTCCTCAAAAGGCATTTGAAGAACCCTCCCATGATCAACAACTCAGTACCTACAGGCTGGCAAGATCATGCTCTGATACCACTGTAATGTTCCAAACTAAGATTTATTTATGAGATCAGATCTGAAAATTAATTTCAACATTCACTACTAAAATTTGCAATAAAATCAATAAGACTAGCTAACAAGACAAACTAGAAATTACACCAAATATGTTGGAAACACCACAAACTGATTTTTATTGATTTTTCTGGTGTAAATAACATAATATAAGGCCTGAAACACTAATCACAATAGTACAAACATCTGCAACATAAATTCCCCAAAATCCACTGCAAACCATGTAAACTACACTGCTAAAAATTGCCAAATACATCACCAGATCAAACCCCACTAACAAGAACAGACCTTGGATGCTTGAAATGGATTCCAAATGACCATGCAATAGCAACACACTCCACAACACTATAACAACACTACACAACACACTAGAAATCACCAAAACTGCAACAAAACAACCTGCAAACACAACAATCCTTTGAAGCCCAATGCAATTCCTGGATGGAATTACTCTTTGTAACCAAAGGGTTTTCGTCCTCTGATTACTTGATACTGATGGGTTTTCATCCACAAGCCTCCAACTCCAATGGGTTTTCGTCCACTGAAAAAAATCCAAGCACAAGTGCTCAAACAAGAAAATTGGGTTGTAAAAATGATCAAAAAGTCCTTCTGAAAGAAAATATTTGCATATTTAAAATATATCCAAATCCAAACGCCCCTCTCTTGGAAAATAAATTAAAATAATTTAATTTCCAACAAATTCCCTCCAAATATGCTCGCCAAAATAGCCCATGCAAAATTCTTGTCGAAAAATAGAAAATAACTCCCACTATGACAACCTGTCATAGATGTTGTCATAGAATCTTGTCATAACTGTCATAAAATCTTCTAAAAATAGATTTTGGCTGTTACAACAACATTTTATCCATATTCCATGCCCCCACTTGTGCAAATAAATGATAATATTTAATATTTTATTGTTTTCCATTAATATTATGTCCATAATTTCCAGATGCATGATAAAATATTAAATCAAATATCTTCCCTCATTAAATATATTAGTCCACGGGAAAATAGAATTGGACTAATAATTTCACCAATTCAATTTTAATATAAAGGGGACATGACAAAGAACTTTCTCCAAAGGAGTTTTCCTTCTCCATTTTCCATATTTACTTCTTTTGTCATTTATATGAAATAAGTTTTCAACATCGTAAGGTTGACTTCTCTTTCACAAGCTAGCAAGATCCATCTTTGATACTATTTGTAATGTCCCAATTAAATTTTTATATTTTCTTTAAGTATAATAAAATCTAACTCACAATTATAGTAGCATAGTTAATTATAAATATGATATCAACTTCAGAAATTATACTTTTAACAATTTATTTTAATTCAAATATAATATTTAGAATATATTGCAGGGAAGATGGTGTTAGTGTATATATATATTTCATATATTTGTATACGCTCAGGCATAATCCTACTTAGGTGTGCCCTTACACAATCTTGACACATGCCTCATTGAGGTGTCAAGGTTATTGGGTGGTTAGGATAGGTGTCATCAAGTTGCCTACTAACTAGTCATGCTAGTTTGTAGGGAGGCAACTCACCACCACTCTTAGTTGAGGAGTCTTTTCCTCAACTAACTAACTACCTCTCCTCACCTATATGTACTTGACTTCTTTTGCCTATTAATCTACTCTAAATTTGATACTTGCATTTGACTTAGTAGATCTTGGCTCAACTCTTTTAGACGGAACTTATCCTTTGTATCTGTTGTTAATTATCCCAAATTTGTAGAATCTATCTTCACTAAAATGCCTTTGAAATGTCTCCAAATCTGCTTAAATCGAGGTTTTCATCCACTAACTCAATAATGAAAAGTAGGAGGTTTTCGTCCTCTAATTTCAGACCTTGAGGGGTTTCGTCTTCAGGTTGTTGAACCATAATTCACGCTCCATCAAAAAGTAGAAATTAGAAATAATATTGTTCATCAATGCATGTCTCCTTCTCCTTACTTCTCTTAAATAGACTTTTCCCCCAAAAGACATAACTCTTTGAATTTCTTTCATAACCTTTATTTGAGAGGAATTATTATTTAAAATAAACTTTAATATTTTAATTTTATATTTTGATATTTTGATTTATTATTATTATTTTAATACCATTTTGAAAAGGGGACATTACATTGATGCTAAGGGTCATTCCCAAGTCACTGGGATCAATCTTGAGGCAGTCGAGATTGATCCCAAATTTAAATTCCCAAATTCGTACCCTTTCCTACTAGGTGTTACAGGGTGACTTGAAACACATTTGCATGACCTCTTGCTATGTGCTTGTATTTAAAGACATTCAATGTGCAATTAATTCATAAGAAGTGACTATAAGGAAAAATAATTAGTGCACATTTCAATTTCTAAAGTGACAAAAGAATTAGAATCTACATTAAAATCATCTAGGCCATTTGCATGCTTGAGAATGTTGTCTTCAATTATTCACTCAAAATCGTAAAGTCAATCCAAAAGGGGGGTTAACCTAGAAGAACTCAACTCTAGTGATATGACAACTTCTGCAGAGGTATTTTAAATACTGCCATACTTACGCATATTTAGTTACTAGATAATCAAGGTGACATAATTTTCATAAGTCTACATTCTGCCAAGTTGATCCTAAGAGTTACATTTCACTCTCGCACTAAAGATTATTTTTGCACACCTAGGGTTGAACTCGAAAGGCTCATAATTAATCTACAACAAATTTTGAGCGTGTTATACATTCATCAGTCAAAGGTCATTAAATTTTTATACTTAGATGATTGATTCTATGTGAGCATTAATTCTTCATTATTGTAGCTAAGTACCATATTCTAATTCCTAAAAAGGTAACTTAATTTATTGAATCTCAACTAGGGTAAGTGTACCAAGATGAGGGACAAAAAAATGGTCAAATGTGCAATTTCATAGCAAATGCATACACGTTTTGTAAAATGTGTAAATGTTAAATGCGTACACATTATATTCAACATTTTTTCTTTCCTTCACATTCTAAATAATGTGAGGATGTCATTTATTCCATAATTCAAATTTTTCAAATCCTGCCCTTTAGGCGAGGGGTTGGACCTCTTTTTTGGCTCCCAAATTTGTGTTTTTAGCATAAAATAGAATATTCGAATTCTATCCTATCATATTTACACATTTTAGAAGCAAAATTCCACGAAACCACAACCAAAATGCCAAGCTCCTTATTATCTTTCTACCCCACCCAACCCCTCAACCCTGCCATATATATAGAATAAACTAAGACATTTATTTTAATTTTTTTTAACAGTGTCTTCATATTCCTTAAATACATATGTATTGTTTTTTCTTCACAATTTTTGATCTATTCATCTAAATGTTTAAAAAATATACAGGATTATTCTATGATTTGTTCTAAACACATTAATTTTTTTGTTATGTTTTTTATTATTTTTGTAGAATTTATGTGACACACATGCTCACTAATGATATTTTCAAGATGCATTCACTTAAAAATGTTAGTGTAGGTTTTTATTTTCCTAGTTGGATTATTTATTTTCCTATTTCCTATGTTTTTTCTACACTTTTATTAAACTTGCTTAGGTTAATAAAGTGAGTTTAATTAGGTGAGTGGGTCATTTGAGATGTCACAATCCTATGAGGGAGTTACATTTACTATGTTTAGACCGTTTGGTGATCTCTCCCAATTGGTAGTTTTTCCACCTCCACCCCTCCCTAGTCGATATAAACTCACTACCTAGCTTGTATTTTGCATCTTGTATAGTAATTCTGTCAATCTTTTGTAGATTCTTCTTTGAGTTTGTAATGCAATTATGTCATCCTGACATTTGCATATCTCTTGGAATCGCTGGTTTGCTTTTGTTTATGCATTTATATCTTTTGTAGCTTAGAATCTCTCTTAAAAAGTTCTTGAGTTATACATGTGTCAGATTTCTAACATGGTATCAGAACTTTTGTTTTGAAAGTTTTGAGTTCTTAGATTCCTAATTAAGAGTTTGAGACTAGTTTTGTGAGATCTTGTAAAATCTCAATTGCTCTTCCCTTGCGTTTGTTAACGATATAGAGAATCAGAAAGGATTTATGAAGATCCGATAACCTCTTCAATTTGCATGTGTTTTGTAAGATATGGGTGATTGTAACTATTCTGGTTATACTGGTAATATTTTTGGTTGTTCCCACATGTTCTAGAGGCTTAAGAAAGTTAGGATTGGTCTTTGTTTTATCTAATTTGGAGATTATTTGACACAGTTGCAAATGCGGGTTTGAATACGGAGCATTTCTAGCCAAAAAGGACCCTGCCATTGAGTCCAGAAGGCCGAAAAATGAATTTTGATATATAATTTGCTCAGTTTCGATGTCGAAAGTCTCTCAGGCAAAAAAAAAATTGCCAGGGCATTGTACAACGCCCCAACACGTAGATCGAGGCAAAACTATTTAAAAAAATTAAAATTTATTTTTCTATGATTTATATATTTTTGTAAAAATCATTTGCATAAAAAAATAGTAGTTTTTTATTTTGTTTTTAAAAAAATTTGCAAAAAGAAATCAAAAATTTTAAAGGGTACATAGGTACCAAGGTACCTGTGCCCCTGCAAAAGGCTACAGGCCAAGGGTATGTGGGTACCCATAGGGTCATGCGACCCTTTTAAGGGGTCGCACGCCTTACATGGGTTGCGGGCCACCCTTTTTAAAAGGGTGTGGGTGTGGCCTTTGGCTCCCGCCCCTCTCATTCGACCTTTAAGGCCATTAAACTATCATTCAACCCTTTGGGCCTTTGTAAAAAAAATTTGGCCTTCGAGTCAAATTTCACAGCACCCCTACCTCGGCCTTTGAGTCTTTGATTTGATCTTAGTGCCATTTTTGGCCCAAACATTGGTGGATTTCCCTATTTTGGAGATAATTAAATTTGAATGGAGATGTTCTATTTTTAGCATCAACTAACAACACCTAGCAACGTTGTATTTCTGGCGATTCCGCTAAAGTTGGGGTAGTTTCACCAAATTTGGTGACAGGAGAACTTTTTTATTTTTAAGACCCCTCTCCGTTGGTAGGTTTAGATTTGAAAGCAAACTTTAGAGGCTCATAACTTGGGCTCTTGAGTCCTCCTTTCTCAGTGCAATTTTTTTATTTAGGATAATTGTTTGAGAACTTCACAGTAGTGTTTATTTTGGTGCACAAATTTTCTAAAAATTGTAGATTATCACAAGTGACTGTATAGTTCTTGTTTTGGGGACTTTGAAGACTCATAACCTTCACATACGACCTTGAATCGAGGTGATTCCTTTTTTTTAAATGTATGTTTTTTCAAGTACTTTGCAGTGGTGCTATTTTTTCACTTGGTTTTATTCTGATACTATACTTTCAACATACACTCATTTGTTGAGAACTTTGTAAAGCATTGAGATCAAATCCACTCAGCTTGTCTTGTTGGTGGTAATTGTAATCACACTTAATATAAAGTGCTAAATCATATTTGTTTGGGGGGATTCTTTGATTGAATGAAAAAAGGGGGTGTCCTATGTGCTTTTTTTATAGTTTATGCATTCTCTTTTCCGTACAACTCAATCTTCTTTTCTACTAAAATGGATCGAACAATAGTTCCAATTCTAAGTCCATATAACTACTTTGATTAGAATTCAAAAATGACAATCTATCTAAAGAAGCAAGGGTTGTATAGGGTAACAATGGGGCTAGAAATTGAACCAACTTTAATTGCAAAAAAATTAAAATGGTTTAATAAGTGTGATGAAGCTTTTGGAACTTGTGTATATCTGTATCTCTAGATTTGATTTTTCATATTGAATTTGTTTCTACACCAAATGAAGTATGGACCACTTTGGAAAATCTCTTCGGTACACAAGATAAAATAAGAGGACATTTATTGGAGAATGAGCTCATAGGGTTAAGTCCTTCCACTTTTGATACTATTAAGGACTTCTTCACTAAACTAAAGGCATTAAGATTGCAGTTTAAAAAATGTGGAATTGAGAAGAAAGATTCTCAATTGACCATAAGTATTCTTTCCAAGTTTGGTTGAAATTATTTTGAGTTTGTTTCTACATTTCATGCCACTAAAAGTGCCTTAGGAGCCACTTATAAAATGTCTTCTCCTGATGATTTTGCAAATGAACTCACAAAGGAGCAAGATAAATTGGTTCAAATGAGCACAATTAAGCCCTCTAGATCTCATTCCTTGGCTACAAATCAGGGCACTAAAGATTAAAAAGGGTCTGGTAAGCAAAATAAGAAACAATAGAATCAAGGAGAGAAGAAACAAGATCAGAAACCAGCTCCCCCTAAAGTAGCTAATGAGGCTTCTTCTTCCAAAGGTGACAAGCCTAAGAAGGCAAAAACAAAATGTGCCTATTGTAAGAAACCTAGTCATGATGAACACAAGTGTCTAAAGAAACAGATAGATTGCCTTACTCGTATTCTTAAAAAGAACAATATTAAAGTACTTGATTCAGTCAAACAGAGTTCATCTCAAGAATCTTCAATACCATATCAGGATCAGTGGCTAGAAATTGTTGCATTTCTTTCAAACATGGCAGATTTTTTCCTTGAAGAAGTGCACATGCAAACACTAATGTATGATGATCTCTATTCTTCATAAGGGATCTGTCAAGAGGAAGCTCCCATAAATGTGGCCAAATATAGGAGAAACCCAGCAAAAGACTTGATCTAACAAGCAGAAATAATATGGTTGAGGATCTCAAAGTGGTTTAGAAAATGTGTAGAAAGCTCTTGCATGCAAGGCAAGCCAACCTGCACAGATTAATTGTTCCAATATATCTTCCTGAGTTGATGTAAGAGATTTATTAATTGATTCCCTACATGCAAATTCTACATCTACCAAATTCCCAGAAGTCCCAAGTAAAGTCCTCTTTTAGTTTTTTCTCCATTTTTTGGTTGAAGACGAGCTGGAGCAGTTGCTTGCAAAGCTTAGACATTTCATCCATGGTTTTCAGATGTAAAGAATCAATTCTGCAGAACTGTTGTGGATTATCTACAAGTTCAAATGAACAAACTACACTTGCAATTGTTAAAGCATCACTGCTCATATTCTCAAACATTTTATGGGTTGCTTTAGCCATTGCATGTTGCTTCTTAATTTCTAGGTGTTCTTTCTCTTTGGTTTCTTTCTCAATAGAAGTATCATTTCCCCTCTGCTTTTCTTTCACATCTTCTCTAGCATCTAAGCCAAAATGTATGTGCCGCAGCAACAGCCATTGCAAAAGCCAAAACAAAGTTTGCACCCACACATGCATCCCTCTCCTTTAGTATTTGAATTACAATTAAGAGCATACAAAAATGGCAAGGACTAATAGGATATAATGGCATTGCTTCTCCAACTGGCATCAGCCATCCTGTAGTCTGATTTAGTGCTCTAAGGGCTTTCAACCACTGTTCAGAATCCACTAAGGTTGTCTTATCCGGAGGGGCAGGGAAAGGGACGTTGGCAACCTGAAAAATAAATGATCAGTCAGTTTGTAAGATCTATTAACAGAAACACCACTATAAGATCCCTAAATATACTGATTATGGAAGGATGAATTACAAAATTTGAATAGCTACCAATTCTTTCTCAATTAAAAAAAAAATTAAAAGAGAAATAAACTAGAAGCACTCATTTGGATCACCTTATTAAGACCCTTGTACTTCAAAATAAGAACGATGCCCTCAATAGGATCCTAGCTTATTTCAAGTAGTGGAAAATCTGGTAAAGTGTTGTTGAAGACAGCAGATGAATGAAGATGATAACAATGCCTCAATACTGTTCTACCTGCTCTGCTAGCACGTTGAGCAGCTGAGGCCTTGCTAATCCATTGAATCTCATATTTTTCTATTCCACTTGAACATATATATTCCTTGACCTTTGCCCTACCCGTATCAACAACATATTTTATTCTAGGAATTGTTAAGGAGGTTTTCGCAATATTAGTGGCCACCACAACAAGGCTTTCTCCTTTTACTCTAGCAAATACACATAACTGTGCTTCTACAGATAAAATTGCATACAGAGGTAAAACATACAAAGGACCTGGCTTTTTCAAGTCTCCTACACTGTTTTGGTCTGCATGTTCTGTGTTCCGAGCATCTACAAGATTTTGCTGGTTTGACTTTGTATTGGATTTTCTACTATTGTCACCACCATTTAGTGCTTCAAAAGTAGCTTTAAGTGATTCCACGCATCCTAATTATCTAAGTAAGTTGGTGTCTTGCAATGTTTTATCAAGGTCATTTTCATTATTAAGAAACTCTTCTTCACTATCTAAATTTGAATCAAATTCAGTACCAGAGGATTCTGAATTTTCCAATAACTTATCATCAAAGTCACCATCATCATATGTATTAAACCTATTAAATCCCCCTTTGGACTTTTCATTTTCATCAGCAGGATCCACATCTTGAGCAATTCCCTCCATATCAAGTTGATTAGCCAAATCATCTACATCTAAAAATGATCTTGTCATATGAGGAATGCCCAAGCGTTTGGCATTGCTTTTATTCATTTTCCCAAATGCTTTTTGCAACTTCTGCATAGAATTCCTCCTCTTGTTTCCCTGTGACAAATACTTACCACCTGGTGGCAACTTCTTGTGAATAGATAAAACCTTTCTGTAAGCCTTTCCCAAATAATCTACCAGTTCTGTCTTGGCAGAGAAATGAATGGTCTCGTGAAACTGTCTCATAGGAACTTCTATTATAGGTGGTATTACAGGAAATAACTTGTTACTTGAAACAAAATCTTCAATCCTCAGTGTTGGACTCATTAAAACAAGTTTCAATGTGTTAACCAAGTTTTAAGGTTTCATTGTTTCTCCACTAGATATACTTTTCTGTTGTTTCTTGTATAGATTCTGCAATAAAGATGGGCCAAATTAGAGTTCCTACAACCAAATGCAACGGCATTTTTCTTCTTTCATCTTTCTCATAGCCCAGATGAAGCCATTTTCTCATTAATCTTCCAGTACATCATAGTCCCTTTTGTTTGATTTTTTATTGATTTCTTCTTTTAACTATTCAGATGATAATTCATTAATTTTATATAAAATAGTAAATACAAAATATCAAATTCACAATACCTGTCGTAGAGGTATAATTTGCGAAATCATTCCAATAAGGATCTCTGTATTCAAACTCCTCTCGTGAACCTCATCCAACACAATGATTGAGTAGCACCTCAATAGAAAATCAGACTGTAGCCAACAAGCATTAGGCTTCCATAATATGCACAGAAAGAATTGTAAGATGGAACTTAGTATGTAGGAAATTTTGTTGCAAGAATGCATACTGCATAATGGATTCTAAGAACACAAATATAATTTTCTTTCTGAAAGGAACATGTGTTATTGTGCTTGACAACTAAAGTCCAAAGAAATGTGCACATGCACTAACCAAGTGTCACATGCAAATGCTTCTCTTATTTAGATTGAATATTTGATGCAGAATAATGTCTATCCACTATGGAAGTGTCTTAAAGTTTCATATACTCTTTGTGGGAGCCTGAATTCGACCATATTAATTGTGCGACTCTAGCTTAGATTTAATTACACTGTTTAGAGACAAGGCAAAAACTTAATCAGACTGACTAAAGGAAATTTTGAAAAAGATTGGAGGTGGTAAGAGTTATAAGTTGATTGAGGGTCCCAACCTCAGCACTCCAACATAGCAGTTAGTATCTTGTTACATGTGCCATGGCAATAGCCCATGTCTATCCAACATACTATATGCACATTTGACCAAAATAATAAATAATTAAAATTTAAAAACATATTGCTTGGATTTTTTTAATTATTTATATTTCTGGTAAAATATGCTGGATAGTCAATGCCATGGCAATAAAGCTACACAATAATACAAACCCAATCAAACCTATTACTGTAAGTTTGAGTCTCCTCCCTCTTATGGCAAGCAAGCAAATTTTATCAATACCAATTCAAATGTCTGCTTCTTATTTGTCCTTTAAAGATATTTCATGAAACCATCATGTTCTATCCACTTTTCTTTACCAATATTTAGGGTCTATCTTTTGTCATGCCGCCTGAGCAGCCCCACTGTAATAGAACAAGCCCCAGCTTAGATCCTTTATGACATCTATGATTCTTCAAAACTCTCTTGAGAATACTCCCTTATCTAAAACAACAAATATAAAAGTTCTAGGAATAGTTCCTGTTGTGATGTAATCACACATCGCCCCATTGCAAATGGGGACCCCCTTTTTTTTTGGCTTTCTCGCTTCATTTTGCTCTAGGTTTAGTTTTCCTCTGAGCTTGTATGATTTTGATAGTGTTGTGTATGCAAGTCTCAACAGTTTCTTGCCAAGAGGTCTATATGCCTTCATCCTGATGCATGTCACTGAGACCCTGAAAATGACTAAGTCTGATATCTTGAAAATCCTGAAAAAATGACTAAGTCTGAAATCTGGTGGATCCTCAGAAATCTAGAATTTGCATGCTAAATCCTATGGATCCAGGACCTATCTCAAACATCCTGGAAGTATATTGATAAATATTTAAAGTATAAGAAACTCAATATCTGACTTATACTTAAACATATTACTTCCATTCGGGAAATCCAAAATTTGACTAAGGCAAGAAATCCAAGGGTACTGTCCAAACCCGCCCAGACTGGGCGGCCTCACAAGGTCCTCTTGGACAGTGTCTTCACCATCAGGAGAGCTTGTCCAAACAACACCTTCAAACCCGCCCAGGGAAAGTTAGGATGTTTTCACGAGTTTTTGCTGATTGAAGGAAGTTAGGGAGTGATGATGGAGTCTAAAACTAAGATTTTGATGAAACTTCCATGCCCCACCTCCAAACCCGCCCAGACTGGGCGGCCTTGGCATAAGGTCATGGACTCAGCCCCCTGCACATGCATTTGTCCAAATAGAACCATCAAATCCGCCCTAGGAGAAAATGGTTAAGTTTAGAAGGTTTTCAAGCACAAGGCACTGAGAAATGATGAATTTCAAGCAAGGTTTGCAAGTTGGAGGAAAGTTAAGTAGTTCACAAGCAACATTCCATGCATCATCTCCAAACCAAGCATTACTTAAACTCCTCACAACAAGGATGAAATAATTGGAAAGAATGATAAAATATCACTAAGCCTGATGTCCTGATGTCCTGAAATCCTGAAAATTGGCTAAGTCTGAAATCTAGTGGATCCTCCAAAATCTAGAATTTGCATGTTAAATCCTATGGATCCTAGACCCATCTCAAACATCCTGGAAGTATATTGATAAATATTTAAAGTATAAGAAATTCAATATCTAACTTATACTTATGTTATACTTCCATTCAGGACATTTCCAATATGGTGACAAGACTTGCATTCCAAGCACACCTTCTAAACCCGCCCTACCTGGGCGGCCTTGGCATGGGGTCTTGGATTCAAGGTTGTGATCACGCACTTTCTCCAGACTAAGTCTCCAAATCCGCCCTAGGAGAGAGGTTGCAAGTTTTTAAGAGCTTTTGAAGGTAAATTCCATGCATCGCTTCTCAACCCGCCCATGCTGGGCGGCCTCATGAGGGAGTGATGGACAATGTCTCCTGCCACACCAATCTCTCCACACACTGCTCCCAAAACCGCCCTAGAGAAAAAATGGTTAAGTGTTGAGGTTTTCATGTACAAAACACTGAGGTATGGTGATCTACAAGTAAGATTTATGAGTTTGAGTGAAGTCAAGTGGATGATAAGCAATATTCCAAGTGTCACTCTCCAACCCGCCTTACTTGGGCGGCTTTAGCATGCAGACATGGATGATATCTTCAATACCTCATGACAATGTCCAGATACAGCCTTCAAACCCGCCCTAGGTAAGATTGTGCAAATTTTAAAGTGTTTTAACACAAAACATTAGAAGGTGATAAAGTTGGATGGAGATTTGAAGGTTTTTGAAGGCATTAAGTAAGTTTGGAATGAAAATCCAAAGGTCACCCTTAAACCCGCCCTTCCTGGGCGGCCTCAAGAGGCCTTTGTGGACAATGTCTCCTAACACAAGAAATTCTCCAGACACTTGCTTCAAAACCGCCCAAGGAGAAGAATCATGCAATAAGCAAAGTTTGTTGGGCTTCAATGTTCAAGATGACATCACAAGGAAAGGTTAAAGTCAAGTTCAAGGAGTGAGAAGTCTCTAAGTGACAAAATCCAGGCACCTCTCCCAAACCTGCCCTTTCTGGGCGGCCTTCATCTCCATGCTTGGATAGTTTCACCTCCTGCACATCATACTCTCCAGACAACACACTTAAATCCGCTCAAGGAGAAAACTTATCAAATTTGCAATGCTTTGAGTTGAAAAACAATGAGATCATGAAGATTTAATGAAAGTTCATAAGTTTGAATTTATTTCAAGGCATTTGAGAGGTTTTTGATGCACTTTCATGAAGAATCCAAGGGTCATGTCCAAACCCGCCCTACCTAGGCGGCCTCAGGAGGGGGTCTTGGACTTTTTCTCCTGCCACATGAAACTCTCCACATGCTGCCTCCAGGACCGCTCAGGGGTTTAGATGGCATGATTTACAAGTCTACTTGATGAAAGATGAAGAAGATGGCTTTCAAAAGGTGAGATTATCAAGATTGACATGAAGGAAATGTTTGAAGTATGAAAATCCAAGGGTCATGTCCAAACCCGCCCTACCTGGGCGGCTTTGGCATGTAGACATGGACAATGTCTTCATCACCTCATGGATTCCTCCACACACTGTCTCCAATCCCGCCCTAGGTGAAAATGATCAAATTTTGAAGTGTTTTCAAGCATAAAGCACTAGAAGGTGATGACATTTCAATGGAAACTTGAAAGTTTGAGAGGATTAAGTGAGTTTTGAATGAAAATCCATAGGTCACCCTTAAACCCGCCCTACCTAGGCGGCCTCAAGAGGTTCATGTGGACAACTTTACCTCCACATCAAATACTCCAGACAATGCCTCCAATCCTGCCCTTCTTAGGCAGATTTCACCAATGCAGAAGGACATCATCACCTAACATCTCCAAGTTTGCCTTCTCACTTCATCAACATCTCAAAATGGCTAAGTCTTAGGCAAGTTCAAGAGAAGGGACTTCATGAGGAGAGGAATGGTCATTAAATGTTGAAAATCCACACTACATCTCCAAACCCGCCCATGCTAGGCGGCCTTGAGCTCTATGTCTGGATAACTTCATCTCCTTCCACATGACATCCTCCAGACAACACTCCTAAAGCCGCTTAGGGGTGAAAACCATAAATTTGCAAGTATAAATCAATGTAATAATGAAGATGAACATGTCAAAGGTGAAATGAGCAAGTGCAAAGTTGTTTTAAGTTGAAAAATCCAAAGGTCATCTTCCAGCCCGCCCTTCCTAGGCGGCTTTGACCCCTCTGCTTGGACTACATGTCCTCCACAATGCATATTCCACTCACCCCTTCCAAAGCCGCTCAGCTTGGGCAGCCTAGAGCCTAGAACATGGATATCCACATCACACACTCCATACCCTGTCTTCAAATTCGCCCATCCTTCTAAGGATTTCCATCTCATGCAAGGAGGCTGTATTATCAAGGAAGCAAGCGAAGGAGCTCTTAAATTATCAAAACCAAGCCAAAAATTGTCTAAGTCATGAAAAATCCTCACACCTCCCTCAAACCCGCCCATGCTAGGCGGCCTTGAGCCCTTCATTCGGACAAGGTCTTGTCCACAACACATTCTCCACCTATCACATCTAGACCCGCCTAGGCACAGAGGTGAATTGTCAAGTGAATTCAAAGTGTAACTTTCAAATTTGATTGTGACAAGTGATGGATGCTTTGAAATGCCATTTTTTGATCCCACATGCATAAGATAATGTAATTTGTTATTGAAAATCCTTTATATCAAGTCTTAATTTGATGTGTTTCTTTTTGTAGGTGATGGGGGATCCAAGGAGGTGAATGGCGAGAGCTCATACAAGAGAAGTTTGGAAGGCTGAGGAATGTTGCTCAAACTTGTCATCATCACCACATGGAGGAGAGCTCCAACATCAAGTTTATCTTACTTCGAAGACTTCGTATGTCTGGATGAGGAAGACATCAACGCCATGCGGAGGGGAGCTAGTCTAAGATGATCAAGGTTACAAGTGTAGTTCATCATCAAGAGCATCATCCGTTCAAGGCGAGAATCAGTGGAAGGTTGTCACTTTACCAAGCACATCTTGAAGGAGGTCATCATCCAGAAGCTCACATATCATGTGCCAGACAAGAAGAAATCTCATCAGGCACTAGTCTACTCCATAAGTCCATGCAACTGTCCGGAGGCATGATCCTGCACAGGCACAACATCACCAGATGAGAGATGAGCATGATCATCAAAGCGATCCATGAGTTACATCAAGACAACAAGAAGAAAATATTCTAAGTAAAGTGAACATGAAGTGAATCACACTAGTTCATTCAAAGATGCTGAGGTGGCACGTACACATCATCAAGCCAATAGCATTTTGCCATGTAAGAGGGCCCACCATAAAGATGCTCCAGAGATGCTTATCACATTGGGAAACGTGCCTTCATTGCCTCTTTCATGTTCTAAAAATAGCAAATTTTGTAACAAACTGCCTTGTTGTCTCGATCTCGGCCGTTGATTGTTAAATCAATCCTGGCCCTTCATGTAATTTCTGGAGTCTATAAAAGGCTCATTCTTCTCATTTGTAAAAGAATAGAGAGGAGATTAGGAGTAGAGTTGCTGTAGGAGAGTAGAATAGCAAGTAGAGTAGAGGAAACTCTTCAATGTCATTGAAGAGATACTGTGAAATTGTTGTAAAAACACTTCCTGGATCAATACAAGCTCATTGTTGATTTTTCATGGTGATTTGTATGATTATGGGATGTTGGCATGGTTTCAAATTCTCGCGGATGATTGAGAAATGTTTCCAAGTAGAGTTAGATTAGAAGTTCATTGATGTGATGCCAATATGTTAAGATATTTGATGAATTCCTTAATGGTTCATACTTTTTGTGGATTGTCGATGGCAACTCACTTTGCAAAGTTAGCCTGAACCTTTGCATGCTTTAGTTCGGTTGTGAAGATTGTTCAAGCTACGCCAGCTGTGGGTGTTTGGATGAATGCTTCGCAATTTGAAAATCTTTGAGTTACCTTAGAAGATTGCACTGAACTTTGTGTAGTTGTTGGTCCTCATGGCGAAGCGGAGTTGGGTTATATGAGGAATTTGTCTATCTTGACATCATCCATCACTTCATTGTCCTTAGATTAGCTTTCTCAACCCTTGCCTTTTTTCATTTTCTTTCATAGAATAAGTTCCATTTCACAAGTAAAGAGTAACTTATTTGAATGGAGAGATGACAATTCTGCGTAAGTCCCTTTGTGATTACCAGCAAATCACATCACACCACCGAGGCTATCCGTTGCAAATTACGTACAAGGAACCTTGGAGCGTTCTTGTTTGATCACATAGTTTAGCATTTGAGACGCTTTGTTCAAGAGAGGATAGAGCACTTGGTGTTTTATTCTAATGTTGTTGTTGTCAAGAAAACATCATCAACAGTTCCCTTCTAACCTTGTACCGCCTTCTGTCTCCAAACTAACTTCCCATCCAAGGTCTTCACTTGAAATATTGGCTCATACCAAAATGTCCATTTTGCTTTACCCTGATAGAAGAGTTGATATTAACAAGGAAACCGATCATATGTCGGATTTTGGCCAGCTACCATGCACCATAGCTTGATTTTAATTTCCCTAACCATCCAACAAAAAGGACTTCTGCAACCTCATGGCTCAAAGGACTCCCTCTCAAAAAGGAAAGAGGCTTTCAGAATTTAAGCCAAGATAGTTGTGTTTTTGCAACACAGAGAGAGAAGGCTTCGAATTTGAGGCTCTCATATGATGCAATGCAATGATAATTGCATACCTGATCAGTCGGAGCACACTTATTGAGACAAACAAGAGCTTTTCTGTAATCAGTATCTAGAAGACAATCTACCATTTGAGGACCATAGTTCTTTATCATTCAATAGAGAGTTGAGAATCCTTTTGCATGCAAGTTTTGCAATATTGGCACTGGCCTTACATATGAATTGAACAGTAAAAATAGTGAGAACCAAATGTCATCACTGTTGTGATGACCCATGCCTCTTGTACAGTTATTAATACTTCTAGAGACTCTTTAATCTCTTTTCCTTGCACCAAATGGAGAAATTTCTCAATCATGGTTTGATTATTATATGAGACCTTTAGTCTTCCTAACTTTTTAAAGAGGAGGGCAGCAATCAAAACAGACAACGGTAGGAATCTAACTTTTCTTTACCAATGCTTAGGGTCTAACTTTCTAGAACCCTCCTTTAGAGGCATCAATGGATCAAAAAAAGTGGATAGAACACTGTGGTATCTAGATATAAATTTCATGGAACAATACATAGCAAGCATTTGAATCAAGTTATTAATACACCAAGTATTGATCAAAATTCACTATATGCATGTCTGATTTGAGCCTCAGAATCATAAAATTTGTCAAACCATACTACCTATTGCTAGAACACAGGCAGCACCTGGCTAATGATGTAATTGTTTGTCTCGGTATATGTGTAATTAAAGAAGGCATGTTGATTTTATCAACGTGAATGGTGAAACAATCAAAACTCAAGATCTGGAGATATATTGATGGTAGACTTACCTACTGCAATAATGTGAAGGCTATCTTTTTAAAATTTAAAAGTGGAAAATTTTATTTAATCAAAAAGTCAAATAGTAAACAAAACAAAAACCAATGAAAACTCAAAAATCAAAAGTTCCAGTCCCATGAGATTTCCCAAATCAATTGTTCCTAACTGGATGTACTATTAGAGACATTATAAATAACATTTTTTTTTTGAAAAATCAACTTTATTTACATAACAAAAGAATCATATCATAGCTATTGCAATGTTGTATTTTGTACAGAATGGAAGCCACAAGTCTCTCAAGTCATCTTAGATATGACAAATATGAACTCTCTTCCTGCACTTCACGAAGCAGAATTCCATCAGTCATAAACTTGATGGAACTGTTCCCTCCTATTCTTCAATCATGCTGCACCTGAAATCCAACTTCCTTTCCGAGCTGAAATGACAATTCATAAGCCACTCTCTTGGAAGGAGCAAGAACTTCAATTCATGTCCTTGCTTTGCACTTGCTTGAACCAAATCCGGCTTCAAACAAAAACTTCAACAAAAAATCTATGTTAAGTTATATGACATGGTAGAACATTCAATTCCACTTGAGAAACACAATTAAGGCATTCTCGTAACTCGTTAAAAATGAGAACCTGGGAAATAATAAGGAATCATACCTGTGGAACTTGAGTAGTTTTACCACATCTAATCTCCCCGCATATAATCACAACAGGATGTTGATTCATAGCTTCCATAATTTCCTGCTCCATCATTACTGTTGGAAGGTTTTTTTCTTTTTTCTTCGACTTCCTCCGGTCTTGTAACATGAACTACAAAGTTATTACTTATAGGATTCCAACCCCAATCTTTACAAACCCCGCCACTGTCTTGTGCATCTAGCTTCACTCTCTCCCCTTCTGAAACCTGACAAATATAACCATGCAATATGTAAATACTAAGTGCACTGACTATTTTGAATCCCAAAAAATGCAATATGTAAGCTCATTCATGTCAAACACCAAGTACCATCCTTGCAACTAGGAAAAATGCAATTGCTTCTAAGTAGAGAGGCCAATCTCCCTTGAATATTTTATAGACTGTATAACATTACCCAGCCATACTGAACCTAGCAAAAAAAAATTGTCGTACCAGCAAACCCATACGCAAACCGGCAATTTAAAGATTTTGTTGAAGCCATAACCATGATGGTATAGCACATAATCCATGTTGGCAACAACCATTTTGGGTCCTAACTTGCCAAATCTGAAGATTACAACTTGTGTTTGAGTGTATCAACTTAAATACTCTTCTTTTGCATGTAGAGGACCCAATGAATAGAAGCCCTATTTTTGCTATAAACTAGCACTTGCACCAGAAGGAGGTGCAATGGTTATGCTGATTGTAATTTATATAGATTGCCCTATACATTTGAAAGTAGCATTGGGTCAATAGGGAAGCCTAACATTTTATAAGAGGTGTTAAGTTCTAATAATAAGTAATCTATTAAAAATTAATACATCAAAAGTAGTTCCCAATCAGTCTTTATAAAAGTTTAGACTTGGTTATGTGAGATTAAGTCTCAAAATTAAATAATTATATTTGAAAAACTATTGTACAAGGGCACTCAGTAGAGCATACATGTTATCTATCATGTCCTAACATGTCCTTTATTATTGACACATGATATAAATCCCCCAATGCTTATCTCAACAAAGGTGGAAATCCAAATTAGGGCCACATGCTAGTCAAATTCATCGAAATGTGAGCAAAATGATAAAGTAAACATTGTGCAGATTTTGAAATAAGCTTCAATCCCAATGAATTTTCAATTATCTTTGGATTGAGTATTTTAAAATTGTTGTTAAGGTTGTCCTTGCATCTAAGAAGGAATTGTGCAGGCAGATCTTTGGAGATGAGGACTTGGTTTTATTGTCTGAATGTGTGGGGAGAGTGGGTCGTAAGGTAATGGCTGCTTTTTTAATATTTGGTGATGTGGTTGCTAGGAGCAGGAAGCAACCCTAGAATCTTTTCAAATTCTTGGAAATGTTTGAATCCATGGAGGGTCTCAAGCCCTAGTTATATGAGATTTTAGGAGGATATAGTGGGAAAGAAATATGTTTGGAGTTCAAGGAATTGCATAAGCAGTTAGTCAGTGTAGCGTGCAAGGTGTTTTGGGAATTTGGGCACCTAGTTGAAGGTTAGCAAGAAATGGCATTGCGGACTTTTTGCAAGAGGTATTGTTTTTAATTCCTTAGAACTCAACTTCCTATTATTTGTTGAAAAAGTTTTGAATCTCTAACTCACTGACCATCTTATGACTCTTTAAGTGACATTGAAAAAATTCAAGCACAATATTAGGCAAACAGAAATCAACCATATCTCTATGTTCCATTCAAAGAATTTGCAGAATCTTTCAATTTTTTTAATGTAGGCCAACTACTTGTAGATGAGTTGGCAGTTCCATTTGAAAAGATACGAAGTCATCAAATAAGTTTGATCCCAAAAAAATATGGTCTCACTAAAAAGGAGCTATTCAAAGCATGCTTTTCCAAGGAATGACTACTAATGAAAAGAAAACTACACTATAAAACTATGAAGAACTTCCAAAATGTATTTGTCATACAAAATTAAAATTACAGCAAGTCTTTGATGGAGACAAAAAAAAGGCATATTTATGAATACGAAAAGCAATGAATACAAACCAGACATCATTGTTGAATCTAGATAGCAAGTGAAATCCAAACTGCCCATAACAATTGTGCCTGTGGAACCGTTACCTACTAATATCCTTTCGTAACATGTCATTTGCTTCTTCATAAACAATCTTTAACCTTCAATTTCAATACACCCACCATAGTTTAGCTGGTACAAATTTTAATTCACCAGAAAAATAATGTAATCAAGCAGGGTATTTTACAAACCTCGCCTAATAGATATGTCACAAATGGCACACTTAGCATGTGCATTCAGGGATCTTAAGGTGGTGGCAGAGGATAGGATAAATGAAAGGCCAAAGTAGAGAATATTTTTGCGTTTCACCCAAATACAAACATCACCGGATTAATGTTGAGATTTGGAACCCCAAGACTCCAATTTGGATCCACAATATGTTCAAAATTGAGTACAAATGGGATTTGGAAAGTCTGGAAGAAGTTGGCCTGGAAACATGACCTGGGTAATTTGCCATCCCAAAAATGACTTCCATATCAAGATGGATATTATAAAGAAAATGCATGAATCAATGAAAAAACCTTCAAACTCTAAATATGCCAACTGCCCTCATCCTTATTTCTGCAACAATAATCTTCAATTTTGACATCAATGTTTACTCTCAACTTTGTTAAACACAAATTTGATCACCATGGTGGGACTTGATTGAAAATATCTCAAAGTGGAGTGAGTCAAGAAAATGTAATCAACAACTCTTCAACAATAATAAATGCTTCTGTGGTGCTATTTTGATAACTCAATGTAGAAATCCTCTTTGGTCGTGCCTGGACAGTCAACTTGCCATCCCAATTATTTTTCTAGATCTAGATAGCTAAAGATTACTATGCATCAATCAACAAATTAACCTTCAAACCCCTAAATAAATTCAATGTCAACTTCCTTGACTGCATCAACAACCATATTCAATTTTAGCAATCAAGCTGCATTCATCAATGACATGGGCTGGTGACTCTGCTTTCCATTTTTGTCATTTCTCTACTGCAAAATGTGTTTTGCACAATGTATATTAAATCAACCCCCTTTTTTTGTTATCCGCCTCTTGTAGAGGCTTGAAAATAACAACCTTTTAGACATCTTTAGCTTCTACAAGAGCTATCAATAGGGTATTGACCAGTTCCATAAAAAAAATTTGGAAAACTACAATCTTTGTCCATCTGTCATTTAAAAATCCTTAATCCTAAAAATTGGCAAACCTTGTAATTTATGTTTAGCTTGGTAAGTTGTTCACCTTAATATTGGAGTTCGAACCAAAGAATCATTTATGGCGTGTCTGAAACCAGTAGTTTGTTGCCCATGATGTTTCCAAGCCACAAACCTCTTGACACTAAACAATGCTTTATTACAGAAACAACGCTTTTATTTCTTAATGTCAACTAGATCAACAAACCTAGATGCTATAATGGTATATAAAATCCTTTCCTGCGGCCAAGAATACCATATGTTAAACTGACTTTAAATCAGACAGTAAAGAAGTGGTACTTTTGAAACTTACAAAATCCTGCCTATATCGAATGGCATGAAAGTACAAGATGAGTTGTATAGTAATTTGCCTTTCAAAAAAGAAATGTCTTTTGTAGAGTTTGTGGAACCATTAAGCAAGCTTCAAAAGGATTCATTGTGACTTATCAACATAGATTAGAGTTCAAGTAAAAAGGCATCTCATACATTCGTTAAGGACATCATCCTTAAGACACTTTTATTATCAAATGTCATTCTGAAATATCATTCATTAATCACACAAATCACTTAATCAATTGGAGTCAGCCAGCTTCAATCAAATACATTTTATTGAACATATCATCATCCAACATTTTTTATTTTGATCTTGTTGGTCAGTCCAACACTCTTCCCTCTATACATATTAAGCTCCCAAAAAGTGCTTCTGAGTGCCCACTTTTTTCATATGCATGTACACTGATTTTGCAACTAAATTTTGTATCAAACATAAATGCACCACCCAAGATAGAATTGTACTAGTTAGACTAGATAGTGAACTCAATCCAATTTCAGTCCCCAAAAAGCTTAGAATCCATTTGCCTCCAATCTCCAATCATTAATCTCGTTCTGAATTTTAGTTGACTGTCACGATGTCTCAACAATCAAAGTCAATATCGTACCAATTTTTTGTCACAAAATTTTATTTATATGCCTGCACCCATATTCAAAACAGCCTTACCTTGTGGTAGAACGTGTCACCTAATGTAGAGCCTATAGACGTTCAAACTTCTACTTTTCTTCGTCGTAGAGGAGAAATCTAAGGTTTGCTTTGTAAGCTAATGGCATTAAGAGCATCATCCCTGTTACAAACAGTTTTCTTTTCCCCAACACTGCACTGGTCTCTTGACCAAAAAATTGCTGGGTTTCTTGTATACATTTTTAAAGTCAAATTTTACTTCCTTCAATGGAGATTTGACTCTTAAACCAGGGGGTCTATTTTTAAGCGTGCAATGTAAAACAGAAAAAGAATTTCATTGTCGGGAAACACTTCTTTTTGCTTGATGACAATTCATGTTACACATCATGTGAATGACAAATTATATTACATTGAAATTGTCAAGCAGCCTTGGCACAAGCGTGACCATTGTCAAGCTCTAAAGAAGGATCCTCCATTACTGTTTGCATAACATCTTGCAGCGAAATGCTGTTTTGATTGGGGAAAGAGTCTGTATCTTCTGCCGAATTATTTGCTTCAATTCTATCATTTGATCTTCACTTTCTTATAGCCTCTCTTCTATGTTCATGTTCCACCATTCTGCATACAACAGGAGTATGATTAGGGACTTCAAATTTCCAGAGCCTAAAATTATTGAACACAACAGGTCTTCTTAGAAGAAAGTGTACAAAGGTTTTGAGATACAGCAATTATTTTCCAAAAGAAACTTAGTACAGAGATCTAGAAATAGATGTTTCCAGTCAGACTTCATAACCCATCATATGGACATACCATTCTAGACAGTACAAAAAAAAATCAAATCATTTTTAAGACCCAAAATAATACATGAATTAGCAAGGAATGAAATCACACAAACATACTCTAATGTGAGAGCAAGTCAAGGCCTTTGTCTCATGGTTTCCTACCCTTGAGATCCTACACTTGCTGTGCTTTGATCCTCATTCTCACATAATCTGAAAATCAGAAGCAGTATTTAATTTCATAGCTCACCTTGAATTAAAAAAAATGAAATCTATAGATGCAAATTCTGCTTCTACAAGAGAAACCTGCTGCAATCTTGACCGTGGATGGCAACTAGAATCCTGTCATTGCAAAATGGAAAACAAAGTTCATGACCAGTTGAACAGAATTCCATCTAATTTATTTATGAAGTCATTATTACCAAAATGAAAATACTAGTTAGAATACATCTTATGTATGCTAAAAACAAGCACCGGTACAAAGTATCCTTATAAACAAGTGCCAGCACAATAGTATCCTTATTCAAACTCTAATTGTAGATCAATGCCTAAGTTATAGGGATAATTCAAGTCAAGATATTCCAAAAAGCAATTGCTATGTACTTATGACTGGAAGAAAGAAGGAATCTATAAATTCCGATGCTTAAAGCTGGAGAGTGGAGGCTATAAAAATCAAACTCTAGCTTTTCCGAGAAATTTGCAACCTCTTAAAAGGGAGTTTCCAGGGTTTAGCTATTGTGAATTTTATCTGTAAATTAATTGAGAAAGAACAGCTTGACAAGAACAAACTGTTATTAAATATATGACTGAAAAAGTTAGGAGCTGCAATACTGTTCACGATTGATTAAGCAGACTATTTGGACAAAACATCGAGCACTGCTTCAACAAAACCACTGAAATGATTTTATTAAAATGTTCACAGCAACAGAATCGCAAGATGGTTAATTTAGGTAGATAAGCCGAAGCAGGCAATCAAAGAACAGAAAATGAAAGCAAAGTTTTCTCCAAAATAGCTAAGGGAGAGGTGCCAGTTGCTGCCCACGCCCCAATAACCACTATGTTTTTAATCACTTGACCCCCAATTAAATTTTTAAAAAGAACCAATACATGTAAAATACCAACCAAATAAATTAACACAAATGCACCAATACATGTTCACAACATTTGTACATGTTCACAAATGCACCAAATACATTTGTAAATTAACCAATGAAATTAAGACAAGTGTACAATGTGATGGCGAGCGGTTACTGGCACATCGGTGCGGATGTATGGGGCGACATGTTGAAATGACCATTTTTCGACCCATGTGCACATAACGCGTCCTACAGGGAAATGTATAAGTGCCCAGAAGCCGAAAGAATAGCTTTAAGCTCTTCGGTCGCATACAGAAAAATCCAAAAAAAATCGTCGAAATTCGATATGTCTAGCTATGTGCTTGACGTGCACGAAGTTAGGGTGGGCGGCTACTGGCCCCTCTCCCTTAGTTTCTTCATAGATTGATGCACGAACCCAAAAACAGTGGCCAAATATCCAACATCTCCTATGATGCAAAATAAAATAAAGGTTAAGGGCTATAAAAAGCTAAGTTCCTTTCACAAATCAGGAAGTTAGCCCACAGAGGCAAACTAGGAAACAAAATTGTTCATAGAAAGCAAATCTTCCATATTTTCTGAAAATTAGACCCTAAAGTCAAAATGAACACCCTAAATTCTGCATATAAAACTTCTTTTCATTCTAATCAAAGACATGAAATAAATATTCAGGTCAAAATTAAGAGCCTCACTGACATCTATAAGGTAAAACTACTAAAAACAGAGACAATACTTGCTGCAGATTTTGTGAATGGCATAGCAAGCTAAGGTAGATTGAATGCTGTATTATCCTGCATAGGTGCAAATTAGATTTTATCACTATGCCAATTGAACCTATAAATTTAATAGCCTATATAATTTTTACTATTTATCCCTAACATATATTTCTTATGATAATTTAATTGAATTTACTAATTAAGTCGCCATATCTTTATTGACCAAACAAAAATCTGCAGATTTAATTAGTTAACATGGCACAAAGTTATTCATCAAATAAATCTTTACAATTCTAAAAAGAATATGTAACGATTCTGAATAGCATGTAATGACATGCTTTGATTTGCAATGTTTAAAAACTGCTACAAAAACCATCTTCTGAAACCAGTCTCACTAGTAAATCACCTCATTAGAGTCCAGTGTACCAGCACATATTACTTCACCACTTAAAATCCTATGTTGCTTTGATTTGCAATTTTTGTTAGGTTTTATTAGCAGAGTGAAATCTTCTGCATCATCCTCATCCTCCCACTTCCTCTTAGTGTCTAAATTTCTCGAATTTAAACTAACGGCAGCATGTCCATTGTTAGAAATTACCTTATTTTGCAGAGTGTGGTCCAAATAAAATTTCCAGCTGAAAATCGCACCGTCTTTCGAAACAGAATAAGTGCCGTCCACAATGCCCTTCAGAACCCAAAAAATGCGCCCATGATAACGTCCCGGTGACCCAGTAGCTTGACCGGCCAGTAGTTTTCCACAATTTTCAGGCGAAAAATCCTGACACACAATTCTTTCAAACTGGCAGTTATCAGTATCCGTTTGGGCTCCAGTCCAAGCAGGTTACAGCATCATTGCAGCCAGTTAAAGTCCGCACAAGTTCCAATGGCATGAATTCTTTTCTAAACCCCGGCGTTCTCCATACCTGCACAGATTTCCCCGCACTGACGACAAAGTGGGATCCGTCGTGGCTAAGTAAGACACAGGGCAGAGCCTTCTGAAGAAGGTGCAGGGGACGTGGCAGACAGTGAAGCAGACAGAGGGGAGGAGGCTGTGGGTATCTTCGCTGGGGATGGATCTGACAAGAAACTGTTGGAAGTCCCTGCTCCCACTGCCCTTCGATTATAAATTATAAATTATATTATATATAATTTTATATATAACTGTAATTTATAATTTTATAGATATTAAAACTTATAAAAACTGTAATCCTCATAATTGTCAATAAACAAGATATTTAAATACTTCATAATTCGCAAAAAAGAAAATATTCTTAATTCAGTGATTTGTCAAATGTCAATAATCAACCATATAACTCGCAACCTGTTGAAATGTATAACTTCAAGCAATAACCGCCAACAGCAATCAAATCCTGCTCAGTAATGATGTATGTTGTTAGTGATGTCAAATGTAAAACAGCAGATTTAATTTCCAGCTCTATTTAGTCTTCCCGTTTCAGCGAATAAAATAAGTGGGATTTCTCATGCAGAAACAGCGATGACTGATGGCAAAATGAGCTTTCAACACTAAGCTTCCATGTTTTTTCCATTGACTATACTGCAGAACTCAGTAACTTAGCTTCCGTCACAACAGGGAGCTCAAGCTTAGAGCAATTTCCTTGATGCCATAGAATTTTATTAAATTAATAAGAAACAACCTCCTGATTCTTTTAACTAAAAAAACAGAGCAAACGATTGACAAAAGGAAAGGTATGTTCAGAATCATTGATAAGTTTTCATTCAATTTTAGGTTACAAGAAACAAACCTGGTATTTTATTTCTTTAGTAGGTTCAAATGACTTGTTTACCCCAACCTTCTATCCTGAGCTACCTTCTTTACACTATCCTAGGAGAACCTCCTTGGACAATAGTGAAAGAAACCCTAGGACAAATTGATTACTCTGTGGGAGCTCAGGGTTAAATCTGTATACTGTGACAAACCCTAGGTCAGATCTGTTACCATTCAACCCCTTAAGAAAATCACACAGTCTTGTTGTAATGTCCCCTTTTCTTCAGTAAGCAAAAACCAGAAATATGTTAACCTTTTGTGATATTTCCCGAAGGCTAACATTATGATTAGGGAAATGAGACTTCTTAAAAGTTTAATAACAGTTATAATATGCTTTATTTCGCCCCAACATTCATCATATAACTGGTATTACTTTTAAAAGTATTTCGTTACTGCTGTGAGTGGGCGCTGGGTCTGGTGGGGCCCATTCATCTATGATCGCCTATTCTCGGTGTAGCTTGTGGAGTGGACGAGCGCTCGTCAGTTGGAAATTAATGCTCTTTCTTTGTATGAGTGTGGATGGAGGTAATATAGCAAAAAATGGCTCATTGTGGGTATCATAGCATGCACTCTGAATCTTCATCAAATGACTAAGAAAGCCTGTGCTGTTTAGCAAGGTTGCTGTGGGGTTTTTACCTCAATATCTCCCAGTTTCGACTGTGTAAGACCAGTCCTAGCTGGTGCAACTGTCGATTTCACCTCAGGAATCGAATCTGAGCTTCAATAGAGTTTGACGTCTTCTGAGTAGTTTCTTGCATGTTTAACAGCAGTTTTGGCATGAGCATTGTTTGTGGTCTGGGATCTTTCTTAGTGGAAGATACAGTTAGTAGGGATGGAAATCGCTTATCGGTCAATAAGATATAATACTATGAAGCTTTCCTTGCAGTCTTCGTCGATCTGAAGATATCAATAGCTATCATAAGTTCGCTTGAAACTCCATGATGAATGCATTGCTGTTCAGGGTCTTTTTTCTAAGTTAGTGAGCGCCTGAGTATTGTGTGAGATTGCAAGGGGGTCCGTTTTGGCGTCACGGCCAGTTATTCCAGTTTATAAATGTTTGCTGACTCTTTGGAAGTCGTTCTTGAATGAGGCGTGAGTACCCAGCAGCAGGAAACGCCTTCTCTTTGGATGTTTAGACCCTCAGAACTTGGACGCCCAGCATCAATGAATGTTGTGATAGCAGGTTTGGGAAAGAATCCTTACGTTAAGAGCAATCTGGGCTATTTCAGTGATTTCTGGGCATGAACTAGAGCTTGAATATAACATCTGACATCAATCAGCCACCACTGAACTTTATGAAGAACGAATATTGCACTCTCTGTTCAGATTGTTGTAGAATCATTACCGTTTGAAGGTGGAAATCAATTCTAAGGTAATCTTGTTTCTTTGTGTCCTTACACATTGCTTTGTAACAGCTATATGTTCTGGAAAAAATAAAAATCAGACTTAACATGCTATTAGCATCAGTCTTTTGGGTTGAATTTGGTTTAGTTTATTACACTTCATTCTAGGGTTATACACTACACTTGTTATTACCAGAAGAATCACCAGAATATATAGAGTCAGTTTCAGGTACAATTAGCGCAAATCTGAGATAACAAGTCTCTGTAATATGTATGACAGGTGTATTATATATATAGAATGACACCAAATCATTGATGCATGGTTAAATCACGAATTTAGACAAATACAGTTTTATCATAGTGTCTTGGAAATGTGGCAGTGTTCAGCAACAGAGATTCCTGCCAATGAATCAACTTACTATCTTGCACCTCTGGAAGTTGCCACTTGCCACAACTCAATGTCAAATCGCTCCACTGTCACTTCGGACCTCCAAGTTGAATGATACTCCTGTCCAGATAAGACATAGGATGCTGCGCCTTCAGGATTAGATTTTGGTGCGAACCCCTGAGTGTCCTGGGGCGATCTGGATAATGTCTGGTGCTTAGGTTTAACCCTGAAATCTCAGTTCGCCTCCCCAAATCATTGTAAGGTACCTATCTGGACTGAATTACTCTTCTAGAAAATTATGTTTCCCAACACTGATGGCCCTTCATTTAACTGTATGCATATGTAACTGATAAACAAATTCTGATCCACAACAATACGAGGAAGTATTTGCTTGCGTAATATCCAAAATATGTAAATATATATAAATATAGGGAGAGCGCTATGACAATCCCACAGTTTGCAATAACAGTTACAAGTCAAATCTCTTATTTATGCTATTAACTTACAGATGTACCCACTGACTATGAGATGAAGCTGAAATTTCAGACCCGAGTCGCGGCCTCCTGTTTGCTTATCCTGCTGAAGATGTGACTCAACCACCTGTAGATTATCTGAGTGTGTGCTGTAGATTATCTCTGACTCAACCACCTCCAAATGTCTCAATGTTGTCTCAGGGACACCACTCTACGATTTTCCTTGTTGCGCAGGAATGAAAGACGAACTCAATAGTTATTGATAGATCCTCCTGTGTAAATCCGCCTTACTTGCAATAACTCCACCCATTGAAAGCATTGCAAACCCAGGCGTGACCAGCAGCGATCTTCTTGATATGGACTTCTGAGATGAGAGATGTCTCTGTCCTGCACAGTGTTAAGGGTTCTGTTCAGCCCAAGTACAAATTCTGAGTGAATTCGCTCCAATAAACCAGCGTGAAGGTTTTCGTCCTCACCTGGTGTAACTGTTGAGGGATTTCATCCTCATTCAGTCGCCTAAATAGTAAAATGCAGATGTGAATCCAAAAGTCTGATGCTTTCCAATTGAGAGTTTCATTCTTTTATACCTGTTTGCACCCAACAAGCAGGAACAAGTTGGCCTCTCCAAATTTGAAAAGAGTTGGTGCCTACAGGAATGAGGTCGGCTCCAAAAATGATTTTATTATTAATATTAATATTAAAAATAATAATTATTATTATTAATATAATTATATTATCAGACTAGTGTTGATAAACACTCTTTGGCATCATGTCAGCTCAGGCAAAGGGGACATGACAAATAGGGCCAACTGAATCCAAGCATGTCAAAGATTTGCTACCATTACTCAGTTCAACAGTTTTAGCAGCAGCCAGCAAACCCTGTTTATTAGAGGGTTAGAAATTTTCTAGTTCAGCTCCACCTCAATAACCATTCCTAGAATCAGATAGAGCAGGTTCTGCACAAGAGTTTCTATTTATGTCACTCTACCCTATATTGTGCCCCTGTATTGTTACCATATCCTTTGCCTCAAACTTGGCATCAACAGACAGTCATTCTTGCATCGTCGAATGTATCGTTTTGATCTCCTTCATTAAATGTGTGCAAAGCAATCCGTTTTCTTTTCTTTGGTTGAATTTTGCCAGCATCCTGAATATTCTTCTTTGCATTGTATTTAACAGGCAACATATCATCAGTAAAATTCTCTGTTTCTGTCAAAATTGAATCAATTTCTCTTTCATGAAACAGCGGAACATCTTAAGGAACTGACCATCCTGCTCTTTGTGGGTGTATAGCCCTAGAGAGTTTCTCCCGCATAGTTTCAACATAAACAATGAAAAATTACAGTATATCAAATTTGCCATTGCCAAAAAAGGACAATTGGCTGGAAAGATTAAAATATCATTCTAGAACAGATATATAAATATTAAAACATCATAACCATCTTGTGAGATACCTGTCCAAGATTACCACAAGAGCTTAACAAAGCATGTGCATCATTTTGAATCTTGTGCTTCCCTGAGGATATCAACCCAGCTCAAGGTAAGGAAAATATGACAACCTTTTGAAGGAATCCTTTAAATACTATATATTTCTTTTAAGTTTTATCCTATGTTCCACGGCGTTTCGGGAACGGGGACGGGGGACGGCAGGGGATGCGTTTCGGGGACGGCAGTCTGAGGGCCAATTTTTGGAGACGGCGGGGGACGGTGATATATGAATTTGTCAAAATATCAAATATGAAATAGAGATATCATATATGTTAATAACTTAACAACAATATCAATATGTGAATAAATCATGACAGCAGTAGTGTAACAGCAGTATAACTAGCACTTGCACCCATAGGAGAGGTTCAAGGAAAATGCTGATAGGAACAACCGACGAGTTTAGAAAATTTTCTGGCATGAATTTTTTTTACGGCGTGAGACAATTCCGAGCACTATAACGCTCACATATAAAAGCCTATTGGCTAGCTATAAACTATAAAGTTTAAACAATAAACAATGAGCATTAATGATTAAACATTAGTATAACAGCAATCTAAACAACAATAGAATTAATGATAATCATTAGATTAAAGATTCATAACAGCAATATTAAAGCATTTTGTTGTTCAAATTCTAAAATTAAAGTTCAAACTTCAAACTTCAAAATTAAAGATAAAGTTAACTGTTAAACCCACAGTCTCAAACTTCAAAATACAACAATCTAAAGACTAATATCTATGCCACATTCGGGTTATCGATATCATGATTTTAGGGTTTTGGAAGGGGCGTGGGAGGGTTTGTGGACCCCACGCCCCAATTAAAATTGAAAAAAATGGGTTGTATGCATTAAGATGTCGGGTGACGCCTGGCCGTCCCCCGGACGTCCCCAGCCGTCCCCGGGTCGGCCAGGCGTCCCCAATCCACTACCCACCATCCCCAATTTTTCCTGCGCGTCCCCGAGACGTTTCCCAATTTTGCATTTTTCTGGGGACGCCAAGGAGACGTCCCCAGCCGTCCCAGAAACGTCACTGGGGACGGGGTCGGGGCTGGAGGAGGTGGGGACGCGTCCCCGTGTACCCCTGGTTTTATCTATTTCCTATATTTCTGAATTCATGGCATTTTGTATAAAATGGTTACTACTTAATAAGTTAATTATCGGCCATAGGTACCATTTGTTAAGTACAAATGACAAGAAATGTAAGCAAGGCCAAAGGCATGCACATACCCCGAGATCTCAAGATCAGTAGCTTGTCTTTCCCTTTTATCATTCTCCTCCTGTATACACAGAATCATATTCAACAAGAACCTCAACTGTACAAAAAACCAATTATCTAACTTCCAGAAGGTAATCTGAAAGGTTGTAATTAAGACTATTGTACAAGAGAAAAGTAAACAAAAGTAGAGCCTCCTGTAGGGTTGTAATTCTCCCATTGTCTTCATATGACTCAACACAGAAATATTATTCATTTGCCCATATGTTCAAATTTTCTTCAAATTTGCATGTAGTCCTTAACTTCCAAATAGCCCCAATAACTTCAATCCTTATAATGGATTATGGGCCATGGCCGTACTCTTTTCTAATTCCAATCAATGCAATACTTGATATGTGTCATGATACTAAGCAAAACAGAACCCAAAAAACAAGAGCAAACTTAGCAACAGAATTTACCTGCAGCCTTATCAATTTTATTTGCTGTTTCTTACTCAATGAGAGAGTTTTCTTCCTGTCTTTAGCAACCTTCAAAAGCAACAAAATAACATAAAAATTCATGACAAAGATGCCATCACCAATAATACATTTTGAATTAATACTATATATGAAGGCAGGTTAACTCATAAATACCTTTATTTTATTTTTATGCTTAGATTTATGATTGCTAGGAAGAATAAGAGCATTGCATGGATCGCCATCTTCAGATACAACCATGGGATCATAAGTAAATAAAAGAAAAGCCTTCTTGAATAAGTTAAAATACATTCCAGAAATCTTACACATAATCTTTTATATATTAACCAAAAACCTTGTAAAACAAACCATATTCATGCTAAAATCTTAGAAAACACTATCTTCTTTCATTTAGAATATATGATGTGAAAAATAAAGTCTGTATAACCAAAAAAATGTAGCTATAACTGCTGGCAACTCCCATGCTGTAAAATTTGTGTCACCTGATTTGGCTCCAAACTTTGGTTCACCTTTGGCACACAAAATTTGCAGAATATACTAACCACTTGATACAAAAAATTAAATTAAGAAAGGGAGACAATGCTAGATCTGGATATAGAAACAAAAGCAATTAAAGATAGGTCATATACGGTTAAATTGAAAGTTACATCAAATTTAAATATAATATAAAAGACCTCAATAGGTCATTTATCAAGTAGAATCAGCTATAAATAAGCTCAACACAGAGGCATTTCTTGACCTTAAAAAGTTAAAAACAGAGAAATGTACCATATAAAGCTTAACAATACCAGAGCTGTAATTAATTAGCATTGATGCAGATTTAATATCCACTTTAATTTCTTGACCTTAAAAAGTTTAAAACAGACAAATGTACCATATAAAGCTTAACAATACCGGAGCTGTAATAAATTAGCATTGATGCAGATTTAATATCCACCTTATTTAAGGACTAGTTAAGCCCTAATGATAAAAAATTCTCACTTTAGCACAAATGCCCACACCTATTGACATCAATGTATCACATAATCATCAATTTATCACATTATTTTCGTACTATTTACAGGGAAAACACAATCTCCAAAAACTCACTTACTTTAGGCAGAAAAAAGCAGCATTATAATGCCCCCATCTACACATTCTTCTATTACTTTCAGGAAACCTACAATTTCCTACACTGACACATTCACTTTTAGCAGAAAAATCCAGCACAATTTGAAATATTCAAAATTAAATTAATAAATATATCATACAATTTGATGCTTCAACCTGATCAATTATCACAGGTCACTGCTTCAGTCTATCCTTTGTCCTACTTAGTTTCTTGATTTTCTTACAAAATAGCTGTTTACAGTCCAACTGGGACTCATGGTTCATTTGCTTCCATGACTGCTCAAAAAGATGATGAAATTTACTTTGAATCCATGCTAATATCTCAACATACAAGAACTTTTGATCTGCATCCCAAGCAGATTTAAGTTTGCTACGACTATCAACAACCGGCCCCACACTCAATCTGTTAAGGAGATCACTGACACGTTTGTGTGCTGCAGCTTGAGGTTTCAATATCATAGAGGGATCAGCTGCCAGAAATTGCTGCATTTCTTTCAAACATGGCAGAACTTTGCCTTGAAGAAGTGCACATGCAAACACTGCTGTCCGATGATCTCTATTCTTCATAAGGCATCTGTCAAGAGGAAGCTCCCATAAATGTGGACCAAATGTAGGAGAAACCCAGCAAAAGACCTGATCTGACAAGCAGTCATAATATGGTTGAGGATCTGCAAGTGGTTTAGAAAATGTGCAAAGAGCTCTTGCATGCAAGGCAAGCCAAGTTGGCTTGACACATGTCACACCACGCATGTAAGGCCTTGTGGTATGAATGAGTTCATTGTACACAACAAACTCAGGGGCCAATTTAGCAACAGATGATATGCGATGCAGAAAAACAATTTCTTCGACAAAACAAGCTTGATATTTAACTGCCCTTGTCCTTTGGCCTTCTGATGACGTTTTTATTGTTTTATGTGGTCTTAGACGACGTGCAACTCTGTCCGCCCAACCTGCACAGATTGCCTGTCCCAATATATCTTCTTGAGTTGATGTAAGAGACTTATTAATTGATTCCCTCCATGCAAGTTCTACATCTGCCAAATTCCCAAAAGTCCAAGTGAAGTCCTCTTTCAGTTTTTTCTCCATTTTTTGGTTGAAGACGAGCTGAAGCAGTTGCTTGCGAAGCTTAGACATTTCATCCATGGTTTTCAGATGTAAAGAGTTAATTCTGCAAAACTGTTCTGGGTTATCTGCAAGTTCAAATGAACGAAGTGCACTTGCAACTGTTAAAGCATCACTACTCATATTCTCAAACATTTTATGGGCTGCTTTAGCCATTGCACGTTGCTTCTTAATTTCTAGGTGTTCTTGCTCTTTGGTTTCTTTCTCAACAGCAGTATCATTTCCCCTCTGCTTTTCTTTCACATCTTCTCCAGCCTCTGAGCCAAAATGTATGAGAAAAGGATCATCCACACTTAGTGCCGCAGCAACAGCCATTGCAAAAGCAAAAACAAAGTTTGCACCAACACGTTCATCCCTCTCCTTTAGTATCTGAATTACAGTTATAAGCATACGAGAATGGCGAGGACTAATAGGATATAATGACATCGCCTCTCCAACTGGCATTAGCCGTCCTGTAGTCTGGTCTAGTGCTCCAAGGGCTTTCAAGCACCGTTCAGAATCCACTAAGGCTGTCTTATCAGGAGGGGTAGGGAAAGGGAAGTTGGCAACCTGAAAAACAAATGATCAGTCAGTTTGTAAGATCTATTTATAGAAACACCACGGCTATAAGATCCCTAAATATACTAATTATGGAAGGTTGAATTACAAAATCTGAATAGCTACCAATTCTTTCTCAATTAAAAAAAAAAAAAACTAGAAGAACTCATTTGGATCACCTTATTAATACCCATGTACTTCAAAATGAGTACAACGCCCTCAATAGGAGCCTTGCTTATTTCAGGTAGTGGAAAATCTGGTAAAGTATTGTTGAAAACAGCAGATGAATAAAGACGATAACAATGCCCCGATCCTGTTCTACCTGCTCTGCCAGCACGCTGAGCAGCTGAAGCCTTGCTAATCCATTGAATCTCATATTTTGCTATTCCACTTGAACATATATACTCCTTGACCTTTGCCCTACCCGTATCAACAACATATTTAATTCCAGGAATTGTTAAGGAGGTTTCCGCAACATTAGTGGCCACCACAACAAGCCTTTCTCCTTCTGGTATTCCAGCAAATACACGTAACTGTGCTTCTGCAGACAACATTGCATACAGAGGTAAAACATACAGAGGACCAGGCTCTTTCAAATTTCCTGCACTGTTTTGGTCTGCATGTTCTTTGTTTCGAGCATCTACAAGATTTTGCTGGTTTGACTTTGTATTGGTTTTTATACTATTGTGACCACCATTTAGTACTTCAAAAGCAGCTTTCAATGATTCCACACATCCCGGTTCTCTAAGTAAGCTGCTGTCTTGCAATGTTTTATCAAGTTCATTTTCATTACTAAGAAACTCTTCTTCTTCACTATCCGAATTTGAATCAAATTCAGTATCAGAGGATTCTGAATTTGCCTGTAACTTATCATCAAAGCCATCATCATCATATGTATTAAACCTATTAAATCCTCCTTTGAACATTTCCTTTTCATCAGCAGCTTCCACAGCCTGAGCAATTCCCTCCATATCAGGTTGATTTGCCAAATCATCTACATCTGAAAGTGCCCTTGTCATAGGAGGAATGCCCAGGGATTTGGCATTGTTTTTATTCCTTTTCCCAAATGCTTTCCGCAGCTTCCTGCACAAGAATTCTACCTCCCGCTGCCCTGTGACAAATACTAGTATACCACCTGGTGGCAATTTCTTGTGAATAGCTAAAACCTTTTTGTAAGCCTTTCCCAAATAATCTACCAGTTCTGTCTTGGCAGAGAAATGAATGGTCACCGGATACTGTCTCGTAGGCACTTCTATTATAGGTGGTATTACAGGAAATAACTTGTTATTCGAAACAAAATCTTCAATCCTCAGTGTTGCACTCATTAAAACAAGTTTCAATGGGTTAATCATGTTTTCAGGATTCACTGTTTCTCCACTAGATATTTTTTTTTGTTGTTCCTCAAATAGATTCTGCAATAAAGATGGGCAAAATTAGAGTTCATACAACCAAATGAAGGGCCGTTTTTTCTTCGTTCATCTTTCTCACAACCCAGATGAAGCCATTTTCTCATTGATCTTCTAGTACATCATAGTCCCTTTTGTTTGATTTTGTATTGATTTCTTCTTTTAACTATTCAGATGATAATTCATTAATTTTATATAAAACAGTAAATACAAAATATCAAATTCACAATACCTGCCGTAGAGGTACGATTCGTGAAAGCATTCCAATAAGGATGTCTGTATTCAAACTCCTCTCATGAGCCTCATCCAACACAATGATTGAGTAGCGCCTCAATAGAAAATCAGACTGTAGCCAACAAGGCAAAGCATTAGGCTTCAATAACATGCACAGAAAGAATCAAAAGATGGAACTTAGTATGTAGGAAATTTTGTTGCAAGAATGCATACTGCATAAGGAATTCTAAAAACACAAATATAATTTCCTTTCTGAAAGGAACATGTGCTATTGTGCTTGTCAACTAAAGTCCAAAGAAATGTGCACATGCACTAACCAAGTGTCACATGCAAATGCATCTCTTATTCAGATTGTATATTTGACACAGCATAATGTCTATCCACTATGGAATTGTTTGTCTTGGACTCTTGGTATATGTGTAATTAAAGGCGTGTTGATTTTATCAATGTGAATGGTGAAACAGTCAAACCTCAACATCTGGGGATATATTGATGGTAGCCTTACCTCCTTCAAAAATGTGAAGGCTATATTTTTAAAATTAAAAGTGGAAATTTTTATTTAATCAAAGAGTCAGATAGTAAACATAACCAAAACCAGTGAAAAGTCAAAATCAAAAGTTCCAGTCCCATCAGATTTCCCAAATCAACTGTTCCTAATTGGATGTACTATTAGACACATTATAAATAACAGATTTTTTTTAAATCAACTTTATTTACATAACAAAAAAATCATATCATAACACAATGTTGTATTTTCTACAGAATGGAAGCCACAAATCTCTCAAGTCATCTTAGATATGACAAATATGAACTCTACCTGCAATTCACGAAGCAGAATTCCATCAGTCATAAACTTGATGGAACTGTTCCCTCCTATTCTTCGATCATGCCGCACCTGAAATCCAACTTCCTTTCCCAGCTGAAATGACAATTCATAAGCCACTCTCTTGGAAGTAGCAAGAACTGCTACACGTCGGGGCTGAGTGACACCTATAATTCCTGTCCTTGCTTTGCACTTGCTTGAACCAAATCCGGCTTCAAAGAGAAACTTCAACAAAAAATCTATGTTAAGTTGTATGACATGGTAGAACATTCAATTCCACTTGGGAAACACAGTTAAGGCATTCTCGTAACTCGTTAAAAATGAGAACCTGGGAAATAACAAGGAATCATACCTGTGGAACTTGAGTAGTTTTACCACATCCAGTCTCCCCGCATATAATCACAACAGGATGCTGATTGACAGCTTCCATAATTTCCTGCTCCATCATAACTATTGGAAGATTTTTTCTTTTTTCTTCAACTTCCTCTGGTCTTGTAACATGAACTACAAAGTTATTACTTATAGGATTCCAACCCCAGTCTTTACAATCCCCGACACTGTCTTGTGCATCTAGCTTTGCAATCTCCCCTTCTGAAACCTGACATATATAACCATGCAATATGTAAATACTAACTGTACTGACTATTTTGAATCCCAAAAAATGCAATATGTAAGCTCATTCATGTCAAACACCAAGTACCATCCTTGCAACTAGGAAAAATGCAGTTGCTTCTAAGTACCATCATTGATAAGTTTTCTTTCAATTTGAGGTTACAAGAGACAGACCTGGTATTTTATTTCTTTAGTAGGTTCAAATGACTTGTTTACCCCAACCTTCTGTCCTGAGCTATCTTCTTTACACTTTATCCTAGGAGAACCTCCTTGGACAATAGGGCCAACTGAATCCAAGCATCTCAAAGATTCGCTAACATTACTCGGTTGAACAATTTTAGCCACGGCAGGCAAACCCTGTTTATTATAGGGTTGGGAATTTTCTAGTTCAGCTCCACTTGAATAACCATTCCTAGAATCGGATAGAGTAGGCTCTGCACAAGAGCTTCTATCTATGTCACTCTGCCCTATATTGTGTCGCTGTACTGTTACCATATCCTTTGCCTCTACTTTGGCATCAACAGAAGCAGTTACTCTTGCATCCCCGAATGTATCATTTTGATCTCCTTCATTAAATGTGTGCAAAGCAATCCGTTTTCTTTTCTTCGGTTGAATTTCGCCAGCATCCTGAATATTCTTCTTTGGATTGTATTTAGCAGGCAAAATATCATCAGTAAAATTCTTAGTTTCTGTCAAAATTGAATCAGTTTCTCTTTCACAAAAAAGCGGAACATCTGAAGGAACTGACAATCCTGCTCTTTGTAAGCGCATAGCCCTAGAGAGTTTCTCCCGCATCGTTTCAACCTAAACAATGAAAAATTGCAGTATATTAAATTTGCCATTCCCAAAAAAAGGACAATTGGCTGGAAAGATTAAAACATCCTTCTAGAACAGATATATAAAGATTAAAACACCATAACCATCTTGTGAGATACCTGTCCAAGATTACCAGAAGAGCTTAACAAAGCATGTGCATCATCTTGAATCTTGTGCTTCCTGAGGATATCAACCCAGCTCAAGGTAAGGAAAATATGGCAACCTTTTTGAAGGAATCCATTAAATACTATAATATCTTTTATCTATTTTTTATATTTCTGAATTCATGGCATTTTGTATAAAATGGTTACTACTTAATAAGTTAATTACCAACCATAGGTACCATTTGTTAAGTACAGATGACAAAAAATGTAAGCAAGACCAAAGGCATGCACGTACTCTAAGATCTCAAGATCAGTAGCTCGTCTTTCCCTTTTATCCTTCTCCTCCTATATAGAACAGAAACATATTCAACAAGAACCTCAACTGTACAAAAAACCAATTATCTAACTTCCAGGAGGTGATCTAAAAGGTTGTAATCAAGACTATTGTACAAAAGAAAAGTAAACAAAAGTAGAGCCTCCCGTAGGGTTGTAATCCTCCCATTGTCTTCACAGTTCATACAAATTTGATAGAGACTCAACACAGAAATTATCAACCATAGGTACCATTTGTTAAGTACAGATGACAAAAAGTGTAAGCAAGACCAAAGGCATGCATGTACTCCAAGATCTCAAGATAGAGACTCAACACAGAAATATTATTCATTTGCCCATATGTTCAAATTTTCCTTCAAATTTGCACGTAGTCCTCAACTTTCAAATAGCACCAACAACTTCAATCCTTATCATGAATTATGGGCCATGGCCATACTCTTTTCTAATTCCAATCAATGCAATACTTGATATGTGTCATGATACTAAGTAAAACTATTGTACAGAACCCAAAGAAAAAGAGCAAACTTAACAACAGAATTTACCTGCAGCCTTCTCAATTTTCTTTGCTGTTTCTTACTCAATGAGAGAGTTTTCTTCCTGTCCTTAGCAACCTTCAAAAGCAACCAAATAACATAAAAATTCATGATGGAGATGCAATCAAAGATACTGCATTTTGAATTAATACTATATATGAAGGCAGGTTAACTCATTAATACCTTCATTTTATCTTTATGTTTAGATTTATGATTGCTAGGAAGAATAAGAGCATTGCATGGATCACCATCTTCAGATCTACAACCATGGGAACATAAGTAAATAAAATGAAGGCTTTCTTGAATAAGTTAAAATACATTCGAGAAATCTTACGCATAATCTTTTATATATATTAAACAAAAACCTTGTAAAACAAACCACATTCATGCTAAAATTTTAGAAAACCTATATACACGCTATTTTCTTTCATTTAGAATATATGATATGAATAACAGAGCCTGCATCACCAAGAAAAACGTTGCCATACCTTCTAGCGACTCCCATGCTGTAAAATTTATGTCACCTGACTTGGCTCCAAACTGTGATTGAACATTCACACGCAAAGTTTTTCAGAATATACTAACCACTTGATACAAAAAATTAAACTAAGAAAGGGAGACAATGCTAGAACTGGATATAGCAACAGAAGCAATTAAAGATAGGTCATATAGGGTTAAGTTGAAAGTTACATCAAATTTAAATACAATATAAAAGACCTCAATAGGTCATTTATCAGGTAGAAACAGCTATAAATTAGTTCAACAGAAACATTTCTTGACCTTGAAAAGTTAAAAACAGAAAAATGTACCATATAAAGCTTAACAATACCAGAGCTGTAATTAATTAACATTGATGCAAATTTAATATTCACCTTATTTATGGACTAGTTAAGCCCTAGTGATAAAAACTTCTCACTGGAGCACAAATGCCCACGCCTATTGACATCAATTTATCACAGAATCATCAATATCCAATTATAGTGCGTTTGAAGCCCAGAGGCTAAAAGAAGAATGCAGTGTCTCATTTATCAGCGACCATTTTCACTTGTAAGGGTTGTAGCCTTGTAGAGTTTAAAACAGCAACACTTCTTTAAAGAAGTTTAATAAAAACCTAATACAACTACTTTCATGGGATATTGATTACATCACAAATTATTATTCATGGCAGAAATCACAGAAACCGCACCTTTCATTCGTGCCAATGATCAGATATCTCCTCCATACCGGGCAAGACTTCGACTATTATGACAAAGATCTCAGGTTCCTCTATCATGACAAAGAATCCAGATTTCGTCCATGTCGAAAATAACAGATGGAAACCCTACCCTCCTCATACTTGTTATGCACTTTCCCCTAAATACGGCCATAAAATTGGGAATTTTTAAAAGCAACTGTTGGAAGAAATAATATAGAATTAATTTACTATTTATTTCCCGTAATATGTCAAATAAAGACAAGAGACGCATTGCGTTAGGTTCCTGCCGAAATAGAAGTTGAATTATGGATGAGAAATTCTCATATATGGGAGTAGAAGTATAATATATGGGGATCGAAGAATAATATTATGTAGATGGAGAATGCATATTAAGTTGTGGCTTGCAACCTTACTCTGTCAACAATTTTCTTCATATGATTCACTTATCTGATCAATTGATCTAGATGGTAAATGATTTTGTCCATACGATTTCGTTCTGACATTATTGTGCTCTTATTAGTTCATATTAAATCCATTAGTCTATTTGTCACCTAGTTTCTAGTACTTGTGTGGTCGTTCTCCCTTGAAAAATCGGCAAGGTAACAGAAAACATGAGACTGATCTCTTTAGCATCTCACAATATGCTTGATCAATTACTTCAAGAGTTCATGTCACTAAATTTCAAACTGTGGGTATTATAAGCCAGTATTTAGCAACCTTTCATAAGAGGAATGCAAATTTGTGAAGCTGTGACTTGCAAGCAATTCATCATTGTTCTAGATTGTATCTGTTGAATATGTCAATGTATAATTAGATGATAGATTGAACCAAAATTGCATCCATTTTGGAGTTAGATCGGAGAGCATATTGTTTTGATTAGAAGTTGTATGGATTTGAATTTATGTAGAAGAAATTCATTATGGCATTGATGCCTGTTATGGATCTAGCTATCATATCATAAGGATAAACAATTAATTTCTACTCTATCAAATGCCCGAAGCCATTGACTTTCCTTGGACTTACGATCTCTAATTTTGATAACATAATAACCCCAAGTATGTAACCTTACACCTCTATAGCTTGTTGTCTATCTAGATGTTTGACCTTTGTGGGAATCAAGGTTAGGTGTTGACTTCTTTGATTCTTGTCAATAATGTCTTATTATCCTATTTACTTTAGTAATTTTTACATCTTTTTTAGTAAAATAACATAAATCTTTAAGGATATAATTGTAGACATTCTATAATTTTAATTCTTAGGGAAAATAAAGCAACTTACAAATGTTAAAATGATTCCTACATCTACGATTAATATGTATCATGACTGAAAACAAACTTAAACATGTTGCATAGCATATTAGTGCACAACACTCAAAATACATGCTGGTGTGTAAACAAGCTAAACCACATACTTTGTCAAATCCATCAATACACGTATTTAAATGTTTCAATATAGTTGTTATACCCCTAGATGTCTAAACGACTAAGATCTGGTGCTATGTGCAACCGCTAAGGTAATCAAGCGGAGAGGGAGATCTAAAATAGTATAAGGTTTATACAATATGGCTCCGTGCATAGTCTACACCTGAGTCTTCCTCTACATATCATCTATTGAAATGACCTTCTGAAGCTTGTGAAAGTGGATTCGATTAAACTAAATTATTGAAGTGCAAGTTTTGCTATTATTGAAATTTACACAACAAAGAAATGAATGGAAAGAAGAATCGTGACAATAGCTCCATGTTATTGGTGAAGAATTACAAAGAAATTATAAAGTTAAAAATGTTATCTGTTACATCCCCTTTTTGGATTCAATATTACTATTTACTTTTTCTTAAATAGTACAGTTATGTGGATATGTTTTAACATCATAGAAAATGATGATATGAATGGAAAAGGTTAATTTTATGAAATTATGGATTTTTACTTGATTATGATCAATTTGATGTTATGAATTAAAATGTTTTTCGATATGAAAATGAAATGATTTGATATAAATGTGTTTTGATCAGAACATTAGTACTTTGACCACAAATTGTATGTGAGATTGTCAATGACAGGAATAGATGGAACATGTTCGCTAGGAAGAAAGAAGAAGAGAAAGTATCTTTGAGAAAGAGAGAATAGACTCTAGAATAACCCATGGGTGCTTGCCACTGAAAACGAATATCAGGTAGATAAACCTAGTAGCCTTGAGTTAAGCTTTGATTACGGGCTAAGTCAATTTTAGACAAGTTGTCAAGGTTTGCAAGAATAGGTCTTTCTTCTTTCCGTAGTTGGCGTAATGAGTATGGGAAATCGACATTAGTGTCGTAATACTCTGAATCATGTCGTCAAATACGGACGATCGATATATTGTTTATATGTATATACTTGAGATCGAGTTGTAAGTCGTGTCTTGTTAGTGGTTCAGCGCAAAAGTCGAAAGTTGTGCTTAAGTCGACCCCAAAACCTTGTTTTGCATTTACGTTCAATTCGTCGTTATCGTCATAAAGCTCTACGAGCATATGATGTAAACGTCTGCTTGCGAAATTCGACGGATGTTGAATTGTTTCTATTATGGGCTATTATCGTATAATAAAAGGTTTAAATAATGTTTTAAATCTTGAGACCGTTGGGTGTAACACCTTTGGTCGTATTGTATTAGATTATATAATATTATATTAGTTATATTTAAAATTGTCATTTTGAGGTAATTCCTTTATTCTTTTGTGATGTTGGTAATCGGGCAGTAAGTCTTTACTTATGATGTCTTTTATTTCAAAATAATCTATTTACCTTAAGCTTTAAACTTTATGATGATTGTCGGCCTAGCCATTATTCTGAGTTTTGCATTTGATTTATACTCATAATCGATATGAGTAGTGTGACAGTTTGTTTAAACTGTCAACCGCCACCTCGCGAAGTGTGGAGCTCCACTATGCAGAGTAAACGCAGATGGAGTGGGAAATATCAAACCATTTTCTGATGGTGGTCGCAAAAAGAGGAGAACATTAAGCACGCAGGTTAGTTACCCAAATTGTTAGGCATGGTCTTGTGAGTGGAGAGTCAGTTTTTCCTTCGCAGGGAGAACAGGATTTAGAAGTAGTAGGGAGTCAGTTAGAAAGGGAACACGGAGAGGAAGCGGAGAGGAGGCCGAGCATGGAGTGAATGTGAACGACTAAGAAATAAACGAGCTCCTTGGACCAGTCTTCAAATAGTCACTGGAGATTATCTTTAGGTTTCCTTTCATCCTTTCTCTGTGCAATCATAGTTATCTGATATGTTTTTAATAAGTATTGACTCTACTTATAATGCGATAGAACTTAGTATTTGTTTGAAGATGCAATGTGTGAATTGTTTACCAATTGTAGCTCTATGTGTTTTCACCACCTTCAAAATGGAAACAATGCTTTTGTCCCCTGCACTGCACCGCAATCAAAAAAAACTCATAGTATATTTCTTTGTTCTTCGAAACATCTTCGATGGTCAAGTTTATTGTGTAGTTGTTGGTTTAACTTAGGAGGTTTTTTGGATATGCAAAGAGTGCAATATAGACTAAGTGTTTGGTCGAAAACTAGCTCATAGCTATCACAAGCCGCAGTGGCAAAACCCAGGTCGACATTGGATGTATTCTCAGTTAGCCAGCCGACTACAATAGGTTGGCCCTGTCATACTTAAAAGACAACTAGTTTTTAAAAGATTTGAAAAACGAGCTAACCATCGGTAGAGAAGTAGCAATAGTGTGAAATGTATGCCGAAACATGTAAGACTTCACAGTCCTCCACAATTTATGAGTTTAAAATGGTTGGTTGATCATAGAGAATTTATTTACCTTGCTGTGAATGGTAACCAGTTTTAGTCCATTTGTCTTTGTAAACAACTCTTTTGCTATAAAAATATTCAACTGTTGTGTCTTCGAAAGAGGGTATAGAGTTACTATTTGGACTATACAGTCATACAAGTTAAATAATGAAGTTTTAGAACAAATATAATGAGTCTTTGGTCAAAGTGTTTAGTCTAGACTTGCATGCATTCTTCTTGCAATAGAAACAACAAGCTAGGATCTCTAAATGCTTTGTTCGACAAAAGATTAAGCTATGTCAAAGATTCGATAGGTCGAAGAAGATTCTTAAGAGTGTTTAATTTTTAACTTAGGGTCTTCGAATATTTGTATTCCTTAAATTGGTTTATAGTAAAACCCTTCCGAAACAACATAGTTAAGTTTGGTGTCCACTCTTGAGTGGATAATTTAAGCAGTGAGCTATCTTAGAGATCAATTGATTAACTTATAGCATTATCCGATTAATTGGTAAACTAGGAACTCATTCTTTTAACATATGGATGGAAAGGTCTCCATGAGCTAAGAAGAGAGAGTAAACCTCATTGCCATGCGTTAATGCATGATGAGTATGGAACACCTAGAGGGTATCAAGGTCGTTATATTGAACTTATTCATAGGTAACTGTAGGATTGCGATTAATTCAAGTCGAGTTGGGGTGGGTGAACTTATTACTTGCGTTGATACAATGCTAATTATATTCAAATCCTTTGGCCAAGGTAATGCATGTGTCTCAAGTGCATTGATAGTTCACTGTGACTGGACGGCGTAGCTTGTGGAGTGGTCATGCTTGACTAGAGGGTATCTAGGGGATTGCATGATAACAAGTTACGTAGGTCACAACACCAGTACTTAGATGGCAAACACCACTGGTTATCCTAAGTCTATCCTCTTGAGTAGGGTAGGGCCATTTCCGGATAGGAAGGAGTGCGGGAGACTGACAGTCTGTGGTTGGAGGTTAAGCTCCTTGAAGATACTTTCTCTTCTATATTCATGAGGCTTGCTGAGACTTGAATTTGGATGGTCGACAATCGAGATGCAGTGACTTTGGTAAGTCTCTATTTTGAAAATATTCTAAGTAACTTTAATCAATATATTGTTTAATGTTGTAGATGGATATATTCCTTTGTATAATTTATAATTTCATGATTATTGTTAGTCGATGGATGAACTACATGGTTTTTAAATTAGAAACAAATTACTTTTTTGTTTTAAACTTTCAAAAAAAAATTATTACCTTTGGTTAAACTTAGTTTTTAGGGTGAAAACAAAACTGGGTGTTACATTATCGATTACAAAAATGGTTTCAAGCACATTCTTATAAATTGACTTTTAATGTGGATACAATTTTGCATCTACCAATAATTTCTAGGGTGAAATACCAAATTTTATATATATAATATTGCATTATTTAAAATCTCATAGAATATTCAAATTATAATTTATCTAAAATACAAAATATCATAAATTAAATATTTCAAATTTTTTATTCCTAAAATTTCACTTGTATTTCAAGGCAAAAATACGGCCATACGCTATCAAATTAGGTCCCACCATCGGCAATGGCAGGTGGGTAGGTGCTATGTATCCACCGGAAATTATATTATTTTATTATTATTATAATTATATACTTTCCCATCAAAATCGTAAATACAATACATACAAAACAACACTTGCACTTGCATAAAATGTGGACGCGTTTGGAGATTAAAACTAGTTAGCAATTATAACTTTCTCACAAATAATGAAATGTAATATACAATTGTTAAATATTAAAAATATTTTAAAAATTTTATATAATTTTTAGAAATTAAATCGTGTTCTACTTGAAAGTCATTTTAACTTAAAATAATAGATATAAAAATAATAATCAAAATATATATCAAAATTTATTTATTATTGTTTAATATAATAAAATATTTTTTATTTAAATATAATTATAATATGCAAAAATTGATTTATATCGAGAGGAGGTCTCCCTTTGTGCTGGTGCACTGGGTATCCTCTACTATTGTTAAAAAGTATTGCAAATTTAAAACTAAATTGAATCTCTTGAGATCAAAGTAGTTTGTAGAAAAAAATGCTTGTACACTCACACACCATATTTATTCATTGTGCCAGCACTCTTTTTGAGTCCCATCGATGGTTCTTGACCACTTTGACCATTTACTTTTTGGAGATATAATAAAATAATTTGAACCCATTAGTATATGTTTTTCTAAACAAGGCACTCACACACTACACTTTGCATTATGAAGCTAAGTGCATGCCAAGGGTGCCCATGTTTTATTGTTTGGTATGTAACAAAGTTTTGTTAATTTAAAAGCAAACAATCCATCTTTAATGTCAACTTTAGCCATGCACGCCATAGTATATTCAATCTTTTTAAGTTGTACATGTCATTATCCATCAAACAAGCAAATTATAAGGAAAGCAGTTTGATAAGTTCTCAAATAAAATTGTTAAAACAGCTTATATTACTTCAATTATAAGCATTTCTACTACAACTATAAACATCAAGGCCTTATATGTAATGGTAGCTAGAAACAAATATCAGATAAAAAGCTATGGGTGAGAGCAACTTTGACAACTTTTACAGTGGGTTGGTTAAATGATTGTGCAACACAGGTTTTGCATGATCTTAGTGGTGGTGGTAGTTGTATATATGATGACACATCTTTAAAAAATATTCATTTCTCTCTTTGGTTTTTGTGAAATCCAATTCTATATATGCAAGTGTGTAAACACTATAAAGCATTGGTTCTATTTAAGTGATAGCTTTCAGTAGTGGAGAAGAATCCATTGAGGTGTCAAGTAAGGTTGTTCTAAATTGTGGAAGAGAATGAAAGAGCATAAATATTTAATGAAAAAATCAACTGCAGACATTATGGCCACGGAACAGGAAGAAACCAACTTTTCTACCCACAAGTCTACACACAAAGTTGACAATGGTATATAATTTTTTCCATTTCATTTCTACTCACATTTCACTAAGTTGCCTTGCCTTTTATAGACTATTAAATGTGTGGATAGCTATTATCATATATATGGTTTATGTCATGTGTTTTGTAGACAGAAATTTTCAATTTTTTTGTTGTTATGATGGTTTTCAGATTCATGGCAAAAAGTGGAACTGATGTTAGTTACAAGTTTCAACTGTGTGTACATTTTGGGATAGTCAAACCTCATTCTAGTGCCTCTAGGATTGGTCTGGGGAATTATTGGCATGGTTGTTTTAGGTGCTTTCTCACTCTAGGCCAATTTGTTGCTTGCAAACCTGTATATTATAGATGGCCAATGCTTTATCAGATACAGAGATTTAGTTGGTCATGTATTTGGTGAGTACTTAAACACTCACCCTTGTAATATAGATTATATACAGAACTATGTGACTTGTTTCCTTTGCAACTGATTGAAAAAATTGAGATAAATTTTATAAATCGTTTGTTTAAGCTTAGCCGATGGGACTTGGTAAATTTATGATTCCAATGCAATTGAGTATCATGTGAATTATCTATCTTAACTATCTAAATATTTTTTTCCAATAATAGTATTTGAACACATAATAGATGCTATTTTAATTTCATAAGATGAACTTCATATTTAACTGACTTCCTTCAATGATTTTGGAACACTTAGAACTGTATGCTATTTTCTGCAAAACTGGCAGTGGTGGGATTGTATATTATTTACTATGCAGGGAAGAAAATGTACTATATAACTTGGGCTATACAGTTTGCACATTTCATACTCTGCAATATGGGGTTCCTACTACTTTCTATGAGAGCTCTTAAGGTACTCCATTTTGGCAAAATGATACATCAAGTCATGATAACTCGAAGTAGATCAAAGGCTTGTTCAATAAATCCTGGAAATTGCTAAATTTTACTATGATTTACTATGATCTTTTTCGCCTTGTCCATGGTTCCACATTTTGCATACATGTCTACCAGGGCAGTTGCAACCACAACATCTGACAAAATTCCTCTATCTTTCATGCTTTGATGGATGTCCATACCCTATTCCAAAGCTCCCATTTTGGCATAAGCAGGGAGGATGCTGGCAAAGGTTGTGGAGTTTGGCTTTACACCTGCCAATTGCATTTGCTTGAAAGTTTCTAAAGTCTTCTCAAAAAGTTCAATTTGTGCATAGCCTGTAATCATTGCAATCCATGAGACCACATTTCTTTGAGGCATTTTGTCAAACAGTTCACGCGCTTTGTCCATGTTCCCACATTTTGCATACATGTCTACTAGGGTAGTTGCCACTCCAACATCTAACAAAAATTCTCTATCCTTTATGCTTTGATAGATTTCTATACCCTGTTGCAAAGCTCCCATTTTGGCATAGGCTGGGAGGATGATAGCAAAGGTTGTAGAATTTGGCTTTAGACATGCCAATTGCATTTGCTTGAAAGTTTTGAAAACCCTTTCAACAAATCCATTTTGTGAATATCCTGCAATCATTGCATTCCATGAGATTACATCTCTTTGAGGCATTCTGTCATACAGTTCACGAGCTTTTTCTATGCTTCCACATTTTGCATACATGTCTACTAGAGTATTTCCAACTACAATATCGGACAAAAATCCCCGTTTCATTATGCTTTGATAGAGGTCCATACCGTGTTCCAATGTTCCCATTTTGGCACAGGTAGGGATGATGCTAGCAAAGGTTTGTGGAGTCTGGCTTTACACCTGCCATTTGCATTTGCTTGAAAAATTCTAAAGCTTTTTCAACAAATCCATTTTGTGCATATCCTGCAGCCATTGCATTCCATGAAACCACAATTCTTTGAGGCATTTTGTCAAACAGTTCACGGGTCTTCTCTATGCTTCCACATTTTGCATACATGTCTACTAGGGTTGTTGCATCTACAAAATCTGTCAAAATTCCTCTCTTTTATGTTTTGATGGATGTCCAAACCCTCTTCCAAAACTCCCATTTTAGCACAGGATGTTTGTATGCTAGCAAATGTGAACTGACGAAAAACAAAACTGACGGAAAAAAGAACAACTAGTGTCAAAAAGAGGAAATTCGAACCGGCGTCTAACAACTTTCCAGCGTGAGATAATTTTTTGGGACAAAAATGTCCCACATATAAGCCTATCGGCTAATAAAAATCTAAAAATCTGTGACTACATTTATGCCATTTATAATACCTTTATGGCATTTATTGCCTTCATTGAGATATGTGTTGTTTTTTTAATAAAAGTCTTATATTTGAATGATTTATTTGAAATTTGAAAAAACAAAAATATGATTTTTGCACTGACTGTTTGCAGCATCATCTAATAGAAAAGAAGATAAATCACTTTTTTTTCAGTTATGAAATAGGAAAAATGAATAACAAACTATAGTTTTTTTGCTCATTTTTTAAATTCTACATGACTATTGGCTCAGCAGGTTGAAATATTTGCATCGAACCAATGCATTAGTAATCCTGCCTATGGCAGGAACTAAAAATTTCGCTATTTAATTTTAACTTCTCAATGTAGAATATTACCTTATGAAAACATGTGAAACGTGCGAGAATATTTCTATCTTATGGCTAATCATGGCTTTTTCATTGCCTAACAAGAATAACCTCATGGGTTCTCATATGCCTTTCGCCCATGCTTTATGTGAGTTGCAATCCCATTTAATGTGTAATGAGTGTGTTGACAGGGGTTGATAAATTAAGGTAATTGTTAATTAATTTGAAATATAAACAAGTGCCATGTAGTGGTGAGTACTTGCCTTGTAGTGTTGTAATTAGAGTATGTGTTTTAGTTGTAATTATAGTTGTGTTTTAGTTTTAATTTTTTAATTCATTAGGTAAACTTCAAATTTACTTTTTGTCAAACCAACAAAATCGTTAATATTTATAGTTATAATATTAATAATAATATTAATTATATTGTTAATATTTATTATAACACTTATGGGTGGTTGGGTGGGCACCCAATCCACGTTTTTCAGGATGGGTCGACTCCTTATGCCATCATAATGGCATTTCATCCCTGCGAAGTATGGTTTCGGGGTGATGGATAGGTCTCACGCTCCATCTCTGGCAGATTCATTCCTTGCTTCGGAATGAGTGCAGACAGCGGTTTGTGAATGGCATAGAAGCCTCCAGAAGGCTTTCTTCTCTTCCATTTAAGACAGCCCGAGCAGGTAAAGCGACAGAGGTGATGTTTGCATAGTCAAAATGGAAGGAGGCTCTAGCTACATAGCGAAGATCTCGAGTCATGGCATGCTAAACATGGGCCTAGCGACTCCTCTCCAGCTGGAGAGCTCTGTCAGATAGATGGCCTTTAAAGGCGTCGTAACAGACCAACAGCTCAAACGCATACTGCAGAGGCACGAAGGGCTGCTTCTCCCGGCGGTGAAGATTATATTGGGGAAGGATTTCCTAGCGGCCGATGAATTCTATAGGGTCGACACTCACGTCTCTTCCCATTTCTAAGCCTCCATTTTGGATGCAGGAGTGTTAAAGGAGGCAACGAAAGGTCTAATGTTGAAGCTCTTTAAGCCAGAACTCCTTGGCGGCATGGACCACATTCTCAGTGCAGTTATCCCTGGGGTGGGAATCCCGCGCCCAAAGGACATCATGGCCCCTTGGGATCCTCTGGTGGTGCTGAAGGTTTTTTCCTCTCCTGCTCGACCTGAACGGAATGGCACTGATAGAGCACCAGAATCGAGTTCTTCAGGTATGTGGCATCCTTCACGATTTGCTGACTGAGGACGGGGACATTGGGGCGAAGGATTGGGTAGGCAAGCTCCAGTCAATGGCAAGGGAGCTTGACCTACTCTAAGAGCTCGATCATTACCTTCCATGGCCCTGTATAGTTAGTCTAAGAAGGTAGGCAGCCTATAGTTATGCCTTTGTTTGCAGTTAGTTATTTTGGCTTTGGACATAGTTCATACTTGGCATTTTAGAATGGGCCTGGATAGTCAGCTTTTTGAAATCCACAGGTAAACGGCTTATAGGCACCTGTGTGTATATTCCCATACCATATCAATACAAATAAAACAAGTTTACGAATCAAAAAAAAAAATTATTATAACACTTGATATATTATCTTAATTGATATTATAGTATTATAATATAGTATAATATTAATTGATATAATATTTAACTTAATTTTCTTCTTAGAATAAATATTTGTTGTATAGAAAAATTGGATTTCAATAATGTTAAACAAATAATTTTTTTTAAAGCCAATAGAAATATTATAACAAAATTGTAATATTTATAGTATAATTTATAAAAAAAATTAGTTTAAATATTAATGAAATAGTATAATTAATTATTTATTGATAATAAACAATGTTTATATTATAAATATGATAATAATATATTTATATTATTACGTTATTCTAATATTCTAATATTTTTATATAGTATTATATTATATTTTTGTTTTTTATTATATTGTTATATTATATTATATTTATGTTTATGCTTATTATTATATTATTATACAATATTATTATAATATCAATTAAGATAATATATGAAGAAGTGTTAATAATGGATATTAATAATATTATTAATAGTATTATTAATAATATTATTAATATTATAACTATAAATAATAACGATTTTGTACCTTTGACAAAAAGTAATTTTGAAGTTTAGGTAATGAAGTAAAAAATTAAATTCTAAAAAACTGATGATTTTTCACTCTCAGAATTATCGCCATTCGTTTAGGCATGACTTAACTCGAGAGAGGTAAGATTAGTGTTCATAATTTGTTTACTTGCCACATCCTCCCCTCAAACCGAATTTCTCTCCACATTTATAGGTGTTTGTTGCACTCTCCGACAATCCGCAGACAAGAGGTCATTTATTTTAGCCAATCACAATAGAGATAAATCATTTTTCAATGATTTTTTGTTAAAATTTTGTCATCTTGACATAGGAAAAGTTTAAATTTATATCAAATTTGCCCGACAAGAAAAATAATCTTGTGTCTTGATTGGTTTACTGTTAATAGATTAATAACTAGATAAACCTCAATGGATGCAATAGTACTGTCGAAGGCAGGTACTAATAAATCTAAATAAGTTTTATAAGAGTTAAGAATTTCTAACGAGGGTAGAGGAGAGGGCCCAATAGTTGGGGAGGATTCTATACTTGGTACAGTAGTTCTAGTTATAGATATTAGTATTAGAACAAATTAATGCTATGTCTTGTTAATATTGTAGGTTGTGAACTAGGGGCTTGCATGGCAGCCCAACCTCATGCATGGATGACCAAGGAATTATTCCTCAACTGATTACATCACTTTACAAGATTTGTACCCCAGTGGAGTTTCACCTACCAAGAGATATTTACTCATCTTTGATGACCATGGTAGCCACGTGGTACTTACCACTATTTAGAAGGCAAGAGTTCTAGGAATTGATCTTATTACATTGCCTCCTCACACAAACCACAAGCTCCAACCCTTGGATGTAATTGTATTTTCTCCTTTTCTCCTTTTAAGAACTACTTTAAAAGTGAGAGGTCATAATGGATGGCAAAGCATCATAAATTAGAAATTAATATATCTAAATTAGCCCATCTATGCAGCATAGCATTAAAAAAAGCCCTCGCAAGAGATAACATCCACTAGTAGAAAAACAGAAATAAATGACTAAATAAACTACCAAAAATTGGTCATGTGATTAGTAGTTTGGTCACATGACCCATTGGTAGTTTATTACCAGTCATTTATCTCGTGACCAAATTTATGACCAAACAAATTTTAGTCATTAATTTGGTAGTGTATTTAGTCATCAATTTGGTAGTATATTTAGTCATCAATTAGGTAGTATATTTGATAATTTGGTAGTATATTTAGTCATCAATTTAGTAGTATATTTAGTCACGTGACCATTGGTAGTTTATTGTCGGTAATTTATCTTGCGACCAAATTTATGACTAAACAAATTTTAGTCATTAATTTGGTAGTATATTTAGTCATCAATTTGGTAGTATATTTGGTAATTTGGTAGTATATTTAATCATCAATTTGGTAGTATATTTAGTCATTTATTTAGTCATTGATTGTTGTTAACTGGTCATTTATTTAGTCATTATAATCATTAATTACCGTCAATTGGTAGTATATTTGGTCATTTAATCATTATTTTTCTATCAGCTGGTCATATATAAACAACTAGTACATGATAAACATCAACTATGCCATTTTTGTTGATAAACTTCAACAAATCTGCTCAAAGGATTGAAACAACAATGCTGGAAAATAATTCGCTATATATAAAATATGTTACAAAGAACTCGTTTATCAACAAATTTGCTCAGAGGATTGAAACAACAATGCTAGAAAATAATTCACTGTATATTCAAACTGTGAGGGGGAAATTTGGTTATTCAAATCAATGAAAGTGAAACTCAAACATCTACGAAATATGAAGGAGAAAGAGATTAAAATAAACTAAAATACTTACAACACTCTTTTACCTTTCGCCTTCCGTAGTTCGCCTATCTTCCTTTGATCTTGTTTGTGAAGCCCTCAGAAGCTGTTTGCTTGCTTGCTTGTTAAAGATGACAAATGAAGAATGGCTTGGATACTTGTGTATTTGAAGATGAGCTTCAAATACAGAAATGGATGATGAGATGATAATGCTCAAATGGGAATAGGGGTGCCAAAGGTCCGTCGGTATCTCTGCAGCATAAGTTTACACAAATTCCAGATTATGAAATGAAGAGAAGAAGGTTGTATTTATAGAAGAGAGTGAGGGAAGATCAATGGTTGAGAAGAAAAGAAGAGATCAACGGAGGAGGCTTGTTGAGGAACGTGCAACCAACAGAAGAAGGACACATGTCATTCCAAAAGCAACTTTGTTTGAGTTAACTCCTCTCTTAATGAGGATGAGATTTGATTTTCTTAAATTAGAATTTATTTTTCTAATTTAAGAGAAGATTTGCTTTAGAAGTGATTTTGCTTTTGTCACTCAGAGTTTTGCTTTTGTGTTACAAGAGGAAAGTTATTTTTGGAAGATAAGAATGATTTTTCGAAGAGATAAGAAAGCATAATTAAATAAAAGATTTATTTAATTATTTTTGTGGATATTTGAGAAGAATAAATAAAATATAGAAATATATTTTATTTTGTGAGCATTCGAGATTTTATTTAAATAAAATTTGCATTTTATTTAAATTTGGAAGAATAAGAGATCTTAATTAAATAATTAAAATTATTTAATTATTTTAGAAGAATGAAGTTGGTGTAGGAGACTTTAATTAATTAAATAAAATGTAATTTATTTAATTAAATGAGAGGGGATGAGTCAAATAAATAAATAAATGTATTTATTTATTGATAGAAGAATGTGAATGATAAAATAAATATTTAAAATATTTATTTAAGTAAACTCATGCCAATTTTAGGTGTATACATTTTGCCCCTCTTTGAAGCAATGTGTTTTATCACGTTGTTTCAAAGAATAAGAATTTTTGACAGTGATACATGCCCCAGTTTGCCTCTGGTACAAGTTTAATGATAAGATGCCCCCTCGTGAGATTGGACGGGGAGACGACCGAAAGGCATGAGACGGACAATCTCATGATGAAGAAGAGGAGAAATAGGAGAAGAAATGGTTGGATGCAGAAGAAAAAGGTGAATGATATGTGATGCAAGATAAAATGATGACATGCAGAAGCAAGCAAGCAAGAATGCACACATGATACAAGAACAGGCAAGGTATTGCCCCGATCAAGCGGTAAACCAACGATATAGATCGATGATGTCTGGTGTCAGGAATGAAACATGTAATATAAGACTCCGAGTCTGGTTTCAACAATGCAACATCCTGTCTAAGACATTTGATATGATAACAATATATGACAGTGTTGTCATGGCGGGGAACGATATATCCCTAGAGCAACACGAAGGATAGTTATGACTGATTGATATGGTTTACGACAAGATTAGGATCAAGACCGCTGATTGCGATTGGATCATTTAACAAGATTGACTTGACTTGATTGGTATGGATTAAGGATAGACTCGCATTGGGATCGCTGCCCAGGTTGACAAGTAGAACTGTCAATGAGCGATATGAAGACAAATAGAAATTTGATCGATAGAAGAATGACTCGATAGAAGAAATTTGATTGAAGGACTGACAAGCTGCTGTAGGATTTTCTTATTGCATGGGATATGGATATGGATATGGAATGGAATTGGATACGGTATGGATATGGATATGGAATGGATGTGGATTTGTCATCTTGATATTTGCAAGGCTTTTTGCTTTCATCATTGGGCTTTATTATGTTGTAAGAAAATACAAGCATCTAAGTATAATTAGACCAAGATGACTTGAGTATCGCTTACATGGATTTTGATTTAGCAAGTTAATACAAGCATCTAGTCAAACTTGTATCTAGATGACCTAAGTATTTCTTGTGTTTCAATAGACAAGGATTTGCCCCTTTTCATGTTTAGACCTCAAAGTCCTCGATGATCTTTTGTTGATCATGTCGTTAGATGAAAGTCGTCATATTACTAAAGTTTAATCCACAAGCAGTAGACAAAGAAAAAGATTTTGCCCCCATCATAGCATCTCTAGCTTTTGGCATCCTCGAGTAGCATAGGAAGACATAATGACAAAAATCCAAGACCTTGTAAGTTAACCTGTTCGCAAAACATTCTTTGCATCAGATGTGTCTTTTTGCCATAATTGATATAGAACTGTTCTAAGTGTTTCGGTATAGTACTCTGCTTTGGACAGGTTGATGCTTTGTGCCAAGAATTTTGTTTGAGGAAGCTGGTTTTTTGCTGCGCTTGCATGCCTGGTGAAAGGGTGTGGACACGAACGGATAGAGGGATAGACGACAAGACACGGGATGGACGGGAAGAGGAGCCTCGGGGGCGCATTGACAATGGCCTTGCCTACGTGACGATACAGAGGTAACGTAGTTCGGGACTTGGGCCATGGACCTAAGATATGGATCGGATGAGACACGATATGGAATAGATATGGATCAGATACAAAATAGATTTGGATCAGATATGGAATAGCTAGCTATGGATCAGATATGGAATGGATAACACTGATGATAGAGGCTATGTCAGGTTGACACTGCGGATAAGATACTGGATAAGAATTTTGGATAGCCTTAATGCTAGATACTAATGACAAGGGAAACACCATGGATAGGCAGATGGATGGGCAATAAGGGATCAATGGCAGGGTAGGTAGAAGGAAACAAGGATGTGATCTCCAAGGACTATGTCGCATAAGAATAACGTGCCCCATTGTAGGTAGAATATGTAGGTTTTTCATGACAATGTTTATGATGGCAGGAGGATGAGAGGATAATGAAGAATTTGTGTGGTTTTGGAGGGATAAGGTATGTTAAGAGATATCTAGAACATTTTTAAACATTGTGCCCCCAATCTTTATCAAGATGAAAAAATAGAGGAAAGGAAGATTTAGGATGGATGGACACGACAAGACAGGTATGTAATGGATAGAAGGATATGATAGGAAATGGCATGGAAGGAAACTGATAGGAGAAGAGTGATATGTCGATGAGACAAGGTGCCCCCAAGTGTAGGTGACGTAGAAGATCAACTTACACATGACGCCTGTTTGCCAGGTTTTCATCATGGTAATTATCCAAGGTGCCTGTTTGCCAGATTTTCACCGTTGGACGAAGGGATTTCTCTTTACTTCTTTTTTTTAATAGTTGGAGGTGGAATACGGAAGAGAGAGACTCCAGTATCTAGTTCCTTGAAAGGTGATAGTCCCGCTAGAAAGATGTCAGCATATGGACCATGTCAAGTGTGCTCATAGATGTTGGTATGGAATTGCATGAAGGTAAGATAGAGTAGGTAGATAGTGGATAATGGAAGGTGCGATAGTGGATTATGATGTAGAATATGGAGGACTTATGCAAGGATGGAGGGAGGACTTATGCAAAAGCATGGACCATAGGACGAGGAAGATATGTAAGATAGTAGTGGGAGGGAGGGGAGATGGATTTATATGGAAGTATCATGGAATGGAAGGGAACCATGACCAACAGTTGCACATACCATGATAAACATTGAAGTTGATGATAGGAGTGTGGTGTAGGAAGCAATGGAGGTTTTTGACTGGTGGATGAGTGATGTAGGCCTTTAGGGACCCACATAGACTTAGTATACTTCTGATTTTTGTTTATCATGTGGGATGGAAGGATTTGATACTTGTGGATGGCATGGGAGAAAAATGATGGTTGGGATGCTTTAGAGGTGGATGCCTCATTTGACTTGAGGGATTTTTTTCTTAGTTACCCAAACCATTTTGCTTTTAGATTTTACCTGTGAAGGTATGGGCTTGGGTATATTCAGCTTTTGTGCAGCTTCAGAGGTAATTAGTTGTTGCTTGGGGACCCACACCTTTTTCAATTTGGCATTGAGCTGTATGGGTGTATACAGCTTCTGAGATGGGTTTTTCTTTGATTCTTGGATTTTGTATCCTAGGTCATGAGGACTCTTAGGATTTTTTATTTTATAGGTAGAGGCATCCACATTTTTGACATTGAATTCCCTTGGGATGGTGGAAGTGAGGTTGGTGGAAGCTCGTTGTTTAGACAACATGTGCATTGGTTGGCCATGATTGGGATATTTAGAGGATTTATAGATGGATGGATAAGGTGTTGGAAGAAGTGGAAGTAGGATGCACGGAAGGCTATTAGGAGTTGGAAGTAGTGGAGGTAGATAGGATGGTGGAAGGTGTATGGTCACATGCTTTTGACAAATGTAGGATGATGGAGGTGGAATGGCGACATATGTTTTGGGGATATGATAGGGTTTATGATGGAAAGTAGTAGACTTAGGAGGAGTGGAGGAAGTAACAACATCTTGAGATTGCTCACCTTGGGGTATGTATCCAAGGCTGTATGAAGGTGGAGGAACATTGACATGGATAGGTTCCAAAATACCTTGTTCATGAAGGCCCGAGCCTTTACCGTGATAGTTCATATGTTGGAGTATGCGGCGGACAGTGGGATTATGTGTAGGTGGAACACTAGACACAAGTTCTTTATTGGATGGAGAAGATGAGATAGAGGATAATGGTTGTTGGTGTTCTAAGGAAGAACGTTCATGCATGAAGGTAGTGAGACCAAGGATATAGGATAACGGATTTGTAGCTTGGTCAATAATGGATGGTGAAGGATCACTAGAATCTTGATCATCATTATGCTCTTTAGGATCTAAGTTATTAGGTTGATCATTCATGTGCACTTGGGAGGCAAGTGTCTCATCAGAGGAAGTGGAAGTTGTTGGATCATGGATAGGACTAGATGTAAGAGGGATAGAAGTAATGGAGGTTTCTTGCTCATGGATGGGTATGGGATCAAGTTGTTCAAGGACATCTTCTTCATAGGGAATATCTTGATCATAGAATAAATAAAGGTTATGGATGGGTTGGAGTTGGATTTTCATCTCATGTATAGGATCAAGTTGCTCACAGATAGCTTCTTCATCAAAGATAGTATCTTGATCACAAAAAAGATAAAGGTTATGCATGGGATGGAATTGGATCTCTTGCTCATGTATAGTTGTTGGGAGATGGATAGGATCAAGTGGCTCATGGAGAGGTTCATTATTATGGATATCATCTTGATCATGGAAAAGATGCATGTTATGGATAAGTTGCAAGAAAGTGGTTTGATCTTGACTTGGACTAGGGATTAATGTTTCCTCATACTTAGGATTAGACTCTTGACATACCTCTTGGGTTGCTTGAATGGAAGTGGATAGCTCTTGGATAGCTTCTTGGTTAACAACATGGATGTTTGATGGACCTAGACTTTGGTTCATGGTAGGAGGTTCTTCGATAAGCTCAAGGTGTTATGGATGACATGAAGGGGTTGTAGGATTTGACGTGGCATTGGAAGAATCTTTGGTAAGGTCAAGAACCAGAATTTGAGGACATGTTTGGCTCTCTGCTGGTAGTCCTTGGATCACATCTTTTGTAGGTGTAGGAGTACATGGATGAGTGGATTTGGCTTTCTCCATAGCTTTTCTTTTGTTGTATAAATTTGAAAAATATTTTTCCCAAAACTCATCCGATTCTTTTTTGGTCATCCGTTTAGAGTTTGAGGAACTAGACGGTGGTGTTGGTATGGGACTGGTATGTTTTAGGATAGGCATCTTAGTAGGTGGTGAAGGAGGACTAGTAGACGGGGTGGTATATGATTTCCAACTTGAGGTGGTGCTTGCCTTGTCATGAGTATGGGAAAAGGATGTATGATTTTGGGGCGAGGCATAGCTAGTACTGGCACATTCATCTTGCAAGATTGCCATTTCTTGTTGTAAGACTTGGATTTGTTAGGTAATTGCTATACACTTTTGGGGTGAGAGATCTAAGCTTATTTGCAATTGCAGGTATTGGAGTTTTTGACCAAAATATTCCAATTGGTTTTCCATTGACATAAGACCAGAAAAGCTTACTGCTTTGGATGCGCAAAAACAAATGCACCAGCACAGAGTGCAAATGTGTCACAAGTCAAGATCAAATGTGCCTGGAAGAATGAGTCGAATGACTTATCTTATGTGTTTGGTGTTTAACTTGATTTGGTAATGATCACACAGGTACAAACATTATTCACTCACGCAAGACACATAAAAAATTTTGAATGTTGAATTTGAAGAATATGATGATGATTAAACAAGCATACGTGGAAGACACATCAACATGCCCTAATGTCTAGTTTGATGTAGGGTATGGCCAATTAGGTTGGGGCAATGTTTACACGAGGTTGACTAGGGATTGAAAGTGAAATCTTGTCACACAGCCGGGAGAAGGGGGTAACCCACCCTTCACCTTCACTTCCCAAAGGTATAAAGTTCTTTGGGGCTTAACCAAGAGTGACAGGATTTTGACTCTCAATGAGGGTGTCTTTCGATTCAGCCTCGGTTGAGGTCGTCCCTAGGGGTGATGAAATCCCCTAGCAGGCCTCCTAGGAAAAGGTAAACAAAAGCAAATCAAGTGAAGTATTTTTGATCTCCAAGGTCACCTTGCGGTGCGAGGAGAGAGCATACATACGCACACTTGACTCACGCTCACACTTGTAAATTAACCCTTAAGAAATTGAAATGTGTGTGTGAAAATTGAATGGATAAGAGGTGTTTTTAATTCTCAAGATCGCACGAAGCACATGAGAAGAGCATACATACCCCTAATTGCATACAAATTCACCAAACAATGAAGACACTAGTTTTTTTTATAGCCCAAGTCTAAATGTGTGATGAAGACACTTGTTGATTTTATGCCCAATTTGATATGTGTGATCAATCAATGTTCGTTTTATGAGCCCAAATCGAAGTGTGTGATGAAAACAAGATTGAAGATGAAAGATTAGAATGAATGTACCTAGATTGTTTTCACTATCCAAATTGCCGTATTTACTAATCCTGATGTTGTTCCAGCCCCGAATGATCACCTGCAAGTCACAGAATAAAAAACGAAACAAGTAGACTAGCCAAGATGATTGTTATGCAAAAATCAAGAATCTGATAAAATTTGATGAAAAATGAATTGTGACAAAAAAATGAAGTGTATAATCAGATTCTAGATGAAATTCCATACGATTTGAAAAAAAAAATTTGCTGAAAAATAATCAAATTTGCAATAGATATGAGCATTTGAGGTTTGAAAGCATCTTTGAATTTGACTGCAAAAAAGGTGGTCAAAATGGTACAGTCACCTAAAAAAATTTTCACAATTGTGTAGATCGTTGAGTCCTCTTTCCGATGAGTGTTCGTTTGCAAAATTCTGCCACCGTATGCGAAAGTTATAGCAAAAAGAAAAAAATCGCCCCTCTATGGCTTAAGGAGGTGTAAGGTAACCCTGATTGTCGAAGATTTAGCCATTAGTGGTTAGTGGATTTCTGGTCACATGTTGCAGTTTTCTCACCGGCGGTTTCGGTTATATGTAAGGGTTTTAAACAGACCCCTGGTCCTCCATGTGACCAGGGGCTGAGTGCCTTAGGATTTTTTTTTATTATTATTTTTTTTGTGATATATTACAAAGAACTCTATATATAGAGTTTTGAAGACAAAATCTTTCTGCAGTATGCAAACTGCTGATTTATTATGCTTTTAAAGCTGAAAAAAAACTAAAACTAAAGCTAAAAAGCCATCGGTGTGAATGCATGTCTTCAGAGATGTCATTGTTGCAATATATTATGCTTTTATTTATTTGACTCATCCCCTCTCATTTAATTAAATAAATTACATTTTATTTAATTAATTAAAGTCTCCTACACCAACTTCATTCTTCTAAAATAATTAAATAATTTTAATTATTTAATTAAGATCTCTTATTCTTCCAAATTTAAATAAAATGCAAATTTTATTTAAATAAAATCTAGAATCCTCACAAAATAAAATATATTTCTATATTTTATTTATTCTTCTCAAATATCCACAAAAATAATTAAATAAATCTTTTATTTAATTGTGCTTTCTTATCTCTTCGAAAAATCATTCTTATCTTCCAAAAATAACTTTCCTCTTGTCACACAAAAGCAAAACTCTGAGTTACAAAAGCAAAATCACTTCTAAAGCAAATCTTCTCTTAAATTAGAAAAATAAATTCTAATTTAAGAAAATTAAATCTCATCCTCATCAAGAGAGGAGTTAACTCAAACAAAGTTGCTTTTGGAATGACATGTGTCCTTCTTCTGTTGGTTGCACGTTCCTCAACAAGCCTCCTCCGTTGATCTCTTCTTTTCTTCTCAACCATTGATCTTCCCTCACTCTCTTCTATAAATACAACCTTCTTCTCTTCATTTCATAATCTGGAGTTTGTGTAAACTTATGCTGCAGAGATACCAGTGCACCTTTGGCACCCCTATTCCCATTTGAGCATTATCATCTCATCATCCATTTCTGTATTTGAAGCTCATCTTCAAATACACAAGTATCCAAGCCATTCTTCATTTGTCATCTTTAACAAGCAAGCAAGCAAACAACTTCTGAGGGCTTCACAAACAAGATCAAAGGAAGATAGGCGAACTACGGAAGGTGAAAGGTAAAAGAGTGTTGTAAGTATTTTAGTTTATTTTAATCTCTTTCTCCTTCATATTTCATAGATGTTTGGGTTTCACTTTCATTGATTTGAATAACTAGATTTCCCCTTCACATTTTGGTGCCCACCATGATCTAACCCCCCATTTTGTTTGCAAAAGTTTGTTTTAAGTTTTTTGTTGCAGATTTCAGGTCTGTTTCAGAGAACATTCGGACATCGACTTTTAAAAATGGCAATGAGTTGTATTTCTTTTATTTATTTTTTTAACATTTTCAAAAATAAAAAATTATTAAAAAAAATTAAAAATAAAAATTTGCAGGGGCACCGAGGCCCCCGCGGCCTCCCCACCCCCCGCAGCCACCAACTCCCTGCATCCCCCACCCTTCCCCCCCCGCAGCACCCCCTGCGCTAACCCTCCCCACTCCCTCCCCCAAACCCCAGGCCCTCAGCCCCCACTGCATTCCCTCCCCCGCAACTCCCCCCGTCCCTCCCTCCCCACCTCCCTGCGCAGCCCTCCCGCCGCCCAACCTCCCGCAACCCAACCTCCCCCCGATCCCCGGCTCCCATTCCCCTTCCCCCGGTCACGCCACCCCTGCACATGTTTGGCTCTCTGCTGGTAGTCCTTGGATCACATCCTTTGTAGGTGTAGGAGTACATGGATGAGTGGATTTGGCATTCTCCACAGCTTTTCTTTTGTTGTATAAATTTGAAAAATATTTTTCCCAAAACTCATTCAATTCATTTTTGGTCATCCGTTTAGAGTTTGAGGAACTAGACGGCAGTGTTGGTGTGGGACTGGTATGTTTTAGGATAGGCATCTTAGTAGGTGGCGAAGGAGGACTAGTAGACGGGGTGGTATATGATTTCCGACTAGAGGTGGTGCTTGCCTTGTCATGAGTATGGGAAAAGGATGTATGATTTTGGGGCGAGGCATAGCTAGTACTGGCACATTCAGCTTGCAAGATTGCCATTTCTTGTTGTAAGACTTGGATTTGTTGGGTAATTGCTATACATTTTTGGAGCGAGGGATCTAAGCTTATTTGCAATTGCAGGTATTGGAGTTTTTGACCAAAATATTCCAATTGGTTTTCCATTGACATAAGACCAGAAAAGCTTACTGGTTTGGATGTGCAAAAACAAATGCACCAGCACAGAGTGCAAATTTGTCACAAGTCAAGATCAAATGTGCCTAGAAGAATGAGTCGAATGACTTATCTTATGTGTTTGGTGTTTAACTTGATTTGGCAATGATCACACAGGTACAAACATTATTCACTCATGCAAGACACATAAGAAATTTTGAATGTTGAATTTGAAGAACATGATGATGATTAAACGAGCATACGTGGAAGACACATCAACATGCCCTAATGTCTAGTTTGATGTAGGGTATGGCCAATTAGGTTGGGGCAATGTTTACACGAGGTTGACTAGGGATTGAAAGTGAAATCTTGTCACATAGCCGGGAGAAGGGGGTAACCCACCCTTCACCTTCACTTCCCAAAGGTATAAAGTTCTTTGGGGCTTAGCCAAGAGTGACAGGATTCTGACTCTCAATGAGGGTGTCTTTCGATTCAGCCTCGGTTGAGGTCGTCCCTAGGGGTGATGAAATCCCTTAGTAGGCCTCCTAGGAAAAGGTAAACAAAAGCAAATCAAGTGAAGTATTTTTGATCTCCAAGGTCACCTTGCGGTGCGAGGAGAGAGCATACTTACGCACAATTGACTCGTGCTCACACTTGTAAATTAACCCTTAAGAAATTGAAATGTGTGTGTGAAAATTGAATGGATAAGAGGTGTTTTTGATTCTCAAGATCGTACGAAGTGCATGAGAAGAGCATACATACCCCTAATCGCATACAAATTCACCAAACAATGAAGACACTAGTTCTTTTTATAGCCCAAGTCCAAATGTGTGATGAAGACACTTGTTGATTTTATGCCCAATTTGATATGTGTGATCAATCAATGTTCATTTTATGAGCCCAAATCGAAGTGTGTGATGAAAACAAGATTAAAGATGAAAGATTGGAATGAATGTACCTGGATTGTTTTCGCTATCCAAATTGCCGTATTTGCTGATCCTGATGTTGTTCCAACCCCGAATGATCACTTGCAAGTCACAGAATCGAAAATGAAACAAGTAGACTAGCCAAGATGATCGTTATGCAAAAATCAAGAATCTGATAAAATTTGATGAAAAATGAATTGTGATAGGAAAATGAAGTGCATAATCAAATTCTAGATGAAATTCCATACGATTTGAAAAAAAAAATCGCTGAAAAATAATCAAATTTGCAATAAATATGAGCATTTGAGGTTTGAAAGCATCTTTGACTTTGACTGCAAAAAATGTGGTCAAAATGGTATAGTCACCTAAAAATTTCTTCACAATTGTGTAGTTCACTAAGTCCTCTTCCGGATGAGTATTCGTTTGTGAAATTCTGCCACCGTATGCGAAAGTTATAGCAAAAAGAAAAAAATCGCCCCTCTATGGCTTAAGGAGGTGTAAGGTAACCCTGATTGTCGAAGATTTAGCCGCTAGTGGTTAGTGGATTTGTGGTCACATGTTGCAGTTTTCTCACCGGTGGTTTGGGTTATATGTAAGGGTTTTAAACAGACCCCTGGTCCTCCATGTGACCAGGGGCTGAGTGCCTTAGGAATTTTATTTTATTTTATTATTATTATTATTTTTTGGTGATAAAGAACTCTATATATAGAGTTTTGAAGACAAAATCTTTCTGCAGTATGCAAACTGCTGATTTATTATGCTTTTAAAGCTGAAAAAAAACTAAAACTAAAGCTAAAAAGCCATTGGTGTGAATGCATGTCTTCAGAGATGTCATTGTTGCAATATATTATGCTTTTATTTATTTGACTCATCCCCTTAGGAATATATTACAAAGAACTCTATAGATAGAGTTTTGAAGACAAAATCTTTCTGCAGTATGCAAACTGCTGATTTATTATGCTTTTAAAGCTGAAAAAAACTAAAACTAAAGCTAAAAAGCCATCGGTGTGAATGCATGTCTTCAGAGATGTCATTGTTGCACATGGGGTGGGCTATAAATGCATCTAGAAGGCACTGGGTTTGCATTTTATCCTTGCTCTATACCTGTCCACAATAAAAAAAATTCAAAATTTGTTAATATTTTTAAAAGATTTATGAAACTTTGAAATATGACAAACAAAGTGGGATGATAAGGAATTTTACAGCAATATAGGCATATATTATGAAAGTATTCAAGAAGAAATGCATATACAGGTCTGATAGTCAAACTCCATAGTTCATTTATTCACATTTGATTAAAACATAGTATGATCTATGCAAAGGTAACCCCCAGTCATATACAATTTCAACTGAACAACATTGAGGACTGATGTTCAAGTTTGACTCACACAAATAATGCTACAACAATTTACCAATAATTACCAATATGTCTGCAACAGCAAATAACTTTAAATGCATTGACTGTGAGTAAATGCATATTGAATGTCTTTAAATACAAGTACATGGCAATATTCACATGAAACTTGTACCAAGTCATCTCATGGCAAGAAAGGAATGGGTGTGAGTTGACCAAATTTTGAATTTCAACTTTTGAATTTCAGGGGTTAGATCTATAGGTGTAGGATTGATCTTGCACCCATTTTTGTATTGCTGACATGACTTACTCCATCACTCTAAAATACAATAAACCATAATTTACCCAAAGAAAGCACTAGCATATAAATAGTCTTCCAATATTAAAGAATTTTACAAACTGAATGCACTAATACTGAATGGAACTCAATAGAATTAATGCAATAAGATCCACCTTACACTATATGTATCTTACACACAGATACGATAATAAAGACTGAAGCAGATTGAAAGACAGGAGGAAAACCAACAAATGGTACCAAAGAAGCAGTCAGTCATGACAAGAAAGAAATATGCATATTAAAAAAAAAACTCACTTACACGCCCTCCTTTTTGGTCCTATGCTCCAGATACTTTCTCAAAATATCATCCACTGTTGGGTTACGTGGAAGCTTAACCAACTACAATCAAAATAGTATGAATTGTATATAACTTTGATGCTAAACAACCAAAACACCTAGACCATCACATACTAATCAAAACATAAGCATGTCAATTCTGGTAAAAATATTCTAGTAAATGGCTGTGAAAGTCTAAATGATACATACTTCTCAAAATATAAATTGAATATACATACTAGACTCAAGTTATAAAGATATGCACAAAATGGATTTTGCAAGGATGCTCTTAAAATCTTTGAATTAATTAAGCACTCTGGAACATATCCTAACATTGTAAGTTTTGCTTGTATTCTAGGTGCATGTAGCCATGCAAGTTTAGTGGATGAGAGTTGTACATACTTCAATCACATTTGTAACCCTTATTGCATTACACCTACAGTTGATCATTATGTGTGCATGGTTGACCTCCTTGCCCGTGTTGGCTATCTTGAAGACACCCTATACTTTATCATTGAGATACCTGTTAAATCTGTGTTGGTTGTATGGATGTGTTTTCTTGGTGCATCTAAAATTGACAAAAATTGTAATTATAGCAGACAACACATGTTTGAGCATCCATAATGTTTATGGATAGTCTCTTCCCGCATCACTGCGGGAGTTATCAAGAGTCAGTGCGGGAGTGCGGGAAGCTTCCCGCACTCCTGCACTAACTCTTGATAGCTCTTGCAGTGATGCGGGAAGAGCCTAGACTACATCTCCAGGAAGGATAGAGGAATTTTGTCATTTGTTGTAGTGGCAACTTCCCTGGTAGACATGTATGCAAAATGTGGAAGCATTGATAAGGCATGTGAACTGTTTGGCAGAATGCCTCAAAGAGATGTCATCTCATGGAATGCAATGATTGCAAGATATGCACAAAATGGATTTTTTGAAAAGGCTTTAGAAAATTTCAAGCAAATGCAATTGGCAGGTGTAAAGCATCGTCCCCACCTGTGCAAAAATGGGAGCTTTGGAATAGGGTATGGACATCCATCAAAGCATAAAGGATAAAGGAATTCTGTCAGATGTTGTAGTTGCAACTGACCTGGTAGACATGTATGCAAAATGTGGAAGCACAGAGAAGGCATGTGAACTGTTTGAAAAAATGCCTGAAAGAAATGTGGTCTTGTGGAATGCCATGATTGTAGGATATGGACAAAATGAATTTTTTGAAAAGGCTTTAGAAACTTTCAAGCAAATGCAATTGGCAGGTCTAAAGCCAAATTCCACAACCTTTGCTAGTATCTCCCTACCTGTGCCAAAATGGGAGCTTTGGAATAGGGTATGGACATCCATCAAAGCATAATGGAAGGGGGATTTTTGTCAGAAATTATAGTTGGAAATGCTCTGGTAGACATGTATGCAAAATGTGGAAGTATAGACAAGGCACGTGACCTGTTTGACAAAATGCCTCAAAGAAATGTGGTCTCATGGAATACCATGATTGCAGGATACGCACAAAATGGATTTGTTGAAAAGGCCTTAGAAACTTTCAAGCAAATGCAATTGGTAGGTGTAAAGCCAAATTCCACAACCTTTGTCAGCATCCTCCCTGCCTGTGCCAAAATGGGAGCTTTGGAACAGGGTATGAACATCCATTAAAGCATTAAGGATAGAGGACTTTTGTCAGATGTTGTTGTTGCAACTGCCTTGGTAGACATGTATGCAAAATATGGAAGAGTAGATAAGGCATGTGAATTGTTTGACAGAATGCCTCAAAGAAATGTGTTCTCATGGACTGCAATGATTGTTGGATATGCGCAAAATGGATTTGTTGAGAAGGCTTTATAAACTTTCAAGCAAATGCAATTGGCAGGTGTAAAGCCAAATTCCACAACCTTTGCTAGCATCCTCACCACCTATGCAAAAATGGGAGCTTTGGAACAGGGTATGGACATCCATCAAAGCATAAAGGATAAAGGAATTCTATCAGATGTTGTAGTTGCAACTGCCTTGGTAGACATGTATGCAAAATGTGGAAGCAAAGAGAAGGCACGTGAACTGTTTGAAAAAATGCTTGAAAGAAATGTTGTCTCATGGAATGCCATGATTGCAGGATATGGACAAAATGGATTTTTTGAAAAGGCTTTAGAAACTTTCAAGCAAATGCAATTGGCAGGTCTAAAGCCAAATTCCACAACCTTTGCCAGCATCCTCCCTGCCTATGCCAAAATGGGAGCTTTGGAACAGGGTATGGACATCCATCAAAGCATAATGGAACGGGGATTTTTGTCAGAAATTATAGTTGGAAATGCTCTAGTAGACATGTATGCAAAATGTGGAAGTATAGACAAGGCACGTGACATGTTTGACAAAATGCCTCAAAGAAATGTGGTCTCATGGAATGCCATGATTGCAGGATATGCACAAAATGGATTTTGCAAGGATGCTCTCAAAATCTTTGAATTAATGAAGCACTTTGGAGCATATCCTAACATTGCAAGCTTTGCTTGTGCTCTATGTGTATGCAGCTATTCAGGTTTAGTGGATGAGGGTTGTACATACTTCAATCACATGAGTAACCCTTATTGCATTACTCGTACAGTCGATCATTATGTGTGCATGGTTGACCTTCTTGCCCATGCTAGCTATCTTGAGGACAACCTAAACTTTATCATTAAGATGCCAGTTAAACATGTGGTGGTTGTGTGGATGTGTTTTCTTGGTGCCTGTAAATCACATATGAATATAGGCTTAGGAGTATTTACAGCAATGCTACTTTTTTATTTGGATCCTAAAAATGCTGCGACTTATGTTCTTCTCTCAAACATATATGTAGAAGTGGGCAGCTGGGGTGAGGTTCAAATGGTAAGGAGATTGATGAAAGATAGAGGAATTAAAGATCCCTGGATGTAGTTGGATTGAAGGCCATAAAATGGTACTGGGCATTTTACAAAGATCTTTTAGAGAAAAATGTAACTAAGAATAGAAAATAATTAAAAAGGCTCTTGAAGTTTGGTAGGAAAGCCCATAATAGCTCAACATCTATCAGTAACAAAGATGCACAACAGCTGAGAGAAATGGTAAGCAAAGCATCTGAAGATCAAGGTGGTAGACTTGAAGGACTAGAGATTATGTCAATGCCAAGAGTCAACTATCATGGCTAACAACCAGAGTAATGTTAGATCATGGCATTTCTAGCCAAGCAATTCCTCTTGGAAGCCTTATTTCTTAGGATGATAATAGTTCCGTGACCTGTACATATAAAGTACCTCACCCCTTCTTTTCACTTTCAAAGTCTAGAGCAAGGTCAGTTGCACCACTTCTTTTCACTTCCAAATTACGTAGTAAGGGCAGTGAAACAAAGTTTAGAAATGCTGTGTCCAATATTGGCAATCACTGATTGTTGATTCAAGTGGTCTAAATAATTTTTCTTCATGAGTATAGGTTTTTTTTTATTTAAAGTTATTATGTAATTTCTTATAGCTATATTTCTAATTCCATTGTAAATGGAATGAAATTGCTAGAAGCATTAGTGAATTTTGTTTCAAAGACTATTTAAATCCTATAAAGTCACACACTTTGAATCTCACAAGATACCATTAGTAGGTTGATTGCATAAGCCTTTTAGGTTACCTTGTCCTATATGCTAATGTTGTATACATTGAAAAAATGAGGCACTCTAGTATAAGAAAAGAACATGGACGCTCAAATCAGAAAGGGAGTTGACCCACACAATAACAATTCGCTTCATACACTGAATAAAATGAATGTGATGCCTCCAAATAGATCCCTTACTCAGGCACCATGTAGTTAACTAGTTTTAAAATGTGTCACTCTAGCACTATGTAGGCTCTAAAATCATGAAACCCTAATCACAAATTTGCATATATCAACATGTGCTTCACCAAACAAGTAATATGCCTGCATGTTCAATGCTTGTAACATTAACTGTTTAATGGACTAGGTTAAAAGAAAGCTCCCAATTTATTTACAAGAGCACATAAACAGTATAACTAAAACATGCATACAAAAGAGTAAAAAAAATTGCATGTGTTTATGATAATAATTGTGAGAAAAGGAAGGACTATAAGGCACTACATGAACTAAAAGCTTTGTCAATCAGCTAGCAAACTTTGGGCGACAAAGTCCAAGGTGCATTGGCATTTTCTTTCTACAAATTACAAGCTTGTAACTGGGCATTTTACAAAGATCTTTTAGAGAAAAATGTAATTAATATGCCTTTTATCACCTTGGAGAATAGAAAATGGTAGAAAAAGAATTTAGGCATCTCATTCGTGTGACTAGAACACAAGTAACAGTGTGGCAGTTGGAAATTTATTAAGTGATGATGTAACAGTAAAATTATTAACTTCCTTTACCAAACTGGAAAATAAGCATCTAATCAACTTCCATTATCCTATTAGGCATTAATATCACCACTAAACAAGGGGATAAAAGGGGGAATGATCCAGCATCTTATGCATAGTGAGTGTTGCTCTGCTGATCAGTTTTCACTGTTTGAAAATATTATATGCACAAAATGGATTTGTTGAAAAGGCTTTAGAAACTTTCATGCAAATGAAATTGGCAGGTGTAAAGCCAGATTCCACAACCTTTGCCAACATCCTCTCTGCCTATATCAAAATGGTAAGCTTTGGAACAGGGTATGGACATCCATCAAGGCATAATAGAAGGCAGATTTTTGTCAGATATTATAGTTGGAAATGCTCTGATAGACATATATGAAAAATGTGGAAGCACAGACAAGGCATACAAACTATTTGAGAGAATGCCTCAAAGAGATGTCATCTCATGGAATGCAATGATTGCAGGATTGCACAAAATGGATTTGTGGAATAGGCTTTAGAAACTTTCAAGCAAATACAATTGTCAGCTATAAATCCAAATTCTGCAACCTTTGCCAGCATCCTCCCTGCTTGTGCCCAAATGGGAGCTTTGGAATAGGGTATGGACATCCTTCAAAGCATAATGGTAGGGGGATTCTTGTGAGATATTATAGTTTGAAATGCTCTCATAGACCAAAAAATGTGAACTGTTTAACAGAATTCCTCAAAGAGATGTCATCTCATGAAATGCAATGATTGCAAGATATGCACAAAATGGATTTTACAAGGACGCTATCAAAATCTTTGAATTAATTAAGTACTTTGGAACATATCCTAACATTGTAAGCTTTGCTTGTATTCTAGGTGCATGCAACCATGCATGTTTAGTGGATGAGAATTGTACACACTTCAATCACATTTGTAACCCTTATTGTATTACACCTATAGTTGATCATTATGTGTGCATGGTTGACCTCCTTGCCTGTGCTGGCTATCTTGAAGACACCCTAAACTTTATCATTGAGATACCTATTAAATATGTGCTGGTTGTATGGATGTGTTTTCTTGGTGCCTGTAGATCACATATGAATATAGGCTTAGGAGTATTTACAGGAACACTGCTTTTTGATTTGGATTTTAAAAATGCTACATAACTTATGTTCTTCTCTCAAACATCTATCCAGAACTAGGCATGTGTGGTGAGGTAAGGAGAGTGATGAAAGATAGAGGAATTAAAAAAATCCCCAGATGTAGTTGGATTGAAGGGCATAAAATGGTGCATGTTTTTTTTGTGTAGGAGACAGATCACATCCATGCTTTTTATTTTTGCAAGGGGAAGCATACCCTTTGCCATACTAGAAGAAAGAAAAAGAAAAAAATTGACAGTCTGAAAATGTGATTAAGTTTCCAGAATGGTCAAAAAAATAAAAATGGCAAAACAATAGAGTACCGTACCTCATGCTCTCGAGAGCCGTCTTCTGCAGTCCCAGATCTGAATCCTGAACTCTTTCGACATATACTTCTAACTAATGTTTCAAAGCTAAATCTTCCTCCAACTATTTCCACAGAAAGAGCATAAAAGGAAAATGAATCAAAACCCTAACCCAAGCTCTGAGTAGATTAATTAGTACAAAAACTAGGCAAATAAATATCAGGTCTTCTTCTTTCTTTTCATCTTTGATTTTCTTAGCGTCTTTGGATGGAGGAAGAGGTGCTTCCACGTTGCCATTGCCGGTGTGGGCTGGAGCAAGAGCCATTTTCACTAACCTTTACTGAGCGGCAACAACAAAGGAGACTGGAAGTCTGATATTTCCTTAATGGTGCATTGGCGCGAAGGATATTTTCAAAAGAAAAATCAACGACACCATTTCAAGTTCAATTAGGGCTTAAATTTGACAGTTGTACAGTTATAAATTTTGGTGCCCATATGATAGGTTAGGGTAAAAATTAAATTTGACACCCATATAATATAATATATTATAATATTATATTATTATATAATATTAATAATATAATATATAATATAATATAAATATAATATTATGTTATTTTATAATATTATAATATTATATTATAATATAAAATAACTTAATATTATAATATTATATTATAATATAAAATAACATAATATTATATTATATTATATAATATAAATATTATTTTATTTTATAATATAATAATTATTTTATTTTATAATATAATATTATATTATTATACAATATATAATATATAATATAAATATAATATTGTAATATTAATAATATAATATTATATAATATAAATATTATATTATATTATTATATAATATTATATAAAAATAATATATATATATATATTATAAATATTATATTATATAATATAATATTATAATATATTAAATTATATTTTATTGTAATATAATATATTATTATTATATTATAATACAATCCACTTCCTCAATTCAAAATATTTTTTTAAATTATCCACTTTAATCTCATATTGTCTAAACCCAAAACCCTAAACCCTAAACCCAAAACTTGAAACCCTAAACCCTAAACCCTAAACCCTAAACCTGAAACCCAAAACCCAAAACCCTAAACCCTAAACCCTATACCTTAAACCCTAAACCCCAACTCGAAACCCTAAACCTGAAACCCTAAACTCTAAACCCTAAACCCTAAACCCTAAACACTATACCCTAAACACTAAACACTAAACCCTATATTTAAAAGTTTTATAATTAATAATTTTGTCTTTATTTTATTTGTATATATCCAGTTTGTCTATTTTCTTGTCTTATTTTAATTTTTTTTTTTATATTTCCTATTGTATGATTTGTTTTTTTTCTTCTTAACCCTTTGTTCAATCCTTTCTCTCCCTTTATTCCTTTGGTCTAAGTGGACATTTATTGCCTTGCCTTGCCTTGTATTGTCTTGGAATTCATGGATTATGATCAAATTGGAAAGAAAAAAGAATAGAGGAGTAATAGTCATTTATTTAGTCAATTTTATTTGTCTAACCAATTATTTAGTTGTGTTTTTTGCCCGATGACCAAATTAGTCATTTATTTAGTCATTTATAGTTGTGTTGCAAAAAGTTTTAGTCACGTGACTAAAACTTTTAGTCACCTGGTCATTTATTTGCCATATTTCTACTAGTTATTGTGACAGAATTAAAAATAACTAGTATTTGGTCACTTAACCCAATAGCACTTGTCAATGACATAAATCCAAGTACAACATTTGATGTTGGTGAAGAAGATGAAGCAATTGCAATTGAAAGTATTTTAAGCTTTGAAAGAGTTATTGAGTCTGATATTCAAGAGAGTGTAGAAAATTTTTAGAAAGAAAATATTGCTATTGAGGAACGGCCACAACATGATGTTACTGTTGAAAATGAACATGTAATCCATATGCATCACAGTGTTCAAGACATAGCAGGTTTAAGTACTCCTACTCAGGTAAGCATACTTGATTACATAATGGAAGGTGTCAGAAACCTTAGTGTCAACCTTGACTTTGATAATGAGGATGTAGGACTCTCAATGACATTCCCCCTCCATCTCTCACAAACAACACATTGGTTCATTACTATGCAACAACTAGAGAGTCTGGTGTAGAAGACAAAGGGATTTTACAAGATAAAAATACAACATGGTAGAAGAAAACATTGTTGATCCATACTGCAACCAACTAGAAGACAACCAAATGCAACCATTATCATCTTTTCTTAAGCTATCAAATGCAAGGTGAATGAGAAATATTCTCATGAGAGTGGTGGTACAATTAGGTCCATGTGATGACCGATACTCCTCACTGGTGGTAATCCCTCTGGCATGTTATCAGATATGATGTCCTTATATTTGGTTAACAACTTTGAAATCTCCTACAACACCTCCTTATCACTTGTGGTGGTGTTCTCTATATTTGTGGTGCCACACACCTTAGAAGTCAATGCAAAACAAACATTCTCACATCTCAATCCATCCAAGTACTTCCTTCCATCCACCAAGCATATTCTAACATTGCTACAAACTTGATCTTCTTTCTCTTTTAGTGGCATCAACTTGTTGAATGAACAAGACAACTGAGATGGGGGGTGAATCAGTTGTAGCTTAAAATTTCAAACCCTCACACATATTTAGATCTGCATAGATTCAATTAACCCTTAGACTGTTATGATGATTAAGCATGAAAGCAAATAACAAAAACAGAATCAAATCAACATCAAACACAAAAGAACACCAGGCTTACGTGCAAAACCCAAGAAGGGAAAAACCATGATGAGGATTAGCTCACAATATAATGTAGTATCAACACCAAATTACAAAAGGCTCACTACCAGAGGGGCTGACTGCCTAGAAGAAAGGATCACTGTCAAAGGGCTCACTACCTAAAAAGAAAGAGATAAAAGAGGTGGCTCACTGCCAGAGTTGAACTGTTATAATTGCATCTAACATATGCAAGGAGCATAGTTCTAATGAAGCTCAAAATACGGAACCAATATTCCCCACAACACCAACATCACCTCCACAGCATCACTGAAGAATAGTAGACACCTTCTGCTCACTGCATCCAGTAATCTAACACATGTAGGCTTGTACTGCACCACACAATCAACCACACTGTTACTCACATCACCTCTATCATGCGCACACAAAATCACGATCCCTTGACACTCATTTATATTGTCATCAACCTTGAGAACATTCTCTAAGGTCGACAAATCACCTTAACCCAAAAAATTCAAATTAGGCCTGGACCTAAACATTCCCACTATGGAAAAGAATGAAGGTAGACCATAACACATCTTATCTCAGACCTAAGTTCATCCAAGCACGCCATTTCACACTTTCACAATCATCGAAGCACCTCCGCAATTAGTGTAAACACCCAAGGTCAGCCAAACCTATGTTAATACAATGAACTTTTAAGTGCACACTTCCTCAAACACAACAACGTCTTATAGACCACATAACATCCTGAAACATCCTAAAATCCAACAAATTCCTCTGCAACAACTTTCAACTGCCGCACAACTTTATCTTGTTTATCCAGCATGCTTAACTATCTCTATCATACACTGTATCTCTAGAAATCGACTTTCAGAGCACCAAACCATGAACAACTTCAACAGAAGAAAGATATAAACCTTATAAGCACAATTCTAGAACTGCAAGACCTAAAACTTCTTTGTGGAGAAATGCAAAGCAAAGACATTTTTCCCAGACACCTCTACAACACTCAGAAACACAATCTTCATACTAGTGAACACAACTTCTTCTGCACAATGAATTGGATCACAAAATTTGGAATATAACATCTCTGAACATCCCTAAACAACATATCCAAGCCACAAAGACAAAATTTCAACATAGAAAAAATGCAGAGCAAAACCAAAATACTACTTTGTTAAGCCAAATAGTCTCTTCAACACACCGTTTCCTTTATTAATCAAATTTTCTCAAAAGCACTTGGAAACCAACCATCATAACATATTCCTAACATCTTCAGCACCTCTTCAAAGCAACCAAATCATCTTCAACAAAGCAACTCAATTCACTTACAACAACCTCATCTTTGCTCAACCAGTAGACATAGTTGACACCAATGACAACATGGGCTTGTTGACATCAATAACAACACCGACTACACATACTTGCAACACAGCCTATGTCTCCAGATGTTCCTTGTTACAGTATAAGTGTTTGCCCTTCCATCATGTATAGCGTGTTGGTCAAACTGCCATGGCCTCCCCAATAGTAGATGTCATACATCTATTAGAATTATATTACATAGGACTTCATCACGGTAACCCCATATCTTGAATCTTACCAACATTGCTCATTGACCATTACCTTATGTTCTTTCTGTAGCCAAGCAATTGCATAAGGGTTTAGTATTAGAGTCACCAAGAGACTCATAAGAGCTAAAAGATTCCTACAAAACCAAATAACCTTCTACAAAAGAGATAAAGCAAAAAATATATAATGTCAATACCTACACAATGTGTGTAAAATGTACAAAATACTCCTTGTATACGTATGAGGAGGAGGAAAGAAGGTAGGACTGAATGACCGACTACCCCTCTAATGTGGTGACACATGTGGGCACACTTGGGACAAGTGTGAGGACACATGTAGTGCACTCATGAGATGAGACTAAAAAGCAAAAGTCTCTAAGTGAGCTTAAGTGACTAGTATGAATAGGACTAACTAGTTAAGCAATAACACTTTTTACACTAACACCCCCCATTAAGTGATACTTAGGGAGAAAACTAAACACTAAAAAATGAGTCCCAACAACAAGGCTTGATGAGGTAGCCATATACAATAAAGTCTCTCACAAATAGAGAAAATGAGAAAACTATGTGGGAAAAAACTCCTCCCCAAAAGAGAGAAAATGAGAAGGACAAATAAACCTCCTCAAAAGTTGTCCTTGAAAGATTAGGAACATGTAGAACTCCATGAAGCATAAGAAGCTACAAATACTATTAAAAAAGAGCTGGTATACTACTAGAATCAAAGAATCTCCACTAAAATCAAGATGAGGATCATGATCAAGGAGGTGACCCCATGACACTACTCAAATAATACACAAGTGGAAAACAAAGCAACGATATATTAGTTGAAAATACATATGGCACATCAAAGGGTACCAATAGTCTCAAGAACATTGAAGCCAACTAATGGAGGTGGAAGGTGATTCCATCACTCCACCAAAACCAAGAAAGTGTTAGAATCTTGAAAAAGAATATAACCCAGAATCAAATTGAAAGAGCTAGAATCAATAAACTATAATGCAAAAGAAATGAACAACATAACAGTACTATGAGAGAATAATGTAAATGCTCCAATGACATAATAGCATTATGAGAGAACTATAGCTCCAGCCTTCATCATCTTGTTCTTTCAAAATGAAGAGACATACCTTGCTTATAAAGACAAGGATGAAACATATGAAGTTATAGTCATGTGACAAGTGTCACGTTCCTATTACATGTGACAACTAGAGGTCAAGTTGCCAACTAGTTGATGTGTAGGATATGACAACTATAAGACAACTATCAACAACTAGAAACTATTAGAAATATCTAGAAGGCTCATTAAGTCAACTTAACATGTGAATATTATTTAACTAATAAATAGTTAAATAATACGAATTATCCACACAACAAGTGAAATAACTGGTTAGGTAATATCCCTATTCACACTAACACCACCCCTTAAGTACAACTTGGGGAGAAGCTGACTAAAGTAAGAATGCAAAATGTAAGAATGGGTCTCGGCTACAAGGCCATGTTAGGTACCCATGTACAAAAAATCTCTCACAAACAGAGAAAAGGAGAAAACCTAGTGGGGAAAAACTCCTCCCCGAAAGAGAGAAAAGATTAAATACTCTCTATAGTATGAGAAGAACAAAACTCCTTGGGAGGAAGACATCCCCCCCATAAGAGAGAAGACACACCCCCAGAAGAGAGAGAGAGTGAGATAAACTATGAAATCCCCCCACAATGAAGTAGCTCCTATTCCAAAAAAGGATGCCCATATATGACTACTAAAGATGATCCATTTGTGGAAAATGACATTTCTCCCCTTAGGAAGAAACAACTCCAATGGTGAATGTTGAAGTAACTCCCATTAGAAGAAGCAAGGTGAGGATGAAAGTCTCATGATGTATCTTGTCTCATAATGTTGGTCGAATGTCTTCATGCTGATGTCAAAATGAGTCACTATCAAATCAGAAGTCCTAGTCTTAACTGAAACAAGTGACCTCTCAAAATCATATGAAAACTGACGAAGAGTAAGTTCCAAAGAACTGATGTATGGATGCAAAATGTTAATGCATGCCATGTAGCTACAATGCAAATCCCACGATATGTCTTGCGAAGAATCACTAGAAGCCCATAGTGAAGCCTCTCTAAACTCTATAGAAATAGCAGGTGTATGTGTACTGTCATCAAAGAGGAGAGATAATCCCTCAAATGTGTCCTCCAAATTAGCATTGTGAGACTCCACAAACAATGATGATATGTCTGCAAGACAAGAATCCAAATGAGGAAGACTAAAATGAACCTACTGCAAAGAATTACTGGAAGCTCTTGATGAAGCAACACTGAACTCAGAAGTAGCAGTAGGTACTGTAGGAGTGTCCTTAACTATATATGAAAGAGATGAATCCTTGATATCTTTGTGCAAAGAGTCACTGGAGGCTCTCAAAGAAGCATCTCTGCTGAAGCAACATGTGCTAGAGGAGATGTGATCTCAATATCCTATTGTAAAGAATCACTGGAAGCTCTCAAAGGAACATCACTGAACTCTGAAGTAGCAACAGGTGATGGTGGAGCAATAATCTCAATAGAAGGAGAGAGAGAAGCAAGAGAAGAACAATCAAGACGTGCTAGATATTCAAGCTCCTCTTCTGTATTATCATCAAAGGGAATATTATCTGCATCATCAATGGGTATGAGGCAATCCATTGTAGGATCATTTGGGAATGGAGAAATATGTGGGTTTCCAAAGATCTCCCAAATCTTAGTCCAAAGTGTGCATGGACAATCAATGTCCAAAATAGCCCACGTAGTGTCAGAATCAACACTAGAACCAATCGATCCTACAATATGATCATTCATATTTGCCCATGCATTTTTCTTCTGAGGTGAATCTGGTTCAGGTATGAGGCCATAAAAATAAGGCAAAAGATTAAGCCACCTATAGTGTGTGATGATGCCTTTTTTCCAAAACTCATAATTATCCTTGTTCAGATTTATCACAGAAGGATGACTAGAAAAATCCATGATATCTTCTCAAATGATTAGAGATCAAAACATCAAAAAATTACCTTGTAACTCAAGGAGAGGACACAGGACAAAACCCCCCTTTTTACTCAGTCAAAGAACCCCCTCCAAAGCAAATATGATTTGGCACTTTATATTTAGCGTGAGTACAATTGCCACTAGCAAAAAATGCTTAGTGGACTTGATCTCAATGCTTTACAAATTCTTAATCAAATGAGTGTATGCTCAAAGTACAATATTGAAATCAAACCAAGTGTGGCAAATACACCACTACAAAGTTCTCAAAAAATCATTCGCTTTCAAAAAAAGAATCACCTCAATCCGAGGTCATATGCAAAAGTTATGAGTCTTCGAAGTTCCCAAGACGAGAACAGTGCAGCGTCACCTACGAGAATCTGTAATTTCTAAAAACTCCAATCACTAAAACCAAAAACCAATTGTACCACTGAGAAGAGCATGAAAAATTAGCCTAAATAAAAAAAAATGCACCAAAAACATAGCAAAATTGAGCAAGTTATGAGCCTTTGAAGATCAGCTGTCAAAATCAAAACTCCATTGGAGGTGGGTCTGGCCAAGAGGGGTAAAGATGTTGACATCACTATTGACGCAGTGAAGACATAAACAAGTTAACGGGTTTAAATATTGGCCTCTTTTATGTTGTTTTTATATGCTTTTAGACCTTTTCCACATGATCTTCCAGATACTTTTCAAACATTAACATCATGAGATACTGTCTTTTTTTATATACTTTGCAAGACCTTGAACCTATTTTGTTAATATGGAATATGGTGATGGTATTTACCAATTGAATGATTTGAACATGAGTATGCATGTAATATAGATGAGATTCTATGGTTTAATTATGAAGGTTATTTGCGTGCATATGTTTTGTGGATTAACCCATGTGCAACAACAAGCACGTGGCATCAAGGAGAGAAGAATTTGCAGCAAGTCATAGAACAGGGGAATTAAAGGAAGTTGAAGTCAAGCCATCAAAAGTGCAAGCAGCTGGAAACTGATCGTGAACCATTATGGGAAGGAATAAATGTAGAAGAAGTAGACTTGTTCCAAACACAACTTATGTGTTTTTCATGTGAGTCGTTGCATAGGAATTCTTATTTGAATAGGATTATCCTTCCTTTGTTCAGTTAGAATTAATAAATCAATCTTAACTCTGTATCCTAATATCTAGGAATGGATTAATGATTGTAGTTAGTTGGTAGTTGGATAAGACTCTTCTGTTTTTATATAAGTCAAGGGATAAGCTCAGAGTCAAGGGAGTTACTTCTTTATCTAGTTACTCAGTTGTTGTTTTTATTCAATATTAGAAGCTCCAGACATGAGTTGTTAAAATGCAATTATTGAATACAATCTAAAAGAGATTATGTTTACGATATGAAATGAATAGAACTATGTGTTATGTGGATGCATGAGTACCTAAGTTAGATTTGATTTCCAGCCAAGTGAGTCAGTCCCCTGAGCCAGCCACTCAAGGTACTAATCTTCACTTCATTTATTTTCTTATTCATTTATGCATTCTTGTTAAAGTTGTTTTCCATTAGTTTATAAATGCATTGTGAGTTAATTAGCATACTTTGATTGTTAATTACAATAGTTGTGGTTCATGAACAAATGTATACTTTGTCCATCTTAAGTCCTCTAGAGGTTAGCATGAGCTTTCTCATCATTTTGAATGTTTGGGATTAGTTATGTATTTTCCTGTTGTTAGCAGTTATCTACAGCTTATGCTGAAGGTACCCGTAGCCACTAGATTTTGTAACTATTTTTATTGTTCTTGCATTTCTGTGAATTCCAGCAAAGTAGGATAATCTGAGTAGGCTTGGATAAGATAGTTTAGGAGAATATGAGCTGCTGAAGGCACATATAGTGTAGTACCATCATAAGCTTACGCTCCTTGGTTGATAATTTAATGTGGGAGTACAATGTCAAGTGGACTGTTCAGATAGGCTTACCCCTGAATTATGTTAAGTCTACAATGCATTAGTTTTCCTCTACACAAGTCAACAGTCATAATATGCTTAGAGCGCCAAAATATTTGCTGTACCTGCCAAAAAATGATGTCATCCATCGATAAGATGACGTCAACAGGGCGCTAGAATCTGATAACGTCAGCACCTGAAATGATGACATAAGCTGATGGTATATGCTCTTGACATACAGAATATACTCATACGGTTGCCAGTTTATGATGTCAGTAGACGCAAAATTGAGTTTGTGAGAATATTTTCCTCTACTGCAAGAGATGCCAAAACCACAGTTAGTTTTGCCGATACCACTCGTTTCAGCCAAAAGATGCTATGAAATGATTGAAACCACCTATATTGTGGTGAAACCACCTTATTAGTAGCGAGAAACTGCTTTTCGTGGTTGAAAACCACTATTTGTGTTTCGAAACTGCCTTGGTTTCACAGGAAACCGCCTTTCAAGGTCCTAAAGGTGGTTTTACAAGCCTCTTGCGGGTATTCTTTACCACCGCGGGCAGTTTGAAAGCAAATGTCAGGGAGGATGATGATGTCGCCACCGGGGAGTATGCAGACCAGCTATGACTGCAGGCTTTAAACCGCTGAGTTGTTTAAACTGCCATGTGTTTTAAACAATCGTGTGTTTTAAAATCTCTGTTGTTAAAGGTTTGTTAGCTGTTGGTGAGGGTGTAACTTTCGCCATGAGATTTGACACTTCTGACGATGAAAAGACTTCGACCGTTGATTTGAAGAAGCTTGCAGAATTTAAACTGCCAATGTTGGTGTTACTTCCGTCGAACTTGCCACCGATGATGTGGTAGGAAAAGACCTTGGTCATATGGTGAAGACCGTTGGAATGTGGTTGTTGAAGATGTGGGGCGCCCCACAAAGATTGCTGGTACAGAGTCTTCTGCAGTGACCGTACCCTAGCCTGCGCACAGGGTACTCTGTACCCTTAAAACAAATAAAATACTTCGCTAAAAATTAAAATGAGCGTTCAATGTTTTTACCCAGTGAATAATATCAACAAATCTACTGATGCATGCACTATGCAAATAGTACACCGTGAAGATTCTGTGAATATGCTGATGTTTAGTGGTAAAAAGGAAGGGGGTTGATTTTGTTTTGGTTTGATGTTGATGGGTTTAGATCCTCCCTTCACCACAAACATTCAAGGACATATCAACCGAGTTGAATCTCTACTAAGCGAGAGCATTCACCTAACAGGTTGGGCTGTCACTTGGAATGATGCAGAAGCTCAGATGTTATCAATCAATATTTCTATTTAATTCTCAAATACTCTTAAAACCCTAAATATGCAAAACAGTGAATAAACTGGTAAATTCTAATAAATGTTTACAGATTAAGGAAAAGGACAGAGATTAATAACTGACCATTTTTTAAAGTTTGGAATTCAGAATATTTGAAAACAATGCCCGGGCGGGCGGGCGCCCAAGTCCAAGGCACTATTTTCTTCGCGGAATGCAAAACTCCTTCTAGCACTGATAATCACTGTTCCGACTATCTTCGTCACCCAAAATGCAGAAGACACTACCCCAGGTGCCCAAGTCCAAGGCAAGCTGATTCTAGGGATATAAAATCTCCTTAAGATGCAAAATGTCCTTGTAACTCTGATTCCTATCTCTAAAACTCTAGAGGACATTGCCCTAGGCGCCCATGTCCCGAAAATGCTTCGTTTCACTTCTTTCTTTCGGATCCTGAATCCTTGTCATCTACAACCTTCCTCTGCAACTCCACTATGCGAAACTTGGTACTTGTAACCTACAATCACAAAGGAGTGTGGTTGGGGGTTGTGGTGTTTAGAGGCTTGCCTCAGTCAAGCCTCAGAGAGACATTCAAGTCTTCCGAACACCATTGTCAGATAAGAGTGCGTATCCCTATGGGATAGAGGAAAAATCCCAATGATAAATGATAGAAAACACAATAGATGTCACCTTGAAGTGTAGATCTCACATAAATGAAGGCTCTTCAATCACATGAGAAGATGAAGTCAAATCTGCAATCACAAACACAATAACAATGCTCTGCTCTGCAATAATGAATATCATGGATGCTCTAAAATCACAAGTATGCCTAAAGTTCGCAATTATCTTCTAGTTTACAAATGAAAACCTAAACATGCTTATATATGCAACTACAAACATTCCCACTAAGAATTTCCTAATTCAAACTTTAGGTGTCGGCATAGGACCTAACAACGGTCATATAACCAACACTTCTAATTAGGGCCTGACCCAAAATAGGGCAGGACTAGGGCACGAGCGCCCAAGTCCTCCCCCTATTTCAGGTAGGAGTCATTAAAATAGCACCCCCTAGGTCCTAGTTGACACAAGACTTTGGGGTTTTCTCATCAGGATTCGAAATTAACACACAAGATGTTCTAAATGCATTCTAAGGACCCAGGAGCTAAACCTTAAAAGGAAAAAGCCCCAAGGGGACATTTTCTGACATAACAGCTGAGAATATTCCGCAACAGATCCATACGGCTTATGGGCAAATTTTTTTTGCCTTTCACTGCAACTTAGTCCAATTTGGATGAATTGATAGTCGATCTTGGGGTTTTTGGGCCTCCTGAGCGCGATGGCGGGTTTGATTTTGCCCAAACTACTCTGAAAAGATCAGGTACCTATTGGATCTTGCATGCACCTCCCAACTTCAAACCCTCATAGATTTAGCCTCCAATGTCCGATCTAGACGAAACAAAAGGTGATCTTGACTACTCAGACCTCCTAAACACAATGGTGTACTCAAATTTGCAGCAACATGTTCCAAAATGAACCTACAATACAAGGCCACAAAGAGGAACCCTCACAAATCAAGTATTTCTATCAAGTCTTTCTGATTCTCCAGGTCATCATTCGATGCAAGAGAAGAGCATACTCAACTATCAAGATCTACCATGATTTGCACTCTCAAGAAATGAATCTAATCTTCCAAAATGTGCTCTGAAACCATGTTAGAATCTTGAAAAAGAATATAACCCAGAATCAAATTGAAAGAGCTAGAATCAATTAACTATAATGCAAAAGAGATGAACAACATAATAGTACTATGAGAGAATAATGGAAATGCTCCAATGGCATAATAGCATTATGAGAGAACTATAGCTCCAGCCTTCACCTCTTGTTCTTTCAAAATGAAGAGACATACCTTGCTTATAAAGACAAGTATGAAAGATAAGAAGTTGTAGTCACGTGACAAGTGTCATATTCCTATTACATGTGACAACTAGAGGTCAAGTTGCCAACTAGTTGATGTGTAGGATATGACAACTATAAGACAACTATCAACAACTAGAATAACTAGAAATATCTAGAAGGCTCACTAAGTCAACTTAACATGTGAACGTGTGTGTGAATATTATTTAACTAATAAATAGTTAAATAATATGAATTATCCACACAACAAGGGAAATAATTGGTTAGGTAATATCCCTATTCACACTAACATAAAGCATTAGCATAACCATATTATACCCCCCACAATGCGTACAAGGGAGAGGTATGGAAAATCATTTGAAAATGTGACACAATGTAGTGCAAAGGAATGAAGAAGCCACATCAAGTCCAATATGATGTACATGCAACTGAAAAGGGTGTGCAGGATCAAGACACGTTCTCATGGTGTAAGAACAATACACACTCGCATGAGGGTAAAATAAAAAATGTAATTATCCCTTGAATTCTTCATTATCGTGGAGGAAGACTAATCAAATTCAGAAGAGGGAGTGAATTGCTTATTTGGTTTTATCTTTAAGTGGGAGGGATTCTCATGACTTGAAATTTTCATTGAGGAATACTCACCGAACAAGGTTATGATGGCAAATGACAAGGCACACACACACACACACACAACAAACCCCCCATGGCACTTTATAAAATAGTGTGAGTATAAGAAAGGCACAATATGATGTGCAAGAATTCCCCAAAACATAAAATACAATGGTGACACTTTATTTTAGTGTGCTTACAAAAGTGCATACAAATGAAAAAACATATTGTTGAGTCTTACAATGTCCAAAATAGACCACATGCTAAAAATATAATTCTACTACAAAATGATAGGAAACTAATGGAACCAATATGAAGTTTGTGAAAAAATACATACTGTAAAAAAAATGGACCCAAAAAGGAGTCCATACACAAAAGTTATGGCCCATCAAAGTTCCCAAATGAGAATTGCACAATAAGATCACTGATAAAATTGATTTATGGAAAAAACTAGAAGTCTAAATTGAACATTATCTACACCATCATGGAGAGCACAAGATTTTACCTCATATAGCAAAAATTGCTTGAAAAAAAGAGCTTGTATGAGCAAGAACAAAGCCTTGGAAGTTGTGCCTCAAAAAAAAGTTGCTAACAGTGAAGGGGGCAAAAAATCAAAGAGCCTAATGACAGCAGTTGATGGAAAGATGATGTCAATAAATGGAAAACATTGTTCATATCCATTTGATGACGTCAACAAACAAAATAGTGACGTCAGCCACTAGATGACCAAATGATGGCATCAGTTGTTGGAAAATGACATCACAACTAAGAGTTTTTGAATATTCTTTGATTGTCAGAATTTTCTCTAGAACTCTAAAACTACTATCAATTACCTATAAAATTGCTTGAAAAACTAAAAAACCATCATCAAATGCCAATAAATCGCATATTATAGGCGTGAAACCACTTTGTAGAGGATTGGGTGGTTTTTATCCATGAGAGTGGAGTAGAAGGTGGCGCAACCCAAATGGTTGAGCAACAACAGAAGGTTAGTGGTGGTGGATGGTGGAGGCAATGACAATGCCACTCATGCTGTCATAGGTTAAGCCACCCAAGGTGCAGGCATCAATGCCAACACAGGGCCAATGTGAGCCTTACGCAGTGCTATACCCTTCATGTAATTTTTTAATAAAAAAACTTTTAAAAACCTTCATACCAATAGATGTAGAAACCTATGTAGGCACAATAAAGGTCTAACCTAGGTGGTACATAGTAAAAGCACAGTGACAGTATGGTAGTATGGCAGTATAATGACTGTACGATTATATGGATTTCCTTATAATCTCTAATGGATCCCTCCCAAAAACTTTTGTTTGTGATAGTAAGTAAACCCTATTGAGTTTATTATCGATCCCTACATATTTGGGCCTTCTAGACACAACAACGAGGCCAACTTTGCTCTAGGACACATCGTATGAAAGTAGTCAACAAAATTTTCCCAAAAAAAAGAAGGGGCTTGTAGATTCAAAGGCTTGATACCATGTTGGAGTCACCAAGAGACTCACAGGAGATGAAGGATCCCTGCAAAACCAAATAACCTTCTACAAGAGAGATAAAGCAAAAAAACTATAATGTTATAATTCATATAATGTGTGTAAAATGTACAAAATACTCCTTGTATATGTAGGACAAGGAGGAGGAAGGAAGATAGGATTGAATGACTAACTATGCCTCCAATGTGGCGACACATGTGGGCACACTTAGGATAAGTGTGAGGAAACATGTAGTGCACTCATGAGGTGAGACTAAAAATCAAAATTCTCTAAGTGAGCTTAAATGACTAGTGTGAATAGGACTAACTAGTTAGGAGATTAATTAGTTAAGTAATAACATTTTTCACACTAACATTTGGATGTCTTAGCCTCTTCACATTCAACTTCTCAACCATTTTGTTAAACACCAGATTATCTGTATTTCTACTATCAATGACAAATTTACAACACTTGTCCCTTGATTTGCATCTAGTTCTGAGCAGGTTCTTTTGCTATATTGGTCATTCTTCCTCATGGCGATTTAGCAAGGACCTCCTCATAACTAGTGATTCTCTATATTTGGGGTCATCGTTTGACTCATATGATCTTCAAGGTTCCTCATGCCCAAATGCAGCTCTTATGCTACCTCTTGCTTGCTTCCCTTGACGTTGAAAACATTTGAATACTTGTTGCCCTTCATCTTTGCACTTGAAGTATGTCCCTTTGAAAGATCTTTTCATTCCTCATATATCCTCCTCCTCTACCATGCTAATACCCATCTTTGTGGTATATATCACCTTCTCCTTTGTCTTTATGATAGTTGTCACGACTCCTCCATTGTGGTAAGTACCATCACACTTGAGGTAGGTATTGTCAATCTTCTTGTCTTCCCTATATGGTCTTCTATCACCACACTGTGATCTTTCTCTTTGGGGACTTTCCTCTCTTCCTCTTTGTCAATTCTACCTGTTCTCAAACCTTCTATTCATTGTATCTTCTACCTTGATTACAAATTGGTATGCCTCTTCTATGGTGGTCAACGTGACCAGACTTATCTCCCCTTAGATACTTTCTCCCAATCCATCGTATATCTTGCAACCTTGTCTTTGCTTGCCTCATTATGCCCTATCCTAATGATCAATTTGTGAAAATATTCAGTGTACTCCTTCACAATCCTATCCTCTTGGGCTTTGTAATTTCTTTAGTAATTTTAGTTCATACTCCATTGGTATAAATTGTCTTTTCAACTTTGCAACCATCCTATCCCATTTTGTTATTCTTTCCTCTCCCCTCCTATTTCTTTCTAATTGTACTTCTTTCCACCAAATAGCAACATGTCCTTTTAGTTTGGCATTTGCGAACCTAACCCTTTCAGGATCCTCAATTTCCCCATAATCAAATACTCATCCAAGTCATTTATCCAATCAAACAATTCTTTGGGATTTAAGTAACTGCAATAATTAGAAATCTCAATTCTAGGTCTCTTACCAATTTTGGAAATGGCCTTCAACACCTTCACCTAATCTAATTCTTCTTCTAGGTCTTATAGATCTTACATATCTTCTCTTGCATCTTCTTCCACATCACTCTCATCATCATCCCTTGGGATTTGACCTCTCTTCTTATCTTCCTCTAAAGACTTCAATTGGATTTTGTCCTCCCTTACCTCTTTCAATACTTCACCAACTTTCTAACAATGTTAGCAACACCTTGGACTCTTCATGGTGACGTCTTTATTGAAATTTGGTGTAAACTGCCTTAATTCATTGATCTACCTACAATCACCCCTTGAATCTGCCTCTCAATTGGTAATCTATTGATAAGCTTCTTGTAGGCTGCCTTGATTCGGCGATCTGTTCACAAGTAGAACTTTTGGAATATTGACTTGCTCTCCTCTAGATTTGAACCTTATGCTTTGATATCACTTGATGCAGTCATGAATGAAGGATCCAATGAAGGATTGTCCAACCATGTACAGAAAACTTAAAACACACAATACTAACAACAAAACTCAATGTAATTGGTAAGATGATCTTTATTGAATTCAAAGTATAAAAGGGTGACAATCTGCCACAATGGGTTTCCCACATGCTAGGCTACAGTCATTTGATTACCAATATGGAAATTATTACATTCAAATCGAGTTCAATACATTATGTGACATCTACATTCTCATCATCAAACTCCATCCTGAACCTTTATCCTTATGTTCACACTCGATCCTCTAACTCTTTGTTGAATTTTTCCTAACTCTCCTTGATGATTCCAAATGATCATGAATGACATATATATAGCAATCTCAAACCTCCAAATGATCTGTGTCAGCTTCAAGGTGGTGCAAAGTTTAATGCTTCATGAAATGTGTAGTCAAGTTCTTCGATCAAAGCGATGATAGTAGAATGATGAATCTATGTGATACTCAACATTCATTCTTCTAGGTCTAATGAATCTTTGCATATACTCCTTTGTTGGCACAAACACCAAATAATCTGACACAAGTAGGAAAAGTTACAACTATGCAAATATGTTAGCTCAATAGATATTTACAAACCAGATTATACCCTTATGGTGATCCAATTCTCCTCAAACATGGGTCACACAACATCCATCTATAATTGTAGAACATACTCTCAAAACTATGAGACCAAATATCAACTTGTAGTGAAATACGGTGGCTTCTTCTATAATTTATTGGTAAATGAAACTTGCAAACAAACAAATAAAGTGAAAGAAAATATTTTTGGTTGATGCAATATTGCTCTTGTTCCCTAGGACGCTCTTGCATCAAGAGGTCATGAGCATGCCTCTTCTAGAGCTTGATTTACTTTTCAATTTCCTATTATGTCTTGTAATGTAAATGTCAAGTGGGAGAATGTTAGTACTAGGTGTGTCATTCACATTGAAAGTCCTGATTCTTGTAATTATAATTTAATTATGTAGATAATAAATAACATCTATTCTCCAAATATCATAGAATGGGGCCAAGTTGGATGCCCATGTGAGGGAGGGGTTTTATTTATTATTTATTTATTCTCTGGGATACTTGGGATATTGTGTAAAAAGGTATTTAATAGGTTGGTTACAAAGAATCAATCAAGATTGTAAGTTGTAAGAAGATCTTTCGTATTTGGTGCTATGACAAGGCAATCAATGCCCTCATGGAGTGCTTAGGGTTGGGATCTTGGTCAGTTTCATCACTGACCAAATATATGACATCTATGATGGGTAAGGGGTGCGTAACAAGTGTAAGAGGAGTTACACACTATTTTTAGATGCTTGACCATGACTATAGGGCCATTAGATTTTTACCACAACTTATGGTTTTGACTCCCTTTTATGGATACCACTTGGTGGTTTCTTGTTTCTAAGTTTCCTAGTTATTAGAGGCATGGGATAGTGGATTGTATGGTTCTTTGTGGGTACTCTTATGTAGTTGGTCTACTGTCAAAGGGATAAGTGTATTGTATTATTGTACTTCATCTTTGAAGAATAATACAAGCTTGGATCTCTTTGGGCGGAGTTTTTCCCTCAAGGGTTTCCACATATATCTAGTGTAATGGTTTGCATTTTATAAGTTTTTTGACATGTTATATTATTTCTCCATTATTTCATTAATATAATTTTACTGGCTTAATCATATCGTAATCAGATTAAGCTCTATATTATTCATTATTTCCATTGTGTCATTTACCTTACAATTTCAACATATATCTCATCTTCTCCTCAGGACACGCACATTGATGATATTTTAGTCCCATGGCTTAAGAACTTTGATATTGATTCTCCTTCAATTCCTTCTCTCTTCCTTTACTCAAGACCTACCATTGACCCTTCATCATTCTCCTCCTTCCTCACTTAATATCATTCCACCCTCACCCCTACCATGTTTGACACCATTTTTTACATCCTACCTCTCACCTCTACATTTACTCAACTAGCTAAAGCAAATGATTTCGCTAATACTTAATTCTTTGATGGCAACCTCATGGTTAATGAACCTCCACCTAGTGGAGCTTAAATATCTTATATCTCTTTTCTTACCCAATTTTTTGTACCTATACCCTCTCTTTCTCTTTGCTTTTATTATCCCCTATTACGTGATGAGATATTATGCCATGCACTATTTGGGATAGTGTGTGATGTTTTCATTGTCTCTTTTCATGTGATGAGCTATTATGCCACACAATATTAGGAGTGAATATTTTATGTTTTTGTTGTAATGTGCTTCATGTCATTGATTGTTGACCACTTCATCCTTATGTTGCGTTTCCTTCATGCATTTTCCTCTTTATGTCATTTTCTTCCACCTTAGTTTTTGTTTATTTTATATTCTTTCACCTTGTTTATTTCCTCTTTATGTTGTTAAAGCTTGGGGATGATGTAATGTATTAGTGACTTACCATCCCTTTTCATGTTGACCCAAGTTTGGGATTCCTTCATAGACAATTGTGTTGTGCTTGATTAGGATTATTACATCCTCTTTTTCTTTTCCCTTTCATGTACCCATATCTTACTCTTTGATGATTTTTTTAAATTTTTTCTCTTCTCTATTAATTTTCACCTGTTTCTTCCATTGTTTGTCTACAAATATTATTATTTTGTTTTTTCCTTCCCTAGTCCATCCAAGGTTATGACTCAAACCTGTTACACATATGGTTCCTAAGGTTGTCATTGATGTCAACATTATCACAAGGTTGTCATTGATGTCAATACTATCATGGATGTGTGATGGTGTTCATGGTTGGTGTCATGTCCTATCCAGTAGAGAAGATACAGTTCATGGTTGGATGTCATGTCCTGTTAGGTGACTATAGAGAAGACATATTAAGATGGGAATTAGAAGTTCATGGTTGGATATCATGTTCCTAAAGTTCTTAGTCAGAAGAGACTGTATTCATTGAGTATGTTTGTTGATAGCAAAGAAGATATTAATATGGGAATTAGAAGCACCTAGATGATCAGATGTGTTGCTGATGTTGGGGAGATGTTATTGATGGTCTGAAGCATATTGTATGCTCTCTCCTGTTGTTCATAAGAATGTATGTGTTGATACAAAGAAGTTTTGACCTCCGGATGTTGGTGAAGGTTTTTGCTACAGAAAGACTATTTTGAAGACTGTCTGGGAGATTGCTCTGCATTTTCATGCTTTTGATGTTATATCTCTGTGGAATGGAAGATAGCTTCATATAGTGTCAAAGCATGTACCAAGTTTCATATTGTTTGGACTACCGGAAGAGTGTTTTGTAGTTGACAATTGGAGACAGTGTTCACAGTACTGCAATGTTTGTCTCTGCATTTCTCCACGTTTGAGATACGGTCTTGTAGTTCAAAATTTAAGTCCAATGTCTAATGGAGGTGCTATTTCCAAAGGTTCAGGTCTCTACACCCTCAACAATGAAAGTTATAAGTGGTGGAGTTTCAGTCTGTATTCTGTATAAGAAAAGTAATGTTGAAGGCTAGTTGAAATGTTCTGCATTCCTCTGGAAGATATGAATTGCCTATGCAGTCTAGTGGACATGTTCAACGATGTGTATTACATGCATCCTTGTAGTTTCAGGTGTTTTGGTGCTCCACAAGGTCAGTCTGTCAATGACAATGTGTTCCAGATGGATGTTTGGTCTCAATGTGCATGTGTGGCACAATGTATTTGTTGTGTGGAGTTAGAGGAATATCTGAAGGTTTTGTATGAGTCATGAAGACTCATCTAGAAGAATTTCATGAAGATCTTTCATGTTTCCAGTACTGCACAAGGTTTTGAAGTGGTGAAATGATCGTTATGCTACAAGCTTCATGTGTTCTTACTTAAGGGCGACGTATTTCAAATAGCTATGGTGTGCAAATGTTATTCCTTGATGAATGATACTATGAATGATGTTTAGGACTAGACTAAGCATGTATTGGGCTCCGTGAGGCATGTTTTTTCTTTTGGAGTAGCATTGGAGTAGTGTATAGTTCTTGATAGGGCTTACCCTATGCAAGTTTTATGTTGATATCTCTAGTTGACTTGTAAAATGTAATATTCTTATTGTATTGGCTGACTTGTCATGAAATCAATGTAATGTCATGTATATATTATAAACTTAGTTGTCTAGGTGAAGTATGATTGCGAAAATGAAAATATGAAAAGCGAAGAGTAGAATATGAATATCTTATGCATTATGATGTGTAATTGAAGGAGAAAGAGCAGAAGTGTTAGAAGTTGTCCTGATTTATCTTGAAGATATTTTTGTGATGGGAGGGAAGTGAAGAGTGTGTCTAACTAATCTAATCATCAGAAGAAGTGTGAAGAGGCAGAATTTCAATCCTCAAGGGTGTGAGCTTCATTGTCAGTTTCAGACAGTAGAAGGATTGCCATGTTGTAATCTTTACTGAGTTCACTCTCAGTTCAAGGAGTAGTTGCTTCCTTGGGTTGTAGCCCTAAAACAAAGTCAGCAGGGAGTTGTAGCTTCCTTGGGAGTGACCCTAAAACCTTTCTTTGGGGAGTAGTAGCTTCCTTGGGTTGTAGCCCTAAAACAAAGTCAGCCAGAAGTAGCAGCTTCCTTAGGTTGTAACCCTAAAACAAAGTTGTAATTTTGAGCTTCATATATTGTGAGTTAATCCTCACTGTGGTTTTTCCCTTCTCGGGTTTTCCACGTACATCTAGTGTTATGTGTTGATGTGCATTTTGTTGATCTTTCATGTTTATGTTGATACTATAATGCTTAAGTTTTAATCTTCTCTAGAGGATTTGAAGTTTGTTTAGATACTGATTCACCTCCCCTCTCAGTGTCTTGGTGTTTTCAACATTGGTATTAGAACCAAGTTAATCAGAAGAAGCTTAACTGCTTGAGGAAGGTCTGGGATGGCTAATAATGGATCTCCCAAAGTACTTATGTTTGATGGAAAAATTTTTGCTTTTGGAAGCTAAGGATGGAAAACTATCTATCTTCTCTAGGGTATGACATTTGGCAATTAGTCAAGAAGGGTTACACTCATTCTTTCTAATGGTCCTACAAATGTAGATGAGATTAAGTTGTATGATAACAATGCCATGGCAAAGAAAGCTATCATGAGTGGGCTAGCTAATTCAGAACTTATGAAGGTAATGGGTTGTACATCTACTTAGGAGGTCTGGGATAAACTTGAAAGCATTTATGAAGGAGATAGTAAAGTGAAGCAAACCAAGATGCAAATTCTCAAGATAAAATTTGAAACCTTGATAATGACAAAAGATGAAGACATTGTTGGTTACATGCTACGATGGATGAAATAGTCAATGGCATCAGAGGTCTTGGTGGGGATGTGAAAGAAGATGAGATTGTGAAGAAGGTTTTGAGAGCTCTTCCTAAATCTTACAGTCATAAAGTTATGTTATTGAAGAAATTTAGGATTTGGATAAATATACAATAGATCAATTGTTTGGTTCACTCATTGCCTTTGAAATGAGATAATTTGACAAAGGATCTCCAAACAAGGAAGCTACATTCAAAGCAAGTAAGAAGACAGGAGATGAAGCAATAGATCAAGATGATGACCTTGATGAAGTAGAAGCAAACTTTGTAAGAACCCTAAAGAAAGGAACTGGAAAATACAAAGGTAAGTTACTTGAGATCAATAAAAATCATGCAAAGTAAATACACAAACATGCAAGACAAATAACATCAACATACAAATCAAACAAGAATGCACATACCTTCAAACCCTGGATGAAATTTAAACCTCATATAAGACTAAATGGAGTGCACCCAAGCTCCATTTGGTTGTCTTTTTTTGATGGATTTGTGAGCTGCTCACACAACTAGCATAACCGTGATAGAAAATGATATGAGATAAATGAAGATTGATAGATATGCGTGTGTATAGAAATTTGATGAGAGTGTGTGAGGGTTTGAAATTGAAATAAGAGTTTCAATTTATAGATAGAGAGGCAATCAAATGGATGGCCAAATTTGGAAGGGCGAGGGATGAGGTGGATGGCTAGGGTTGAAAGTCAATTTTAGTGCTTATGATACACCATAAATGAGGATGACAAGTGACTAAAATAAGGATGGGAGTGGGAATAAGTGGGATTTTTAATTGACTTTGGAGAGGAAGTGCTTATGACGCACAATGAATGAGGTTAAAAATAGAGATATGAGTGGGGACAAATAATTTAAATAATAAAATTATTTAAATTATGAGAGACATGTGGAATCTAAATAAATATTTAATTTATTTAAATTGGATGATGGAGGAAAATGAGCTTAAATAAATAAGATTTATTTAATTTGGTGCAAATGGAGGGCAAATGGAATTAAATAAATAAGATTTATTTAATTTGATGAAAGAGAAGGATAAATGGACGAGAGGAATTAGTTAAATAAATATATAATTTATTTAACTAATGAGAGTGATGAAAGGGGTCATGAAGGGGACTTAGAAGATAATATGTCAAAATGTAATGTCATAAGATATGGTCAAATTTAGGTGTCTACATTTTTCCCCTCTTTGAGATGATGTTCAAGATGATGAGATTTATGTCGAGTAACATCATTTCAAAGAAGCTAAGGTATGGATAGAGGAAAATGGATGATGATGATGCCCCCTCGAGAGGATATGCGAGTTGGATAAATAATTTAAATAATAAAATTATTTAAATTATGAGAGACATGGGTAGGCTCTCGAAATGAAATGGATTGGTCAAAGAGAAAGATAAGGGGATGGATAGAAGAAAGGGAAGGATGTGTTATGCTACGATGAAGGTGAGCAACCATGATGTTTGATATAGCACTAGATATTATGCACCAAGGTATAAGGACCAAGGTGACGATGTGTCTTGTGTCCCAGCATAATACAACCTTGTCTAGATATAAGATATGAATATTAGCTGGGAATGATTCAGATTTGATACAAGTGCAAGATAAAATGATAACACTCATAAGCAAGCAAGCATGCACAAATGATACAAAAACAAACAAGGTATTGCCCTTGTCAAGCTGTAAACCAATGATTGATTGATTGATTGATTGATGATAATGATGTCTGGTTTCAGGAATGAAACATGCCGTATAAGACGCCTGGTTTGGTTTTGTCAATGCAACATCTTGTATAAGACAATGGATATGATTGATTGATTGATTGGCACTAGTGTTGTGGCCATGCGAGCAACACCAGGATTTGATTGATGATTGATTGATTTAGTGTTGTCATTATGGGGAATGATATATCCCTAGATCAACACAAGGATGCGGGAACGATATATCCCATTGATTATGATGATGATTGATTGATTGATTTGGTTGACATCAAGATTGGAAAAAAACCAAGGATGTGACTGGATGATGTGTGTCAATTAGTTTGACTAGATTAGTATGGATTAGGGATTGACTTGCATTTAGATCATGGCTTGGATTGGGTTGATTGATTTTGGTTGGATTGAATAATGATGATGAATTGAATTGATTAGAAGAAGTGATTTGATAAATGTTGTTTTGATTGATTGAATTGATTGGAAGAATTGATTTCAAGAAATGATTTGGTGATTGGGTTGATTTTATTGCTTGGATTTTTGGAATGTTGTAATTTTTTTGGATTTTTGGAATGTTTTAATTTTTTTGGGGATTTTGAATGTTATGATTTTTTATTTTATTTTGAAAATATTTTTATTTTTTTGTGTTTTTGAAAATGTTATGAGGATGGCATTGGATGACAATTTGGGTAGCCTTTATGCTAGATGCCAATGACAAGGGAAAACCAAGTCTAGGTGCAAGGATGGAGGTAGGATTGAATAAACGAATGAGCAATATTAAATGAAATGGAAGGCCCATGATAGGTGAATGGATAAAAGAATAGGCCATGGAAAGCTCATGATGAATGGATAGATAAAAGGATAGGTGATAGTGGAAGGGATGTAGGCATCATAAGGGAGCTAGGATGTGATCTCCAAAGACTATGTCGCTTAGGAATAACATGCCCCATTCTAGGTGGAATACTTAGGATTTTTCATGGCAAAGCCTATGAAAATAGGAATGATAAGATGGATTGGTTTGTAAATGATGGAAAAATGGATAATGACAAGAAGGTAATGATGTGATTTGGGTTTGAAAAGAATGAGGTATGTTAAGAGATATCCAAAACATTTGTCAACATGTTACCCCCATATCTTTATCAAGATCAAAAGGAGGAAGGGAGGATGGATGGATAGGAATGTGGGTATAATGACTAAGTATGATAGAATGGAAACTGATAGGTTGGATGAGACATCGTGCCCCTAAATGTAAGTGACATAGAAGATCAACCTACACATGACACCTGTTTGCCAGGTTTTACTTATCCAAGGTGCCACCAAGGGTGGTTTTCACTGTTTGATGAAGGGATTTCTCTTTACTATTTTGATTTTTCTTTTCTTTTCTTTTTTTCTTTTTCTTTTTAATTTTTTTTTTTGACTTTTTGATAGAAGGGGAATATGGATAGGAGGGACTCAAGTGTCTAGTGCCATGAAAGGTGATAGTCCCATTAGAGATGGATGTCCTCGCACATGGACCATGCCAAATGTCATTATGCTCATTGATGTTGGTAAAGGATTGCATGAAAGTGAGATGGATTAGATAGATAGTGGATTATGAAAGGTTTATGCATGGAAGGGAAGAATAGTGGATTATGTAGGATTTATGTGAAAGGATGGATTAAAGACTTATGCAAAAGCATGGACCACAGGGAGGTGATGAGTGAAATGTGTAGGATAATGAATGAAGGATGGGGAGATGGAAGTATGTGGGAATGTTGCAGAATGGAAAGGAACTAAGACCAATGGTTGCACACACCGAATTGGATTTTAAAGCTTTTGAATGGAAGGAGGAGTTGGGAGTAATGGAGATGTTTGCTTAGTGGATGGTCAATTTAGTAATTTTGGGACCTAAATGGTCTTAGGATTTTTATGATTTTGTGATAGGGAACGGGATTTTTGGGATTTTTGAATTGTGGATTCTTTATTTGGACTAAGTACTTTTTGCTTGGAGACCCACACCATTTTTTTTTGCTTTTGCTTTTTGAGGTCTGAGATTTTGCTTGGATGTTAGATATTGATGCCTTGTGGCATGATCATTCTTAGTCTTTAATGGAGTTTTTGCTTTATATGGAAAGGCATCTAAATTTCTATTTTTGAATCCCATGGGGGTTGTGATATCTTCATGTTTGGTCGATGTGTGCATTTGTTGATCATGATTAGGATTTGTAGGTGATTTATAGGAACATGATGTATGAGTGGAGGGATTAATGGATTTGTGGGTAAAATGATAAGGGGATTTGAGGATGGGAATATTAGGAGTTGGAAGAAGTGGAGGTAAAGTGGATGGAGGGATGTTAGGAGTTGGAAGAGGTGGAGGTCAAGTTGATGGACATAGATGGATGGTCACATGCTTTTTGGGTTCGTAGGATGATGGAGGAGGGATGGCAACATATTTTTTATGGGTGCGATGAGGTGCACCGAGATTGGGCTTGGATGAAGTGGATTTAGGAGGCAGGGATGTGGTACCAACATCTCTGGATTGACTTCCTTGAGATATATAACCAGTACCATACAGTTTTGGAGAGACTTTGACATGGATGGGTTCCAAGTTACCTTGCTCATGAAGGCCTAAGCCTTTACCTTGATAATTCATTTTTTGGAATATACGATGTGCAATGGGATACTTATCTTTTAGGATACAAGACATGAGTCCCTTATTGGATGAAGAAGGTGAGGTGGCAGATAATGGTTGCTACTCTCCCAGGGAAGAACATTCATTTAGGAAGGTAGTAAGACCATGTGGATATGATGGTGGATTTGAAATGGGATCAATATGAGATGGCGAAGGAGCAATAGGATCTTGATTATCATTATGCTTACTTAGATCCAATGTATTTGTTTGATCATCTATGTGCTTGTGGGGACCAAGTGTCTCATAAAGGGAACTGGATGTTGTGGGATGATGGATAGGACTAGGTGGAGAATGGATAGGAGTGGTGGAGGTTTATTGATCATGAATAGTATTGGGACCATGAGTGGAAGTAGTGACAAGCTCTTGATGGCTTTGATCTTGATTTGGTAAGGAACAAGGTTGATCCTGCTTTGGAGTTGACTCTTGACACAGCTCTTGAGTTTGGATAGGCATGGAGGTTTCTTTGATAGGTTCAATGTATGGTGGGGAATGAATCGGGCTTATGGCAGGTGGATCTTCAAGAACATTTGAAGGTTCTTGGATAGCTTTTGGACTACAAGATGGGATAGGAGAAATAGGCATGACATTTGAGGGTTCTTGGATAGTTTTAAGGATAGGAATTTGATGGCATGAGGGTGGTGGTTGATTCCTTGCTAGTATCTAATGGATTACATCCTTCATTAGTATATGGGTAGATGCAGAATATAGTGGATGAAGAATAATGGTAGAAGGTGTAGGCTTATGTGTAATATTAGGATTGCTTGTGCTAGATGGGGATGGAATTAGATGTGTGGATTTGGATTTCTCCATAGCTTTTCTTTTGCTTTTAGATTTTGTAAAGAATCTTTGGTTGATGGATTAAAGCTCGGGAAGTTTGATGGCGGTGTTGGTGTAGGACTAGTATGCTTTGGGATAGGCATTCTATTGGATGGTGATGGAGGACTAGTAGATGGAGTGATGTATGATTCCAAAATTAAGGTGGTATTTCCCTTGTCAGTAGTATCATTAAGATGGGTTAAGGATGCATGATCTTGGTGTGAGGAGTGGCTAGTACTAGCATGCTCATGTTGTGGAGGATTTGGAGATGGATATTGAGGAATATTCATGAGATTGGTTGATAAGGAGGAACTAGGTTGACATGATTATGAGGGTGACTCATGGAATTGGTACGTTTGTGGTTTTTGGGCTAAGATATTTTGCTCTTGTGTTGGGATGGAGTTACACATAGATTGAAGTCTTTGGATTTCAGTTTGTTCCTCCAAGTATGCCTCAAAATATAGAAGATCCTCATAATCATTAGGAACAAATTTTGGACCACCTCGGAGTATATATGGTTTTGGATTTGGCCTAGATTTATTGATGATCACAATCATTTTGACAAATGAAGATTGGACTAGGTTCAAGGATGAGAATATGAGTAAAATGATGATAAATGAATTAGGTGGGAAATGGATAGATTAGATGATTCGATCGATTAAAGAACTTCTTAGGATTTACAGTGACAAATGGTGACAAGGATGCACTTCAAACATAAAAACACAATGGCTAGATGTCTGATAGGAAGTAGAAAATGTTTGTTTTGAACACACACACACACAAAATGGTAGACAGAAAGTTTTGGATGACTCTGATACAAAATCAGAGTAAAAGTCTGAACGAGGGCCTAGATTAGCCCAAAAATTTTCACTGGTCTCGACAAATTTGAAAACACTCGTAAGCATGCACAACCTAGGCTGGAAAGAGGATACTAATTGCTAAGTCCCTAATTGGATTACTCCATATACTGAGACAAGGCAAACAACTAGAGATATTGGTGACACTGGCTCCCCCACCATGGCATGGGCACACCAAATCTCTTACCCTAAAGATCTGGAGATCTTATGAACTAAGGGATTTTCTGTCTCTACCATGAATAGTACGTGTAGGGCAGCTTTGAAAGGTCCAACCTCCTACACCAGCAAGCAAAAAAGGTTTTTGGCCTCTACAATAAGTGGTTTCTAGTCAACGTTTTGGGATAATCTAGTGTCTATACATGCGATGGTTCACTCATTTAAGAGGTCTCCCAACCCTCAAAAAGGGTTTTTACACATCTCATGGATACTGAGGGAGACTTCCGTTGGTATAGAACTTCCACACCAGGTGATTGATGACTTTCTTCACAACCACAATTATTTATATAGTGGACCGAAATGAAAGTACCTCTTGGGTTGTTCCCTCTCACAAATCGGGAGGCAGGCCTTCTAAGGGATTAAAAACGTAAAAGAGATGGGTCTAGCTTTTGATCACCAAGTTTGTACAAGGTGAGAGCATACACCTACCACCTTACAAGCACAACAAACAGTGATTAATTAACCCCCTAGATTAAACTAAGTGCCTAGATTAGTGATAAAAATTTGATCTTTTGAGAAAATGAGATGAGTAATAATGATTTTAGTTTTTTTCATAAATCTACATTTCTATACACAAATCAATGAATTTTCCAAAAATTTTTACATTTCTAGAGAAGCTCTTGAAATTTTAATGGGGGTCTTTTCTTTACAGATTTAATTTTGAGATCATATGAGGTGCGAAATGATCAAATCTTTGTCAACTGTAGGGTTTTCATAAATTTGCATTTTTGGGTGCAAATCAAGGAATTTTTCTAACTTTTTTATATTTCTAGATAGGTCTTAGAAAATTAACAGGGGTCTCTTCTCTAAGTTTGTAATTTTCAGGTCAAAAATGTTTCAAAATGATCAAATCTATATCTAAAAAAATATGTATCTAAAATTGCAATCTTTTGATGAGCTTATCTTTTTATGGTTGCATTATAACATTATTTTCTAATTTTTTCAGGGATTTGGTTTTGTGCTAACACTTTGATTGCAGCTATCTCGTTTGTCGAAGACTAGAAATTCAAACTACTAACGGTGGTTTTGCAAGGATTTCATTGATTAGATATCTTTTTCAAATGTCTATTTGCACATAGATTAACTAGGGGATTAATTAATCACTGTTTACTGTGCTTGTAAGGTGGTAGGTGTATGCTCTCACCTTGTGCAAACTCAGTGATTAGAATCTAGACCCATCTCTTTTATGTTTTTAATCCCTTAGAGGGCCTACCTCCTGATTTGTGAGAGGGAATGACCCAAGTGGTACTTTCGTTTCGGTCTGCTATATAAATAATTGTGGTTGTGACAAAAGTCATCAATCACCTAGTGCAGATGTTCTATACCGATGAAAGTCTCCCTTAGTATCCATGGGATGCGTAAAAACCCTTTTTGAGGGTTGGGACACCTCTTAAATGAGTGAACCGCCGCATGTATAGACACCAGATTATCCTGAAACACTAACTAAAAACCACTTGTTGTAGAGGCCAAAAACCTTTTTTTCTTGCTGGTGCAGGAGGTTAGACCTCCGAAGCTGCCCTACACGTACTATTCATGGTAGAGATAGAAAATCCCTTGATTGATAAGATCTTAGGATCTTCAGGGTAAGAGATTTGGTGTGCATGTGCTGTGGTGGGGGAGCCAGTGTCACCAATATCTCTAATTGTCTGCCTTGTCTCAATATATGGAGTAATCCAAGTAGGGACTCAACAAGTAGTATCCTCTTTCCAGCCTAGGTTGTGCATGCTTACAAGTGTTTTCAAATTTGTCGAGACTAGTGAAAATTTTTGGGCTAATCTAGGCCCCCATTCAGACTTTTACTCCGATTCTTTATCAGAGTCATCCAAAACTTTCTGTCTATTGTGTTTTGTGTGTGTGTTCAAAAAAATAGTTTTCACTTCCTATCATACGTCTAGCCATTGTGTTTTTGTGCTTGAAGTGCATTCTTGTCACCATTTGTCATTGTGAATCCTAAGAAGTTCTTTAATCGATCAAATCATCCAATCTATCCATTCCCCACCTAATTCATTTATCATCATTTTACTCGTATTCTCATCCTTGAACCTATTCCAATCTTCATTTGTCAAAATGGTCATGGTCATCAATAAATTTAGGCCAAATACAAAACCATATATACTCCGAGGTGGTCCAAAATTCACTCCTAATGATGATGAGGATCTTGTAGATTTTGAGGCATACTTGGAGGAACAAACTGAAATCCAAAGACTTCAATCTATGTGTAACTCCATCCCAACACAAGAGCAAAAGATCTTAGCCCAAAAACCACAAACATACCAATTTTATGAGTCACCCTCATCATCATGTCAACCTAGTTCCTCCTTATTAACCAATCTCATGAATATTCCTCAATATCCATCTCTAAATCCTCCACAACATGAGCATGCTAGTGCTAGCCACTCCTCACACCAAGATCACACATCCTTAACCCATCTTAATGATACTATTAACAAGGTAAATACCACCTTAAGTTTGGAATCATACAGCACTCCATCTACTAGTCTTCCATCACCATCCAATAGAATGCCTATCCCAAAGCATACTAGTCCTACACCAACACCACCATCAAACTTACCAAGTTCTAATCCATCAACCAAAGAATCCTTGAATGATTTTCTCCAAAGATTCTTTACAAAATCTAAAAGCAAAAGAAAAGCTATGGAGAAATCCAAATCCACTCATCCAATTTCATCCCCATCTAGCACAAGCAATCCTAATCTCACACATAAGCCTGCACCTTCTACCATTATTCTTCATCCATTATATTGTGCATCTACCCATATACTAATGAAGGATGTGATCCATTAGATACTAGCAAGGAATCAACCACCACCCTCATGCCATCAAATTCCTATCCTTGAAACTATCTAAGAACCCTCAAATGTCATGCCTATTTCTCCTATCCCATCTTGTAGTCCAAAAGCTATCAAAGAACCTTCAAATGTTCTTGAAGATCCACCTGCCATAAGCAAAATTCATTCCCCACCATACATTGAACCTATCAAAGAAACCTCCATGCCTATCCAAACTCAAGAGCTATGTCAAGAGTCAACTCTAAAGCATGATCAACCTTGTTCCTTACCAAATCAAGTTCAAAGCCATCAAGAGCTTGTCACTCCTTCCACTCATGGTCCCAATACTATTCATGATCAAGAAACCTCCCCCACTGCTATCCATTCTCCACCTAGTCCTATCCATCATCCCACAACATCCAGTTCCTTTGATGAGATGCTTTGTCCCCACAAGCACATAAATGATCAAACAAATACATTGGATCTTAATAAGCATAATGATAATCAAGATCCTATTGCTCCTTCACCATCTCATATTGTTCCCATTTCAAATCCATCATCATATCCACATGGTCTTACTACCTTCCTAAATGATTGTTCTTCCCTAGGAGAGCAACAACCATTGTCTGCCACTTCACCTTCTTCATCCAAGAAGGAACTCGTGTCTTGTATCCTAAAAGATAAGCATCCCATTGCACATCGTATATTCCAAAAAATGAATCATCAAAGTAAAGGCTTAGGCCTTCATGAGCAAGGTAACTTGGAACCCATCCATGTCAAAGTCTCTCCAAAACTGTATGGTATTGGTTATATATCTCAAGGAAGTCAATCCAAAGATGTTGGTACCACATCCCCACCTCCTAAATCCACTTCATCCAAGCCCAAGCTAGGTGCACCTCATCGCACCCATAAAACATATGTTGCCATCCCTCCTCCATCATCCTACGAACCCAAAAAGCATGTGACCATCTATCTACCTCCATCCACTTTACCTCCACTTCTTCAAACTCCTAACATCCCTCCATCCACTTTACCTCCACTCCTTCCAACTCCTAATATTCCCATCCTCAAATCCCCTTATCATTTTACCCACAAATCCATTAATCCCTCCATTCATACATCCCATTCCTATAAATCACCTACAATTCCTAATCATGATCAACAAATGCACACAATGAATAAACATGAAGCTATCCCAAAAACCCCATGGGCTTCAAAAATAAAAATTTGGATGTCTCCACCCATAAAGCAAAAAATCCTAATAATCCTCATGCTATAGGATACCAATGCAAAGAATCAACGCAAAATCAAAACTCAAAGAGGCCACCCAAGTCTACATCTCAAAAAGCTAATTTCAAAACTAAAATGGTTTGGGTCCCTAAGCAAAAAGCACCTAATTCAAATGGAGTATCCACAATCATAAAATCCCAAACATCCTGCTCCCCATCACAAAATCCTAAAATTCATAAGTCCATTTGGGCCCCTAAAGACCTAAATAGGTAAACCCCTAAGAAAGCATCTCTTTTACTCCCAAATCCCCCTACCAATAAAAAGCTTCAAAATCCAATTCAGTGTGTCCAACCATTTGTCTTGGTTCCCTCCCACTCCACAACATTCCCACATACCTTCATTTCCCCATCTTCCATCTACTATCCTACTTATTTTTTCCATCATATCCCTATGGTCCATGCTTTTGCATAAGTCCTTCTATCTATCTCTTTATCTCCATCCTAATCCACTGTCCTTCCATCCTAATCCCCATCATAATCCATCCATGCATGATCCATACATAATCCACTATCTACCTACTCCATCTCACTTTCATACAATCCCCATACCAACATCTATGAGCATAATGACATTTGACATGGTCCATGCGATGCAATCCACCTCTAATGGGATTATCACTTTTCATGGAACTAGACACTTGAGTCCCTCCTATCCATATTCCTCGTCTTCCATCCAAAAATTCAAAAAGTAAAAAAAAAAATCAAAATAGTAAAGAGAAATCCCTTTGTCCAATGGTGAAAACCACCCTTGGTGGCACCTTGGATAAGTATCATGATGAAAACCTGGCAAACAGGCATCATGTGTAAGTTGATTATCTATGTCACTTACACTTGGGGGCACGTTGTCTCATCCCACTTATCATTTCCTTCATATCATTTTCCATACCATCCTCCCATCCTTATCCATTACACATACATATACTTATCTTATTGAATCCATTCATCCTCCCTTCCTCTTTTTGATCTTGATAAAGATATGGGGGCAAAATGTTGACAATTGCTTTGGATATCACTTGATATACCTCATCCCTTCAAAATCCATTCCATTTTGCAACATTCCCACATACTTCCTTCTCCCCATCCTTCATTCATTATCCTACATATTTCACCCATCACCTCTCTATAAATCAAAAGATAAAATTTTTAGTAAAAAAAAAATTATAAAAATTACAAAATCATAAAAATCCTAAGACCATTTGGGTCCCAAAATTACTAAATCGACCATCCCTTAAGCAAACATCTCCATTACTCCCAACTCCCCCTTCCATTCAAAAGCTTCAAAATCCAATTCGGTGTGTGCAGCCGTTGGTCTTGGTTCCTTTCCACTCTGTAACATTCCCATTTACTTCCATCTCCCCATCCTTCATTCATTTTCCTACATATTTCACCCATCACCTCCCTATAAATCAAAAGATCAAATTTTTAGTTAAAAAAAAAAATCAAAATAGTAAAGAGAAATCGCTTTGTCCAATGGTGAAAACCACCCTTGGTGGCGCCTTGGATAAGTACCATGATGAAAACCTGGCAAACAACCGTCATGTGTAAGTTGATTATCTATGTCACTTACACTTGGGGGCACATTGTCTCATCCCACTTATCATTTCCTTCCTATCATTTTTCATACCATCCTCCCATCCTTATCCATTACACATACATATACTTATCTTATTGAATCCATTCATCCTCCCTTCCTCTTTTTAATCTTGATAAAGATATGGGAGCAAAATGTTGACAATTTCTTGGGATATCTCTTGATATACCTCATCCCTTCCAAACAATCCTATCACCATCCTACCACCCTTTTGTCATAAACTTTGTCATGAAAAATCCTAAGTATTGCACCTAGAATGAGGCATGTTATTCCTATGCGACATAGTCTTTGGAGATCACATCCTTACCCTCTTATGCATACATCCATTCCATTCACTTATCATGAGTCTTCCATCTTACATCTTATTGCCCACACTTTTATCCATTCATCCAATCCCTTCCACCTAGACTTGGTTGTCCATTGTCATTGGTATCTAGCATAAAGGCTACCCAAATTATCATCCATTGACATCCCAAAATATTTCAAAAATCCCAAAAAAATAAAAACATTCCAAAAATCCAAAAAAATCAAATATTCCAAAAATCCAAAAAAATCAAAACATTTTCAAAATCTAAAAAAAAAATCAAAATAGTAAAGATAAATCCCTTCGTCCAACGGTGAAAACCACCCTTGGTGGCACCTTGAATAAGTACCATGATGAAAACCTGGCAAACAGACGTCATGTGTAGGTTGATCGTCTATGTCACTTACACTTGGGGGCACATTGTCTCATCCACACTATCATTTCTATCCTATCATACCATTTCCATACCATATCCTATCTTTCATTACCATCTTACCATCCTTGGCCATCATACCCATATACTTATCATATTGAGTCCATTCATCCTCTCTTCCTCCTTTTAATTTTGATAAAGATAGGGGGCAAAATGTTGAAACATGCTTTGGATATCTTTTTGATATACTTCATCTTTCCAAACAAGCTTATCATTATCCTATTCTCATAAGCTTTGTCACAAAAATCCTAAGTATTGCACCTAGAATGGGGCATGTTATTCCTATGTGACATAGCCTTGGAGATCACATCCTTGTCCTCTTATGCATACATCCATTCCATCCACTTATCATGAGCTTTTGCCCACCCTTTTATCCATTCATCCAATCCTACATCGTCCTTGCACCTAGACTTGGTTTTCCCTTGTCATTGGTATCTAGCACAAAGGCTACCCAAATTGTCATCCATTGACATCCCAAAACATTTCAAAAATCCCCAAAAAATAAAATATTCTCAAAATCCAAAAAAATCAAAACATTCAAAAATACAAAAAAAATCAAACATTCAAAAACACAAAAATCAAATATCCAACAAAAATTCCAAGCAATAAAATAAAATAAAATCATCATTCAATTCAAACCATTCCATCAATCAAATCACTTCTTCTAATTAATCCAATCATTCAAATCACATCAAATCAAATTAATTCTTCAATTCAATCAACCAATTCTTCAAATTAACCAAATCCAATTCATCAATTCAAATCAATCATTCCAAATCAATTTCATTAACTCAATCCATTTCAAATCAATACAATCATTCTTATCAAATTCATTCTAATCCAATGATCCAAATGTAAGTCATCCTTAATCCATACCAATCAAGTCAATCAATCAAGTCAAATTATCCAATTGCATCAATGGTCTTGATCCTAATCTTGATATAAACCAAATCATTTAATCAATCAATCATCAATCAAATCCTGGTGTTGATTCACATGGCCAACAACACTAGTATCAATCAATCAATCAATTGTCTTCTACAGGAAGTTGCATTGTTGAAACCAGACCAAGCATTTTATATGACATGTTTCATTTCCTGAAACCAGACATCTATCATCTATGAACCAATTAATCAATCATTGGCTTATAGCTGGGCAGGGGCAATACCTTGTTTTCTTTTGTATCATTTGTGCACGCTTGCTTGCTTTCTTGTGTGTGTTATCATTTTATCTTGCACTTGCATCAAATATGAATCATTCCCAACTAATATTCATATCTTGTATGTAGACAAGGTTGTATTACGTTGGGGCACGCGACACATCATCACCTTGGTCCTTATACCTTGGTGCATAATGTCTAGTGCTATATCAAACATCATGGTTGCTCACCTTCATCACATCATAACACATCATTCACTTCTTCTATCCATTCCTTTATTTTTTCTTCCTTGACCAACCCATTTCATTATTCAAGAGCCTACCCGTGTTCTTCTAACCTGTCTATCCTCTCTAAGGAGCATCCCACCCTTACATCATTTCTCCTCGTCACTCCTTCAAGTGGCTGGGACATCTTTTTCCTTCATCCATACCTTTTCTTCTTTGAAATGATGTTACTTCTCTTAGTCGCAACATCATCTCAAAAAGGGGCAAAATGTAGAGACCTAAATTTGACTATATCTTACGACATTATGACCCCTTCCATCACTCCCATTAGTTAAATAAATTATATTTATTTAACTAATTCCTCTTATCCATTTATCCTCTTCTTGCATCAAATTAAATAAATCTTATTTATTTAATTCCATTTGTCCTCCATTTGCACCAAATTAAATAAATCTTATTTATTTAAGCTCATTTTTCTCCATCATCCAATTTAGATAAATTAAATATTTATTTAGATTCCACATGTCTCTCATAAATTAAATAATTTTATTATTTAAACTATTTATCCCCACTCATATCTCTATCTTTAACCTCATTCATTGTGCGTCATAAGCGCTTCCTCTCCAAAATTAATTAAAAATCCGACTTATTTCCACTCCCATTGATGCAAGAGCATCCTTGGTTCAAAAGCAATCTTGCATCAACCAAAAATATTTGCATTTTAGTTTGTTTCTTTTCATTTTCTAGTTCAATTCAGTCAGTTCAGTCAGTAGCAGTTTCTGTATTTTGGTCCACATTCTACTGCAATTGCATTTCAGACCCTACAAAGATGGACTTAACATCTAGATTCACTCATGCACGTCATATCCAAAATTCAAAGCATTTGGATCAGATACCAGAAAGTTATCGCTATCAGAAGATCGACTGTTTTCTCAAAACAGAGCATCTTAACAGTCTCAGACAACCTGCTAAAGGAGAAGACTTGCGGATCAATTCACAACTCGTGGAGCTAAATTACACATCATTCAATATTGTTTGGTTTGTGGCCGACCTTCCCTGAGATTTGCACTTCATTCTATTCATTTGCGGAGGAGTTCCACTCAATTAGGTCCAACCTATCCGTGTACACACGTTACAACTCTTCATTGGAGTTTGTGATCTTCCTTGGCTGACGCGGAGGAATCATATGTTCTGGAGATGATATAAATTGATGTAATAGATGCCTAGAAAAGCAGTTAGCATAGTTTTACAAGTTTGATAGTTTGGATTCTCTGCGAAGGAGCTTCAAAGCCATATCTTGTGCATACTCTGTAATTCTATAATCAGGCTTGTGAGCCCTAATTGTAAGCCTGCATGTTGCTGGCCAATTCGTATTTGAATTCTATGATATATTCAATGACCAAATCTGCATTTGCTTTATATCTTTGAGTTGTTTCCTTTGTGTTTACTCTTGTTGCACGGTCTGGGCTGTTCTCTTTGAGGACCCTCCTAACCGTGACTGCACCAAGTGGTATCAGAGCGAATGTTTGATTCTTTGGGAGCGAATTGAGTGAAGTTGGCAAAGGAATTCCATAAGATCTTGTTGTGAATATATCGTCGAATCTGAGGCAAGTTACTTGTGTTGCAACCAATCGTCGATTATGAGGCAGTTGTCACCTTGTAGCCCGATCATCGAAATTGAGGTAGTTACACTCGATCCTAGGAAGAATGCCACCGAGGAGGATCCCTGTTGTTGGAACAATGGCTGGTAGAATGGATGAGATGATAGAGATGACGAAAATAATGCAAATTAGATTGAATGTTGTTAAAGAAGATAGAAGAAAAGGACTAAGCCCTAGAATTGATATTGAGAGTGATGATGAAGAATTTCAATATGGGAATCAAACTGAAGAAACTCTAGGAGAGGAAGAAGAGGAATCAGATCAAGTCAAGATGTTGTGAGCTATTTCAAAGATTGAGAAAAGACCTAGAGTGGATGTACCTATTTATCCGGTAATTTGAATCCTAAAGAGTTGATTGACTGGATAAATGACATGGAAGAATACTTTGAGTATGAAGAAATGGAAGATCTAGAGAAGGTGAAATTCACAAAGACAAAGTTGAAAGGACATGCTGCTATATGGTGGAAAGAAGTTTAGTTTGATAGAAATGGAAGAGGAAAAGAAAAGATTACAAAATGGGACGGGATGGTGACAAAATTGAAGAATCAGTTTATACCTGCTAACTATGAGTTGGAATTGTTGAAGAGATTACAAAACCTGAGACAAAAGGAGAAATCTGTGAAGGAGTATACTGAAGAATTTCATAAGATGATCATAAGGATAGGACATAGTGAAGCAAGCAAGGATAAAGTGGCTAGATACATCAATGGATTGATATTGAACATTCAAGTAGAGTCGAGTTTGGTAAGGATGATAACATTGGAAGAAGCATATCAATTTACCCTGAAGGTTGAAGAGAAGTTGAATAAGAGGCATGATAAAAAACAAAGAGGCAAAGGAGGTAAATTTCAGAGAGGTAGAACATTTCCTGGAGGAGGGAGACCATATGCAGAGCAGAACAGACAAGAGAATACATTCAAGAAGGAGGACAGAGATAATAATGCATACCGGAGAGATGACAAAAATTTCTACTGCAGAGGAAACCCTAGTCCATACCAGAGTGAAGGATACTGAAGAGAAGGAAGAGGACCTTATAGAAGAACATTTGGAGGAACTTGTTTTAAGTGTGGAGGTGAAGGACATAGAGCATTTTAATGTAATCAAGGGAGTACAAGCAAGATGATAAAGAACAATGGAAGAGCAACCTATGTGGACGAAGAACCTGTTGGATCACCTAGTTCAGTTGGCAAACTTGAGAAAGGAGAATCACTTGTGATGAGGAGAGTGCTATTTCAAGCAGAGACAAATGAGGAACCACCACAGAGGAAAAGTTTATTCAGAACCAGATGCAAATCAGGAGGTAAATGTTGTAAAGTTGTAATCGATAGTGGTAGTTCTGATAACCTAGTTTCAGAGGAGATGGTGACTAAGCTGAAGTTGGAAAGATTGAAACACCCTAAGCCCTATCAGATAGCATGGATTCAGGATGATCATAAGGTACTGGTGAGTGAGCAATGTTTGGAAAAATTTCATATTGGATCTTATCATGATGAAGTATTGTGTGATATTATGCCTATGGATGTATGGTATATTTTGTTGGGTAGACCTTGGCAGTATGATAGGAAAGCTATACATGATGGGAGAAAGAATACATACACTATAACATCAAATGGAAAAAGAATTACTTTGATTCCTTTGGAAGATGATCCTAAGAGTGAAGTATGTGGAAATGTTAGAATCTGTTTGGTAGATGGAAGAAACTTTCTGGATGGCTTGAGACATGAGAACATGTGTTATGCTTTGATTCCTAAGAAGCCTACAACATTGAAGAAGGAGATTGAAGAATCACAACCGGAGGAGATAATTGAATTGCTGACAGAGTATGAAGACATCATATCAGACAATGTACCTAAAGTATTGCCACCAATTAGGAGTATTAGTCATCACATGGATCTTATACTAGGAGCTAGTTTGCCTAACAAAGTAGCACACAGAATGACACCGATAGAAAATAAAGAATTGAATAGACAAATGCAAGAGTTGTTGAGGAAATGTTTGATAAGAGAAAGTATGAGTCCTTGTGCAGTACCTGCAGTGTTAGCACCTGTTGGTGCCTGAATTGACTGTCAGTTCTTGAGCAATTTTTATGCAGGCACCATCCCAAAAAATCCAAATTTTTTTTCCAGTTTTGGCACCCCTTTAGTGTTTTGTAACATCCACATCATCTTTCTTGAGGAAGGGGTCATCATGTTTTGCCCATCGGCATGAGTTTTCGTGTATCTTGGCGATCTTTTCAGTAGCATGGTGTGTTCTTTGTATATCGTCAAGAGTTTGCCTATCGGCAAAGGATATTATGGTTCCACCGACGGCGTTGGTCATGCCGATGGGGGGTGAGTCAAGTGTTCGTCGGCGAGACGGTTGTCTATCGGCGAAGGTTTTTTGGGAGCTGCCGATGTGAGGAGTTTGGCCGATGCGATGTCGTCGGCGTAGGTCTCGCCGATGGAGGGATGCGAAGGTGAGCATCGGGAAGACTTTGGCTATCGGACGAAGCGTGGAGAGTTGGGCCGATAGGGGTACTCTGGCCGATGGTGTTGTATCGACATAACAAGTGATGTCGGCAGGTGAGTTTTTGGTTGGGCCGATGGTGTGGGTCACACCGACAGTGGAGGTGGGAAGCGAAGGACCATCGGCCAGACTGATGTGATCGGCGAAGGTTTTGAAGGGTCCTCCGATGGAGTATTCTCTGGCCGACAGGGGAGTGTGGAGTTTGTGATCGGCGAGACAACTGTGGTCGGCAAGAGATCTGTCAGGTTGGCCGATGGTGTTGGTCACACCGACGAAGGGGTGTTCTGAAGGTTATCGGGATGACTTCCGTCATCGGCATAAGTGTGAGATGCTGCTCCGACGGTGTAAGTCACACCGACGGAGGTGGGAGGACAGGGTGCTGTCGGTGTGACTTTGTTCATCGGCAGAAGTATTTCATGTTGCTCCGACGGTGTAGGTCTGGGCGATGACGAAGGTGGCGTCGGCGAGACAGCTGGAGTCGGCGAGGGATCTTTTGGATGGGCCGATGGTTAATCTCTGGCCGATGAAAGGAATGTGGAGTTTGCGATCGGCCAGACTACTATTGTCGGTGGGAGATTTTTGAGGTAAGCCGATGGCTTAGGTCTGAGCGATGGGCTTTTGACGAAGGCATGTGTGTCGAGCGCGGCAAAAGCGCTCGACACTTGATGTGTATGCGATCAGGCTTTTAAGGTAGTAAAAGGCTCTCCACACCGTGTATGTGGGATTTTTCCCCTTGCATTATTTTGAACTTGCGAAGGAGGCGTTTTGGCGGGAAGCCTCATGTTGACTACAGCGACAGTCTCCAAGTGAAATGCGGGTGGTTGAGCTATCAATGACGGTCGTGCAGGGGTATGGGCGACGGTACAGGCGAACAGGTTGCCCAATTTTTGAATGAAGGCTCCAGATAATGGCGCATGACTCGAGGCTCCTCTTTGTCTGCTGCATTTACATTTTCTGAGCGCCTTTCCTTCTAAGGACTGTATCTAGTTGATTTTGATATTTTGTCATGTAATTAATTGCTGTGGTACACTCTCTGGCTATTATAAGCAGACTGTGTTACCATTTTTCAGGTTGTTGAAAGTTAAAGATTTTGGCTCTGTAACACAATACAGTTCGTTTTGGTTGCTCTGTACAGTTTAACTTGTGAGTTTATGTATCTCCTGTTGTACGATTTGGCATGAATCCACTGATTTCATGGTTAATCTTATATGAATAATGCTATGTTTGCATGTGTTATGCTGATTCTATCTCCAGTTTTGCATGTGTCTTTCTTACTGCAATAGGGATGCCATAAGTATAGACAGCTTAACACTCTGTATTGGGAGATATCTGTAAGGCAGGTATCACATGTGTATCCCCCTGAAATCTAGTTTTAGCTATTCATGCTGATCATTCACAGGTGTATGTCTACCGACTCCAAGCCCTGGATAGGCACCAATCTGGTTCTGTGTTGAGGTTATACACCATGTCTAGCTTTGCATCCAAAATTCAAATCAAACCATCTCATCCTTCCATCTGTTAGTTGTAGGATTAGGATTAGGATCCTTGCATGCTCTCATACCCAACCAGACATTATGTCCAAGAATGTTGCCAACCTTGTGATTTGTTACACAAATCTTGGTCCATACATGAGAGTATTCTGCCTGTTGATGTCAAGTTAAATCCTTCTGTCACTGAGCTAGTCAAGGTTATACTTTTATCAAGTAGGGAAACCCCCCTTGGTGCGGCAGAACCAGAAGTGAAGGGGAGGAGCTCACGCAACCTCCTGTATTCAGTTGGCTGAATCTGCCTGTGCATTAGAACTGGCAAACCCTAATGCTGATTCAGAAGAAAAACCAACAGCACCTAAGAAGGATGGATAATGGAGAATGTGTACAGAATCTAGAGCAATAAACAAGATCATAGTTAAGTATAGATTTCCTTTACCTAGGATGGATGATATCATGGGTTGTTTGAGTGGAGCAAAATATTTCACAAAGATAGATTTGAAGAGTGGATACCATCATATTAGAATTAGAGAAGGAGATGAACGGAAGACTGCTTTCAAGACAAATGAGGGATTGTATGAGTGGTTAGCGATGCCTTTTGGACTGACAAATGCACCAAGTACTTTCATGAGATTGATGAATGAAGTTCTGAAGAAATTCTTGGGTAAGTTTGTTATTGTATATTTGGATGACATTCTGATTTTCAACAAGACAAAAGAAGAACATTTGCAGCACCTTAGACAAGTTTTGCAGAGATTTAGAGAAGAGAAATTGTTGATAAACATCAAGAAGTGTAGTTTCATGAAGGAAGAATTGGTATACTTGGGATTTGTGATTTCTGCAGAAGGATTGAAGATGGACCCTGAGAAAGTAAGAGCAATTGTTGAATGGTCTACACCTAAGAGAATTGGAGAAGTCAGATCATTTCATGGATTAGCTAGTTTCTACCGGAAGTTCATCAGAAATTTCAGTTCGGTTTGTAACCCTATGACAGAGACAATGAGAGGTGACAAAAAAGATTTCAAGTGGACATCAAAAGCAGATAAAAGTTTTGAATTATTGAAGTAGAAAGTGACAGAGCAACTTGTTTTGGCATTACCGGATTTTAATAAGGTCTTTCAAGTAGATTGTGATGCAAGTGGGAATGCAATTGGAGCAATATTAAGTCAAGAAGGTAGACCTGTAGCATATTTCAGTGAGAAGTTGAATGATGCAAGGAGAAGATATTTTGTTTATGATCAAGAATTCTATGCCATAATTCAAGCCTTGAAGAAGTGGAGACATTACTTGTTGCCTAAGGAGTTTGTGTTATATACAGATCATCAAGCTTTGCAATATTTGAACAATCAAGGAAAGTTGAATCAGAGACATATGAGATGGATAGAGTTCATGCAGAGTTACACTTTTGTGTTGAAGCATAGGAGTGGAAAATCAAACAAAGTTGTAGATGCATTGAGTAGAAGAAGAAACTTGTTGACAGAGATGAGAGTTGAAGTGTTGGGATTTGATGAATTGAAGAACATGTATGAGGAAAATCTTGATTTTGCAGAACCTTGGAAAGCATGCAAGGAACCTATTGTGATAGATAGAAGTAAGTGGTTGGGCTATTTCATTCAAGAAGATATGTTGTTCAGATGAAATCAATTATGCATGCCTAGGAGTTCCATGAGAGACAATCTTATCAAGGAAAAGCACAGTGGTGGATTGGCAGGACATTTTGGCATTGATAAAATAGTGGCTTTGGTGAGTGAAAATTACTTTTGGCCTCAGATACATAAGGATGTTAGGAAATTTGTGCAGAGTTGTAGAGTTTGTCAAGTTGCAAAAGGGAGTAGTCAGAATACTGGATTGTATAAACCTTTGACAGTACTAGAGAGACCTTGGGAAGACATAAGTATGGATTTTGTCATGGGATTGCCGAAGACACAAAGAGGACATGATTCAATATTTGTAGTTGTGGAGAGATTTTCAAAGATGACACATTTCATACCTTGTAGGAAGACAACTGATGCAGTGCATATAACTGACCTATTTTTCAAGGAAATTGTAAGATTGCATGGATTACCTAAGAGCATAATTTCAAACAGAGACACAAGATTTCTTGGATACTTTTGGAAAAAACTTTGGAAGAAGATGAAGATAGATTTGAAGTTCAGTTCAACATTTCACCCACAGACTGATGGACAGACAGAGGTAGTGAATAGGAGCTTGGGAAATTTGTTGAGATGTTTGGTTGGAGAGAATGCAGGAAGTTGGGATTTGATTCTTGTACAAGTAGAGTTTGCATACAATAATTCAGTGAACAGGAGTACCAGAAGAACACCTTTTGAGATTGTTATTGAAGTAAACTCTAGAGGAGTAACAGAGTTGAGAGATATCAGTATAGAAGATAAGAGAAGTTCAGAAGCAGAAGAATTTGTAGAACATATGGAGACAATGCATGATTAGGTGAAGAAGCATTTGGAGGAGACGAACATCAAGTACAAGAAGGCAGATGAAAAGAAGAGACACAAAGAATTTGTAGTTGGAGATGAAGTGATGGTATACTTGAGAAAATAAAGATTTCCAGTTGGGACATATAACAAGTTGAAGATGAAGAAGTTTGGACCTTGTAGGATACTCACAAAATTTGATTCAGGAAATGCATATGAAGTGGAGTTACCAGAGACATTGGGCATATCACCTATTTTCAACATTGCAGACCTATATCAGTATCATGAAGTAGAGTTTAGTGATCGCATTGAAGAAGACTTAAAGAAGTAGTTACCACAACAAGCACCGGAGTAGATTGAGGACATTTTGGACATCATAATTAGATGCAGCACTAGAGGAAGACAATACAAAGAATACCTTGTGAAGTGGAAAGGCAGATCGACAAAAGATTCATCATGGATTTCTCAGGCTGAGGTGGACCGTCTTGGTTTTCCTCTAGCCCCAACAAAGTGAGGGACTCACTTTTTCAATAACCATGGATGTTTGATGCAGGAGCATCCTTGGTTCAAGAGTAATCTTGCATCAATCAAAAACATTTGCATTTCAATTTGTTTCTTTTCATTTTCTAGTTCAGTTCAGTTAGTTCAGTCAGTAGCAGTTTTTGTATTTTGGTCCGCATTCTACCACAATTGTATTTTAGACCCTATGGAGATGGACTTAACATCTAGATTCACTCATGCACATCATATCCAAAATTTAGAGCATTTGGATCAGGTACCAAAAAGTTATAGCTATCAGAAGATCGATTGTTTTCTCAGAACAGAGCATCTTGACAGTCTTAGACAACCTGCTAAAGGAGAAGACCTGCGGAGCAATTCATAACTCGTGGAGCTAAATTACACATCATTCAATATTGATTGGTTCGTGGCTGACTTTCCTTGAGATCCATGCTTCATTCTATTCATTTTCGGAGGAGTTCCACTCAATTAGGTCCGACCTATCCGTGTACACATGTTATAGCTCTTCATTGGAGTTTGTGATCTTCCTTGGCCGACGCAGAGGAATCATATATTTTGGAGATGATATAAATTGATGTAATAGATGCCTAGGAAAGAAGTTAGCATAGTTTTACAAGTTTGATAGTTTGGATTCTTTGCGAAGGAGCTTCAAAGCCATATCTTGTATATACTCTGTAATTCTGTAATTAGGCATGTGAGCCCTAATTGTAAGCACGCATGTTGCCGACCAATTTGTATTTAAATTTTATGATATACTCAATGATTGAATATGCATTTGCTTTATATCTTTGAGTTGTTTCCATTGTGTTTATTCTTGCTGCATGGTCTGGGTTGTTCTCTTTGAGGACCCTCCTAATCGTGATTGCACCACCCATCCTTATTTTAGTCACTTGTCATCCTCATTTATGGTGCGTCATAAGCACTAAAATTGAATTTCAATCCTAGCCATCCAACTCATCCCTCACCCTTCTAATCTTGTCCATCCATTTGATTCCCTCTCTATCTATAAATTGAAACTCTTATTTCAATTTCAAACCCTCACACACTCTCTTCAAATTTCTATACACATGCATATCTATCAATCTTCATTTATCTCATATCATTTTCTATCATGGTTATGCTGGTTGTGTGAGCATCCCACCAATCATCTAAAGGACAAATCAATGGAGCTTGGGTGTACTTCATTCTGTCCTATCCAAAGTCTGAAATTGTGCAAGGTTGAAGGTATTTTCATTGTTTATCTTTATGTTATTTGCCTCGCATGATTTTATGGGCTTCATTTTGGCACGCTTGGTTATTTATTGACTCACTTCCCTTGATCTAGCTTGTTTTTTGCAGGTTTTATTAACTTTTTGTTGTAGGTTTATGCCATTTTTGGATAAAACCCTAGGTTTTAAAGATTTCATCATATCTTCCAAATGACTGCATATTTTTCTATCAGATTTTAACTATACTTTTTATATTGTTTAAGCATGCTCTAGCAGAAAAATAACGTCTTTATCATCAGTTTTGAATGAGTTATAATGATTTTAGTTTTTTTAAAATTTGATATTGTGTATTTATTTTAGTTTTTTAAAAATTTGATCTATGTGCTTTACACTTGGAGGCATGTTTTCTCATCTATCCCATCTTATATCATGTCATTTTCCATCCTATCTGGCTATCCTTACCCATCATATCTATCATATCTTCCTCATTGCACCATTTCCCTTCCTCCTTTTTGATCTTGATGAGGGCAGCGGCAAAATGTTGAAAAATGCTTTTAACACCTCTTGTCATACTCTAAATTCCACCCATCCATTTCTAAGAATATCCTCCATACATTCATCTACTACTAAGTCCATTCATCTCTTCCAAGCATTATCTCCATCCTACATCCTAATAAGCATCACCTCGCCAAATCCTAAGGAATAATATCTAGTGGGGTCAGGGTATTCCTATGTGAGATAGTCCTTGGAGATCACATCCTGAGATCCCTCCATCCATCTGTCATGTGCTTTCCATCCTATCGACACCCTTTTATCCATCCAATCCTACATTTGCCCTGCACCTAGACTTGGTTTTCCCTTGTCATTGGTATCTAGCACAAAGGCTATCCAAATTGTCATCCAATGTCATCCTCAAAACATTTTAAAAAACCAAAAAATAAAAACATTCTCAAAATCCAAAAAAATTACAATATTCCAAAAACTAAAAAAAAATCAAAATAGTAAAGAGAAATCCCTTCATCCAATGGCCCATACATAATCCACTATCTACCTACTCCATCTCACTTTCATACAATCCCCATACCAACATCTATGAGCATAATGACATTTGACATGGTCCATGTGATGCAATCCACCTCTAATGGGACTATCACTTTTCATGGAACTAGACACTTGAGTCCCTCCTACCCATATTCCCCTTCTTCCATCCAAAAATAAAAAAAAATCAAAAAAAATCTGCATTACCTTTTAAATGTTTCAATTGTGGTAAAATTGGACACATTGCTTCAAAATGCAAACTAAGAACTAGCAGCAAGGAGAATAGTTTGCATGCTGAGGAAAAAGGCTATTCATCTGAGGAATATAATGAAGATCACTACTCATCTGACGATGAAAGAGAAGAAGTCTTATTCATGGAAACAATAAAGGAAAATAACAAGCAAAACATTGGTCAACAAGCATCCATAAAACCAAAGACAAGTGATGTGAGCAGAAATGATGAGGTGAAAAATGGAACACAAGTAGAGAAAGAAAATAAATAATATAAAGCTAAGTCTGAAGAAGCAATTGTTAACTTGAATATTCAAGTTGAAGAAGCAATTGTTAACCTGAAGATTCAAGTTGAAGAAGGCAAGAGGATTGAAGACTACTTAAAAATCAAGCTCAATGAGAAAGCAGTTGAATGTTCAAAACTGGAAGAAGAAGTTGTCACTCTAAGAAGAGAATTGAAAAAAGCCAAAGAACAAATTGACAAGGGGTTAAAACTCAAAGGAGGTTTTGAAATTCTTGATGAGATAATTAACTCTCAAAAACCAGCAAAAGAAAAATCTGGCCTTAGGTTTGAAAAGAGGAAAGGTCCTATAACCAATACATCTACAAACTTGTATGATAACTTCAAAGCAGAAGGAAAGTCTGAAACAAAGGAAGAAAAAGCCTACATAGAAGATCCTAAGAAGAATGCCTCCGAAGATGCAAAAGAAGATGGATTCATTCCTGTCTAGAGACAAAGAAAGAACAAGAAGAAGAACTTTAGAAAGCATGCTCCTAGAAAAACTACTCCTACCAGGTACTCTCAAGCTTTCAATGGTAATTGCTATGCTTGTAATAAGTTTGGTCATAAGGTTGTTGAATGTAGAAGCAAGATGAATCCTAATTCATTTAGGCCTCCAAGGTACAATCCTGTGAACTCTCATGGTCAGTGTCATGCTTGCAAAAAAGTTTGTCATAAAGCTAAAGGATACAGAAGTAAAATGATGATGAATGGTTTCATGAACAAGAACAATGCTATGACTTCTCAATTCTTCTATGGTTACTGCTACATGTGCAACAAGTTTGGTCATAATGCTGCTAATTGCAGACCTAATGAAAGAAAAGGTGGTTATGCTCAACAATCTAGCATCACCTACTACAATTGCAATAAATCAAGACACATTGCAAGGTTGTGCAAAGGGAAGAGTGTGAGGTCTTCTGCTCCTCAAAAGAAGAATGATATTGCTCAGCAAAGAAAGAAATGAACAGGACATGGAAGAAGAAGGAAGATAATGAAGTAAAGGAAGGATCTGCACCTCTACCTGGTGCAGATGGATCCTTTGGAAACTAAATGGAGGAAGTATTGGTTCAGGGGGAGTTGCAATTGCAAATACTTTCAAAACCCCTGAATGCATAAGATGTTGAAATCTTCAGCGTAATGGCTAAAAGTGATATGGATATGTTTGATTGATGATGATGTTGTTTGATCAAATTTCTGGAACAAGTTGAATGAAGAAGGTGAAGTTGTGAAGAACAAAGCAAGATTGGTGTATAAGGGCTACTCTCAAGATGAAGGCATTGATTTTGAGGAGACTTTTGCTCCGGTAGCCAGGATGGAGGCAATCAGAATATTTCTTGCCTTTACTGCTCACAAGAATTCAAGATTTATCAGATAGATGGATGTTAAGTCAACATTTTTGAATGGTGATCTAAAGGAAGAGGTTTACATTGAGCAACTAGATGGTTTTCAGATATCAGAAGATCTGGATATGGTGTGCAAACTCAAAAAGGCTTTGTTATATAGTCTCAAGCAAGCACCTAGAGATTGGTATGCTAGCTTGGATAAGTACTTACTTTAGCAAGGCTTCAAGAAAGGTACTACAGATATCAATCTTTACATCAAGGAAGAAGGAAACATGATTTTGATAGTTGCAGTATATGTTGATGACATCATCTTTGGTGGAGATGATGATATGTACAGAGGAGATGCAAAAAGAGTTTGAAATGCCTATGATTGGTGAGATGTCCTTCTTCCTTGGACTTCAAATTGCTTAGCTAGATGATGGTATCTTTATTTCTCAGGCTAAATATGTTAGAGAGATGTTGAAGAAGTTTGGTATGGAGGATTCCAAACTAGTGAGTACTCCTATGGTCATTGGATGTCACTTGAGCAAGGATGATGAGTCTCCAGAGGTTGAAAAAACTTCCTATAGATCTATGATTGGAGGATTGTTGTACTTGACTATTTCTAGACTTGATATTATGCATGCAGTTTGTGTGGTTGCCAGATATCAAGCTAATCCCAAGCAAACACATAATAAGGTAGTGAAAAGAATATTCAGATACTTGAAGGGAACTCTAGATTATGGCTTATGGTATCCAAGAGGCAATGAATTTGATCTAAGTGCCTACATTGATGCTAATTGGGCCAGATGTGTTGATGATAGAAGAAGTACAAGTGGTGGTGCTTTCTTTTTAGGAAGCAGATTGGTTTCATGGTAGAGCAAGAATCAAGATTTAGTGTCCTTATCAACTACAGAGGCAGAGTATATTGCAACAACATCCTATTGTGCATAAGTATTGTGGATGAAGCAAACCCTAAAGGATATCAAGGTACTATATGATGAGCCTATTCCTATTTTGTGTGATAATAAAAGTGCTATCAATATTTCCAAGAATCCAATGATGCTTTCTAGAACCAAGCATATAACAATCAGGTATCAATTTTTGAGAGAGAAGGTTGTAGATAAGGAAGTAAGGTTGGAATATGTTCCAACAAAGGATCAGATTGTAGATATTTTCACAAAGGCTCTTACAAAGGACACTTTTGAGGATCTCCAGCAGAGGTTAGGGGTAATTGCCCCTCCTTCTTCTTGCTAGATGCATAGTGGTGCATCTATCTAGGGGGAGTGGTTCACATTATATCTTTTTCCTGGACTAATGGGGGCTACCTCTTAGGGGGAGCGGTAGTGGTTGTTGATGATAGGGGGAGTTTGTTTGTTGCAAGAAGAAGTTATGCCCCAAGGGAGAAGAAGTTGCCCTTTGTCCTTGATGTCAAAGGGGGAGAATGAGTAGGTGTGTGTTGCAGGTGTGTTGCCATCAATGCCAAAGGGGGAGATTATTTCACATAAGGTTCCTAAGGTTATCATTGATGTCAACACTGTCATGGATGTGTGATGGTGTTCATGGTTGGATGTCATGTCCTATCAAGTAGAGAAGATATAGTTCATGGTTGGATGTCATGTCCTATCTGGTGACTGTAGAGAAGACATATTAAGATGGGAGTTAGAAGTTCATGGTTGGATGTCATGTTCCTGAAGTTCTTAGTTAGCAGAGACTGTATCCACTGAGTATGTTTGTTGATAGCAAAGGGGGAGTGGTAGTGGTTGCTGATGATAGGGGGAGTTTGTTTGTTGCAAGAAGAAGTTATGCCCTAAGGGAGAAGAAGTTGCCCTTTGTCCTTGATGTCAAAGGGGGAGAATGAGTAGGTGTGTGTTGCAGGCGTGTTCCCATCAATGCCAAAGGGGGAGATTGTTTCACATAAGGTTCCTAAGGTTGTCATTGATGTCAACACTGTCATGGATGTGTGATGGTGTTCATGGTTGGATGTCATGTCCTATCAAGTAGAGAAGATATAGTTCATGGTTGGATGTCATGTCCTATCTGGTGACTGTAGAGAAGACATATTAAGATGGGAGTTAGAAGTTCATGGTTGGATGTCATGTTCCTAAAGTTCTTAGTTAGCAGAGAATGTATCCACTGAGTATGTTTGTTGATAGCAAAGAAGACATATTAATATGGGAATTAGAAGCACCTAGATGATTAGATGTGTTGCTGATGTTGGGGAGATGTTACTGATGGTCTGAAGCATATTGTATGCTCTCTCCTTTTGTTCCTAAGAATGTATGTGTTAATACAAAGAAATTTTGGCCTCTGGATGTTGGTGAAGGTTTCTGCTACAGAAAGACTATTTTGAAGACTGTCCAGGAGATTGCTCTGCATTTTCATGCTTTTGATGTTGTATCTTTGTGAAATGGAAGATAGCCTCATATAGTGTCAAAGAATGTATGTTCCAAGTTTCATATTTTTTGGACTACCGGAAGAGTGTTTTGCAGTTGACAGTTTGGAGACAGTGTTGTTCCTAAAGAAGGTATTCACAGTACTGCAATGTTTGGCTCCGTATTTATTTACGTTTGAAGATACAGTCTTGTGGTTTAGAATTTAAGTTTAGTGTCTGATGGAGATGCTATTTCCAAAGGTTCAAGTCTCTACACCCTCAGCAGTGAAAGTTATAAGTGGTGGAGTTTCAGTCTGTATTCTATCTGAGAAAAGTAATGTTGAAGGCTAGTTGAAATGTTTCACATTCATCTGAAAGATAAGAATTGCCTATGCAGTCTAGTGGACATGTTCATGGATGTGTATTACATGCATCCTTGCAGTTTCATGTGTTTTGGTGCTCTGCAAGGTTAGTCTCTCAATGACAGTGTGTTACAATGTGTTCCGAATGGTTGTTTGATCTTAGTGTGCATGTGCGACACAATGTATTTGTTGTGTGGAGTTAGAAGAGTATCTAAAGGTGTTGTATGAGTCATGAAGACTGATTTGGTCATGAAGATCTTTCGTGTTTCGAGTATTGCAAAAGGTTTTCAAGTAGTGAAATGACCGTTATGCTACAAGCTTCATGTGTTCTTACTTAAGGGCGACCAATTTCAAATAGTTGTGATGTGCATATGTTATTCCTTGATGAATGATATTGCGAATGATGTTTAGGACTAAACTAAGCATGTATTGGGATCCGCAAGGCGTGTGTTTTCTTCTAGAGTAGCGTATAGTTCTTGGTAGGGCTTACCCTATGCAAGTTTTATGTTGAGATCTCTGGCCGACTTGTAAAATGTAATATTCTTATTATATTGGCTGACTTGTAATGAAATCAATGTAATGTCATGTATATATTATAAACCTAGTTGGTCTAGGTGAAGTATGATTGTGAAAATGAAAATATGAAAAGTGAAGAGCAAAATAATAATATCTTATGCATTGTGATGTGCTAATGAAGGAGAAAGAGCAGAAGTGTTAGAAGCTATCCTGATTCATCTTGAAGATATTTTTGTGACAGGAGGGAAGTGAAGAGTGTGCCTAACTGATCCAATCATTAGTTTTGGAATAAGGTGCCATTAACCTTGTAAATTCTAATATTATATTTATCCCATTTAGTATTTGTTAATTTGTAATTACCCATAAGGGAATGAAGTAGTCTTATTGATAGTGGTTATTTCAGAGTTACCAGTAGGAGTTACAGAGTAATATTTACTTTTGGCAAATGTAAAAATCATGAGTAAATGAGGGTAGGCATTCCCCTTGGAGAATCTGCTATTTTTGGCATGTATGACAACTTGTCATAATGTGGTGTAAGTGGATATATGGCAACTGCAAGTTTTCATAAGATTCCATGCATGTATGACACATGCGACACCCATTATTAGTTGTGGTTGCTATTATTAGACCCATGTGCCCATATTGGGAAGATTCTTTGTTAGTGGTATCTATGATGGTTATGACACATCATAGGATGCTTTTGCATGCTATTCTTAGACTTGGATGCCCAACCTTGCATGGGAAAGTTATTGCCACTTGGTGGTTGCATGTAGACACCATTGAATGCTTGCATGTGGGGTTGTTGGAGGAGAGAAAAGGTGGACGCCCAAATTGGAGGGAAAACTACTCTATAAATATTTGCCATTGTATTTGTTGTTGCATGTGAGATTTTAGGTACTCAGGTGTTGTCAAAATGCTGTCAAGTTGAAGACTGGTGGAGAGAGAGTTGTTAAGTGATTGTATTGTACAAATCTTTATAGATTAATACAAGCTTGTGCCTCTTTCTTGGTGGATTTTTTACCCACAAGGGTTTTCTCCACGTAAACACTGTGTTGTGTTCAGTTTTCTATTTTGCATGTTTCTGGGTTTATATATTTTCTTTTGCATGTTACAATCTCCATTGGTAATACACAATTAAGATTGCAGAAATTACATTTGAATTAGATTTCCATTTGTGTAGTTGTGCCTTTCATTTCTAACATTTGGTATTAGAGCCTAGCCAGCTTTGACTCTTGGGTGGTAGTGTGGAATCTGTAGTTGCAGTGGGAGATTTGGTTGTGTTTATCTTGCAGATCTTGTGTTGATATTATGGTTGGATCCACCATTACATCAACCTCTTGTTTGGACAATGAGAAGTTCAATGGAACGGGGTATGAGTTGTGGAAGCTAAAAATGGAGGATTTGTTGGAAGAAAGAAACTAGTGGTTGGCTATTCAAAAAGAGAAGAAACCCGATGAAGTCTCTCAAGATGAGTGGGATAGACTGGATAAGAAGGCATGGGGAACCATTCTTTTGTGTCTGTCAGATTTTGTCCTATTGAATGTCGCCAAGGAAGAGACCATACACATGTTGTGGAATTGGTTGGGTGAGATCTATCAAGCCAAGAGTATGGTAAATAAACTCTATTTAAAAAGAAAATTGTTTTCCATAAAAATGAGAGAGGGCGATTTAGTTGCAGAGCAATTAAATTCTTTTAATTTGTTGTTGAGTCAGCTTGCTTTAGTAGATGTTGATGTTAGTGAGGAAGATAAATGTATCTTACTGCTTTGTTCTTTACCCGAGTCTTGGGAGAATGTTATCCTTGCTATCACTGCTAACCTCACGGATCTGAAGCTGGATGCTCTTGTTTCAGTGCTACTATCACAGGAATTAAGGAAGAAGAGTTCGGATAGTTTAGGGGATGCTCTTAATGTTAGGGGAAGGTCTAGTGAAAGAGGATTGAAAGGAGATTAGAAAGGGGCTAAGGACAAGTCCAAGGGCCGGTCTAAGACTCCTGGGAAGAAGAACAGAGTTAAGTGTTGGAACTATAGTAAAAGGGGACATGTGAAGGAGTGTAGAAACCCAAAGAAACAGTGGGAGAGTGCTTCAGATAAGTCCTCGAATGTAGGTGAAGATGTTTTTTTTTTTTTTTCTGCATGTAATGTTGTTTCTAATGAAAACTGGTTGGTTGACTCAGGATGCTCATTTCATATGACCTCGCATAAGGAATGGTTCTCCACATATGAGGAATATGATGGAGGTAATATCTACCTTGGATTGACAACTCTACATATCTGATAGTTGGGAAAGGCAAAGTACTATTGTGTTTCAGTGATGGGAGGATTAAAACCCTCCCTGATGTTTATCATGTTCCTAGATTAGCTAGAAATTTGATTTCTATTTCGAAGCTGAATGATTTGGAAATGCATGTGACTTTTTACAAGCATGGCTGTAGATTGGTGGGAGGGATCTTGGTGGTAGCGAAGGGGAAGAGATTGGGAAACCTGTTCAAGCTTGAAGCCACTATAGTTTGCAATGCCTCCTATGTATTTAAGGCCAGTACTAAAAATACATGTATGTTGTGGCATCGTAGATTGGGCCACACTAGTAATAAAGTTTTGAAAACTATTAAGAATAAAGATTTGTTGGATGGTTTCTCTTATTCTGATGAGCTCTTTGATTTCTGTGAGCATTGTGTGTTTGGTAAACAAAACAGAAAGTCATTTCCTTTAGGAAGCAATAGAGCAAAAGAGAAGTTAGAAATTATTCATACGGATGTGTTTGGACCTGTGGATAATGATTCTATTGGAAAATCTCATTATTTTGTTACCTTCATTGATGATGTGTCCAGATTTACTTGGATTTATTTTATGAAACACAAATATGAAGTTTTCACTAAGTTTAAGGATTTTAAAGTCTTAGTAGAGAACCAATCAGGGTTGAAGATAAAAATATTAAGATCTGACAATGGAGGGGTGTTGCAAGTATGTGCCTAACTGGTGTTGTCATTGATGTCAACATATCAGTGTTGTCATTGGTGTCAACTGTGCTCTTGTTTTGATGCTTTCTTGTAATGAGTTAGATGCTTTGTATTTGCCTATGTAAGTGTTGGAAATCCTGATATTGAGGATATTGAGAAAATTTTATCCTCCGGTAGAAACGGTATGTTGCAGAGTATCTTTGTCTACAGAAGAACAGTCCAACAGATTGCTCTGCATTTCCTGTAGAATAAATATCTTTATCTATGGATTGGCATTTATTTAGAGGCATGTCTGAAGATGCTATGTTCCAAGTTTGAGCCTCTGATATGAAGATTTGAGTAAGTTATGTTCACCAGAATTGAATCAATTTTTTTTTATATATTTGGTGGCAACAGGAAGAATGTATTATGCTCCGGATTCCCTTGCATTGAAGTATTTTGATCTACGGTTCTAGAGTTAAGTCTGGATGATGTTATGTGCCTTCAACTTTAATGGTTTGTGATTTGGTGGTTTGCAAGTGATCTTTTCCTTATGACAGTAGCTGATAGTGTTATTTATGAGCTCCGGTTTGAAAAATCTTTTTGATAGAGTGGTTAGAGGTTGTGAGATTGTTCCTAATGATTTCAATGTGCTTGTGCATGTCTCCTAATTGTGTTCCTACCTTTGGATTGGTCTACAAAGATAAATTTGGATCGTAGATAAAGACTATTCTTGAAAGTCTTAACGTGAACACCATCTTGGCTGACTTGGTTGCTTTCACTATTTGCGAAGATGCATTGAAGATTATAGTAGCGTGTTGTGGCGTAGAAGATTGTATTTGAGTCCTAGCTAAGGCATAGTGTGATCTGCATACATCTTTACATCTTTCCCTTAGCAAATTTTTGTATTAGGTCCAGACCTATTTCTATGTATGTTTGTAATGCCAACCTTAGAGTTTGTTCCAACAGTTGATGAGTGTAATGCCGACCTTGATGTACATTCCAAGGTTGATGAATTGTATAAAGACATGAAATGTAATTGTAAAAAATATATACGTGTGCAAAAATGCGAAGATAAGTGAGAAGTGTAAGAAGATAATAGCAGAGAAGAAGTATTGTGCTTCAATGGAACTGAACTTAGGCATGGAGTAGATGCTATCAAATCATTTCACAAATCCCTGGTAGTGAGCCACCCCTTGGTAGTGAGCCGATCTTTACAGTGAGCATCTTTGGGCAGTGAGCTCGTAGGCAGTGAGCCTCTGTTTTTTGGTATTGTTATAACATATATATTTTTGTGGGCTAACACCCACCGTGGTTTTTCCCTTATAGGGTTTCCCACATAAAAATCTGGTGTCTCATGTGTTCAATATGTTATTGTGTTAAAGCTTTATGTTTCATGCTTTCATGGTTAAATCTTAAAAACAATGAATGAACATTTGAAGTATTGATAAGTTATTAAAGTTTTGGGACAACTAATTCACCCCCCCTCTCAGTTGTCCTGTGCATATGAACAATTAGTATCAGAGCCGGTTCCTTGGTAGAAATCCTAATAGCTTGAGGAAGATCCAGGATGACTTTTAAGAAGGAAGCTCCACAGTTTGATGGGCAAATTATGCTCTATGGAAGGTACGAATGAAAAGCCATCTCCTTTGTCTTGGTTATAAAGTGTGGAAAACTGCAGAGAAAAAATATACCATGCCTCAAAAAGGTTTGACAACTAAAGATGAAATCAAAGTATATGAGTTGAATATAAAAGCTAGAGATGCCTTGTTAAGTGCCTTGACTGACACTGAGTTGATAAAAGTCATGGATCTAGAGTCTGCAAATGAAGTTTCAGAAAGTTGAAAAATCTGTATGAAGGAGATGATTTTGTAAAAGAAGCCAAGTTGTAAGGCCTGAAAGTGAAATATGAGGGTTTAAAGGTGAATGAAGATGAAAACATAACAACCTTCATGCAAAAGGTTGATGAACTTGTCAATGGAATAAAAGGTATGGGAGGAACTATTGGTGAGAAGGAGGTTGTGATGAAAATTCTTAGGTCACTACCAAATTCCTACAGTCACAAGGTAGCTGCAATTGAAGAATTAATGACTATAAAAACTATCGACAAGGATCAATTACTTGGACATCGTACAACCTTTGAGATGAGACAATTTGGTGATACTCTGCCGAAAGTTGAGTCTGCTTTCAAAGCCAGTACTTCTGAAAAGTTCTCCAGAGCTGAAAAATACAAAGTGGAGCCTATTGATGACTTTGATGAAATTGAAGCTAACTTTGTTGACATATTGCAAAGAGGTTCTAGTAAGTTCAAAGGCAAATTACCTTTCATATGTTTTTCATGTGGTAAAGTTGGTCATTATGCTTCTAGACATCCTGAAAGAATTGAAAGGAATAGAAAAAGATCTGAGAACAAACCTAGAGCTCCAAAGAAATGCTACTATGTTAGGGATCTTGATGATGAAGGTGTGACTGATGATGAATCTGATGATGCTAGTACTAGTGCAAATGAATGCTTATTTATTGTTATTAAAGAAGAACCTATGTCTACTAATCCTGCTAGCTGTGTGAAGGAAGAAAAACCAGTGGAAGAAAGTGCTTTGGCTGTTCAAGTTGACAAAGATGAGGATGAATGGGTTATTGACAATGGATGCTCACATCATATGACCGGTGACAAAAGTAAGTTTGTTAGTTTGGAAAAATATGATGGTGGATTGGTTAGGTTTGGAGATGATACAACTGGTAAGATTTGTGGAAGAGGATCTATTTCTTTTGATGGAAAGCACAATACTAATGATGTTCTCTATGCAAAGGGTTTAAAGCACAATCTTTTGAGTGTTGGTCAGATGTGTGACAAAGGTTATGATCTGAGATTCAAGGACAATGGATGCAAGATCATGGAGAGCTTCGAAACTGTGATTGCTACTGGTAAAAAGACCAGAGGTAATGTTTATCATTTGAAAGGAACTAATAGTTATTGTTTATTGGCTCAGACTGATGAGAGTTGGCTATGGCATAGAAGGATGTGTCATATCAATTTTGACAACTTGGTAAAGATAAGTTCTGTTTAGGCTATAAGAGATCTGCCTAAGCTTGTGAAGCCTGCTAACACCATTTGCAAAGAATGTCAATTTGGGAAACAAACAAGAACAAGTTTCAAAAGAAAAGAACAATTCTCTACTGTATTGCTAGAGCTGATTCATACAGATATGTGTGGTCCCACAAGAACAAGAAGTCTTCAAGGAGACAGATATTTTATGTTTCTTATTGATGATTATTCTAGAATGATTTGGGTCACTTTTCTAAAAGATAAATTAGAAGCCCTAGACAAGTTCAAAGCTTTCAAGGCAATGGTTGAGAATGAGTTAGAGTTGAAGATCAAATTCTTGAGGTCTTATAGAGGAGGTGAGTTCACTTCAAACAAATTCAATATCTTCTGTGAAGAATAAGGGATAAAGAGACAATTGTTTGCACCTAGGCTCCTCAACTAAATGGAGTTGTTGAAATGTCCATATTTACCACAGTTCCAACAGAGAGCCTTGGACTTTCCAGGAGATTTGGATCTCCCACAGGATTTGGATCTACCTTTCTCATCTTTCTTGTCCTTCTTTTTCGCTTTCTCATTGGGTCTTCCACGAACCACAAGAGCCTCTTTGGCCAACTCGGATGACTTTCTCTACATCTCTTCAGATAACAACGAAGACACCACTTCATCCATTTTGAAAGTGGATGTGGTACTCTTGATGGCTTTAACAAGATGATCCCATGAATCTGACAAAGAACAAAGCAAGGTCATACATTGATCCTCCTCCTCCATCTTCACACCAACGGATGTCAACTGTGCAACTAGAATGTTAAAAGCATTCAGATGGTCTGCAACGGATCCTCCATCTTCCATCCTTAGAGAATGTAGCTTCTTCCATAGGAATAACATGTTTACCAGGGATTTGGCCTAATAAACATCACCAAGTTTCTTCCACAACTCCTTCGCAGTCTTCTCCTCATGGACATTTAACAAGACAGAGTCAGCCAAACAGAGTCTCACAAGACCCTTAGATTTCTGATCCTTGAGATCCCAATCATCTTGCGACATTGCCGCTAGTTTTACACTAGAAATTGCTTCCCATAGATCTCGATCAACAAGCATGTCTTCCATCTTAAGTTTCCACAACTCAAAATTGGTGCCGTTAAACTTCTCCACCTATACTCTTCTAGATGTGCCTGCCATCTCCTTCCTGCAACAAAATTTTAGAATACTCTACACAGACTCCCACTCAATCTAAGATCAGCTCAAAAAACCCCTACCCAACAACTAGGATCAAAGGTGATCAAGCTCTGATACCAATTGAAAGGAAGCTAGGTGTGCGGAAAATGCTTCCTACGCTAATCTAATGAGGAGAGATGCATGCAAATTCTTTACAACCTTTACAATTACAGTGATGTTAACACAACAACAGAGATATTGTAGCAATACACATACACATAGAATGTAGACAGAAGAGAGAGAGAGAGACAAGATATAACGTGGGGAAAACCCTTTCAGGTGAAAAACCCCACACTCCAAAACCTGCACAATGTATTATCAAAACAAAGAATGTTTACAACACACTTGCAATGCAAGTCTTCTCAGGCATCTTCAACACTCGTATCTGGAGATATTCTGGTAGCATAACAGTACCTATCAATTACACTATGCATCTCCCATCCAAGCACCTGTTTAAATAGAGTTTACAAGGCAAAAATGGAACCTTCTTGAGATGGGTGTCCATCTTGGTCTCATGGCCCAAAACCCATGCCTAAGGACACTTGTCCAACAGTGCAGCATGGTTTTGACACTTGTCATATCACCCCATCCCAATGTGGGTGCCTAGTCCCAAGATAGGCTATGACAAATGCTCTTACGCACCTTACAGATGTCATAGAATCTGTCATAACTGACAACACTTACAGCTGTAAGAGAATCTATCATACACTGACTAAAAATAGCATATTCCTCTTACAACATGTCATAACCTCCCTTGGGCGCCCAAAGATGCCTTCCTCAAAGATGCTCTTCGACACATGTCCTCACTTGTCATAGGATCTTCTATTTACGACTCTTACGCGTCATAGAATCTGTCATAGGAATCTATCATAACCGTTATGCATCATGATTCCTTACACACTACTCAAGATATCGACACATGGCAGAAAACCTCTACCACAATATGAGACACCTATATCCACATGGAGTGGGTTGACCATCCTAGTCACCTTACAAGTGGAGTGACAACTCATCATGCCACTTCACATTAAATGACAAAATAAGATGTACAACTTAATTACATCATAGGATAATAAAATAAATACATTACAAATAATAAATACAAGGAATTACCAAGGTTGATACACCTTAATTCCCAACATTAAGTCTACATTCTTGAATGGTGAATTGGAAGAAGAGGTCTACATTGAGCAACCGAAAGGATTTCAATTATCAAAACAAGGTGATATGGTGTGCAGATCAAGAAGAAGGCCTTATATGGACTGAAACAAGCCCCCAGAGCCTGGTATGCATGGTTAGACAAATATTTGTTGCAATTAGTGTTCAGTAAAGGCATTGCTGATAGCAATCTGTATTTCAAAATCAATGATGATCAGATCCTGATTGTTGTAGTCTTTGTTGACATTATCTTTGGAGGCAATGAAGGTATGTGCATGAAGTTTGTAGGTGAAATACAAAATGAGTTTGAGATGTCTATGTTTGGTGAAATGAATTTCTTTCTGGGTCTGCAAATTAATCAATTAGATAAAGGAATCTTCATATCTCAATCTAAGTATGTGAAAGAGTTGTTGAAGAAGTTTGGGATGGAAGACTCTAAACTGGTATGTACTCCCATGGTGACTAAATGCAAGTTGAGCAAAACTGATGAATCACCCAAAACTGATCAAAAAAAGTACAGATCCATGATTGGAGGATTGCTTTATCTAACTCAAACCAGACCTGATATTATGCATGTAGTTTGTCTTGTTGCAAGATTTCAAGTAGATCCAATAGAGTCACATGTGATGGCAGTAAAGAGAATCTTGAGGTATTTAAAAGGCACACTAGATTATGGCTTATGGTATTCAAAGGATAATGATTTCACTCTCAGTGCTTATACAGATGCTGATTGGGCCAGAGATGTTGATGACATAAAGAGTACCAGTGGAGGCAGTTTCTTTTTGGGTAATAGATTGGTTTCATGGCTGAGCAAGAAGCAAGATTCAATCTCTTTGTCAACTATAGAAGCAGAGTATATTACAGCAGTATGTTGTTGTACTCAAGTGTTATGGATGAAGTAGACATTGAAGGACAGGAGTTGTGTATGAAGATCCAGTTGTAATCTTCTATGATAATACAAGTGCTATAAACATTTCAAAGAATCTAGTGATGCACTCAAGAACAAGCATATATCTATAAGGTATCACTTTCTGAGAGAAAAAGTGACAGAGAATGAAGTAAAATTGGAATATGTGTCCACAAAGGATTAGATTGTTGATATTTTCACTAAGCCTCTGCCTAAGGATACTTTTGAGTATCTCAGAGAAAAGTTAGGGGTCATTACCCCTCCTGGTCTAAACTAAGATGCATAGGAATGCATAAGTCCAGAAGTACTCAAAGTCTCATTCTTTGATCTGGATTGATGTTTTGAGAGATACCTCTCAAGGGGAGTAGCTAGATGTTATCGGTATAAGTTCCTGATAAAGAAAGTATTGATAACAGAGAAAGTTCATTTGGATTAGAGCAACAGAATGCAAGTATGTGCCCTTTGCCATTGATGTCAAAGGGGGAGAGAAATCATGTGAAAAACTTAGAGAAGAAAGAGTGCAGATGTATAAAGTGAAAGCGAGAGAATCTTTTCTTGATGCTCTTTACAATTTTTAACATCATATGTTTCCATTAATGACAAAGGGGGAGATTGTCGCAAGTATGTGCCTAATCGGTGTTGTCATTGATGTCAACATATCAATGTTGTCATTAGTGTCAACTGTGCTCTTGTTTTGATGCTTGCTTGTAATGAGTTAGATGCTTTGTATTTGCCTATGTAAGTGTTGGAAATCCTGATATTGAGAAAAGTTGCTCCTCCAATAGAAACATGTTGTAGAGTATCTTTGTTTATAGAAGAACAATCCAATATATTGCTCCGCATTTCCTATAGAATAAATATCTTTTATTGTGGATTGGAATTTATTTAGAGGCATGTCTGAAGATGCTATGTTCCAAGTTTGAGCCTCCGATATGAAGATTTGAGTGAGTTATGTTCACCAGAATGGAAACATTTTTTTTCTTTCTGTATATTTGGTGGTGACAGGGAGAATGTATTATGCTCCGCATTCCTCCGCATTGAAGTATTTGTTGCAAAGTGTGACCCTTGGTCTCCTTGTTTAGTGCTGGGCTGCGGTGGTTTGCGACAAGGGCTTAACTATTTTTCATGCTTGTTAAGTCAAGTAGTTGTATCAGGCATTAAAAGGTCGATCTTTTGGTGCAACGGCAACTAACAATTGGTATCAGAGCTGAGGTCACAGGTTTAAACCCCGCACTTGCACTGGGGGGGATTGTTGCAAGGTGTGACCCTTGGTCTCCTTGTTTAGCGCTATGCTATGGTGGTTTGCGACAAGGGCTTAATCGCTTCCCGTGCTTGTTAAGTCAAGTGGTTGTATCGGGCATTAAAAGGTCGATCTTTTGGTGCAACAACAACTAACAATATTTTGATCTGTGGTTCGAGAGTTAAGTCTGAGATGATGTTATGTGACTTCAACTTTAATGGTTTGTGATTTGGTGGTCTACAAGTGATCTTTTCCTTATGATAGTAGCTGACAGTGTTGTTTATGAGCTCTAGTTTGAAAAATCTTTTTGATAGAGTGGTTAGAGGTTGTGCGGTTGTTCCTGATGATTTCAATGTGCTTGCAGATGTCTCCTGATCATGTTACTACTTTTGGATTGGTCCACAAAGAGAAATTTGGATCGTAGATAAAGACTATTCTTGAAAGTCTTAATGTGAACACCAGTCTTGGCTGACTTGGTTGCTTTCACTATTTGCGTAGATGCATTGAAGATTATAGTAGCATGTTGTGGCGTAGAAGATTGTATTTGAGTCCCAGCTAAGGCGTAGTGTGATCCGCATACATCTTTACATCTTTCCCTTAGCAAATTTTTGTATTAGGTCTAGACCTATTTCTATGTATGTTTGTAATGCCGACCTTAGAGTTTGTTCCAACAGTTGATGAGTGTAATGCCGACCTTGATGTACATTCCAAGGTTGATGAATTGTATAAAGACATGAAATGTAATTGCGAAAAAGATATCCGTGTGCAAAAATGTGAAGATAAGTGAGAAGTGTAAGAAGAGAAGAGCAAAGAAGAAGTATTGCACTTCAATGGAACTGAACTCAGGCATGGAGTAGATGCTATCAAATCAGTTTGTAAATCCTTGGCAGTGAGCCACCCCTTGGTAGCCGATCTTTGTAGTGAGCATCTTTGGGAAGTGAGCCCGTAGGCAGTGAGCCTCTATTTTTTGGTATTGTTATCACATATATATTTCTGTGGGCTAACACCCACCATGGTTTTTCCCTTATAGGGTTTTCCACGTAAAAATCTGGTGTCTCATGTGTTGAATATGTTAGTGTTAAAACTTCATGTTTCATGCTTAAATCTTAAAAATAGTGAATGAACATTTGAAGTATTGATAAGTGATTAAAGTTTTGGGACAATTGATTCACCCCCCCTCTTAGTTGTCCTATGCATATTAACAAGGGGAATATTGCTCTAAGGAATTTGATGAGTTTTGCAAGCATGTAGGTATTCTTAGACAAAAGACAACTCTGTATACACCACAACAAAATGGCATTGCAGAAAGGATGAACCGAACAATCATGGAAAGGGCCAGAAGTATGCTGAGTGATGTACAGTTGGATAAATGCTTTTGGGCAGAGGCAATGTGTATTGCTTGCTACTTGGTTAACAGATCTCCTTGTAAGGCTCTTGATTCAACACCTTATGAAGTGTGGATAGATAAGAAACCTTTTGTTTCACATTTAAGGGTTTTTGGCTGTGAGGCTTTTGTTCATGTGCCTAAAGAAAAGTGATCTAAGTTGGATCTGAAAGCTAAAAAGTGCACATTCATTGGATATGGTGATAATGTCAAAGGTTATAAGATTTGGAATCCACTAACCCGTAAGATTATCTATTCTAGAGATGTTATTTTTAGGGAACTTAGAGCTATTTCTAAACCTGAGCAGCCAAAAGAAAAAGATGAAGAGGTAAAGATAGTACACTTTGAGAACTAGAGTAGCAAGATGCACCTCAGGAAGAACAGAATGATAGATTGGGGGTGAAGAAGAAGAAGAAGATTCGAGTAGTTCTGATGAAGATGAATCTATTATTACAGAAGAAGTTGGTACAGATGATCATGCAGAAGAACAAGTTGAGACTCTTACTCCACCCTTAAGGAGATCCACAAGACAACGGAATCTAGTTGACAGGTATAGCCCACCAGATTTTTGTTGTGTATTTGCTTTATTGAGTACTAACGATGAGCCTAGATCCTACAGGGAAGCTATTCTTTCAGATGATAGTGAGTCTTAGCAGTTAGACATTTAGCAGGAGATGATGGCTTTAGACTCTTGTAATACCTAGGATCTTGTTCATTTGCCTAAGGGAAGAAAGGCCATAGGTTGTAAGTGGGTCTTCAAGAAAAAGTTTGGAGCAGGCGGTTCATTGGAGATGTACAAGGCTAGACTGGTAGCCAAGGGCTACTCTTAGAGAGAGGGAGTTGATTTTGGTGAGATTTTCTCTCCTATTGCTAAATTGACTTCTATTAAATTTCTTTTATCCATTGCTGTAGCTTATGATTGGGAGATTGAGCAAATGGATGTTAAGATTGCATTCTTTCATGGAGTTCTTGAAGAAGAAATTTATATGCAACAACCTACAGGTTTTGAGGTAAAAGGAAAAGAAAAATGGGTTTGTAGATTAAAGAGGTCTCTTTATGGTTTAAAACAGTCCCCCAGAATGTGTTATCAAAAGTTTGATTCATTTGTGTTGAAATTGGGTTTTGTTAGAAGCGAGGAGGATCATTATGTTTAAATTTATTATGTTGATGATTCTATATTGGTTATTGCATTATATGTTGGTGACATGTTATTTTTCAACAATACTAAGGGTATGATCAGTGAGCTTAAAGTCCAACTTTCGGGTGCATTTGATATGAAGGATCTTGGAGATGCCAGGTATATTCTGGAAATGGAGATTAGAAGGGATAGAGGTAACATAAAGCTTTGGTTGTCACAAAATAAGTATGTGAATACTATTTTGCAGAGATTTAGTATGCAGCACTGCAACCCAGTTAGAGTTCCTTTACCCATTGGTACTAATCTTTCATTAGATATGTGTCCAAAGATTGAGGATGATCTTGAGGATATGTCTAATGTGCCATATGCTAGTGTTGTAGGAAGTTTGATGTATGCAATGGTTTGAACTAGGCCAGATATTGCCCAAGCAGTGGGAGTTTTGAGCAGATTTATGTCTAACCCTGGTAGACAACATTGGAATTATGTGAAGAGGGTGCTTAAATATCTTGCAGGTACTCCTGATTATTGTTTGGTTTACTTTGGTACTGATAGTGTTGATAAATCTTTGGACATACAGGGTTTTATTGATTCAGATTGGGCAGGTGACTTGGATAGTCGAAGGTCCACTAGTGGCTATGTGTTTACTCTATTTGGAGGAGCAGTGAGTTGGATGAGTAAGAGGCAACCCACAGTTGCTTTGTCCACCACAGAAGCAAAGTATATGGCTGCTACCCATATCTCTAAGGAGGCAGTTTGGTTGAGGAGACTGTGTACATGTATTGGATTTGATTGCAGGATCATTCAGATTGGTTGTGATAGATAGAGTGCTATCTATTTGGCCAAGAATCCCATGTATCATGCTCGGACTAAGCATGTTGATGTTCAGTATCGCTTTGTTCGAGAGTTGGTTGCAAATGGACAAATTGAGCCAAAGAAGATAGACACTCAGGAGAATGTTGCAGATTCATTGACCAAGCCTCTGAGCATAAAGAAGTTCATGTGGTGTAGAGAGACCATGGGCCTTGTTTCTAGTGCTTGATTATATTTCATTTGTTTTCCTATGGGTTGATTTACAATGTATAATGTCAAGTGGGAGAATGTTGGAATAAGGTGCCATTAACCTTGTAAATTCTAATATTGTATTTATCCCATTTATTATTTGTTAATTTGTAATTACCCATAAGGGAATGAGGTAGTCTTTTTGGAGTTACCGGTGGGAGTTACAGAGTAATATTTATTGTTGGCAAATGTAAAAATCATAAGTAATTGAGGGTAGGCATTCCCCTTGGAGAATCTGCTATTTTTGGCATGTATGACAACTTGTCATAATGTGGTGTAAGTGGATTTATGGCAGCTGCAAGTTGTCATAAGATTCCATGCATGTATGACGCATGCAACACCCATTATTAGTTGTGGTTGCTATTATTAGACCCAGGTACCCATATTGGGAAGATTCTTTGTTAGTGGTATCTATGACGGTTATGACACGTCATAAGATGCTTTTGCATGCTATTTTTGGACCTGGGTGCCCAACCTCACATGGACAAGTTATTGCCACTTGGTGGTTGCATGTCGACACCATTTAATGCTTGCATGTGGGGTTGTTGGAGGAGAGAGAAAGTGGATGCCCAAATTGGAGGGAAAACTCCTCTATAAATATTTGCCATTGTAGTTGTTGTTGCATGTGAGATTTTAGGTACTCGGTGCTGGTGGAATACTGTCAAGTTGAAGACTGATGGAGAGAGTTGTTGAGTGATTGTATTGTACAAATCTTTACAGATTAATACAAGATTGTGCCTCTTTCTTGGTGGAGTTTTTTACCCACAAGGGTTTTCTCCATGTAAACACTATGTTGTGTTCAGTTTTTTATTTTGCATGTTTCTAGGTTTGCATATTTTCTTTTGCATGTTACAATCTCCATTGGTAATACACAGTTAAGATTGCAAAAATTACATTTGAATCAGATTACCATTTGTGTAGTTTAGTCTTTCATTTATAACAATAAGAAGAAGTGTTAAGAGGCAGAATTGCAATCATCAAGGGTGTGATCTTCATTGTTAGTTTTAGATAGTAGAAGGACTGTCATGCTGTAATCTTTACTACGTTCACTCTCAGTTCAGGGAGTAGTTGCTTCCTTGGGTTGTAACCCTAAAACAAAGTCAGCAGGGAGTTGTAGCTTCCTTGGGGGGTTGACCCTAAAACCTTTCTTTAGGGAGTAGTAGCTTCCTTGGGTTGTAACCCTAAAACAAAGTTGTAATTTTGAGCTTCATATATTGTGAGTTAATCCTCACCATGGTTTTTCCCTTCTTGGGTTTTCCACGTACATCTGGTGTTATGTGTTGATGTGAATTGTGTTTATCTTTCATGTTTATGTTGATACTGTAATGCTTAAGTTTTAATCTACTCCAGAGGATTTGAAGTTTGTTTAGATACTGATTCACCCCCCTCTCAGTATCTTGGTGTGTTCAACAAAACCAATATACTTCATTAGACATCCATTGATTATGCACTGAAATCAAATAATTTGACCAAACCCTTGTTCTACATACACTTGTCTTGTCACACATTCATTATATTCACTTCATATATACCACATATATAAACATGTTCTTATCTCCTATTACATCTCCATATACTCCACTAAAGCACTATCACTTGCGATGGTGTGTTCATATCTTTAGGCATATTGGTGTTGGATATTTGAGCCCTTCTCACATTCATTATTGGTTGTGACTCAAACCAATATATTGTTCAATACACAAGACAACTGAGAGGGGGGTGAATTAGTTCTATCAAAACTTTAACTTCTTTAAATCACAATCAATTTCACAACCACTTAACTTATTTCCTTATTCTGTTATGAGCATTAAACACGAATAGCAGAATCAAAACATGAACACATAAACACCACATACACATGAACACCATATTTTTACGTGGAAAACCCTAAACAGGGAAAAACCATGGTGAGTGTTAGCTCACAATATAAATGTAGTAACAATACCAAATATCAAATGGTGTCTCACTGCCAAAGGGCTCACTACTCAAAAGGATGGCTCACTGCCGAGGGTTGGCTCACTGCCGGGGGTGGCTCACTGCCAAGGGTTGAACTAATTTAGTAGCATCTACACCATGCTAGAGTTTAGTTCCATTAAAGCACAAAATATCTCCTCTGCCCTGCTTTGCTTTCACACTTCGTACTTATCTTTTCATCACACCTCAAACATGAATTCATTACATGTATTTATACAATTCATCAACCTTGGAATGTACATCAAGTTCAGAATTACAATCATCAACCGTTGGAACAATCTCCAAGGTCGGCATACATACATACATCAAATTAGGACTAGACCTAAACAAACTTGTAGACTAAATGAATAAAGGAGGAACACTTCATGCCTTATAATAGACTTAATTTCATCTTCACACGCTATCACACGCTTCTACAATTTAGGAAATTCATCTGCAAACTGTGTTAATCATCCAAGTCGACCAGACTGGTGCAATCCTCAAGAACACTTGAACACATGCTTCCAAGATCTTCATTACAGCTTGCGGATCAAACACACACCTTCAATGCATTCAGGGGACATCCATGAACATCATAGAATTATTTGGAAACTAGCAAATAAAACTGCAATAGATCTCAACTTATTTCATTGAAGATGGATCACAGTCTGTTCTCAATCAGACACTGTCAAACTCTGCTAATTAGAAACTTGTTTTTCAGAGCTTCAAATCTCATATCCTTTGGAATTAAGATGACCAAGGACCTTATAAGATTAAGTGCAAAACTGCAAAGCCAAACTCCAATCTGCGGAGAAATGCAGAGCTAAACACTTTCTCCCTATCACATAGCAAACCTTACTAGGCACAATCTTCATACTGGTGAATAGAACTTTTTCTACACAGTGACCTGGACCACCAAATTCTAGATTTAGCATCTTCAAACACATCTCTAAAACATATCCAAAGCTCATACTTTGATCTTCAACATAGGAAATATGCGAAGCAAAATACTCATAAAGTGTTCTTCAATCAGTCACCAAACATCAATGCTAGAAGATATAGTTGACATAAATAACAACACAAATATGTTGACATCAATGACAACACCAATTAGCACATACTTGCAACAATCTCCGCCTTTGTCATTGATGGCAACATATGATGTGAAAAACATGTTCCATTATTAAGACACAATTCTGCTTCAGGACTCCCCCTTTCTTTTTATACTTCTGCACTCTTACTCCCCCTAAGTTTTTCACATGACATATAGTCAAGGATGTTCCCACATGACATACAGTCCATCACATTACATTCATGCAACCTAAAGAGATATGCATAAGAAGAACCTCACAGAATGTAAAGGTATGATACTCATGCAATTTATGCTACAAATACAATGGAAGCAGATGTTTAAGTCATCATACAGAATATAACAAAGTTTTGCTGTCATACAGAATACCAAAATGTACTTCAACCCAGTAGCTATAGTGGAAAGATGGGGTAAAGTGTATCATCAGAAATGTGAGATAGGCACAAGGACATGAGGAGAAGATGTTATGAGAAGTAAAGAAAGAAAACCCACTTACTAATACTTCAAAACCCCTATACTTTCTACCAACAAATAGAGATAAAATCACAATCAAGGTGATGCTGCACAGAGCAAGAGACTGTTTATGGAAAAACTGTATACCCATGTCAAGATATCAAACCCTAATGATATTTTTTTTGCAGACACAGTTAAGAACTTCAAACAAATGCCATGATATATTCATAACCATGCCAGAGGAACAAGAAACAAGAAGGAAGGTGTACCCATTTGCTAAATAAACAAGATCTCTTCAAAGATACATGAAACCTTTCTTTCTTTATAACATAAAGAGAAAGAGATTAAGTAGGAGTTTGGTCATGACGTTATAAAGGTTTTTGTGCAGGAAGAAGTCGAAACCCTAACTTCAAGGCTCACAAACCCTCGAGTAGCTACAGTTTTTTATGCCTATTTTCAAGAGAAGCATAGCCATGGCAGGTAGAGGTTCTGAAAATGGAGATGTTAAAACCCTCATCTTAAAAAACTTCAAAACCCTACCAATTAGCACATACTTGCAACAATCTCCCCCTTTGTCATTGATGGCAACATATGATGTGTAAAACATGTTCCATTATCAAGACACAATTATGCTTCATGACTCCCCCTTTCTTTTTATACTTTTGCACTCTTACTCCCTCTAAGTTTTTCACATGATTTCTCTCCCCCTTTGACACTAATGGAAAAGGGCTTCACATCTCTTCTACTGCACATACTTGCACAATGCTACTCTGATAAGTTTGAAACCATTCTTTTACTGAATGTTACAATCTTCTCAAACCACTACCTGCTCCCCCTGAGAGGTGGCCTCCAACATCAGTCTAATAGAAGAAATGTACTTTGAGGCACATTGGACTGATGCACCTTCCTATGCATCTAGTTCAAGGAAGGAGGGGCAATAACCCCTAATTTCTCCTGGAGATACTCAAATGTGTCTTTTGGAAGAGCCTTAGTATATATCAGCAACTTGATCTTTTGTAGGCACATACTCAAGCTTTACCTCATTCTCTACAAATTTCTCCCTCAAGAAGTGATACTTGATTGAAATGTGCTTTCTCTTAGAGTGCATCACTGGATTCTTTGAAATGTTTATGGTACTTGTGTTATCACAAAGAATAGGAATTGGTCCATCAAACTCAACTTTAATATCCTTCAATGTATGCTTCATCCAGAGCACCTGAGTGTAGCATGATATTGCAACAATATATTCTGCTTCTACAGTAGACAAGGAAACTAATTCTTGTTTCTTGCTATGCCAGGACACTACTCTATCTCCAAGGAAGAATGCACCTCCACTTGTGCTTTTCTTGTCATCAGCACATCCAGCCCAATCTGCATCTATGTAGGCACTCAAAGCAAAATCATTGTTCTTAGATACCACAATGCATGATCAAGAGTGCCCTTCAAGTACCTGAATATCCTTTTAACTACCATCACACGTGATTCTTTAAGATTTGATTGAAATTTGGCCACAAGACAGACTGCATGCATAATATCTAGTCTGGTAGCAGTTAGGTAAAGCAGTCCTCCAATCATTGATCTGTATTTGCACTGATCAGCCTTGAGAGATTCATCATTCTTTCTCAGTTTATAACCAGTAACCATGGGAGTGCATACCGGTTTAGAGTCCTCCATTCCAAACTTCTTCAACAATTCCTTGACATATTTTGATTGAGAAATGAAAATACCTTTGTCTGTCTGATTGATTTGCAGTCCAAGGAAGAAATTCATCTCACCACACATAAACATCTCAAACTCTTTTTGCATCTCATTTGCAAAATTCTTGCACATCTCTTCGTTTCCTCCAAATATGATATCATCTACATAAACTTCAATAATCAAAATGTGATCATTACTTACCTTGATATATAAATCGCCATCTACAGACCCTTTACTGAAACCTTGCTCCAGCAGATACTTATCCAGTCTTGCATACCAAGCTCTAGGAGCTTGCTTTAATCCATACAAGGCCTTCTTCAATTTGCACACCATATCTAGTTTATCTGATAACTGGAACCCATCCAGTTGCTCTATGTAGACCTCTTCTTCTAGCTCACCATTCAGGAAAGCAAATTTCACATCCATCTGATATACTTTGAAATCTTTGTGTGCTGTAAATGCCAAAAATAGTCTGATAGTCTCTATTCTTGACACCGGAGCATAAGTTTCTTCATAATCAATTCCTTCAAATTGGGAGTAGCCTTTACATACAAGTCTTGCCTTATTTCTTATAACTTCTCCAACTTCATTCAGTTTGTTCCAGAAAACCCATTTTGTTCCAATCACATTCTTGTTTGCTAGGCTAGGGACAAGTTCCCAAGTCTTGTTCTTCTCAATCTGTTGTAGTTCTTCATTCATTTCTTTGACCCAATGCTCATCATTGCATGCTTCATTTATTGTTTTAGGTTCCACCTTAGACAACAGACATAGATTTACTTGTTCCTATGCAATCTTGCTTCTTATCATCACACCTTTCCTTTTGTCACCAATAATTTGATCTTCAGAATGATCTCTTTGCACATACCTTGGAGTTTTAGGAGTTCTTACCAGAGCCTCAGCTTGAGTTTCTTCTTCTTCTTTCAGAGCTTGTTATTTAGTCTGAACTTCCTTTTCTTTTCCTTTTCCAACCTTTTCTATATGAGTAGGTTCATTTGACTCATATCCACCTAGTTGGAAGTCTTCATCTACCTTTACACTTGCACTTTCAATGATCTTTCTTAGTCTTTTGTTATAGCATTGGTAAGCCTTGCTCTTAGTGGAGTAACCAAGGAATATGCCTTCATCACATCTAGCATCAAACTTCCCTAATTCCTCATCTCTTTTGATGTAACACTTGCCTCCAAAAACTTTGAAGTATTTGATAGTAGGGACTCTACCATATCACAGTTCATAAGGTATCTTTGTTTCTTCTACTCTGACTTGCACTCTATTCTGAATGTAGAAACTAGTATGTATTGCTTCTTTCCAGTACACTTCCGGTAGGTCTACCTCCTTAATCATTGCTCTGGCAGCTTCTTGAACAGTTCTATTCTTCCCTTCAACCACTCCATTTTTTTGAGGAGTCCGGGGAGTAGACAAATGTCTTTTTATTCCATGTTCTTCACAAAAGGCATTGAACTCATTTGAAGTGAACTCACCTCCTTTGTGAACTCACCAGATTATTAAAGTTAATGTGACACATTCTCCTATTCCATAGCCAACTTTCATCTGAATTAGCCAACAAACAATAATTTTCAGCACCTTTCAAGTGATAGACATTACCATGTGTCTTCTTACGAGCAACAATTAAGGTTCTGGAGCTATTCTGTATCTTACACCCATTGTCCTTGAACACAAGATTATAAACTTTGTCACACATTTGTCCAACACTTAGTAGATTATGCTTCAGGCCCTTGACATAAAGGACATCATTTGTATTATGCTTGCCATCAAAAGTAATAGATCCTTTTCCACAAATCTTACCATCTACATAATCACCAAACCTAACAAGTCCTCCATCATACTTTTCAAACTTAACAAACTTACTCTTGTCTCCTATCATGTGGTTTGAGCATCCATTGTCAATGATCCATTCATATTCCTTTTGAGCATGGAATGCAAACAACTCTCCTACACTTTCTTCCTTCACAGAGCTTGCAAGATTAGCAGAAACAAGTTCTTCTCTAAGTGCAATAAACAAGCATTCACTACTATTGCCATCATCAGAATTAGATTCATCATCACTTACACCTTCATCATCTCTAACATAATAACTATTTCTTACTATCTTTCCTTTGCTTTCATTGATCTTCAAAGCTCTGTCAAGACATATTGAAGCATAATGACCAATTTTACCACAACTGAAGCATTTGAGAGGTAACTTACCTTTGAATTTTCCTTTTCTTCCCCTCTTTATTCTACTAGCAAATTTGGCTTCTAACTCTGCAGAGTCTTCATCATCTGATTCCACAACATATTTCTCTGATCTAGTAGTCTTAGTTTCTTCCTTGGCCTTGAAAGTAGTCTCAGTTTTCACAGGGCCATCAGTAGTACCAAACTCTCTTATTTCAAAAGTAGTCAATTTGCCAAGTAATTGATCTTTTGTAAGCTTGCCCAATTCCAACAACTCTACAATGGTAGATACTTTGTGACTATAAGATTTGGGAAGAGTTCTTAGTATCTTATCTATGACATCCTCATCCTTTAATTCTCCACCAAGGCCCTTGATACTGCTGACAACTTCATCAATCTTTTGTAAGTAAATTATTATGTTCTCATCTTCACCCATTCGTATGGTTTCATATGTGGTCTTCAAATTCTACAACTTGGCCTTCTTGACATATGCATCACCTTCATAGATTTTATTTAATTTGTCCCAAATATTATAAGCAGTTGAACCAGATTCACAACTTTTGCCATTTCAGTGTTAGATAGGGCATTTAATAGAGCTTTTTTAGATTTGTGATTATCCTCAAACATTTTAATCTCTTCTTCAGAATCCAGATCTTTAGGAACTGTGTATTTATTCTAAACCACTGCCTAAACATTATAACCAAGAGAAATGAGATATCTTTGCATTCATATCTTCTAGTATGTATAATCAGTTCCACCAAACTAGGGAATGTATTTCCTGTGTGCCATTCCGGATCTACCTTAAGCTATTAGGCTTTCTTCAAAGGAACCTCACTCTGATACCAATTGTTGAATGACATAAGACAACTAAGAGGGGGGGGGGTGAATCAGACATATCAAAACTTTAACTTCTTTAAACCACAATCAATTTCACAACCACTTAACTTATTTCCTTATTCTGTTATGAGCATTAAACATGAATATCAGAATCAAAACATGAACACATAAACACCACATACACATGAACACCAGATTTTTACATGGAAACCCTAAACAGGAAAAAACCACGGTGAGTGTTAGCTCACAATATAAACATAGTAACAATACCGAATATCAAATGGTGGCTCACTGCCAAAGGGCTCATTGCCCAGGGCTCACTGCCCAAAAGGATGGCTCACTGCCAAGGGTTGAATTGATTTAGTAGCATCTACACCATACCAGAATTTAGTTCCATTGAAGCACAAAATATCTCCTCTGCCCTGCTCTACTTTTACACTTCGTACTTATCTTTTCATCTTTGCATCATCACACCTCAAATATGAATTCATTACATGTATTTATATAATTAATCAACCTTAGAATGTACATCAAGGTTGGCATTACAATCATCAACCATTGGAACAATCTCCAAGGTCGGCATACATACATACATCAAATTAGGACTAGACCTAAACAAATTTGTGAACTAAATGAATAAAGGAGGAACACTTCACGCCTTAGCACAGACTCAATTTTATCTTCACATACTACCACACGCTTCTACAATTCATGAAATTCATCCACAAAGAGTGTTAATAATCCAGGTCGGCCAGACTGGTGCAATCATCAAGAACACTTGAACACACACTTCCAAGATCTTCATTACAACTTGCGGATTGAACACATGCCTTCAATGCATTCAGGGGACATCCATGAACATCATAGAATCATTTGGAAACCAACAAATCTAACCGCAACAGATCTCAACTTATTTCACTTGAAGATGGATCACAGACTATTCTCAATCAGACACTGTCAAACTCTGCTAATTAGAAACTTGTTTTCTATAGCTTCAAATCCCATATCCTTTGGAATGAAGATGACCAAGGACCTTATAAGCTTAAGTCCAGAACTACAAAGCCAAACCTCCAATCTGCGGAGCAAAACATTTTCTCCATGTCACATGACAAACCTTAGGCATAGTCTTCATACTGGTGAATAGAACTTTTTTTGCACAGCGATCCGGACCACCAAATTATGGATTTAACATCTTTAAACACATCTCTAAAACATATCCAAATCTCATACTCCGATCTTCAACACAAGAAATATGTGGAGCAAAATACTTAGACAGTGTTCTTTAATCAGTCACCAAATTGCAATGCCAGAAGATATAGTTGACATAAATAACAACACAAATATGTTGACGTCAATGACAACACTGATTAGCACATACTTGCAACATATACTTCAGTAGAGATGCCCATTGCTTATGCACCAAAAATAATCAATAATTTGACCAAACCCTTTTTTCCACATACACTTGTCTTGTCACACATTCATTACATTAACTTCTTATACACCACATATGTAAAACTTGTTCTTATCTCCTATTACACCTCCATTTACTCCACTAAAGCACTATCACTTGCTATGATGAGTTCATAGCTTTAGCCATGTTGGTCTTGGATATTTGATCCCTTCTCACATCCTTATTACTTTATGCTAAGCATGTAGTTCATAATCAGGTCCATATGGTCTTGTCTCCTTTATATTTCTTGATATCTAAATGCAACAGTGATCCTTATAACCTCATGTGTGGATCACCTTTCTCCTTACTTGTCTAGCACAAAGTACCATTATGCATGTAGATGTATGTACTCCTGGATGGAAGCTTTGACCAAAGCTAAGGGGGTGACATCCACAATGTTGATAACTGCTAGGTCTAATCTTTACTGACAAGCCTTTGCATCTTACTAGTTGCATGGGGTTATCTCATGTGGGTGGCATCAAAAGGAAAGAAAAAACCAAAAAGAAAAGAAAGATGTCCATACTCTTGGGTAGAGGATTCAACCAAAGCTATGGGGATGACATCCAAAAGAAATCATGCAAGCCTAAGAGACATACTTCAAAGCTAAATCAAAGAAACTTGAAGGCTATAAAAATTTAAGCAAAACACTCTACTCAAATTGAGATGTCTTTCTTTTTCTCTTTCCATTTCTATTTGATCCTCCTCATGAGCTTATTCTAGGTTAAGCTCTTGAGCTAGGATGCATTCTATCCTATTTCTTCTAATATTCATGACCTGAGAGTGAACATCTACTTTACCATATCCAAATCCACTATATACTTGACTATTTTCATCTATCTCTCAAAATCCTTTGTCCACATTGATAAAACCCTTTAAACAATTTATGGCAAGACATTCACACTCTTTCTTTTCTACATTCGCACACTATATGCTTTCCACTATATTACACTATCCCACCATTCCACTCTTACCAGCTTCCACTTGACTTTACTAGGTGTACATTAAAGATGGAACTAAGTAAAATCCTTCATTATTTTGGTGCATAAGCCTAGGATTGGACTTCAGATCCTATAAATCTATTTGTTACTCTTTCTTACACTTGAGATCTTTTTATGCTTCCACTTCTTCCTCTTTGTTTTTCTTTTATTATTAACTTGATAAATACTTTCCTTACACTTTCCCTTGGATTGTTTATATGGTTTCTTGTTGCTTTTTTCTTGTCCATTGATTGCCTTTATCTTGATCTCCTATTCTTCCACTCCTTGTTTCATTACACCTATTTTGATCCTTTTCTATTTTACCTTGTTTACCACTCCCACTTTTTTTCCATTTCCTATCTTTCCCATTCTTTTTGCACTTGTTCATTTTATTGTACTTCACCTACTATGATTTACTAGAGGATGATGATATTTTTTAGTCACTAATATATACTATTAGGACTAAATCCATTCACATAGTTTGTGGTATCAATCATGCTTTTTCACTTCTTGGTTGTTTTCCTTTTTCTTGTGTCATGTTTACTTCTTGCTTTTCCCTACACTTGTGCTCTTTTGGTCTCTTTCTTTGTATCCCCTAAGGGCATCTACCTATCTTCTACCCTTGGGGACATCTACCTTGAATTTTCCACGCCTACTTGTTCCCTTCTATTTGATCATTTGCTTTTGTCTTCCTCTATCCATATACCACTCACATTTTCTATTTTATTTCCCCTACCATAGGGGTTTATATACTATTCTTTCTCCATATCTCCCATTCCATCTATTATCACCACTATGTCTTATCCCCATTCCATCTATTATCACTACTATTTCTTATGCCTTTATCCACCCACCTTCTTCACTTGGGTGTATTACCTACTTCTCTCCTCTTGGGGGCATGACTTTAGTATTCCCCTTTTTCTATTCACTTGACTATGATACCACTTGATCACATACCCTTGTTTTCACTTGGGGTCATAACATCGATGTCCCCTCTTCTAGTTTATTCTTTTTCTCTCCATTCTTTTTGTGACATCTATTAATCACTTGGGGGGGATGAGTCACTTATTTCCCTTGTGATCCCTTATTCCTTATCATCACTTGGGGGCATGATCTCAATGCCCGTCTTTTTCTTTCTATTTTTTCCTCTTATCCTATAATTAAAATTTTGGCATTTCTTCCTTTCTCCTATTCTACTTTACCTTAAATTAAATGGATCATATCATTATCTCTCTTTCTCTAGTCAATTTCAAGGGGAATATATTCTATATCACTCACTTTCACTCCTTACTTAATCCTAACCATGACCATTTTGACTAGCCTATACTATCAACTTTGGGCTTGGTCTGGCCTCTTTATCCGATTGGGTGGTTATCATATAACCATTGACAACATCATCACTTTTAAAATTTACTTTGTTTTTATATTTTTGGGTGACAACCTCAAAACCATGGGTGGCAATCATATAGCTAAGGGTGACTCCCTCAATGTCAATGTAGACACCCAAAAATGTCCATGTCCTGCAATACCTAGTCAAAAACCCTATTAGAGACATCATGTAGGATTTTGTCCTATCCCACTCCTAATTCCACTTATCCATTAGCCAATTAATTAAATAAATCTTATTTATTTAATTAATTTCCCATCATATTCCCATTTATCCTTCCATAGTCAATTAATTAAATAAATTATATTTATTTAATTAATTTCCACTTTTCCCTCATCTAAATTAATTAAATAAATTAAATGTTTATTTAATTAATGTATTCCACATCAATCCTTTCCAAAAATGGAAAATTCCATATTTGTCTCTATCTCCACATTTGTCTCCATGTAAGGTGGAAGCCATTTGTCTCTAGCTCCATATTTGTCTCTATCTCCACATTTGCCTCCTTGTAAGGTGGAAGACCATTTGACACTTGTCACATGTCTACAAATTCCTCAAAGAGTGGGAATCTTAATCAATCCTAGCCGTCCACATCATTCATTTAGCCTTTCAATCTCAACCATCCATTTGAATCAACCCTCTCCCAAGCCATTTGGAAGCATCTATTCTTCAAGTATCCTCATTCTGTCAAAATCACTCTTGAATCTATCACATTCATCTCCATCTATCATCATTCATCTATCATCCTCATATCATTACTATGCTGCAGAATTGAACAACCAACATATAAAATCACTCAATCAATCTATCTTGCATCTATCTATATGAGGTATTGAAGATTTGGATTAGGTAATGCATTTCATTGTTTTATCATTTTAATTTATCCAAAATTTTCAATCACATTTTGGTGAACCCGATGTGAACATGCTCAATTGGATCTAATCGTTAGTTTTTGCAGGTTTATGCACTTTGATTTGTAGGTTGAAGATATTTTATATTGCTGATTTTCTTTGTTTAAGACCAGATCTGTTGCAGAGGGTTTTCTGTTTTACACAGGTCCTGGAAAAAGGAGATCTTGGATTCGTTGGAAAGAGGACTTCGAGAGCTTTCCTAAAAGTGGTTACATTAAATATTTGTCTCAGTATTGAAGGAGTTATGATGATTTGAAGTTGACCCTACAATTCTAATTTTTCAGAAATTTTTGACGCACAACTTTTAGAAAAAAAAAATCATATCTTCCAATCTAGCTAACCAAATCACATTCTAGAAATATTTAAATCCATTTTCTATATCATTATTTTTCAGATCTATGGTACAAATGGATTTTTTGTCAAATTTTTTTTTCTTTTTCAAACCCTAGTTTATGACATAACTTTTGCATATGGAGTTCAATTTGAGCAAATTTTTTTTTTGATATTGATTAGAAAATTATAAGGAATCTCATGGCCATATCTATTTTACTGTGGGATGACATTATTTGCTAATTTTTTGCAGGGTTTATTTTTCAACCTTAACATTCTTTCATTGCAAACTTCAAACAAGCATAACTTTTACATTTTTGATCCTTTTTCAACGATTTTTTTAAAAAAGTGCATGAAATTTTTTGAATGTAGCATTTGGATCAGTCATAACAGCAAGTGGAAAGCAAAAATAACCAAGTGCACTCATTCTAATCTTTCATCTCTTAATCATTGTTTGCAAACACATTTGGATTTTGGGCTTAAAAATGAACAACTTGCTTGCAATCACATTAAAAAAATTGGGCCCTTAAAACAAACAATTGTCTTCCTACACATTTGGATTTGGGATCTAAAAAGAACAAGTGCTTGAATTGTCTTCCACACATCTCATTTTCTAAAGGGTCAATTAACAACTACGAGTGTGAATCAAGTGACAACTCACTTGGTTTACTTTTGTAAACCCTATCTAGGAGGTCTGCTTGGAGACACACTACTCCAAGGGATGACCTCAACCGAGGCTGAATCGAAAGACACCCTCATTGGGAGTTGGAATCTTGTCACTCTTGGCTAAGCCCCAAAGAACTTTATACCTTTGGGAAGTGAAGGTGAAGGATGGGTTACCCCTTTCTCTCGGCTACGTGGCAGGATTTTGCTTTCAATTCCTTAGTCAACCTTGTGCAATATAGCCTAAGACTTAATTGGCCATACCCACTTGACTAGACATTAAGCTTGTTGATGTGTTTTCAAGTGTGTGCTTAATCATCACATTCCTTCATATTTCAAAGTTAAAAATTGCTTATGTGTCTTGCATGAGTGATTCATGTGTGTACATGCATAATCATTTGTTTGAACATTGCCAAATCAAGTTCTAAACACCAAACACATAAACGAGTCATCCTACACATCATACCCAAATCAATTTCATCCTAGTCACCTTCATCCTAATCATCAAATCATCATCCAAACAATCCACATCATCATCGAATCATAATCAAGCACTTGCCAAAAGGGTCTTAATCCATAAACACTAGTGTGACAACATGCCAACATTAGAAGACATAGTACCCAAATTCCAAAACCTCCTCCAAAAACTTTACCAAGCACCACAATCCCTAAACCAAAGAATCATTCAAGAACTACAAGGCATCATCCAACAACTTCAATCTCAAGCAAGCCAATCACCTAAAATGCGACAACTCATAGCACAAGCCCAACACCTCATGGCCACTTGTCAAAACCAACAAGCACATCATCCTCTATCCATTCAACATCAACCAATGCCACCTCAACCTTACATGTCATCCCCATCCATTCCATATAAACCTCATCCATCCACATGTCACATCAATCCTTCATCGACCTTTCACACCTCTTCTAATGTCAACCCTTATCCATATCAATCCATATCACAACAACCATTATCCTATACAATCCCTCCACCACAACACCATCATAACTTCCAACAAATTCAACCACAATCCTATTTGTCACCTTCACCATCACACCAACCTAATCTATTTACACATCATGACAATTCCACATCAACCTATCAACCTTCACCCCAACATCAACCAATTCAACAATTCCAACCATCACAACAACCCATTCAACAATTCCAACAACAACAAATCATATCACAACAACAAGTCCAAACACCATCCCAACTTCAACAAATTCCACATCAATCATATGTGTCATCCCCCTCAACTTCACACCAATCTTATCCAACCATATGTCAAACCAATGCCACATCATCATACCCCACTTCTTCCAACATCAACCAACATCCACAATTCATATCACAAAACCTTTTACTTACATATCCTTCCATGTTACCTCACCACCACACCCATCCACATGGTAACCAAATGTCCTCACAAGACCACCAAGCACCATTGATAGACCTAAGTCCACCTTTTCAACAATAAACACATCCAAGTCCAAGTGGCCCCTTGTGCATAAATCAAGTGTCCTTAAGTTCACATTTGGAGAAAGACTTAATAACCTTTGACGAGGGAAACACCAATCTAGAGCAAGTATCTTATGAATACCCTCCATCATCATCTAACCAAATCCCAACACATGAGCCTACTACTCCTATCCTAACACCACCATGTGATCCCAATCGCAGTCCATTGGTCCCTCCACCTTATAACCCATCAAGCCCTTCACCACCTTCATCACCATGGGACTCCAACCCTCCACCAAATGAAAATGTTAAGTATATTTTACGATGGATGCTTGAAGCAAAACTCATTGAACTTCTTGAAGTCAAACCATGTGAGGAAAATACATACAATGAATATTACTATTGTGCATACCATAGGATTAAAGGTCATAATACAAATGTATGCCCCATATTTAGGCCACTCCGCTATAAGATGTACTAACAGAGCCTCCCTAAGCATGCCAAATCATCCCAATCCCACGTGTCACCCCCATCTAGTCCAAGTCCTAATCCATCCAATCCTCCTATCTCTCCATCTAATCCAAATCCTAATATGCCCAATCCCATTATCCCTCCATCCAATCAAAATCCTAATCCTAAGCCTACAAACCCATCCACCCTTATTGTCCATCCATTATATTTCCCATCCACCCATACACTTGCAAAGGATGTGATCCATTGGCTATTAGCAACGAATAAAATATCTCCATGTCAAACACCTATCCTTGAGCCTATCAAAGAATTTCCAAATGTCATGTCCAATTCTACAACCCCTTCATGTAGTCCACAACCCCTCAAGTCTATTGAAGAGTCTCCAATGATAAGTCCAAGTCAAGATCCATCATGCCTTCATGTCGATAACCCTCAAGAGCATGTCAAGCCCATCCAAGAGCCTTCCACTAACATTCAAGAAAACCAAGAGTTGTGTCAAGAGTCTAATCTAAAGCATGTGGAAACATCAAGCCCTTATTCTAATCAAGATCAAATCCCTTCCATCCAACCCATCCACAACCTATCCATAACATTTATCTTCTCCATGATCAAGATGGTATCCATGATGAAGAAGCTATCTATGAGCAACTTGATCCTATACCTATCCATGAGCAAGCCATCCAAATCCAACCTATCCATAACATTTACCTTCTTTATGATCAAGATGATACCTATGAAGAAGCTATCCATGAGCACCTTGATCCTATCCATAATCCTATATCCATTCATAAGCAAGATATCCAAATGGTTCCAATCCATCCTCCACCTAGCCCTATCCATAATGAGTAGGCATCTACTTGTCATGATGAGACAATTGCCTCCCAAGAGCACATAAACATAGATGATCAAACCAATAGTTTGGATCTTAGTGAACTTGATAATCAAGATCCTAATGATCCCACTTCCACATCCACTATTGATCCCATTTTAAAACCACCACCATGTCCTAGTGGTCTTATCACCTTCATCCATGAATGTTTGATGAGGAGTGCATAGCGGGAATGGACAATTGATCAAATATTGTGAGGTTCAACATTCTTTGCCTATCGGCAAGAAAATCACCATCAGTCATCTTCGAACTTGTCACTCCGACATCGTAACTCTTCCCGATGGGTGACTCTACGCTTCTTGCCTGTCGGCAAGACAATTACTATCGGCCATGTTAGAATTTGCTTCACCAAAACGCCGATGACTTTTGTCTTCGGTGAGACTCTACACTATCGGCAACCATCATTTTGTTAATTTTGACATACGATCACTATCTTCTTCGTTGTGACCCTTGTCATCGGCGAACACTTACAAACTTAGGTCAATGCGCCGATGGACCAACCACTCTTCGGTGTGATTTCAACCTTCGGCAAACTTCCTTTTTGTGTCTCCGATACGTTAGTCACTCTGATTACTCATCGGCCAAACCTTAGGATCTCTTGCTGCTAGCCGATTTCTCTTGATGGATCTCCATCAGTATCACTTATCCCTTATCACCCCGATACACCTCGATTGGTAAGACCAATACTGTCGGTCCAACTCCAAATTATCTACCCGATGACCTTATCATCCCGATATGAATCTTTAGACTGTGACTTCCATTCAATGGCTTGAACCTCTCTTCGGTGAGACTTGATTTGAGTCCCAGCGATACGCCGATGCACAGTTTACTTTCTCCCTCTTCAACCAAACCCTAGCACATGGAGATGCTAGGTCAACCTACTGTGCAAAACACTCTGTCTAGATCCTTTGCATCGTCGAACACAAAAACAAAGCAAGAAACAAAAACAAATACTTGTACAACGAAGCCATTCCACTGATTTCGATAGAAATCGTATCAGTGGAATGCTTCACATCGACATACTGCAACAATGGAAAGCACATAAAGAATAGAAATCTACAATTATACAAATTGCAGTTACAGGGAACATAAATCAAATTGATGGAACATAATAGTTTTATTTATTTCTTTCTCCTCAAAATAATACACAATCACATTCACACACTTCTCCCCTCATTATTTGGTTCATTCCTCTGGGTTTATCAACTCGCCCTGAGGAAAACCAACTGATTCAAATAGTTGGAAGACCAACCGTCTTGTGTCCCAAACTGTCCTACTGCCCTGTTTTGGCCTTATGTGATTAACAATTTGACAAAAGTGTCCTAAGTCACTTGGGATTTACAAAATTGGTTCTAGGTCTTGAAGAACCTAGATGCAAATTGAAATGACATGCATTGGTCAAATAGACCTTATTACAACACAAAACATGATTTTCTAGGTGCTCCTGCACCATACTCCTAGGGTAGAAAAGAACTCATGTCACATGAGTTAGTTCTTTGTGTTGCTCTACCGTGATCCTCTGCTGCTTCATGTCCTCTCCATGATCTCTGGACTGCAACCTTCTTCCATGGAATCAAAAACTCATGCCTAGCATTGTAGGCTCTACTCACACCTTGCCATGAGTGAGTGCTTGCAACCAAACCTATATTTTGTTTACCATTCTTCCTTGCTGTCATCTTTGCCTGAACACCTTCATGCAAAACCTTGTTTGATGCTTCTTTAACTTCTGCTATGGTAGAATATGTTTGCCTTTCAACTCTTGTTGGCTCTAGAGGACAAACAATGGTCCCTACTATGATAGCATCTTCTTCTTTCCAACCACCTTGTGGCTACTTGTAGACTTGCTCTTTGACCTTCTTCTGATCCATCTCAGACATCACCATCTGATCTCCATCATTCAAAACTAAAACTACTTTCAAACTTTGATCTTTGGCAACCCCACTCCTTGAGGTATCCTCAACTTTCCTTGTCTCTTCTTCATTGATCTTCACAAACTCTTTCTTACCCACCAACATTACACTAGATCCTACAGGCTGTGGATCCCCTTCTACCAATGACTGTATCCTATAAGTTACACCATCCTGTTGGAATGAGTGAGCATTCTTTTCCCCATCATGATGAGCCTTTCTGTCAAATTGCTATGGTCTACCCAGTAGAAGATGGCAAGCATCCATTGGAAGGATGTCACACAAAATCTTGTCTCTATACCCCCCAATATTGAATTCTACCCATGCTTGTTCATTGATGACTATATGTTGTCCCTTGTTGAACCAACTGACCCTATATGGACAGCTATGGGGTATCTTGTCTAATTTCAATTTATCTACTGCTTCCAAAGATATAATAATGTCAGTAGAACCAGAGTCAATAATAACTTTACAAACCTTACCTTGGATCTTGCAGTTGACTCTAAACAAAGCTCTTCTTTGTGACGGTTCAGTTTGCACTGGTTCTTTGAGCAGCATCCTCTTGATCTTCAGATTTTCTCCCATCTCTGATGTCAAATTCACTTCAGGAGATGTCACACTCCCTGCATCCTCTTGAATCAATGTGCTTCATCTCTCATTACCATGAGAAGTTGAGGCCTTCTTGGGACACTTATAAGCTAGGTGTCCTATCTGATTATAGTTATAACATCTCATATTAGAGAACTTGGATCCTCTACTTGATCCATTTGTCCCATCTCTTCCATTAGGCCTTCTTCCTTGGTAGCCTCCTCTGCTACTTGAGTCCCCAACTTGCTCTTCTTGGCTAGACTCACCATTAGGCCTCTGGTTAGGACTTCTTCCTCCAAAACTACCTCTACCTCTAAAATTTCTGCCAACTCCTCCTCTACCTTGCTTCTCACCTTTCCTCTTCAGCTCTTAATGCTACTTGAAAGCATTTCTCCACAGTTTTAGGGGTCAATAAACTTATCTCATCTTGAATATTGAACCTCAGACCATTTAGATACCTTGCTACCTTAGCTTTTTCACCCTCCATGTACCCACAACGAAGAGTGTATTTGTGAAACTCCTCAGTGTAAGTAGCCACATCCAAATCTCTTTGTTTGAGATTTTGCATCCTCTTGTAGATCTGCACCTCATAGTCTGATGGAAGGAATTGGGACTTGATCCTCTCCAACATTCTGCTCCATGAAGAGATCATACTCATCCCATTCTTTACCCTCTCACCTTGGGTATAATTCCACCACGTAAGGGTAGTACCTTTGAGTTTAGTTTTTGCAAACTTAACCCTCTTGTTCTCAGGTACCTCTTTGTATTCAAAGTAATTGTTTAGAGCCTCAATCCACTCCACAACTTCCTTGACATCCATCTTCCCACTAAACATTGGGATCTCCATCTTGGTCTTCGAAGAGTTTTTCCCAATTGCCTTGATGGCTTCAAGAAAGTATTTTTGATCTGTAGGTATCTCTGCCTCCTGCCCTTGGGGTTCTTCTCCTTCTTCCCCTTCTTCTTCTTCTCCATCATATTCATCATCTAATTTCTTTCCTATCTTCAGTGCCTTCAACTCAGCCTGGAGTGCTTCCTTGACTCCAATCTTGATCATCTCTTCCATCTCCTTAAATTTCTTAAGCACTTCTGCTGTCATCCCCTTTGGAGGCATGATGCTAGCCTCTCCTTCACTCTCCTCTACTAACATATACCAAATCAACAACAGAACCTTTTATGGCTTTGATACCAATATGATGAGGAGCGCACAGCGGGAACGGACAATTGATCAAATATTGTGAGGTTCAACACTCTTTGCCTATCTGCAAGAAAATCACCATCGGTCGTCTTCGAACTTGTCACTCCGACATCGTAACTCTTCCCGATGGGTGACTCTACGCTTCTTGCCTGTTCGCAAGACAATTACTATCGGCCATGTTAGAATTTGCTTCACCGATACGTTGATGACTTTTGTCTTCGGTGAGACTCTACACTATCGGCAACCATCATTTTGTTAATTCTGACATACGATCACTATCTTCTTCGCTGTGACCCTTGTCATTGGCGAACACTTACAAACTTAGGCCAATGCACCAATTGACCAACCACTCTTTGGCATGACTTCAACCTTTGGCGAACTTCCTTTTTGTGTCTCCGATACGTTAGTCACTCCAATTACTCATCGGCCAGACAAATGCTATCGGCCAAACCTTAGGATCTCTTGCCGCTAGCCAATTTCTCCCGATGGATCTCCGTCGGTATCACTTATCCCTTATCACCCCGATACACCTCGATCGGTAAGACCAATACTGTTGGTCCAACTCCAAATTATCTACCTGATGACCTTATCATCCCAATATGAATCTTTAGACTGCAACTTCCATTCAACAGCTTGAACCTCTCTTCGGCAAGACTTGATTTGAGTCCCAGTGATACGCCAATGCATAGTTTACTTTCTCCCTCTTCAACCAAACCCTAGCACATGGAGATGCTAGGTCAACCTACTGTGCAAAACACTCTATCTGGATCCTCTGCACCGTCGAACATAAAAACAAAACAAGAAACAAAAACAAATACTTGTACAACGAAGCCATTCCACTGATTTCGACAGAAATCATATCAGTGGAATGCTTCACATCGACATACTGCAACAATGGAAAGCACATAAAGAATAGAAATCTACAGTTATACAAATTACAGTTATAGGGAACAGAAATCAAATTGACGGAACATAATAGTTTTATTTATTTCTTTCTCCTCAGAATAATACAAAATCACATTCACACACTTCTCCCCTCATTATTTGGTTCATTCCTCTGGCTTTATCAACTCGCCCTGAGGAAAACCAACCGATTCAAACAATTGGAAGACCAACCGTCTTGTGTCCCAAACTATCCTACTACCTTGTTTTGGCCTTATGTGATTAACAATTTGACAAAAGTGTCCCAAGTCACTTGGGACTTACAAAATTGGTTCTAGGTCTTGAAGAACCTAGATACAAACTGAAATGACATGCATTGGTCAAATAGACCTTATTACAACACAAAACATGATTTTCTAGGTGCTCCTGCACCAATGTTCTTCCCTAGGGGAGAAACAACCATTGTCTTCCACTTCGCCTTCTCCATCTAATAAGGAATTCATGTCTAGTATTCCACTCGCACTTAGTCCCCTAGTCAATCACATGCTTCAACAAGCTAAAGATGTTGGTAATTCCTCCATCCCTCATAAATCCACTTCCTTTCATCCTAAATCTCATGCATCCTATCATGCTCCCAAAACATATGTTGCCATTCCACCTCCATTATCCTACAAGTGTCAAAAGCATGTGACCATACACCTTCCACCATCAACTTTACCTCCACTACTTCTGACTCCAAATATCCCTCCATCCACTTTGCCACCACTTCTACCAACACCTAATATCTCCCTTATCCAATCCCCTTATCTATCTACTCATAAATCCTCTAAAAATCCTAATCACGACCAATCAATGCACACATTGTTTAAACATAAAGCTTCCATTCATTCCACCAAATCCATGGGATTCCAAAATAAAAATTTGGATGCCTTTACCTATAAACCCAAGAGTCCTACCAAAAATCCTAAGGACCCTCATGCCTTAGGACATCAATGCAAAGAATCAAAGCCAAGCACATCCACAAATCTATCCCAACCCATACCTCCAAAAGCAAAGTCAAAAAGTAAAATGGTTTGGGTCCCTAAGCAAAAAGAAAGCAAGTCAAATGAGGCATCCTCCTCTCAAAAATCCCAACCATCCACTTCCATCCAAAAATTCCATTCCATTGAAAAATATCAAACTCCTCCATCCCACAAGTCAATAAAAAATCATAAAAATCCTAAGCCTATGTGGGTCCCAAAATTCTTACATCATCCATCTCCTAAGCAAACATCTCCATTGCTTCCTACACCACCTTCCCATCTAAAGCTTAAATGTTTATCACGGTGTGTGCAATCGTTGGTCATGATTCCCTTCCATTCTGCAACAATTCCACATACCTCCATCTCCCCATCCTTCATCCATTATCCTACATATCTTCCCCATCACCTTCCTATGGTCCATGCTTTTGCGTAAGTCTTTCATCCATCCTTTTACATAAGTCCTACACAATCCACATCATAATCCACTATCCCCCATCCTTGCATGAACCTTTCATAATCCACTATCTACCTAATCCATCTCCCTTTCATGAAATTCCTTACCAACATCTATGAGCATAATTGACATGGTCCATGCGATGACATCATTCTCTAATGGGACATTATCATTTTTCATGGAACTAGACACTTGAGTCCGTCCTATCCATTACCACGGTGAAAACCTTCTTGCAGGCACCATGTGTAATTGTCATTCTATCAAAAAAAAAGAAGAAAAAATAAAAAAAGTAAAGAGAAATCCCTTCGTCCAATGGTGAAAACCTGGTAAATAGGTGCCTTGGATAAGTACCATGATGAAAACCTGGCAAACAAACATCATGTGTAGGTTGATCTTCTATGTCACTTACACTTAGGGGCACCTTGTCTCATCCACACTATCTATCCTATCATATCACTTCCTATCATGTCCTATCTTGCCATATCCTATCCTACCATCCTTATCCATTACACCCATATACCTACCCTATTGAGCCCATTCATCTTCCCTTCCTCCTTTTGATCTTGATAAAGATATGGGGGCAAAATGTTGAAATATGCTTTGGATATCTCTTGACATATACCTCATCCTTCCAAAACAATCCTATCATTACTGTCTTGCCATTATTCCATCCCATCTAAACCAATCCTATCATCCTATTTTGTCATAATCCTTGTCATGAAAAATCCTAAGCATTACACCTAGAATGGGGCAAGTTATTCCTATGTGACAGTCTTTGGAGATCACATCCTAGCTCCCTTATGATGCATACATTCATCCACTATTACCTATCCTTTTATCCACCCCTCTATCATGAGTCTCCCATCCCCTATAGCCTATCCTTTTATCCATCCATTTATCAGGAGTCTTCCCATCCCATCCATCCATCATGAGCCTTTCATCCATTATCCTACTATTCCTCCATCCATCCTGTTGGTTTTTTCTTCTGAATCAGCATTAGGGTTTGCCACTTCTAATGCATAGGCAGATTCAGCCAACTAAATACAGGAGGTTGCGTGAGCTGCCTCCCCTTCACTTCTGGTTCTGCCGCACCAAGGGGGGTATCCCTATAACTCAAGATGTAACCTTGACTAGCTCAAAGATAGAAAGATTTAACTTGACAACAACAGGCAGAATACTCTCATGTATGGACCAAGATCTGTATGATAGATCACAAGGTTGGCAACATTCTTGGACATGATGTCTGGTTGGGTATGAAAGCATGCAGGGGGTTCCTAATCCTACTCCTACAACTAACAGGTGGAAGGATGAAATGGTTTGAAATGGATTTTGGATGCAAAGCTGGACATGGTGTATAACCTCAACACAGAGCTAGATTGGTGCCTATCCAGGGCTTGGAGTCGGTAGACATACACCTGTGAATGAGCAGCATGAATAGCTAAAACTGGATTTAAGGGGGATACACATGATATCTGCCTTACAGATATCTCCCAATAAAGAGTGTTAAGTTGTCTATACTTATGGCATCCCTATTGCAGTAAGAAAGATACATGCAAAACTGGAGACAGAATTAGCATAACACATGCAAACACAGCATTATTCATATAAGATTAACCATGAAATCAGTGGATTCATGCCAAATCGTACAACAAGAGATACATAAACTCACAAGTTTCGCTGCATAGAGCAACCAAAACCAGTTGTATCTTATTACAGAGCCAAAATGTCCAGTTTTCAACAACCTTCAAATGAGCAACACAACCTGCTATATATAGCAAGGAGGTGCTCAGCCTTAATTACACAGTTGACCAAAAAAAAACCCGCCAGATACACAGTATCATCAGATTGGCGCTCAAACATTCAATGCAGCAGGTGGGAGAGGAGACAGGAAGAAATCTCGAGCCTTGCGCCGCCGCCTAGGGATCCACATCTTCAGTCGGGTACTGGATCCGTCTACGCCATCGCCCATACCTCTGCAATAATCGCCATTAATGGCGCACCAACTCGCGGCCTTGGGAAATGCAGAATACTGTGCGTCGCAACCATTTCCCGCCAAGATACATCGTCATGATATTTGAAAATATGCAGGGTCGAATTATCCCACATGCACCCCGCAGCAACCTCCTCATCACCTTATATACTAGGTCGCGAGCATATATGATGTCGGTGCTTTTGATCTTGACGACACTAGTATAAGACTTTCATCATCATCATCCTCCAGCAGCATGATATCCTGTTGCTTGAAATATCACCCTGACGTGAGCATCATATCGCAATATAACCTGCATGATAATCGCCTTCATCGGAACAACCTGATGCATCGGAGGAAGATCCTCCTGCTTAGTCGATACCAAATGTCTGGCCGATGAACATCTTGATGATGTCACCGTCATATCCTGCTGACGTCATCAGCATATCTGCCTACTGCGCACCTCCTCATATCCGGATGACGTCATCGTCATGTTTGCAAATATCGGGGGATCTCCACAAGATGATCAGTGTTAGAAATATGACCCCCCCGGACCTTGATGATGTCATCATCATATCGACATCAGGATGATATTCGGAAGATAACCGGATATTTGGAAATATCATCCTGATGCACAAATATCATGCTGCACTGTAGCTCCACTATAAGATCGGGGTGATAGATGAATATGCCAGATATTTGAAAAGATCACCCCCCACTAGATAATGCACGAAGCCGACAGGCGGATATCTCCCTGATATCAGCATCATCATGATGCTGGAACAAACATACATCCGGGTGATATTCAAATATGAAAATATCACCCCCTCCTTCGGAAATATCATGATGCAGATAGGCAGAGAAATAGATATCACCCTGACATAAGAATGATGTCAGCATCACCAGGGTGATAAAACAACGAACTTGAAGTGATACAACAACATCAGGATGATATTGACTAAGATCATCCTGACGTTCAAAATATGATGACCACGATGAATATTGGGTCACACTTAGAACTTTGCAGCAACATCATCAGGATGATCTTAACAAAGATCACCCGATGTTAAAATATCACCCCGCTAAAGATCATACAGGCAGAAAATATGATGACCCTCGCAAGCAACACGGCGATAACTGGAAATATGATGATGATGACCTCCTCCAAAGAAAATATGATGCTGATGTTAAAACATGCTGAGGAGGCCCAAAGACTTAGAACATTTTTTAGATTTTTAGGGAAGGTGCCTGCATGTTTATATGCTTGAAAACTAACTGCTCATGCAGGCACCAACACATCCTACCTCCATTCTTGCACCTAGACTTGGTTTTCTCCCTTGTCATTGGTATCTAGCACAAAGGCTACTCAAATTGTAAATCCATTGACATTCAAAACACTTCAAAAAATCCACAAAATTAAAACATGTCAAAAGATCCAAAAAAAAATCAAAACATGTCAAAAAACAAAAAAAAAATCCAAAACATCCCAAAAATCCAAAAAAAATCAAATATCCATAACAAATCCAAGCAATAAAATCAATAAAATCATCAAATCAATCCAATCAATCCATCAAAATCATTTAATTCATTCTAACCGAATCACTCCTTGAAATCAAATCAATTCATCCCCATCAAATCACCAATCAATCAAATCAATCCAATCATCAAAATCAATCCATCACATCAAGTAAAATCAAATCAAACCATTCCAATTCCTTAATTCATCCAATCATCATTTAAATCAATTCACCAATTCCATCAAATCAATTCCAAGCAATAATCCAAATGCAAGCCATCCTTTATCCATACCAATCAAGTTAATCAATCTTGTCAAATTATCCAATCACATCAATGGTCTTGATCCTAATCTTGTCGTAAACCAAAACAATCAATCAATCATCATCATTAGCATCATCATCAATGGGATATATAGTTCCCACATCCTTGTGTTGATCTAGGGATATATCGTTCCCCGCAATGACAACACTATCATCAATCAAATCAAATAAATCAAATAATTAATCATTGGTTTATAGCTTGACAGGGGCAATACCTTGTTTGTTTTTTTGAATCATTTATGCATGTTTGTTTGTTTGCTTTTATGTGTTATCATATTTATCTTGCATTTGCATCAAATTGGTATCATTCCAGCTAATATTCATATCTTGTGTATGTTGGAATAGATTTTTGCATTATCCTTTGCATCTAAGGTCATATCATACCTTTTGTGCATTAGGACTGTAATGCTCTAAGTTTTCTTCCTCATATGTTAGACAAGGTTGTATTATGTTGGGGCATGAGACACATCATCGCCCTGGTCTTTATACCTTAGTGCATAACGTCTAGTGCTATATCAAACATCATGGTTGCTCACTTTCATTGCAACATAATGCATCCTTCCCTTTCTTCTATCCATTCCCTTATCTTTCTTAACCAATCCTTTTCATTTCAAGAGCCTACTCATGTTTTTCCAACCTGCATATCCTCTCGAGGGGGCATCATTATCCTATCTTTCCATCATTATCCTATCTTTCCATCCTCATCCTATCCTTTTCATCTTCATTTCATCCTATCATTTTCCTCTATCCATACCTTAGCTTCTTTGAAATGATGTTACTCAACATAAATCTCATCATCTTGAACATCATCTCAAAGAGGGGCAAAATGTAGACACCCAAAAATGTCCATGTCCTACAATACCTAGTCAAAAACCCTATTAGAGACATCATGTAGCATTTTGTCCTATCCCACTCCTAATTCCACTTATCCATTAGCCAATTAATTAAATAAATCTTATTTATTTAATTAATTTCCCACCATATTCCCATTTATCCATCCATAGTCAATTAATTAAATAAATTATATTTATTTAATTAATTTCCACTTTTCCCTCATCTAAATTAATTAAATAAATTAAATATTTATTTAATTAATGTATTCCACATCAATCCTTTCCAAAAATGGAAAATTCCATATTTGTCTCTATCTCCACATTTGTCTCCATGTAAGGTGGAAGCCATTTGTCTCTAGCTCCATATTTGTCTCTATCTCCACATTTGCCTCCTTGTAAGGTGGAAGACCATTTGACACTTGAAACATGACTACAAATTCCTCAAAGAGTGGAAATCCTAATCAATCCTAGCCATCCACATCATTCATTTAGCCTTTCAATCTCAACCATCCATTTGAATCAACCCTCTCCTATAAATAAACCCTCTCCCAAGCCATTTGGAAGCATCTATTCTTCAAGTATCCTCATTATGTCAAAATCACTCTTGAATCTATCACATTCATCTCCATCTATCATCATTCATCTATCATCCTCATATCATTATTATGCTGCAAAATTGAGCAACCAACATATCAAATCACTCAATCAATCTATCTTGCATCTATCTATATGAGGTATTGAAGATTTGGATTAGGTAATGCATTTGTATTGTTTTATCATTTTCAATTTATCCAAATTTTTCATCATACAGTCAATTTTCCATTTACCATTTTACCATTTTAATTTTTATTGAATTCCATCATCAATGCTATTACTTTGGCCTAGCCTAGCCTCATCCACATGTGGCTTCTTTACAACTCTTGTCATCATGACCATTGACCTTGTATCTAGTATCCAATTTCCAGTATCTAGTTTCCACATATCCGATTCTGAGTTTTCATTTACTTTTTCCAAGGTGTTCTTCCTATATTCTCCATGGGTCCCAACCACACTTTATTTTTCCTTGGTTCTTCTATGGAGTGGATCTTCATAGACCCCTCCCCCAAAATAGAATGGTTAAGTTTTTGTGTTGATTTCAATAGTTTCCATAAGCATTTTACAATATGGTAGATATACATGTTTTTTGACCTATGCTTAGATTATGTATTTTTCATTGTGTTCATGTTGAACACATTAGGATACTGAGGGGGGGGGTGAATCAGTATCTAATCAAACTTTAAATTCTCTGGAGCAGATTAAAACTTAAGCATTATAGCATCAACATAAACATGAAAGATTAACACAATGCACATCAACACATAACACCAGATATACATGGAAAACCCAAGAAGGGAAAAACCACAGTGAGGATTAAATCACAATATATGAAACTCAAAATAACAACCTTGTTTTAGGGCAACAACCCAAGGAAGCTACTACTCCCTGCAGACTTTGTTTTAGGGCTACAACCCAAGGAAGCAACTACTCCCTGAAAAACTTTGCTTTAGGGTCACTCCCAAGGAAGCTAATACTCCCTAAATACTTTGTTTTAGGATCACTCCCAAGGAAGCTACTACTCCTTGAATTGAGAACACAGTTTAGAATAGATTACAATATGATAGTCCTACTATTTGAAAACTGACATTGAAATCCACACCTTGATGATTGCAATACTATCTCTTCACACTTCCTTCTGATGATCAGATCAGATAGGCACACTCTACACTAGATCACTATCACATATAAGTCTTCAAGATGAATCAGGACAAAATCTACAACTTCTGCTCTTTCTCCTTCATTCGCACCTCATAATGTAGTCATTCTGCTCTTTTTCTTGCTTGCAAACCTTATCAATCACTTTGCAATCACACTTTTCCTAACTTACTTTGATTTACAATTTATACATGATATTACATTGATTACATTGCTTGTTAGCCAGAGACAACATGAAAAATACATTTACAAGTCGACTAGACAACACACAACATGAAACGTGTAGAGGACAAGTCCTAAACAAGACTACACGCTACACCAACAGAAGACCCATGACTTGAGGACAAGTCCTAAACAAGTCTATATTTGTTGTACGTGTTTGCTCTTGTTGGTGTACAATGACTACTTATTATGTATGATTTATAAGAATAGGTACATGTGCTTGAATGAAGATCCAAAACCTAATTGAAGACTGATATCTCTTCAATGGCACCATATCCTTTGTATGATTATCTGTACATGCTTTATTGTACTCTTACTTTAGTAGGATTTTTTGCTCACCTTTCATAATTCCACTAAAGTGGGGGAAAAATGTAACAACGAAAATTGCATACTTTGTAGTGGGGGTAAAATGTAATAACATAAATTGCATACTTTACAGATTCTTTATTGTGTTATGCACCTATTTTAACCCTTTTTCATTTTATGTGTTTTGACCCTATTTTAGACCCCTTTACCTTTCCTAAACCTTATTTCATATTTCCTATGTTAGCATTCCCCCTTTCCCGCGTGCTTTCCCTTTCACTTAATATTTCTCCCCTTTGTCCGAAATATTCAATGTGATTTCCTTCTCCTCATGAGTCCCTTTGTTCCAATTATCAAGACCTCTTTTTACCCACTCTATCAAGATATTAGATGCATTCTTATCTCTCCCATGTGTTTCTAATCCTCTTCTATTCCTCCTAATATCTCACACCTCATGACTTATCTTGACTGATTATCACAACCCTTAGATAGCCCATTTCTTCCTTAGATTTTACTAAAAGATTGGGCCTCCTCAGGTGAAGGGACTACGCCTCCCCCTAGGAAGGGTGGAAACCAAGTATTTGCATCAACCTATTCCCAAAGTTAGATGAAAAGGGAATCTAATGATGGAGGTTAAGCCTCCATAGTATGTTTTTCTAATTTCCCTTTAAAAATCTACAAAAAAAGCCTCATCTTTCCTCGTTTTTAACAATGAATTGCCAAATTCTTACTTGTTCACTATAATGAAGTTATTTTCTCTAAATGAGTGAGTGTGTTTGAGTCCATACTACATTAAATCATTGTCATGGGATCCCTCTCAATCTTTGCAACAAGTTTTTAATGCTCGTTGATATTGCCCCAAATAGTTCATCACTAGGCAACTATTTTCTTTAGTTTTTCCACTATGTTAGCCTTTCCTTCTTTCCAATTCCATGAGGGTTTGCACTATTTTCCCCTAATTCTAAAATTTCCCCCTCCCCCATTTTTCCTCTTCACCCTTAAACCATTCTCCATCCCTTTTGTATCCACTTGACATCCTTTTTCCATATCCCCCCTCTTTTTCACTTCTTAGCCCTAATTTCGCTTGTTTTCCTCTTCTTTCCCAATTCCCCTTTAGTTTCCACCAAATTTTCCCTAATTTGTTTTTTTCCTATTTTTCCTCTATTCATTCTTCCCATTCATGTTTCTTTTTGTTCATATTGTTTCCATTTGACTCTATTTTTCCTTCTCCTCACCCTTTTTTTCCCCCTTATGTCCTAGTTTCATTGTTGCCATTTCCTTTGTCCATTGAATTTTACTTTCTATGCTTTAAATTAGGTTTATTTTTTTAGTATAAATTTTATTTTAATTATATATTTTAAGTATATTTTCCATCTTTGTACCAAGTGGATTCATGCTTGAAATCCCACAAAAGGATTGACTAAGGTAGATTGCCCCTTAACCATTTTGTTTTGTACCTAGTTTCCACATAAAATCTATGTTTACATGCATTACACAAAATAATCTATTAAGAATCTACAAAAGTGACAAAAGGGAAAAGTGCTGGAAATCATCTAAGGAAGGCCTCTACAAATTTTAGGACTCTTCTCATGAGGACTAGGCCCCCTGGGTGTAAGATCCCTTACAATTATGTCCTTGCATGCTATAGGTTCCAAATATTTCGTACAACATCCTATTGTTGTCCACATCACATATCCATTATCTCCAAGTTTCTAAATGAAGTGAAAGCTTTCCCTTGATTCTATTTTATGTCACATGTTTAGGTCTAGAGGCAACCTATTTTGTCTTTTTACTACATCTTCTACTCATTTCCCTAACAAGTGTCCATACTAAGAACTAATCAATAGATTGACATAGAGGTTTCTAGAAAGTTTTAGGCTTCTACATGTCAATGTCTAGGCTTCCCCCCTAGGTGTAAGGAGTAGATTAGGCCATCCATTGGCTGTAAGTTTTTCTAGACTGTAGTTTTTTCATTAGAATAGGTTAAAAATTTCTAGGAACCTTCCTTTCTTCATTTTGATCATTTTACTAAACCACCATTTTCCATTCCAAGTGCATCTTGAACCACTTTTTCTATATTTTGTACTTACATGCTTCTATTTTCAAGTGTGTGTGTGTGTTTTTCATTTCTTGTCTTGTCACATCTAGTCTCTCATCTATAGTTTGTCCTAGCCCTCTTGTTAGGTGATTAATGTTCATTTAGGTTTAAAAGGACTTATTTGCATTGTTTACGCCAATTCAATTACATTACATTACCTAGAATAATTTTAAAAGAATTAATCACACCATCTTCTATTTTTAGGTTCTTTTAGTTTGCACCAGAGAACATTTGACCTACTCTAGCTCACTGTGGTTTTCCCATATAGTTAAATTCATGATCATCTACTCCTATCTAGAGGTGTAACTACCAAGACAAGAAATAGTTGCATATCTTCGCCATGAAATATGTGATAGTTGGTTATATGTTATATCGAACAAGCATAAATAGACTCTTACCTCATAGTGCCAAAAAAGATGAGTCCCAACAAGTCTTAGAAGAATGTCAAAGTAGAAATTGTGAAGGAAACTTTGGTTGTCATGCCATGAAAAGAAAAGTTCATTATCTGGGCTACTACTAGCCCACCCTCAAGATTGACAGGACAATATCTGCAAGGAAATATTCCAAGTATTAGATATACATGTATGCACTCCATTATTCAACTAAGGATTTAAAACCTATCATTATTCTAGGGCTATTATCCACCTAGGGATTTGATCTCATTAGAAAAATTACTCCACCATCCTCTGACAACCATACGTTCAGAATAATAGTGATCAAGTACTTCACAAAATAGGTAGAGGTTATGCCTCTTAGCACTGTTTTAGGTCTAGTCATCTACAAATTCATCTTCAATCAATAATTTATAAGTTTAAAGTACCTCAAGTTTTGATCATAGATAATGCTTCATCTCTCAAGAACTTGTAGATGTGAGAACTCTACAAAATGCTTTATATAACCCACAACTTTGCTTTTGTCTATTACCCTTGGACCAATGGAAAATTGGAATCCAACAATAAGACTTTGAAGGCTATACTTGTAAAAATGATCAAATAATCCAAATGATATTGGTACTTGTAGCTTAATCCCAATTTATGGGCTTACAAGACTAGTATATGCACACCTACAAAAGTAACCCCTATTCTCTCATGTTTATCTTGGAAGCAGTTTTTACGCTAGAGGTAGAACTCCAGAGTCTTTACATCTTGTACAAGGCCTCCTCGATCATGAGGACTATCAAGTGATAGATTGGTGGATATAGACATATTAGATGAAAAATGGATTAGATTATCTTAAATGCATGAGAATCATCTAGTTCAAGTAAGTTTTCAATATAGTAAAAAAAGTGTCTCCTTGTGTCATCAAAGTATAGAACCTTGTCTTAATAGACAACCTAATCGATAAAATAGTTATTGAAGGATACAAATCTAAACCTATTTGGATTGGCCCCTATCTAGTCAAGTATGATATAGGTAATGGTGCTTTCCATGTGTGCATAGTGGAGGATGAAGAATTTGGTGAAACCACTAATGCATTTCACTTGAAAAAGTATTACTTATAAAAAGTAGAAAAATTAAAATAATAACTAACTTGCATTTATTATTTTTAATACATCATGTTGTTAGACTTAGGGCATACAACTGAGAGGGGGGGTGAATCAGTTGTATAAAACTTTCTCCATTCAAACACTTAAAACCTTTTAGTGATTAGCAGTATATTAATCATGAATTATATTGCATTCAAATCAAGAGCAGAAACACATCAACACATAAGACACCAAGATTTTGATGTGGAAAACCCAATTAAGAGAAAAACCACGGGGTGATTAACCCAAGATTGTATTCTCTATTAGAAGAATAGAAAGAACAAAATGGCACATGCCAATTAGGGCTCACTTCCCGAGCACACTGCTCACAAGAGGCTCACTGCCTACAAGAGACACACTGTCTACAAGGAAATAAATATCACATACATGAACTGGAGAATAGCATCTTCACCATGCTTGAATTAGTTCCATTTAAGCCCAATACTTCTGCTCTGCCTTTCTCTCTCCTCCTCACTACTCCACACTCATCACCACAAGGACAACTTCAAACTGACTTCGTAATCCCTTATCTATACAAGGCATCGAGTTAGGAATGATCATCTAAGTCAGCAAACATTTATAAGATTATCCGCTTGATGGATAACTCATTCGGTCGGCCTGTCTCAAGAAGAACATCATCATCCAGAGGTTATTCTTCAATTGTGGGCTCCAACTCTAATGCAGATCACCAATACGGGCTGGACACGATCCAAAGATCTTTACAAGAAATCTTGACTCACCAAGAACATCCGCACTTTATCTGTTTACTAAAAACCATCTCTTCTTCATCCAGAACCTCAAGAACACAGTCTGTCATTATTGTCATAGAAGAATACATGCTTCCGGACCTTCAAACCATGAACTAATCTAGATAACACTCCACAAAGACTTCCTTAGCACTCCCTCAAATCCGCAGAGTAGGATCTTTCATTTCTGGATCTCACCGGACCTATCTATATTACTCTGTCACCACTGAACATCTGCCAGAACCAGTTTTACTTGAACCACCACACCTTCTTTAGATCTTCATGTGGACCTCTGCAATCTCTATTGGACCACCTTAAGACACATATCTACAAACCCTTTAATCCGCATCCTCTGATCTTCATCCTATCTTGGACTTTTACCTTACTGTCATCACTGTTCTTCACTGTTCCTGATTGAGACTAATTTTCTCAATATCCTCAGCTCACAGCTCATCCAGTCCTTATCATTAGTGCAACAGGAGTATGTTGACATCAATGACAACACTAGTTAGACCCATACTTGCAATAATCTCCCCCTTTGTCATTGATGGCAACATATGATGTGAAAAACCATTAAGACAAGAACTTCTCCTTACTGTCACAACTCCCCCTATCAGCAACAACCATTCACATGTCTTCTCTCCCTTTAATGCTCCCCCTTTGATCATCAACCACTTGTTTTTCACATATCTTCTCTCCCCCTTTGATATCAATGGCAAAGGGCACATACTTGCAAATCCACCATCTCAGAATCATACCTGCTGCTCCCCCTGAGTAGTAGCTTCCCAACATCAATCCGGATCATAGGATGTGACTATGATACTCACCAGACTGATGCACATTAGTGCACCTTAGTTCATCACCGGAGGGGAAATAACCCCTAACTTCTCCCTGAGATACTCAAAAGAGTCCTTAGGCAGAGGTTTAGTAAAGATATCTGCAATCTGATCCTTGGATGACACAAACTCCAATATGACTTCATTCTTGTTCACTTGCTCTCTCAGAAAGTGAAACTTGATAGATATATGCTTGGTCTTTGAATGCAACACCAGATTCTTGGATATACTTATTGCACTTGAATTATCACAGAAGATTGTGATAGGCTTCTCATACTCTACTCTGATATCTCTTAGCATCTGTTTCATCCACAAAACTTGAGTGCAACTAGCTGCTGCTGTAATATATTCTGCTTCAGTTGTAGACAGAGATATTGCCTCTTATTTCTTGCTCAGCCAAGACACCAATCTCTTCCCCAAAAAGAATGCTCCACCACTGGTACTCTTCCGGTCATCCACATCTCCTGCTCAATCAACATCTGTATATGCATGAAGAGAGAAATCATGATCTCTAGGATACCATAGACCATACTCAACTGTCCCTTTTAGATATCTAAAAATCCTCTTGATTGCCATGACATGAGATTCTCTAGGATCAGCCTGAAATCTAGCAACAAGACCAACAACTTGCATTATGTCAGGTCTGGTTTGAGTGAGATACAACAACCCTCCAATCATTGACCTATACTTTGTCTAATCAACCTTAGGAGAATCATCATCTTTGATCAATTTACATCTGGTTGCCATGGGAGTATTCATTGGTTTTGAGTCTTCCATCCCAAATTTCTTCAACAATTCTTTCACATATTTGGTCTGAGAAATGAAGATTCCTTTCTTTGTTTGAGTGATTTATAGACCTAGAAAGAAATTCATTTCACCAAGCATGGACATCTCAAATTCACTTTTCATCTGATTTGCAAAAGTTTTACACATACTATCTCTTCCTCCAAAAATGATATCATCAACAAATACTTCAACAATTAAAATGTTTTCATGATCAATTTTGAAATACAAATTACTATCAGCAGTACCTTTGTTGAAACCAATCTTCAAAAGGTGTTTATCCAATCTTTCATACCAGGCTCTTGGGGCTTCCTTCAGTCCAGACAGTGCTTTCTTCAACTTGCAGACCATATTACCCTGATCAGACAATTGAAATCCATCTGGTTGCTCAATGTACACTTCTTCTTCCAAGTCACCATTTAGGAAAGCAGACTTGACATCCATCTGATATACTTTGAAATCTTTGAAGGCAGCAAATGCAAGAAATAATCTAACTGCTTCAATTCTTGCTACTGGAGCAAAAGTTTCTTCAAAATCAACTCTTTCTATTTGAGAATATCCTTTGCAGACTAATCTGGCTTTATTTCTGATTACTTCACCAACTTCATTTAGTTTGTTCCGGAAGACCCATTTGGTTCCAAACACATTCTTGTTTCTAGGTCTAGGAACAAGATCCCAAGTGTGATTTTTCTCAATTTGCATCAACTCTTCCTCCATTGCTTTGGTCCAGTTTTCATCATTGCAAGCTTCATTTATTGTCTTAGGTTCAATCTTTGACATCAGACAATACTCATCTAAGTTTTGAGCAATTTTTCTTCTAGTTTGCACACCTTTGTTTTTGTCACCTATGATCTGATCTTCAGAGTGGTTCAGTTTTACATACCTTGGAATTTTGGGAGTTTCTTGCACTTCTGCTTCTTGATCAGGCTCATTCAAACTTAACTCTTCTTCTGGATCAGTTTGAATCTGATTTTCAAAAGAGTTTTGGGCTCCTTGAATTAGAACATCATTCTGATCATCTTCATCATGTTCATAAAATCTTGAGGGTTTCTCAATTCCCTCATCAACCTTCACATTTGTACTTTCTATTATCTTTCTCAGTCTCTTGTTATAACACCGGTATGCTTTGCTTTGAGTAGAGTAACCCAAGAAGATTCCTTCATCACTTCTAGCATCAAACTTTCCTAGATCTTCATCTCTTTTGATGTAACATTTGCTACCAAAGACTCTGAAGTACCTTATAGTAGGGGAAATGCCAAACCAGAGTTCATAAGGAGTCTTATCGGTATTGCTTCTGATTTGAACTTGATTGAGAGTATAGACCGCAGTGCTGACAGCTTCTCTCCAATAGATCTGAGGAACATTTGCTTCCATCATCATGGTCCTAGATGCTTCTTGGATGGTTCGGTTCTTTCTTTCCACTACTCCATTCTGCTGTGGAGTCCTAAGAGCAGACAACTGTCTCTTTATTCCATGCTTCTCACAGAATTCTAGGAACTCTCTGGATGTGAATTCTCCACCTCTATCAGACCTCAGACATTTCAATTTTAATCCAGTTTCATTCTCTACCATAGCTTTGAATATTTTGAATTTCTCAAGAGCTTCTGATTTCTCTTTCAGAAAGGTTACCCACATCATCTGGGAATAGTCATCAATTAGCAACATGAAGTACCTATCACCTTGCACACTCCTGGATCTTTTCGGACCACAAAGATCAGTATGAACTAAGTCCAATAATTTAGTAGAAGACAATTCCTTGCTCTTGAATGTGACCCTGCTTAGCTTGCCCAACTGACATTCTTTACACAAGCTATTTGTAGGTTTCACCAATTTTGGAAGATCTCTTACAACTTGAGTATTGCTTATCTTGATGATATTATCAAAATTCACATGACACATTCTCCTATGCCACAACCAACTCTGATCAACTTGAGCAAATAAGAAACTTTTACCAGTACCAACCAAGTGGAAGATATTACCTTTAGTTTGGGTACCAGATGCAATCTCTATTCCGGAACTTTCAATGATTTTGTATTTTCCATTCTTGAACCGGAGATCATAGCCTTTGTCCACCAACTGTCCAACACTGAGAAGATTGTGCTTCAAATCTTCAACATATAGTACATTACTAGTTTTGTTCCTTCCATCAAAAGAAATAGTTCCTCTTCCTCTGATTCTACCATTAGAATTATCACCAAATTTTACCACTCCTCCTTCATACCTTTCCAAATCTATGAACTTATTTTTGTCACCTGTCATATGGTGAGAGCAACCACTGTTAATGACCCAGTCATCCTTTTCTTCAATTTAAGCAGCTAAAGCTCTTTCTACAATTTTATGATTGACAGATTCAGAGGATATTGGTTCTTCTTCCTTGATGGCAATAAACACCCAATCACTTTCAGATATTTTTCCTGTCTCTGATTCATCATCTATAACTCCTTCATTATCATCTTCTTCATGAACATAGTAGCAATTTTTTTGGAACCTTGATCTGTTAGGATTTAGCCTTGAAAACCTTTCCAGACACTTTGAGGCAAAATGACCAATCTTATTGCAGTTGAAACACTTAAAAGGCAATTTTCCTTCATACTTACCGGATCCTCTTGGCAGCCTCCTTGCAATAAGGGCTTCAAGTTGAGCAGTTTCTACTTCTTCTTCTTCCAGATCTTTTCTTGCTTTTTCATACCATGACAGTTTCCTTGATGAATTCTCTCCCAGATCAAACCTTTGTTTACCTTTAATAGAGGCACTGGCTTTGAATGCAGATTCAATCTTGGGGGGGTCATCTCCAAACTCTGTCATTTCAAATGCAACCAATTTTCTAGCTAATTGATCTCTTGTGATAGTTGTATGCGCTCTGAATTCATCAATGGTAGCAACCTTGATTTTGTAAGAAGCAGGAAGGGATCTGAGAATTTTACCAACAATCTCATTTTCATCCAAGACTCCACCAGCATTTCTAATTCCACAAACAAGCTCATTTACTCTTGGCATAAAAGTAGTAATATTTTCATCATCTCTCATCTTCAGGTTTTCAAATTTCCCTTTCAGACTCTGTAACCTTGCACATTTGACATATTGGTCTCCATGCAACAGTTCCAATTTTTTCCAAATCTCAAAAGTAGTTGGTAGGTTAATAACATTTGAGAGCTCTGAATCAGATAATGCACTTAGAAGAGCTTCTATAGTCCACAGATTCTTTTCAGCATCTGTGATTTCATTTGCAGCTTTTGGACCACCGTGTGGAGGTACATACTGTGTTGTAACCATGGTCCAGTATGCCATACCCATGCATTGCAAGTGACACTTCATGCAACCTTTCCATAGATTAAAATTTGTTCCATCAAACTTCGAGCTATCCTTCTTGTATGATGACATCCTAGATCTCCTCAAGCAGTTAAGCTCTTTTTAGAGGAACTTGGCTCTGATACCAATTGTTAGACTTAGGGCATACAACTGAGAGGGGGGGTGAATCAGTTGTATAAAACTTTCTCCATTCAAACACTTAAAACCTTTTAGTGATTAGCAGTATATTAATCATGAATTATATTGCATTCAAATCAAGAGCAGAAACACATCAACACATAAGACACCAAGATTTTGATGTGGAAAACCTGGTTAAGGGAAAAACCACAGGGTCATTAACCCAAGATTGTATTCTTTGTTAGAAGAATAGAAAGAACAAAATGGCACATGCCAATTAGGGCTCACTGCCTAAGCACACTGCTCACAAGAGGCTCACTACTACAAGAGACACACTGTCTACAAGGAAATAAAAATCACATACATGAACTGGAGAATAGCATCTTCACCATGCTTGAATCAGTTCCATTTAAGCCCAATACTTCTACTCTGCCTTTCGCTCTCCTCCTCGCTACTCCACACTCATCACCATGAGGACAACTTCAAACTAACTTCGCAATCCCTTATTTATACAAGGCATCGAGTTAGGAATGATCATCTAAGTCGTAAACATTCATAAGATTATCCGCTAGATGGATAACTCATCCAGTCGGCCTGTCTCAAGAAGAACATCATCATCCAGAGGTTATTCTTCAATTGTGGGCTCTAACTCCAATGTGGATCACCAATATGGGTTGGACATGATCCAAAGATCTTTACAAGAAATCCTGACTCACCAAGAACATTCGCACTTTATCTGGTTACTGAAAACCATCTCTTCTTCATCCGGAACCTCAAGAACATAGTCTGTCATTACTGCCACAAAAGAATACATGCTTCTGGACCTTCAAACCATGAACTAATCTAGATAACACTCCACAGAGACTTCCTTAGCACTCCCTCAAATCTGCAGAGTAGGATCTTTCATTTTCGAATCTCACCAGACCTATCTGTATTACTTTGTCACCACTGAACATTTGCTGGAACCGATTTTACTTGAACCACCACACCTTCAGATCTTCATGCAGACCTTTGTAATCTCTACTGGACCACCTTAAGACACATATCTACAAACCCTTTAATCTGCATCCTCTGATCTTCATCCTATCTTAGACTTTTACCTTACTGTCATCACTGTTCTTCACTATTCCTGATTGAGACTAATTTTCTCAATATCCTCAGCTCACAGCTCATCCAGTCCTTATCATTAGTGCAACAGGAGTATGTTGACATCAATGACAACACCGGTTAGACCCATACTTGCAACACATGTTGTGTTAGTTATGCTCTTATCTAATGTTTTCCTTAGTAGGAGTCATAATTTACAATAAAAAGTAACTCTTCACACCTTAGAGTCTACACACCTTCATCCTTATCACCAATGATCTGATCTGCTAAGTGGTTCTTTTGAACATACTTTACTAGAGTCTTAAGCATCTGCTCTAGTTCTTGTTCCATTTCTTCTTTCACTTCTTCTTCTTCATCTTCAATGCATGGAAAGATATCAGATTTGGAGTCCTCTAATTCTTGTGAGATCTGATATAGGTCTTCATCTACCTTGACATTTGTGCTTTCAATCATCTTTCCCAACCTCTTGCTGTAGGATCTATAAGCCTTGCTTCTGGTTGAGTGACCAAGAAAGATTCCTTCATCACTTATTGAATCAAACTTTCCTAGGTTTTCTTCATCTCTTCTAATATAGCATTTGCTGCCGAAGATCCTAAAGTATCTGACAGTGGGAGGTATTCCATACCATAGCTCATAAGGGGTCATAGTGCCATTGACCCTCAGTTGTACTCTTTTAATTAGATAGAAAATAGTGTGAACTACTTCCTTCAAGTACATATCAGGCAGATCTGCATCTTTCAACATTGCCCTAGCCATCTCTTGCATAGTTCTCTTCTTCCTTTCTACTACCCCATTTTGCTCAGGAGTTCTAAGAGCTAACAGATGTCTCCTAATACCATTATCTTCACAAAAAATTTCAAATTCATTTGAAGTCAACTCACCTCCTCTCTAAGACCTTAAGCACTTGATCTTAACATCCACTTCATTTTCAACCATAGCTTTGAACAACTTAAATTTATCAAGGGCATCCGATTTTTCTCTTAAGAAAGTAACCCAAGTCATTCTAGAATAATCATCATCAAGCAACATAAAATACCTCTCACCTTGTTGACTCATTACTCTTGTAGGGCCACATAGATCAATGTGAATCAGCTCCAATGGCTTTGAAGAAGAATACTCCTTGCTTTTGAAAATTGTCTTTGTCTACTTTCCCATTTGACATTCCTTGCATACTGTGTTTGTAGGCTTGATTATCTTAGGCATGTCTCTCACTGCATGAGTAGAGCTGATCTTTACCATATTATCAAAATTTTTGTGTCCCATTATTTTGTGCCACATCCAACATTCACTAGATTGAGCCAACAAACATGTTCTTCCATTTACCTCCTTCAGATGATAGATATCACCATATGTCTTGATTCCTTCTGCAACTAGTTTTCTAGACCTTGCCTTCCTAATTTCACAACCCTTGGCACGAAAGGTGAGATTATAACATTTGTTTCACATCTAAATGACACCGAGAAGATTGAGTTTTAGCCCTTTGACATAGAGGACACCCTTAGTCCTATTCTTCCCATCAATGGTTATAGCACCTTTTCCACAAATTTGTGCTGACTCATCACCACTAAAATTGACAACACCACCATCCCAATTCTCAAGGCTAATAAAATTCTCCTTGTCACTAGTCATATGATTTGAGAAACCACTATCAATTACTCAAGCCTTGGCTTTCTTCTCTTGCATGAAAGGTAGTTCATACAACCATTGATCTATCATTGTTTTGGTCTGTTTGCAAGGTATCAATCTTCTTACATTTTTCAACATCATCCTTTTTGTCACCAACACTCAAGGCCATGGAAAGTGTTTCATCATTTGAATCATCATTATCCTCATCTTCTGAAGAGTAACTGCTCTCTATGGAGTACAAACTTCTTTTGAACTTGTCTCTTCTGTTACTACCTCTTGATTATTTAAAACAACATTTAGAAGCAAAGTGACCAACCTTTCCACAATTGAAACATTTGAAGGGTAACTTATCTTTGTATTTGCCAATTCCTTTCTTTAGTCTTCTCACAAAATTTGCTTCAACTTCATCATATCTCTCATCTTCATCAGCAAATTCTTCCTTTGTCTTCATATTGACTTTGAAAGCAGCTTCTTTCTTTGGAGCATCACTGCCAAACTCTCTCATTTCAAAGGCAGTAAGGGAACCAAACAATTTGTCTACAATGTATGTATCCAAGTCTGCATTCTCCTCAATAGCAAATACCTTATGAATGTAAGATTTGGGAAGAGATCTCAGAACCTTCTTCACAATCTCATCTTCTTTCACTTCTCTACCAAGACATGTGCTGCCATTGACCACTTCATTCACCTGGAGCATATATCCAACAATGTCTTCATGCTCTATCATTTTTAGGGTCTCAAATTTCCTTTTGAAGATTTTTGTCTTTGCTTGCTTTACTTTCTTATCTCATTGATAAATGGTTTTAAGTTTAACCCAAACTTCTTTAGCAGAACTGGAACTCATTATCTTTGAAAGTTTCGAATTAGCTAACCCACTCATGATAGCAAACTTTGCCTCGGCATTGTTGTCATATTCCTTAACATCATCTAGATTTATAGGAATAGAACCAGGAGTAGTGTAACCAATCTTGATAGATTGCCAAACACTACATCCTAGAGAATTGATATAGCCTTCCATTCTTAGCTTCCAAAAAGCATAATTTTTTCCATCAAACCTAGGTATCTTGTTGGATCCATTATGTGCCATCCCGGACCTTCCTCAAGTGGTTAATCTTCCTTCAGAGGAACTTGGATCTGATACCAATTATTGAACACACCAGTGTTGTGTGGTTACACAACACACCCCATTTTACCTTAGTAAAACAGGGACCCAACTACTTTTTGGTTCCTGCTTGTTTTTGATTTCTTGCTTTGGGCAGTTTGGTAAAAGGTCAGTCATATATGTCATCCTTACTTATGCATGTGCATCACAAAGAAGGGTCAGTTGCCTGAGTTAAAATTTGCTAGCAAAAACCTCATGATTGGAAAGGGTACAAAATTCTAAGCAAGTTTGCCTTTTGGGTCACCCTGATATTGTTTAAGGATAGAAAGTTATGTTAAGTCAAAGTTGGGTCAACCTAGATTTTTCCCATAGGGTCATATTTCTAAATATCAGTCATATTTGTTTAGATGACCCTAACTTAGGATGATCACCTGATGTCCATTTGTTCCCCGATACGTAGATGTCAAACTTAAATGAGGAAGAATATCTACCCGTCAAGGGCTTGAGCGCATTCATGAAGGGTCATATTACTAAATATCTGTCATCTTACAAAATATCACCCTTTGCGAATATCACCCTTTGCAAACATGACCATGACATCATTCAGTTCCAACTTATAGAAAAGATTCCCATGATGCTGATGTCATCTATACACCTGACTCTCGGAGGGTCACATTTCCAAACATCCGTCATATTTCCCAATATGACGATGATGTCACCATAACTCGATAACAAAGGGAACATGGTAGCATGATGATGTCATCATGATCTACACCCAAACAGGTCACATTTCGTAATATCCCTGACCTTAGAAAATATGACAGTGACGCCATTTTTCTCAAGTAACTGTTGAAATCTATATGACGATGACATCACCCTTGCACTTTCGAATGAGGAGGATATTCCTGAGCCTCAAAGGTCCGGATATTGTCAATATCCCTCATTTTAAATTTTATGATCAGATATGCCTGGTTTCACAATAACCAATCCAACTATGCCACGTGGCAAAATCCACGGGATCATATGAACATAGTATTATCATGATTTATTAACAAAAATCAAGATGACCAGATCTTGCTTTTTAGTCAAGGGTTGACCATGTGAATGAATAAATCACCTCGATCATTAGTAAATGAATTTCTGGAGGGTCATATTTTTAGATATCCCTGATATTCCAAGAGATCACCCTCTAGTATTTAATGCGGACCTAATGGTAGGTCGCGCCCTCTCAATTTCAAATACAGACCTGACACTTGGCAACATCTCCAAACGTCATGCAAATGATCAATGGATCTAAGTAAAAATGATACACATGCCCTAATTTGTCGTATTGGTTGGTTTAAAGGTGAAATTTTCAGGATTATTTACATTCACCCTGCGATAATTGAAAGTTACAGAGCTCTATAAGTCAACGCATCACAGTCACTTGCGAATGGAACGAGACCCTCCACTTAAAGGAATGGAACGAACAATATAGTGTATTCACATTTATCCCGTTATCAGTCATATAGTTAAAGAAGGGGGCAATTATTAGGTAAGTACAATAAAACCCTCTCTTTTGTCATTTACTACAATTCACAAGGTAAAATGGTTTTTATTAAGATAGTCAGTATGGTGATGCATGAAATGAATTAAAAATGTTGAATTATTACTATGAAATGCATGATATACTAGATTCCCCTTCATCCAAATATGTTAGGGTAAGAAATACATGTCTTTATCGTAGGATTTGATGGATATCAAAAAGAATAGATCTGATTTGGAGTTCCTGAAACCCATGTTCTTACAACCCAAAGGGGTAGGATTCAGATATGGGATGATAGATGACACACATCAAGGAAAGACAGATTTGGATGCCTAGACAAGAAGATTAGACAATGGAGACAGAACCCTATACTGCAAAGAGTATATTCCACAGGGATGTGGCACACCGGGGGATTTTCCTATGCTATGGAAGCTACTGAATTAGTGGTGGATTGTGCAAGAAATTACAACCCTAAGACCAGAAGAGTAGAGAAGCATGACAGAGTATATGCTGACTTCTCAATTAAGGGCATTACATCTGCATTCAATTTGCCTGTAGGGAATAATGTGGTCAGATTGAGCCTAAGTAGGTTGGAAAAAGAGTACCATGGTAATGAGAAAGAAGAAAGGAAAGTCATGTATCAGTGGAGGTTGAAGAGTAGCACTTACAAAGCTTTTGCTAAGCTCCCCAAATATTTGTTTAAATTTGATTTTGCTAAAGAATATCAATATATGATGGCCATGTTAAGCAGGATGACTGGGAGACAACATGCTGGGAATTTTGAGAATTGGATGTATGGGATTATTAGGATGGTAGAATACTCAGATAACAAGCCTCTCTAGTCTGGGATTATCAGTGACAGTTTAGATCAAGGAATGAGAAGGCTAGGTGGAGAAATGTGTATATTCCATATGACTTCTTATGTCATATATGCCTGTGCTTTTAGGGGCACATTTAATGCTTTACAAACAGTGGGCAGGGTTGGAAGCAATCTTGGTGATATAGACATATGGGATCATTACCCACAATTACAGAGGAGAACATATCTCCAAGACTATAAACTAGTAAATGACTCATTTTCTATGCATTTAGTCAGAACCATGGAGGAGGACAGAACCAAGAGATTGAGCATGGAAGCTCATGCTGTTATCTATAAGCATGGGGCTTGGTTTATCCAATTCCCCACCTTCTCATACATGAGAATAGAAGGATTTGAGGGGCAACCCCTCATGTTACCCAGGTACCCCATTGATAGGATCATTCTAATGGAGTTTGTTAGACAAGTATCAACCTCAGTTGAGGCTCATTTAGAGAAGAAAAAGATCCCACCTGTGTTGTTTCCAGTATTCATTGGCTGGTATTTATGTTTTGACAGACAAAGTATTAAAGATGGCATCGGAGGATTAAAACTAATGCACCTACAGCCATTCTCTATAGTCATATGACCCATATGGCAGAATGTAGAAGTTATTGGAGAAACAAATACATCAAAAACACCTTGAAGATTATTGGATTGATTGTGATGATGAAGCAGAGGTTAGGAGAAAAACTTATCAAAGGTTCACTCTCAATTAGATCCAGACTTTTGATTGCATTCCAGTGCCTGCATAGTTGCATGATGATGATGGAAAGGTTATGTCCAGTGAATATGAGGATAAAAAGGTGTATAATGACACCATCTCAGCTCCTAATCTGACTCAGCCTGAGGAAACTTCATTTGACCAAATAATGCACAAGGTCATCCAACTGACCCAGAATTGGGTAGATGCTGAGATCAATAAGTTAAAGAAGAAGGGTATGGCCCTTACTGTTGATAATAAAAAGAAAAGACAAGAGTTATCTGAGGAGGAATATGATGACTTCCTCATTGAAAAGAGAAAATCTAATGGAGAAAGGTTACCTACTGAAGAACCAACCCCATCTCAGAAGCAACAGGGTAACGACAAGAAGGCAGTACCTGCACAGCGAGGGGTAATTGTTAAAAGGCTTCAACCAAAGGGTGATGTGGCATCAACATCTACATCTGCAGCTGCATCACAACAACCCCCTGCCAAACAAAAGGGCAAGAAGGTTATAAAGCCTGTTCCTGTGATTAAAGAAGAGCTAATGGAGGATGAGCCATTGGAAGAAGATCCATTAGATGAAGAACATCTAGATGAAGAGCCTAGAGATGATGACCCATTGATAACAAAGAAGAAAAGAAAGAAAGTACAACAAACACCACCCCATAAGAAGCATAAGACAACAATGAGGGGAAATGTTAACATTGAACCTATCATGTTAAGAGGTGCAAGTAGTTTGAATTTTATGAAGGAACTACAACATGAAGTTCCAATTCTAGACATTATTCAGTTTAAAACTGAAAAGATGGAAGAATAGATAGAAGGAAGACAGAAGGCTAGAAAAGAATCACCCCTTCCATTGGATGACATGGTGTACTTATTAGATGATGAGGTAGTCACTGATGTTGCTGCACAAAAGATGGAGGCTCTAGTAGACAATACAAAGATGACTCCTCACGGGACCCCCATGGCCCAGAAGGTGACTCACTAAGAGGAGGTTGAAATAGATGAAATGGAACAGGATACTCCTGAAGAGGTAGCCCAACAAATAGGGTTGACTAATCTGGTAGAGCAGGTTACTAGTCCTGCAGTAATAGACTTGGCTTACCAAGGTGATTTGAGCCAAAACAGAGATAATGATCCACCCTTGAAGTCTGAAAAGGTAGAAATTAATGTGCATAAAGAGGCTGATGAGAAGGTATTCGATCAGGGTAAAGAACAAGGTAATGCACCTCTAGAGCAAGAGCATATAAAAACTCAGCTTCAAAGGAAAGGTGATCAAGAAATACATAATAAGAGAAATAATCAGGATGAAGATATACATGATAATAAGGAAATCCTCGATAGGGTGGAGGACCAAAATGTTTCATCACTGCATGCAGAAGGACGTAATCAAGGCAATAATCTAGAATTAGAAAAGAAATCAGATGAGAAAGAATTGAGCAGTGGAAAAATAAGCACATTCAAGGATGAGGAACAAAATCTGATACATGATGAAGGTCTAGAGAAGGAGATAGAAAAGGTGACCAAGGATGGTCAGGGTGATCCCCAAGATCAAAATACACAATCTTCTCAAAGGGACCAGGTGCCACATAATGGACAAAGTCATAATGTTCAAGAAACCCCAGAGGAAAAGTTACAAGAGGTACATGGTTAGAATGTATATACTCCCCAAGAGCCTCCACCTCAGAAAGAAATCCCCCAATAGGAGGTACCTCAATCAGACCCCCCTCATAAGAATGTGCATGAGGAAGAACCGAGGAAAGAGAATTCACCACCAAGAGTAGGGCATACTATTGAGTCTCATGATACTCAAAATGAGCAAAGTAATCAGCAAGAGCCTAGGGGTGATGTTCCATATTGGTTGCAACAGGAAATAAATCTGCAACAAGTAGATGAGGTCCCTAATTTTGATGTTTCCACATTGTTTACTGCAAGTATGCTGAAACCAAAGGAAGGAAAGGCCTATGTCTGCCATAAAAAGAGACCCTACCACTAGAAGGAGGATTGCACAAGTAGCATTGCCATTGAAAGACAAAGAGAAGGGAAAAATAAGTCTCAAGGAATTCTAGATCACTAATATTGATTTAGGGTTTGCCATAGAGGAACAAGAAGGTCAAGAGGCCAAAGACATCATCGATTCTTTATTAAAGAGAATAAAGAAAGAGAAGGAGAAGAATAAACAACATAAAGAGCATATTTCTCAGTTACATACATTCATTAAAGGGTTAATTAAGCCTGATCATGTACCAGCTAACCCAGCTACCCCACTAACCATCATTTGTCAAGATGAAATACCCAGGTTAGACCTCATGAAACACAACGTTCAATTGGTGGATAATTGGTTTATCTCTTTTGTAGTTGATGCAAAGGAGGTGGTTAGACTCTCCTTATCAAATTGGAATTCACTGGGTGCTCTTAAGAGCAAAGTGGACAAATTGCAGAATGAAGTAGGGAGGACATCCTTCAAACTGGAGAAACACCTAGGTGCCCTGGATGAGATGAAAAGGATTGATATGAAAATACTCATGGACAACAAAGTACTAGACAATAACATTGTACAATTGATGGATATCTGGCATGAGGACACTAGATTTGAGTGTGATGTATTGAAAAGATGTAGCAGAAAACTCAGGGACATAAGTGTCAAGTTGCATAGGCTCATGGCAGAAGAAATAGACACCTTGGAAGCCTTAGAGGAAAAAGTAGAAGGGAAAGTAGAGAATCAAGATGCTAATTATGCTGCTCAAGCCTTCCACAACAATTTCAAGCAGGCAGCAAAGGATCCCCTTCATCATTTAACTGAGGAGGTAATAAATAAAGCCATGCGAATGAAGGCCAAAATAGAGGCATATAATGAAAAGCTGAATAGCAGAAAGAATAAATGGAATAGGCTTTAGGCACAATTTCATTCCCACATGCATGCTGCAATGAGGGCTAGAATCCAAGATGGAGGGGAAGTTGAAAGAGTAGTGCAACTGTATGAGTCCATTAGGGCAACGGTCAAGGTGCACATGAAGAAAGATTATCATGTGACTGATAGTGACAGTGATAATGAAGATGAAAATGAAGGAGATGATGATGATGAAGAAGAAATTGAAGAAGATGAGGAAGAAGAGAATGAAGAGTAAAGAGAGATGCATGATGACTAGGTCATATACATAATCAACATGGAAGATGCTAGAGTCCAACAGATGGTTGCCAGCTGGCAACCTGTGCTCTTGTTTACAAGTGTTGACTTAGTCAATCAGATGATATTGACTGTTGATCTAAATAGACAAATCTTGACTGTTGGTCACTTGTAACTGCCTCCTCTCCTTGTTCTATAAAAAGAGTTGGAGTGCATTTGGTTCATTATTAGAAACTTAATTGAAGTTAGATTGCTGAAGCATTCAGGACTAATTTCAAGGCTTTTGTGAATATACATGTCTTTTGAGTACTTAATGAAAGAGAAGCTATTTTGATAACAACAATTGTAAATCTTGAGTAATCAGTGGATGAAATCTAGATATATGCATTGATTAGCTGTGTCCCTTGGAGTGCTTGTTAGTTTGCATGTGTTGTTTTCATTCCTTGTTCCTTTGAAGTTAGCATCAACTATACCTAGCTGTGGAACAACCTGGTGAAATTATGGTTTGATTCCTTCTCTTCATGAATATATCTAGAATATATGTGACTCAATAGCTAAAGGTTCGCCAAATTTAGAACTATTTCTTTAATTTTTCTTGAATTTCATTACAAATCACCTTCATAATTGAAAATAATATACAATCTAAAGCAAATAAACATGAAATATGCTAATAACTCATAAATAATTAAATATAAAGAGCATATTTTGAGTGAATGCATGTCAAAATGATAAATACCATGCAGATACATGTTAATAGCAGTGATAAACATGTAAATATCTACTTATAGGCACATCATTTGATTAAATACACAATGTAGAAGTATAAAACAAGTTCATGACAGTAGATGCTCAGAAGAATTGATCAAACTTACAAATATAATCATTATCTCTAGAGCATAGTGGAAATAACCTTGTTTGTGAAGTAAGTTTACAGGAAACAAATGCAGAGCCAAATGTACAGACAATGATTTACAATACAAACAGTGTAATACCCCTTGAAATGGAAAACACCATGTCACATCAACCTTTGAGTAATGTTAGAAGATCATGACCTGATCAACGGAGACTTAGAGTCATCAGTTTGTTCCAAATTGATCGTACTTTTCAAGATAATAAAGGTTTGTTGTGCAAATTTTTATGAGTGTTGTTATGACCAACAATCATCATCAACAACCAGGATACTGAGAGGGGGGTGAATTAGTATCTAATCAAACTTTAATTTCTCCAGAGCAGATTAAAACTTAAGTATTACAACATCAACATAAACATGAAAGATTAACACAATGCACATCAACACATAACACCAGATATACATGGAAAACCTAAGAAAGGAAAAACCATAGTGAGGATTAACTCACAATATATGAAGCTCAAAATAACAACTTTGTCTTAGGGCAACAACCCAAGGAAGCTACCACTCCTTACAGACTTTATTTTAGGGCTACAACCCAAGGAAGCAACTACACCCTAAAAAAATTTGCTTTAGGGTCACTCCCAAGGAAGCTACTACTCCCTGAATACTTTGTTTTAGGGTCACTCCCAAGGAAGCTACTACTCCCTGAATTAAGAACACACTTTAGAACAGATTACAATATGACAATCCTTCTACTGTTTGAAAACTGACATTGAAATCCACACCTTTGATGATTGTAATACTATCTCTTCACACTTCCTTTTGATGATCAGATTAGATAGGCATTGTCTACACTGGATCACTATCACATATAAGTCTTCAAGATAAATTAGGACAACATCCATAACTTCTACTCTTTCTCCTTCAGTCGTACGTCATAATGCAGTCATTCTGCTCTTTTTCTTGCTTGCAAACCTTATCAATCACTTTGCAATCACACTTTTCCTAACTCACTTTGATTTGCAATTTATACATTATATTACATTGATTGCATTGTTTGTTGGCCAGAGACAACATGAAAAATACATTAACAAGTTAGTTAGAAAACACACAACATGAAACGTGTAGAGGACAAGTCCTAAACAAGACTACGTTCTACACCAACAGAAGACCCATGCCTTGTAGACATCAACACTTTCTTAGTTATGTCCAAAACATCCTTCATAGCATCAAACATCAAGGAATTACATCTGCACACTCCGCTCATTTGAAAATAGGATAGCCTTAAGCAAAGACATATGAAACTTGAAGCATAATGGCCACATGAACTTGAAAACCTTGTGCGGTACTAGAAACAAGAAGGATCTTCATGAAACTTTTCTAGTGAGTCTACAAGACTCATACAACATCTCCAAACACTCTTTACCTCTGCACATCAAATATTTTGTGCCGCACATATTCAATCATGAACTCTAAGAACAACCTATCATCTAGAACACACTGCACCATATTGTCACTGAGAAACTTAGCTTGCGGACCACCAAGAACCTTGAAATTGAAAGGAAGAATGTAAAGCACATCCATAAACATGTCCACAAAATTGCAAAGTGAATCATTCACATCCAGAGGAATGCAGAGCATTCCAACATGCCTTCAACACTAGCTCACTTTGGCAGAACACATGTCGGTACTCTATCATCCATAACTTTCACAACGGAAGGACAAATGATCTGAAACTTTGGAATTATTACCTTCACTGCACCCTAAACACAGTTCTAGAACCACATAGCCATATCTGCAAATGCGAAGGAATGCAGAGCTTTCTAATTCTTTATAGTAGCTATCTTCAAAACTGTCTTCAAACAGCAAAACACACTTCCGATAATCCAATAATCATGAAACTTGGATCAGGCCACCAGTAGTAGCACATCGGATCATCTTAGTTCTTCTAATTCCCATATTAATGTAACTTCTTGATGCTTCTAATTTCCATCTTAATATATAACTTTATATTCAATTTTGCATTGATCAAGGCATGACATCCAACCATGAACTTCAGTAACCTCATTATATTCAAGATGACATCCAACCATGAACTGTATGACATCCAACCATGAACACCATCACACCTCCATGATAGTGTTGACATCAATGACAACCCTAGGAACCATATGTGTAACCATTCCATAATTATCTTGGTTATGTACCCATTTCATCTATGTTTGTTGTACATGTTTGCTCTTGTTGGTGTACAATGACTACTTATTATATATGATTTATTAGAATAGGTACATGTGCTTGAATGAAGATCCAAAACCTAATGAAGACTGATATCTCTTCAATGGCACCATATCCTTTGTATGATTATCTGTACATGCTTTATTTTAATCTTACTTTAGTAGAATTTTTTGCTCACCTTTCATAATTCCACTAAAGTGGGGGAAAAATGTAACAACAAAAATTGCATACTTTGTAGTGGGGGTAAAATGTAATAACATAAATTGCATACTTTACAGATCCTTTATTGTGTTATGCACCTATTTTAACCCTTTTTCATTTTATGTGTTTTGACCCTATTTTAGACCCATTTACCTTTCCTAATCCTTATTTCATCTTTCCTATGTTAGCATTCCCCCTTTCCCAGGTGATTTCCCCTTTCACTTAATATTTCTCCCCTTTGTCTGAAATATTCAATGTGATTTCCTTCTCCTCATGAGTCCCTTTGTTCCAATTATCAAGACCTCTTTTTTCCCACTCGATCAAGATATTAGATGCATTCTTATCTCTCTCATGTGTTTACAATGCTCTTCTTTTCCTCCTAATATCTCACACCTCATGACTTATCTTGACTGATTATCACAACCCTTAGATAGCCCATTTCTTCCTTAGATTTTACTAAAAGATTGGGCCTCCTCAGGTGAAGGGACTAGGCCTCCCCCTAGAAAGGGTGGCAACCAAGTATTTGCATCACCCTATTCCCAAAGTTAGATGAAAAGGGAATTTAATGATGGAGGTTAAGCCTCCATAGTATGTTTTTCTAAATTCCTTTTAAAAATCTATAAAAAAAGCCTCGTCTTTCCTCATTTTTAACAATGAATTGCCAAATTCTTACTTGATCACTATAATGAAGTTATTTTCTCTAAATGAGTGAGTGTGGTTGAGTCCATACTAAATTAAATCATTGTCATGGGATCCCTCTCAATCTTTGCAACAAGTTTTTAATGCTCGTTGATATTGCCCCAAATAGTTCATCACTCGGCAACTATTTTCTTTAGTTTCTCCACTATGTTAGCCTTTCCTTCTTTCCAATTCCATTAGGGTTTGCACTATTTTTCCCTAATTCTAAATTTTCTCCCTCCCCCATTTTTGCTCTTCATCCTCAAATCATTCTCCATCCCTTTTGTATCCACTTGACATCCTTTTTCCATATCCCCCCTCTTTTTCACCTCTTAGCCCTAATTTCCCTTGTTTTCCTCTTCTTTCCCAATTCCCCTTTAGTTTCCACCAAATTTTCCCTAATTTGTTGTTTCCTATTTTTCCTCTAATCATTCTTCCCATTCATGCTTCTTTTTGTTCATATTGTTTCCATTTGACTCTATTTTTCCTTCTCCTCACCCTTTTTTTCCACTTATGTCCTAGTTTCATTGTTTTGATTTCCTTTGTCCATTGAATTTTACTTTCTATGCTTTAAATTAGGTTTTTTTTTAGTATAGATTTTATTTTAAGTATATTTTCCATCTTTGTACCAAGTGGATTCATGCCTGAAATCCCACAAAAGGATTGACTAAGGTAGAATCCCCCATAACCATTTTGTTTTGTACCTAATTTCTACATAACATCTATGTTTACATGCATTACACAAAAGAATCTATTAAGATTCTACAAAAGTGACAAAAGGGAAAAGTGTTGGAAATCATCTAAGGAAGGCCTCTACAAAATTTTAGGACTCTACTCATGAGGACTAGCCTGTTGAATATAAGGAATACTGATAGGGGGGTGAATCAGTATTCCACAAAACCACTTCTTAACTTGTTTATTAATTCAATTTCCAAACTCAATAACATGAAAGTAGAATAAGCATAAGAACAACGACCATAAAGCCATAACACATGAACACCAAGATTTTTACGTGGAAAACCCAAAAAGGGAAAAACCACGGTGAGTGTTACCTGACAATATATTATGATAGCTCAATATTGGATTACAAGAAGGCTCACTGCCCTATGAAGAAGTGGTCATTGTACAAAGGCTCACTGCCAAGATAAAAGAAGAAAGAAGAAGAATTGGCTCACTGCTAGAAGATGAACTATTGTTCATGCATCTACCACATGCTGGATCATAGTTCCATTGAAGGATCAATATACAGATTCAAAGGTCTTAATTTGTTCTACCCTGCTTCTCAATTCAACTACATATACTCTGTTTTCTGTCCTTGTTCAACTTTTTCTATTCTGCACTCTACTCATAAACCTACATACTTTGAATTTGCACACTACGCATCACATAAAACAACACCCAACAACAAATTCAATCAAGTATATATATTCGCTACAAGATTTAACTCATAATCTGGTTGGCAAGCAAAACATAAACCGTGTACACAAATACTACATCTTGTCAGCTTGAACTTGTGTACAATCTACAATGTGGACCAAGCCAAACATATAATGATCTTCCTATAGGTCGGCACAAATCATACAACCACTTATATTTATTCCTTAAACAATATATCTTCTCTGCATATGAATTTTCCATGCCTGTCAGCCTATCTCTTAAGAGCACACTTAACCAGTTCAACTGTCACTTCACAACTTTCATTGTAGATCATATATGACTCTAAGAATCACATCAAACACTCATCTTTGACCTCTTAACATGTCTTCAAAACCACAAGACAAAGTATGTAATTGCGGAGGAATGCAAACCCTTTTTCTCAGGCATAGTGCACTGTTCTTGACTTACTTTGTTCATCCAAACTTAACTAAATCATGGTATATCTTCTGGAGATCTTTCAGAACTTGAAACCTTGGATATTTCACCTTCAAGCAACTGTGAACAACATACCTAAATCGTATACCTTGACCATCAACTGCGGAGGAATACCACTTGAGTCTGCTACTAACTTTGTGTTATCAGTACTTAGCCATTCTGCCTTAGTCTTTTGTGTCCGGACTAGATCCTTGTGTGCATGTTGTTTCCAAGTTGAGTTCCCAATCACCCTTAGCACCATCATGCTCTATTTGCCTTGTTGCCATCAATGACAACATTACCCAATCACCAGTGTCTCTTGACTATGTTGCCAACAATCTCCCCCTTTGGCATTGATGGCAACACTTAGTGAAAAATGTGTATCTGCTCCCCCTTACTTTGTATTTCCTCTCCCCCTAAGGTGTTTGTCCATTTTTCACTGGTCTTCTTCTCCCCCTTTGACATCAATGGCAAAGGTGTATGTACAAGAGTTAAAATTGGACCAAAAGTGCAAAAAGAAATCTTCATACTTTGCTGCATATGTACACATACAATACTTCAACTTAATTAGTTGCCGGTGAAAGAATATCCTTATACACAATCTTTAATTGTGTAATCTCTTCATCCCATCAAATCTTATCTCTTTCCAAAATTTGAATGTGACCATTTATTATAAAAACTGATTCTTCTACCTTTTGTACATCAGAATTTGTGTCAATTTGTGAAGCTCCCTGTGCTTCTGCCGCAATACTGATCATTAAGTCTAACTTAGGACTAATGAGTCCTCTCAACTAACACATTTTACTTTTCACCTGATCCCTCTTATTTACAATATCACTTAACTCATTATGAATATTAATAACTTGTATTTCTTTTTTGCTCACCGAATCAGCTGCTGGATCAAATGATTTAGAAATATTTATTAGCTGCTATTTTAGATCCTTTACCTTTTCTTCTAGCTCTTTAGTGGCTACCGGCCAAGATAAGCAAAATTTGTACAGGTCACTTGCTTCTTCGATAGCACTCTGTATAGCTTTCATTTTATTATCTAGTAGAGCTTTATCATTCATTATCATAGTCTTCAATTCTTTTAGTCTTTTCTCATCAAATTCTTGTCTTACTTTTGTCTCAGCAGATTTCTCAAAAGATTCAAAATGCTCACTTACAGAATTTATGAGTCCTTTAAGTTGACTTATAGAAGAGAAAGAGGTGTCTTTCTGATATGATGGCATTAGCTTCTCCAAAATGCTGGATGCCTCACCAATCAGTTCACTGTCCTGTATGTGAGACTTCAAAATTTCTTCTTGTGCCTTTGCCTACACAATTGATACTAGTTTAAATTTCTGTATTGGGGACATTGAGTCCAGATTTTTGGTCCTTGCAAAAATTTGGGTTCATCTAGGAACTATTTTTCTTTGTCCAAAAATTCTTTGATTAACTCTGTATCATCTCTTGTTATATCAGAGACTTCTTGGTTTAGCTTTGGAGCATCTAAATCCATAGCTTCATTTCAACCATCTCTTTGTTCCAGTGCAGGGGTTTCCTTGTCTTGTTTCTCTTCTTGATCATTGGCTTTATCCATTCTTATCTTGTCACCTATTTGTTGTTTCAGAGATAGACTAGTCTCAATAACTGTAGCAGGGGCTTCCTTCTTTTTAGCCACTTTGTTAGCTAACCCTTGATCCAAGTTCGCTTCCAAAAGATTTTCTATATTACTGTCATAGATTGTTGGGAGATGAAATTGTCTTAGCACTCTCAAGATGATTTATTTAGTCTCCTTTGATACTCTTTCAATGTCATATCTCATAAGAATGTTCATTCTCCTTTTTGTTTTGAATTCATTTTTAAGAGCTTTGGAGATCATGTTCTTTTCTTCTAGGGTGATCTTCGGACATAATCTAACAAGTGTGTGCTCTCTGATTTCAGTATCCTTGGCCATGGTAGTTTCTTTCCTTGCATACATAATGTTGTTCAAGCTATTAGGAAGATCACCAATGAGTTTAATAAGAGCCTTGTTGTATATGTTTAAATACTTTACAATGGCATCTTCCAAAACCCTTTTATTTGCATCATCATAATTATCATAGAATTAGGCTACTGGTTTCAAATATCCATCCACTGTGATAGCCTTGAGAACATCCCCTGGATTTGGTTGTGATTGTCTTGCTCTTTTCTTTGTTGAGTCCTTACCCGAGGTTGTCTTTTTACTACTTTCAAATACTTTGGTACCCTTAGTTTTCATCCTTTTTTACTTCATTTGTTTCTATTTCTTCTTCATCAACACTTATACTTTCATGCATCGTTTTTGCTTTGGTTATCACCATTTTCTGCCTAGGTGCCTCCATACTTGTAGATTGTGTGGGACCAGAGGATGCAGATGTTGAACCTCTTGTTGTTCTTTTTGATGCTTTAGGCCTCTCTGGTTTCTTCTTAGGCTCTTCTTGAGCCTTGACTGGTTCATTTTCTTCCTTTTCTTCTGCTGCCTTTTCAGTTTGTGCTTTTTCCCTTGCTTCTTTCACTTGTTCTTTTGTGAAACCTTGTTTCAGGGCAAAATCCTCTGCAACTCTCCACATTTTTTTGGAGATTTCAGGTTTTCTTACTTCAACATGAATTTTAGCAGACAGTTCTTCATATGTTCCAAACCTTTCCTCTTTGGGGTCCCTGGGCTTGCTTAGCATGTGTTGTGCATAGTTATCTAGAATAGCTTCATCCACTTCATAGCCCATTGGCATAACCCAAATAGTTCTAGGCTCAACAACCTCCATCATGCATTGGTCTAGGGTTACAATAAAGCATATGCCATCCTTTTACTTATCCACAATTGCTTTTGGAATTCTTTCTCTCGATTGCATCATTCTCTGGAAGTTCTTAAAATAGCCCCATAGGGCTATGTTTTGTTCATCATAGTTTTCAATGCTATTTAAATGATCCTTAATTTGTACAGCAACTAGCTGACTATTCAACCAAAATAAATTCTTTATTTTTGGCAACTCATGCATGAAATAGAAAAACAAACAGATGATCAACATACCAAATTTGAAGGGCTATTTGCTTTCTTTTGACTTCTTTAGGTTCTCCATTACTTGCTGTCAGAGCAATTCACAGATATCATAGTCGACATTCTCCTTAATCATCTGGTAGGTAGTATATATGGCAGTCCTAGAAATAGAGTTCTCCTGGTTAGTGAAATAGACTTTGTATACCAACACCATGGACGCAAATCTTACAACATGATCTTCAATATCATTGATTGTTAAAGCCCTTTTATCAAATTTTGCTCTGATGACCGCTATTATTGTATCATTCTTTATAGGTTTCAACATGGGTACCCTACCGGTAGAATTTAGTCCAGTCACAGCCCTAATTGCATCCTTGGTAATCTTGAAGGGCTGCCCCAACCACATGAATTCATCGTGGATTCTACTCAAGATGTATCGGACCCATTCATCTTCCGCAAACATAGGGAAGTATTTATATTGAATGAATTTCTTCACCTCCAGAGCTCTGTATTCTTCTTTCAGCTCAAATTGATCACCGCTTAGATGATTCTGATATAGGTATGAGAATCTACTGTCCCCATGCTCTTTTAGGGCAATATGGATGTAAGCCCTAACATCTTCCGCGTGCATAACTCCATATGGTATATCAAAAAATGCACCTATTGGATCAACTACTATTGATTTGCATGGATGTTTTTTGAATTTTGGCCTCGACCTTTTAGTTATATCGATCACATGAGGTGTTGCCATTTTTAAATAAATTCATAGTGGGGTTTTGAATCTGGAAAATACCTCTTTTCGCTGAATTAGGGTTTTTCTTCATCTTGTCTTGATTTGCTTTAGAAATCACTGAGTTGCTTGGAATTTCACTTCAAACTGCGTTAAACACTTGGAAGATTAAATGCAAAGTGATTAATCTTTTACAAATCTAAGCCTTTAAACCCCTTGAGATCTTAACTTAATCGTCATAAATGCGGTCTTTCAAAAAGCTATCAAACACTTCTCAGTCAGCCACAGTCAATCCAAATTGCTTTGCGATGCTCCACATTAGATCTTTTTCTATCAGAATTTCTTTCAGAGACTTTGTCATAGAGTTCTTCATAACATACCTTAGTGCCAGTTTTCAGCACTAACTTTCTGGCTGGGGGGGATTTTGGATTTTCAACATAGCTCCCCCTGAGCTAGAGCTCCCAATTTACTTCCAGAGGAAGTATCTGCACCAGATGCTGGTGCGGATCCATCCTTGACCTCAATTACTTCTTTCTTGAACCAGATCTTGTCCATTTCTTTCTCAGTTTCAACCGGATCAAATTTTTCTTTTCCCTTATCATTCCTCTGCTTTGTTTTCCTTTCTTCAACATAGTAGTTTCTTTTGACATTCTTGCTTCTGCAAAATCTTGCAACATGTCCAAACTTGTTGCAATTGTAGAACACAATGTTTCCCTGTCCTTGACTCCTTTCTCTAAATGAATTCATCCTTTATTTGCATTGATTAGCCGTGTGTCTAAATCTATTGCAAACAAAACATCTTCCATTGAATGATTGAGTATTCCTTGAATTGTGAAAGCCATTTCTTACCAGACTTTTGCATTCATTTGATCTATGACCATTTTTCTTGTAATTGAAGCATTGACTAGAGAATGATGAAACATTTTGATTTATTCTACTCCTACATTAAGTAGCTTTATGACCAAACTTTTGCAATTAAAACAATGGCCATTGAAAGATGGGTACCTTTGAGCATTTGGTTGTCTGACCGGAGGTCTTCTAGGTCTTCTTTTTTGATTCCTGAATTGGTTGCCTTTGTTTTGCTTCAACATAAAGTTTCCTTGACCTAATTTTGAACTTTCTCCTTTTTCAAATCCTAAGCCTTGCTTATCATCTAAACTCTTTTGACTATCAATCATCTCATCAAGTTTTGCAGAACTTATCTTGAACTTTTCTTCATAGCTCTTGGCTTTTCCCAAGTCTATTTTCAGGCTCACAATTTCTTCTTCCAATTTGGCACATTCTTCTATCTTGCTATTTACCATCAGATTAAGATCTTCTTCTGCTTTACCTCTTTTAATAACTTCCACTTTCAAATCATCCAGGTTCTCATTTGTTGATAACAATTGTTCACTAACATCTCTATATTTTTCTTTGAATTTCTTGACTTGTTCTTTCAGCTTTAAAATGCATTCATCAGCTTCTTGAATGTTGTCCTTCAGATCCCTGATTTCTACTTCAAAATTTTCAAGATCAGCAAGAGTTGCTTCCAATTCAACATTGTTTTCATATGAAAAGTTTCCATATCTCCTGTCTGCCATGAGTGAACTCTCCCGGATCTTCCTCAAGCTGTTAGGCTTCTTCCAAGGAACTTGACTCTGATACCAATTGTTGAATATAAGGAATATTGAGAGGCGGGGTGAATCAGTATTCCACAAAACCACTTCTTAACTTGTTTATTAATCCAATTTCCAAACTCAATAACATGAAAGCAGAATAAGCATAACAACAACAACCATAAAGACATAGCACATGAACACTATAATTTTTACGTGGAAAACCCAAAAAGAGAAAAACCATGGTGAGTGTTACCTCACAATATATTATGATAGCTTAATACCAGATTACAAGAAGGTTCACTACCTTAGGGCTCATTGCCCTATGAAGAAGTGCTCACTGCACAAAGGCTCACTACCAAGAGAAAATAAGAAAGAAGAAGAATTAGCTCACTGCCAGAAGATGAACTATTGTTCATGCATCTACCACATTCTAGATCACAGTTCCATTGAAGGATCAATATACAGATTCAAAGGTCTTCATTTGTTCTGCCCTGCTTCTCAATTCAACTACATTTACTCTATTTTCTATCCTTGTTCAACTTTTTCTATTCTGTACTCTTTTCATAAACCTACATACTTCAAATTCGCACACTATGCATCACATAAAACAACACCCAACAACGAATTCAATCAAGTATATATATTTGCTACAAGATTTAACTCATAATCAGGTCGGCAAGCAAAACATAAACCGTGTACACAAATACTACATCTTGTCCGTTTGAACTTGTGTACAATCTGCAATGCAAACCAAGCCAAACATATAATGATCTTCTATAGGTCAGCACAAATCATACAACCACTTATATTTATTCCTTAAACAATATATCTTCTCCACATATGAATTTTCCATGCCTGTCGGCCTATCTCTTAAGAGCACACTTAACCAGTTCAACTGTCACTTCACAACTTTCACTGCAGATCATATACGACTCTAAGAATTAACATGTCTTTAGAATTGTAAGACAAAGTATGCAACCGCGGAGGAATGCAAACCCTTTTTCTCAGGCATTGTACACTGTTCCTGACTTAACTGTGTTCACCTGAGCTTAGCTAAATCATGGTATGTCTTCCAGAGATCTTCAGAACTTGAAACCTTGGATATTTCACCTTCAAGCAACTGTGAACAACATACCTAAACCACATACCTTGACCATCAATTGCGGAGGAATACCACTTGAGTTTGCTACTAACTATGTGTTGTCAGTAAATAGCCATTCTACCTTAGTCTTTTGTGTCTAGACCAGATCCTTGTGTGTAGATTGTTTCCAAGTTGAGTTCCCAATCATCCTTAGCTCCATCATGCTCTATTTTCATTGTTGCCATCAATGACAACATTACCCAATCAACAGTGTCTCTTGACTATCTTGCCAACATAGCCCCCTTGGGTGTAAGATCCCTTACAATTATGTCCTTGCATGCTATAGGCTCCAAATATTTCTTACAACATCCTATAGTTGTCCACATCACATATCCATTATCTCCAAGTTTCTAAATGAAGTGAAAACTTTCCATTGATTCTATTTTATGTCACATGTTTAGGTCTAGTGGCAACCTATTTTGTCTTTTTACTACATCTTCTACTCATTTCCCTAACAAGTGTCCATACTAAGAACTAATCAATAGATTGTCATAGAAGTTTCTAGAAAGTTTTAGGTTTCTACAAGTCAATGTCTAGGCTTCCCCCCTAGGTGTAAGGAGTAGATTAGGCCATCCATTGGCTGTAAGTTTTTTTAGACTGTAGTTTTTCCATTAGAATATGCTAAAAATTTCTAGGAACCTTCCTTTCTTCATTTCGATCATTTTACAAAACCACCATTTTCCATTCCAAGTGCATCTTGAACCACTTTTTCTATATTTTGTACTTACATGCTTCTATTTTCAAGTGTGTGTGTGTGTTTTCCATTTATTGTCTTGTCACATCTAGTCTCTCATCTATAGTTTATCCTAGCCCTCTTGTTAGGTGATTAATGTTCATTTAGGTTTAAAAGGACTTATTTGCATTGTTTACGCCAATTCAATTACATTACATTACCTAGAATACTTTTAAAAGAATTAATCACACTATCTTCTATTTTTAGGTTCTTTTAGTTTGCACTAGAGAACATTTGACCTACTCTAGCTCATTGTGGTAATCCCATATAGTTAAATTATGATCATCTACTCCTATCTAGAGGTGTCACTACCAAGAGAAGAAATAGTTGCATATCTTTGCCATGAAATATGTGATAGTTGGTTATATGTTATATCAAAGAAGCATAAATAGACTATTACCTCATAGTGCCAACAAAGATGAGTCCCAACAAGTCTTAGAAGAATGTCATATCAGAATTTGTGAAGGAAACTTTAGTTGTCATTCCATGAAAAGAAAAGTTCATTATTTGGGCTACTACTAGCCCACCCTCAAGATTGACAAGACAATATTTGCAAGGAATTATTCCAAGTATTAGATATACATGCATGCACTCCATTATTCAACTAAGGATTTAAAACCTATCATTATTCTAGGGCCATTATCCACCTAGGGATTTGATCTCATTAACAAAATTACTCCACCATCCTCTGACAACCATACGTTCATAATAATAGTGATCGAGTATTTCAAAAAATAGGTAGAGGTTATGCCTCTTAGCACTATTTTAGGTCTAGTCATCTACAAATTCATCTTCAATCAATAATTTATAAGTTTAAAGTGCCTCAAGTTTTGATCATAGATAATGCTTCATCTCTCAAGAACTTATAGATGTGAGAACTCTACAAAATGCTTTATATAACCCACAACTTTGCTTTTGTCTATTACCCTTGGGCCAATGGAAAATTAGAATCCAATAATAAGACTTTGAACGCTATACTTGTAAAAATGATCAAAGAATCCAAATGATATTGGTACTTGTAACTTAATCCCAATTTACGGGCTTACAAGACTAATATATGCACACCTACAAAAGTAACCCCTATTATCTCATGTTTGTCTTGGAAGTAGTTTTTACCCTAGAGGTAGAACTCTAGAGTCTTTACATCTTGTACAAGGCCTCCTCAATCATGAGGACTATCAAGTGGATAGATCGGTGGAGATAGACATATTAGATGAAAAATGGATTAGATTATCTTAAATGCATGAGAATCATCTAGTCAAAGTAAGTTTTCAATATAGTAAAAAAAGTGTCTCCTTGTCTCATCAAAGTGTAGGACCTTGTCATAATAGACAACCTAATCAATAAAATAGTTATTCAAGGATACAAATCTAAATCTATTTGGATTGGCCCCTATCTAGTCAAGTATGAAATGGGTAATGGTGCTTTCCATGTGTGCATAGTGGAGGATGAAGAATTTGGTGAAACCACTAATGCATTTTACCTGAAAAAGTATTACATATAAAAAGTAGAAAAATTAAAATAATAACCAACTTGCATTCATTATTTTTAATACATCATGTTGTGTTAGTTATGCTCTTATCTAATGTTTTCCTTAGTAGGAGTCATAATTTACAATAAAAAGTAACTCATCAATACAATAAAAGAGTTCTTCTTGCCTCATTAAGTGTGGGACCTTGTCCTCATAATAGATAACCTAATCGACAAAATAGCCAATAATGGTCAAAAATTTAAACCTACTTGAATTGGCTCCTATCTAGTCAAGGATTAATTAGATAATGGTGCTTTCCATTTGTGCATTAGGGAATATGAATAATTTCCAAGTGAAACTGTCAACACATTTCACTTGAAAAAGTATTACATATAAAAGGCAAAAAAATTAAAATGAAAACAACTCACTTGCATTCATTATGTTTAGTACATCATCTTGTGTCAGTCATGTTCTTCTCTAATTTTTTCCTTCTGAGTCATACATTACTATCATATTATCCAAATATGCTAGGTCATGGGATTCCCACCTTCATAATCTAGTCCCCCTTGCTTCCTAACAAGTTTTGAACAAGTTTAGATTAAACATTGAATTGATTTTGGTCTAAACTAGTATTACCACCTTTTCCCTAGATAAAGTATCTAGGGATATGGTATTAACTAGAATCAAATTTAGGTTGGTCCTCCCCATTATTGAAAAACCTTAGCAAAGGTAAAAGTCTCAAAAAATAAGAGGAATTCATTGATTATAGTTAGTTTATTACACTCCACTTGCCTATCCTTGATCCTTGATGGTGAGCCCTCTCTTTTTCTTGATTTCATGGGGTCAGGATAGGGGGTACAAAGTTCCCTTACTCACCTATACCTAACTTAGAGTAGTGAGAACTTGCTTCTTCCAGGTAGCATGGGGCTAGGTATAGGGTATCTATGTTTAAAAACAAAATATAAAAGATAAAAAGAAATTCAAGAAAAATAAAAGAAATAATAAGGTAAAAAATAAACAATAAATGTATCCAACTTATTTAGAAAGACTACTTAATGCTAAGAATTCTCCCCTTCCATTGATCTAACCAGTTGGCCATATATGATCTCTAATTCTAGGGAAACACCTATAAAGCTTAAAGTACCTAATCTATCTTATTTTAATTTGTAATTAATATCGACTAGGATCAATCCCTTGTCCAACATGAGCTTACTCTACTTCTTCCCTTCCACATATGTTGTTCCTATGATTCTTATTTTACATCTTGTATCCCATAATCTTAATGTATAGGATAATGTAATAGTTAACCTACAATTCTCCTATAGACAAAATTAAAAAAGAGCATACTATCATTGTAAATAGCACAAACAAATAAATAAACTATTGTACAATCATACATTGTAAAAATATCCATACATATCCATATACACATATGCATCCATCAATAAACAAAACATATACAAAATAAATTGCTAAATCTAAGTCCTCCATGTGCACAAATGGAAATAAATATGAATCAAGTCAATTATAAATAATATGAGACAATTCAAAAAGTGTCTATGTATACATGTCTATCAATATATGTCTCAATGAGTATAATAAGGTCTCCCTCATAGGGGAAGTTTAATGCTAGCCATAATCTACTTGCTGTTATGGAGTAAAATGTGTACCCTTGCCATTTTAAACCTAGTTTAGCACCCAGGTGGACTTAAAACAATTAATTATCGATCTTGATGAATAAACCCCAAAAAATAAAGTTAGGACTGGTCTAAGCCCACTTAAATGGACACTCTCTAGAGTTTGTGGGGCTAAAGGACCAGGGCGCCTAGCGGCCTAGTCCCAGATGTTAGCCTTGACCCTATTTTTGTGGTGTCGGCTTATAACACCTCCTTGGTTTATCCATGTTGGCCCCATTTGTTTTTATTCATTGTTGGTGAGCAGGAATGCATATAAAAGCAAGTTAGTTTATTCATTTAAACATCTAATCAATCTAGGCACACTTGCACTCTCTCTTCTTCTCTCTCATGCTCTCTATTCTTCTCTAAAGCTCTCTATGGTGGATTATTGTTGTTGCACTAACTTCTTGCAGGTCTTGTGAAGATCTCTCTACTTCTTTGGGCTACACCAACTTCTTGACTCAAGTCGTGATGCCACATCAAGAAAGCTAGGGTTTCCATGCTCATGGTGACTCCTTTCCTTTATGCTTTGTTATAGCATTCCATTCTACTTCAGATTTGCCTCTGCCCTCCTAGGGCACACTCTCTTTATCTATCATCATTGGTATTGTGGAGGTGGAAACACCATTCACAGAGCTTGACTTAGGAAAGATCCTAATTAGAACCAACCTTCTTTCCTTCTTTCTTGTGTGCAGGTCACATCCAAAGGAATCTAAAGATAACAAGTTACAAGAGATAGGAAGACACATAGGCCAAGGCACTTAGATCTAGAAATCTTGCAAAACCCTAATTTGGGACCATGGCGCCTAGTGCCCCTATCCCCCTTGTTTAGATAACCAAAAACTTCTCGAATCAGGCTCTATTATCTCTATTCATCTCTTCCTTGCCACTGCTTTCTAGGTTTTCAACGGTTTCAAGTTTGTGACACCCGATCTCTCTATTTTAGCCCTAGAAACCCTAGATTTGGTAATTAGTCATAAGATCTCTCTCCTTGGAAACAAAGGACCAATCAAGAGACCTCTCATATCTCCTTTGAGGACTGTAGCTAATTATTGAGTTTCCTTGATTCGTGTTCCAATGTTATGTGGAGAAGGATTGATTTATGGTGATGTACATGTTAGCCCAGATCTCATTTTCTACATAACATTTTGGTGAACCTAACGTATCTTGCACCCTTGCATCCTTCTTGCTTCAGATCTGAGTTATTTTCTACCCTAGATCTGATTAAGTTACATTCATTCATCATTTGGCATACTTTCATAGCTTATTTTTACATTATTTCATTGTTAGGGTATACAAAAACCTTGCATTCCTAGAAAATCTAGTTAGTCTTGAACCTAGGGTTTGTAGATTAGTGAGTTTTTTCAGATCTTAGTAGCATTTTTAGGTTGATTAAAGTGATTTAATTTGTTGTACCTTATCATTCTTGGTGTTTAGAGAATTCTTGCATCTTGGCATTTGAAACTAGAAAATCAAGCTTTTGGTGTAGGTTTAGAAAAAAAACATATTTATCACATTGTTTATATTCCGAAAGTTTAGATCATTATAACATGATATAAATTTATGATTTTTTCATCAGATCTGATTGGTATTGCATTATGTAATCATTTCCTAGTGGTATATTTTGAATTATCACTTATTCATTATTAGGGTTTTAAAACAAAAATTGCATTTTTGGAAAACCTAGCTAGCATAGCATCTAGTGTTTATTAAGTACAATCTTATTTCAAATATTGGTGATGTTGGGTTAGTTGTTAAAATTTGATTTAACATTGTTGTAGCTGTTTAGGGTAAAATTGGGATTTGTTTAATGTTTTAGTTGTTTAGATGTTTGAATCCTCCTTTCACCCTATACATTCAAGGATCTAGTGTCGAGTGGCAATTCACTATCATACCCTAGATCATTGTGAAATGTAAGGAAGCTTGGATTAGGGTGTTTAATTATCAAATTTCCTTCTCTTATGCTTAATTGACCATTAAAACCCTAATTTCACAAATATGACTATCAATGGAAGAATAACAGAAAAAGCTCTTGTAGACGGGAGTAAAATACCAAATCATAGAGTACCTATTTTTAGAGTTCCAAGGAGTAAAAGTCGGGGACACAGGAGCAGGTGCCCAAGTCCAAGGCCCTAGTTTTTGTCAAGATCTAGAAACTTAGTCTGCAACTCTTTCCCACTGTTCTAGAGATTTTTCCATCATGGAAGTTGGAGGACTATTGAGCGGGCACACAAGTCAAGGGTGCTATTTTTCCTTCTATTCTGCAATTCTGACACTTCAAGATTCCTTCCTACAACTCCACTTTTTCCAGCTCCGCAACCTGTAACATGTAACCATGAAAACTTTGGGAGGGGGTTGTGGTGTTTAGATGCTTGCCTCAGTCAAGCCCTAGAGGACACTTAAGTCTCTGAACACTGTTGTCAGATAGAGAGTGCATGCCCTTGTGAGGCAAAGGTAAAAACCAAAGGAAATGATGATGAAAAAACAATATAATGTCACCTTGTAGTGAAGATCTCATGGAGGAAGATGCTCTTCATTCCATGATGAAATGGATGCTCAAATCTGCAAACACAAACACATAAACCACATAAATCTGATCTTGCAACAAAATGAAAGCCTTGAATCACCTTGAGAACACTTGAACATCACAATTGCCATCTAGTTGAAATCTAGTTTACAAATGAATGCCTAAACATGCTTTTATATGCAACTACAAACACTCCCGCCAAGATTTTTGTAATTCAAACTTACCTTGTTAGCAAAGGACCCAAATAATGGTCATAAATTGACACCCAAAAATTGGGGCTGCCCCAAAATAGGCTAGGACTAGGGCACGAGCACCCAAGTCCTCCCCCCTATTTTGGGTAGGGTACAACTCAAGGGGTCCTCCTAGGTCCCATTTGTCATGTTACCTAGGAATCATTCCATCGGGATGCCAAATTATGAAGTAAGATGTCCTAAATGCATGCAAAAAACCTGAGAGCTAAACCTTATGAGGGAAAAGCCACCAAGGGGACATTTTCTGATGTTACATTTAGCCCCCACTTTAATATATGTATAAATGTGAGCCCAATACATGCATTAAAGTAAGGTCACAAACACAACAAATACATCAAGCACAGAGAAGACACGCTAATCACATAAAAAAATAGTAATAGGCACGCAAAACATGAAGAAGACAATTATAGTCACGTAGAACACGGAGAAGACAATCAATGTATAGAAGACACATTAATGCATGGAAGACAAAAATGATATCTTTTCTTTTCTTTTCTTTTTCTCATATATATATGAAATGCAGATGCAAGTACTAGAAAGTAAACAAACCTCCCATAATACATGATGCACTCATTGTGCAGGTCTTTGTATATATGGGGCAACACACACGCAAGACATGCAAAACCTCCCAAAATGTAGGAAGCACAACCTGAAGGCACTGGTCTTTATTCTGCATATGGGCCTACAAACACGCCGCACAAAACAAGCATGCCAAAACACACACTTGAAGACACGGAGAAAACATAGTAGACAAGCAATGGTGTGTTCCCTATTTCTAGGCTCATCACCATCTCAGGCACATTACAGGCACACATCGATGATTGGGCTTCTCCACAACAATCACTAAAAAAATGCTTAAGGGTTGAGTTAGTCGTAGAACCGCTCCCCACCTCCGCAGAGGACTTTTGAAAATGATAGGATGACACAATATGCTCTGAGAAATACACCATCCCCACCTCTGCAGAGGGCTTAAGAAAAAGGATATGCTTGATATCCCACCTCTGTAGAGGGCTTACATGATTGATTGATTGATTGCAAAAAAATTAGGATGCATGATGCACTCATCGCACAGGTCTTTGCACCTGAGGGTAAACACATTGCTAACATCTATAATAGACAGCTTACCTTATATATGTCCCCACCTTAAGGTGGTTGATATCAAGTATCGATATCAAGCACGTTAAGGTAGGAAGAAAACACACAAGGGAACATCAAATTTTGTAAAGCCCATGCCCCCCAGAGGTGACATGTACTTCACGATCACCAAATGTTCCCACAAACACATCCTTACAAGAAACAACAACATCAATGCATAAGATTAACCACACAAAAAGCCAAGGTTATACAACAAATTCAGAGTTCGAGGATAACCGTGGGGCTATATCACGAAGCTCTTTGAATCGAGTACCACTGAGGCTAGATTCAAAGACAAACAAAGGTGCATAGAGTAGCAGTATTGTTAAGGTTTGTAAATGCGATAGAAACATCATGAAATTCACTACACAGAAAGTACGAGTGCTTCCACTAGCCAAGCGTCAGATAAAATATACAACCCCATCGTCATATTAGGAAATAAGTCCATTTTTTGATTGCTCTCGAAAAGGACACTAGGTTCGCATCAGTATAAATGTTTGTCATCATCCGCCCGTTAGATGGAAACACTAGAGGAAAGGAAACAATAAATAAGAGAGGAGAAACAAGTGTCTTAGGGACAACCACATAGGAGGGTGCCCCCAGTGTCACCAACTGCAACGCTATGTCTGCAAGACACAACACACAACAATGAAATCAGAGAGAGAGGAAATATAGAAGAATGATGATACAAATAGAAGAAGGTCACAATAGAGGCAGTCTCCTGGTATCCTAGACCTTACGGGAGAATCTGAGGTCATCCCAGGAGGCCTAAACAACACATAACACATCACGGGGGAAGCACATTACGAGAGAGATAAAGGGTTAGAGATACTTACCTATAGGGTCTTTGTATTAGATCTTGGAACTTGCAAACCTCTTGGAGAGGTACTCGATCATGTTTAATGCAAAATTTGAGTGGTTCTTATGAAAGTTTTATTTATTATCATATGATGCTTGTTTTGTGATTTCTTGTTGAAATGAGACTTTTTGTTGCTTATGAGGGGGAGAACCACTATTATTTCCGACTGTTGATTGTAGTTTTACTCTTTTCTAATTTTTAGCGAGTTTTCTTTGTTTAATCTTTCTAGACCGGTAACAAGAATCATCCTGTACCATCGTACTCGTTTGTATCGGTTGTTGTTCTTGCTTTTCTGATATATTTTGATTATTTCCCAATCCATATAAGGATAATGGAGGAGGAACCTCAGTGTAAATTCCATTCCTTCATGGGTGAGGTGGATTATCCACTTGTTTCTTATCTATTTCAATCATTCCCACGATGCTATCATAGTCCAAGTAAACATCCTCATCTGCTTCTACTAAACCTTGTTCCAACATATTGTTTTCAGTATGTTTAGGAAAGGATTAGTGAAGATTTGTAAATTCTAATTTGGTGAAGCAACCAACTTGTTTCCATTATCATTCACACCTGATATGTGGATGACATTTGAATCAATGAGGTCTTGTATCTCATGTTTAAGATGCATACATCATTTAATGTCATGTCCTTGTGTCCGATGATAATGACAAAAGGTATTAGCATTGAAGTAAGGTCCTTGTTTACTCGGATCAATAGGCTTGATCGGGGGAAGCTTCAGAATGTTATTACTCACAGCTTGATTCATGATAGAATGATAAGACTTAGATATTAGAGTAAATTTTCTTGGTTGATACGATGCTTTCTTTGGATTAGTGATAGCTGAAATATTTGAAAAGTTGTTCATATTTGGCCCATTAATCTTGATGAAGCTCATGTTATTATTATTCCTCTTAAAGTTGTTTTGTGATGATCCACCTGTGGATTGACCAACTTGAGCCGATGAGTTTTGGTTTTCATACTGACTAGACGAAAGTTGATAATCATGAAGGGCGGTGTATAAATGTTGAAAGGAGTTATACTTCATCAAAAGAATCTTATCACGAATATTAGGTTGTAGATTTGTAATGAATATCTTCTGAACATTTTCATCTTTCATCTGATATTGAATCTGTACATAAAGTCCTTGATATCGACTAATGAATTCAATCAACTTTTCTTTCAGACCTTGTTTGTATTGAACCAAGTCAATAAGCGTGACTTGGGGTTTGAATTTGCTTGAAAATGTTGTAAAAATTGATCAATCAATTGTGAAAAGGAGTGTATTGAATTCGGAAGCAAAGAGCAAAACCATTCTAAAGCAGTATCTTTGAGAGATTGCGGGAAAAGTTTTGCCAACAAATCCTCTTCAAAATAAAAATCACTACACATAGCTGTAAATGCTGCCACATGGATATTAGGATCACCTTTTCCACCATATTTTTCAAAGCGAGGAGTCTCAAACCTCTCAGGCATAGGAATTCTCAAGATTGCATATGAAGGGGATTACGGGCATGATATGTTGGTAGACTAGGATACGAAGAATTTGTCAAGTTTGTTACCTTTTGTTGTAAAGTAGTCATGCCTTGTAAAAGTTGGTTTAGGATGGCATCATTAGGAGATGTGGTTTGTTGTGAGGAATTAGAACCAAAGTGAGGAGGTGAATGAGCTTGAGATATGATAGGCAGAGGCTGAGAATATGTTAACGGTAGTTGGACATAGTGATAGGTGGAAGATGGTTGTGAGTAGGTAATGGGTGGTTGGAAATGAGTGGAATAGATAGGTGGTTGTGAACAATTATGCATAGAGGAGGTCCCTTTAGGAACCAAATTTTGATAATTGAATCCCACAGCTTTGTAATTAGTGCCATTAGATACTCCAATACGAGTCGTAGCATCACTACAAGCATTTGCATCAGTTGTTAAGGTCGTTGATGTAAAAATAGATATTCCCGTAGTTGGTATAGGTATGGATACTTGAGTATGAGATGGTGATAAAGTGTTATTTATCGCTTGTGCACATTCGGTCATTGGCATGATATTGGTTTGTACAATATGTGCTAGACCATGAATTGCATTAACACCATCTTGTCCCTCTTTTATCAATTCTCTTATATTATGAATTGTAGGGACAACTTCTTTCGCTATTCTCTCATTTTCCATAAATGATTAAAATTGTGCTAGCTCTTTATCCAATTTTTCTATTTGCTCATCAGATACATATCCTGTTGCCTCAATAGTATCATCAACATCATGAAAAGTTTGTTCTTCCATTGTACTTGTAATGGTTGTAATGTCTTGTAACATTTGGGTTTCTCCTTTTGTAAAGAAGGTGTTCAAAGTACCAACTTCTTCAAGAGCACTAGATCCCATGTGTCTTATGATTCTTATTAAAGGAATATTTCTCTTAGGATAGCGAGTTATTAGATGCATGCAACAATATGCTCAAGTTTAGGCTTAGGATATGTTGTTAATGCTTGATTTTTATACTTTTTCCAATGCAAATGAATGGAACAAAGAGATGTTGTAAATGTTTTGATCAAGGGAAGAAATTTATATGTCTGATATTAGTCCAAAATAGAAATATGTTCCTTCTCAACACACTCTTGATGCAAATCCAAGATAATGCCAAGTCGAACTATAGTGAAAATATGTCAAAATACGCATTTTTTTCACCAAAACTCAATGCAAAAGAGCATAACAAGGGTGTTGTGAGGAAAGTGATGATGGAAAGAAAATAATATCAGTAATAACAGCCATTTGGTTCTAAAATACCCAACACAACATGCTTGGAGTCCAAACTAGGTCAAACCCTAGGGCAAAAATAGCCAAAATATGCAGTTTTTCACCAAATTTTCAATACAAGATCCCGTTAAAACGGTGTTGTGAAGATTTTTAGGAGGGGAAGAAAATTAACAGCCAATTAATGCAAAAATACTTTTCACAACATGCCTATGGTGCAAGTTTATAGAGTCGATAAGGCCAATTTTAGTAAAAATCGTTGTTTTTGAAGCCCTAGGTTTGAGATGTTGACACAAAATGCTATGTGAATGTTTTGAAGTCTGATTTATGATTAGAATCAAGTGTACTCAGATCTGAAAATGATTTCCAAGCCCTTATATGCAAAATGCCAATGCAAATCTAATGAAAATGCATGAAAATTGCTAGTTTTTTGTTAAAAATTTCTATGCAAAAAATGCAAATATTTTGAATCTAAATGCAATTTACACTAAAATGCAAGACTACAGCCAAATAAAAATTTGAATGAGCCTCTAAAATTAGTAGAAAAATCTGAAAGAAGATTTTTTCTACTAACCCTAGATTTTGGAATTACTAGGTTTAATGAAAATTGTCAAAATTTCTACAAAAGCCTAGCAAATTAATGATGAAAATGCAATGCAAATTTCTGAATTTTTGTATTTTTCTATAGTTTATATCAGATCTGATGTAAAATGAATTAGGAAAACTTAGAAAGAATTGATGCAATTTAGTAAGCCAAACAATGCAATTTTTTGAATTTTTCAAAATTTTCAATTTTTTTGAATTTTTCTCAATGCAATAAAATGAATGACTATATGAATGAATGAAATCAATCCAAATCTAAAGACAAACACTCAGCAAGTTGCAATTTAAGTCCAAAACATGGGTTCACCAAAATGTTTAGGGTAAAATTGGGTTTTTGTTTAATGTTTTAGTTGTTTAGATGTTTGAATCCTCCTTTCACCCTATACATTCAAGGATCTAGGGTCGAGTGGAAATTCAATATCATACCCTAGATCACTGTGAAATGTAGGGAAGCTTGGATTAGGGTGTTTAATTATCAAATTTCCTTCTTTTATGCTTAATTGACCATTAAAACTCTAATTTCGCAAATACGACTGTAAACGGAAGAATAACAGAAAAAGCTCTTGCAGACGGGAGTAAAATACCAAATCATAGAGTACCTATTTTCGGGGTTCCGAGGTGGAAAATTTGGGGACACAGGAGCGGGCGCCCAAGTCCAAGGCCCTAGTTTTTGTCAAGATCTGGAAACTTAGTCTGCAACTCTTTCCCGCCGTTCCAGAGATTTTTCTGTCACGGAAGTTGGAGGACTAATGAGCGGGTGCCCAAGTCTAGGGTGCTATTTTTCCTTATGTTCTACAATTCTGACACTTCAAGATGCCTTCCTGCAACTCCACTTTTTCTATCTCCGCAACCTATAACCTGCAACCATGAAAACTTTGGGAGGGGGTTGTGGTGTTTAGAGGCTTGCCTCAGTCAGGCCCTAGAGGACACTTAAGTCTCTGAACACCATTGTCAAATAGAGAGTGCATGCCCTTGTGAGGCAGAGGCAAAAAACAAAGGAAATGATGATGAAAACACAATATAATGTCACCTTGTAGTGAAGATCTCATGGAGCAAGATGCTCTTCATTCCATGATGAAATGGATGCTCAAATCTACAAACACAAACACATAAAGCACACAAATCTTCTCTTACAACACAATGAAAGCCTTGAATCACCTTGAGAACACTTGAACATCACAATTGCCATTTAGTTGAAATCTAGTTTACAAATGAATGCCTAAACATGCTTTTATATGCAACTACAAACATTCCTGCCAAGATTTTCATAATTCAAACTTACCGTGTTGGCAAAGGACCCAAATAACGGTCATAAACTGACACCCAGAAATTGGGGCTACCCCAAACTAGGGCAGGACTAGGGTGTAGGCGCCCAAGTCCTCCCCCCTATTTTGGGTAGGGTACAACTCAAGGGGTCCTCCTAGGTCCCATTTGTCATGTTACCTAGGGCTCATTCCATCGTGATGCCAAATTATGAAGTAAGATGTCCTAAATGCATGCAAAAGACCCAGGAGCTAAACCTTATGAGGGAAAAGCCCCCAAGGGGACATTTTCTGACATTACAGTAGCACATCATAATTATCATTTATGTTTAAATTGCATTCTTGCATCAAAGGATTTTGGTTTAGGGAACAAGCATTTAAGATCTAGGGTTTGATGTTAAATCCTAACTAGCCTTGCATTTAGTGGTTGTATTTGAAATCTTATTTTCAGATCTTTGCTATGTTGAATGATTACTAAATCTGATTTGAAGTTGCTGTACCTCATCATATTGGTCATATGTGTTTAATCTAGAAAGCAAGAACATTCATGCATTCATCTTCTCTTTGAAATTTGAAAGCAAAAACATAAACAAAACTATCTAAATGCAAACATGGCTTTTCTTTCATCATTTTCCAACTTTACTCGAAAGGTTTGTGGAATTGATGTTCTATTCCTTAAATATGGTAAAAACAAAGCATTTCGTATGCCCTTGTATTCCTTTAATCCCTCTCCTAAGATTCCTCATACTTATGAAGAGATCTTGGCGCAAGAGGATGAAATCATTGACACATTCCTTAACATTACTTTACCTTCTTTTCATTTGAATGACCTCTCTTCTAAAGATGTGGCATTAATGGATATTGAGCACACTACTTCTACTAATACCATAGTACATGATGATTCCATGACTCATCCTATCTATCTTCCTCCTTTGGTTGAATGTACAAGTACCTTGGATATCACTAAGGACATGAAGATCCTTGATCTTCCTCCTTTGGTTGAATGTTCAAGTACCCTAGATATCACTGAGGATATGAAGACCCTTGATATTCCTCCTTTGGTTGCATGTTCAATAACATTGGACATCCCTAAAGATACAATCATCAACATTTTTTTGAACATCACTCTACCTTCCCTTTATTCCAATGCTCTCCCTTCGAAAGATGAAGCATTAGTGGATGAAGAGCTTTCTCTCACATTGAATCCCTCGGGGATGGATGTTGAACATACTCAAAAAGAAAACAATGTCAATTCAATCATCATTAATAGACTTATTCCACCCACTAAAGGGATAGTGAATAAATGCATTAATGTTCAAAATATTCCTAAAATCATTGTACATGAGGTACCTTATCTGCCTCCTTTCTCTAAATATGTGATTACAGTTTGAGGTGTTCCAAAACCATCTTGACCACTAGGTTACATTCTCAACTATGAAAAGCAAATTAATCAAAGGAATCAAGGTGTTCAAAATGTGTTGCAACAATCTCATTATAATGTGGTTGCTCACACATAGAACACCCACAATAATAAGTAAAGCAAGAAAGTACCAAGTGTGCCCACTTCTCTTCCACCTTCTCAACCTTTTCTTTCCCCACCTCCTCATCTTTCTCAACATATTGGTTGAGAATATGATCTTTTCGAGCAACTCTGCGCTACTCTGGCTAAGATCTCTCTATGGGATTTAATACAAACATTGCCTACATACCACAAAATGCTCCAAGAAGCTCTACAAATGGTAGTTGTTCCACCTTCTGTTAGACTGAATGATGTAGCGTCTCTGTATAGTTGTATGCATGCAACAACATCAGATATCTTATTTCAACAGCATGAGCTACCTCCCATAGAAGTTCAAAACCAATATGAGCCTCTTATGATATTCGTCATTATTAATAAAATGAGGGTGAGATGCACTATGATTGATGGTGGATCAGGTCTTAATGTTTGTGGCATAGACTTGTTACATTAACCCGATATTGATACATCTTTCATCAAACCGGATAAACTCAACATCCATTGCTTTGATAATGTTGGTAAACAATCACTAGGTACAATCACCTTAGATGTTAAGGTTGGGCCTGTGACATTGCCTACCCTTATCCATGTCATGCCTAATTCTCTCGCATACAATCTTCTTCTTGGTAGACCGTGGATTCATGCCATGGGGGCAATCCCGTCTACCCTTCATCGTTCAATAAAGTTCATTTTTGAAAATAAGCTGCATACAATTGAAGCTGATCCAACACCAGAAAGTTTCTTGAAAATGGAAGCAAGACATCAAATTCCTCTAAGAAATTTGATCCCTTCTTTAACAAAATCCAAACCACTACCCTCCATTGCTAACAAAGTGTTGGTCAGGATAGTGTTGGTCCTTCAAATGCATTTTTCGGTGATGATTGTTGTTCATTATATTTTACACCCTCCTTTGTGGGTGAAAATAAAATCTCACCCTAACACCCAAAAACCTTGAAGGTAAATACATTTTCTTCAACACAATCTCATACTCCTAACAAACTTAAACGCAAGAGTAATAACGATGGAACTTTTGATATCGATGAAGATCCGCTTTCTTCTAAAGAAATGGTGGCCATTTGTGATAAAGTATCATCTCAATCTAATGAATCATCTTCTTCTAATTCATGTCTTGGTAATGACGAGGTCCCTTTAGATTTCAATCCCCATGGGCTTATTGAAACAAAGGTGTACCCTCCTCACTGATAAAAAGAATGATCCTTCTACTTCTTCTTCAACACATGATCACACTTCTCATTTCAACAAAGATAATAATGTAGTCTCTCCTCTTCCTTTGGACTTGGAGATGTGTTAAGGGTGTGGATTCAAAATTCTTTCTAAACTTGGATATAATGGAAATGGGTTAGGATGCAAAGAACAAGGAATTAAGGAACCCGTGGAACCAACACCACACTTGTCTAAAGTAGGTTTAGGTTTCTGACCTTCTTTTCTGACCTTCTTCTATGTTCTCTCCACCATGTTCACAACAAAAAAGGATTGTTTCCCACTCCACCTATATCTTCTCTTCTATCTCAACAAGAGTGTATGTTGCCGAGTCTACTCAAAGACCGTGTAATCACTCTTCCCCTCCAACACACAAAAAGATTCAACACAATAATCATTCAACACCTCATTATTGTGCATACTATCGTGTGCTTGGCCATTCCACTAAGGAATGTCAAGTCTTGGGTAACAAAATTCAACAACTCCGAACACGGTATGGCTCTAGCACTTTTCACCACACTTGATGTAGTCCCTAGAGCAGCTTTTCCTCCATCCATTTTATAAAGCAAGTTGGGGGAGGATTATTTGTTATAGATAGACTTGCAAGTATGGTCCCTCCCTCTCATTTATGTTATGCTTGTACGTATTGTTATCCTTGTATGGTGATGTTTTGTCAATTGCTAGTTCTCCCTTGGCACCCTTGTCAGCACAAAGGTACAAGGAGAAAGAACGCATTGTGTCATTCCTCTATATGTATCTTCATTCTTCTATATGTCATAATTTACAACTTCCTTATTTTTCTTTTGGATGATTTAGCATCCTTTCATGTTGACTCAATTTATGTGTACTCTACTTTCATGTGATCTTTCTTCCGTCGTCCTCATATTTATGTGGCACCTTGTTGTAATGCTCGACATCATACCATGGCTACACAAGCCATTATGTATCATGCCTATAAGCATCACCTTGGTTTGCTCATCTTGGTGGCAATCCCTTGTTGTGATGTAGCTTTTCAGAACACACATGATTTGGGGATGTGCTTTTAGAAGCTCTCATGCATGTTTTACACTTATTACTTATTCTACCTTAAAGGCAAGTGCTCCCTGATGGAGTTAGAAATCACTTTAAGGTGAGGGCATATATCGTGCTATGAGCCTTACTCTCATCTTTCAATCAAAACACTTGTTGATTATCTTTGTTACTACACTCTCTTGGAAAGAATTATGGTAAGCTTGGAAGCAAGATCTTGAGTCTATCTTGTTCTCCTAGGTTGAATCTCCTTACATGTTTGGGAGAAGGGTTGGAACCACCAAATTGAGTTTGGATAGAGTACCTTTGGATATGGTTGTAACACCTTCGTATTCTGCAAGGCTTCATGTGAATCTTCTTGTAGGAGGTAGTTTGTGTATTCCATTGAGTAGAAACATTTCTCTTGATATATGATGTTTTTGTACCCTCTTTTTCTTCTCATTTCTAACTAACCCCTTCTTAGCATCCGTCTTAACCAGGAACAATCCATAATGCCTCATAATCAGCTTAGTAATGAGCATGTTTATCCTACTTCATTAGCTAAAAGATTTTTCCCTCCCACCATCTCCCTTTTCAAAGGAGGACCCATTATATGGAGAGTAAATGAAGGCTATTTAGGTGAAGAGGGGAAATTTTTCAAGTGAAGATGAGGAAGAAATAATCATTTGCAACCCTTTTTGTGCTGCCAAATCAGAAAAATTAGACATGGAGCAAGAGGAAGAACATAGTCTTGATGAAGAGGAGTCCATTCTTTCAAGTAAAGAAAACTCTTTTAAGGTTGATTTGCAAGGTCTCAACTGGTTGGAGGAATTTCCTTTCTACTGTATAGAAGAGATTAAGGCTGATATAACAAATGAAAGTTTGTTGGAAGAGGCTACCTCATTGTTTGAACATTTGCCTTCCTTCATAAAAGAAGAAAAGCCTAATTTGGAGTGTACTTTCTTAGGTAATAACGAGGAATTTGAGCTTGAACCGGCGATTTGTAAAAGTCTTCCAAGAGCTGATAGCTTTGATGAGTTATTGGTTGTCCTAATAGAACAAGATGATCCATTGACCACAGAGGAGGAATTGACATGGCAAGCTATCATGCAAGGTGAAGATAATCATATCATTTCTAGTCATTCAAATTGTTTTCTCACTTGTCCAAACTTAGCCATGAAACAAGACAACCGTGAACAAAAGGAGGAAACGTTTGAAGAAAGCAGCCATGACAACATTATATCAGCCTTTTTTAGTTCTTTGAAAGAAGAAGAAGAAAACTATGAAGTTCTAAATTAGCTACTTGTCCCACAAGAACACCATGAGAGTAAGATGAAGGATACCATCACAACAAATGAAAGAAAAGAAGCAGCTAACCCAAATCTTTCAAGGGGATGTCCTATCAGGCATCTAACTAGGATGGAAGCCAATAATGCATCACAGGTCATCCTTGCACCCAAGCATGTAGATTCTATTGAAAGGAGGCATATCCAGCTATCCTATCCACTTCAAAACAACATGAATGGTTAGCATAAGTGGGTAAGTGGATTTGTTTTCTCTATTCAAGAGGCATTGCAATAGCTGCTTGAACATATTTCATTTCTTCACCTCTTCTTGGTTGCTCACAAACATGTAAAATATTGCAAATTGATGAGGAAGGGTAGCTACTTTAAGGAACTAGTTAATGGTTTTGTTTAGTGTTTAATTTAGGTTAGTATAGGTCATGTAAGTGTTTTATTTCCTCCAAGTGCTGATGCACATTTTTAGTCATGTTTTTGGGTAGTTTGAGTGTGTTTTTGTGTTTTTCCTTATTGTTTGGAAGGTACTAACAACTATAGGCCAGGTTTGTTTTGAATTTGTTTCAGGTCTCCTCAGTGACTCTATCACTCAATGGATATACACGACTATTGGTCCAATGAGTTTTAGTAGGCAAAACTTGAGTAGAGGTCACCAAAAATGTCAGCTTATTTTTGCCTCATAGGCTCAAATAGCTATTAAGGGTGTCATAGATGTTCATAGGTCTTTTGTGTTGTTCAAGAGGTCTTTAAAAGCTTTAACAAGTTCTAAAGGGTCTTCTTTTTACAAAGGATATGCCAAATGTCTTGTTTATTTTTTTAGAAGTCAATAAAGTCTAAAACAAACCTTAGTATATCAAAAAAGGCCCGTACAAACAATGGAGGGAATGCAATTTTAGAAAATGGTCAAGTTTTGTAAGTCTTCGTGTCTTGAGTTAGGGTTTTTTGTTTATTTTGACAAGTGTTTTGCCTCATAATGAGAACCAAATAGGTATATGAAGATTGGAGGAGATTAAGAGCAGGTGTAATTCATGGGGCAAGCTGTTGTAGGTTTTCATGCATGAAAGAAAAGCTTTCATATAAATTTTTATCAACGAGGTTAGTCCTTCAACACCAAGAAGAAGCCACGAGGAACATGTAGCAGGGATGTATGTGGAGGTTTTGAAGCTTTACAAATGACATAAGGTAATATAGGTTCATAGCTCTGTGTTACCAGTGTAGGGTTTATGATTTGTGATGATCATTTGGGGACTGTATTAACTCAGTTAACCCTAAGAAGGTCCAAGGTAGCATACCCTAAGAAAGGGAGATCAAATAGAATACTAGCATATTTGTCAAAGGTTATCTAAGAGTGTCTAAAGCCATGGCAAGCTATGCGAAGAATCTAAAGAATTTTGTCAAGCATTGAGGTGCAGAATTAAAGGACATGGTAGAGACTGAGATGGTGTAGGTACATTTATCCTCAGATAGAGGTTTACATGACCTTGTTTGTATTTATTTTAGGCATGTTGAGGAAACTTTTGAAATGAAGGGGTATTAGAAAAGAAGTAAAAGACATTGAAGCTTTTAGCAGATCAAAATAGTCAATGGAGGAGAATATGAAAGTTTTCCAAGAAGAAAACAAACAGAGAATTTTATAATCTTAGGAGCAATTTAGAAAGCAAATAGTTTCTCAATGCAGATCTACTCTATGATCCTTGGGAGATGAATGATGCTGAGGGATGTCCTTTTTTTTCTACTTTCAGGTCTTATTGAGATAAATTCCTTAATCTATAATAAAGGTGAAAGACGGTCATAACAAAGGCATAAAGCAATCCTTTAATCATTGTTATAGAAGGTGATAGTAACAGTCACTAGGATGACTGTAATAGCAGTGCAATAAAGTCATGATGAGCAATAAAGAAAAATCTTAGGCAATGGAGACATCCATGCAATACAATATTTAGGAGAATAGAGGAAAAATGTTGCAAGTCTGATAGACTAACAACAAGAAACACCAAGGAGCAGTCAATATTGTTATAGAAGCAACCAATTCTATTATATGAGCAGTGTTAGTGTTGGAATAGTCAGTCCAAGTGTTGGAATAGTCAATGCAAGTGATGGAGCATTCATATATCATTTGGTCGAAGTAACAAGGTGGGGGTACAATCATATAGGCTTCCAAAATAGCATAGGGTTTAGTCATTGACCTGCATATGGTGAGAAGGGTTAGATAGTGTTATGGTGGATGGTATATACAATGAGAAGAGGAGGAAGTTTAGAGAAGATCACTACCTCAGAGAAGACCAAAATATCTTGCACAGTCACTAATCATCCCACATGTTTTAAAAGATTATAACACTCAGCCTAGAAGATTACAAAGTTGTGAGGAGGTTTGTGAAAACCTAAGGGGCTTGTAGGAGCCATGCCAAAAATGATAAAAAGAGAATGTTCGCGTGGGAGAAAAGATAGTGCACATGCCTAAGAATAGTTATAAAGGTCTTAGAAGTATTAGACAGTGGTGTAAAGAGTCTCTTTAGTGGATGAAGAAAGAGTCTTTGTAAACAATGTGAAAGTCAAGGGTTGCAAGAGTAAAGTCTAACATAGCACACGTGGGATTCAAGTTTTTTGATGACAACCAAGTAATATGTGATGTCTGATAAGAAGATAGTCAATATTTGATTTTGGTATGTACGATGAGTTTCATGAGCATAACTGAGCATGACAAGGATGTGTGAGGGTCTAAAAGGCTATACATACACCTACAGGCCTAAACAAAGAGTCAAAATCAAAGGCATGGTCCAAAACTCAAAGGCACTATCCACAGTCAAGAGCAATCCATAGTTTGATATGGAGAAATGAGAAGTTTGATAGTGCATGAAGGCAAAAGACCAAGAAAAGGGACCAAAGTGATAGTGGGATAGAGTTTCCATGGTCTAAAATCCTTATACAAACCACCTATAAGACTGCTAAAAATCCTACTGCACTATCTGGTTAGGGTTTGTAAAGTCATCAAAACTTTGCATAAGTTAGAATCAAGAAGAACTACCTGCTGAGCACTAAGGGTTAGCTAATGCCTTTTGTGCGTGGTCAAGTGTAAAAGGAAACGTATCCAAGGTCAACACACCCTACTGCATACCCTACTCTTATCCATAGTTCAAGAGGGGGGTGTAGAATTGTCACTGTGTACTACTATGGTTTTGAAGGTGCGTATATAAAAAATGAAGATACAGAGAGATCTATAGTGAGGAGATAGTGTTAAGGGTTTGCATGAGGTTAGGAAAGAGATGACTATGTGCAACAAGACCTAAAGGATAGTCATGAAGGTTTTGGTGAAATAATAGTCACGTAGAATCATGAAACAATCAATACAATTATAAAAATTCATACCAATGAAAGAAGATATGCTTAAAAGTCATAAAAGGATAATCTCAAGCTCAGTTTAGAGTCCTAAAATGACCAAATCACTTCTTCCTACGCCTCTATGGAGTCTTGAGTGACTCAAACTCTTAAAACATGTGGGCAATATAAGCATGATGGTGTAGAAAGTGATAAGCATGATGTTAAGTGGTGTTGTCATTGATGGCAACAAAGGTTGATGGAAACTAAGACTGTAGTGGTGTTAGTGTTGGCTTCAAAGAGTAAATATATAGTGGTCTAGAGAATAGCAAAGCCAGTAACATCATAGGACAGAGACAGTGACAACAAAGGATAATGGTACAGTGATTTGGAAAGTGATAACCGTGAAAGGATAATGGTACAGTGATTTGGAAAGTGATAACCGTGCATAAGGATAAGGAGACAGGTGTACAAATTAGTTTGATTGATAATTTGGTAAGAGGGTTTGATCCTTTCCCTCACAAGATGACTATACTCTTCATAGAGGACTATTGTGCAAGAAGACTTGGTTCAGTAACGAGATGTTTTATGGATTTTTGGCTAAGTGTTAGTCTGGTAAAACTAAGCTACAGAGTTCCATTGATTTGGTTTGCATCGGTCCATCATTGAAGATCTTGTTCTAGAATATGGTTATTGGTCATTGGATACATCTAAATCTAGAATTTTGTTTACTAATGATCTCCAGTGTGAAAAATGTGAACAATAGAAGTCTAGCCTAACAAACTACAGTTGTTCCTGGTACAAAGCATGTAAGTAAATGGATCCACATTTCTCCAACATGAAATATTTTTCTTTGTGGTTGTAAGGTGTTGTTAGTGAATACTCAGAGAGTCCAAATCTAAAGTTTTAGATCTTGAAGTCCTTCAGAATGAAAGTTAAAAGTGACAGAGTATCGCACTTTGTATTGATAGTGTTTTGACAGTGCCAGTGACACATTGAGACACTCCACATTTCTCCGCAAGTAAAGGGTTTGTTGGGTCGACTTGAGGTCAAGATTATGAATGTCTGTAGCATGTATATTCCAAGTTTTAAGCAATTTGGAGGTCCGCATACCGATTTGTGAAATAACAGATAATTCACATTGTTGTTGTCTTGCCAGTGAAGCCGACCTGAAGGTGTTGATGTTGTGTAGAGGGTAAATATGCTTGGTGGAGTTAGGTGGGAGCTATTTTAGATCCATGCTGACCTATTTCAATTTGTTTCAAAATTTGAATCTTGGTGTGAAGTGTGTGAGTGAAGTATTGGTGCCGATAAGTCCTATATGGCATGTTTTTGACATAACATCCAATTAGACTGACTTAATTGATGTTGTGAAAGAAGCAGATATATATGAAGGATTGTGTTCAGTGGTTTGGGAAATGATATAGAGAGATGTGATCTGTGTGATGTGATAAGTGCTTTTGGAACTGAATTGAATGAATGCATAGCAGTGGAGTCTGATATTTCATAACAGTGTGGTGAATATTATTTTAGTACTTTGAGCTTCATTGGAACCATACTCCTTGCATATGTTAGATGCAATTATAACAGTTCAATTCTAGCAGTGAGCCACTTCTTCTATCTCTTTCTTTTAAGATAGTGAGTCCTTTGGCAGTGAGCCACATGCAGTGAGCATTCTGGGACAGTGAGTCCACCAATTGTATCAACCTTAACTGGTTACCTTATTATAATATATTGTAAGCTAATCCTCGTCATGGTTTTTCCCTTTTTGGGTTTTCCACATAAAAATCCTAGTGTTCATGTGTTATGAGTTGTGGCTGTATGTTTTATGCTTAATTTCCTTTACTACAATTGAATATGGTAAATGGATTAAAATATTTGATATGTAAATGGTTTAAGGGAATACTGAGTCACCCCCCCTCTTAGTATTCTAGGTGTTCAACAATTGGTATCAGAGCCAAGTCTTTTGGAAGAAGCCTAATGCTTAAGGAAGATCTTGGAGTTTGAATACATGACTATAGAAGATTACCTATTCCTCTGAAAGAGATTCCTGCTATCAATTTCGATGAAGAAAATGACATTCTTGACAAGATAGGAGAACTCAATGTTTCCCTTGAAGATCTTGAAAGAATTGAAAATGAAAACAAAGATCTAAAAGAAAATGTCGAGGAAGCAAATGAATACATTAGGAAATTGAAAGAGCAAATCAAGAAGTTCAGAGAAAAGCATAGGGAGGTTAGTGAACAATTAGTGCACAAGCAAATGAAATCATCACCGGCCTAAAAGTACAAGTTGAAGAAAAGAATAGAATTGAGGAATGTATTAATGCGGTTGTGAAAAGCAAATCTGAAGAATATAGAAGGCTTGAACAAGAAGTTGTGAAACTAAAATATGATATGGAGAAAGCAAGGAGTCATGAAGATAAATTCAAAATGAGCACTACAAAGCTTGATGAATTGATTGCAAATCAGAAAGGTTCTAACGATAAAGAGGGCTTAGGATTTGAAAAATGTGAAAGCTCAAAATCAGGTCAGACTTCAAATGCTGAAAACAAAAAGAACAATGGCAAGTAGTTCTGGAATCAAAGGAATAATGTTAGAAGACCACCGGTCAGACAACCAAATGCTCAAAGGTACCCATCTTTCAATGATTTTTGTCATTCTTCGAATAAATTTGGACACAGGGCAATAGAATGTAGAAGTAGAATAAATCAAAATGTTCCATCTTTCTCTGGTCAATGCTTTACATGCAAGAAAGTTGGTCACAATGCTAGTGAGTGTAGAAGTCAAATGGAGAATGGCTATAACAATGATAGAATGGTTCAACCTTTCACTGGCTACTATTATACATGCAATAGATGCGGGGCTAAAGCTAATCAATACAAATCTAGAATGAATGGAAGGAATATTGGTCAGAGGAATGTTGTGTGCTACAATTGCAATAGATTTGGACACATTTCTAAGTTTTGCAGAAGCAAAAACATGAAGAAGGATAATCCGGTAGGGAGAGAGATGAACCAGTACAAAAGGTTGTGTTATGTTAGAAAATGTCCCCTTGGGGGTTTTTCCCTCTTAAGGTTTAGCTCTCGAGTCCTTAGAATGCATTTAGAGCATCTTGCATGATAATTTTGAATCCTGATGAGAAAAACCTAAAGTCTTATGGAAAATAGGACCTAGGGGGTGCTATTTTGATGTCCCTTGAACAAAAATGGGAGGGTGGATTTGGGTGATAGTGCCCTAGTCCTGCCCTATTTTGGGTCTGCCCTAAATTTAAATGTCAGTTTTATGACCATTATTTAGGTCCTATGTTGACATCTCAAGTTTGAATTACGAAATTTTTAGCGGGAATGTTTGTAGTTGTATATATAAGCATGTTTAGGTTTCATTTGTAGACTAGAAGATGATTGCAAACTTTAGGCATATTTGTGATTTCAAGATATTCATTGTTGCAGAGCAGAGCATTGTTATTGTGTTTGTGATTGTAGATTTGACTTCATCTTTGCATGTGATTGAAGAGCCTTCATTTATGTGAGATCTACACTTCAAGGTGACATCTATGGTGTTTTTGGTCATTTATCATTTAGATTTTGCCTCTATCCCGCAGGGCTATGCACTCTCATGTAACAATGGTGTTTGAAAGACTTGAATGTCTCTTCAGGGCTTGAACAAGGCAAGCCTCTAAACACCACTTTAACTTCAGAAAATGTCCCCTTGGGGGCTTTTCCCTCTTAAGGTTTAGCTCCCAGGTCTTTTGCATGCATTTAGGACATCTTAGTTCATAATTTGGCATCCCGATGGAATGAGCCCTAGGTAACATGACAAATGGGACCTAGGAGGACCCCTTGAGCTGTACCCTATCCAAAATAGGGGGAGAGGACTTGGGCACCCGTGCCCTAGTCCTACCCTATTTTGGGGCAGCCCCAATTGCCGGGTGTCAGTTTATGACTGTTATTTGGGTCCTTTACCGACACGGTAAGTTTGAATTGCAAAAATCTTAGCGGGAGTGTTAGTAGTTGCATATAAAAGCATGTTTAGGCATTCATTTGTAAACTAGATTTCAATTAGATGATTACTAGCAAGCTATGGTGTTATTAAGGTGATTCAAGGCTTTCATTGTGTTGCAAGAGCAGACTTGTGTGGTTTATGTGTTTGTATTTGCAGATTTGAGCATCAATTTTCTCATGGAATGAAGAGCATCTTCCTCCCATGGGAGCTTCACTACAAGGTGACATCATATTGTGTTTTCATCATCATTTCCTTTGGTTTTTGCCTCTTCCTCACAAGGGTACACACTCTCCATCTGACAACAGTGTTCAGAGACTTAAGTGTCCTCCGGGGCTTGATTGAGGCAAGCCTCTAAACACCACAAACTCCTCCCAAAGTCTTGTGATTGCAGGTTACAGGTGTCGCATTTGGGAAAAGTGAAGTTGTAGGAAGGATCAACAGACATCAAGGGTTCAGGATCTGAAGAGAAGCAGGACACCAGAGCATTTCTAGGACTTGGGCGCTCGCTCTAGTGTCCTCCGCAATTGAATTTCTAGAAACAGGAGTTACAGTGCTGATCAGTGTCGGAAGGAGGTCAGGATCTCACAAAGAAACTGGTACCTTGGACTTGGGCACCCGCTCTAGTGTCCTTGACTATTCCACCTCAGAACCCTAAAAATAGGTACTCTATGATTTGATATTTTACTTCTGTCTACAAGAGCTTTTTCTGTTATTCATTAGTTTATTGCTGTATTTGCATAATTAGGGTTTTAATGGTCAATTGAGCATAAGAGAAGAGAAATTCATAATTAATTACCTAATCCAAGTTTTCCTACATCTCACAGAAATCTAGGGTATGATAGTGAATTGCCACTCGACCCTAGATCCTTGAATGTAAAGTGGAAAGGCAGATTCAAACATCAAAACACTAAAACATTAACAAATCTAATTTTCCACTAAACATTTTGGTGAACCTATGTTTTTGGACTTAAATTACAACTTGCTGAGTGTGTGTCTTCAGATTTGGATTGATTTCATTCATTCATATAGTCATTCATCTTATTGCATTGAGAAAAATTCAAAAAATTTGAAAAATTTGAAAAAATTGCATTGTTTGGCTTACTAAATTGAATCAATTCTTTCTAAATTTTCCTAATTCATGATTTTTGCATTAGATCTGATATAAACTATAGAAAAATAAAAAAAATCAGAAATTTGTATTGCATTTTCATCATTAATTTGCTAGGCTTTTGTAGAAATTTTGACAATTTTCATATAACCTAGTAATTCCAAAATCTAGGGTTAGTAGGCAAAATCTTCTTTCATATTTTTCTACTAATTTTGGAGGCTCATTCAAATTTTTATTTGGCTGTAGTCTTTCATTTTAGTGTAAATTTTCATTTAGATTCAAAATATTTGCATTTTTGCATAGAAAATTTCAATAAAAAACTAGCAATTTTCATGCATTTTCATTAGATTTGCATAGGCATTTTGCATATTAGAGATTGAAAATCATTTTCAGATCTGAGATTAATTCATTTCCATCATCAATAAGACTTCAGAACATTCACATAGCATTTTGTGTCAAGATCTCAAACCTAGGGCTTCAAAAACAACGATTTTCACTAAATTTGGCTTTATCGACTCTATAAACTTGCACCATAGGAGTGTTGTGAAAAGTATTTTTGCATTAATTGGCTGTTATCAAGGTAATCATTTTCTTCCCCTACTAAAAATCTTCACAACACCCTTTTAACGGGCTCTTGTATTGAAAATTCGGTGAAAAACTACACATTTTGACTATTTTTGCCCTAGGGTTTGACCTAGTTCGCACTCTAAGCATGTTGTGACAAATTTTATGGATTGAGGTGACTGATATAATTAATTTTATTTTCTTCACCTCCTGATTCATTACAACACCTCTTTTTCTAGGTTTGGGAATTGAAAAACTGTGAAAAATAGCCTATTTTTTTGCTATATTTTCACTAGGGTTTTACCTTAAGTGGCACTAAAAGCATGTTGTGTTGGGTATTTTGGAACCAAGAAGCTGTTATTAATGATATTATTTTCTTTCCATCACCATTTTCCTCACAACACCCTTTGTTATGCTCTTTTGCATTGAGTTTTGGTGAAAAAAGTGCCTATTTTGACATATTTTCACTATATTTTGACTTGGCATTATCTTGGATTTGCATCAAGAGCATGTTGAGAAGGATCATATTGCTGTTTTGGACTGATATCAGACAGATAAATTGCTTCCCTTAATCAAAATCCTTACAACACCCTTCATTGCATTCATTTGCATTGAAAAGAGTACAAAAAACCAAGCATTTTGGCTGTCAATCATATCCTTCTCCTAAGATTTGTTCTCGTAGTTTGTGCATTGTGTGTTGTATGATTTTGTATAATCTTTATGACATGCTGTCCTAAAAACAATATCCCTTTGAGAAGAAGTAAAAGGTTAATGGGATCTAGTGCTCTTGAAAACGACATTCCTACCTCTAATAATCCTTTGAGCACCTTCTTTACAAAGGGAGAAACTCAAATTGTGCAAGATATTATACATTCTCCAACCACAATGGAAGAACAAAATTTTCATGATGTTGATAATAATATTGAGGCAACATGATATGTATCTGATGAGCAAATAGAAAAATTGGATAAAGAGCTAGCTGAATTTCAATCATTTATGGAAAATGAGAGAATAGTTGAAGATGCTGTCCCTACAATTCATAATATAAGAGAATTGATAAAAGAGGGACAGGATGGTGTAAATGCAATTTGTGGTCTAGTACATATTGTACAAACCAATATCATGCCGGTGATTGAATGTACACAAGCGATAAATAACACTTTATCACCATCTCATACTCAAGTATCCATACCTATACCAACTACGAGAATATCAACTTTTACATAAACAATCTTAACAACTGATGCAAATGCTTGTAGTAATACTACCACTGGTATTGGAGTATCTAATGGCACTAATTACAAAGTTGTGGGATTTGATTATCAAAATTGGGTTCCTAAAGGGACCTCCTCTATGCATAATTGTTCTCAACCACCTATTACCTACTCACAACCATCTTCCACCTATCACTATGTCCAACCACCATTGACATATTCTTAGCCTTCACCTATTGTATCTCAAACTCATTCACCTCCTCAATTTGGTTTTAATTCCTCACAACAAACTGCATCTCCCAATGATGCCATCCTAAACCAACTTTTACAGGGCATGACTGCTTTACAACAAAAGGTAACAAACTTGACAAATTTGTCGTAGCCTAGTCTACCAACATATCATGCCTGTAATCCCCTGTCCTATGCAATCTTGAGAACTCCTATGCCTGAGAAGTTTGAGACTCCCCGCTTTGAAAAATATGGTAGAAAAGGTGATCCTAATATTCATGTGGCAGCATTTACAGCTATGTGTAGTGATTTTTATTTTGAAGAGGATTTGTTAGCAAAAATTTTCCCGCGATCTCTCAAAGATACTGCTTTAGAATGGTTTTTCTCATTGCCTCCGAATTCAATACACTCCTTTTCACAGTTGATGGATCAATTTTTACAACATTTTCAAGCAAATATCAGACCCCAAGTCACCCTTATTGACTTGGTTCAATGCAAACAAGGTCCCAAAGAAAAGTTGACTGAATTCATTAGTCGATATCAAGGACTTTATGTACAAATTCAGTATCAAATGAAATATGAGGATGTTCAAAAGATATTCATTACAAATCTACAACCTAATATTCATGATAAGATTCTCTTGATGAAATATAACTCCTTTCAACATTTATGCACCGCCCTTCGTGATTATCAACTTTTGTCTAGTCAGTATGAAAATCAAAACTCATCGGCTCAAGTTGGTCAATCCATGGGTGGATCATCACAAAACAATTTTAACAGGAACAATAATAGGAGTTTCATCAAGATCAATGGACCAAATACGAATGTGTCTACTGTAAATAATCCAAAGAAAGCATCATATCAACTGAGAAAGTTTACTCCGATATCTGAGTCCTATCATTCTATCATGAACCAAGCTATGAGTGATAACATTCTGAAGCTTCCCCCGATCAAGCCTATTGATCCTAATAAACAAGGACCTTACTTCGATGCTAATGCCTTTTTTCATTATCATCAAATGCAAGGATATGACACTGAACGATGTATGCATCTTAAACATGAGATACATGACCTTATTGCAAATGTCATCCAAGTATTGGGTGTGAATGATAATGGAAATAAGTCATTTGCTCCACCGAATCAAAATTTACAAATCTTCACTAATCCTTTCCCTAAGCATACTGAAAATAATATGGTGGAACAGGGTTTAATGGAAGTAGATGAGGATGATTACTTGGACTATGATAGTATCATCATAATGATTGAAGTGGATAAGAAACAAGTGGATAATATACCTCGTCCATGAAGAAACATAATTTATGCTGAGGTTCCTCCTCCGTTATCCTTATATGGATTAGGAGACAATCAAAATGCATCAAAAAAGTAAGAACAATAACCGATTCAGATGAATAAGATGGTACAGGATGATTCCTGTTACTGTTCTAGAAAGATTCAACAATGAAAACTCACTAAAATTTAAAAAAGAGCAAGACGACAATCAATAGTCAGAAATAATAGTGGTTCTCCCCCTCATAAGCAACAAAAAGTCTCATTTAAACAAGGATTTAAGGAACAAGCATCATATGATAACAAACAAAACCTCCATTAGAACCACTCAAATTTTGCATTAAACATGATCAAGTACCTCTCCCAGAGGTTTGCGAGCTCCAAGATATAATACGAAGACCCTACAAGTAAGTATCTCTAACCCTTTATCTCTCATGATGTGCTTCCCCCATGATGTGTTATGTGTTGCTTAGGCCTCTTGGGATAACCCCTGATTCTCCCGTAAAGTCTAGGATACCAGGAGACCGCTTCTGTTGTGACCTTCTTCTATTTGATCATCATTCTTCTAAATTTGCCTCTCCCTCTCTAATTTCATTGTTGTGTGTTGTGTCTTACAGACATAGCATTGCAGTTGGTGACACTGGGGGCACCCTCCTATGTGACTGTCCCTAAGACACTTTTTTCTCCTCTCTGATTTATTGTTTCCCTTCCTCTAGTGTTTCCACCTAGTGGGCGGATGACGACAAACATTTATACTGATGCGGACCTAGTGTCCCTTTCTAGAGCAATAAAAAATTAGACTTAGTTCCTAATATGACGATGGGGTTGTATATTTTATTCGATGCTTAGCTAGTGGAAGGACTCGTGCTTTCAGCGTAATGAATTTTTATGATGTTTCTGTCTCATTTACAAACCTTAACAATACTGTTGCTTCGTGCACCTTTGTTTGTCTTTGAATCTGGCCTTGGCGATACTCGATTTAGAGAGCTTTGTGATATAGCCCTACGGTTATCCTCAAACTCTAGATTCATTGTATAACCTTGGCTCTTTGTGTGGTTAATCATATGCATTGATGTTGTTGTTTATCATGATGTTGTAGACACTAACATGTTTCTTGCAGGGATGTGTTTGTGGGAACATTCGACGATTGTAAAGTACATGTCACCTCTGGGGGCATGAGCTTTGTGAAAGTCAGTGTTCCCTTGTGTGTTTTATTCCTACCTTAATGTGCTTGATATTAATAACTGATATCAACCACTTTAAGGTGGGGGCATATATAAGGTAAGATGTCTGTTATAGATGTTAGCAATGTGTTTGTCCTCAGGTGCAAAGACCTGCGCGATGAGTGCATCATGCATCCTGAGTTTGGTTGCAATCAATCAATCAATCATGTAAGCCCTCTGCGGAGGTAGGATATCAAGCATATCCTTTTTCTTAAGGCCTCTGCAGAGGTGGGGATGGTGTATTTCTCATAGCAGATTGCATCATCTTATCATTTTCAAAAATCCTCTACGGAGGCGGGGAGTGGTTCTGTGACTAACTCAACCCTTAAGTGTGTCTTCGGTGATTGTTGTGGCAAAGCCCAATTGTCGGTGTGTGCCTATAATGTGCCTGAGATGGTGATGAACCTAAAAATAGGGAACACACCATCGCTTGTCTACCATGTTTTCTCCATGTCTTCAAGTGTGTGTGTTTTGGCATGCTTGTTTTGTTTGACATGTTTGTTGCCCCATATGCAGTATAAAGACCAGCGCATTAGGGTTGTGCTTCCTGCATTTTGGGAGGTTTTACATGTCTTGCGTGTGTGTTGCCCCATATATACAAAGACCTGTGTGATGAATGCATCATGTATTATGGGAGGTTTGTTTACTTTCCAGTACTTGCATCTGAATTTCATATATATGAGAAAAAAAGAAAAAAAAAGATATCATTTCTGTCTTCCATGCATTAATGTGTCTTCTATGCATTGACTGTATTCTCCGTGTTCTGCGTGACTATAATTGTCTTCTTCATGTTTTGTGTGCCTGTTACTATTTTCTATGTGATTGGCGTGTCTTCTTCGTGCTTGATGTGTTTACTGTGTTTGTGACCTTACTTTAATACATGTATTGGCCTCGCGTTTATACATACATCAAAGTGGGGGCTAAATGTAACGTTGGAAAATGTCCCCTTGGGGGCTTTTCCCTCATAAAGTTTAGCTCCTGGGTCTTTTGCACGCATTTAGGAAATCTTAGTTCATAATTTGGCATCCCGATGGAATGAGCCCTAGGTAACATGACAAATGGGACCTAGGAGGACCCCTTGAGCTGTACCCTGCCCAAAATAGGGGGGAGGACTTGGGCAGCCGTGCCCTAGTCTTGCCATATTTTAGGGCAGCCCCAATTGCCGGGTGTCAGTTTATGATTGTTATTTGGGTCCTTTGTTGACACGGTAAGTTTGAATTGTGAAAATCTTGGCAGGAGTGTTTGTAGTTGCATATAAAAGCATGTTTAGGCATTCATTTGTAAACTAGATTTTAATTAGATGATTACTAGCAAGCTATGGTGTTCTCAAGGTGATTCAAGGCTTTCATTGTGTTGCAAGAGCAAACTTGTGTGGTTTGTGTGTTTGTATTTGTAGATTTGGGCATCAATTTCCTCATGGAATGAAGAGCATCTTCCTCCCATGAGAGCTTCACTACAAGGTGACATCATATTATGTTTTCATCATCATTTCCTTTGGTTTTTGCCTCTACCTCACAAGGGCACACACTCTCTATCTGACAATGGTGTTCGGAGACTTAAGTGTCCTTCGGGGCTTGACTGAGGCAAGCCTCTAAACACCACAAACCCCTCCCAAAGTCTTGTGATTGCAGGTTACAGGTGTCGCATTTGGGAAAAGTGAAGTTGCAGGAAGGATCAACAGACATCAAGGGCTCAGGATCTGAAGAGAAGTAGGACACCAAAGCATTTCCAGGACTTGTGCGCTCGCTCTAGTGTCCTTCGCAATTGAATTTTTGGAAACAGGAGTTACGGTGCTGATCAGTGTCGGAAGAAGGTCAGGATCCTGCAAAGAACTGGTACCTTGGACTTGGGAGCCCACTCTAGTGTCCCTGACTATTCCACCTTGAAACCCTAAAAATAGGTACTCTGTGATTTGATATTTTACTTTCATTTGCAAGAGCTTTTTCTGTTATTCGTCAGTTTATTGCCATATTTGCATAATTAGGGTTTTAATGGTCAATTGAACATAAGAGAAGAGAAATTGATAATTAATTCCCTAATCCAAGTTTCCCTACATCTCACAACAATCTAGGGTATGATAGTGAATTGCCACTCGACCCTAGATCCTTGAATGTAAAGTGGAAAGGTGGATTCAAACATCAAAACACTAAAACATTAACAAATCCAAGTTTCCACTAAACAACCACAACCTCCAACCACACTCCTTTGTGATTGTAGGTTACAGGTACTGAGTTTCATAGAGTGGAGTTGCAGAAGACAAGGATTCAGGATCCAAAAGAAAGAGGACAAATGTGAACATTTCAGGACACGAGCGCTAGTGGCAGTGTCCTCCAGAGTTAGAGACATAGAAATAAGTTGGACAGTAGCAATCAACATCCAAAGAGCTTCCGACACCCTGAAGATCATTTGGCACTGGACTAGGGCGCTAGTGGAGGTGTCCACCTTTTCTGAGGTAGAAACGAAAGATACAGTGAATATCAGTGTCGGGAGGAGATCCAGATTTCGTGCAAAAAATAGTACCTTAGACGGGTGCTAGTGGAGGTGTCCTCAACTGTTCCGCATCCCAAACTTCAAAAAATGGTCATTTATAATCCTCTGCCTACTATCTTAATCTGAAAGGAATTGTCATAATTCATCAATTTGATTACTATTTTGCATACTTAGGGTTTTTAGAGTACTTAAGCATTAAATTGACATATTGATTGATAACATCTGAGCTTCCACATCATTCCAAGTGATAGCCCAACCTGTTAGGTGAATGCTCTCGATTAGTAGAGATTCAACTTGGTTGATATGTCCTTGAATGTTTGGTGAGAAGGGATGATCTAAACTAAATCAACCACATTCATCATGACCTCTTTTTACTACAAAATAGGTTGATCCAATAGAAACAAAGAAGGAAATGAATAAGATTTGGATAAAGAAGGATGTAATAGAGGTTAAGGATATATATGAAGTTACATTCGGTCTAGACATTTCCTCCAGAAACTAAGTTGAGAACTTTGGCTCAGGGGAACCTTTAATGAAAATCTTTGATCCCCTACCAAAGAAAAGGTGCTGATGCTTTGGCATGAAGATTTATGGTGTAATTCAACATGTTTGAACTATTGAAGAAAACTTTGACAAAAAATCTCATAATACGAAAAATTGCGGAGCACTTAAAGATGACTATGTATACAGAGAAATGTTTGACATCTTTGTCATATAAGGCATTTATGGCAAAATTAGGTTAAGGAAAAAGGGGTTATAAGTGATCATACTTGATCAAAATTCATTTTGCAATCAAACTTTCAAGTGAGAAAGAGCTGAGCAGTGTAGTGAAAAGGAGATCAAAGCATCCCAAGATCCAGTACCTTCAAACCCTAGTGTGGCAAGTGAAGAAAAGGTATTTTCTGGTTTGCCCCATTTCAATGTGAACTTTGCTTTGAAGTTTTTGAATTCATTAGCAATGGCTACACTGCAAGTAGTTGAGGTCTCTAAGTGTCCACGACCTAAATTTAAGAGGCATCCTAAAAAATCCATGAATGATGATCTGGAAGGTGCATTCTCGCATATCCCATATGGAGTATTGCATACTGAGGATGTTAGGACATACATCCATGTCAAGATGGAAGAGTACAATCACACAAAGTTGAATGAGGTCTGGTTTAATGAACTAACTGGTGATGACTATGAGCTCAAACCTGAGTATGGAGTCCTGACGGAGAAAAATCTTGATGTATGGAACAAATTTCCTATTTTTTGCTATGTAGATGAGTGGGTGAGATATACTCTAAGAAGAATGCATGATAAATTTTTCTGGCTGGACATTCCACATGTGATTAACAAAGAAGTAATTAGGGCTGTAGCTGGTTTGTCCTCAACCGGATCTGTGCCAATGCTTAAATCCATCAAGAATGAAGTTGTAATGGAGTGGACAGAAGCCAAGTATGACAAAAGAGCTTTGATTGTTAAGGATATAATGAACCCTGCTGTAAAATATGCATCCATGATGATTGGCGACAAGCTCTACTTTTCTAACAGAGAAAACTCTATGTCTAGGACTACCATAAACACAACATATGAGATGATAGAAAATGGAGAAAAATTTGACTTGTGTGAATTATTGAGATTGCAACTAATGGAGAATTTGCAAAAGACTCTAAATATCCCTTCAAGTTTGGCACTCTAATCATATGTTTGATGTTCTGCTTTTTGAATGAAGTCCCCAGAACCAAAAATATGATATGGCTATCAGATAGACCTGTAGCCCATCATATCAAGGACTACTTGTTTGGCTTGGGGGGTGATGCAGAAGCTCAAAAGAAAGCCCTCTAGGGTTTCTTCAAATCTTTTTAGGAGAGAATGCAAGCAAGAGAGAGAATACCAGGAAAATTGGTAGAGAAGTATTAGAATGACATTACCTTTTTAGTAACAAAAGATGCATGAATAATGGAGGTTGTAGAGCCTAGGACTGTGTGGATACAAAAATAAAAGGCAATTAGTGATAAATATTTTGGGTATCTTTATGCATAGGGTATGGCTAAGCCATGTGATCATGTTATTTTAATTTCTCTCTATTTGTCCTATAATAATCTCTAGGAACACCCTCCTTGTCCTAGTAGAGCTAGAAGTGTAGAAGAGTTTCCTGCTATTATAGTTGGCACAAATTACTTATAGTTTGATCATGCATCCCTCCTAGTCTATTTGAACCAAGTTTGTTCCTTAAGTTTAGATTTTAAGTTGCGTCCTCTAGAACTAGTAGATCAATTTGTTCACTTGTAATTGAACATTTGTCCATTTCTTCCCTTAAGACTGCATAAGTTCATCACCTTCTTCTCTTGATCCATCTCATAGTAATCTTGTCAACTCATAAATAGACCTAGGGCTTACTTCAATTTAGACATCCTTGGTTAAATATGTTGGGTCTTTCTCTCTGAATCAACAAAGGGTTTGCCAGTTCCAATGCACAGGTAGATTCAGCCAACAAATACAAGAGGTTGCGTGAGCTGCCTCCCCTTCACTTCTAGTTCTGCCGCACCAAGGGGGGTATCCCTATAGATAAATATTTAACTTTGACTCACCCAATAGAAAGATTTAGCTTTACGATAAAGGCAGAATACTCTCATGTTTGGACCAAGATTTGTATGATAGATCACAAGGTTGGCAATGTTCTTAGACATATCTAACTGGTTAGGAATGAGAGTGTGTGGGGGTCCTATTTCTACTCCTACAACTAATAGGTTGGAACTTTGAAAGGATTTATATTAATGATTTGGATGCAAGACAGGGCGTTTTGGATCATAACTACTACACAAGGGCAGACCGGTGCCTATCTCAGGGCAATGAGTCAACTAGATGTATACAAGTGAATGATTTGCACTGGAATTCAAGTTTCAAGGGGTTGGATTTGGTATTTGCCTTACAAACACCACCCAAGAATGAGTATTTAGCTATCTCTACTTACAAATATCCCTGCTGCCATACAATCTTCTTCATACTTAACCTAAAACAGTTTAATCCACTCCTTGAATGGAGGTCACAGATTAAGCATGTAATATAGAAATCTATATCCTAGAATCTAAGTAACCCCTAGCAACCAGATTCAAAAGAAGGGATGCATACAACAAATGGAGACAAATAGCTAAACACATGCAAAGAAGCATTTTTCATATAAACACAACACAAAACTGAACATATGTGCAACCTGCATTCAGATGCAACTCATAAACTCACAAAAAGAGATAGAACAACCAAGAAATGCTCTGTTTTCATTATTTCCTCCCAAAAATTGCCCAGGTCTTCCACCTTCCAAAAAAATGAGTAACAACATTCTCTTATACCCAGAACATGTACTCAACAATCAAGTACAATGGTCAACTCAAAATACTGCCAGATACATCGTGCCATCAGAATGGTGCCCAAAACATTTAATGTCTAGGTAGAAAAAGAAGAAGGGAGTGGTTGAATTCGGGAAGTGTGCCACCGCTTGGAGATTTTCCTTTAAAAATGGTAGTTGGCCTATCCATTTAGACCCATACTTCTGCAAATTTGCCATTAATGGCCAACCTACTGATTTTGAAATGTAGCAGTTTGCATGTTTTGAAATTCTCCCACTTGGAATGCAGCTGCAGACATGCAGAAATCCTTCCTTCAAAAATTTTTAACAATGATCGTCGATTCATTTCCTCCCGTTGAGATCTGTGGCTTCAATTTGATCGAGCAATCTAGTCACTAGCTTTGAAAAGTCATTGGCCAATGAAAGTGTGCCACGCAGGTGTCTTTTTGCTCCTTTGACTTTTCGCAGTGTGAAGATATATTTTACCTTTTTTGCCTTCAGATCTTTGCATATGCAGTTGTATATACATACAACTGACTTGAACACGTGTCAGCAGCTGACTTGATCACCATCATTGTGTATTCGCATCTGTGGTTACATACGAGATTGTATGCACATACAATCACCCCGCATACAAGGGCGGACCCCAAATCACCATGAAACAAATTTGAAAGCACCATCAGGTTCGGCCTTGTATTCTACTCCTCTTGTATCTTTCATTGTTTATCACACATACATACAATGTGCAATATACAACCTGCGGACCCCAGCCACTTATTCACCAAAATCAAACTCTCCTTCGCATCCAGGATTGTATGTGTGCTTTTGTACATTGCATTGTATATCGCACATACAAACAACTACGACATACAACTGTGTGGGCCCCACCATTCTTTGAAAACTGTTGACTTTGACCGCTTCCGCTTTGTATGTTGCCTTTGTATCTAACTGTTGCATGTCCGATTGTATATTGGGAACATATAACCCAATATACAACTACGGATTTCACCTGGTTCATAAATGCAGCTAACTCTCTTGCCGCGTCCGCTTGTACATCGCCTTGTATATGCAATTGATATATACAACGCAACATACAAGGAAATGCCTTTAACTTTTCAACCACGCCCTTTGTATGCATCCGCCAGGCCTGATTTAATAACTTTTTGAAGTCCAGGATTGTATGTCCTGCTTTGTATGTCATATGCAAAAGTCACATACATACAATCCCTCCGCTGTTCACCTGTAGGCCCGACCACTAATCAACCAGATTTGAAACTTTTTTGAAGTCCAGCGTTGTATCTTACCCATTGTATATCAAATATACAACATATACATACAATGTTTTACATACAAGCACGGAATCTAACCTGGAATATGCCATATACAACCTGATATGCGTACAACTTATTTTTTCACTATTTTGAAGCTGATTGAAATTTCCTCTTGGGTCCAGCCTTGTATATATGCATCTGCGGATTTGATACAATGGCAACATACAACGACATATACATACAACTGTGAAGGTCGAGGGACTTAGAATGTTTTTTGGGTTTTTTTGAAAAGGCCTGCAGATGAATACTTGAAACCCAAATTCTAGGTGGGTACCACCAAAATATATAAACCCTATTTAAATATAGCTAACTAGAAATCATACCAGTGTCTCCACATTACTGAAATATGACAACTTCTTTAATTGCAATATACTAGTCACCAATAACTCTCTTCCTATCTCACTTCACTTCCTTAGAACAACTACCTTTCCTAGTTGATCAATATCCAAAGTTTCATTGTTGTTTGATGGTCTTTAAGGCACTAGTATCATTGTTCTTGTTATCTTTAAATTTAGTAATATGGTCAAATTTGACCATCTTGCACCTTGTTGCTAAGATTTCTATTATTTCTAGCTCTATAAATGCATCACTTATATCATGTCTAGTAATGTGTGCCCATGCTTACTCAAGGATCTTTCTTAATCCTTGCTTGTTGGCGTGGGGTGTTTCATGGCTGCCATGCCTAGTTTTGTACTACAATCTACCTTGTGCTCTTACTAAATTGTGCTTTCAAACAACTTGGTTATAGAGTGTGGGTTTTGCTTAAGCTTTCAAAATGGTGTATTATGCTTGTAAAACTAAGAACATTTATAATATCTTCAATTCCTTGGGGTCTTTATTGCACCAATGCTAGATTTATGCCATATCTTTAGAAAAAATTGGCTTAATCCTATCACACTCTTCTTTTATCAAGCTGCATGCTTGATCTAAAAAATCTACTTTAGAATTTGGAAATGAACCAAAATGTCAAGAAATTTCCTACTTATTTTGCAAATGAAAGTGTAGACACCTAAAAATGTCTTGACCCCGCAAGCCACTTTCCCGCATCCTTGCACCACTAATTATCCCTTCCACCAAATTAATTATATAAAAAATTAGTTTATTTAATTAATTTATCCTAAGCCATTCATCCCAACTTCAATTGTAATAAATTAATTTATTTAATTTATTACTATACCTTAGACAATCATCCACAATTAATTAAATAAATATCCTAATATTTATTTGATTAATTTTCCTCATCCCCTAACCTAGATTAATTAAATAAAACATACTTATTTGATTAATCTCCCCTAGCCTATGACCTAAACCTAGCCTAATTAAATAAATAACATTTATTTAATTAGCTACTATATCCTACCTAGCCCCTAGACCCAAATTAATTAAGTAAACCCTTAATTAATCCTAACCACTAATTAATCCCCTCACTAATTTCTAACAACCATATTGTTTAGTGTAAAAAGAGGGAGTTTTAGTTTCAAGGGTAAATTCTCCTTTCACACCAACATTCAAGGACATAAATTGAGTGAAGCCACAATCTCTTGCAAGAGGGCTTTGCTATAGATTTAGTGTCCCTTAGAATGAAGAGGAAACTTGGAACTTGCTAATCAATTAATCAATTAAAGTCCAATTATGCTCAAAACCCTAATTTCATAAAATCGTAAACAAATGGATGAATCTCGACAAATGCTCGCACATAGAGATATCAAATGACAATTAAATACATACCAAATTTCAAGATTCAGTGTACAGATGAGACTAATGAGCGGGCAAATTAGTCCAATGTACCATTTTCTGTCAGGATCTCTAAAGATTGTCTGTAACTTAATTATGTTGTTCCAGGGATTTCACTATTTTGAGATCTGGAGGACTAATGAGCAGGCATCCTAGTCCAGGTCTTGCTTTTCTGCTTTTCTCAGCACTTCTGATACTCTATTTTGCTTCCCTATAACTCCACTTCTTTCGCTTCCGCAACCTGTAACTTGCAATCACAGAAAAAGGGGTTGGGGGTTGTGGTGTTTAGAGGCTTACCTCGGTCAAGCCCTAGAGAGACATTCAAGTCTTGGAGGTGTAGCTCTCATGGAAGGAAGAAGCTCTTTCATGCCATGAGGAGATGGATTGATGAAGTCAAATCTGCAACAAACAAACATAATAACAACACAATACTACTCTGCAACATAATGAAAGCCTCGAATCACTTTAGCATAAGATCACAAGTTCACAATATCTATCTCTCTAGTTTACAAATGAAGCCCTAAACATGTTTATATATGTAACTAAACAAATTCCTGCTAAGAATTTCGTAATTCAAACTTAAGGTGTCGGCATATGACCTAATTAATGGTCACATAATCGACACTTGAATTTAGGTCCTACCTAAACTAGGGTAGGACTAGGGCACGGGCACCCAAGTCTTCCTTCCCTATTTTAGTCAGGATTCATCACAATAGCACCCCCTAGGTCCTATTTGCCATAAAACTTAGGGGTTTTCTCATCGGTAGTCAACATGAATACACAAGATGATAAAAATGCTTTCTAAAGGACCTGGGAGCTAAACATAGGAGGGAAAAAGTTCTAGGGAGACATTTTTCAATGTAACATTTAGCCCCCACTTTAATGTATGCATGAACGCAACGCCCATACATGCATTAAATTATGGTCAACAAACATGCTAGACACTTAAATCTAATGCATACACAAATATTGACAACTATTTCTAGCCCCCAGTCTTAGGTAGAGATTAGAGAAGACACATCGTAGACACGCCAAACACAATGAAGACAATAATAGGCACACAAAACTTGGAGAAGATAGTAACAGTCATACAAAACACGGAGAAGACAACATTGAAGACATGCAAAACACAGTGAATACAGTGAATGCAGTGATTATTTCTTTTTCATTTTTATTTTCTCATATATGAATGCAAATGCAAGTACATGGAAAGTAAACACACAACCCAAAATGCATGAGGGACTCATCACCACACGTCTTTAGACTACATATGGGGCAACAGACACACAATACAAATCTCAGAGTGTAGGAGGGACTCATCGCCACATGTCTTTAGACTACACTTGAGAACAAACATGCCATAAAAATCCCAAAGCATAGAAGGGACTCATCGCCACGTCTTTAGACTATGTTTGTAACATCCACGTTCTAATAACATAGTAAAATTGATAATTTATCATGGAGTTATTCAACAAGGGTAAAAATGAGAGAAAATTTTTCTTTTATTTAACATATAATCAAGTAACAACAAATTGCAAGATTTCTATCCTAAACTAAGCAACATAATATAATATACAAAGATGACATTTTGTCTTTATAATTACAAATATCTGCATTAGATAATGTTTTACATAGTCTCAATAAACACAAGTCTCAAAGATATACTGCATCTGAAAATTTGACATCTTTATCACAAGCCTCGGCATGTCTTCTGCTAGAGAGAGAGTATCTTCCTAGTGTTTTAGCTCCATCCACAGACCAGCGGTCTCCCACACATCTTCCACATAGGAAGTGGCCCTACCCTTCATGAGGAATATAGACCAAAGGTGACTAGTGGTAATTTTCCTTCCGAGTACATAGTGTTGTATCCTACACAACTCTATCAACCATACAACCCTAGATACCCTCTAGCTAAGTATGATTTATGATAGGTTGTGCAATCCAAATGCAGTGAACCGACAATGCATGTAGAGACATATGCATTACTATGGCCATAGATTCAATATAAATTAACTTTCGTAATGAACATTGTCGTAATGTTCACCCACCCCAACTCGACCTGGATACTATCATATTCCTACAGTTTGACTTGGTCAATTATGTATAACTATATAGTCTTGGCAACTTCAATATTTAGTCTTCCCGTCCTAGACAAATTTACATTCACTGTCTATATTCCATAGACCTTATCGATTACCTTTCTTTACGAGGATTCTCATTGCATCATTGCAATACCCGAGATCCAAGACTTATCAACTCATAAGAATTTTAAATCAATTTATAATGACTAAGATGGTTACCTTACCTAGGTTAAGCATCATAGTCTAGGAAATTATTTCCTTTCTTACAAGTAAGAATAAATAAACATAGTTATGGTACTTGTCCCTTCAATTACGATCTATATAATGATCACAACAATTAAATACCTTATTTTGTCAATGTTAAGGTTTAACTAAATAGTTTTATCTAACTCAAATCTAGTCTTTCTGACTTAGGTGGATTCACAAGACACTGTCATTGCTCCATAGACCTTATGGAATGACTACCTATTCTTGGGTATCTCTTTGCATCTTTGCAACATTTGAGATTCATCACTTATTGACAAGTAATAGCTAAGAGAAGTTGTGACTAAAAAGGTATAATAAACTTTATGTTTGACTAACCATTTAATGGTACCTCTTGCATGCTTGCAAAACCCGAGGCTTATGACTTATATATCAAGTCGACTTGTAACCAAACAAATAGGTTTCTCTACCTAAGGTTAAATATTATTGACTATTAACAAATCTCTTTTCAATAAGATAAATGAAACATTTATTATTTAGGGTTCTCGACCCTTTAATGTCTACCCCCCAAAAATAGCTAAAACGGGTTATAACCATAAAGGTGTCATCATATAATCTTTAACCCTTCTAGGTTAAACTAGGGTTTTATTTTACCCTTGAATAATCTATTATATCACAATAACCCTATTTGATAACTTCAAGACTGAGGTTTATAAACAACCTTTGGTTTAACTTAGCCAAGGTTAAGAATACTATGGTTTTGTCATAGATAAAACTCCTATACAAAAGGAATATGAATACTTTCAACTTCCCTTCACGTGATGTCATTAACCATCACTTCTTATATACTCATATATGATTCCATACAAGATCCTATCTAGTTAGACTTAGTTTAATTCCATTGTAATAATTTACTACAATGTTATTCTCATTTATAGAATATGTAGTAAGGATGGTCCTATGAACCTTGTTTTCTCTATCATAACATTCCCAATGATATATCACTCAATTTGAATAAAAGGTGGCTTTCTAAAGCTTAATAAGAATCTAGGTTCTCTTGGAAAGAAAATCATTTTTGACATTTATAAACTTAACAAGAAATGGTTTAAACTACCATTATCCCACCTCAAGGATTTAACCACCTTACTCAAACTAAGAGAATACCTATCATTGTTTTCATTGCACTAATAACTGTGAAAGTTGTTGCATGATTAGCTTATAACCAAATACTTGACCTACCACATGATTATTCTTACTTATTAAATCAACTGGTCTTTCAATGTATTAGAGAACTTTACAATGACCTTATACAGGTATAAAGGAAAAGTAATGATCAATGAATCATTTTAATGGTATTATATCAATCAGACTTCAAAGCAATTATAAAAGTGTCTGACTTAGGCAATTTTAGCTTATACCAAGCATCGACTAGCTAGCTATAATGATGCTATCAAAACTTCTAACAGTTTTTAAATAGTTTGGAACGAGTGCCAAAATTAAATCATTAAATCAGGTTCACTGGTTATGCATCGATTATCAATAGAATAGATTAAATGACAATCAATTTTCCCATTCTCAACATACAAAGGATGATAAGAGAAAATGATATTTTGGGTATTATCATTACACAAGGCATATGTGTTACCTAGTGGTGGCTCAAGTAAGTTATAGTTTGCAGAAACAAATATCTAGTCAACGCCTATATGAAGTCACCTTCCCTAATTCTCCTCTCCATTCTGGCTCTTTTTCCACTCTTTAATCACAACGATCTTTCTTCTTTTCTCCCGCTGATTTCCTATCTCCCTGACTCTTAATGAGTCATACAATATAAATACTTCTAATCGGCTCATAATTAGTCATCTATCCTTACTCTCTACCACTCACTCAGTTGGAAAAGAAATAGGAGTCGTTGCAGTCCACTACCCATTCAGTTTCAACCGAATCCATTTTATCAGCAATGACTAACACATGTTTTAGGAAGGCACATAATGTGGGAAAAACATCAAGTGCAATATTAATACCACGTTCCCTCTTTGAAAGAGGTCGACACAAGCATTTAAATTGTCACTGATCATTAATGATCACTTTAAGTGATCCAATTCCATCACTTAAATTAATTAAGGCATTTCAATTTAGATGCCCACAACTGCTCAAATGAGTAAGCATTAATAACTAACATGAGGTATTATCCTCATTCGATGCATATATATACTTATTTGATTATGTCAAATATGGCTTACATAACATCGATTCTATTCAACAGTTATGATTTGATCAATAAGAATAATAGTCATAAAATAAAGGTTTACAGATAATGTGAATGGGTCGAGTCTACCTACCCATCACAATCCTTCATTAAAATCACGTCGACTTGACGAGATCGTCATTTGATGTTAAACGTCGACAATAAAACACTTAAGTGACTTAATAATAATAACACAACCATTTTACATGTTGTAACTTTTACGTTAAACATAAATAGTCATAATTCTTACTCAGACGGCGTCGTTTACATTACAAATGACTAGGATGACACACTACGACTTAAAAATATTCAAAAGATATCGACTACCTATCGATTGGGTTCAAAAGTAAACTGACAAGACAAGACTTACCTCTTATGACACTAGTTCACATTTTCGTTAAACACTCATACTCATTTTTGGAAAATCATCACTCGTAACCCGAGGTCTATATCTCTCTCCTTGAAAGATACTCTCTCTCTCTCTCTCTTTTCTCTAAGGGTCATATGAAAAACCTGTAATCCTGTATCAAACTTGTAATCCAACAAATTATGATCTATGCATCATTATTCAAAATAATAAACGAAACCTCATAATGTAATATTAAAGCAACAATAAAATACCCATTTCCATAATTCTATTTATGACATTCAATATAATCTATATCATTCCTTGACATTAATCTAAACATCATAATAGATTTACTTATGTCCAAGTAAAAGTAAAAAGTATAGCAAGACAAAAATTGGGGATGTAACAATGTTTGGGAACAAACATGCCATAGAAGAAGGAAAACACACATGAAAGACACGGAGAAAACACGACAAACAAGTGATGTAAGCAGCCTATTTCTAGGTTCACCACCATCTCAGGCACATTACAGGCACACTTGATGGTTGGGCTTCGCCACAACAACTGTCAAAGACATACTTAAGGGAGGATACACCAACCTCACCTGCTCAGAGGACTTTTTAGAATAAAAAGGATGTGCACTAGCTCAAGAGATACACCATCCCCTCCTCTGTAGAGGGATTAAAGTAAAAGGATATGCACGATATCTTGCCTCCACAGAGGGCTTAATGATTGCAATATAGAATAAAGATGTGCACTCACACGGAGATACAACATCCTGCCTCTGTAGAGGGCTTACAAACACTCTTCATCAATATCAAAATCATAAGAGAACTTACCTTATATATGCCCCCACCTTAAGGTGGTTGATATCATGTACTAATATCAAGCACGTTAAGGTAGGAAGAAAACACACAAGGGAACACGAGCTCTCATAAAGCCCATGCCCCCAAAGGTAACATGTACTTTACGATTTGCACAAACACATAATTTCCTCCAAGAAAATGTGTTAGAAACCACATAATCATGATAAACAACAATGCATGCAATCATTCACATAAAGAGCCAGGGCTATACTATGGGTCCAAGATCTGAGTATAACCGTGGGGCCATACCACAGAAATCTCAAAACTGAGTGTAACCAAGGCGAGATTCAAAGGTAAACAAAGTGCATGGAGCAGATGTATTGTTATGGTTTGTTAGTACAATAAGACAACATCAAAATATCACACGAAGTGATTCTACTAGTCCAACGTCAGATAATATATATATCAACCCCATCGTCATGTATGGACCAGGTCCATTTTTTCTTACTTGTTGAAGGGACACATGGTCCGTATCAGTCTTATTTGTTTTTCGTCATCCGCCAGCTAGATAGAACCACTAGAAGAAGGTAAACAATAAATCAAGAGAGGAGAAACAAGTGCCTTAGGGTCATCACGTAGGAAGGTGCCCCCAAGTCACCAACCGCAACATTATGCCCCTAGGACACAACACACAATAATGAAAATAAAGGAGAGACAATATAGAAGAATGATGATACAAATAGAAGAAGGGTCACAACAGAGGCAGTCTCCCAGTATCATTGACCTTACAAGAGTATCAAGGGTTATCCAAGGAGGCCTAAACAACACATAACACATCATGAGTGAAACACAACATGGAGGTAAAGGGTTAGAAATACTTACCTATAGGCATAACTAAACTAATGGTTGTCGACTAGCAAATCATCATCTTCCCACTCCCAAATGTTAGAAGAAAGTGGGACATAAGGTACCATAGCCCAACTTTTGTTCTTGTTTTCAGGTTGTTCATTGTTAAGTTCTTCTTGGTTTGTTCAATGTTAGGTGGGATGTTTTCTTGTTGATGTCAATTTTGTTGGGCAAAAGCTTGTCTTCTTCTCCTTCTTTCTCTTGCTCGTCTATTTCTTTTTGTCTTGTTGCTTATATCTTCAAAAGTATTGTGACGTTGTTGTATGGGTTTTTTTGTGTTAGAAGAGGAAGCACCATGTTCAAATTTCATTTGTCTTGATGAATTGTTTTGTTCTCGACGACTCACTCCTGATCCTTGTAAGGATGGTGGGGGAGGAACCTCAGCATAGGGTCCTTTTCCTTTTGCTCTAGGAATTTCTTCTAATGTGGGTTGTTCTGTTGCAAATATGTGCCTAACTAGTGTTGTCATTGATGTCAACATATCATTGTTGTCATTGGTGTCAACTGTACCCTTATCTTGTTACTTGCTTGTAATAAGTTAGATGCTTTGTATTCACCCATGTAATTGATTCTGATGTTGATGATATTGAGAAAATTAGCTTCTCCGGTAGAAATAGTGAGTTGCAGTGAAAATAGTGTATTGCATACTAAAGAACAGTCTAGAAGATTGCTCCGCATTTCATGTAGGATGAATATCTTTGTCTACAAATTGGAAGTTATTTAGAAGTCTATCTGAAGATGTTATATTCTATGTTTGAGCCTCTGGTATGAAGATTTGAGTGAGTTATGTTCACCAGAGTGAAAACTGCTTTTCCTGTATGTTTGGTGGTGACAGGGAGAAAGTGTTATGCTCCGCATTCCTCCGCATTGAAGTATTTCAGTCTACAGTTCTAGAGTTAAGTCTGGATTGATGTTATGTGCCTTCAACTTCAATGGTTCATGATTTGGTGGTCCACAAGCTATCCTTTCCTTATGACAGTGGCTGACAATATTGTTCTTGTGCTCCAGTTTGAAGAATCTTCTTGACAGAGTGGTTAAAGGTTGTGTGGTTGTTCTTGGTGATTACAATGTGCTTGTGGATGTCTTCTGATCGTGTTCCTACCTTTGGATTGGTCTGCAAAGAGTAATTTGGATCATGGAAGAAGTTTGTTCCTTGAAGACCTAGTGTTCTCACCTATCTTGGCCGACTTGGTTGATTTCACTAATTGTGAAGATGCCTTGAAGTTTGTAGAAGCATGTTGTGGCGTGGAGGATTGTGTTTGAGTCCTAACTAAGGCGTGGCATGTTCATCATACTTCTCTACATCTTTCCTTAGCTAAAATTTTGTAATAGGTCTAGACCTATTTCTGTGTATGTTCTATAATGCCGACCTTGGAGAATGTTCCAATGGTTGATGAATGTAATGCCGACCTTGATGTACATTCCAAGGTTGATGAATTGTATAAAATCATGTAATAGAGTTGCGAAAAATTGTGTGTGAGTGCAAATATGAAGAGATAAGTGTGAAGGTGTGAAAGAGTAGAGCAGATAAGTTTTGTTGTGCTTCAAAGGAACAGAACCTAGGTATGAAGTAGATGCTACTTGTTACATCCCTCCTTTTGAAAACAATTATACTATTTACTTTCTTGCAAATTTCAGTAAATTACTATGTTGAGAACGACATGAAAACTGACAATTTATCTTACAAAGTTGTTATATGAAATTGCAGAATCTATTGATTACGATCAAGATATGTAGACTAAATGTCTTTATAATAAATGCAATGATGTTTGAATATATTATATTTGGATCATAGATGCTTTGACCACAAAATTGTATGCGAGTCTGTCGATGCAGGAACAGGTGGACCGTGTTCGATGGAAGAGAAAGTATCTTCGAGAGAGAGTATAGACTCTGGAAACTAACCAAAGGTGTTTGCCACTGAGATCGCCAAACAGATAGATAAACCTGGGAACCAACAAGTAAGTCTTGTTTGTCAGTTTGGGTAGTTTATTTGATGTCGACGTCAAAGGATAAAGTATAACATCCTAGTCGGAAGTCGTCTTGTAGAATCTTGGAGTCGTCGATGGCATCGTAAGGCCATAATAGTAAGTCAACTTAGTTAGACGTATACTACTTTGGTTTATAAGTATTTAATGAACCACCTTGTGGCGAAATTGTAAAACTTGTCTCGTAGTCGAAAGATGCGAGAAGTCGGCCTTGTTCGTCTAACGTTGTAAGAACTTGTTCGCGTTATGATCAATCCATCGTGATTGACGTAAAACGCGTCGAACTAGTGAATTTGTTCCAATCTTGTAGATCGACGAATGTCGATTTGAAACCATAGCGTGAAATATTTTATTGACGTTGTTTTAACATGAGTCTTTTCTTCCAACTTTGACCGCGAGTTGTTACCAATCTGACCTTGAGTTTTCTTAATAATGGTCTTCGTCTCTCTTTCCTTCTCGACACCCAACGATGCACAAACCATTTCGTAACCATCACCGTGTCGAACTTTAACTCCTCAATTTAAATGTTAAGTTGGTTTTGGAGAGTTGATACCTTTATGTTCTAGTAAGGACGGAGTCTTTATGTCCTTTGGTACGCCACACCATCGAAGGAACTTTAGTCTTCTTGTGGTAGTAGTAAGTTTTTGAAGTCGTTTTACTCGTTTAATCAAACCCCATGTGTATAGGCTGTTTCGATGGTCGTTCTAATGTCTAAACCACTCTCATCATAGCGCGAGAGGGAGAGAAGGTTGGGCGGCTGAGTTGTGAGAAGCCGTCGATGTTGGCAGATGCCCCATCATAAAGATGAGTGCGTAAACTTCATGGGGAGTGGTCGTGAGAAACCGCAGGGAGTTTCCCACGCGGTAGGGTAGTTAGTAGTGGTGTGAACTAGTGGAAACACCGTCGGCAGATGGTAGTTGGTTGCTACGAAAAAGGCAGTGTGGGAGTAAAGGCCGTCGGGCGAAGTTAGAAGTGGAGAGAATTTTTACTTCAACGAAGAGGGAATATAGGAGTCGGCATTAAGGTCAAAGGGAGTTAGAGGAGATCGGAGGCAGTTAGACAGGAATGGCTGCGAAGTATGGAGAGAGGAGGTCATTTTTGCAGGTAGTGGGCAGTGAGGATAACGGATCTTTGAGAGATATCCACGGGAAGTGAAGGGAGATTCTGCGGGGGATGTAAAGGAGAGTTTGGGAAGTTGTAAAGAGGAGGTGGAAAGGAGGATAGCGGGTGCTGAGAGAACGGAGTGAAGGGAGGAGGAAGTGCTGAGATAACAAAGTGCTGAGTTAACGCAGTGAAGGGAAGACTAAGTGGTAAACGCTGTAAAAGATGGGGAGAACGCAGTGAAAGGGGAGAATATAGCCGTGGGAAGAGGAGGTAGCTGGGATAGTTGACAATCGAGATGCATGGTAATGGTATGTTTCCGATATTTGTTATTTCAAGAAAATTTCATTTGTTAGAAAACAAAGTGTTTCAATGTATATCATTTCTTTCAGTCTTTATGAAAATGCAATCATGTTTATGATAAAATGAAAATGTGGTATTGGATTATGGATAAGTTTATTTATGTATTTGATTACCTTGTTAAAAAAAAATTTACCGTTGTGAAAACTTAGTTACTTCTTGTCATTTCGGATGTGGACGTTACATATGGTATCAGAGCTAACCAGGTTCAACACTAGGGCTGATAAGTCCACTAACCTGATTAGGAAATCATCATTATGCGGGTAGCTAATGATTTGGTTTATTGTGCCAGGATGGCATACACCAAGAGAACTGCAAGAAAATCCTTCGCGGGTAAGAAGCGTTATCTGTAAGCTAAGCAGAAATGACTTGCGATGGTCAAGACCATAGAGAAAACCAATGACGAGAATGACATTTGGCTTGATGATGTGGAAACCTTAGCCAATGCAATGTCACGACTTAAGCAACTGAGGAGAGAACTCCTAGAGGGAGCAGCGATGGCGGTTCGAACCATGATCAACCGTTGCTCCTGGATTGAAACTGTTAGAGTACCTGAGATTGTACCTAGTAGTATACCCATGATCACTAGAGAAGAAAATAGACGAAACTGGTAACACAGAGGGTGGAAACGAGAACTCACACTTCACAAGCAAGAGTAAGCATTGGGAAAATGGCACATCAAGTGAACATCCTGATGACAGTGAAACCCAAAGAAGAACCAAGGATAAACTTGCCTTAGAGTTATCTAAGGATATGAAGAAGGTTAACCCTTCAAAGTTCGATGGAACGAAAACTGGAGATGCAGTTGAAGCATGGTTGACTGAAATGGAGAAATATTTTGAGATCAGAAACTACTCTGAGGTTACTAAAGCTGTGTGGGGAGCCTATCAGCTGTCTGGGGAAGCATCCACTTGGTGGGTGAATAAGAAAATGGAGTTGGAATTAAGTCCCTTGAAGGTAACATGGGATGAGTTCGTGGAACTATTCTGAAAACGGTGGTTACCACAGTTGTATTTTGATCATAAGCTAACGAATTTTCAAAACCTCAGGCAAGGTGAACTATCTGTAGTCGAGTATGCAAAAAAATTCACTAGGCTGCTGAAGTATGTTCCCCAATACCAGAAGGACGAAAGGTTCTGAATTAGAAAGTTCATCATGGGACTCAATCCTTAGATCGGCGGTGAGGTGGAGGTACATGGTCCAAGCACAATGGATCAAGTTTATGAAAAGGCAATAAAACAGGAGCAGAAGATTAAGTCTATCTCCGCTTACCGTGACAAGAAACGTAAGAAGTTTGATAAGAACTTCAATGATCAGTCTTTTAAAAGGAAAAATAATAAGGGATATGGAAACAGGAGGTTTGATAAGGGAAATCGAAAGAATCAAGGAGGATTTGGTAATGAGCGCAGAGGCGAAGATTTTAAGAGAAATGCAAATTTTAAGAAGAATGGTGATTCTGCAAGTAGGCCATCTGAGAAATGAGGACCTATAGGAGGATGTTTCTCTTGTGGAGGAGATCATTATGCCAACCGTTGCCCCAACAAGAAGCCGAATGGGAAGCCTAGGAACACGGAGCTTCCTTCACAACAGGAAGCCTTTCAGCAAAGGATCCATGCCGCTCTTGATAATCGGCAAGCAGAGTATCAGATCACTCCTATTGAGATGACAGGTACCTTATTTGGAGTTCCTGTTTCTATTCTATTTGATACTGGTGCAACAGAAAATTTTGTGTCACCTAGATTTCTAAGTAAATTTTCTAGAAAAGCTGGCTTTATGTCAAAACCTTGGACAGTAGAGTATGCCAATAATTCAAAGGCTCAGGTAGAGCAATGTTTGTTCGAAGCCAGGATTGATGTTTCTAACTTCACCACTGAGGCAAACTTATACGTAGCACCTTTAGGGTCCTACGATGTCATCCTAGGAATGAGCTGGTTGTGGAAACATCGAGCCAAAGTAGATTGTTTTCATAAAACCATTGAGTGTCTGGATGAGATGGGCAAAACTGTAAATCTCCAAGGAATTCAGAGGGAAATAAAGGTTAGATCCATTTCATCAAAACAACTTAAGCAGGCTAGGCGAAAGGGGTGTCAACTTTTTGCAGTTAAGATGGACTTGGTAGAGGAAACCTCGGAGAAGCAATCTTTTGAGGAAAGATATCCATTTCTGTGCAACTTCAGAGATGTATTTCCCAAGGAGTTACCTGGCTTGCCTCCGAAGAGAACATTTGAGTTTGGTATAGATATTAAACCAGGATCGGAGCCAATCTCTAAAGCTCCGTATCGTATGACTACCACAGAACTTATGGAATTAAAAGCTCAGTTGCAGGAGCTTTTGTCTAAGAATTTGATTAGGCCAAGTGTATCACCGTGGGGAGCCCCAGTTATCTTTGTCAAAAAGAAAGATGGAACTCTCAGGCTGTGTATAGACTATAGGATGCTTAACAAGGCAACTATAAAGAACAAGTATCCCTTGCCACGAATTGATGATCTATTTGACCAAATGCGTGGCGCATCGGTCTTTTCCAAGATAGATCTGAGATCTGGATACCATCAGTTAAGGTTAAAAGATGAAGACATTCCCAAAACAGCTTTTAGAACGAGGTATGGTCATTACGAGTTCACGGTGTTACCGTTTGGATTGACCAACGCACCTGCTGCTTTCATGAATCTCATGAATAGCGTATTCAGAGATTGTCTCGATAAGTTTGTACTGGTCTTCATTGATGATATTCTGATCTATTCCAAGGATGAAGAGGAGCATGCACGACATCTTCAAATAGTGTTGCAACGATTAAGAGAACATAAGCTGTATGCGAAACTCTCCAAGTGCACTTTCTTTCAGAAAGAGGTACAGTATTTAGGGCACATAATATCAGCCGATGGGATATCAGTTGATCCGGCCAAAATAAAAGCTATTATGGAGTGGCCTGAGCCTACCAATGTGTCAGAGGTACGAAGTTTCATGGGATTGGTAGGGCACTACAGGAAATTCGTGTTGAATTTCTCAAGCATTGCTAGTCCTATTACCTCTTTGAAGAGAAAAGGAAAAAGGTTTGTGTGGACGGATGAATGTCAAAAGGCTTTTGACTTGTTAAAAGAAAAATTAACAACCGCTCCAATTCTGAAAGTTCCTGATCCAGAGGGAGAGTTTGAGGTTATCACTGATGCCTCGGGGGAAGCATTGGGAGGTGTGCTTATGCAAGATGGCAGGGTAGTAGCCTATGAGTCAAGGAAGCGGAAAAATTATGATCAGAACTACGCTCCTCATGACTTAGAGATGGCAGCAGTGGTTCACGCCCTTCAGATGTGGTGACATTACTTGTTGGGAAGGTCTTTTATTTTAAAATCTGATCACCAAAGCCTTCGCTACATATTCACACAACCTAATCTCAATGCAAGGCAAAGGAGATGGCTGGAACTAATATCAGATTATGACTTTGAAATTTCTTATATCAAGGGCAAGGAAAACCGAGTAGCAGATGCCTTAAGCAGAAGAAGGCATATAGCCTCTATAATCTCTATACATGCTAACTTTAAAGATTTAGTATTGCAAAACTTATCTGGGGATGAGTATTTTGATCAAGTGAAACAGGCTCTGCACCTAAATCCTAAGGACCCAAGATATGACGGATTCAGTTTTGAATCCGATGGATTGCTGAGATTCAAGGGAAGAATTTATGTCCCTGATTCAGAGGAACTTAGAAACCTTGTGTGGAAGGAAGTTCACTGTGCTCCTTACTCTGGACACCCTGGTGTAACAAAACTGTTAGCTGATGTCAAGCAGTTATATTTCTGGAAGGGAATGAAAAGCGATGCTGCAAAGTTTGTAGCTAGTTGTTTGGAGTGTCAGAGAGTGAAGGTAGAACACCAACATCCTGCTGGGTTGTTGTACCCACACGATATTCTGGAATGGAAATGGCAAGTTATTAGTATGGATTTTGTCCAGGGGTTGCCAATGTCTAAGAATAGGCATGATGCAATATTGGTTGTTGTGGATAAACTAACCAAGGTTGCACATTTCATACCAGGAAACTTGACAGATGGAGCACATCTTTTGGCTCGAAAATTTGTGCAAGAAATTTTTAGGTTGCATGGGGTACCTGAAAAGATAATATCTGATAGAGATGCTCGGATAACTTCACGGTTTTGGCAAACCTTATTTTCTGCATTAGGGACTAAACTGAATGTAAGTACTGCTTATCATCCCGAAACTGATGGTCAGACAGAAAGAGTGAACCAGGTATTAGAAGACCTTTTGAGAATGTATTGCATGGATCAGCAATACAGATGGGAGGAATATTTACCTCTTGTCGAATTTGCCTATAACAACTCCTATCATTCTGCCATTAAGATGGCACCATTTGAAGCATTATATGGAAGGAAATGCCGAACTCCTATAAGCTGGGATAAGCTGGAAGATAGGATAAGCATTGGACCTGAAATGCTTGTTGATATGGAAGAAAAAGTTAAAGTGATTAGGAAGAGATTGGCAGAAGCTAATGACAGGCAAAAGAGTTATGCAGATCGCAAGCGAGTGCCTAGACACTTCTCTGTTGGCGAGAAGGTGCTTTTGCGGGTGAAACCCCAAAAGAGTTCTATAAAATTTGGTAAATCTTCGAAATTGGCTCCTCGTTATGTCAGACCTTTCGAAGTTCTTGAGATTATCAATCCGGTTGCCTACAAAGTTGCTCTACCTCCAGCCTTGTCTAAGATGCATAATGTTTTTCATGTTTCGTATTTAAAGAAATATTTTGTAGGTAATAACCACATCCTTAACTGGAATTCCTTATAGATGCAAGAACCCGGGGTGGTTGTGATCGAGCCACTCAAGGTGCTCGAAATGCGTAAACTTCGTTTACGTAATCGAGAAGTTTTGCAATGCAAAATATAGTGGGACCAATATGGCGAGGATAGCGCCACTTGGGAAGACTACAAAGACATTTATCAAAGATTTCCAAAACTTTTTAAAGACATTAATGTTGCATTATAGAAAGTTTGATTTAAGTTTAAGTTTTTGCTTGATAAACTTAATCATCAGGGACGATGATTTTTAAAGGGGAAGGATATGTTACATCCCTCCTTTTGAAAACAATTATACTATTTACTTTCTTGCAAATTTCAGTAAATTACTATGTTGAGAACGACATGAAAACTAACAATTTATCTTACAAAGTTGTTATATGAAATTGCGGAATCTATTGATTACGATCAAGATATGTAGACTAAATGTCTTTATAATAAATGCAATGATGTTTGAATATATTATATTTGGATCATAGATGATTTGACCACAAAATTGTATGTGAGTCTATCGATGCAGGAACAGGTGGACCGTGTTCGACGGAAGAGAAAGTATCTTCGAGAGAGAGTATAGACTCTGGAAACTAACCAAAGGTGTTTGCCACTGAGATCGCCAAACAGATAGATAAACCTAGGAACCAACAAGTAAGTCTTGTTTGTCGGTTTGGGTAGTTTATTTGATGTCGACGTCAAAGGATAAAGTATAACATCCTAGTCGGAAGTCGTCTTGTAGAATCTTGGAGTCGTCGATGGCGTCGTAAGGCCATAATAGTAAGTCGACTTAGTTAGACGTATACTACTTTGGTTTATAAGTATTTAATGAACCACCTTGTGGTGAAATTGTAAAACTTGTCTCATAGTCGAAAGACGCGAGAAGTCGGCCTTGTTCGTCTAATGTTGTAAGAACTTGTTCGCGTTACGATCAATCCATCGTGATTGACGTAAAACGCGTCGAACTAGTGAATTTGTTCCAATCTTGTAGATCAACGAATGTCGATTTGAAACCACAGCGTGAAATATTTTATTGACGTTGTTTTAACGTGAGTCTTTTCTTCCAACTTTGACCACGAGTTGTTACCAATCTGACCTTGAGTTTTCTTAATAATGGTCTTTGTCTCTCTTTCCTTCTCGACCCCCAACGATGCACAAACCATTTCGTAACCATGGCCGTGTCGAACTTTAACTCCTCAATTTAAATGTTAAGTTGGTTTTGGAGAGTTGATACCTTTATGTTCTAGTAAGGACGGAGTCTTTATGTCCTTTGGTACGCCACACCATCGAAGGAACTTTAGTCTTCTTGTGGTAGTAGTAAGTTTTAGAAGTCATTTTACTCGTTTAATCAAACCCCATGTGTATAGGCTATTTCGGTGGTCGTTCTAATGTCTAAACCACTCTCATCATAGCGCGAGAGGTAGAGAAGGTTGGGTGGCTAAGTTGTGAGAAGCCGCCGATGTTGGCAGATGCCCCATCATAAAGATGAGTGCGTAAACTTCATGGGGAGTGGTCGTGAGAAACCGCAGGGAGTTTCCCACGCGGTAGGGTAGTGAGTAGTGGTGTGAACTAGTGGAAACACCGTCGGCAGATGGTAGTTGGTTGCTACGAAAAGGGCAGTGTGGGAGTAAAGGCCGTCGGGCGAAGTTAGAAGTGGAGAGAATTTTTACTTCAACGAAGAGGGAATATAGGAGTCAGCATTAAGGTCAAAGGGAGTTAGAGGAGATCGGGAGCAGTTAGACAGGAATGGCTGCGAAGTATGGAGAGAGGAGGTCATTTTTGCAGGTAGTGGGCAGTGAGGATAACGGATCTTTGAGAGATATCCATGGGAAGTGAAGGGAGATTCTGCGGGGGATGTAAAGGAGAGTTTGGGAAGTTGTAAAGAGGAGGTGGAAAGGAGGATAGCGGGTGCTGAGAGAACGGAGTGAAGGGAGGAGGAAGTGCTGAGATAACAAAGTGCTGAGTTAACGCAGTGAAGGGAAGACTAAGTGGTAAACGCTGTAAAAGATGGGGAGAACGCAGTGAAAGGGGAGAATATAGCCGTGGGAAGAGGAGGTAGCTGGGATAGTTTTAGAGGCTGCGGAGTAGAGAAAGGATGGGGGAAACGCAGCAAGGACTGCAGTTAAGAATCAGGATTACCGATCAACAGGTAAGTCCATTCCTGTAAATATGTTTTGAATAAACCATCTGGTTATCAAATAGTTCTGTTGGTATCGGATGAGAAGAAAGAATTGAATTGTAGTTGTAGTGCAATAGAACTGTCTTTATATATTGCGAATGTGGTTTATGCATTATATATATATCCTCCACAGAGGAATACTACTATTTGTAATACATTACTATATCCTAGAACGAGGAATAGAATGAATAGTTTGTTGATTGTAAATCTCAAACGTAGCCGATGCTTAAATGTTTTGAACAAGTCTAATACTTCTGTGTAGGAAGCCTTGCGGCCATGCCTGAGATGATATATATCTTTTCTTAGATAGAAAAGTGGGAATTACTTCGCTAGTATAAAGTAAGACTGGGTATCGGTGTTTTAACAAAGGCATTGGTATTACAACCAAGCTCCTGTATTACAGAGTTTCATAGTGTTACATCTATGTGCAGCTCACTGTGATATAGTAATAATAGAGCTCGCCGTGTTCTATATGTAAGCTTACCCTGTTTTACACTAAGATCAATGTGTTAATATTTAAGTTTACTGTATTATATTATGGCCGGTAGAATCCTGCCTGACAGGCCAATTATATGGCCAAATGTGTTGTTCTTATTAGGCCAAGCATGACCGAATGTATTATCAATTGTAGCCAAAGCAATAACGGAGATGTACATTGTTGAGTAGAAAGCCTAATCATGTCTAGGAGTTTACAACCCCAGATGGAGGTGGCTCTAATACAGCTGGCATTAACATCAATGCTGGGGTGACATCAAGGCAGTAGACTATTTTTTTTTCTACTAGTTATTACTAGGTATTTTTCTAGTAATAACTATTGACACAGCTATAAGTGCCTTAAACAATGATGTTCTAAAGCCTTTTTTAAGGAATGAAGCCTCAAGTCAACCAAGGTCTTATGTTTTCTGTGGTGCCCAAGTAATTAGGAAGGGTTCAAAATAGAACATAAGAGAATTCCAGCTTTCAGTACCTCAGGGTCCAAATTGTTTTCGTTTAGCAAATTCATCAAGTATACTGCATAACCCTTTGAAAGAACAGAAGAACCATTGCTAACATTATAGTTGTCACGAGACAATAAATTAATAAATGAAAAAGTATTTATGATTAGACAGCTGAGCTTGTGGTGCCAAAATGGCCCAAACATGGGAATCGAGTAAACAGTTATGAAACCACTTAGGAGTGGGCATTTAAAAACAATGTTTTTACAGAAACGGGTTTTGAAACTATGAACTCAGGAATAGAGTAAACGTTGCGCAATGCACTATTATAGGAGGATATCCTAAGCCCTTGAGGTCATCATGGTCGTCAAAATAGTTCAAACAATGCAAATAGGAAACTGTAGGATTTCGACCAGTTCAAGTCGAGTAGGGTGGGTGAACCAAGTTCATGCGTTTTTAGAACGCTAACTAAATACAAATCCTTTGGCCAAGGTGGTGTACTATCCTCAAGTGCATCGAACGTTCACCCTAACTGGATGGCATTTCTTGTGGAGTGTCGTGCATGACTAGAGGGTATCTAGGGATCTGTACGATAACAAGACACATAGGTTACAACACCAGAGCTCAGATGGCAAACACCGATGGTTATCCTAAGTCTATCCTCTTGAGTAGGGTAGGGCCACTTCCGGTTAGGAAGGAGTGCAGGAGACCGATGGTCTGTGGTTGGAGGTTAAGCTCCTTGAAGATACTTTCTCTTCCAAATACTGAGGAATTGCCGAGTCTTGAACGTGATGGGTTGACAATTGAGATGCATGGTAATGGTATGTTTTCGATATTTGTTATTTCAAGAAAATTTCATTTGTTAGAAAATAAAGTGTTTCAATGTATATCATTTCTTTCAGTCTTTATGAAAATGCAATCATGTTTATGATAAAATGAAAATGTGGTATTGGATTATGGATAAGTTTATTTATGTATTTGATTACCTTGTTAAAAAAAAATTTACCGTTGTGAAAACTTAGTTACTTCTTGTCATTTCGGATGTGGATGTTACACTACTTAATTAGTTCACCATTTTGGCAGTGAGCCAACCCTTGGTAGTGAGCTACCCTCTGGCAGTGAGACACCCTCTGGCAGTGAGCCATTCTTTGCAGTGAGTCTTGTAGGCAGTGAGCCTCTATTTTCCAGTATTATTATAACTTATATATTTCTGTGGGCTAACACCCACCGTGGTTTTTCCCTTTTAGGGTTTTCCACATAAAAATCTGGTGACTACTGTGTTGGATGTGTGTTTGTGATTAAGTTTATGGTTTCATGCTTTCATGGTTAAATCTGATTATAAGCAATCAAGTAGTTAATGGTTTGATGTTCATGTGAAGCTAAGTTTTTGTGACAACTGATTCACCCCCCCTCTCATTTGTCTGGTGTATTTCAACAATTAGTATCAGAGCAAGGTTCCTCGGTGGTAAGCTTAACAGCTTGAGGTAGATCCAAGATGTCTTACAAAAAGGAGGCTCCGTAGTTTGATGGGATGAATTATGCAACTTGGAGGATTCACATGAAAAGCCATCTACTTTGTATTGTGGCGAGTGACATAGACTGATTATACCATGCTGGATAATGGTCTAACAATAGAAGATGAAATCAAAGAATATGAGATAAATATAAAAGCCAAAGATGCTTTGTTGAGTGCATTGAATGACTCTAATTTGATAAAGGTTATGGATTATGAATTAGCTAAAGAAGTCTGGGATAAGTTAAGTAATCTATATGAAGGGGATGAATCTATAAAGAGTGCCAAACTATAGGGACTGAAAGCCAAATATGAAGGTCTTAAGATGGGAGAAGATGAAAACATAACATCCTTCATGTAAAAGGTTATGAACTTGTTACTGGAATCAAAGGTATGGGAGGAACTGTAGATGAAACTAAAGTTGTGATGAAAATTCTTAGGTCATTACCTAAATCCTACGCTCACAAGGTAGCTACAATTGAAGAAATAATGACTGTGAAAAAGATAAATAATGATCAGTTGCTTGGTAAGATTACTGCTTTTGAAATGAGAGAATTTGGTGATGCTCTGCCAAAAGTTGAAACAACTTTCAAAGCTAGTACTTTAGAGAAGATCTCCAGAGCAGAAAAGTACAAGGTAGAACCTGATGATGAGCCTGATGAAGTTGAAGCCAATTTTGTTGATAGACTAGAAAGAGGCTCCGGTAAGTTCAAAGAAAAACTACCTTTCAAATATTTTTCATGTGGTAAAGTAGGTCACTATGCTTCCAGATGTCCTGAAAGAATTGAAAGAAATAGAAAAAGATTTGAGAACAGGCCTAGAGCTCCAAAGAAATGCTACTATATTAGAGATTTTTATGATGAAGGTGTGACTGATGATGAACTTGATGATGCTAATACTAGTGGAAATGAATGCTTTTTTATTGCTATTAAAGAAGAACTTGTGTCTACTAATTCTACTAGCTGTGTGAAGGAAGAAAAACCAGTGGAAGAAAGTGCTTTGGTTGTTCAGGTTGAAAAAGATAAGGATAAATGGATTATTGATAGTGGATTCTCACATCACATGACCGGTGACAAAAGTAAGTTTGTAAGTTTGGAAAAGTATGATGGAGGACTGGTTAGGTTTGGAGACAATGCAGCTGGTAAGATTTGTGGAAAAGGAACTATTTCATTTGATGGAAAGCATAATACTGACAATGTCCTATATGTGAATGGTCTGACGCATAATCTTTTGAGTGTGGGTTAGATGTGTCACAAAGTTTATGATCTGAGATTCAAAGACAATGGGTGCAAGATCATGGAAAGCTCCATAATTGTGATTGCTACCAGTAAGAAGACTAGAGGTAACATCTATCAATTAAGAGGAACTAATGATTATTGTTTATTAGCTCAAGCAGATGAGAGTTGGTTATGGCATAGAAGGATGTGTCATATAAACTTTGATAATCTAGTAAAGATAAGTTCAGGTCAGACTATGAGAGATTTACCAAAACTTGTGAAACTTACCAATATCATTTGCAAGGAATGTCAGTTGGGGAAGCAAACAAGAACAAGCTTTAAGAGAAAAGAGCAATTTTCTACCAGTTTGTTGGATCTAGTTCATAGAGATCTATGTGGTCCTACAAGGATAAGAAGTCTACAAGGTGACATGTACTTCATGTTGTTTATTGATGATTATTCTAGAATGACTTGGGTTGCTTTTCTGAGAGATAAATCTGAAGCCCTGGAGAAGTTCAAATCCTTTAAGGCAATGGTTGAAAATGAAATAGAGCTAAAAATCAAATGCTTGAGGTCTGATAGAGGAGGTGAGTTCACATCAAATGAATTCAATAATTATTGTGAAGAACAAGGAATAAAGAGGCAATTGTCTGCACCTAGGACTTCTTAGCAAAATGGAGTTGTGGAAAGAAAGAACAGAATAGGGCAAGAAGCTTCTAGGACAATGATGAAGGAAGGAGGTCTGCCAGAAGTCTTTTGGAAGGAAGCTCTACATACTGTTGTCTATATTCAAAACAGAGTTGAAGTAAAAGGAAATGGTACTAAAACTCCTTATGAATTGTGGTATGGAAGAATTCCAATAGTAAGATATTTCAAAGTCTTTGGAAGCAAATGCTATATCAGAAGAGATGAAGATCTAGGGAAATTCGATGCAAGATGTGATGAATGAATCTTCCTTGGATACTCTACCAAGAGTAAGGCCTACTAGTGCTACAAAAAAAGGTTGAAAAAGATTGTGGAGAGTGCAAATGTGAAGGTGGATGAACACAAAACATCAGATCAGAATGGCTATGAATCAGATGAACCTACTGCTACTTATGAAGAAAAAGTTGAACAAGAAGTCAATCAAGCTGAAGAAGAAAAGGGTTTGAAAGTTGCTGCTAAGACCCCTAGGTATGTAAGAATCAATCACTTTGAAGATCAAATTATTGGAGACAAAGACAAAAGAGTACTGACAAGGAAAAGAGCTGTAGAAGAACAAGTGAATTACTATTTGCTCTCTACAGTTGAACCAAAGACTATGAATGAAGCCTGCAATGATGAAAATTGGGTTAAGGCAATGGAAGAAGAACTAACACAGATAGAGAAGAATGAGACTTGGGAATTAGTTCCTAGACCTACTGACAAAAATGTTATTGGAACCAAATGGGTTTTCAGGAATAAACTGAATGAAAATGGAGAAGTTGTAAGGGATAAAGCAAGACTTGTGTGCAAAGGATATTCTCAAATTGAAGGGATAGATTTTGAAGAGACTTTTGCTCCAGTGGCTTGGATTGAAGCAATCAGAATGTTTTTGGCATTTGTAGCTCAAAGATTTCAAAGTGTATCAGATGGATGCGAAGTCTGCATTTTTAAATGGTGAATTGGAAGAGGAAGTATACATTGAGCAACCGAAAGAATTTCAGCTATCAGATCAAGATAATATGGTATGCAGGTTGAAGAAAGCATTGTATGGAGTCAAGCAAGCTCCTAGAGCTTGGTATGCAAGGTTGGATAAGTACTTGTTACAACTAGGGTTCAATAAAGGTACTGCAATAGTAATCTCTATTTCAAGATTAATGATGATCAAATCTTAATTGTTGAAGTCTTTGTTGATGATATCATCTTTGGAGGCAATGAAAGTATGTGTATGGAATTTGCTAGTGAAATGCAGAAGGAGTTTTAGATGTCTATGTTTGGTGAGATGAATTTCTTTCTGGGTTTGCAAATCAATCAATTAGATAAAGGAATCTTCATATCTCAGTCTAAGTATGTGAAAGAGTTGTTAAAGAAATTTGGGATGGAAGACTCTAAACCGGTGGTATGTACTCCCATGGTGACTAGTTGCAAATTGAGCAAAACTAATGAATCACCTAAGACTGATCAGAAAAAGTATAGATCCATGATTGGGGGATTGCTTTATCTAACTCAAACCAGACCTGATATTATGCATGCTGTGTGTCTTGTTGCAAGATTTCAAGCTGATCCAAGAGAATCTCATGTAATGGTAGTAAAAAGAATCCTGAGGTATTTAAAAGGCACTTCGGATCATGGCTTATGGTATCCAAAGGATAATGATTTCACTTTTAGTGCATATATAGATGCTGATTGGGCCAGAGATATTGATGACAGGAAGAGTACAAGTGGAGTTGCCTTCTTCTTAGGTAATAGATTGGTTTCATGGCTGAGCAAGAAACAAGATTCAATCTCTTTGTCAATTGCATAAGCGGAGTATATTGCAGCAGCATGTTGTTGTACTCGAGTGTTATGGATGAAGCAGAGTTTGAAGGATATAAGAGTTGTTTATGAAGATCCAATTGCAATCTTGTGTGACAATACAAGTGCCATAAATATTTCCAAGAATCTAGTGATGCACTCAAGAACAAAGAATATATCTATAAGGTGTCACTTTTTGAGAGAGAAGGTGACAAAGAATGAAGTAAAGTTAGAATATGTGTCCACAAAGGATCAGATTGCAGATATCTTCACTAACCCTCTGCCTAAGGATACTTTTGACTATCTCAGAGGAAAGTTAGGAGTCATTACCCCTCTTGCCTTAAATTAAGATGCATGAGAATGCACCAATCTAGTGGTGTTCAAAGTCCCACTTTTTGATTTGGATTGATGTTTTGAGGGCTACCTCTCAGGGAGAGTGGCTAGATGTATTGGTAACAGTTTAGTTGGATCAGAGTAGCAAAATGAAAGTATGTGCCCTTTACCATTAATGTCAAAGGGGGAGATAAATCATGTGAAAAACTCAGAAGGAGAAAGAATATAGTTGTGTAAAGAGAAAGGGGGATAATCTTATCTTGAAGGTCTTTTTAGTTTTTCACATCATATGTTGCCATTAATGACAAAGGGGGAGATTGTTGCAAGTATGTGCCTAATCGGTGTTGTCATTGATGTCAACATATCACTATTGTCATTGGTGTCAACTGTACCCTTATCTTGTTACTTGCTTGTAATAAGTTAGATTCTTTGTATTCACCCATGTAATTGATTCTGATGTTGAGGATATTGAGAAAATTAGCTTCTTTGGTAGAAACAATGAGTTGCAGTGAAAACAATGTATTGCATACTGAAGAACAGTCTAGAAGATTGCTCTGCATTTCATGTAGGATGAATATCTTTGTCTATTGATTGGAAGTTATTTAGAAGTCTATCTAAAGATGTTATATTCCAAGTTTGAGCCTCTGGTATGAAGATTTGAGTGAGTTATGTTCACTAGAGTGAAAATTGCTTTTCCTGTATGTTTGGTGGTGACAGGGAGAAAGTGTTATGCTCTGCATTCCTCCGCATTGAAGTATTTCGGTCTACGGTTCTAGAGTTAAGTCTGGATTGATGTTATGTGCCTTCAACTTCAATGGTTCATGATTTGGTGGTCCACAAGCTATCCTTTCCTTATGACAGTGGTTGACAGTATTGTTCTTGTGCTCCGGTTTGAAGAATCTTCTTGACAGAGTGATTAAAGGTTGTGCGGTTGTTCTTGGTGATTACAATGTGCTTGTGGATGTCTCCTGATTGTGTTCCTACCTTTGGATTGGTCCGCAAAGAGTAATTTGGATCGTGGAAGAAATCTGTTCCTTGAAGACCTAGTGTTCTCACATGTCTTGGCCGACTTGGTTGATTTCACTAATTGCGGAGATGCCTTGAAGTTTGTAGAAGCATGTTGTGGTGTGGAGGATTGCGGTTGAGTCCCAGCTAAGGCGTGGCGTGTTCATCATACTTATCTACATCTTTCCTTAGCTAAAATTTTATAATAGGTCTAGACCTATTTCTGTGTATGTTCTATAATGTTGACCTTGGAGAATGTTCCAATGGTTGATGAATGTAATGCCAACCTTGATGTACATTCCAAGGTTGATGAATTGTATAAAAGCATGTAATAGAGTTGTGAAAAATTGTGTGTGAGTGCGAATATGAAGAGATAAGCGTGAAGGTGTGAAAGAGCAAAGCAGAGAAGTTTTGTTGTGCTTCAAAGGAATTGAACCCAGGCATGAAGTAGATGCTACTTAATCAGTTCACCATTTTGACAGTGAGCCAACCCTTGGTAGTGAGCCAACCCCTGGCAGTGAGCCATTTTTTGCAGTGAGCCATGTAGGCAGTGAGCCACTATTTTCTAGTATTTTTATAACTTATATATTTTGTGGGCTAACACCCACCATGGTTTTTCCCTTTTAGGGTTTTCCACATAAAAATTTGGTGACTCCTGTGTTGGATGTGTGTTTGTGATTAAGTTTATGGTTTCATACTTTCATGGTTAAATCTGATTATAAGAAATCAAGTAGTTAATGGTTTGATGTTCATGTGAAGCTAAGTTTTTGTGACAACTGATTCACCCCCCCTCTCAGTTGTCTGGTGTATTTCAATATGTTCGTCTCTTACTATTTCTTGCATAGAAGAATTAGCCACTCAATGCAATAGTTTTGCTTTATATTTTATATATCCCAAGAAGTTAAAATATGTTCATTGATCCGGTTCCTCATCAGAGCGTGACCAAAAGTAATCAAGGTTGAAGTGTTGTTTTGTAACCAAGGGTTTATATCTATTGCGATGAATAGTATGCACTTGTCCATTCAAAGGGAATTTTACACAGTTATGAATTGTTGAAGGGACAATTTTCATAGCCTTTAACCATGGGTGTCCTAATTTTATGCAAAAAAGGTCAGATAGAGGGACAACATCAAATAGTTGTTCTACATATTTATCAAATACCATGACCAATAAAGATATCTTCCCATAAGTGTTTATAAAGGTTCCCTTATGTGTCTTAATCATCATGTCAGAAGGATCATAGAAATATTGTACCAAGCCATGTGAGTAAAGGAATTCCTCTGTTGCCACATTAGTCATGCAATTAGGATCTATAAGTGTTCCACCTACTAGATTTTCCATTATCTTCACAGTGATATAAAGAGGTCCTTCAGTTTCTCCAATTGCTCTATCATGAGGTGTAAACACAATTTCGGGTTCAGGGACCTTTCTTTTCATATAAGACCTAGGAAGGAACCTAGTGTTTTTATTGCAATTAGAAGCCATGTGTATATGTTTAAATCAATGTAAAATCAGATTTCAAAAGGCCTTCAAAACTTATGCAAGGAACAAGTGCAAAATTGTGTAAATTTATGACCTAAAGTGCTTGATTTTTCAACTTTAATGCAAATGAGTAAAAGAAGAGGTGTTGTGAAGAATTTTATGAGGGGAAAAAATAATAAGCTTTATATCAGTCCAATAATGCAATAATATCCTTCACAACACACCTATAGTGCAATTCTAGAGAGACGATAAGGCCAAATCTAGTGAAAATGCAAGGTTTTCAAACCCTAGACATGAAATTTTGCAAGAAGGACACTATGATGAAACACTACAATTAGAAATTAGACCTAAATGAGTGTTTAAAATAGTAATTTGAAACAAGATTTTAACTACAAACCCTAGCTAATGCAAAACTAGGTTTTTATAAAAAATGCACAATTTCAAGCAATTTTTAGCAACTTAAGCATGAAAATGCAATGCAAATGAATAATAAATGATGAATTTCTGTAATTTAAATCAGATCTAATGAAAATAACAGAAATTAAATGCAAATTAATTCAAATTATTTGAAAATACAAGCCTAAAATGCCAATTTTTTAAATTTTTTCTAATTTTTTAAAATGCAATAAGATGAAAATTAAATGAATGAATGAAATGAAAGTAAATTTGAAGTACAACACTCATCAAGGTGCAAAATTCAAATAAACACGGGTTCACCAAAATGTTTAGTGTAAAAAGAGGGGGTTTTAGAAGGGTAAATCCTCCTTTCACATAAGCATTCAAGGACATAAATCGAGTGAATCCACAATCTATTGCAAGAGGGCTCTACTACAGATTTAGTGACCCTTAGAATGAAGAGAAAACTTGGAATTTGCTAATCAATTAATTAATTAAAGTCCAATTATGCTCAAAACCCTAATTTCATAAAATCGTAAACAAACGGACGAATCTTGACAAATGCTCGCACATAGAGATATCAAATGACAATTAAATACATACCAGATTTCAAGATTTGGTGTACAAAAAATTTAGGGACTAATGAGTTGGTGAATTAGTCCAATGTACCAGTTTCTTTCAGGATCTCTAAAGATTGTCTGCAACTTAATTTTGTTGTTCTAGGGATTTCACTGTTTCAGGATCCAGAGGACTAATGAGCAGGTGCCCTAGTCTAGGTCCTACTTTTCTACTTTTCTCTACACTTTCGACACTCTGCTTTGCTTCCCTGCAACTTCACTTCTTCCGCTTTCGCAACTTGTAACCTACAATCACAAAAAAAGGGGTTGGAGGTGTTGCAAGTATGTGCCTAATCGGTGTTGTCGTCGATGTCAACATATTTGTGTTGTCATTGGTGTCAATTGTGCTCTTGTTTTGACACTTTCTTGTAATAAGTTAAGTGTTGAAAATAATAAGTATTCCTGATACAACAGAACAATCTAGTAGTTTGCTCCGCATTTCTTGTAGAATGAATATCTTTTTCTGTGGATTGGAAGTTATTTTAATGCATGTTTGAAGATGCTATGTTCCAAGTTTGAGCCTCCGGTATGAAGATTTGAGTGAGCTATGTTCACCAGAGTGAAAATTGCTTTTTCTGTATATTTGGTGGTGACAGGGAGAATGTATTATGCTCTGCATTCCTCCACATTTAAGTATTTCAGTCTGTGGTTCTGGAATCAAGTTTGTAATGATGATAAGTGTCTTCAACTCCAATGGTTCATGATTTGATGATCCACAAGTGATCTTTTCTTTATGACAGTGGATAATAGTTATGTTCAAGTGCTCCAATTTGAAGAATCTTCATGACAAAGTGAATAGAGGTTGTGTGGATGTTCTTGATGATTACAATGTGCTTGTGGATGTCTCCTGATCGTGTTCCTACCTTTGGATTGGTCTGTAAAGAGAAATTTGGATCATGGATGAAGACAGTTCTTAGAAGATTTAATGTTAACACCAGTCTTGGCTGACTTGGTTGTTTTCACTACTTGCGGAGATACATTGAAGATTGTTGAAGCATGTTGTGGCGTGGAAGATTGCATTTGAGTCCCAGCTAAGGCATAACATGATCCACATACATCTTTCCCTTAACTAATTTTGTTTAGGTCTAGACCTATTTCTATGTATGTTTGTAATGCTGACCTTGGAGATTGTTCCAATGGTTGATGAATGTAATGCCGACCTTGATGTACATTCCAAGGTTGATGAAGTGTATAAAAACATGTAATGTAGTTGCGAAAAATATGTCCTTGTGCGAAAATGTGAAGATAAGTGTGAAGGTGTAAGAAGAGCAGAGTAGAGGAGTTATATTGTGCTTTAATGGAACTGAACCCAGGCATGGAATAGATGCTATTAAATCAGTTCACCAACCCTTGGTAGTGAGTTGATCTTGGCAGTGAGCCCCAACATTTGTAGTGAGCCTCTATTTTTTGGTATTGCTATAACATATTTATTTTTGTGGGCTAACACCCACCGTGGTTTTTCCCTTATAGGGTTTTCCATGTAAAAAAATTGGTGTTTCATGTGTTGAATGTGTTATTGTGTTGAGCTTCTTGCTTCATGTTTTCATGGTCAAATCTTAATAACAGTAATTGAGCATTTGATGTGTTGATATTCATAAGTGGTTAAAGTCTAAGAGACAACTGATTCACCCCCCTCTCAGTTGTCTTGTGCATTTCAATAGGGGGTTGTGGTGTTTAGAGGCTTACCTCGGTCAAGCCCCAGAGAGACATTCAAGTCTTGGAGGTGTAGCTCTCATCCATAAGGAAGAAGCTCTTTCCTGCCATGAGGAGATGGATTGATGAAGTCAAATCTGCAACAAATAAACATAATAACAACACAATATTGCTCTGCAACACAATGAAAGCCTTGAATCACTTTAGCATAAGATCACAAGATTGTAATATCCATCTCTCTAGTTTACAAATGAATCCCTAAAAATGCTTATATATGCAACTAAACACATTCCTGCTAAGAATTTCATAATTCAAACTTAAGGTATCAGCATAGGACCTAATTAGCAGTCACATAACCGACACTTGAATTTAGGTCCTGCCTAAAATAGGGTAGGACTAGGGCATGGTCGCCCAAGTCTTCCCTCCCTATTTCAGTTAGGATTCATCACAATAGTACCCCCTAGGTCCTATTTTCCATAAAACTTAGGGGTTTTCTCATCGGGAGTCAACATGAATACACAAGATGATAAAAATACTTTTTAAAGGACCCGAGAGCTAAACATAGGAGGGAAAAAGTCCTAGGGAGACATTTTCTGATGTAACACATATTAATTAAGTTAATCACTTAATTAATTAGCCTAAACCTTTATTACCCCATCTCCTCACACCCTTTGAATAAAAAGTAATTTTTTATTCAAAAGGGGTCACATGTGTCTCCACCTCACCTTTCCTCTTCCATGCAAGAGCTCTTTTAAATATAAATTGCTCACACATGTCTTTTCCAAAAGCATGCATGTGTCACATGTCATCCCACTCACCCATAAAACATAATTTTTTATTACACCCTCTCCCATATGAATAAATTTTTTATTTATTCATGTCTTAATCTTCATTAATGCAAAGCCTTCCCAAGGTGAATTTAAAATTCAAAACTAATAAGAACCCTCCATTTTTGTTGATCAAATCCTAGCCCTCCATCTCACCATTCCATCTCCACCCTTAGTTCTCAACTTTCAATCTCCACCATTGATCTAAAATCCTCCCAAAAACTCTATAAATACAAGCCTCCTCTAAGCCATTATCATCTCAACTCATTTGCATCCATACCATGCCAAAATCCTTTGCCAATTGCTAGCCAAAATCCTTCACCAAATCCATGTTGTGTTGATTTCATAGAGCAATCCACATACACTTCATTGTTGGGTAAAGCTAGGAGTTGAGTTGGGTGCATCAATCTCCTCCACCTTATCAAGGAGAAAGGGGAATGTGAATATTTGAGGTATACCATCTTGTTTTGTGTTTTCTTCATGTTTATTTGTCTTCTCACTTTCCTTTGCTTTTAGAAAGTTCAATTTGTTAAGAGAAGGAATTATTGTGCTTAAAATAGAAATAATACAGTTAAAACTCATGACATATTGATTTTATTCTATAAAACCCCTAATTTGGAGGAAAACCTAGTTTTGGTAGTGGCAAAGTACTATGGTACCCTCCTTTATAACTTTACAATGAGATATTATAGTAAGTGGGGTAATTTTGCCTTCCACTTCTACTTATTTATCCTATAAGAATGGATCTAAAACAAACATAAATTCTCAATTTCTCCAACTATTGATGATTTGAATGCTCATATTAAAGCCATATTTATTGATTTTACAATGCTTACTTGAGTTTTCTTGAGCCTTGGGTAAATAAAAACAATCATTGGATGCTAAGATGACACCCATATGGTTTGTCTTTTAATTGGTGCAGTCATGGTAGGAGGTTCCAAACAATGGACTGTCCCAACCATGTAGCTAGAGTAAACACAACAAAAATAACACAAACATAGAATGCAATGGAAGATTCATATATTCAATATATCAAAGAATTATAATGCTCATATGCCGGCAACATGTGGGCTACAATCAAATAGCTCACAAGCTTGCTTTCTAGGTTACAACAAATATGCAAGATATGACATTGAAATGCCCTCCAGAAAAAAAATATAATTTCAAATCACATTATAGAACTACTAACTTCCTAATGCATCTAAGAGATCTATATATCATCTTCAAGCTCATAGAATCCTTCACATCGACCACAAGAGGTTACAAACTCCAATGAATGATGTAGTGTGTAGAAACATGTAGGTCAACCTACAACACATGGTATTGCTCCACAAATGAATAAAACTTGCTATGGACCTCAAGGAAGTTCTATCTGATCCTTATGTGTCATTTATGATGTTCCATTAGGCTCCACAAGTCATAGAAGTGCTTTGCAAACTTTTTGTTCTCAACTGACTATCAAATGCTCTGCTCTATGAAAGTTGATGATCCTCTGGTAGCTATAACTTTCTGTAGACAAATCCAAATCTTCTAAAATTTGAATATGATGTAACTAACATGTCATAGAAGATAATTCCTGCTCCATGAGCTCTTATATGAAGATACGGCAAAATTCTATAGAAAATGCTGAAACTACAAATTATTGAATTGCACTGAAATTAAAGAAAAGAAAAGCAAACAAAATATTTTTGGTTGATGCAAGATTGCTCTTGAACCTGGGATGCCCCTACATCATTAATTTTGAATGCATATACAAGTCATGGATGTTGAAATATAGTGTGAACAACATAATAAGAATATTAACAATGTAATTTTAAATTCTCTTAAGATGTGATTATGCCAATAAACTTTAACAATGATACAATAAAGAAGCTATTAGAAATAAATAAACTCATAAAATTATACACGTAACACTATATGTATATGGAGAAACCCTTGTGGGAAAAAATCCACCACTAAAGAGATTCAATCTTGTATTAATCCTAAAAAAAGTACATTAAAATACAATATACTTATCCTTCTAGCTTGGCAGTAATCTAAAAGCATAAGTTTACCTACAAAAGACATATGAATCTACTATCCCATGCCTCCAATATATAGGAAAATAGGAAACTAGAAACCATAAATGGTTTCCCAAAATTAAGACCCAAAATCATGATCCATAGCAAAAATCCAATGCCCCTATAGTCATGGTCAAGCCTCTAGGAATAGTATGTAACTCATCTTACACCAATTACACATGTTACACCCTTGTTATGTATCATAGATGTCATAACTTATATCATAGTAACCAAACTGACTAAGGTCCCAATCTTAGGTGCTCCGTGATGACATTGATTGCCTTTCCATAGTGCTAAATATGGAAGATCTTCTTACAACTCCCAATTTTGACCATTTCTATGTAACCTCCCCATTTAATGTGTTATTACACAAAAATCAAGGCATCTTAGAGAATAAATAAATAATAAATGAATCCTCCTCCCTCACATGGGCATCTATCTTTGCTCATTCCATGATGTTTAGAGACTAAACATTATTTATTGTCTACATAATTAAATACAATTTGCAAGACTTAAGATTTACAAGGTGAATGGCCCACCTAATCCTATCATTCTCTCACTTAACATTTTCATTGCAAAGACATAAAATAAAACTAAAAAAATAAGTGCTAGAAGAAGCAAGGCCCATGTCCACTCTGCTCCAACTAAATTTCTCTATGCTTTTGCAACATTAACTAAGGTGTCAATCTTCCATATCATGATTTTTATACCCTCATTCATCTCATGATTAAAGTGATACTAAACATAACTGTGATTTGTACAAACATGGTACATTAGGTTCTTCACCAAATAGGTAGCACTTTGACTATTAAATCCCAAGTTGTGTACAATTAAAGCCAATACCCAAACATAATATTTGTAATCACACTACCTCCTTACATGCATGTGTTACAACCATGTACTTTGATTTTGTAGCGGAAACCAAAACTTTAGGTTGCTGCTTACTCATCTAATTGACAACTCTTCCAAATAGAGGGAACACATAACTGCTCATGGACCTCTTATTGTCCAAATCACTAGCCCAACCCAAATCAACAAAGCCATGCATATCAAGAAAATTGCCCATATGATTAGTTCTATAAAATAAAATACAACAATTATAAATCCCTCACAAATATCTAAAAACACTTTTCACATTAGTCCAATGCTCTTTACGAGGGTTAGACATTGTAATGTAGAAAAGAGGGGGTTGCTGATTTGATTGATAAGGTGTAGTTAGATTCTCCTTTCACTACATACATTCAAGGACATTCAACTGAGTGGAATCACTTCTCTTGCAAGAGGATTCTGCTACAGATTGGTTGTCACTTGGAATGAAGAGGATTAATGTATTAGTTTAAGCCTAATTATGCTCAAAACCCTAATTATACAAAATCGTAAGTAAACAAATGAATTTCAATAAATGGTCACACACAAAGGTGTTATATTTAGAGTAGATACATACCAGATTTTGAGATTCAGGATGTGGAAAAGTTAGGGGCTAAAGAGTAGGCACCCAAGCCCAAGGTATGGTTTTCTTCAGAGATTCGCAGAAGTTATATGCTATTGTTCATCACTGTCCTAGACACTTTCAGGCCTGCAAATCCAGAGGGCTTCAAGGCGAGTGCCCACCCACTAAATTTAATTGTGCCACCAACATATTAAATACTATTAAGGTGATTCTACAATTTGTTCGCCTTCCTCCTTTCTGAAAAATAGAGCTTATTTTTAAAAAATAGCTTGTTAACCAGGGATTTGGCTTGATAGATTTCTCCCAATTTCTACGATAATTTCTTTATAGTACGTTCTTCATGGACATTAATCAAAATAGAATCTATAAGACATAATCTTATGAGACCCTTTTCTTTCTAGTCCATAATGTCATATTGAGCAATTGTAGTTGCATCTGTGGGTCTTTGAACTTTCTTATCTATTGCACCTCATAGAACAAAATCTACCAATAGATCCTCCATTTTCATTTTCCATAGCTCAAAGTTTGAAGCAAAAAAATTTTCAATCTCAATCCTCCTTGATGTGCTTGCTATTTGTAATTTCTGCAATAAGATCACAAAGTATTCTTCCACACAAGCTCTCACTCAAAACTAGATTAGCTCAAAAAAACCAACAATCCAACAACGAGAACCAAAGATGTCCAAGCTTTGATACCACTTGTAAGGAAGTAAAGGTATTTGTAACAACTTCCTACTCTAATCTTGAGAGTAGTGTATAGAAAACTTTAAAATCAGATCTAAACTATTATAAAAAATATGTAGAAATACATATAAAAGCATAAACAATACAACACATAACCTGTATTATGTAGGGAAAACCCTTTTAGGAGAAAAAACCCACACTCTAAAGTAGCTTAATATATTATTCAAATCCACAACAAAATTACAACACACTTACAACAATATTTTATAGGAGTTTCACTAGCATACAATTCTGGAGTAATTTCAGTAGCATTTGGACACCTATAAATTCTTACAATACAATAATACTTCTCCAAGCACCCATTTATAGATAAATTAGCAAACTAGAAACTAGAAATGGTTTTGTAAACCATGTTCTAAAACATCCAAATGTATGGCGCCTAGGTTTGACCCCAAATTCCAATGCCCACATAGAGTTTTCCCACATACATGCTAAAAATAGTAAATGAATAACACCTCTTAAAACTATCATATTTTATCATAATCATCTACCCAACTTGGGTGCTTAGTTTATAACTCCCACTATCAAAAATAGTGTTGTATTACATGTGTAAATATCTATCATAATGTGGGTCAAGATCCCAAAGTAACTCCCCTCTTACAGGATCTTATGCATCATAAGAATCTGTCATAACATCTATCATAAAATCCCTCAAACATAGGTCACTCCAAATTTTCTATGAATAACCTCCTTAATGAAAACTTACAACACACCACAAAGTATTGGCACATAGAAAATTATGCCACCTCAAAATCCCATGCCCCCTTTCAAGGTGAGGTTAATTTAAGTAATATAAAATATAATAAAATGTGGGAAAATGATAAATAACTAAAATTAAGTCTAGAAACTTGCAAAGGTTGAGACACCTTAATTCACAACACACACTCACGATGTTTTCTAGGAAAAGACACTAAAAAATTATGCTAGAAAGTTACAAGAAGTAGAGTATAGCAAAATAAAAGTAAAAAATAAAAATTGGAAACTTGTGAGGAAGAAAGGATAAGCTTATAGGCTCGATGTATCCTTAAACATGCTAAGGGGATAACCCCCCTAGTGAGCACCATAGATCCACACAACATCTTACACACTCCACTAGACAAAACAACTTGCACACCTACATCATTAAGTTTGCTAACTAATAACAGGTTTTATACCAAACTTGAAATATGTAGAACATCATTGATCCCGTTTACTCAACCATCAAGGAATTTGATAGAGACTTTACCATGACCAATAATGATTAGATGAGAATAATCACTAAGATACACTTTCCCTCCATCATATTCTTCATACTTTGAAAACCACACCCAATGGGAGGTCATATGGAAGGAAGCTTTAGAGTCCCTTAAACATACACCTTCAAATAAATGTATTACCAAGGCTATGACAAAGGCATCTCCACTATCCTTCTATGAATATCTTTTAGACTCATTATTTTTCTTCCTTTTATCCTCCTTGTAGTCTCTTCTAAAGTGCTTAGTCTTGTCATAATTCCAACACTTAGACTAGGAAATTTCTAGGAGATTTAGATCTAGGATTTTATTTCTTTGTGTCCTTCTTTCCTTCGATCTTCCATGAACTAATAGAGCCTCATTATTAGATTGGAAAGCTTTTTATTGCATCGCCTTCAAGAAGAAAGTAGACATTACCTCGTCCAACTAAATCTTTGAGGTAGTTCTCCCAATTTCCACCACCAAGTGACCCCATGTGTCTAACAAAGAATGTAAGAGTGTCATACAATGATCTTCTTCCTCCATATTTACTCCAATAGAGTACAACTAGATGATGCAGGAGTATCCCGGGCGAATCAGCGATCCGCATCAACCAAAAACAATTGTAAGTTTAATTTTCAAATTTTCTTGGTTTGTTGGGTTCTAATGGCTTTTCTCAGCACTATGTGTGTTTGGCATAGTCAGAGAGGCAGTTTGGTAGTGTTTCTTGAATTCAGTTTCGACGCGCGTGAAGTTAGTTTCCATGAAACAATTGTTCCGGAAGCTTGGTGAAGTTTCATGGCAAATCCTTTGACAGCAAGATTTTTGATTCTACCCTGGAATTATATGTGAAGGTTTCGTGAGCAAATACCTTTAGGTTTTGAAGATTTTAATGATTTTTGACTTATGTTGGCAAATTGGCAAAAGATTAATATCTCAAGTTTCGTGATGATTGAGACCAAATGCTCTGGAGGAAGTCTTAGGAATGCCAAGATGTTCATCACTATCAATCTTCATGAGATTCTGAGCACTTGGTGAGGAGATATCGTAAAAGTTAGTTTTCAACTTCATCGTTAAATTGTCATATTGCTTTGATTGGTCTTGTGCTGGCAGCTAGTAAGGCTTTCTTGAGATCATTTTACCAGTAATATGCAAAATGGGGAGTTAATTTTTGTGGAACATGATTGTGTATTTGGAGGTGAGATATTTACTATTTCAGAGATGTTAAAAGACATTAAACGTCTTATAGTATACTCTCTTTCACTAGGGACACATGTTACATCTAATATGCTATATTGGTCAATATGGGATGATTGAGATACATGGAATGATGTCAAAGGACACTTTAATTTGCAAGATGCAGTTTGATAGGAGCTCATAGTTTATTAGGGAAGTCATGGCCAGATTTAGACATACTATCATTTGGACAATTGTTATAGAATTAGTGATCTCACTCTTGGAGGTGACAAAAAGGAAAATAATAGTTTGTTGTTGTGTAACATATAAAGCAGAGGAAATGTCTTTGACAAGTTGCATGACCTGGAGGAAAAGGATTCGACTAAGGTTATGTGCATCTCATCATAGAATGTAAACTATGATATTATTTAGCAAGATATAAGAAATGTAAAGGAAGGAAAGAATCATCCGATTAAAAGAGGCTGACCCTATAGTAAACAAAATGTCATTGATTCATTTCTAAGGTATAAGAAGTGTTTAAAGGCATCATTTGAGAAGTTGAGGCACCATATAGAGGCAACCATGTCAAAACATGAAATAAAAGGACTTAGGCGTGAGAATGAGGCGCAAAAAAATGAAGACCAAGCGCTTCATCTTCAACGCTACTAATAGAGATTAAAAAAAGAAGTTTAGGCTGCATTAGAAAGGGGAGAGCTAAGGAGGAATTAGCCAACACTCTCATTAATGAAGAGCAGGTTTGAATAAAGAAAGAAGAAGGGAGTGTAGAGGGTGTGGTATTGATCAAAAGAAGAGAAAATATCCAGACTTTCCGCTGCCCTTGGAATAAAATAGAGCATAACAAGGTTGCTGCTACAAGAGAGTGTGCCAAGGTAAAAAAAATATGCTGCCTAAAGACATTAGAGGTATGGAATGGAGAGGATGAAAGCCAAGAAGTGATAAGATTCATTAAAGGAGAAATTGGGTGTTTCTGTATAGGAGAAAAGGCCATGATCATTTGTAAATTCTTGTAGATTTTATATTCTTGTGTGTTTTTGAAAAAGCTTAATAGACTGTGAGTTAAATTGTGTTCTATTGCAATCTTGTTGTTACAAGTTGTTTGTGTGTTTGTTTTGCGAGAAGGGAATACCCTATTTTCATCAAATGGTATCAGAGCTAGTAATCCTGAGTGTGGAGAGGATCCACCAGGACCTATGGGGGAGAAGGCGATTGTGAAGAGCTCAAGAGATTGTTGTAGGTAGAGAGGAGTCTTAAGCAAGTGAGAGCTGGAAAGCCGTGGAGAGGATTTTGCTTGCAAATTGTAGAGCGTGGGATGTAGATTGTAGAAGATTGCAACAACAAGTGGGATGGGAATATTTTTGAGAAAGAAGCCCATCCTATGGGATGGATGGAGGCAGTATGAAGAGAGGAAAATTTTGGCAATGGTGGTAGATATACATGTGAGGATGGATTGAATAGAGGCTATGTAGTGTGTGATTCATAAGATAGCAGTGAAGGAGAAGAAAGATGAAATAGAGGATATACCTGCAGTGATGGCAAAAGATGACAAAGAGGATGCAAGTGTAGAGTTGTGGCTATTGATAAGATTGCTGCGATGGAATGCGAAGAGGTTGCAGTAGTTGCCGATGACGAAGATGATTTGTTGTTGAAGATGCTAGTGATAGAAGAAGAATGGAATGCGAGGTTCATTGTTGCAGTGAAGGATGCAGAATAAAATGTTGTAGATGAGGATGATGTGAGAGATATCACCACAAAAATTAATGTTGCAGCCATAAAGTAGGATAAGGTAAATCTGTTTGACAATGATATTGCTTTGTTTACAAATATGATGATAGAAGAGGAAACATATGCAGAAAAATGGAGATTGTTGTAGAGAAAGATTTGTGTTTAGATGCTGCGAGTTTGTGCATAGTGTATACACCTAAAAATGGCTCGAGATAAATTAAAATAAATATTTTAATATTTATTTTATTCTTATTCCTCTATCAATAAATAAATATATTAATTTATTTATTTGATTCACATTCATCCTATTCTTCCAATAATTAATTTATTTCATTAAATATCTTAATTCTTCTAAAGTCATCCCTAATTAAATAATCCTAATTATTTAATTATTCTTCTAAGACAAAGTCCTATTCCTAAAATCCATTCCTCCACATCACCCTACACATCATTTGACACCTCACCTCCATGTTGCACCATAAATTAAATATTAATAATATTTAATTAAGCATTTATCCTCAACACATGCCCTATTTCCTCTCAACCATCCCTACTTTGTAGAAGTTGGTTTTTCCACATTACCATGGTCAAAGTTGACTATGAGACACTTGTCTCATAAATCCTATATTCCCTCCAACATCCCAACAAACATAGACTTCTTTTTACATATTTATCTCATGTTCTTCCATCTTTTTCTCATGGTCTTTGAGAGCATCTCGCCGTGTGGTTCCTTGTCCCACATATCTCTCCACCTTGTCAACGTAGTAGGAACATCCTCCTTCTATATCTCCCCTCATCCAACCAATTCAATCTTGACCCTGCATGTCACAAGACCAATTCCTCAACCATGGATCTCTTGCCACTTGGATCTAAGCCATCATTGGCCTATAAAAGGAAGTTCCTCACCCTCATTTTGCATCACAAGAGCAATCATACTTACATGTTGTAGAAATCCTATCAAGTATCCAAGCATGCCTTTGGCCCCAATTTGCATATCATTATCCTTAATCAATCTCCATTGTTACACTACCATTTAGCTTCATAGTATTTAGATTCCATAGCATTATCCTCATCTCATCATTATCAATAGCATTGCATTAGCTTTATCAATATCATTATCATAGTCTTACATTGTAGGATTAGTCACATTGCATAAAATCCACCACAAGTCCATTCATCTTAGAGTCATCTTGAACAAAGAAGTGCAATTCTGAGAGCATCATCACAATCAGCAAAATCAAGATCTTGAGAAGATAGGACACAATGGGACACGAAGGAGAAATTGGAGTTTGAAGGTATAACATCATGTTTATGTCAAATTCTATATTTTTCTTAGTTTCATTGGTGATTTTGGTTTAAGTATAAATCTAGAGTATTGTCGTAGCTTATTAGGTTTTTTACAGTTGTTTCCAAATTATCAATCACACATAGAGCTTGTCAAAGATGCTGTAGGGTTTTGGTGGAGGTGGTCAGTTTGCGGTGGGATAAGTCCCATGAAGGCAAAGGAGGAGAAGAGAGGAGTGAGGATTTGGAGGAGAAGGAGAGTGATCCTTTGATAGAGGAGGATGGATGATGATGGGAAAATGAAGCTGACGTATAATGGGTAAAGGAGGATGGTACTTTTCCCAGCTAAGTGATGGAAGAGGTGGAATAAGTTTTCTATGCCTAAATCAGCAATGGAGTTCACTGTAGGTTGTCTACAACCTAAAAGAGTAGTTCTACTACTCCACTCCATTTTGTGAGTCCTACTCACAAAATCCTTCTACCTAGTGTGTCTGATGCAGGAACATCCCAGGCAAATTGACGATCTACATCAACCAAAAACAATTGCAGGTTTAATTTTTGATTTTGTTTGGTTTGTTGGGTTCTAATGGCTTTTCTTGGCACTATGTGTGTTTGGCACAGTCAGAGAAGCAGTTTGGCAATGATGCTTGAATTTAGTTTCGATGCGCGTGAAGTCAGTTTCCATATAACAATTGTTCCGAGAGCTTGGTGAAGTTTCATGGCAAATCCTTCAACAGGTAGATACATGAAGGTTTTGTGAGCAAATACCTTCAAGTTTTGAAGATTTTAATGATTTTTGACTTATGCTGGCAAATTGGCAAAATATTAATATCTCAAGTTTCACGATGATTGAGACCAAATGCTTTGGAGGAACTCTTGGGAATGCTAAGACGTTCATCACTATCATTTTTCGTGAGATTCTGAGAACCTAGTGGGGAGATATCGCAAAAGTTAGTTTTTAGCTTCATTAGTAAATTATCGTACTGCTCTAATTGGTCCTATGCTGGCAGCTAATAAGGCTTTCCTGAGATCATTGTACTAGTAATATGCAAAATAGGGAGTTAACTTCTATGAAACTTGATTATGTATTTGGAGGTGAGATATTTACTATTTCAGAGATGTTAAAAGACATTAAATGTCTTATAGTATACTCTCTTTCACCAGGTACACACATTACATCTAATATGGTATATTGGTCAATATGCGATGATTAAGATACATGGAATGATGTCAAAGGACACTTTAATATGCTAGACATGGTTTGATAGGAGCTCACAGTTTATTAGGGAAGTCATGGCCAGATTTAGACATACTATCATTTGGACGATTGTCATCTACTGAGGCAATGAAGATCCATATAGAATTAGTGATCCCACTCTTGAAGGTGACAAAAAGGAAAATAATAGTTTGCTGTTGTGTAACGTATAAAGTAGAGTAAATGTCTTTGACAAGCCGTGTGGCCTAGAGGAAAAGGAGTCGACTAAGGTTATATGCATCTCATCATAGAATGTAAACTATGATATTATTTAGCAAGATATAAGAAATGTAAAGGAAGGAAAGAATCATTTGATTAAAAGAGGCTATCCCTATAGTAAACAAAATGTCATTGATTCATTTCTAAGGTATAAGAAGTGTTTAAAGACATCAATTAAGAAGTTGAGGCATCGTATAGAGGCAGCCATATCAAAATAGGAAATAAAAGGAGGACTTAAGCGTGAGAATGAGGCACCAAAAAGTGAAGACCAAGCACTTCATCTTCAATGCTACTAATATAGATTAAAAAGAAGAAGTTTAGGCCACATTAGAAAGGCGAGAGCCAAGGAGGAATTAGGCAACACTCTCATTAACGAAGAGCAAGTTTGAATAAAGAAAGAAGAAGGGAGTGTAGAGGGTGTGGTATTGACCAAAAGAAGAGAAAGTATCCAGACTATCCACTGCCCTTGGAATAGAACATAGCATAATAAGGTTGCTGCTACAAGAGAGTGTGCCAAGGTAAAAATATATGCTGCCTAAAGATGTTGGAGGTATGGAGCAGAGAGGATGAAAGCCAAGAAGTGATAAGATTCATTAGAGGAGAAATTGGGTGTTTCTATACAGGAGAAAAGGCCATGAAATGCCATGATCATTTGTAAATTCTTACAGATTTTATATTCCTGTGTGTTTTTGAAGAAGCTTAATAGATTGAGTTAAATTGTGTTCTGTTGCAATCTTGTTGTTACAAGTTGTTTGTGTGTTTATTTTGTGAGAGGGGAGTACCATGTTTTCATCACTAGATCATCATCATATTGAATGCATTCAAATGCTTAACCACATAACCACCATCATCCATTCTTAAGGTATGCAACTTATTTCTTAAGAAAAGTTTGTTAACCGAGGATTTAACTTGGTATAAGTCTCTCAACTTCTTCCAAAGAGCAAGTCAAGTGGATTATTCATGTACATTAAACAAAAATAAATCTACCAAGTAGAGCCTAATGAGGCCCTTCACATTTTGTCCAATAGATTCCAATAAATCTATGAAATTTTTGATGGTTTGGATTTGGATATAGTAGCCCATAAGTATATCCTCCATCTACAATCATATCATCCATCTTGAGCTTACACAACTCAAAGTAAGTACTGGTAAACCTCTCCATATTTGTTCTTGATGTTCTTGTCATTTTCCTACAAGATCTCCCACACAAGATGATGCAGTCATGGATGGAGGATCCAATGAAGGATTGTCCAACCATGTAATGAAACTCAAAATGCAAAACACTCACAACAAAACTCAACTAAACAACAATATGATCTTTATTGAATTCATAGACTAAAAATTATTACACTCTATTATAATGGGCTTCCTACATGCTAGGCCACAACTGTTTGATTACTAATATGAAAATTATTACATTTAAAATAAATTCAATACATTCTGACATCTGCATCCTCATTATCAAACTCTATCCTGAACCTTCATCCTTATGTTCACACTTGGACCTCCAACTCCCTACTAAATTCTTTCTAACTCTTCTTTTTGTTCAAATGATTGTGAATGACATATATATAGCAATCTTGAACCTCCAAAATGATTTGTATTAGCTTCAAGGTGGCACAAAGTTCTATGCTTCATGAAACATGTAGTTGGCTAGTGTAAAGAAGTCCTTCAATCAATAAGGTGATAATGGAACGGGGAATCTCCATGTGATGTTCATCATACATCCCTCGGGTCTAATGAATCTTCACATGTATTCCTTTGTTGGCACAAACTCCAAAAAACCTAGTAAAAGTGGGATAGATGAAACTATGCAAGTCTGTCAGCCTAGCAGATGTTCACAATCCAAGTTACAACCTTCCAATGATCCAATTCTTCTAGAACATGAATATGACATGGATGTATCTCTACCAAACATAATCTCAAAACTAGATGTAAACTTGTAGTAAAGTGTAGTGGCTTCTTCTGTGGCTAATTGGTAAATGAAAACCTGCAAACAAACAAATAAAGTGAGAAAATATTTTAGTTGATGTAATATTGTTCTTGTTCCCTAGGATGCTCCTCCATCAGACACTTGAGGTTATTTAAAAAGTGAGTCTCTCACATTCCAACAACTAGAGGGAAACCGAGATGGTCTACCTCAGCCCTAGAAATCCAGCTTGAGTCTTCTTCTGGCCTTCCTCTCCATTTCACCAAATATTCATCATATTACTTATTCCTGATGCTTCTTCCAATTCTGTTATCTAATATCTCTTTGATCTCCTCTTTTGGCTATGATGGTATGGGGCTTTTCCATTATTCTTTTCTGTTGTTGTTGTAAGAGTTCCCAATGGACTCAAGCTTCCAGGATCACTTGCAAAACCAAAGATTAGCCTTCTACATGAGAGTAACAAGAGGATGAATTGCTTGATTATGGTGCAAAAATAGAATAATAATATTATCACACACACATAATGTACATGAGGGACCTTTCTTATATAGGAAAGGTTGAGAGATAGGACTACATAGGATGATGACAAGTGTCTTAATCCAATGACATGTGACAACTAGAGGACAAGATCACATGTGTACTAGAAACTTCTAGAAAAATTCCTAGAGCCCCAAGTCAACTTAACATGTGTGATTAGGTCCTAACTAATAACTAGTTAGATAATGTCCCCTATTCAGACTATAAAGGGAGAATAGGATAGGAAATACCCCTATTCACACCAACACCCCCTTAAGTGAAACTTAGGGAGAATGAGAAAGTATGCAAATGATGTAATGATGGATGATGGATGATAGATGGATCCCAGATACAAGGCCATGTTAGGTGCCCTTGTATAAAAAATCTCTCACAAATGGAGTAAAGGAGAAAAACCTATAGGAAAAAATCCTTCTCCAAAAAAGAGAAAACAACAAAGTGAAAGAAGGAAGGAGAACTTAACATGACCCCCCAATGACTACTTCTGTCACCATTATACAATAAAAAATCCCCCCATAGGAGATAAGGAGTGAGATGATAGATGATAGGCCAAAAGTGGGGTAAAGAGAAATAGATTTAATATTTAATAACAAAATGTAGTTTGGTCTAAGTGTCAATTCAAGGGTGTAAACTTGCGAAAGATGTTGTGGTTATATGCACAAGGGTTGTAGGTAGTGATGTGAGTATAAATGAAATGCAATTCTAACTTCAATCAACTTCCTAAGTGGAAATCTAACTTAATGTTTTTGTTTACTTCTATGACATGAACTGTTACAGGAACAACAATGTTCTGTGACAGGAACAACAGTGTTCTACGACATGAACTGTTACAGGAACATCCATGTTTTGTGATAGGAACAACAGTGTTCTGTGATAGGAACAACAGTGTTCTACAACAGGAACAACAATAGTTTGTAACAGTCAATAAGTCTAGAACTTAAATCACAACTTAAAATGTTTAGATCTGAAAATCATAGTATGATATAAGGCATAAACAGTAGTTAATAGAGATAAAGTGATGCAGGACAAAATAGGACTTTAGGTCCTTGTAGACCTAGCTGCTCTATTGGTCTCCTTTTTGGACATGACTGTCCTCTCTTTGTTCATGGCTCCAACACTAGTCAACAATACCTCCAATATGTTTATACACATGGGCTCTTTTCTAAGCCTCCTAGGTACCATGGACCACTTATGTTTGACTGGTCAATGCTATCAGAACCACCCAAATGCTCTGGATGCAACACCTTTTACCCCTTCACAACTAGCCTTAACTCCTTGTAGCCCTGTCAATGAGGTTTTTGGAGCATAACTTGAAGGATTCTTGACAAATCCATGAGTAAATAGATTTTTGGATACCCATTAAGGATTTGCACAACATATTAGACATGCAAGGTAGATTGTTTTGGAACACCTACCCTAAAAAGTGACTGCACCTGCTATCCTAGAGGGCAATTAGCCCACTTTTACAAAGGAAGTATCCTCTAAACTTGCTCCCAACCCAAAACTCCCACGGACAGTCCCTCAACTGGTTCCAAAACTACTAAATCCACAATCTTCCTCAGGAAAAACTATCAAAAGACCCCCAAACCACTGAACCGTCATTTTTAGGCTAAATACTCAAGGGTTTATTGAAAATCCCTGTTCCAGGCCTCCACCACCTTGGCTATTGGTTCAGACACACCCAAAGACACCTACAAAAACTCATTCCATCATTATATGACCAGTACTTCAGACTTTTGTACAAACCCTAGCCTCTAACCTATTCAAACTAAGAAAAAACCATGAGGATTCCTCTAGAACAACACTTCAAACACCACAAATGACTTTTCCCTGCTCTTGTAATGAATATTTAATGCAAAATATAGTCTAACAAGATCCATTCCATCTATTTAGAAGTTTTGATGTTGGTGAAACAAGCCAAAAATCCATCAATTTGCTAAAAAACCTTAAAACTAAGGTTAAAAAATAGTTTCAGCAAAACAATTACAAGAGTGCTTCAAATCCAATGTCAAATCCTCTAAACCGATTCAAATGTGAGCTTATCCTGGATACTTCACAATTCCATACATTTTAGCTCTTGACTGCACTGTATGGGCACGTACCAGGCATAAAACAATGAAAAAAAAGTAAAATATGCAGAAAATTGTTAATTCACTATTATTTCTCTTCAAACCTTCCATAAGAATCCTCTTACTTGACATGAGAGAGGTATATATGCATGTTTACAATGAAACTCCAGGATTACTCCCACTCCCATCGTGGGAAAAGCCATCATAAAGGCAAAAATTTGACTATTTTTCCATAAAAGCTAACTGTCTAAAATTAGACTGACTGTTTCCACAAAAAGATGACTGTCCACTAAAAATGTTCAAATTAGACAGTCATAAAAATAGGAAAGTATTAAAGTTCCTACACCTATATGACTTCCACTCTAAGAAAATGCCTCTAGTGGGCTTGTTACAATATTTTAAAATCCAAAAGTTCACCTATGCTCAAAGTTGAGCTCTAAAAATTAAAATTTGTCCTTTATGCTTAGGTGCTCCTGCACCATAAAGTTTCATTTAGCATCACAATCTTATGGTTCCTATTCATAAACAACAAATAACAATAAACACTCGATACATAAACAGATGCAATCAAAACAGAAAGCAAACACACTGCTGAAATAACAAAAATCACCAGACATCCCAAGAAGTGGGCCCTACCTCCTTAGTAAGTTAGCTAATGAAACAAGCACACCTTTCTATGCTGGTTTGGTCATGCAAGACATTGTTTGAATTATCAAAAGATGATACAAATTCTAGATTTCATTGTTTTTTTGCTTGCCTTCTTATCATGCAGCTCATATTTATATAATGAATATGATGCAAACTATTTCCTATTCTCACACCACTTGCTATTAGTTCGTGGTTCACATTTGGCTGTTTTATTTGTTGACAACAACCTAGCCTAAAATGGAGGAGCTTATTTAGCTCTTGGTTACAATAAAATAGAATATTGTTTTTAACGTGAGGACATTCTCCTTCATAAAATTAAAACTAAAGATTAATTGGTTATAAATAGATAACCAAATTATTTTATGAACAAATAATTATTTAATAATGTTTGAAATTAATTTGCTAATAGGTGCATCCACAGGCAACAAGAAATCTACATTCTCCTCCTCATGCTGTAGGATTTATTTTCTTAACATATGGCAGCAAATATACAATCTAATATTTATTATTCACATATTTTATCAAAAAACTAAATTAAATATTACTTGTATATTTAACCATATGCAACATAAAGGTGGTAAAATGGTATGGAAATGGAATATATAAATGGATATTAAGGAAAATGAAAAGGCTAAAATGATGCAGGAGCATCTGGGCGAATGGGCTATCCCGCATCAACCAAAAAAATTTCTATTTATTTATTTTTATTTTTGGTGTGTGTGTGTGGCTTTATTGGCATCTCTCAGTATCTTGAAAGCTCTCATTTGATCAGAATTGCAATTTTTAATTTTTCATCGGTTTGCTGTTTCAGAAGCTCCACAGTTTTCGAACATTTATTCCTAAAAATCCGTAAGCACTGGAGCATAATCCTTTTGCATGGATATTCTTGGAGGTATCATGTCAAATGTGTAAAAAGAATCAGATCAATATCTTTCGTGGTTCGATAAATTTTAATACCGAAAGTTTGTAAAAATATGAGTTGACAATTTACGGAAAATTTAAAATATGAATTTTTATCAAGGTTGGAGTAAATATTTTGAGAGGAATATTCTTGAAGACATTTCACTAAATACGCAAAAAGAATCAAAGCCATATCTTTCACCGTTTAGGAGATTTTAATGCCAGAAGTTTGTGCTGACAGTTTTACAGGAAAATTAAAATATCAAGTTTTATGAATGTTGGGAAAAAATGACTTGGTGGGAAGCTTAGTAATGTTATTTTACACATCTTGGCAAGTTTTCATACAAAAAGGATATTCCATTAAAAAGTTATGGAAAAAGTCAATTTTCAGACTTCCCGGTGCATAGTGTTGAAGTCACAAAGTAAAAATTTCTTCTATAAATTTATTTGATAAGATTCTAAAGATATTATTTAAGGTAATCAAATATCAATATGAGTGGAGGCAGAGAATTTTTAGTTTTAATGTTTGATTTTATATGTAACCACTTCGAATGAGGCAAGAATATAGAAAAATCAAATATAAAATAGTAATTGCCTTGCATTAAGAGAAATATTTAGAATGAAAGAGGTGGATTCTAATTATAAAGAGTCATTAAAGAAACTCCTCACTTTCTAAATGAAATGGCTATGTTGGAAGAAAGAAAGTTTCCAAAGTTGAAAGTCTTGTCCAATTTTGGAATGTTATTGCAAGTTTTAAAATGCAGATTTTAGAGGTTTTAAATAGAGGTTTCAACTGCAGTTTAAAGGAAGGAAAAAGAAGGGAAAGAAAATGAGTTTTGAGAGGAAGAAATTTGTGGATGAGAGGGAATGAAAATAGAAATGAAAAGTTAAAAGCATAAGAAAGAGAGAGATTCTTGTATGAGAAGCCATGGAAGGCCAAATGTAATAAGTTTTTTTTTTTGTAATGTTGCAAATTTATGTAAGTTTTTACAAGTTTGAATTCAATAAAATGAGCATTTATGTTTGTTGCATACTTTGCATTTGAAGATTTGAGTTGTGCTACATCATCAGTGGTATCAGAGCAAGTGGTCTTGAGTGCACAAGCAGAGCGCCGGACGTGAGGTAGCCTATGCCAAGACCTGCGAGTAGAGGAAGAGAGTGAAGCAGTTATGAAGAGCTCAAAAGATTGTTGTAGGTAGAGAGGAGCCCTGAGCAAGTGAGTGCTGAGAAGCCGTGAAGAATTGATTGTGTTTTGTGTAGGTTGCATATTGAGAGTGTGCAACAATTGTTTGACAAAATGTCTGGGAGGCAAGGAGAATGTTTTATGATGAATAAAATATTTTTGAAGCCATAGAAAGAGGTGCAAGAGCATATACAGAGGAGCAATGTGTTTCAAACTATTTGCAAGTTAGGTGGAAAATGTTGTAGAGTGGTTATGGACAATAGTAGCACAGATAATTTGGTGTCATTGGAGATGGCCGAGAAGCTAAAATTAAAGAGAAGAAAGCATCCCAATCCTTATAGTATTTCTTGATTGCAAGGAGATCGTCAAATTTGGGTAAGAGCAATGTGTTGTCAATTTTTATATTGGTAGATACAGGGATGAAATTCTGTGTGATGTAGTACCCATGGATGTATGTCATGTCCTATTGGACTTACCTTGGCTTTGGGATAGAGAAGCTATGCATGATGGTAGAAATAATACTTACAGTATAATCAAAGATGGGAAAGATTTTGTTTTGGTTCCATTGTAGGATAAATAGGAGAAAGTGGTAAAAGAAGTTGCAGCAGATAGGAAGGATGAAAAGGAAGAGATTGCAACAGCATGCCATGAGAGAAACATGGTGAAAGAGAGTGAGGAAGAAGAAAATAATATAGAAGTTGAAGAGGAAAATATGGGTACGAAGGAGTCCCATTATTTTTCTAATCAAGATGTATTTGCTAGTGATGATGTGTATGCATGTAAAGAGGAAAAAGTTGCAGTAGTATGCCCAAATGAAGGCATAGAGAAAGAGGTTGAGGAAGAGGAAAGAGAAGAGATTACATTAGTGGTTGAGGATGAGAAGAATGCTGTATTTGTTGTAGATCACGAGGTTGCAACAATAGAGAATGAGCGTGAAGACGATGGGGTAGCAGATAATGGTGACAAAAGTGTTGCAGAGAAAGATGTAATGCATAATATGTTCTATTTTGATGATGAAGATGAGAGTGGAGTGTATGAAGATGAAAAGGTTGTAGCAGATAATGAGAAGACAGATGTTGTAGTAGTAGTAATAGAGGAACATGTGAAAAAGTTGGTAAATGCAGAAGATATGATATAGTTGGATCTTGTTAGTGCTGATTTGTATGCAGAGAAAGATTGGTATGATATTGCAGAGGATAGTGCAGATGTATATTGGTGGAGGAGGTTGGATTATAGTGATTCCATGTTGAGAAAGAGGAGTGAAGAGCAAAGTTGGTGGAGTATGGAAAGTGTTCCAGGTAGATGCTAGAAGAAGAGAAAGAAGAAGCATTTTTCTAAACTTGATGCAGTGATGGAGTTTGTTGTAGGTTTCCTACAACCTACAGGGTGACTTAGTCATCCAATTCTATTTTGTGAGTTCTACTCATAAAATCTTTTCTACTCGGCGTGTCTGATGTAGGAGCATACAGCGAATGGGCTATTCCGCATCAACTAAAAAAATTCTATTTGTTTTTCTCATTTCTAGTGTGTGTGTGTGTGGCTTCATTGGCATCTCTCAGTATCTTGAAAGCTCTCATTTGATCAGAATCGCAATTTTTAATTTTTTGTCGGTTTGCTGTTTTAGAAGCTCCGTAGGCAGTTTTCAAAAATTTATTCCCAAAAATTTGTAAGAGCTGGAGCAGAATCCTTTTGCAGGGATATTCTTGGAGGTACCATGTCAAATGTGCAAAAATGATCAGATCAATATCTTTCATGGTTTGTTAAATTTTAATGTCGAAAGTTTGTAAAAATATGAGTTGACAATTTACGGAAAATTTAAAATCTAGATTTTTATGAAGGCTGGAGTAAATTTTTTTGAGAGGAATATTCTTGAAGATATTTCACTAAATATGCAAAAAGAATCAAAGCCATATCTTTCACCATTTAGGAGATTTTAATGCCAGAAGTTTGTGCTGACAATTTTATGGGAAAATTAAAATCTCAAGTTTTATGAATGCTGGGGAAAAATGGCTTGGTGGGAAGCTTAGGAATGTTATTTTACACATGTTGGCAATTTTCATGCAAAAAGGAGCTTCCATTAAAAAGTTATGGAAAAAGTCAATTTTCAGACTTCCTGGTGCATAATGTTGAAGTCACGAAGTAAAAATTTCTTCTCTAAATTTATTTGATAAGATTCTAAATATATTATTTAAGGTATTCAAATATCAATATGGGTGGAGGCAAAGAATCTTCAGTTTTAATGTTTGATTTTATATGTAACTGCTTCGAATGAAGCAAGAATATGGAAAAATAAAATATAAAATAGTAATTGCCTTGCATTAAGAGAAATATTTAGAATGAAAGAGGTGGATTCTAATTATAACAAGAGTCATTAAAGAAATCCTCACTTTTTAAATGCAATAGCTATGTTGGAAGAAAGAATGTTTCCAAAGTTGAATCCAATTTTGGAATGTTATTGCAAGTTTTAGAATGCAGATTTTAGAGGTTTTAAATAGAGGTTTCAACTATAGTTTAAAGGGAGGAAAAAGAGGGGAAATAAAAGGAGTTTTGAGAGGAAGAAATCTGTGGATGAGAGGGAATGGAAAAGGAAATGAAAAGCTGAAAGCATAAGAAAGGGAGAGATTCTTGTATGAGAAGCCATGGAAGGCCAAATGTAATAAGTTTTTTTTTTTGGTAATGTTGCATATTTATGTAAGTTTTTATAAGTTTGAATTCAATAAAATGAGCATTTATGTTTGTTGCATATTTTGTGTTTGAGGGTTTGAGTTGTGCTACATCATCATAAAATATGGGATAAAATGGTTCATAAATGGCTCTCATCATTCCCCCCAACTTAACATGTTGCACGTCCTCGTGCAATCTTTATTTATGAGAGGTTTTGATTTGAATACGTAGCCTTTGGATCTATGACTTGTGCCTTCTTCACCCTTGACTATTATAGCTCATGCTTAATTGCATTTCTCAGCTTCTCGTCATAATGAGCTTCCATGGATTTGCTTTCTTTTTCAACTTACATTTTTTCTTTTCATTTTCAATATTCATACCTTCCTCCAACTTTTTATTTTTTCCATCATTTATTTTTTCTCTATTTTTTTTCTTTTTGTCATTTTTTCCATAGCATTTTTTTTGAAATGCTATATATAGGACTTGTATCATGAAAAATTGTCTCCACATTCATGAGCTATCTGAAAGATGGATGAAATGATAGACAATATAAATGATTATGAACGGTGAAATAATGGATGTGATGATGTGATCAACAAAGGAAATGATGGGTGAAATAATGGATCTTATAATGGGATCAACAAAAGGAAATGATGGGTGAAAAGATAGGTAATAAGGATGATGAACCTCCCCCCAACTTAAAGGGTTCACCGTCCTCGGGAAACAAGAAGAGGGTTGGTGTGAATGTTGCTTTATATGATTAATATAATAAAAATATTAATAAAGTTAAAGATAAAATAAGGAAAAATAAAATTGACTATTTTACCAACTTGCATGTCCATTTATGCCAAGTTCTGGGAACCCAAAATAACTTAGCAACTATGAATCTGGAACAGGGAAGGAACCAAAAATTGTGACAAGTACTGTCGGACATGAAAGATTGCCATCACAATGAAGTACTATGGGTCATACTAATGGCAGCTGATTTTGTCTTCAATTTTACGAACACCTCAACTGAATGTGTAACTCGTGCTACAGGTGATCAAAGTCACACCAACCACATCAAACTAGAGCACAACTACACAAATGAGCTACAAGAGGTACTAGAGGCACTCAGATAGAGTGAAACAACCATGGAAGCATCTGAGTGTACCTAAAAAGAATTAGCCCAAATAAAGAACACAAATAATGATATTTTTTCATTTTTTTCATTTTTTCAATTTTGATAATGACAAGTGACTGTTGGCAAGCCAATTTTCAATCACTTACTGCTTAGTGGCGCTGTGATAACAGTTTTCAACACTAAGAAATTTATTCAACTACAATCTGCTAGAAACTGGTTTTCAAATTGTAGTTGTCTAACAATGCCCAAAGGTTTTCATTGTTAGAATTTATTTCTTTTTTTTTTTCATTTTTTACATTTTTTTTCATTTTTTGGATAACCTGCATATAATGACCAAAGAAAAGGAAACTCTTGTATGGATGTTGAAGTGATACCATCCAAAACATGGAGTTCCTTTTGAATCCCTTCAATAAAAGTCACTATTGAAATAGGTTGCATGTAGAACTTGAAATGATGGCCAACAAGAAGAAATATACCTTCATCAAAATTGACCATGCATAATTCATAGCACCACTGCTACAAGAAATATTGATCCCATTTATCTCATGCCACTATATCTGAAAGCTACCTGTAGAACTTTGAAATACATGCCTAATCACTTGATCGAAAGAATTACTTACAATAGAAGTAATCTTCCAAAGATAAGGCTATGTAATGAAAGACCAATGGTAGTCTCTCAACTTATCCAGTATGTCCATATAGCTTAGATAGGTGGATGAATCAATCCTAATGATGAAGTGTGATGATCTACATTAGAATGTGTTCAAGCTCTGTGTTCATGTCTTCAAGTTGTCTCTAGATTTGGGGCTTGTGAATAATTACCAAGAACATAGTATCCTGTTTCTCATACACCAAATTGCATACTGTCCTCCACATGATTTGGCATCAAAGTTGATTTGGAAGAGAACTTGTGTCCTTGTATGTTGAACACCTCACCCAATAATCCTCTTGTGATATCTAATAGTGAAGCACAAAGGAAACTTGCTTTTCACCATCTAGTTAGCAAGGCCAACAAAATTTGTCTTTGGATGCTCATGTAGAGAAGCATCATCAAGTGGTACTGGTGCAAAAGTGTTGGCTAACCATGATAAGAAACCTGTAACCATATTCTCATGACCAAGCATATCAAGTATAGTAATGCAATATCATCCATTTAATAACTCCACCATTATAAGCATATCAAGTATAGTAATGCAATATCATCCATTTAATAACTCCACCATTATAATTGATTTATTTATTAGAAAATGAAGGGTAGAGTTATTAATATGAATAAATACTTGATAATAATAAAATGGATGAATTACAATGAATGCTTGTGTAGACACAATATAAATTTAATTCCAATTAACACAAGAATGCATACCTTGATTTGGTCCAAAGCTCACACACGTGGTTTTATTAGAAGCACCAAAGAAATAATCAATGAAGGTAACATTGGCAATCAACAAAGGATTTCAAAAATGCAATGGATTTCCCCCCCAACTTAACTTCATATTGCAAAAGCATGAGGGCATTAGGATAATCCAAAGAATCAAGAAAGATAGTGACATATTTAATAATACCTTGAGCCTTGTTCAATTAATGGTCATCCTTTATAGCATGTTTGGTATGGTCATTAATGCATTCAAACCCATCTAGTTGTGCTTAATCATAAAATTAATTATTGGTGGGCCTAAATCAATAAGTGTGTGAGGAATACACATTTTGACCATAGGCCTCCCAACATCTAGATGTTCAAAGATAAAAACATTTATAAATGATAGATCTTGTAGGATTTGATTCTTCATCTCACACAATTCTTGAATAATTAATGTGGATAGGTCAATTTGCATGATGAATTTCAACACATACATTTATGAGTTCAATGGTCAAATTAGATGCAAATTGAAGTGTTTCTTTATGTGTAATTCCCTCTAAAGGTTGTGAGTTGCTAAGTAGATAAGAAGAACTAAGTCGAGTATCTTTCAATTGATCATATTGTTCTTCTAATTCAATTAAACCAAAATCACATCCTTTAGTCGTATTAATAGATTTCAATTGTGATTCACCAATTTCAAGCACATTAATGGAATGTAAAGGGATCCTTGAAATTTCATTATTATATGCAATTTGAACTCGAATCACCTTATTAGGTAATAATTTATTAGGCAATAATTTATTAGGCATTATGGTTATTCTTGGGGGATATGTTGAAGTGGATGGTTGATGATATGAATGGGATAATAAAAATGGTAAAAATTGTTATGGATATAGAGTGGGTGGGATTAAGTATGATGGGTATGGTGGAGATGGTATTATATATGATGGATATTGTGGTTGTTGTGAGCATCCACTTTGCCATTCTTGGTAGTATGGGGATTGTTGCTATTCACCATACATACTAGATGGAGAAGCATTTTGTGAAGAAACATGTTGTCTTTCTAATCCAATAGAATTATAAGACATGTTAAAATCATTAAGCATACTTGGATCTTCCAAACTTGATGGGTGAAGTTCTCCTTGAATTACAAAGAAGACTTTCTCACTTCCACTGTTGTTTTGTTGAGGCTCACTTATAGCTTGTATCTCCTTCAACATGTCTTCTTCAATTTCTTGAGAAACTTGGCATCTACACTTGGTTTCTTCACTGTAATCATTAGAACAACAAATGGTCAAATCTTCATCTTCTAATTGTTTTTCAAAAATCCATTGTCCCTCTAAGAATTCTTGAATTATCTGTTCTTGCTCAGTTATGGGAATAACATTTGTTGATGTTTGTGATAATGGTAATGGAAGATCAAGATCATTTAAGTTGCCTCCATTAGGTAGAGGGGACATAAAAAAATCACTTTGTGTTGGCACGATTTCCCCACCAATTTCTTCTTTAGTTTTTAAATTTGAAAGCGAGGGTTTGGGGGTGGTAGCCCCCAGCGGGGTCAAGGTGCAATGCCCCTTGTAGGGGTTCTAGGGCAGAGCCCTGGGCGCGCTCCCTATCATGATACAGGGCAAGGTCAAGGGGCAGAGCCCCCGCTGCTAAGCACATTTTCCTTCTTCTACGGCCTTCAAATTCTTCATTTTTTGAAGCATTTTTCTTTCAAAATTGATGTCTTTGAACTACCTTTTAAATGCAACATTTTATGTTGTTTCTTCAAACTTACTTCTTTCTTATCAATTGACTCACAACAAGTAGTGTGGATATATAAATGATTTTAGCTTCTAAGATCTACCTACAAAATCTAGCAATGCATCTATATGATTTAAAACAACACAAATTAGGGTTACTCACCTAGGCAAAGTCAACAATTATGTGAGCTTTCTTCCTAATACATTGGTCCTAACTCAACTCACCAAGCTAACAGGCCTTTAACACCTTTCCCTAGCAACGACACCAAAATGATAGGCCAAAACAGGGGTAAAGAGTGAAATAGATTTAATATTTAATAACAAAATGTAGTTTGGTCTAATTAGTGTTAATTCGGGGGCATAAAATTGTGAAAGATGTTGTGGCTATATGCATAAGGGCTGTAGGTAGTGAGGTGAGTATAAATGAAATGTTCTTCTAACTTCAATCAACTTCCTAAGTGGAAATCTAACTTAATGTTTCTATTTTACTTCTACGAGAGGAACTGTTACAGGAACAATAGTGTTCTGTGACAAGAATTGTTACAGGAATAGCAGTATTTTGCAACAGGAACTGTTACAAGAACAACAGTGTTCTGCGACAAGAACAACAACAGTTTGTAATAGTCAGTAAGTCTAGAACTTAAAATCACAACTTAAAATGTTTAGATTTGAAAATCACAGTATGATATAAGGCATAAATAGTAGTTAACAGAGATAACTTAAAGTTTCATTTAGCATCACAATCTTACGGTTCCTATTCATAAACAACAAATAACAATAAACACTCGATACATAAAAAGATGCAATCTAAACAAAAAGAAAACACACTGCTAAAATAATAGAAATCACCAGACGTCCCAAGAAGTGGGCCTTGCCTCCTTAGTACGCCGGGTGATGAAGCAAGCATTCCTTTCTACACTGTTTGATCATGCAAGGTGTTGTTTGAATTATCAAAAGATGATACAAAGTCTACCTTTGATTATTTTTTCTGCCTCCCTTCTTATCACGCAACTCATATTTATATAATGAATATGTTGCAAACTATTTCGTATTCTCACACCACTTGCTATTATTTCATGGTTCACATTTGACTGTTTTATTTGTTGACAACAACTTAGCCTAAAATAGAGGAGCTTATTTAGCTCGTGGTTACAATAAAATAGAATATTTTTTTTGACACGAGGATATTCTCCTTCATAAAATTAAAACTGAAGATTAATTGGTTATAAATAGATAACCAAATTATTTTATGAACAAATAATTATTTGATAATGTTTGGAATTAATTTGCTAATAGGTGCAACCACGGGCAACAAGAAATCTCCATTCTCCTCCTCATGTTGTAGGATTTATTTTCTTAACATAATGGCAACAAATATATAATCTAATATTTATTATTCACATATTTTATCAAAAAACTAAATTAAATATTACTTGTATATTTAACCTTAAGCAACATAAAGGTGGTAAAATGGTATGGAAATGGAATATATAAATGGATATTAAGGAAAATGAAAAGGCTAAAATATGGGATAAAATGGTTAGTAAATGGCTCTCATCAATAGATCCCCCCACAAAGAAGTGGCTCCTATGCCAATGGTAAATGCCTAAAGACAGCAGAACATAATCCACTGCCTGCAAACAACATTTATCCCCTTGGGAAGAAACCAATCCAATGGTGGATGTAGAAGCAATTCCCACAATTGAGATGAAAAGGGAATCCAAATCAAAATGTGTGTCTTATAAAATAACTCAGGTGTCCTCATGCTAGAAAAAGATGTCTTCTCCAAAACAGAAGTCTGCACAAGAAGTATAGCCAAGAGAGGAAATATATGGAATTGCATCTGAAAACACTAAAGATGTGATGACATCACTACCATCAAAGAGGAGAGATAAACCTTCAAATTTCTCCTCCAAATCTAAAATGTGAAACTCCACAAACAAGGATACAATTTTTGATAAATAGGAATCCCAATGAGGTATATCTGAAAGATTGAAATGATCCTACTACAAAGAATCAACTAAAGCAACAAGTGATGGAGATACGATCTCAATACTAGGAGGAGAAGAAGAAGCAAGAGATGTCTCTATGTGATCATAATGACCAAGACTTTCTATATATTCAAGATCCTCCTTTGTATCATCATCAAAGAGTATATTATTTGCATCGTCAAGGGCTATGAGACAACCCATAACATGATCATCTGGGAATGAAGAGATATGAGGGTCCCCATAGATCTCCCAAATTCTAATCCAAAGAGCATGTGGGAACTCAATATGTGAGATGGAACACATAGTGTCAAAAATATGATCAATATTATTTTCCCATGTAGATTTCTTCTGAGGTGTATCTAGTTTAGGTATGAGTCCATAAAGATAAGGCAAAAGCTTGAGCCACCTATAATGTGTGAGGATGTTTTTTTTCGAAGAGTCATAATTGTCCTTATTTAGGTTTACCATAGAAGGATGAGTAGAAAAACCCATGATATCTCCTCAAATGATAGAGATTAAAAAACACAAGATTACCCCCCAATTTACTCAATCATGAGACCCCCAACAATATATGATCATGGCACTTTATACTTAGTGTGATTATAGTTGCCACTAGCTAAAACAATAAAGTGGTCTTTTATCTTAGTACAATGCAAATGCCAAATTAGGCCTCAAAATGAAAGTACAATTTTGATGTAGAATGAGATCAATTTGATCACAGATCTAAGAAGTACTCAATTTAGTATGTACTCTCAAAAATAAATTCATCCAAAAATGTTATTATATGAGCCCAAACAGAGCCCCAAAAGCTCCCAAAACAAGAAATGCTCAACAATAGGTGTGAAAATCAACAAATTTTTGGAAAAAACTAGACACCAAAATAAAAAATTGTCTGTACCACTATGAATCCTATGAAATTCTACCCCAAATAAAAAAATTTCTCAAAAAAAGGAGGCCGTATGATTGAGAAAAGGCCTGCAAAGTTAGACTACCAAAACAAAAATCAATCTAGAGAGGAAGTCTAGTTGGAGGATGAAAAATGATGACATCATATTGACGTTAGCAAATTGACCAGCATAAAATCCTCCTATTTGCTAGAATATTCTTAAGATTGTAAAATTGCCCTCTATTTTTTAAAACCATTGTTTGGTTGTTTTGGAGGGTGGTTTCGATAAGGAGGTGTCTGTTTAATGGCACTAGAAGAGGAATATTCCCTAGAATATGACAATGATAGGATGTATGTAGAGTTCACTAGCTAGTTTGGTAAACCACCATTGAATTTCCAAAAATTGCTTGACAAAGGATGGAAGTGGTATGGAGGGTGGTGAAGGTGGTTTTGAGGCGAAGGGCATTTGACATCACTAGGACTTATAGGTAGTGGTTTGGTGATGCCTCCTAGGATTTTAACCACTGGGTGGAGGCTATGGAGGGGCCCATGCCACATGGCACCCCTTGTATGGGCCACAATACCTCCATACACTATGCAAATAGGGTATAATGTAAACTACTAATATAAGAACCCTCCCAAACACTATTGTTTGTAGAATAAACGATTTAACCAGTAGATAAGGCAAAAAACTAGGGGATAATATATTTACCCAGTGGTCTGATCAAATGAAGAATCCTCTAACATTGATGAAGATTCCACTTGCATAGAGTTGTATGATGGTATGGATCCGTACAATCTATACAAATTTTTCTGTTGATTTTTTTCAAGCCCTAGCAAAAATGGCTAGAAAATTTTTGAGGCTAAAATATAGGGTTTTTTATATCAAAATTAGTCTATGAGGCCTTCTAGACAAAATGGTGGGCTCCTTTTTGGCTAGAAATGCACCCAACAAAAGCTCATTCTTGATTATCTCCCATATTGGAGAAGGGGCTTACATATCTAAAGCTCTGATACCATGTAAGAGTCCCCAATGGACTCATGTTCCTATGATTACCAACAAAACCAAATATTAGGCTTCTACAAGAGAGCAACAAGAGGATGAATTTCTCTGCAACTATCTTACTTGTTTTTGAATTTGGCTTTGGATGGGAATGGCTGGCGACAGTTTGGGGGGGGGGACGTGACCCAATCCCCTCCCCCTACATATGGGGATACTATTTCTGGCACAGGCTGTCATGATGAACACGTGACTCTGTCCTTGGATCTTGGATCTAAGAAATGGAAGGAGGCCCTTGTGGGCATTGTTCACAGTGGTGGTTCTTGTCTGATGAGTTTCCTGGTCCTTTCTAAGTGCGAGGGTGCTAAGGCTCTCAAACTACCAGATCAAACCATCCTAAGGGTGGTGGTGACCATGGAGAACACGCTTGTGGGGAATTTTTTTTCTTACATACCCAACATCGACTTGGTTAGAAGATGGGTGGCTACCAAGTGGGTGCTTAAGGGGTGTGTCTCTTCTAGCATTATGGCAAGTGGAATGTTCCTTTTTAAGTTCACTTCACAAGAGGGATTGCTGTCAATCTTGGTTGGAGGCCCATGGCTATATGGGAAGCACTCACTTTCCTTGTGTAAATGGAAGCTTGGTTTTGACCCTAAAGTTGACCTCAACGAATTTGCTCCAGTCTAGGTTCGGCCCCTGGGTCTCCCACTAGAATATTGGGATGAGAAAATATTTTCCTGGATTGGTAATTCCTTCAGGGATTATGTGACAATTGACAAGGTCACCAAGGCAAAGGCAAGATTGGTGTATGTTAGATTCTGTGTTAACATTGACATTCTCAAGACCCTTCCCACTTCAATCAATCTAGAAGCTAAATATGGGAAAAGGAACCAGAGCATTCTCTATGAGAACTCCAGGGTCTTTTGTTAGAACTGTATGAAACCGGGGCATGTTTTTACTCAGTGCAGGGCCCCTAAACACCCCCACCTAGGAGAGAGGTGCGGGAGGATACGAATGTGAGCTCTGAAGACTATCCCTTTAAGGAGGATCTCCTTAATCTTATTGATTGCCCCCAGGTTCCTCGGTTAAATATGTTGTGGTGGAAACGTTAGTAGAGGGAGACCAACAAGGACCCCCAGAGAAAGAGGTTGAGGTGTCCACGGGGGGTGACCAGGGACTGGTGTCCAGTGGGGAGGCCCAAGGATCAGTGGAGCAGGTGGTCTGGGAGGATATGGGTGCTAATAGCTAGATAGAATACCTTAGTAGTAGATTTGAAGAAAGAGAGGAGGGAGATTTCTTCCAGACCTCTGGAACCCAGGCGGCTAAGATTGCTCTAAAGGAGAATGTTCAGGATGTTTTGCATTGCAGCCCTAAACTGAAGATAGGGGGCTTTATGTTGGGGGCAAGCATTCTAGAGAAAAATTTCCCCCCATCCCCAGGAGTGGGCACTAGTAGGAACTCAGAGGACTTGGAGGGTTGGTCCGTTGCGAAGAAAAGAGGAAAGGGCTCCAGTACGAAGATTGTGGATGTGGGAGGGGGAAATAGCAAAGGCAAGCCTTCACACATGCAAACAAGATGGCAAGAGATGAAGAGGGAAATCGCTAGTGGTAGGTAGACCACCTTGGTGGTCCCTCAAAGGCGGACCAAAAAATGAAAATAGTTTCATGGAACATGAACTGTATTTATGACAATAAGCTGGATATTCTTTTACTGTAGGAAGTTAAAATGACTGAGGAGAATTTCAAGCTAGTGATAAAAAACATTTGGCCTAATGCTAGCTATGCCATTATTGGAGCCTAAGGAGATTCGGGAGGTATTGCCACTTTATGGAACCATAACCTCCAGGGGATGGTGGTGTCCTATTCCAGGCATTGCCTTGAAATCTCTTTCCAATGTAACTATATCCGGTGGACCCTGGTCAATGTCTATGCTCCAAACACACGTTCTGGGAGAAAGGAGGTATGGGATTATCTGTCAGACAAGATTAAGAGCTCTAAGAAAACCAAATGGATGATTATGGGAGACCTGAACTCTCCCCTCTACCCATCTGAAAAAATGGGGGGTCTGGTTGACTACTCTGACAGCATGGCTAACTTGGCAGAGTTCTTAGGCAATGCTAACCTTATGGACATAGATCTGGTGGACCAATCCTTCACCTGGACCAACAGAAGACAAGGGAAAAATCTTATTCAAATTAAGCTAGATAAATTTTTAATATCCTCCAACTTGGCCATAGCTAACCTTGTTAGTCTGGTGGCTCTTCATCAGGTGGGCTCGGATCACAACCCCCTACTACTAAATTGGCAAGAGAGGAGTATTAAAGGCCCTTTTTCTTTTAGGTTTGACATGATGTGGGTGATCCATCCAGACTTCAGAAATTGTCTGACTGAGTGGTGGAATATTCTTGTTCAGGGGCTGACGATGTATAGATTGGTTCAAAAACTTACCAGTGTCAGGAATAGAGTTTGTTGGCATTCCTTCTGAATCAGCATTAGGGTTTGCCACTTCTAATGCACAGGCAGATTCAGGCCAACTGAATACAGGAGGTTGCGTGAGCTCCTCCCCTTCACTTCTGGTTCTGCCGCACCAAGGGGGGTATCCCTATAACTTAAGATGTAACCTTGACTAGCTCAAAGATAGAAAGATCTAACTTGACAGCAACAGGCAGAATACTCTCATGTATGGACCAAGATCTGCATGATAGATCACAAGGCTGGCAACATTCTTGGACATGATGTCTGGTTGGGTATGAGAGCATGCAGGGGGTTCCTAATCCTACTCCTACAACTAACAGGTGGAGGTGTGAAATGGTTTGATATGAATTTGGATGCAAAGCTGGACATGGTGTATAACACAAGAACACAGCATAATTGGTGCCTATCCAGGGCTTGGAGTCGGTAGACATACACCTGTGAATGATCAGCATAAATAGCTAGAACTGGATTTCAGGGGGACAAACATGATATCTGCCTTACAGACATCTCCCAATATAGAGTGTTGAGCTATCTCTACTTATGGTATCCCTACTGCAGTATACCCTTCCCAATGTTCAACCTGAAAACAGTTTAATCTGCCCCTTGGGCAGAGGTTAAAAGATCAGACATTCAACATAGGAATTCTATGCTCTAGAATCTAAACATAAGCAAACATCCAGATCCAGAAGAAGGATACATGCAATACTGGAGACAGAATTAACACAACACATGCTAAACAGCATTACTCATATAAAATCAACCATGAAACCAGTGGATTCATGCCAAATCCTACAACAGGAGATACATAAACTCACAAGATTAAACTGTACAGAGCAACCAGATCAGCTGGTTTGCATTACAGAGCCAGAAATCTACAACTTTCAACAACCTCGAAAGAATAACACCATCTGCATTATATAGCAGGAGGGTGTCTTCAGCATCAACTACCAGGTTGACCAAAATTCCTGCCAGATATACAGTACCATAGAAATGGCGCTCAAACTTGAATGCAGCAGGTAGGGGAGGAGACAAGAAGATTTTTCGAGCCTTGCGCCGCCGCCTAGGGATTCAGATCTTCAATCAGGTACAACATTCGTCCACGCCATCGCCCATACCTCTGCAACAATCGCCATTGATGGCGCACCAACCCGCGGCCTCGGGAAGAGCATCAAACAGACAGTCGCAACCGCTTCCCGCCGAGATTCATCATCATGATAATTTGAATATGCAGGATATCATTATCCCACATGCACCCCGCAGCAACCTCCTTTGCACTTTATATACTAGGTCATGAGCATATATCATGTCGGCGCTTTTGCTCCTGACGACACTAGTATAGACTTCATCATCATCATCCTCCAGCAGCATGATATCCTGTTGCCCGAAATATCACCCTGACGTCATCATCATATTTGAAACATAACCTTCATGATAATCGGCACAACCTGATCCTTCGGAGGAACGTCCTCCTGCTGAGCTTATAACAAAAGTCTGGCCGATGGACATCCTGATGACGTCATCATCATATCCTGCTGACGTCATCATCATATCCGCCTACTGCGCACCTCCTCACATCCGGACGACGTCATCATCATGTTTGCAAATATCAGGAGGTCTCTTCAAGATGATCAGTTGTTAGAAATATGACCCCCGCGGACCTTGATGACGTCATCATCATATTAACATCATCATGATATTCGGAAGACAACCGGATATTTGGAAATATCCTCCTGATGTGAAAATATCAGGTTGCACTGTAGCTCCTCTGTAAGATCGGGGCGAAAACTGAATATGATGATGCTGCTTGAAAAGATCACCCCCAGTAGATAATGTGCGAAGCCAGCAGGCGGATATCTCCCTGATATCAGCATCATCATGATGCTCGAACAAACATATATCCGGGTGATATGAAAATATCACCCCCTCCTTCGGAATATCATGATGCAGATAGGCAGAGAAAAAGATATCACCCTGAGATAAGGATGACGTCAGCATCATCAAGATGAAGAAACAACGAACAAGAAGTGATACAACATCATCAGGATGATATTAACCAAGATCACCCGATGATAGAAATATCACCCCGGCGAAATATCATGAAGGCAGAAAATATGATGACCACCGCAAGCAGCAGGATGACAACTGAAAAAAATGATGATGATGACGACCCTTAGGATAAAACAAGTTAGGTCGAGCAACTCAAAGAATAAGCAACATCATCATCATGCTCGCGCAAGGTGATAAATGGAAGATCACCGGAGACTTTGAAGAATCACCCTCGCAAGCAGATAAGGGCGCACTGTAGCTCGTCAGCATCATCATGATAAAACCCGAACATCACCCGACAGCGAAATATGATGATGACGATGAGAAACCGGTCGAAGGAGAACATGATGATGCTGACCTTCATGGAAACAAACATGATGATGATGACCTCCTCCTCAAGAAAATATGATGATGCAGCTGAAAAATACTGAGGAGGTCCGTTACTTAGAGCATTTTTTGGATACTTAGGGAGAGTGCCTGAATGAAAATTTTTCAAAAAACTACCAGTCAATTCAGGCGTCAACAGAGTTAAGGGATGGAATAAGTATACCTTTGAGAATGTTCTGGTCAAGAAGAACATTATCAGTTAACTGTCAGATGTTCAAGCTAGGATGGAGTAACGAGACGTGTCGAAGGAGCTAAAGGCTCTGGATAACTCTCTTTCTAAAGATTGGTTGTTGACACTGAAGGAGGAGGAGATCTATTAGAAACAAAAATCTAGGGTTTAATGGTTGAGGGAGGGGGATAGAAATACATCCTTTTTTCCACCAATCTACGCTATGGCACAGGAAGAGAAACTCTATTAATAGACTCAGGGATGAAAATGGGGCAGTGGTGGAAGAGGATGTGGAGGTAGGGAGGTTGGCCTCCAACTACTTTGAGTCACTTTTGGCTGCCCATCATATTAATGTCCCCTTGGAGGAAGGTGAGACCCTTCTAGACTCTATTCCTACCATTTTGTCTGAAGAAGATAACAACCTCATGACTAAACCAATTACGGAGGAGGAAGTTAGAGCGGTGGTCTTCTCCATGGGGGCTTCAAAACTCCTAGCCCAAATGGGTTCTCTCTGGCTTTTTTTTTCAAACTTTCTGGGATGTTATTAGGAAAGATGCTACTAATGCAACCAAGGATTTCTTTAGGACTGGTAGACTCCTGCAGAAATTGAACAACACATTCATAGCTCTGATATCGACCGAAGAAAATTGATTCCACCTCCATGATAGACTTTAGACCTATCAGCTTCTGCAACATGGTGTAAAATTTTTTCACTAAGATCCTGGTCTTTAGATTACAACCTCTCCTGGATAAGCTCATTGCTTCCAACCAGAAAGGTTTTGTTCTGGGTAGGTAGATCCTTGATGCGGCCATCACCACACATGCGATTATTCACTCTATTTCTAAAAGCAACACCATAGATATGATCTTTAAATTAGACATTTCCAAAGCTTATGATAGAGTCGATTGGGATTTTTTGATAAGGCTTCTCAGGAAATTTGTCTTTCAGGATCGGGTAATCAACTTGATAAAGGAGTGCATCTCCATGGTTAGATTTTTTGTGTTGGTCAATGGATCTCCGCGGGGGTATTTCCCCTCTAGTAGAGGTCTTAGGCAGGGAGACCCCCTTTCTCCTTACCTCTTCATCTTGCTTGCGGAGGTGCTTGTAAGGAATGCTTGCAAATTGTTGGGGAATGGGGACCTTCGGGGCATCAAAGCGACTTCCACAACTCAGGCTTCAATCATCCAACAGTTTGTGGATGATATTATTTTGTTTGGAATGGCTTCTGTGGTCAAGGCTAGGAGCTAGAAAGTTCTCCTTAATGTCTATGAAGGGGCCTCAGGGTAGAGTATCAATTTTGAAAAAATCCACATCTATTTTCTGAACACTTAGAAGGTTTTGCAGCAAAAATTACTAAAGTCCTGGGCTGCTCTAGTGCAAGCTTACCTGCTACCTATTTGGGCCTCCCACTCACAACCACCAAAGTTTCTTTAGAATATTGGAACTTGATTATTGAGAGAATGCAAAGGAAGTTGGCTAGTTGGAAAGGATCTTTATTGAGTCAAGTGGGAAAATTTCAACTCCTCAAAGCCTCTCTTCAAGGCATCCCTAATTACTTCCTCAGTTTGTTCAAAATCCCAAGATGTGTTGCTGAGAAGATAGAGCAGGTTCAGAAGAAATTTCTTTTGTCCGGGGTGGAGGAAAAGAGGAGAATTGTGCTTGTTGGTTGGGAGAAGGTTTGTACCCCTAGGAACTAGGGGCGTTTGGGTTTAAGAAGAATCCATCTCATGAACAGGGCTCTCATGACTAAGATTGGGTGGAATTTGATCCATGGTAATAAGGATTAGGGTGATATTATGGCTACTAAATATCTCAATGGGGATAAGGGCTACAAGCTGCTTACTGATATTGGCCTCCCTAAAGGCTCTGTCATCTAGAACGAGACCCTTACAACTAGGGGTCTCCTTCATAAAGGAACTAGGTGGAAGATAGGGGATGGTTGGAATGACAATTTTTGGGAGGATAGATGGTTGAAGGATTTACCCCTTAGAGAACTGGATTATGATAGGTTAACTGATAGGGCCACCGAGTTTTTTGGTTGTGAAGTGTCCAATTATATCAGAGGCCATGGGAGCATAAGGAGTTGGAAGGATATCATGGATTGTGTTATGAATCACAATGAGGATAAAGAGGTGACACTACAGCTTCAAAGGGAGTTGAACAACTTTAGGCTCTCCCTTCTTCCTAAACAAGATTAGATGGTGTGGGACAAAGACAACAAAGGCCTGTTTACTGTGAAGAGTGCATATGGGCTACTGTTAGACCCAAGGGAGGACAAGTTGTGGGGGAAAATTTGGTTACCTAAGATTCTACCTAAAATTAACTTCTTTTGGTGGACCCTGATGCATAATAAAATCCTTACTCTTGACAACTTAAAGAGGAGAAGATTTCAGATGACGAACAAGTGTGTTCTTTGTGGTGAAGAGGAGTCTATGATTCACCTCATTCTGCATTGTAACTTTGCTAGGAAGGTTTGGAGTCTAATTATGCAAAGATTGAATTTGTTTTGGGTTTTCAATGATAGTGTGGCTACTTTGGTCAAAGCCTGGAGACCCCCCTTCCGACCAACATTCCAAGTTGTAAAGGAACTTTGGTTACAATTCCCCCCCCATCTGGCCTGGAATATATGGAAAGAGCACAATAATAGAATCTTCAGGCAGAAGTATAGAACCCCCTTGGAGGTTTTTTAGACTTTTTCTAAACTATTGGCTGAAAACATCAATTCTTGTAAGTTCAAAGCAATAGAGAACCCCCAAGGGAAGGAAGCACAAAGTTTAATGCAAAAGTGGACTGTCAATTTGAATAATTGTCAAATTGATAATTCTAAAAAGATTTCTAGGACCAAAACCTGTTGGATGCTGCCTCAAAAAGGCTAGTTTAAACTCAATTTTGATGAGGCAGCCAAAGGGAACCCAGGGGAGGCTAGTAGAGGAGGCATAATCAGAACCGACTCAGGAATGTTTGTGATTGCGTACACAGGGGGCATTGGCATTAAGAGTAACAATGAGGCCGAAGCTTTAGCTATGCTATGGGGTATCAAACTTGCTATTTCCTTGAACATTCAACATCTTCATGTGGAAGGGGATTCACAGTTAATTGTTAATGCTGCTTTGGGATCTACTAGTATAGGGTGGAATTTGGTGGACATTGTTGGAGACATTCACGTACTCCTTAATGCCATGGAGGAGTACAAGGTCTCTCATACCTATAGGGAAGGTAATGCTATGGCAAACCTTGGGACTAACAAAAATGGTTGGTGGTGCTGGAGGCTTTCTTCTAGGCTGCCTAGTAGAATTAAACTTCTCATCAATAAGGATGGAGGCAAGTACATAGATTAAGTTTTACATGCTCCTCATCATTTGCACGCTCTGGATGTGTAGGTGTGATTATTTTATTATGAGGGGTAGCAAGTTGCTAAATGCATTAGGAGTTGTTGGTTTTCAAACCCATAGTGGCGAGAAAAGAGTTATCGCTATTCAAATTTTATTGAGTGGAAATTTTGTGATGGATATGTGGGGGACGACTAGGAGACCTTTAAGGATGTTAAGGTGGCATGTGATTGGGGGTGTGATGACTGGATGACATGTCAGCTCGGGAGGAATAATTTTCTTACCATCCCCGTCTCCAGTGATGGTTACTTTCGCACGTGGTGGTGGGCGTGGGTCTTTTCCGAGGAAGAGAACCATGGTGGGAAGGGCATTGCATATCTCCAAAATTATGATGTCAAATTTATTGTAGGGATCCCGTGGCTTTTGAAACGACGGGATTGCATGGAAGGATTTATTTCCTTTTATGTGTATCCTGCTAGGCATTTTAGCATAATTTGCCTTCAACATTTCCTTTCGACATGGCTTCTTAGTTTACAATATTTCAAGATGTGTGGCAACATTGTTAAGATCTAGCCGACCTCACATGAGGAGTTTAGGCAACATCCTATGATCTGACATATCATACAAGAGAGGGATGTGGCCTCCTTTCTGTTGTTATATGGAGCCTAATCAGACTCAGAGATTACATTTTCCCCACTTTTATCGGTGCGGTTTCCCCCCAAATTCCTACGGGGTCAAGGGGTAGCGTCCCATGCGGGGGTTTGGGGGCAACGCCCCCAAGACGGGGTCAAGGGGTAGCGCCCCTTGCGGGGTCCAGGGGCAGTGCCCCTGGCGCATTTTTTATTATTTTATAAAGGCACCGGGAGTTATTTTTTGTGACCAACATAAGAAAACCCTATTTTTGTAACCGACAAAAAGCTTGATAAAAGCGGCTAAGGGTTAGGGTTTTGATATATTGTATTGTAGCATTTTGCAGTGGTATTGAGTTGCAGGGATTGCTGATTGTAATCAGTTTGATTTACTGGATAATAATATTAGACTTTCTGTTTGGTGCATGTAGCCCGAGTTTGGGTGAACCACGTTAAAACTTGTCTCTCGATGTTATTAATTCTGTGTATTTCCATTTCTCTGTTTAATCTTTATTTGCATTTAATTGATATCTTCTACCGGTTAACCCTAACAAGTGGTATCAGAGCGGGTTGTGTTTGATTATCGTCTACAGGAAAGTCTCACGGTTGAGTGGGAGCAATGGCGGATGAGGGTAAATTGAAGGTCGATAAATTCAATGGTCAAAACTATTAGTTATGGAAGATGCAGATGGAGGATTACCTCTATCAAAAGGATTTATGGAGGCCGTTGGAAGGAGTAGCCAAGAAACTGGCAACAATGTCTGATGAGGATTGGAATCTTCTTGACAGAAAGGCACTAGGAACCATTCGGTTGTGCCTGGCACCATCGGTGGCATTCAATATAACGGAAGCAAAGACAACAGATGGTCTGATGAAAGCTTTGGCTAAATTGTATGAAAAACCCTCAGCCTCAAATAAGGTATTTCTCATGAAGCATTTGTTTAATTTAAAAATGGTTGAAGGTGGATCTGTGACAGGTCATTTAAATGAATTTAATACGATTTTCAGTCAATTGACTTTTGTAAATGTAAAATTTGATGAAGTTAACGCTCTCTTGATATTATGTTCATTGCCTGAAAGCTGGGATAGTTTGGTAATGGCGGTTAGTAACTCTGTTTCTGGTTCAAATACCCTGAAATTTGATGATGTTGTTGGTGTTATTCTGAGTGAGGAAATTCATAAGAAAAGCTCAGTGGATCCACATCAGGCAGTGTTTTGAATGCAGAAAGCAGGGGCAGATCAAAGGAGAGAGGAAAAGGTTCTGGAGGTCATGGGAAGTCACGAGGAAAATCAAAGGACAAAAGATCCCAAATCAGAGGACAGAAGGATTGCTGGTACTGTGGGAAACCAGGTCATCTGAAGAAAGATTGCTGGTCTTGAAAAAATAAAGAAGGAGACAAACAAGAAGGCAATAAGGAAGCAAATGTGGTAATTAATAAATCTGAAGATGACGCTTTGATTCTTTCCCTAGATAATGCTAATGATTATGGGTTTTAGATTCAGGGGCCTCATTTCATGCTACGCCCCATAGAAGTTATTTTCTTGATTATGTCCAAGGGGATTTTGGGCCGGTTTATTTAGGAGATAACGAACCCTTTTAGATTGTTGGAAAGGGAAGAATCAAGATTAAGTTGTAGAATGTGAATCATTGGCTACTACAAGAGGTAAGGCACGTTCCAAGGCTCAGTAGGAATTTAATTTTCATAGGACAGCTAGGTGAACAAGGTTGCATTGTTACATTTATTGATAAAAATTGGAAGATTTCAAAAGGTGCCTTAGTAGTAGCAAAAGGTGTGAAAGTAGGCACCTTATATCTTTGTACAGGTCATACTGTTCCTTCTACTTTAGCTATTGCAGAGAAAAAACAAACAGGTTTAGGAATAGTTGCTGCAGGTTCGTAGGAAGAGACTGAAACAGTTGCTGCAGGTTCAGAGACAACGCTGTGGCATAACAGACTTGGGCATATGAGTGAAAAAGGTATGAAGGTAATTCATTCTAAGAAAATTTTACTAGGTCTGAAATGTATTAATATAGATTTCTGTGAAAGTTGTGTGTATGGAAAACAAAAGAGAGTCAATTTTCTCAAGGATGGGAAGCAAAAAAAAAATAAAAAGTTGGAGCTTGTGCATACCGATGTATGGGGACCGGCTCAGGTATCTTCTCTTGGTGGCTCTCGATATTATGTTACATTCATAGATGATGCAACTAGGAAGGTATGGATTTATTTCCTTAGGCAGAAATTTGATGTATTTGAAACATTTAAGAAATGGAGAAACTTGGTTGAGAATGAGATGGGTAAAAGATTAAAATGTCTCAGATCTGATAATGGTGGTGAGTATTGCAGTAAAGAATTTGAAGATTATTGTTCCTTTAATGGAATTCGTAGGCAGAAAAAGGTTCCAGGGACTCCAGAGGAAAATGGAGTGGCTGAACGCATGAATAGGACAATAATGGAGCGTGCAAGGACCATGAGATAACATGCTGGGCTGCCTTTAAACATGTGGGTAGAGTCTGTCAACACTGTTGTATATTTAATTAACAGAGGTCTTTCAGTTCCTTTGGGCTGTGGTATTCTAGAGGAAGCATGGACAGGTAAGAAGGCGAGTTATTCTTTTCTCAAAACTTTCAGATGTGAAGCATTTGCACATGTAGATTCTGAAAATAGAACTAAGCTGGATGCAAAATAAAAAAAGTGTACCTTTGTTGGATATGGCATTGATGAATTTGGTTATAGGCTTTGGGATTTTAAAAATTAGAAAATTGTGAGAAGCACAGATGTTATATTCAATGAGAAGGTGTTGTATAAAGATCAGTTGTAGCAGCATGAGAAGAAAGAAAAAGATTATGTGGTGTTGGATGAGCCTCCAAATAGTGATGTTCTAGTGGTTCCTCATGCTCCGCAATAGCAACCAGAAATACCACAAACTCCAGTGAATGTTAGATGGTCAACAAGGCTAAGTAGACCTCCTGAAAGGTTTTCTCCCTCTTTGTATTCTATTTTGTTAATAGATGCTGGTGAACCCGAAGGGTATGATGAAGCTATGTAGGTGGCTACACAGGTTTAGTGGGAGCTTGCTATGAAAGAAGAAATGGACTCCTTGCTAAAAAATCAGACTTGGGAATTATGTAAGTTACTTGTAGGTAAAAAGGGTTTACCAAACAAATGGGTTTACCGGCTGAAAGAGGAAGATGGAGGTAAGAAAAGATTTAAGGCCAGGTTAGTTGTAAAAGGATTTGCACAGAAAAAGGGTGTTGATTTTGATGAGATATTTTCTCCGGTTAAGATGACTTCTATTCGTACTGTTTTAAGTATTGTGGCTGCTGAAGATTTGCATTTGGAACAACTAGATGTAAAAAATGCCTTTCTTCATGGTGATTTGGAGGAGGAGATATATATGGAATAGCCCCAAGGATTTGAGGTCAAAGGTAAGGAGAAATAGGTGTGCAGATTGAAGAAGAGTTTGTATGGCCTGAAACAAGCACCTCGGCAATGGTATTTAAAATTTGATGGTTTTATGGCTGAGCAAGGCTACAACAGGTGTAATTCTGACCATTGTGTTTATTTTAAGAGGTTGGATAATGACAGCTACATTATTTTATGTTTATATGTTGATGACATGCTTGTAGCTAGGTCTAACATGGATCACATAAGAGAGTTAAAACAGCAGTTAGCATAGTCATTTGATATGAAGGATTTGGGGGCAGCAAAACAAATCCTTGGTATGAAAATTTGTAGAGATAGGAAGAACATAAAATTGACTCTCTCAGGCTGCTTATGTTGAAAAGGTGTTGCAGAGATTCCATATGGAGAATGCAAAAGCTGTCAGTACACCTTTGCCTAGTCATTTGAAATTGACTAAGGAGATGTGTCCTAAGACACAAGAGGAGGAAGAGAAAATGTCCAAGGTACCATATGCTTCAGCTGTAGGAAGTTTAATGTATGCCATGGTATGCACAAGACTAGATATTGCACATGCTATAGGAGTTGTCAGCAGGTATATGAGTCATCCCGGATTGGAGCATTGGAATGCGGTAAAATAGATTCTTAGATATTTGAGAGGTACATCCAATAAACATTTATGTTTTGGGGGCTCTAATGCTGATTTAGCAGGTTATGTAGACTCAGATTTGGCAGGAGATATTGATACCAGGCGGAGTACTACAGGTTATGTCTTTACTGTAGGTGGAACAACGGTGAGTTGGATTTCTAGGTTGCAAAAGGTGGTTGCTTTATCCACCACAGAGGCAGAATATGTAGCTACAACAGAGGCAAGCAAGGAGATGATATGGCTGCAATCTTTCATGGAAGAATTGGGCAAACAACAGGTTAATTATTATTTGTATACAGACAGCCAGAGTGCCATACATCTTGCAAAGAATTTTGCCTTGCATTCAAAGACCAAACACATATAGTTGAGGTATCACTTCATTCGGTCAGTGTTGGATGATGGACAATTATAGTTGGAAAAGATACATACAAATGATAATCCAGCGGATATGTTTACAAAGGCAGTGACAAGGGAGAAGCTGAGCTCCTCTTCAACTTCGATTGGTCTTCTCGACTGAAAACAATAAAAATAGAACAGCAGAGTGCAGGGTGCTTGTTTCCAGTGGGAGCTATAGGGTCAGTGGTGTTATGATCAGTCTCCAAGTGGGAGATGATATGATGTGGAGTCTGATTAGTCTCCAAGTGGGAGATTGTTGTTATATGGAGCCTAATTAGACTCGGAGGTTACATTTTCTCCACTTTTATCGGTGCGGTTTCCCCCCAAATTCCTACGGGGTCAAGGGGCAGCGCCCCTTGTGGGGTCCAGGGGTAGTGCCCTTGGCGCGATACAAGGCGGGGTTGAGGGGCAGCGCCCTCGTGGGGGCTCAGGGGCAGCGCCCCCGAAACCTCACACAGTTTTTTATTATTTTATAAAGGCACCAGGAGTTATTTTTTGTGACTGACATAAGAAAACCCTATTTTTTTAACCAACAAAAAGCTTGATAAAAGTGGCTAAGGGTTAGGGTTTTGATATATTGTATTGTAGCATTTTGCAGTGGTATTGAGTTGCAGGGATTGCTGATTGTAATCAGTTTGATTTACTGGATAATAATATTGGACTCTTTGTTTGGTGGATGTAGCCCGAGTTTGGGTGAACCATGTTAAAACTTGTCTCTCGCTGTTATTAATTCTGTGTATTTCCATTTCTCTGTTTAATCTTTATTTGCATTTAATTGATATCTTCTGTCGGCTAACCCTAACACTTTCTTGAAGCGATGATTGGTCACAATGAGAATCTGTCCCGATAGTTTGCGGAGTCATGGGACGATGATACCAAGCAAGTCCGCGTGAGGGGTATAGGATTCAAAGTCTCTAAGGAAGTGATTGGGCAAGCCACGAGGCTTCCTATCAAAGGCAAGAAGCACAGTCGACATAGCAAGGTGCCAGACCCTGAAAATATGGGGATTTTTTCAGAGAAGGGGAAGTTGCTGTGAAACTCCATGGTGGGTTTGAAAGAGAAAAGCTACCACTCCATGGGGGCAAGTCTGCCTCATGATCATGAAGTATTTCACATTGGAAGGTCAGTTCAAGGGCTCATCCTTAGGTTGTATCATTTCCATTTGGCTCTGTGCCCCCCAAAACAAATCAAAGTCAACTTGCTCAAGGATACCCTATCGGCCTAGACTCTTGTTGCTAAAGGAAAAGCCAAGAAAGCTATTGGGTACCTCAAAATTTTCCTAAACAATTTCAAGGGGGGACCCAGAATTAAGGACAACCAAGGTAGTACCCCCATTGAGACCCCTACTCCTGATTCTAAGACTAAAACCCCCAAGATAGTCAACCAGAAGCTTGATACCCCTAACTTGGAGATCGGGAAGGATGTTGTGGTGTCTGCTAAAAGGGACCAGATGGCTGAGGAGGATGAGGGCAACCTATAGTCCAAGAAGGCTAAAACTAGGAGAGGGGAATGTAAAATAAATGAGGGGCCCTCGAGAATCATAGACCTTGACTCACATCCTAAACAGACGAAGAGTGGAGATGGGGGTGATGCTGGTCAAAATATTGCCCAAGGAGTCCATACTTCCAGCTGTATTGCTAGTATCCCATCCACCAATCCCTAGGGCATGGACATTTCTGAGGATTCTGAGTTTGTGGAGGACACCATTGGGGAGGGAGAAGATGAAACACCAACTGAATCTATTCATGAGGATGAAGGAGCAAGTCACTTTGCTGAATTGAACAAGCTTGGCTCGAAAGAGATGGAGGAGGATGCTGAGGAAGTCCGGGGACAAAAGAAGAAGGGGGCCTATTCACTGTGTAACAAGACTATAAAAGAGTTGAAGCTTCTTAGAGCTAGGATGGACAAGATGCAGAAGAAATGGCGGGTGATGACTGAATTTGCTGCCAAAGCGCTTCATCGTGCGGCCTCGGTGTTTGTTGCTGTCAAAGAGTTTGATGAAAAGGTCAGAGATGTGGGGGTGGACAGCTTGGGCGACTATAAGGATATGGTTACCTTCTTGGCTGAGTATGGGACATCTGATAGTCCCTAGTGGGTTTGATGGTTTTTTGTGTTTTTGATTAGTCTCATTTTTTGATTGTTATTTCTGTGCTGTTAATGTACTGTTTCTGGCTTGTTTGAGGCCTTTTTTCCCCTAGGGGCGGCTTTATAAAGGGTTTTGGACCCTTTTTTCTAGCTGAACTAATAAAAAACAAGAGGATGAATTGCTTGATTATGATGTAAAAATATGATGAAGGGGGTAAATCATAAAACACACAATAACAGAAATTGCACACAGAAAATAGAATGATATTTTATTAATATGGGAAAAACATTACATTACAGAAGCTCAAATATAATCAGAGGATGAATCCCCTACAGGCTGCAACACATTATAGCTCCCTCTCTCAAAACTCTAGAGTCTTCAGCCTTCTGTAATTCCCAAATCAACTAGGGTTTCTAATTTCTCGCCTTTCTTGATTCTACACCTTCCCCCTTAACTCTACTACCCTAAGGGTTCCCAAAAATGGTTATATATAGCTCTTTTTGGCGACCACCAGCTTAATTTCGAAATTGCATCTCCCTCCAAAAATATGTCAACTTCGCGGGGCCATAACTTTCAATTTGACTGTTGGATTTTCAATTATAATACCTTTTCTGAAAGCTCTCGAAAAGACAATGGAGCACAAATAGTACCAATAGGTAGACTACTTGGGTTTCCCACCAAATTTTGGGCCCATCCGGAGCCTCTAAGTGCCTCAAATTTGACTTTGAATATTTCAATAGGATTTTTGGAATTTGAAATTTTAATATCTCACAAATGACAAACGATATTGAAGTGATTTCTTCACCATTAGCTTCAATTCACCATTCTGGAGGTCTGTGTAAGATTTTGTATCCAACCGTGCACAAATGCAAACTTACTAAAAATAGTAACCCTACCAAATTTAGCCCTTATTGAAAAGAAACAACACTTTTTATTATTATTAATATTATTTTTGGTTGATGCAAGATTGCTCTTACACCCTGGATGCTCCTACATTAGACACCCAAGGTAATTTGAAAAGTGACCCTGTCACTTCTCATGTGTTAGAGGGAAACCAAAACGATTGACCTCAGTCTCAGATAACCATGATGAATCTTCAACAGACCTTCCTTTCCATTTCACCAAGTATTCTGTATACTACCTGTTTCTTGTACTCTTACCCACATGGCTATCCAGAATGCACTCTATCTCCTCCTTCTCTGAAGTAGATGCTAGAATGTCCCACTGTGTTCCTTAATCAAGTCCATCATCATGATACTCTGTCAGATCTAAAATGTTGAACACTGGTGAAATATTGATGTCATCAGGCAACTCTACCTCAAATGCATTTCCTGAATCATGCTTCTTCAGGATTCTACATGGTCCAAATTTCCTCATCTTCAGCTTATTATATGTACCAACTGGAAATCTTTCTTTTGTCAAGTGAACCATGACTTCATCACCCTCTTGAAACTCCTTATGCCTTCTGATACCACTATGATGCAGAGGCATCCACACTATAACCTTACAATACAGCATGGACGTCTGCAGCCCATCAGCATCATCATCATCATCACCATCATCATCATATTTGGCTTAACACTGTCAGCATCATCATCATATTTCATCTGCCGACTGATATCCTCCTGCAGACAAGCCCTCGCCCGTTCGCATGTCAACAGCATCACCTTATTCGATTATCGACAGCATCATCATGTTCGATCAGCGCGAACATCCTCCTGACGTCCACTGTTCACTTCCGCGACAACTTCCGTCTTCACTATCTTCAGCATCATGATATTCAACATCATGATAATCAACAGGATAAAGAACATCCGGTTCCTCCCATTTATCCTGATGATGACGAACCTTAACTCCTCGCACCGTTCCTTTGATGCTGATGTCACCCGATATCCTGATGACGTATATCCTGATGACGATGACGTCACCCGCAGCTCCTCAATATCCTGCTGCTCCGAAATATCCTGATGACATATATACTGATGATGATGACGTCATATCCTGCTGTTGGCCAAACTTAGCTTTTTTCGGCCTGCGATCAACCCGATCTTCAACCTGATGCCGATACGCTCCTCCTCGGCCCTCCTGATGATGATCACCTCGACGCTCCTTCACTTCATACAATCAAAAGCATCATGCTCTTCTCCATTTATCGGACGATGATGCCCGAAGCGACTGCAGGATATAAGCAGAAATATCCTGATGATGCCGTTTTCACGAATTTTCAACCTTAGCGAAATTTCACTGTTCTGATCCGCCGAACCTCCTGGGATGACCCGATCCACTCTCAGGGTGATCTTCCACACTCTCTCAGCTCGACCTAGCACATGCCCATGCTAGGGTCTTCAACACCTTTTAGCCGCGATCCTGCACACCTGCATGCAAACAGAAAGCAAACTAACACCTAACCTACTGTACATCGCCATTCCACCGATCAGACAAATCAACCGGTGGAATGGATCAGTGCATCCATGAAACCACCCAAACCAGCAAGTCGATTACACAAAGGAGATCAGGCAGAAAATGAAAACAGGATCTTTATTGATTTCAAAGATGCAATACAATATACTGTTTCTCACACAGCACACTCTAACTCCTTTGCTCAATGCAATTCTATCCTATTGATCGATTCATGATCTACAGTCAACCGATCCTCATGCTTAAATAGATTTGCCTTCGAGTACTACTGACCCGACTCCAAGTGGCTGGGAAATCTCTCCAAGCGGCTGGGAGATCCAACCAGTCCTACAGCATGACAGCTGTTCTAACAAACTACCTAAAAATAGTAAAAGCATGGTCAGCATGATCTTATCATGATCAGCATGACCTTATTACATGCATTTGGTCTTATCAGACCTTCTTGAAAACATAAACAAGACCTAAAACTACTAACTGCCTCATGAAGGCCAGCTGTCAGGTACCTTCATGGTAGTCACTGTTCTTCTCATCATCAGAGACTCTCCACTCTCTGGGTATGCATAATTATCAGGCTCCTTATCCTTTTGATAAGTGTTTGAACTCTGCACACTTTGCTCTACTGTCTCTTCTTGTACAAGTTGTACTCTCTTGTCAGGTGTTCTATCATTTCTGGATGATGAACCTTTATTTTCTGGACATTTGAAGGATGGATGACCAAACTCACCACAGGTGTAACATTTTCCTGAAAATGTAGTAGAACCTCTACCACCTCCAAACCTTCCTTTATTACCTTTCCATCCACCTCTGAAATCAGACTGTCCCTGTCCTTTACCAGTGTCTTCTTGACCCTCATTGGTTTGCTTTTGTGTAGGGCTGCTCCTCTTCCCCTCATATGGTTTCCTCTTCCTCTCATGGACTTATCATGTCCTCTATTCATCTTTTCTTCAATCCTGATTGCCATTTGGTAACAATCCTCCACATTCTTAGGGTTAGCTAAAACTAACTCATCCTGTATGTTAAATCTCAAACCAGCCAAGTACCTAGCCACCTTCTCTACCTCATTCTCATGATGACCAGATCTCATACTCAATTTGTAAAACTCCTCAGTATATGCCTTCACATCCCTTTCCTTCTGCTTTAAAAATTGCAGCTTCTTAAACATCTGAATTTCATAATCCCTTGGCAAGAATTTACCTTTGATCCTTGCTACCATCTTATCCCATGAAGTGATCTTTGACTTCCCTTGTTTCCTTCTTTTAGATTGTACATAATCCCACCATACCAAAGCATGACCTCCTAACTTGGTCTTTGCAATCTTTACCTTCTGATCCTCAGCAACATCTTCACATTCAAAGTGATTATCAAGTGCAGCAATCTAATCCAGCAATTCATCTTCATTCAAACTTCCAGTATATTTGGAAACATCAACCTTTACCTTAGGTCTATCATTCTGCACTGCCTTTAACAGTTTTGCCAATCTCTGGTCTTCAGCATCCAGATCTTCAGCTACCTCTTCATACTCTTCAACAGTATCTTCATCTTCTTCAGACTCACTGTCTGCCACTTCCCTCTTTTTGTTCTTTTCCAGGGCTGTAAGCCTGGCTTGAAGTGCTTCAGCATGGACATCACTTGACATAAGCATCCACACTATAACCTTACAATACAGCATGGATGTCTGTAGCCCATCATCATCATCATCATCATCACCATCATCATCATATTTTGCTTAACACTGTCAGCATCATCATATTTCCTGTACCGACCGATATCCTCCTGATGACAAGCCCTCGCCCTTTCGCATGTCAACAGCATCACCTTACTCGATTATCGATAGCATCATCATGTTCGACTAGCGCGAACATCCTCTTGACGTCCACTGTTCACTTCAGCGACAACTTCGACCTCCACTACCTTCAGCATCATGATATTCAACATCATGATAATCAACAGGATAAAGAACATCCGGTTCCTCCCATTTATCCTGATGATGACGAACCTTAACTCCTCGCACCGTCCCCTCGATGCTTACGTCACCCCGATATCCTGATGACGTATATCCTGATGACGATGACGTCACCTACAGCTCCTCAATATCCTGCTGCTCTGAAATATCCTGATGACGTATATCCTGATGATGATGACGTCATATCCTGCTGTTGGCCAAACTTAGCTTTTTTTGGCCCGCGATCAACCCGATCTTCAACCTGATGCCGATACGCTCCTCCTCGGCTACTCCTGATGATGATCACCCCGACGCACTTACACTTCATGCAATCGAAAGCATCATGCTCATCTCCACTTATCCGGATGACGATGTCCAACGCGACTGCAGGATATACGCAGAAATATCCTGATGATGCCGTTTTGGCAAACTTCTAGCCTTAGCGGATTTTCATTGTTCGGATCCGCCGAACCTCCTGGGATGACTCAATCCACTCTCAGGGTGATCTTCCACACTTTATCAGCTCAACCTAGCACATGCCCATGCTAGGGTCTTCAACACCTTTCAACCGCGATCCTGCACACCTGCATGCGAACAAACAAACTAACACCTAACCTACTGTACATAACCATTCCACCGATCAGACGAATCAACCGGTGGAATGGATCAGTGAATCCATACAGCCACCAAACCAGCAAATCGATCAAGCAATGGAATTCAACAGAGGATGAACACAAACAGGAACACTTTATTTGATTTCAAAAGATGCAAATACAATGATCAGTTTCTCTCTTAGTCTCACTCCCTGCAACCTAGCTCGATCGATGATCTATAGTCAACCGATCCTCATGCTTAAATAGGTTTTCCTTCGAGTACTACTGACCCGACTCCAAGCGGCTGGGAACTCTCCAGGCGGCTGGGAGATCCAACCGAACATACATCATGACAACTGTCCTAACAAACTACCTAAAAATAGTAAAAGCATGGTCAGCATGATCTTATCATGATCAGCATGACCTTATTACATGCAGTTGGTCTTATCAGACCTTCTTGGAAACATAAACAAGACCTAAAACAACTAACTGCCTCATGAAGGCCAGCTGTCAGGTAGGTGCTCCTGCACCATACTCCCCAACAGAAAAGAACTCATGTCCCATGAGTTTAGTATGTGGAAGTCCTCCACCTTTACACTTTGCCTTTGCAATATGCTGATCTGTTCCAGCTTTGTCCTCTGCTGGCTCTTGGCTGCTCCAAGACTTCTGAACTGTAACTGGCTTTCTGGTAAGTAAATCCTCATGCCTGTCAATGTAGGCCTTTCTCTCACATACCTTGTGTTTGTCAGGTTGTCTGACCAGAACCTCTGTCTGAACTGCCTCTTGAACTTCTGCAATGTTCAACTCTATCTTCCTTTCAACCTTTATAGGACAAGCAATAGTCCCAACTATGACAACATCCTTGTCATTCCTCTCAACTGATTGCTGTGTGCAAACCTGTTGCTGAACCCGCTGCTGACCTCTATCAGTCAAAACTAAAATTTTCTTCAGCCTGTTGTCCTGAACAACTTCTTTCCCTGCAGTATCCTTATCTGCTTTTATGCCTGCTCCTATAGGCATCTGCACAAATTCCTTCTTTCCCATCAAAATGATTTTGGCTGCCCCCTGTGCTGTAGCATCTGCCTGCAATGGCATTAACTTCATAGTCTTCCCATCTTTCTTGAGGGTGTAGGTATTAGCGTACCCATCATACAGTACGCTTTTGTCAAATTGCCATGGTCTACCCAACAGTAGGTGACAACATTCCATGGGCAAAATATCACACAAAATTCTATCCTGATATGCCCCAATTTGAAAATCCACATATGCCTGTTCAGAGACAAAAAGTGATTGACTATCACTTACCCAAGACGCCTTGTAAGGGTGTGGATGTGGAATCCTTTCCAAATTCAGTTTATCCACCATTTCCTGAGATCCCATGTTGTCTGTTGAACCAGTATCAATGACAACCTTACATTTTTTACCTTTGCTCTTACATATGGTCTTGAAAAGAGCTCTTCTTTGTGGGGATTCTTTGTCAGGTACCTTCATGGTAGTCACTGTTCTTCTCATCATCAGAGACTCTCCACTCTCTGGGTATGCATAATTATCAGGCTCCTTATCTTTTTGATAAGTGTTTGAACTCTGCACACTTTGCTCTACTGTCTCTTCCTGTACTAATTGTACCCTCTTGTCAGGTGTTCTATCATTTCTAGATGATGAACCTTTGTTTTCTGGACATTTAAAGGATGGATGACCAAACTCACCACAGGTGTAACATTTTCCTGAAAATGTAGTAGAACCTCTACCACCTCCAAACCTTCCTTTATTACCTTTCCATCCACCTCTGAAATCAGACTGTCCCTGTCCTTTACCAGTGTCTTCTTGACCCTCACTGGTTTGCTTTTGTGTAGGGGCTGATCCTCTTCCCCTCATATTGTTTCCTCTTCCTCTCATGGACTTATCATGTCCTCTATTCATCTTTTCTTCAATCCTGATTGCCATTTGATAACAATCCTCCACATTCTTAGGGTTAGCTAAAACTAACTCATCCTGTATGTTAAATCTCAAACCAGCCAAGTACCTAGCCACCTTCTCTACCTCATTCTCATGATGACCAGATCTCATATTCAACTTATAAAACTCCTCAGTATATGCCTTCACATCCCTTTCCTTCTGCTTTAAAAATTGCAGTTTCTTAAACATCTGGATTTCATAATCCCTTGGCAAGAATTTACCTTTGATCCTTGCTACCATCTTATCCCATGAAGTGATCTTTGACTTCCCTTGTTTCCTTCTCTCAGATTGTACATAATCCCACCATACCAAAGCATGACCTCCTAACTTGGTCTTTGCAATCTTTACCTTCTGATCCTCAGCAACATCTTCACATTCAAAGTGATTATCAAGTGTAGCAATCCAATCCAGTAACTCATCTTCATTCAAACTTCCAGTATACTTGGAAACATCAACCTTTACCTTAGGTTTATCACTCTGCACTGCCTTTAACAGTTTTGCTAATCTCTGGTCTTCAGCATCCAGATCTTCAGCTACCTCTTCATACTCTTCAACAGTATCTTCATCCTCTTCAGACTCACTGTCTGCCACTTCCCTCTTTTTGTTCTTTTCCAGGGCTGTAAGCCTGGCTTGAAGTGCTTCAGCAAGCTCCTTCATCTTCCTCATCTCTCTAGCATATTTTTCCTTCATTTCCTGCAATTCCCTTGCAGTACCACTACCTTTCGGAGGCATTTTGTCAACCTCACAATCAACACACAACACACAATTCAACTCTACCTCTGCCCTTTCGGTGACAGAATCAACACATAATAGCCCAGATGTTTTGCTGAGCTCTGATACCACTATGATGCAGAGGCATCCGCACTATAACCTTACAATACAGCATGGATGTCTGCAGCCCATCATCATCATCATCATCATCACCATCATCATCATATTTTGCTTAACACTGTCAGCATCATCATATTTCCTGTACCGACCGATATCCTCCTGATGACAAGCCCTCGCCCTTTCGCATGTCAACAGCATCACCTTACTCGATTATCGACAGCATCATCATGTTCGACCAGCGCGAACATCCTCCTGACGTCCACTGTTCACTTCAGCGACAACTTCGACCTCCACTACCTTCAGCATCATGATATTCAACATCATGATAATCAACAGGATAAAGAACATCCGGTTCCTCCCATTTATCCTGATGATGACGAACCTTAACTCCTCGCACCGTCCCCTCGATGCTTACGTCACCCCGATATCCTGATGACGTATATCCTGATGATGATGACGTCACCTACAGCTCCTTAATATCCTGCTGCTCTGAAATATCCTGATGACGTATATCCTGATGATGATGACGTCATATCCTGCTGTTGGCCAAACTTAGCTTTTTTTGGCCCGCGATCAACCCGATCTTCAACCTGATGCCGATACGCTCCTCCTCGGCTACTCTTGATGATGATCACCCCGACGCACTTACACTTCATGCAATCGAAAGCATCATGCTCATCTCCACTTATCCGGATGACGATGTCCAACGCGACTGCAGGATATACGCAGAAATATCCTGATGATGCCGTTTTGGCAAACTTCTAGCCTTAGCGGATTTTCACTGTTCGGATCCGCCGAACCTCCTGGGATGACTCAATCCACTCTCAGGGTGATCTTCCACACTTTATCAGCTCGACCTAGCACATGCCCATGCTAGGGTCTTCAACACCTTTCAACCGCGATCCTGCACACCTGCATGCGAACAAACAAACTAACACCTAACCTACTGTACATAACCATTCCACCGATCAGACGAATCAACCGGTGGAATGGATCAGTGAATCCATACAGCCACCAAACCAGCAAATCGATCAAGCAATGGAATTCAACAGAGGATGAACACAAACAGGAACACTTTATTTGATTTCAAAAGATGCAAATACAATGATCAGTTTCTCTCTCAGTCTCACTCCCTGCAACCTAGCTCGATCGATGATCTATAGTCAACCGATCCTCATGCTTAAATAGGTTTTCCTTCGAGTACTACTGACCCGACTCCAAGCGGCTGGGAACTCTCCAGGCGGCTGGGAGATCCAACCGAACATACATCATGACAACTGTCCTAACAAACTACCTAAAAATAGTAAAAGCATGGTCAGCATGATCTTATCATGATCAGCATGACCTTATTACATGCAGTTGGTCTTATCAGACCTTCTTGGAAACATAAACAAGACCTAAAACAACTAACTGCCTCATGAAGGCCAGCTGTCAGGTAGGTGCTCCTGCACCAAAACTCCTTATGCCTCCTCTTCTGATCTGCCTTAGCCTTGTACTGAGAATTCATCTTATGGATATGCTTTCTTACCTCTTCGTGCAAATTCTTCATGTGCTCAGCAAAATTTTTAGCTTCGGCACTACTCTTCTCCCCCTTATCCATCCTCCTCAATTCAGAAGCAGTTCTTGGGCTCCTCCCATACACAACCTAGAATGGAGATTTACCTGTGCTCCTATTGACATAATTGTTGTAAGCAAATTCTGTCTGTGGTAAAATCAAATCCCATCCCTTGGGCTTATCTCCTACTAAGCATCATAGCAGGTTACCCAAACTCCTATTCACCACTTATGTCTGTCCATCAGTTTGTGGATGGTGTGCAGAATTGAACTTCAAATTTGTCTTCAACTTCTTCCATAATGTCCTCTAGAAATAACCAACAAACTTGGTATCTCGATCTGAAACTATGCTCTTAGGTAGACCATGTAGTCTCACCACCTCCTTGAAAAATAACTTTGCAATGTGAATAGCATCATTAGTCTTTTTGCAAGGAATAAAATGGGCCATCTTTGAGAATCTATCAACCACCACAAAAATGGAATCATGCCCTCTCTGTGTCCTTGGTAAACCAAGAACAAAATCCATACTAATATCATCCCATGGCTTCTCTTGTATAGGTAATAACTGATATAGCCCTGTATTCTAACTTGTTCCTTTTGCCATCTGACACACTCTGCAACTCTGCACAAATTTCCTCACATCTTACTACAATTGTGACCAATAATAATGTTTACCAATAATAGCAATGGTCTTATCTCGACCAAAGTGTCCAGCTAATCCTCCACTATGCTTCTCCTTAATCAGGTTCTCTCTCATGGAACTCCTCGGAATGCACAACTGGCTTCCTCTAAACAACATGCCATCTTGGATTATGTAATCCAACCATTTTGTCCTGTCCAAAGTAACAGGTTCCAAACAAGCTTTCCAAGCCTCTGCAAAATTTAGATCTTCAGGATACAAACTTTTGAGTTCATCAAACCCAACAACCTCTATCTTCATTTCTGTCAACAAATTTTGCCTTCTGCTCAAGGCATCTGCAACCTTGTTGGACTTCTCACTCCTGTGCTTCAAAACAAAAGTATAACTCTGCAAAAACTTAACCCATTTTAAGTGCCTTGGAGTTAACTTTCCTTGACTATTAATATACTACAAAGCCTGATGATCAGTATATAAAACAAATTCTTTTGGAAACAAATAATGTCTCCATTTCTTCAAAGCTTGGACTATTGCATAAAACTTTTGATCATAAACAGAATACTTTTTCTTGGCATCATTAAGCTTCTCACTAAAATGGGCAATGGGCTTACCTTCTTGACTTAGAATAGCTCCTATACCACTACCACTAGCATCAGAATCTACCTGAAATACTTTATTGAAATCTGGAAGTGCCAACACAAGTTGTTCTACGACTTTTTGCTTCAATGTATCAAAACTCTTGTCTGCTCCTTTAGTCCATCTAAACTCTTTTCTATCCCCTCTCATTGTCTCAGTTAGGGGTGCACAAATGCTACTGAAATTCTTGATAAAATTTCTGTAAAAACTTGCCAAACCATGAAAAGATCTTACCTCGAAAGCACTCCTTGGCGTAGGCCATTCAATGATAGCCCTCACCTTCTCTAGGTCCATCTTAAGACCTACCTCTGAGACAACAAATCCCAAGTATACCAACTCCTCCTTTGCAAAACTACATTTCTTCATATTGATCAACAACTTCTCCTCCCTCAACTTCTCTAAAACTCTTCTGATATGCATCAAATGCTCATCCCAAGTCTTACTGAAAATTAAAATGTCATCTAAATAAATAATAACAAAACTTCCCAAAAATTCCTTCAGTACCTCGTTCATGAGCCGCATGAATGTGCTCGGTGCATTGGTTAGTCCAAATGGCATGACTAACCACTCATACAAACCCTCCTTTGTCTTGAAGGCTATCTTCCATTCATCTCCTTCTCTGATTCGAATCTGGTGATACCCACTCTTCAGATCAATCTTTGTGAAGTACTTGGCTCCACTCAAACAATCCATTATGTCATCCATTCTCGGCAATGGAAATTTGTACTTGATTGTGATCTTGTTGATGGCTCGAGAATCTGTACACATCCTCCACTCTCCATCTTTCTTTGGTGCTAGTACTACAGGTACCGCACATAGACTTAGGCTCTCCCTTATCAGTCCCTTCCTTAACAGCTTGTGAACTTGTCTGTTCAACTCTTCATTCTCTGCTGGAGTCATTCTGTGGGCTGCCTTATTTGGCAAACTAGCTCCTGGTATCAAATCCATTTGATGACTTATCTTCCTCACTAGTGGTAAACCTTCTGGTACATTATCAGAGACAATATCTTGAAATTCTTCCAACATTTCTAAGACTTCTATTGGTACATCTTCACATTTCTCTTGACTAATCTTAGGAATCAATGCAAAGCAATGACGCTTATGCTTCATACCCTCCAAAAACTTTCTACCATCTACCAAGCAAATTCTGGCAGTACTACATACCTTTTCTTCCACCTCCTTCAAGGCTTCAACTTATGACGGACTCCATCCTTTGTTAGGGAGTATGTGTTTGCACGGCCATCATGGACAATGCTCCTATCATACTGCCACGGCCTCCCCAATAACATATGACATGCATCCATCAGTATGATGTCACACAACACCTCATCATGGTAGTCACCAATCTTGAACTTCACTAAACACTGTTCATTGACAAAAGCTCTATGGTCCTTCTACAACCATGCAATTGTTGCAAGTATGGGCATAACTGGTGTTGTCATTGATGTCAACATACTCATGTTGCAATAATGAGAAGGATTAGATGAGCTGTGTGCTGAGGATATTGAGAAAATTAGTCTTAATTAGGAACAGTGAAGAACAGTGATGATAAGAAGGTAAAAGTCCTTAATAGGTTGAGGATCAGAGGATGTGGTTTAAAGGGTTTGTAGATATAAGTCTTGAGATACTCCAGTCAGGTTTTCAGAGGTCCGCATGAAGATCTGAGGAAGTTATGGTCGCTCAAGTAGAATCAGTTTCGGTTGGTGTTCAGAGGTGACAGAGTGCCACAGATAGGTCCAGTGAGATTCAAAAATTCATTATCCTGTTCTGCAGATTTTAGGAAGTGTTGAGGACGTCCCTATGAAGTATCAACTAGATTGGTTTGTGGTTTGAAGGTCCGGAAGAGCCTACTCTTTTGTGACAGTGATGACAGACTGTGTTCTTGAAGCTCCAGATGAAGGAAAGAAGAATTCTAGCAGGCTGATGAAGTGCGGATGTTCTTGGTGATTCAGGGAAGGTTATGATGATTGTTGGATCATGTCCAGTTCATGTTGGTGGTCCGCATTGAAGTTAGAGTTTGCATTTGAAGAATAACCACCAGATATTGGTGTTCTTCTTGAGACCAGCCGACCGGATGTTCTTGTAGGTGTTTGCTGACTTAGATGATTGTTTCTAAGTCGATGCCTTGTATAAATAAGGGATTGTGAAGTCATTTTGAAATGTGTCTTATGGAGATGATTGAGTGGTAGCAAAGAAGAGAGCGAAAGGTAGAGTAGAAGTATTGAGCTTAATGGAACTGATTCAAGCATGGTGAAGATGCTATTCTCCAGTTCATGTATGTGATACTTATTTCTTTGTAGACAGTGTGTCTTTTGTAGGCAGTGAGCCTCTTGTGAGTAGTGTGCTTGGGCAGTGAGCCCTAATTGGCATGTGCCATTTTTGTTCTTTCTATTCTTCTAACAGAGAATACATTCTTGGGTTAATCACCCCGTGGTTTTTCCCTTAACCGGGTTTTCCACGTCAAAAATCTTGGTGTCTCATGTGTTGATGAGTTTCTGCTTTTGATTTGAATGCATTATGTCTCATGCTTAAATATGATACTAATCACTAAAAGAATTTAAGTGTGTAAATTGAGAGAAAGTCTTGCACAACTGATTCACCCCCCTCTCAGTTGTGTACCCTAAGTCTAACAACAATCTGGTATGGATGCAGATGCTTTCTTTTTGTCAACTTCAACTTGTCAACCATCTCCTCTTAAACAAGATTATCAGTGCTTCCATTGTCAATAATAATATCACAACATTTACCTTCACATTTGCACCTTGTACGGAATAAACTCTTCCTCTGATTGGGTTCTTTCTCCTCATTCAACAAAGTTCTTCTGACAACTAGGGTTTCTCCCCTTTCTGCATCTTCAGAGTGCTCAGACTGTGCATCTTCATGCACTGCAACTCGTGCATTACCTTCAGGTCTTCTATTCATCCTTCCTTGATGTTGCGGACACTCGTATGCTCGATGCCCTTCTTCTCCACATTGGAAACATGTTCCTCTGAAACCTCCTCTTCTAGGTCCTTGCCCAGGTCTACCTCTTCCCCTTCCTCTTTGCTCACCATTATTCTGGTCACGAGGGCGGTAGGTATTATCTCCTCTCTGATTTCGACCGGTTCCAGCTTCTTCACTTTTCTTTGGATCTTCATTTCGGCCTCCATAGGGTCTTCCACCAGTCCTTCTACCTTGACCTCTTCCCCTTTGCTTTCTTTCAAATCTCTTATTCAGCTTCTCTTCCACCTTCAGGGAAAACTGGTACGCATCTTCTATGGTGGTCATTCTGACCAGGCTCAACTCTTCTTGAATACTTGGCCTCAACCCATTAATGTAATGGGCCACCTTCTCCTTGTTGGCCTCTCCATGGCTTGTCCTGATAGTGATCTTATAAAAATCTTCTGTATACTCCTTAACAGACTTGTTACTTTGCTTCAATCCTTGCAGCTTCTTCAGTAACTCCATCTCATAGTCCATAGGAATGAACTGCTTCTTCAATTTCTCCACCATCTGATCCCATCTGGTAATCTTTGCTTTTCCTCTTCTATTTCTCTCTAACTGGACCTCCTTCCACCAAATACTAGCGTGGCCCTTCAACTTTGTCTTTGCAAACTTGACCCGTTCAGGGTCTTCCACATCTTCATACTCAAAATACTCCTCCATATCATTGATCCAATCAATAAGTTGTTTCGGATTCAAATCTCCAGAATAGGTAGAAACTTCAATCCTGGGCCTCTTTCCGATCTTTGAAATGGCCCTCAACAACCTAACTTCTGCAGGATCTCCTGCAGCTTCTTGTTCTTCCTCAGATAGCTCTTCTTCAACTTCATCTTCGCTTTCCTCTCTCCTTCTCGGCTCGAACCCTCTTCGTAGCTCCTCTTGCAATGCATCAATTTGTCTTTGTAGGGCTCTAAAACCCTCTTCCGTCAAAGCATTCTTCCCACCATGGTTTCTTTGTGGATGCATCTTGATCTATGCAGCAAACCCACAACCTCAGGTCCTGGTACAAATTGCCTCACGGTCAGCGATCTGTCTACACACTCAGGAACCCTTGCTCTAATACCACTTGATGAAGGGGGTAAATCATAAAACACACAATAACAAAAATTGCACACAGAAAATATAATGATATTTTATTAATATGGGAAAAACATTACATTACAGAAGCTCAAATACAATCAGAGGATGAATCCCCTACAGGCTGCAACACATTACAACTCCCTCTCTCAAAACTCTAGAATATTTAGCCTTCTGTAATTCCCAAATCAACTAGGGTTTCTAATTTCCCGCCTTTCTTGACTCTACACCTTCCCCCTTAAGTCTACTACCCTAAGGGTTCCCAAAAATGGTTATATATAGCCCTTTTTGGCGACCACCAGCTTAATTTCGAAATTTGCATCTCCCTCCAAAAATAGGTCAACTTCGCGGGGCCATAACTTTCGATCCGACTGTTGGATTTTCAATTATAATACCTTTTCAGAAAGCTCTCAAAAAGATGGAGTGTAAGTAGTACCAATAGGTAGACTACTTGGGTTTCCCACCAAATTTTGGGCCCATCCGGAGCCTCTAAGTGCCTCAAATTTGACTTTGAATATTTCAATAGGATTTTTGGAATTTAAAATTTTAATATCTCACAAATGACAAATGATATTGAAGTGATTTCTTCACCATCGGCTTCAATTCACCATTCTGGAGGTCCATGTAAGATTTTGTATCCAACCGTGCACAAATGAAAACTTACTAAAAATAGTAACCCTGCCAAATTTAGCCCTTATTGAAAAGAAACAACACTTTATTATTATTATTATTTTTTGGTTGATGCAAGATTGCTCTTACACCCTAGATGCTCCTTCATCAAAATAGAATAATGATATTATCACACACACATAATGTACATGAGTGACCTTGCTTATATAGGCAAGGTTGGGAGATAGGACTACATAGGATGATGACAAGTGTCTTAATCTTATGACATGTGACAACTAGAGGATAAGATCACACGTGTACTAGAAAGCTCCAGAAAGATTCATAGAGCCTTATGTCAACTTAACATGTGAACATGTGTGAATAGATCCTAACTAATAACTAGTTAGATAATGTCCCTTGTTCACACTATAAGGGGAAATCAGATAGGAAATACCCCTATTCACACCAACAGTTGCATACTGAATCTCCCTCATGATACTAGTATAGGATTGCGATGTTAAAAACTAGAGATATGCCTAATCTTTCCAATTGCTCTACTTCATATACATTTCCTGGATTAAATCTTCTTACAATTCTATAGGGGCCAAACTTCATCTTCAACTTATTGTATGTTCCAACTAGGAATCTTTCATTTCTGAGAGATATCATTACTTCATCTCCCACTACAAAATCTTTGTGTCTTGTTCATTTATCCTCTTACTTGTATCTATCATTCATCTTCTCTTGGTGACTTCTTAAGTTCGTATGCATTTTCTTCATGTGTTTTATGAATTCCTCTACCTTTGCACTCCTTTTGTCTTCCTTATTGATGTCCCTTAGCTTTAATACATTCCTTAGACAACTATCGCTCACAATCTTAAATGATGTTTTTCTGGTACTCTATTTACTGAATTGTTGTATGTAAACTCTGCCTAAGGTACAACCATGTCCCAATTTCTTGCCTTCTCTCCAACTAGGCATTTAAGTAAATTTCCCAAGCTCCTATTCACAACTTCTACTTGTCCATTAGTCTAAGGGTGATATGTTGAACTGAACTTCAAATCTATCTTCATTCCACAAGGTCCCCCAAAAGTATCCAATGAATTTAGTATCCCTATCTAAAACTATGCTCCTTGGCAAGCCATGTAATCAAACAACCTCCCTAAAAATATATTAGCTATGTGTATCGCATCATTACTCTTCTTACATGGGATGGAATGTGCCATCTTGGAAAACTTGTCCACCAAGTACTAATATTGAATCATTCCCCCTTTTGTCCTTGGAAATCCCAATACAAAATCCATACTTATGTCCACCCAAGGTTTCTTTAGTACTGGTAATGTCTGATATATAATCCATCATTTTGATTGCTTCCTTTGGCAACTTGGAAAATTCTACAACCTTGAACAAATTTCCTTACATCCTTGTATATTTGTGACCAAAAATAGTTCTCACTAACTGAGGCAATTGTCTTGTTTAGCTAAAATTTCATAATGCTTTTCCTTGATCAGATTTTCCCTCATGGAGCTCCTTGGTATACACAATTGACTACCTTTGAATAAAATCTCATTTTGAATCAAATAGTCCAACCATCTACTCCTATCCATGCTTACTAACTCTTTACATGCTTTCCATACCTCTGTAAAATCAAGATCAAATTCATACAAATGTTTTAGCTCCTCAAAACCAACTACCTCTACTATTATCTCTCTTAGTAGATTATGTCTCCTACTCAATGCATCAACAACCTTGTTTGATTTCTTGCTCTGATGTTTCAACATAAAAGTGTAACCTTGCATGAATTCAACCCACCGTATATGTCTCTGGTTCAACTTATCTTGGCTATTCAATTATTGTAGTGATTAGTGATCAGTGTAAAACACAAACTCCTTAGGTAACATGTAATGCCTACATTTATTAATCTCTTGAACTATGACATAGAATTCCTAATCATAAATTAAATATCTCCTTTTGCAATCATTCATCTTTTCTCTAAAGTAGGCTACTAGTCTTCCCTCTCAGCTTAGTATGGCTCCAATTGTATTCCTACTTGCATCATAGTCAACTTGGAATATTTTATTAAAATCTGGTAAAGCTAGCTTTGGCTATTTTATCACCTTCTTTTGAAAATCAAAGATCCTATCTACTCTAGTAGTCCACATGAATTCTTTCTTTCTCTCCTCATTATCTTAGTCAGTGGTATATAAATATTACTAAATTTTTTGAACTTTATATAAAAACTTGTCAATCCATGAAAAGATCTTACCTCTCCAACATTTCTTAGTTTAGGCCATTCCACAATGGATTTAACTTTCTCTAAATCCATCTTCAAACCTTCAATTGAGATCACAAATCCTAAATACACCAAATCTTATTTCATGAAGCTACACTTCTTCAAATTGATCAAAATCTTTTCTTCCCTCAATCTATGTAGTACTAACCTAATATGCTCTAGGTGTTCTTTAGTTTTGCTGAAAATTAGAATATCATCCAAGTAAACAATCACAAATTCACCCAAAAATGTCCTCAATGCCTCATTCATCAACCTTATAAGTGTACTTGGTGCATTAGTCAATCCAAAAGGCATAACTAGCCACTCATACAATCTTTCATTAGTCTTGAATGCCATCTTCCACTCATCTCCTTCCCTTATTCTAATATGATGATAACTGCTCTTCAAATCAATCTTGGTAAAGTACCTTTCTCTGCTCATGCACTCCATTATGTCACCCATACTTGGCAATGGGAATCTATACCTCATTGTGATATTTTCGATTTCTCTAGAATTAGTACACATCCTCCACTTGCCATCCTTCTTAGGTGCTAGTATCGTGGGTATCGTACATGAGCTCAAACTCTCCTTGATCAAACCCTTCCTCAGCAACTCCTACGTTTTTGTATTTAATTATTTATTTTCTATTGGTGTCATCCTATGCAGTACCTTATTTCAGAAATTGGTTCCCAAAATTAGGTCCATGTGATGACTGATACTCCTCATTAGTGGCAATTCCTCTAGCATGTTGTCTAATATATGATGTCCTTATATTTGGTCAACTTTGAAATCTCTTGCAACACCTCCTCATCACTTGTGGTAGTGTTCCCTACATTTGCAGTGCTGCATAACTTAGGAATCAATCCAAAACAAAAATTATCATGCCTTAATCAATCCAAGAGCCTCCTTCCATCCAACAAGCATACTCTAGCATTGATACAAACTTGATCTTCTTTGTCTTTTAGTGGCATCAACTTATGTCTCTAACCATTCCTTGTTATAGTGAAAGTGTTTTCCCTTCCATCATGTATAGCATTTTGATCAAATTTCCATGGCCTCCCCAATAGTAGATGAGATACTTCCATCAACATTACATCACATAGGACTTTATCATGGTAAACCCTATCTTGAATTTTACCCAACATTGCTCTTTGACCATTACCTTATGTTCCTTCTACAACTAAGCAATCACATAAGGTTTTGGATGTTTTAGCCTCTTTAAATTTAATTTCTCAACCATTTCCTTAGGTACCAATTTATCTATACTTCCACTATTTATGACAACTTTGCAACACTTGTCCCTATTTGGAATCTAGTTTTGAACTTGTTCTTTCTTAGTATTGGTCCTTCTTTGTCATGAAGCTTCAACAAGGCCCTCCTCATAACTAGTGAGTCTCCATGTTCGGGGTCACATCCTTTGACTCATATGATCTATAGGGTTCCTCATCCCCAAATGCAAATCTTATGCTTTCTGCTCGCTTCCCCTACCTTACAAACACCCAAGTGCTCGGTGCCTTTCCTCTCCATACTTGAAACATGTTCCTCTCAAAGATCTTTTCTCATTCCTCCCATATCCTCCTCTACCATGTTGATATCCATCTATGTGATATGTATCACATTATCCTTTGTCCCTGCAATAGATGTTACCCTTTTCTTGGCCTTTGTGGTAGGTGTCATTACTCCTTTCATTGTGGTAGGTACCATTATCCTTGTGGTAGATATTGTCAATTTTTCTTCCTCCTTGTATGGTCTTCTATCACCAAACTGTGATCTTCCCCTTTGGGGTCTTTCCTCTCTTCCTCTTTGCTAGTTCTACTTGCTTTCAAACTTTCTATTCGGTTTATCTTCCACCTTGAATACATTTGCTCAATCCATTGACGTATCTTGCAAGCTTCTCTTTTCCTACTTCACTATTCCCCATCCTAATGATTAGCTTGTGAAATTCTTTAGTATACTCTTTTATAGTCCTATCTCCTTGTCTTAGACTTTACAACTTATTTAGCAATTCCAGTTCATAATCCATTTGTATAAATCATCTTTTCAATTTTGTAACCATCCTATCCCATTTTGTTATTCTTTCCTTTGCCCTCCTATTTCTTTCTAACTAGACATTTCACCAAATAATAGTGTGTCCTTTTAGCTTAGTCACTACAAACCTAACCCTTTTAGGATCTTCATTTTCGTCATGCTGAAAATATTCATCCAAAAAATTTATCCAATCAATCAATTCTTTAGGATTCAAATAACCACATTAATTATAGATATTAATTCTAGGTCTCTTACCAATTTTGGCAATGGATTTCAACATCTTAAGTTGATTTGATTCTTCTTCTAGGTCTTATAGATCTTGCACATCCTCTCTTGCATCTTCTTCCACATCTCTCATTGTCATCCCTTGGGCTCTAACCCCTTTTCCTATCTTCCTCCAAAGCCTTTGATCAGATCATGTCCTCCCTTACCTCTTTCAATACCTCATCCAATTTTCAAGCAATGTTAATAACACCTTGGACTCTTTGCGGTGACATCTTACCTAGGAATTGTTGTAAACTACCTCAGGTTAGTGATCTACCTACATTCACCCCTAGCAACTGCCTCTTAATTGGTAATTTATTGATAAGCTTCTTATATGCTACCTTGATTTGACAATTTGTTGACAAGTAGAACTTCAAAATACTGGCTTGATCTCCTCAAGATTTGATCCTTATGCTTTGATACCACTTGATGCAGTCATGGACAAAGGATCCAATGAAGGATTGTCCAACCATGTAGAAAAATTCAAAACACACAACACTCACAACAAAACTCAATGAAATAACATGATCTTTATTGAATTCAGACTTAAATGATTACAATCTACTGCAATGGGATTCCTACATGCTAGGGCACAATCGTTTGACATCTAAAAATGGAAATATTAAATTTAAAATAAATTCAATACATTCTATGACATCTCCATCCTCATTATCAAACTCCATTCTAAACCTTCATCCTTATGATCACACTTGGACCTCCAACTCTCTACTAAATTCTTCCTAACTCTCCTTTTTTCAAATGATTGTGAGTGACATATATATAGCAATCTCAAACCTCCAAATGATCTACATCAACTTCAAGGTGGAACAAAGTTCTATGCTTCATGAAACATGTAGTCAACTAGTGTAAACAAGTCCTTCAATCAATGTGGGGATAATGTAATGGGGAATCTCCATGCATTGTTCAACATAATCCTCCTAGGTCCAATGAATCTTCACATGTATTCTTTTGTTGGTGCAAACTCCAAAAACCTAGTGCAAGTTGGAATAGATGAAACTGTGCAAGTTTGTTAGCTTGATAGATGTTCACTATCTGAGTTACACACTTCTAGTGATCCAATTCTTCTAAAACATGAATATGGCGTGGATGTCTCTCTACCAAACACAACCTTAAAACCACGAGGCCAGATGTAAAATTATGGTAAAGTGTGATTGATTCTTGTGCAACTAATTGGTAAATGAAAATATGCAAACAAACAAATAAAGTGAAAGAAAATATTTGGGTTGATGCAAGATTGCTCTTGTTCCCTGGGATGCTCCTACATTACAAGCTTTGACTCAAACCAAAATTATAGCAAAAAACCTTGTCCCTAACACCTAGGACCTGAGATGATCAAGCTTTGATACCAAATGAAAGGAAGTAGAGCTGTAGAATACACTTTCTACACTAATCTATGAGACAAGGCATGTGCAAAAATAAATTAGATCATATAGTTACAAGGAAAATAACAAAAAATATATACCATAGCATAGTGATTTATGTGGGGAAAAACCTTTCAGGAGAAAAACCCCACAGTCCAAAGCAACTCAAAGTATTATTCAATAATCAACATAGTTGCAATACACTTGGAGAGCATAAGCATTTATAGAATTATCACCAATAAGAGATTTGTAGCAATTTTGGCAACATAATGATACCTGCAAAAAACTCATTGTATAACCTCCATCTCTAGCATCCAATAAATAGGAAAATATCAAACCACAAACCAAGTGTGTCTTTCTAAAGGCATGTACCAAAACTATGACCCAAATGTGGCACCATATTTGTCCCAAATTCCAAAGCCCAAGTTGGTCATGGTCTCCCAAGGTAAAAATAGAATGTGCTCTTATAGTTGTCATAACCTATCATAGAATTTGTCATATATGTAACTCCTCAATTTGGGTGCTCCATTTTAGCATATTCAAACCTTTAAAGATACCTTATGACATGTGTCATAGACTATCGTAATGCTAGTCGAGTTTCCAATGTAATCCCCTCTTACATATTCTTACATGTCATATAATTTGTCATAAGTAACTCCCATCTTACAATGTTAGAAGATGCTCCTACACATCATGATGAAATTAGATGTTCTAAAAACTTCATATACACATTACAAAATATCCGACACATGGCAAAAAATGCCACCTCAAAGTGGGATGCCCTCTTTCCATGTGAAGACAAAATAATAAATAAATACAAATAATTAATAAATATGAACATTAGGATGAGACACCTTTCCCAATAAAAAACTTGATGTAATTCCTCACATGAACCTCCTTAGACCAATAATTAAATAGGTAACCTCAAGAATTTGTGTAAGAGTCCAATACTTTGCACATAAATCAATTAAGACACCTTATACAATGAAAATTGTCGCATTTGACAATACAATGTTAAATACCATGTAGGCATGTTTATGATGCTCAAAATCCTTGATACTAGGTTTAGATTGCTATGCTAATTGGCTACATATGCAATAGTGCACAATCAAGTCTTTGTTGACTAAGCCTATATTCACTATTTTGAAACAACAATAAGAAATATGTCATTGCGATAGCACAAAATGGCAACAACAAATGAGAAATACCTACAAAACACAAAAAACAAATATAGTTGGTGACATGGGATTGCTTTTAGGCCTGGGATGTTCCTTCATCAATTTGTCTATGTTATTCCATGGTTTGGCATGCTTATTATGGCACTACTTGGTTTGACAGCTCTTAAGTGGATTCTTAGAACTAGAATTGCATCATGATGATAGTAGTTGGTGATGTTAAATTATACTATGTAGATGCACTCCATGACATCTCCTGAAATATAAAAATCATATATGAAGTACAACTCATGTAGTTGATACATCTCTAAAGTCTGCATTGCAACTATACACGAACATGTGCGGTCTTATTTGGGGTCCATGTGATCCTATCTATGATGGTAACATACCTCCAAAACTTGTAACTCTACTGCAATATCTAAATTAAGACCAAAGCAATTATGCTAGGATTGAAGTTCAAGACTTCTTTGTGCCTTAATCAAACCCCTTCCTGTTTCTACAATTGTGTGATAAGATCCAAAGGCACACATTATGCAATATGTTCAAAATAGTGTTCACTAGTGCTAGTGTAGAATACTTATGATTTGATGCTCTCTAGAATGATGCTAAGATAATTGCTATGAGATATGAGATGATCATTTAGCATACAATGACTTATCTTTAAATATGACATTCTAGGTGCCATATTTGAATGTTTTTGAGTGCAAGTTGATGGGCAACAATATATTTTTAGATGGGAGTTAAGTCAAGAGTGTGAAAGTTGAATTATAATAAGGTGGATGCAATCACATGCATGATTTATCTAGGAGACAAAATCACACCTACGATTCACTCCAAGGGAGGAATATAGGTAATAACTATGTTTCGTCCAAACTATGACAACTAAACTAGTAAAAATAGGAGAATTGATTGTGGTTCTATCAACGTATGCATTACAATTCATTGAATTAAATAATAAAATGACATTCTTAATGACAAGGCTAAAATAAATATAAAACTAGCACATGGGCTATTAAGAGGTGTAGTGGGTTCACTGATAGGGAATATGGACACATGTCAATTGAAAATACTTTGCTATACTTAGAAGAATGATTATTTCCATAAAGTGAGACAATTCTATAAATGAATAATACTTTTTGACATAAAGCAAATTTCCAAACATATTTTTGATTAAAAACCCCTCAAAAACAAACTTTTCTCCTCTACAATACCAAAAAATGCTATTCCTCATGAGTTGCTCTATCATACACTTACCCTAATTCTAGAGGCACAATGTGAATAATGTAGTGAGTATCATTGCTTGGGTGATATGGGAGAGGGTCTAATAGTTGAGCGAGTACCAGTAGTTGTGATAGTACTTGTATATTTAAAGCTCAATATTTTGAATAGTATAGTACTTTTAGTTGGGAGAGAGGACTTAATAGTGCAATACCCAATATTGATAATTGAATACAATGTACCCATTAGATTCAAAAAGCAACAAATCATGTGTCGTCATATTGACACACCCAACAAAACATGACTTAATGCACGACAATTGACTCATAATGTACAATTATTGGTCGAACCTTTTTTTTGGTCTATTATGATACCTCAACAAAAAACATGCTCTGACATAAGTTTGACAGATCATAATGATGGTGAAACAAAAAATTTAGATTGTCCACATCCTTAACTACTTGGCAATATAAATTTTTGTTTCACCATCATTATGATTTGTCAAACTTATGTCATAACACGTTTTTTGTTGAGGTATCATAATCGACCAGAAAAAAAAAAGGTTCGACCAATAATTGTATGTTACGAGTCAATTATTGTGCATTAAGTCATGTTTGTTGCCAACATCAAACGTTTGTTACCATGTAACCCTATAAAATTAGGGTGCACCCTTATTGGATCTTCTCCCCTTCTCTAGATCATTTCAAGTCCCCACCAACCAATCCAAGATCAAACACATGATTAGACAAAACATGAACAAGGTAGACTTCCCGACATCATAAAGCTAAATCTATTATTTCTATGTACCAGTCCACCCCATTGACATGATGTTTTGTCAAAGCCAAAGAAGTGGAGTAAATTCTTGATCTCCTTGTCCCTTCAACGAGAGTGGAATTATAGTGGATGTAAACAAAATTATACTTTATGGAGGCAAGATATTAATACAAGTGTCAGACTTTTCTTTTTGATTTGACAACCATTGGAAACGTACAATATTCGTTTCTTTGGTCAACGCCCTATTCATAAAGGTTTCGTCCCTATTCTATTCCATTCTATGTTTAAAAAAGTAACATATACCACGACAAAAATGTCATTTTGTAGCCATCAAGGTAATTTTTCCTATGGGCGGTACATGAATTGATTAATTTAGTTTAATATCAAACTTAACATGGAGAATAATTCATGTGCAATAAAGTTTCCATAAATGGTTTTAAATCACTCTAATAGTAGAAAGTATTGATAATATTAATTCAAAGATGCCATCACAATGAATTAGTGGTGATAATGTTTGATTTATAAAAAGTTTATAAGGATTATATTTTGTTGTGTGTAAATGTTTAATTACGAGTTATAAAAAGTATTTAAATGTTTATCTTTCCAACAGAAAAAGATGTCACATAATTGCATAATATTAGACCATAGTTTTTTTTTGTAATGACCAATAGATGTGTGATATTTTTAGTGACCCCTCCATAATGTGGAAGAGGAATCCTACTTATTATAATGGGAGTAGTGAATTTTCCTTGATCATGTAGAGATTGAGATGCTATTACATGTGAGAAACAATCATCCAAAGTTATATCAGCTTTGAGTTTAGAAGGGCATTCATTTTGGGGTTTGTGTTCAGGGCAATTGGCTTCAAAATGTACCTCAGTCCTAAACTGTCTAGTTAATAAAAAAGAACACTCAAAACAAGCTACATGGGAGACAAAAGCTTAAATTGATATCATGACCCTCCATAGAGGAAGATTTCTCCCCTCCCTCCTTACAACCCAAAACTCATATGTTGGACTCTAGAGAAAGTAAGATCTAACATTTTTTTAATTACTTAGAAAAACCAACAAATCCTATGAGGAAGAAATTTAAGAAAAATCTCTAGGTTAGATCTTGTTACTCTAAAGAGGATAATCTAACTTTCATTTCCTTTAAACACCATTGATACTTTAAACTCAAATAAATGAGCTCAAAACAAAGTAACAATACTACTAGAAAAAAGGAGAAGCTTGTGAGAAAATGCAAAATACACAATATTATAATCTAGAAAGGATGAATGAATCCATCATAGAAAAACAAGAGACACATTGCGTCAGGTTCTTGCCATTGCAATGTTGAATAAAATGAATGACATTGTAATTGATAATAAGTATTGCATTCCCTTAACCCCAACCTTTTCTTACTTTTGCATGTTGTAAGATCTCTAATTCCTAACTTTTTTGGAAAATTACGTTATTATGAAAATTATATTGTCACTTTATGGATAATGATATTGATTGATTATTGAATTAATTATTTCAATAATGTATTGTTGTTAAAGTAAAACTCTAAATCTAATTATTGTCTTGTCTAATTGTAAAAGAACTAACCATAAAATTGTTTGCTTTAATATTAAAATTGCATTTCCTAACCCCAACCTTTTCTTGTTTTTGCTTGTTGTAAGATCCCTAATCCCTAACTTATTTGGAAAATAACCTTATTATGAAAATTATATTGTCACTTTATGGATAATGATATTGATTGATTATTGAATTAATTATTATTGTTTAGGAGTGCTACTAAGGTATATGTTGAGATGTTTGATTGACAAGTGTGAGTACTAAGGGAAGGTGAACTAAGTTTGAAGCCATCAAAGTGTGAAGTAATACATGTTTGAATAATTAATCAAGATAATTAAATTAATTGAATGTGATAAATAATTAAATGTGCTTGTTTAATTAATTATTAGAAGTTAATTGATTTGATTGGAAAAATAGAATAAATCTATAACCAAAATATTAATAGTCTTTATTTAAAATTAAATAATATTTAATTTAAATAAATAGTTTGGTCAATTTAAGATTGACATGCAAGTTGTTTATTTAGATAAATAGATTGGTCAATTTAGGATTGACTTGCAAATTGTTTTTTTAAATTATGCATTGCGGAGGATTTTAAATTAAATTAAATTGATAAAAGCTAATTCTGTAGTGGATTGAAATAAAAGTTTGTTCTATAATTAGATTTATAATGTTTAATTAGTAAAATTGAATTAGATACTAATTTATTATTGCAAGTGATAAGTGATGTACATGAATTTGAATAGTAATATTTTAATTATATTCTTGCTATTATAGTTTTCATTTCTTGCCAATCGTCACAAATTTAACTCTTTAAGGCCTAAAAGCCTAGCAAGAAATTTATTTTTTTGATTTGAAATGTCTTTACATATTTAAACTTGTGGCAATGTCCACATCCTCAATGCAAATTTAAGACATTGGCATTGCTATTATAGTTTTCATTTCTTGCCAAGGTGAGATTTAGTTTGAAGCCACCAAAGTGTGAAGTAATACATGTTTGAATAATTAATCAAGATAATTAAATTAATTGGATGTGATAAATAATTAAATGTGCTTGTTTAATTAATTATTAGAAGTTAATTGATTTGATTGGAAAAATAGAATAAATCTATATCCAAAAAATAAATAGGCATTATTTAAAATTAAATAATATTTAATTTAAATAAATGGATTGGTCAATTTAAGATTGACTTGCAAGTTGTTTATTTAAATAAATAGATTGGTCAATTTAGAATTGAGTTGCAAATTGCTTTTTTAAATTATGCATTGTGGAGGATTTTAAATTAAATTAAATTGATAAAAGCTAATTCTGTAGTGGATTGAAATAAAAGTTTGTTTTATAATTGGATTTATAACATTCAATTAGTAAAATTGAATTAGATACTAATTTATTATTGCAAGTGATAAGTGATGTACATGAATTTGAAATGTAATATTTTAATTATATTCTTAAGTTAGGGAATTTATTTATTAATTCTTTAAATGAGGTTTCTAATTTAGGGTTTTGGGTGCTTTTTGAGAGAGTGATTTTATTTAAGATATAGGAATTTAATAAAACATTTTTTTTGTTATTCACACATTCACATATAATTGGTTAAAAAATTGTAGGATTTGCAAATGTTTTTAAGGATTTGAAAATTTTGCTTCAAGGTTTTTAGTGTTCTTCATCAATTATCAAGTTTGCACTTTGAAGAGATTGGATTCTTGGCAAGGACTACTTTAGGTCACACTTCAATTTAGAAATTGAAATTGAATTAGGTTGTATGTGGGTCTATATTGAATTGGTAATTGAATTCAATGTGAAAACTATTTTTACTTGGATTCATGAAACTAGGGTTTAGTGAATGAAAACTTAAAGAACTTAGAATGATCACTCTAAGGTTGAATTGATGAGAAGTTAGATCATAACATTTGCTTGTATTATCTATAACTAAATACTTATCAATTTTCATAACATATTTATGTAATATTTCAAAGCTCAACTACTTCAATTAAATTAAGATAATTTGTTTATTATTACTATTGCATTTTTTACCTAGCTATTTAGAAAAGAACCTATTCATTTCTTTTCACTTATAAACCCTAACAAGGAATATAATCAATACATAACTAAAATTTAAATTTAAATTTAAATCTAAATGACCTACCAAAATTTTAGGGCACGTTTTGCCCCGAGCAACCATTAAACATTGATGATTTTGATTTTAGTATTAGTACCAATGCTAGTCTAATTCTTCTTAGGCGTGGGTTAATTTCCTTTTTATATTTAAATTTTTAAAACAAGGCGATGGAAATTCTCTAGACCGTCAGATTAACACTTCAAATCATTTCACATTATTTGGAATCACCGTATTGATTTTATTATATAAAAAAATCACTCTGAATCAGACATATTGATAAAGGTACACAGTGAGGAAATTGCCTTTGAATTTGTAATGCAAAAAAAACTTCCCCACGAGACACGTGCCATTCTTGCGCATTATCATAGCTTCAAAAGTGATGGTCCTTTACTAACACGAGATCATGCGATATCACTTCAAGGTGGACTAATATTGCAAGCTCGCAGACCCTTGATCTTCATTTATCTTTTACCCTTGCACATCGATGCATCATTGCCACGTATCATCTAACCTAAATTGCATGATAATATTTGAATAAATGAGCTTAATTAATGATATTAGTAATATTAATAATATATTTATATTAGACTTAATCAATTACTATTGTTAATTATGTTATCATTTTTAGTTTGATATTATAATATGAAAATATAAAAATGTTTCATATTGAATATGAAAGCAAAAAAAGCAATTGTGATGTATTTGAAGAGATAAATGAGTTTGCCGAACTTTTATGCATCACTGGATGCAGGGTTTTTCCTCCCTGACAGATATATCCAGTGTCGCTTATTTTCTCTGCTATCATGTGATCTTGAATTCCTCCGCACGTCTACCAGGGTAGTTGCAACCACAACATCTAACAAAATTCCTCTATCCTTCATATATTTGTACCAACCAAGAAAGAGATGATGAGTCGTGGTCTAGATATACTATAACTAAAAACATGTTTCATATTTCACCCATTGGCAAGTGGATAGAAGCACATGACGTGATAGAGTAGGGGATTGTAAGGCAAGTGGATATATCCTATGGAAGTCCATTTTGGCGCAAGTCTGGTTGATGATGATTTTAGCGCTAAAGTATGTTTTTAGGGTTTATAATGTTTAGAGATGTAAACGTGTCTTCGCCTGGATTGGAGATTTGTTTGGCATGCTTGGTCCTGAACAACTCTGCATGCAGGTGGCGGTTTGATGCAATTTTTGCAGTCAATGTGTCACGGCCTGGTATGATGCAGGGCTTCGAAGATCATACCCTTAGATTTCTTCCTCGTAGAAAATATATTCTATATGGACATTATGTGGGGATATTTCATACTCTTTTCTTCTTTTTGTAATGTATGCAGTTGCACTCAAGGCTGTATCAGGAGGATCAATGAACCCAGTGCGATCTTTTAGGCCTGCTGTGGTGTCAAATGATAGGAATTAAGCATTTGGGGCAACTGAGTAATAATAATCCTTGAGAATGAGTAGGCATGGTTGGGAGCTGCCCTACCACCCTCTACAACTATGTGTCTCTCAAATCTTTTATTTGTGTAATGTTGTGTTGCTAAAAATATTTCAAGTCAATAATGCTAATTTCTGAGTTGATGTTGAAGGTGGTTTCTGTGGCAGTGATCCTCGCTTTAGCATTTGCCTTCTATGTTATCCTTGCTCCCTTTGTTGGGAATAAATTGTTTGAGTACATTGGCATCGGCCTCTACTCACCTTTGGTACGAACTTCTTGATCATAAATTGGTTTCTGCTCTATAAGTGTTTATCAGATCAATGTTTGCTATGTTCCTCTTGTAAATGTAGATTATATTAAGGTATTTTTTCTGTAGTTTTTGAGATTTCCGATAGGGTAAACAAGATTAACACTTTTTATTCTTTGGGATTCAATATATAAGAATCTAGGTCTAGTTTTTTTAATTTGAACTGGAAACTCTTACTAGCTGACCTAGGTATTCAAGCAATCTTAGCTACACTCATGTATTAAACCCATTAACTAATGACATGGAAAGCTTCTGATGATGGGCATTTTCTTCTTATAAGAGTTGGTTAAGGATTACTGAAAGAAGTATTACAAAAGGATACAATAGCCTTTGATGTACATAGCTTGCATTAAATAAAAGGTTAAAGTGAACCGTTAAATAATTAGCTAGAAGATCAATGTAACTTGAATACAATTCTGAGCAATACATCAGTTGAGCTGCATTTGAGGCACTTCTATCCCCTAGATAGTCTATGCCAAAACACACTGATAAATTAAGTAAGGTTTCTACTAAACAGTAAAAGCTTCTAACAATCGTTAGAACAGCTGGTCAGAGCACATGATTAGACTTAAATTAATGATTATAGTTAGTTTGAGTTAAGTTTTACTAAGAACAAGAATCAAGATATAGAAAAATGTGGCACATTTATTATTGATGTATGTAATACACTACAATTTGGGCAAATAGCCTGACATATATAGAAGAGTATGGATTGAACAGGTTACGAAGAAATATTTACTATGGATAATTCTAGATCCTGTTGTGATGTTCACAACACGCCCCATTTTACTCCTAGGCAAAATGAGGACCCCTGTTGTGGCTTGTTGCTTTTGCTTGTGTGTGCTGTTCTGTATCATGGTAAAGGGAAAGGGGGTTAAAATTGCAAAATTTGTTAAAACTAGAAAAAAAATATATTTTCAGTACCAGGGCATGATATGGTTGGATTCCTTGTGAAAAATGTTGCTTTTTGAACCATCTTAAAATTTGCCATATTTTGCAAGATATGATCATTTTGGTAAAATGTACAAGGGAAGGGTTTGTTGTTTGTATGTACAAGCCTGCTTGTATATCGGATTGCATTTACAATGCCCTTTGTGTGCAAGTTCACTTGTATACCAAGGCGTTTGTATATCGCTGTTCATATACAAGGTCGTTTGTATATGCAAAGGGTTTGTTTTATACTTAAGTTGCATTTGCAATCGGGTGCATATTTAAGGTTGTTTGCATGTTGGGTCGCTTGCATGTTGTATATACAAAGGCTTTTGTATATCGCTTTCATGTACCATGTCGATTGTATGTCCTTTTCCTTGTATGCGTTTTAATAAAGGTTCTATATATACATACAAGGTGGACCCAAAAAAGTTTATTGTTGAAATGGATAAATGTTTGAAATCCATTGCATGTATCTCACGTTTGTATGTTTGGCAAGTCAATACATACAAGACAAATGTACAAGCGCTACATACAAGCCGCGGACCCGAAGTGTTATGAAATAGGAGTAATTCGTTGTATGTAGGCGGGCATGTATATTTCGTAACATACAAGTGTAACATACAACGAAATATACATCGCGCAGACTTGAAAAGTTTTTAAAACAACGTTAAATCATTGTACATTTTGGGCTTGTATATTTCTACATACAAGCTGAGATACAAGGCACTGTATACATTACGTGGACCCGAAGGGAGTATTAAAATTGGTTAAATCGTTGTATGATTCCGGCTTGTATGTGTCTAACATGCATCACGTTATATACAAGCAATGGAACCCAAATGTTATAAATTAAAGTTAAATGCTTGTATGTTTCGTGCAATGTATATTTCGTAACATACATTGCATTATATACATTGGCCATGTGCAAACCGCGGATTTGAAAAGGGCTATCAAATGGGGAGTAATCATTGTATTTTCCGCCGCTTGTATGTTTGTTTCGAATACATACAAATGCGAATGATACAAGAGGAGAGAGAAATGTGGTCCCCACCGCTTGTATATCGGGCATTTGTATGTTGCCGATATACAAGCAAATGGTACAAGTTAAACATACAAATGGCGGAATTGAAATAACTATGGAATGGCATTAAATATATGTATATTTGGGGTTTGTATGTTCGATGACTACGAAGTATACAAAGTAAACATACAACGAAATATACATTGGGCGGAATTGAAAAGTTATAAAATGGAGTGAAGTACTTGTATGTTCTGTGCTCGAATGCATATTAAGAGATACATACATTACATGCATACAAGCCGCAGAACTCGGAAGCAAATTAAGATCTGGTTAATACGATGTATCACGCCTAACTTGTATATCAGAAAATAAAAGGAATTAAGAAAGGAAAAAGGTGCGAGAAAGAAGCGATGTTTTTTATATATAGCGTCCAAAATAGTTGGGTCAACCATCGTTGACCAAAAATATGTATTTGACCCATGTTTTTTCACGGATTTAGGGCCCGATTTCTACGTTCACACAGTCACGACTTGATTTAACGGGTGTTTTAATTTCCTGCTGTTTATTAAGTGAAATGGTACTTATTGCTGGTCTATTTTTGCAGGTTTGCAGTTGAAGGAGCTGAAACTTAATGACGATGACATCATAGAAAGGAGATCCGATCTCAGGAACAGTGGAAGATAAGGATGAAGGGCGAGGAAATCAAGGGTCTTCATTAATGAAGACAAAATGCAGCTGAAGACATCATTGCAGCAGACAACAAAAGTTATTATTGAGCTGCTAGGGTTTCCAAAAGGATATTTCTCGCCTAGATTTGATGTATGCTCAGAGATATTTTGGGAGACTGGTTCTCCAACATTTGTTAATGTAACTAGAGGTTTGAACCAGGGTTTAAACTAGGGTTTTTGTGTTGTATTGAGGGCCATCAAAGTCTATATATTGTGCCTCTTTACACTGTAAAACTTTACACAGGGGCTACATAGAGATTTGTAGCAGCAAGAATTTTGTAGCACTTAGCATAGCATTTAGAATCGAGGGACCTTTTAGTTTAGAAATAGAAGGAGGTCGCCTGTGTCTGCAACAAGGAGCATGTGGAACATCCTGCCTCCTTGCTGTATCTGTAAAGCTTGTAAGTTTTCTGTAATTTGATCAATGAAGCTAAGAGTCATTCAGACATTGTAAATCTTATATGACTGTCTGTTTCTAATACAATTGAATCTGGAATTCTGCATATATCTTTTGAGTGTTTTCTGGCTCTTCATTGTGTTTGAAACATTTTTTCTTAGAGATTGCAATCTTAAATGTATGTTTGTGAAAATGCTCAGAACTTACATTTAAGGTTTTTGTCTGTGGATTTGATCAAGTTACTGTATGATTTACAAAGTGCATAACAGAACAATTAGATCCTTTTATTTGATTGAATGAAGTTTAGTATAGAACTTTCTAACTTTTCCCAACCCATCTAAAATACTTAGCCTAAAACGCATAAATTTGAAGGAAATTTGTCTCATATTTGAAAAGCATAAACAACAGAATTGAAAGTAGATAGTTTTCATAATATTTAAGAGGAGAAAGCTCGCAATAATATAAATCATTTAAAGCTTTATAAAACAATAACACTTTTATGCAAAAGAATGAATAAAAATGATGAAATTTATGATCTTTTGCATAGTTTGAGCCCAGTAAACCATTAAGAAATCCTAAATTACGTAAGGCCCCTTGAACATTACAGCTTCACATCAACCTACTGAATTTGCCCAACAGGTCAAGACCTGACCATATTAAACTTGGGATTAAGTGAATTTTAATTGATTCCTTCATATCTTTCAAGTCAGTTAGGTTCATTTTATGTGAATTTTAACTAATTGTTATGACTGTGTTAAAACAATCACCAACAGTTTTCTTGGCGCTAGAAGGAGGGCCCATTTTGAGTTAGGACTTGTTTCAAGTAGAGCTGGCTCATAACAACAGTAGAGTGACTAGATCTAAATCTAGTTTAGGGGATATATTTGTGCAATTACCTGATATAAGGTGAAGTAAGAGTCCTTTGATCTGGAACCCTAAAATAACTCACCCAGGAGGCTCATCCACCACACCTCCTGGATCACCTTATACTATCCATAACATTGTGAGTCCTGACATTTCTGCATTCAGATCTTTAAATCTTGGTTCAGGTACTCCTAGAGGTCCTAGTCCTCCTATAGACCCTATCCCACTAGTAAATCTAGGTATTCCTATAGGTCTAGGTTAGGCACAAGCACCTACAATGGCTTATTTCAATGTTCATTCTCCCATAGCGTTCACTGATTATCATGAGATCCCCAAAAATATGTCTGAAATACCAGTTACATCAGGATCCAGAAGATCATATTAGAATATGTCTGAAATACCAGTTACATCAGGATCCAGAAGATCATATTAGATCATTCAAGGAGGCATGCTTTAGGGCCAAATTAGAGCACAAGGACGTTGTGTGTAGATTGTTTCCCTAAACCTTCAATGAACAAGCCTCTAACTAGTATGTAAACTTACCCAATGGCTATGTTTCTTCTTGGTCACTTATGGAAGAGGCATTTCTGTCTAGATTTAGAGGACCCATTGATCCTTGCATCTTGTATCACAAATTAGCTACCATAAAAAGAGGTGAAGGAGAGTTGATTGATAATTTCAATGACAGATTTCAGAAGGCCTACTCTAGGTTGGTGGACCCTTACATCGTGGATGATGATACCTTGTTAGCTATGTACTATGCAGCCTTGGACCCTTTAACTGCCATGTTTGTCAAAAGAAAACCTTACATAGATTCAATATCCAAAGCCTATAAAGAGGCAGCCTCAGTAAACCAAGAGATGAGGCATACAACTTCTAGCCCATTTGTTAATGGAGGAAATTTTGGGGCGCAAAATTAGTCACAACCTTGGAATGGAGCCCCTATGCATCACACTCCTTTATTAAATCCGGTTCCTACATACACACTTGTGTATAGTCCTACCCCAATCCAAGCTATAGCCCCTTATACGGGTAACACTGCTAATAACAGCCAGAATAATGGTCAGCCTTTCTTCTGACCTCCTAGAGACACAACTGTGGCAAAGGCACAAGAAGAAAGGGAAGAAATCAAAGAGATCACTACACACCTAAAAAGATTAACCACCGAAGTGACACAACTAAGAAATGAGAATCTCTATGGAAGAGGCAACCAAGGATACAATCAAAATCAGAATTATAACCAAGGCCAAAATCAGAACTATAATTCAAATCAAAATCAACACTACAATTAGAACTACAATCAGAGCCATATCCAAAATAACAGCCAAGGCCAATATTCAAATCAAAGCCAAAACTATAATCAGCATCAGGGTCATAACCAAGGGCAACCAATGCAAAATAGAGGGCCAGTGATAGACAATAGGGCCTGGGGTAACAATAACAAAAATTAGAATCAGCCCAGGCCACCCAAAGCATGGAACACTGGACCAAATAATGGTACTCTAGCTTCTCCTTTTGAGAATACAGATAATCATGATGCAAAACAAATAGTTGGCATCCAAATGGCCAATACATCACTAAAAAATTGATGTAGATTTCACAATACCAATGCCCATGCTGAGCTTGATTGTCCACAGTTCCATTTAGCAGCCAACATATTTAATATAGATGTGCAACCTCCTACTTCTAAATTTCTCATTCCCAAGGGTAATGAGGTAGTACCCTCAGGGTATGATACAACTTTAGTTTTAGAAACCTTTACCTTTGCAACTACAGAAGAGGAAGAGGATGAATAGTTAGAGGATGAACCATATTTCTGTGAAAATCTTTATCCCGAGTCTACCTTTGTGTTAAATGCTTTTCAGTTTCCCTTTGAAACTGAAAATGAAGTATTGACTGAAACAGAAGAGGTGCAGACTTTTCAACAAACAAATAAAAACCACACCTACAATTTAAGGAACAACACTAGGCCAGGAGGACCTTTCACACTTCCATCCCTCCTAACAACTTCAATACACCCCCAGATCAGAATGCTAGCAACAATCTCGCCATACTTAAAGCTAATCATCATACTGTAAACGGTGGAACAACAGTACAAAAGGTCCAAACAAGTAAAATTGAAACAATAGAGACAACAAGATTAATGAGTTACTTGTCAGAGGAAATAAAGAAAATTAAGGTCAGTATACCTCTGAATGAATTATTGAAAACCCCAGGGATCAGAAATGCTTTTATAAAATCTCTGGATACATCCATGACAGATGAGGTTGCTACTGATATAGCTGTTCCTAATAGAGATTCACTGCCTAAAGAGAAGGGTAAGAAAGTTGAGCACCCTTCCAATACAAATGTAGTAATGTATGCTGATAAGAAGGATGCTCCTCCTTTCTTGCTAACTATTAGATTATGTGGGAAGAACATACACAATTGCATGGTGGACTCTGGTGCATCAGCCAACGTAATGCCCTTAGGGATATGTAAAACTCTAGGGCTGACCCCCACCAAGTCTACCAAGGTTGTCACACAGTTAGATAAAATTGAGGTTAGTGTGATAGGAGAACTAATGAACATTCAGATGCAATTAGCTTCAGACCCTAGGGTAAGCCAATTCATTGACATTCAAATAGTGGATATACCCATAAATTATGGAATGTTGCTGAGTAGGGATTGGTCCAAGACATTAAGCAGATATATGGCCACTGATTTCTCGCATATGTGGCTACCTTGGAGAGGTGTCCCAAACCAGATTAGAATAGAGGCAGAACCCAGGATGAAACATATGATAACAGATTATAATCGAACTAATGAAATATTATATTCTGCTATTAAACCTGGTGTTTATAGGATTACTAACAATGGGGTACAAATTGAAGAGATCATGGTGTTAAACTTTAGAGAAAAACATGCCAATAGTGAGACATCATTATTCATTGAATCTGATGGAAATTCCTCGGATGAAGAAAATAGTCCAATGAACAAATTTGGTCATGCCATTAGACAAGAGATGGAACAATGCATTAAACAAAATCTACTAGTCCAATGTAAACTGTATAAGCACATGTGTAGAGTTCATGATAGGCCACATTTTGAGGAGAGTTGTAGAATGTGCAAGGACATCATTGAATATGAATATAAAAAATGTACAAAGAGAGTAGGAATGCAAGAGGGAAATGTGAATCTTGATCAACCACAGAGGTACTTTAAGAGTAATACGGATGCTCTGGTTTCAAATTTAGGAAAAGGAATAAAGGACAAGGGTAGTTGTCTTTCTGATTTACAAGCTGAAAATACACATATGCAGGTTGACCAAACAGAAGTACCCATGAATAAACAGGCCAGCACCTCACAAATAATAGAAGGGACAAAGCATGCCAAGGTTAAAGGTCAAAAAAGTAAAGGTGGCATGTGGACACTAAAATGTGATGGGTCCAAATCAAAATAGGGTGCGGGTGCAGGTGTTGAACTCATAGATCCTCAGGGTAAATCATATCTAGCAGCATATAAACTACAGCTTTCCTGTACTAACAATATTGCTGAATATGAAGCCTTAATTTTGTGACTTGTCATGGCTGTCAAGAAAAAGGTGAAAATGATTAAGGTATTTTTAGATTTTGAACTAGTAGTCAGACAAGTAAGGAAACTATATACATGTAATTACAAGAAAATGATTTGTTACAGACATAGGGTATGTGGTTTAATAGATTCATTTGATGCTTTCAACAAAGAGCATATCCCTAGAAAACTGAACCATAGACCGGATGCGCTAGCAGTTGCTGCTAGCACACTAGAGCCTTTGACACTGTCAGGACTGAGGTGATTTGCTGTTGAATTAGTTAATGTTCCCAGTATCCTAGACAATGTTACAAACTTTCAGGTATTTGGAGGGGATCAGCAAATTATTGATTTTCTGACATGTAATGAGGTATTTGAGGCTCAAGTCATTGACGAACAAGAAAGGCCTGAGATAACATGGGACGAAGAGGATATAATCAACTTAAAAGGTAACTTCTTACCCAAAGGAGTAATTGAGTTAGAGCAAATCTTTGACGTTAATGGAGTAGTAAAACAGAAGGACTTGCCTAAAACAGGGGGAGGTAAGTGTGATCCGTACAACTTAGGAACAAAGCAGAATCCCCAAAATGTACAAATTGGAAAGGCCTGTTCTGAGAAGATTAGAAAAGAAATTATAGATGCTATGAAAGATTATAAGCACGTTATAGCATGAACGTATGAAGACTTGAAAACATATGATACATCCATCATAACCCATGTGATACCTTTGAGACTAGATCTTAAACCATTTATGCAAAAACAAAGGCCTGTGAACGCCATTTTAGAGCCTTTAATCTTCGAAGAAGTAAAGAGGTTATTGTCTGCTAGAATAATTTTCCCAATCAGACATTCAACCTGGGTGGCTAACCTAGTACCAGTAAGGAAGAAAAACGGAGACATCAAGTTATGCGTAGACTTTAGAAATTTGAATAAAGCATCTAAAAAGGATAATTATCCTCTGCCTCCAATAGACGAAGTGCTACAAGTAGTAAACGGGGCAAAGATGATGTCTTTTTTAGATGGTTTCTCAGGCTATAACCAGGTCTTAATTGATAGAGATGAGAGATTAAAAACCACCTTCACTTGTAAATGGGAAAATTATGCATATAGGAGAATGCCCTTTGGTCTAATCAATGTAGGTGCCACTTTTCAGAGAGCCATGGACATTGCGTTCCGTGGGTTATCAAGTAAGTGCATTGTTGTGTATATGGACGATCTGACTGTGTATTCCAAGGATGCATCCACTCACGCTAAAGATCTCAGGAAAATACTTAAGCGATGTGAGAGGTATGGAATTTCCCTTAACCCTAAGAAATGTTCATTTGGAGTAACTGAAGGTAAATTACTAGGACATGTCATTTTTGAAACTGGAATATCGATTGACCCAGATAGAATAGAATCAATAAAAAATTTGCAAATACCAAATAGTAGGAAAGAGTTGAAATTATTTTTTGGTAAAATTAACTTTGTTCGGAAGTTCATCATGGGTTTTTTAGAAATCGTGCAGCCGTTGAATGCCATGTTGAAGAAAGATGCGCAAATGGAGTGGACACCTGTGGTTAGGGCTGCATTCGAAGATATCAAGTGGGCCATTTCTGATGCCCCTGTACTGATAAGCCTAGACTACACAAGGCCATTTTACATATATTCCTTTGCATCCTCCCATTCAGTCGCCACTGCCTTAACGCAGTAGGGTGTAGACAATGAAGAAAAGCCCATAGCTTTTATGAGCGCGCCGCTGAAGGATGCACAACTGTGATATCTGGATATCGAGAGACAAGCATTCACACTAATGAGGGTCGTGAAGAAATTCAAGCATTATATTTTGCGCAGCCAGATCAAAGCCATAGTGCCAGACGCAGCAGTAAAGATGCTGCTGATGCAGAACGAACCTGGGGAAAAGAGGGCCAAATGGATCACCACACTGCAAGAGTTTGACATGGAAATCATTCCCATGAAGTTGGTCAGAGGGCAGGCGTTGGTGCAAACAATAGCGAACACAGACCCATATTTGATAAAACAACAGTATATACTGAATTCCCATAAAACATCAGACTGGTGTGGCGATTTAAACACTTTTTTGATATCTGGAAAGTACCAAGGTAGGATGAAAGCTTCTCAGAGGAGAGCTTTGAAGATTAAAGCACAAAAGTATATGGTGCAGAGAGGTCTTCTATTCAGGAAGAACCACAATGGAATTTATTTGAGATGTCTAAATAGAGCTGAGGCAGATAAGGTGTTGACAGAACTGCATGACAAGTACGGAACTGACCACGAGTCCCATCTAGCTACAACACAAAATATTAAGAGTAGGCTACTACTGGCCCATGATGTTCAAATATATAGAGAGTCACATTAAGAGTTGCCACACCTGTCAGACTGCAGCAGATAAGGGAAGAAATCAGGCCAACCCATTACAGCCTATGATTGAATCAAGACCATTTGCACAATGGGGCCTGGATTTTATTGTAGTCATCAATCCTCCATCTTCTGTGGGACACAAGTTCATACTAACGGTGACAGACTACTATACCAGGTGGACTGAGGCCACATGCTACAAGTTCTCCACGACTGAGGTAGTTATCAAGTTTCTTGAAGCAAACATCATAACCAGGTTTGGAACTCCCTATTCATTGGTATGTGACAATGACCCTGCTTTCTCTTCTCTAAAATTTTCTAAATGGGTGTTTGAATATGGGATTGTTTTAAAGTTTTCTTCAAATTATTACCCTCAAGGTAATGGATTAGCTGAGTCTACAAACAAAATTTTATTAGATATAATCAAGAAGCTAATTGCAAAGATTCCTAGAGAGTGGAATACCTTGTTAAAGTATGCATTGTGGGTAGATAGGACCAAGTTTAAAACAGCTTTAGGCAGTGCACCTTATCATTTAGTTTATGGGATTGATCCCATACTTCCAGTAAATTTGAGAATACCAATCTGGACGTTTACTAATGAGTATCTAGGATTTGATAATCATAGGGAAGCTAGGATAGTACAAATGCTACAACTAGATGAGAAAAGAGGTCAAGCCATCGAGAAATTTGCTAAACACCAAGCAGTAGTTAAGAGGTGGTTTGATAAGAGGGCAAGAGTCAAAACATTTAGGATATCAGACTTAGTGCTGTGCTGGGATAAAGCACATGAAAAAAAGGGGAGTCATGGAAAATTTGACAAATTATGGTTAGGTCCATTGCAAGTCTCAGAAATAATAGGAGACAACACATTTAGACTCAAGACCTTGACTGGGGAGGATGTGCCATTACTAGTTAATGGCCAACATTTGAAACACTACTTCCAGGCTTGAGGTAAAATGACAGTCTATATTTTGTGTAATATAGTGTAAGTGGTGTACAATTTTCTTTTGCTTTGTTTTTGTTTTTTCTTGTCTAGTCTATTGTCGGTTTGTTGTTGTCTCCTCAGCAGGGATCTTTATTTTCCTTTAGAGTATTAAGGAGCAAGCTAACAACCATTGAAAACAATATAAAATTTAGAATATTCAAGTTAATCATATGCAATTTATGCATAACTTGTTGTGACTGTCATGAATGTAGAAGATTGTTTTAGCTTCTAAAATTTCGTATTCCATAATAGTGCTTGAGAATTCAGGGGATGTTTCTCACGATGACACACCTAGAATCCTTGGGTTTGTTGAACCTTCCAGTGTAAATATTAGGTGAAAAATCTGAGGTCACCCTTGCTACCATTACAATTCTCAGCTTAATTTCAGCAAGTGCTCATTCCTTGCATCATAAAGTTACAAATTGCTATATCTTGTGAAATTTCTATCAAACATCAAAATATTATAAAATATAAAAAATATTAAAATGAATAAAGTAGATTATACTGAAAATCTAGATTAAGCCATCTAAGTAACTCTACCGGGGCTATGGACGCTCGCTGGCAGTGGGGCTCTACTTAGGAGAATTGTAACGATAACCTTGCCGGGGCTATAGACGCTCGCTGGCAGCAAGGCTCTATCTGGTCGGCTATGAGGGAATATCCTCAACTACGTAGGCTAATATCAGTCACTGGTTTGTTCAACCGATTTTCAAGATGAGGATAATTAATCACATACACACACATAAACTGAAAATGAAAATTCATGCACCCTTATTGAATACCTTAGGTCTCAAGTTGAATAATAATTTGCAGGAAAGATAGTTGGAAGTTATGGATTTATTTCATTTTGTTTTCTTAAATGCTTTGAATTTAATTGTTTTGTTTGGTTGCTAGTTGTTGTGATGTTCACAACACGCCCCATTTTACTCCTAGGCAAAATGAGGACCCCTGTTGTGGCTTGTTGCTTTTGCTTGTGTGTGCTGTTCTATGTCGTGGTAAAGGGAAAGGGGGTTAAAATTGCAAACTTTGTTAAAACTAGAAAAAAAATATATTTTCAGTACCAGGGCATGATATGGTTGGATTCCTTGTGAAAAATGAGCTAGGGTTACTTTTTGAACCATCTTAAAATTTGCAACATTTTGCAAGATATGATCATTTTGGTATAATGTACAAGGGAAGGGTTTGTTGTTTGTATGTACAAGCCTGCCTGTATATCGGGTTGCATATACAACGCCCTTTGTGTGCAAGTTCGCTTGTATACCAAGGCATTTGTATATCGCTGTTCATATACAAGGTCATTTGTATATGCAAAGGGTTTGTTTTATACTTAGTCACATTTGTAATCGGGTGCATATTTAAGGTTGTTTGCATGTTGGGTCGCTTGCATGTTGCATATACAAAGGCTTTTGTATATTGCTTTCATGTACCATGTCGATTGTATGTCCTTTTCCTTGTATGTGTTTTAATAAAGGTTCTATATATACATACAAGGTGGACCCGAAATAGTTTATTGTTGAAATGGATAAATGTTTGAAATCCGTTGCATGTATCTCACGTTTGTATGTTTGGCAGGTCAATACATACAAGACAAATGTACAAACGCTACATACAAGCTGCGGACCCGAAGTGTTATGAAATAGGAGTAATTCGTTGTATGTAGGCGGGCATGTATATTTCGTAACATACAAGTGTAACATACAATGAAATATACATCGCGCGGACTTGAAAAGTTTTTAAAACAACGTTAAATCATTGTATATTTCGGGCTTGTATATTTCTACATACAAGCCGAGGTACAAGGCACTGTATACATTACGCGGACCCGAATGGAGTATTAAAATTGGTTAAATCGTTGTATGATTTTGGCTTGTATGTGTCTGACATGCATCATGTTATATACAAGCAATGGAACCCAAATGTTATAAATTAAAGTTAAATGCTTGTATGTTTCGCGCAATGTATATTTCGTAACATACATTGCATTATATACATTGGCCATATGCAAACCGCAGATTTGAAAAGGGCTATCAAATGGGGAGTAATCGTTGTATTTTCTGCCGTTTGTATGTTTGTTTCAAATACATACAAATGCAAATGATACAAGAGGAGAGAGAAATGTGGTCCCCACCACTTGTATATCGGGCGTTTATATGTTGCCGATATACAAGCAAATAGTACAAGTTAAACATACAAATGGCAGAATTGAAATAACTATGGAATGGCATTAAATCTATGTATATTTGGGGTTTGTATGTTTGATGACTACAAAGTATACAAAGTAAACATACAACGAAATATACATTGGGTAGAATTGAAAAGTCATAAAATGGAGTGAAGTGCTTGTATGTTCTGCGCCCGAATGCATATTAAGAGATACATACATTACATGCATACAAGCCACGGAACTCAGAAAGCAAATTAAGATCCAGTTAATACGATGTATCACGCCCGACTTGTATATCAGAAAATACAAGGAGTTAAGAAAGGAAAAAGGTGGGAGAAAGAAGCGATGTTTTTTATATACAGCGTCCAAAACAGTCGGGTCAACCATCGTTGACCAAAAATATGCATTTGACCCACGTTTTTTCACAGATTTAGGGCCCGATTTTTGTGTTCACATAGTCACGACTTGATTTAACGGGTGTTTTAATTTCCTATTGTTTATTAAGTGAAATGGTACTTATTGTTGGTCTATTTTTGTAGGTTTGTAGTTGAAGAAGGAGTTGAAACTTGATGACGATGGCATCATAGAAAGGAGATCTGATCTCAGGAACAAAGGAAGATAAGGATGAAGGGCGAGGAAGTCAAGGGTCTTCATTAATGAAGACAAAATGTAGCTGAAGACATCATTGCAATAGACAACAAAAGTTATTATTGAGCTGCTAGGGTTTCTAGAAGGATATTTCTCGCCTAGATTTGATGTATGCTCAAAGATATTTTGGGAGACTGGTTCTCCAACATTTATTACTGTAACTAGAGGTTTGAACCAGGGTTTAAACTAGGGTTTTTGTGCTGTATTGAGGGCCATCAAAGTCTATATATTGTGCCTCTTTACATTGTAAAACTTTACACAGGGGCTACATAGAGATTTGTAGCAGCAAGAATTTTGTAGCACTTAGCATAGCATTTAGAATCAAGGGACCTTTTAGTTTAGAAATAGGAGGTCGCCTGTGTTTGCAACACGGAGTGTGTGGAACATCCTGCCTCCTTGCTGTATCTGTAAAGCTTGTAAGTTTTCTGTAATTTGATCAATGAAGCTAAGAGTCATTCAGACATTGTAAATCTTATATGACTGTCTGTTTCTAATACAATTGAATCTGGAATTCTGCATCTATCTTCTGAGTGTTTTCTAGCTCTTCATTGTGTTTGAAACATTTTTTCTTAGAGCTTGCAATCTTAAATGTATGTTTGTGAAAATGCTCAGAACTTACATTTAAGGTTTTTGTCTGTGGATTTGATCAAGTTACTGTATGATTTACAAAGTGCATAACAAAACAATTAGATCCTTTTATTTTATTGAATGAAGTTTAGTATAGATCTTTCTAACTTTTCCCAACCCATCTGAAATACTTAGCCTAAAACATAGAAATTTGAAGGAAATGTGTTCATATTTGAAAAGCATAAATAGCAGAATTGAAAGTAGACAGTTTTCATAATATTTAAAAGGAGAAAGCACACAATAATATAAATCATTTAGAGCTTTATAAAACAATAACACTTTTATGCAAAAGAATGAATAAAAATGATGAAATTTATGATCTTTTGCATAGTTTGAGCCCAGTAAACCATTAAGAAATCCTAAATTATGTAAGGCCCCTTGAACATTAGAGCTTCACATCAACCTATTGATTTTGCCCAATAGGTCAAGACCTGACCATATTAAACTTGGGATTAAGCGAATTTTAATCGATTCCTTCATATCTTTCAAGTCAGTTAGGTTCATTTTATGTGAATTTTAACTAATTGTTATGACTGTGTTAAAACAATCACCAACAGATCCAAAGCTTGCCTTCTTGGCTTCATCTAGTCTGGTCATTAATGTAACAAGGTTACAATATGGCAACAATCACAACCTTGGCCTTAAACCAGTCTATAGCATTACCTTACAATATTTTAGGTAGATTTCAAAATTTGTAAATGTGACTAGCTTGAATTAAACTAAGCCTTGTGAATATCACAAGCTTTAGGTCTTTAAGATTTTCTTGCGCTAGAAGTTCATCTTATGGCATTTGCGTTGAAATCTAGTTCAATCAGATATTAGTGCTAACGCTTTCATATCCCATTCGGTGCTAAAATCATCATCAACCAGACTTGTGCCAAAATCAATCTTGCAACAATCACAACCTTGGCCTTAAACCAGTCTATAGCATTACCTTATAATATTTTAGGCAGATTTTGAAATTTGTAAATATGACTAGCTTGAAATTAAACTGAGCCTTATGAATAGCACAAGCTTTAGGTCTTTAAGATTTTCCTGAGTTCATCTTATGTCATTTGCACTGAAATCCGGTTCAACCGGATATTAGCACTGACCCTTTCATATCCCAACACATATATTATCAAAACATAATCTTGGAGGAGGATTTTTATCAGATGTTGTACTTGCTAGTGCCCTTGTAGCCATGTCTGCAAATATGGAATCTTAGGTGTAAATCCAGATTCCTCAACCTTTGCCTTCGTCCTCTAGCTCGTGACCTCTATGGCATTTTAAAACAGGTTATGGGTCTCCATAAAAGCATAACAGAATGGGGATTTTTGTCAGATATTATAGTTGGAAATGTTCTAGTAGACATGTATGAAGAATGTGGAAGCATGGACATGAAACTGGAACTGTTTGGCAAAGTTCCTCAAAGAAATACAATCTCATGGATTGCCATGTTTGCCATATAGGCACAAAATGGATTTGTTAAAAAGGCTCTAAAAATTAAACTCAAAGCTTTTCAATCATATCTGCCTCAGAAAAATGCTTAAAGTAGACTTGAAGTGACATGATCTGGTTGAATTGTCTGTAAATTGACTCAGAATTGTGCAAGAAAGGGTTTCTAGAAGTTATTCTTATTTCGTTCCGCTGGACAAAATATAAGAGAAATTTACGTCGAGTCAAAGGAAAATATGTAGATGCGTTTACAATTAATCAAACCTTTTTTATGGCTTGCTGTTATTTGAATGATTAATTACTTTTTAAATACTTGTGGTATCTTCATAATTATTCCCAACCTGTACAAAATGGGTGCTTCAGAATAGGGAATGGAGATCTATCAAAGCAAAATGGATGGAGGATTCTTGTCAGATTTGAAAATGCTCTGAAACCTCTTTTTCCACATCACCGCAGGAGGTATGAAATCCATGTGTGGGTGAGAAGTATAATGCGGGAGAGCGATGGTTCTCGCAAACTCGTAAATGGAGACCAATGATCCAGCAAGAGAGCGATGAAATTGGAGTTTCTTCCCTGGTGCCACAGAGCTAGGGAAAATCACATGCTGGTGAGCGGGAAACAAAGTATAAAGGTTTTATTAATTTTTGATAAGGAAAGCTTGCAATGGAATAAAAAAAAAATGAGAATATAAATTTCATTGCAAATGAAAGTATGATCAGGGAGGCCAAAAAATTTATTTTTGGTGAAAAGGGTGTACTAGATAGATATTTTTGAAAAATGTAAATATAAACTTTTCAGAATACACACCGTCGATATGTACTAAGCATTAATGGTGAATTTCTAGGGAGTATTTAAACGTTTAGGGACTACTATATTCACGTTTACAGACTACGACAGACATTATACGGTGGTGCACTATGCTCTTACCATTAGATAGTGTCAACTTGGTACTTAGATATATACCAAATAATAATCACACAGTGCTTCAACTATAGTGATCTTGCCAAATGAGTTTAATACTCAATGCTCATTGGTCAATTGATTTTTAATATAATTAAAAAAAATCCATTTTTCACATTACTGTTCACCCAATTGACCAATAGCACAACATATAAATTCCATTTATTAAATCATTAAATAAAAAAATTAGCTTTCAACTTTAGGGATTTTGCCGAATGAATATAATACTCAATTCTCATTGGTCAACTAAATTAAATTAATTGCATCAGATGATTGCATTAGTATTCCTGTTGAAGGTAGGAACTAATAATAAGAAGATGCAAATATTTACAATTCTTATAATCGTGACATACATCCAATACAACACTAAGAAATAAAACAATTAGATCACACCTATTTGCATACATAGCAAGAATGGTTGAAATAATTAGTCAACATACATAGAAAATGACAACTACAAAAAAAGAGAATACATATTAAAATTGAACTCATGCAAGATAATGATAAATTTGCATACACAAGTTGTATTTGGATATAATTAAAAATAATGGTAGATCAAGTATGTTATACAACAAATTATTCAATGAAACAACATTACATTCAATGATTTGGTCCATGGAGTGGACATCTATCATGTTTAAATTGATTTAGTCCACCTTTAGAAAATATTGCCTCATTTATATGGTAAGACTATTATTACATCAATAATGCTTTTATTTAAATGCTAGCCATTGAATTTAGGCACTTGTAAAATGTTCTTTAATTTTACATGTTATGATTTGATAGTAAAAGTTAAAAAAAAAACTATGTAAGTTTTGTTTATATCATTTTTTTCAAAAGTTCTTATTGTCAACTCTAATAGACTATTGAAACGTAATGTACACTAATCTTATGACTCAAGTATCTTTTGCTATTTTAAGACAATTAATTATAATCCCCAATTTTATGATTAAACATGTTACAATTTTTTTTATCTTAAAAAAATCGTTTGAATTATATAGTATTAAAGTATATAAACTAGTTATAGAGCAAAAAAAAAAGTATATAAACTAGTTGATAAATTAATTTAACAAGCAAAAGCAAATTATTTGTATCAACAAAATTTGACCATATATCTATTTTTCCTTCACATTTAGAAAAAATAAAAACTTAATAGGCCATGATTATGAGTGTGGTTTAGTGGCCAACAAATTGGTAGGGATGAAGCAAAGCGTGGATGGATCCTATCTATACATACTTACACAATTGGTGGAGAAGAAAACAAAAACATAATGACGGAATAATTAGACCATAGTTATTTGCATACATAGAAAGAATGGTTGAAGCAATTAGTCAGCATATACAGAAAATGAAAACTACATAAAAAGAGAATACATAGATGGGACTTAGATGGGTTATATTAAAGATTGAATGAATATATGAGATAATAATAAATTTGCATGCCCAAGTTGTATTTAGATTAAAAACTAGCACTTGCGCCCATAAGAGGTTCAAGGAATCCGCCGCTAGGAACAACTGACGAGTTTAGAAAAATTTCCAGCGTGAATTCTTTTATGACGTGAGACAATTCTGAGCACTATAATGCTCACATATAAAACCCTATTGGCTAATAATGGTAGAGTAGGTATGTTATACAAAAAATTATTCCACAAAACAAAATTGCATTCAATGGTTTGGTCCATGAAGTAGACATCTATCATGTTTAAATCAATTTAGTCCACCTTTAGTAAAGACTCTCATTTCTATGGTAACACTATTGTAACATTAATAATGTTCTTCTTATTTAAATGCTAGTCACTGAATTTAGACACTTGTAAAGTGTTCTTTAATTTGACATGTTATGATTTGATAGTGAGAGTTTATAAAAAAATATGTAAGCTTTGTTTGCATCAATATTTTCAAAAGCTCTTATTGTCAATTCTTATAGAGTATTGACCCTAATGTACAGTAATTTTGACTCAAGTATCTTTGTCTATTTTAAGATAATTAATTATAATCCTCGATTTTATGATTAAATATATTACAAACTCTTTGATATTATATAAACTAATTGAACAAGTGAATTATTTATATCACCAAAATCAATCATATGTCTATTTCATGTTTGCATTTGGAAAAAATGAAAACTTTATAGGGCATGATTATGAGTGTGGTTTAGTGGCCAACAAGTTGGGAGGGATGAAGCAAGGTGTGGATAAATACTATCTATACATACTCATTACATGATCATTGTAGGAGAAGGAAACAAAAACATAATGAGGAAACAATCCAACAAAACTTGTCACTCAAACAACCTATTGTAGATGCACTCAATGCCAACTATCAATGTTGTTTTATATAATTTAAGTGGTAATGCACATGTACCAATGGAATTAATGAGGGATAATATTACAACCACCCATGGCTTTCACATAATAATTGCACTAATAGACAAGGTGTTATGTAATGAAAGCAAAGAAAATGTTAATACATTTTTAATATGCCAAGTAAATGTCCTATATGCTATTTTGTGTCACTTATGCCAATATACAATTGATCTTGTAGGTGTGGACCTGACCTCTATCTCACAAATCTAGTATGGAACTATAAATTCAATCTCTTCAAACTTTTAGAATGTCACTTTCATCTCACCTTGATGTTCTTGGTTTGCCCTTGCATAAAAAATATCTTTTGGTGTTTTTTTTTGCATTTGGTAAATATGATTACTTCCCTTGTGTCAAACCATGTAAGGATACCAATTCAATGGCTAGATAAAAGACCAAGGACAACATTATCAAACATTTAAGATGCCCTAGATCTTTATGTAATATATATTCTCTGATAAATGCTCCTTTATAATGTGTGTAAATAACAATTGATAGCTTTAAGAATAAGGCCTAACATGTAATAATTATCGGTCTAGGTGATGAAAATTAGATGATCTAAAATGAACTAGGGTTACCCCTTTAAATACAACACAAAGGGTCAAACAAAATGTTTTCACACCTAGGGTTGTTCCATGATGGTCATAAAGTGAGGTAAAGTCAACCCCAATTTTGAATTTAAATTTAAAAAGTTAATAGAAATTTTTTGTGATTGTGGAAGTGATGTAGAAACTTCCGGAGGTCATAACTTTTGACCTGGGAGTCCGTTTGAGCTGAAATTTGGTGTGAAGATGTGTCTTGAGGAGTTTATTGAAATGCCAACCGAACTAGTAAGTTTGGTTGGTTGCCATTTTGACATTTTTTGGGACCTTTTTCAATCATTTAGGGCCTCAAATTGAGGTCTTAATGATTTTTTGAGATTTTTACAATTTGTTTTTTCTAATTATTTTTTAAACTTTTCATGCAATTAGATTAGAAAGTTGACAATTAGTCCTACTTTAGTTAATTTCAAATAATTGGCAACTTTCATGGCCATGTGGATAGGGATGCGAAATTATCTAAAATGACAAATTTAGAAAGTTGCTAAAAACTACCAAAAAGGGTAATTTTCATTTTTGTATATAGTTGGCATTTCTTTTCAGTTGTAGGAGGATGGAATGGAATGAGAAGTAGAATTGATAATCTTTCTGATTTTATGATTTTATTGAGAATAATAATAGTGATGGACATTATGCTATGAATGTTTGGTTGGATCAACTTTTCTTCATTGTGATCTTCAAGAAGAAATCTACATGGAGCAGCCATGGGGATTCATATAGGATCCTTCACTTGTTTTTCATCTTCAGAAGTCTCTCTATGGCCTCAAATAGGCCCCTCAGACTTGGTATGCCAAGATGGACTCCATCCTTCTGTCATTTTGGTTCACTCAGTTCCATTCTGATCCAAATATTTATATTCTACAACAAAATGATACTCTCACCTTCCTTGTTCTTTGTGTTGATGACTTGTTTCTCACATGGAGTCACTCATCCACCATTAAGGTAGTGAAAACTACCCTTCATGATAATTTATTGATGTCATACTTGGGCCTTCTACACCAATTCCTGGGGATTGAAATCACTCAGTCTTATTTTGGTATCTTCATTACACAACCCAAGTATGCTCTTGATATGATCTTTATATTTTGCATGGCTGACTGTAATCCTATAATGACTCCATTTCTATCAAGGGTCAAACTTGATGTTCATTGTTCTTCACCTTTGATGGATGCTACTTTATATCTTAAATTAGTTGGGAGTCTCATATAATTGAATCACATGAGGCTTGAGCTTGCATATGCCTGGGCTTCATCTCCAAGTTCATGTAGAAGCCACAAGAGCTGCACTGGAAAGTAGCTAAGTAGATTCTCCACTATGTGTAGGGAACTCACAATTATGGGATTCAATATGTAGTATGCATGGATATTGACTTGGTAGGACACGTATATTGTAGACATCTTCACCAAACCTTTCAATGAAAGCATGTTCCTTTATTTACAAGATTTGCTGGGGGTACAAGTGTCCACTTTGGAGGGATTCTTAGTCTTTCTTTCTCTCTCTATTTTGGGGGGTGTTCTCTCTCTCTCTCTCTATTTTTTTTTGGGGAGGGGTGGCTTCTATTCCTTTTGTTAGGGGGGCTTCTTCTCTTTGGGGGGGAATCTTTGTACATGGGTACCTCATTAGGCTTCATTTGTTGAGACCCATCTTTTCACCCACCTAATCTATGCTTAAGGCGAGTGTTAGTGTAGGTTTTTATTTCCTTTTCCTAAGGTTTTTCCTACACTTTTATTAAGCTTTCTTAGGTTAATAAAGTGAGTTTAATTAGGTGAGTGGGTAGTTTGAGGTGTCACCATCTTATAAGGGTGTTACATTTTCTATGTTTATACCATATGATGGTCACTCCCTATTGTCTAGTTTTGATACCTCCACCCTCTCCCTAGTCTATATAAACTCACTACATATCTTGTATTTGGTAATCTTTTTCCAACAACCTCTCTTTGTAAGCTCGTAATGCAATTCTATCATATTGAAATTTGCACATCTCTCAGAATCTCTGATCTATTTTTGTTTATTCATTACAGTTTTCATAATTTAAATTCTCTCTTAAAAAGTTCTTGGGTTATGCATTTGTTTCATATTTTAAATAGATGTTAGCATAGATTTTGTATTGGGATTACTAAGAACTCAAAGAGAAGTTGATTCTATTTTGGTAGTTGTTGATGTATTTTCTAAGATGGTTCATTTTATGTGTGCAAGAAAATTAATGATGTTGTACATATAACTGATTTATATTTTTGATAAGTTGTAAGGTTACATGGGTTACCTAAGAACATTATGTCAAAAAGGGATGCAAAATTTGTTGGTCATTTTTGGAGAACATTGTGGAAGGAGATGAATATAGATTTGAAGTTTAGTTTAGCATATCATCAACAAACAAATGGACATACATAAGCTATAAACATGAGGTTGGGTAACATGTTGAGATAGTTGACAAGTGAAAGGAAAGATGGTTGGGATCTAATATACTACAATCTAAGTTTTCATATAACAATTCACTAAAAAAAGTACAAGTAAAACACCATTACAAATTGTGTATAGATAGAATCCTAAAAATGTTTTGAGTTAAGACATTTCACCACAAATCATACGAAGAGTGATATGGTAGAAGATTATGCAGAACATATGAAGAATCCACATAAGGAGGTAAGAGATTAGCTGGAAAAGATGGATTTAAAGTACAAGGAGCATGCATAATCATTGTCATCAAAGAGGAAGATAAAGTCCTCAAAAGTGTCATTTGTTGCACATATGATGCCTAAGGTTGTTATCATTGATGTCAATGTGCTGTCACAAGGTTGAGGAGATTGTTAAGGATGTCATTGGGGTTGTCATTGATGTCAACACTATCATGGAAGTGTGATGGTGTTCATGATTGGATGTCATGCCTTGATAAGTGTAGAATTGAGATGGGAATCAGAAGCACTAAGAAGATTAGATGTGTTGCTAAAGCATGTTAAATGTTCCATCCTAATATTCCTCAATTGTATATGTTTGTACAAAGAAGTTTTGGCCTCCAAAAGTTGGTGACAGTTTCTATTTTAGGATGACTGCTCTTTGAAGACTATCTGGGAGATTGCTCCACATTCTCATTATATTGATGTTGTGCTTCTACAGATTGGAACATAGCTTCATACAGTGTCATTCTATGTATGTTCCAAGTTTCATGATGTTTTGATCACGGGGAGGATGTTTTTCTACTGACAGTTTGATGGTTCTGTGAAGGTGTTCCCAGTAGGGTGATGGAACGCTCTGCATTCCTCCATAGTTATAGATTTGGCTATGTGATTCTAAAATTGTGTCAAGAGGGTAGTGAAGGTGTTGTTTCTAAAGTTTCAGATCATATTTCCCTCCGTTGTGAAAGTTATGTATGATAGAACACTGATACGTGCTTTGGCAGAATGAAGTAGTAATGAAGACCTACTAGAATGCTCCACATTCCTCTGGAAGTGAATGATTTCCCTTATGGTTTTGTGGACATGTTTTTGGATGTGCATTGCATGCCTCTTTTCAATTTCAAGATTCTTGGTGGTCTGCAACTCAGTTTTTCAATTGACAACATGTTGTAGTGTGTTCTGGATGATAGATTGTCTTCAAAGTAAATGTTTGAAGCTGTGCGACACAATTCTTTGATGTGCAGTGGAAAAGGAGTGTTTGGGGATGTTTTATGAGTCATGTGGACTCATTTGGAAAAGTTTAACGAAGATTTTTCTTGTTTCCAGTACCGCACAAGGTTTTCAAGTTGATGTGGCTGTTATTCTTCAAGTCTTTATGAGTTTTCCTTAAAGTTGTCCTATTTTTAAATGAGTGGAGTGTGTAGATGTAATTCCTTGATGATTGAAGCTATGAAGGATGTTTTGGACCTAGTTAAACAAGAGTTGGGGTCTGCACTTGGCTTGGATCTTTTGCTAGTGTAATCTGTCTGTTCACTTAGGACTTGTCTTCTACACGTTTCATATTGTGTGATGTATGGCCGACTTGTAAATGTATTTTTCATATTGTATTTGACCAAAAAGCTATGTAATCAATGTAATATCATGTATAAATAGTGAATCAAATTGAGTGAGGAGAGGTGTGATTGCAATTGGATTGAAAAAGCTCGCAAGTAGATAAAAGGTAGATTAAATGCATTGTTGATGAGTGACTGAAGCAGAAAGAGCAGAAGTTATTGATGCTATCCTGATTCATTTTGAAGATATATTTGTGATAATGATTAAGTATAGAGTGTTCATGACTAATCAGATCATCAGAAGAAAGTATGAAGAGGTAGAAGTGCAATCATCAAAGGTGTAAGCTTCAATGTCAGTTTTCAGACAGTAGAAAGACTGTCATTACTGTAATCCTTTGTAAATGTGTTTTGATTTCAGGGAGTAGAAGCTTCCTTGGGAGTGAACCTAAAACAAAGTCATCATGGAGTAGAAGCTTCCTTGGGAGTGAACCTAAATCAAAGTTACTTAGGGAGTAGCAGCTTCCTTTGGTTAAAGCCCCTAAAACAAAGTTATTATTTGAGCTTCATATATTGTGAGTTAATCCTCATCATGGTTTTTCCCTTCTAGGGTTTTCCACGTAATTCTAGTGTTATGTGTTGATGTGCATTGTGTTATTCTTTTATGTTGATATTGTGATGCATAAGGTTTAATTTGCTCCAGATAAGTTAAAGTTGTTGAAATTGGAAATTGTTTGAATACTAATTCACCTGCCCCTCTCAGTATTCTTGTGTGTCTAACAATTGGTATCAGATCCAAGTTCCTTTGAGGGAAGCTTTGTTAGAAATGAAAGGCACAACTACACAAATGGAAATATGATTTAAATGTAATTTCTACAATCTTAATAGTGTATTACCAGTGGAGATTGTAACATGCAAAACAAAAAATTGAACACAACATAGTGTTTACATGGAGAAAACCCTTGTGGGTAAAAAACTCCACCAGGAAAGAGGCACAAGCTTGTATTAATTTGTAAAAGAATTGTACAATACAATCACTATCCAATCCTCTCCACCAGTCTTCAATCTGACAGTATTCTGATACCACCTAAGTACCAAAAATCTCACATGCAACAACAAATACAATGGCAAATATTTATAGTTTTCCCTCCAATTTGGGTGTCCACTTTATCACTCCTCCAACAACCCCACATGCAAGCATTAAAATGGTGTCAACATGCAACCACCAAGAGGCAATAACTTGCCCATGCAAGGTTGGGCACCCAGGTCCAAGAATAGCATGCAAAAGTATCTTATGATGTGTCATAACAGTCATAGATACCACTAACAAAGAATCTTCCAAATATGGGCACCTGGGTCTAAAAATAGCAACCACAACTAATAATGGGTGTTGCATGTGTCATACATGCATGAAATCTTATGACAACTTGCAGCTGCCATAAATCCACTTACACCACACTATGACAAGTTGTCATACAAGATAAAAATAGCAGGTTATCCAAGAGGAACACCTACCCTCATTTACTCATGATTTTTACATTTGCCAATAGTAAATATTGCTTCGTAACTCCCGTGGATAACTTTGAAATAACCACTGTCAATGAGACTACCTCATTCCCTTATGGGTAATTACAAAATAGAAAATAATAAATGGGATAAATATAATATTGGAATTTACAAGGTTAATGGCACTTTATTGCAACATTCTCCCACTTGACATTATACCTTGTAAATCAACCCATAAGAAAACAAATGAAATATAATCAGGCACTAGAAATAAGGCCCATGGCCTCTCTGTACCACACGAACTTCTCTGTGCTCATAGGTTTGGTCAATGAATCTATAACATTCTCCTGATTGTCTATCTTGTTCAGCTCAATCTGTCCATTTGCAACCAACTCTCAAACAAAGTGATACTGAACATCAACATGCTTAGTTCAAGCATGATACATGGGATTCTTGGCCAAACATATATCACTCTAACTATCACAACCAATCTGAATGATTCTGCAATCAAAACCAATACCTATACATAGTCTCCTCAACCAAACTAACTCCTTAGAGACATGGGTAGCAATCATATACTCTACTTCTGTGGTGGACAAAGCAACTATAGGTTGCCTCTTACTCATCCAACTCACTGCTCCTCCAAATAGAGTAAACACATAGCCACTAGTGGACCTTCGACTATCCAAGTCACTTGCCCAATTTGCATCAACAAAACCATGTATGTCCAAAGATTTATTAGCACTATCAGTACTAGAGTAAACCAAACAATAATCAGGAGTACTTGCAATATATTTAAGCACCCTCTTCGCATAATTCTAATGCTGTCTACCAGGGTTAGACATAAATATGCTCAAAACTCCCACTGCTTGGGCAATATCTGGCCTAGTGCAAACCATTGCATACATCAAAATCCCTATGACACTAGCATAAGGCATAGTAGACATATCCTCAAGATCATCCCCAGTCTTTGGACACATATCTATTGAACGCTTAGTACCAATGGGTAAAGGAACTCTAACTGGGTTACAATCCTGCATAATAAACCTCTACAAAATAGTATTCACATACTTACTTTGTGACAACCAAAGATTTTTGTTACCTCTATCCCTTCTGATCTCCATTCCCAGAATATACCTAGCAACTCCAAGATCCTTCATATCAAATGCACATGAAAGTTGGTCTTTAAGCTCACTAATCATACCCTTAGTATTGCTGAAAAATAACATGTCATCAACATACAATGCAATATCTAATATAGAATCACCAACACAATAAATGTAAACACAATGATCCTCCTCACTTCTAATAAAACCTAATTTCAACACAAATGAATCAAACTCTTGATACCACATTTTGGCGGACTGTTTTAAACCATAGAGAGACATCTTTAACCTGCAAACCCATTTTTCTTTCCCCTTTACCTTAAAACATGTAGGCTGTTGCATATAAATTTCTTCCTCAAGATCTCCATGCAATAACACAGTCTTAACATCCATTTGCTCAATCTCCCAATCATAAGCTACAGCAATGGATAAAAGAAATCTAATAGAGGTCAATTTAGCAACAGGAGAGAATATGTCACCAAAATCAACTTCCTCTCTCTAGGAGTAGCCCTTCGCTACCAGTCTAGCCTTGTACTTCTCCAATGACCCATCTGCTCCAAACTTCTTCTTGAAGACCCACTTACAACCTATGGCCTTTCTTCCTTTAGGCAAAGAAACAAGATCCCAGGTGTTACAAGAGTCTAAGGCCATCATATCCTCCTGCATGGCTAACTGCCAAGACTCACTATCATATGAAAGAATAGATTCCTTGTAGGATCTAGGCTCATCGTTAGTACTCAATAAAGCAAATACACAATGGAAATCTGGGGGGCTATACCTGTCAACTGGATTCCATTGTCTTGTGGATCTCCTCAAGGGTGGAGTAAGAGTCTCAACTTGTTCTTCTACATGATCATCTGTACTAACTTCTTCTGTAACAACAGACTCATCTTCATCAGAACTACTTGAATCTTCTTCTTCTTCTTCACTCCCCAATCCATCATTCTGTTCTTCCTGAGGTGCATCTTGCCGTTCTAACTCAAAGTGCACTCTCTTTACCCTTTAATATTTTTCTTTTGGCTGCTCAGGTTTAGAAATAGCTCTAAGTTCCCTAAAAATAACATCTCTAGAATGGATAATCTTATGGGTTAGTAGATTCCAAAGCTTATAACCTTTGACATTATCACCATATCCAATGAATGTACACTTTTCAGCTTTTGGATCCAACTTAGTGTTGGCAAGAGGCACTGCATAGCATTGATAGGTGTTGTCATTGATGGCAACTAAGATTGTTCCACACATCCGCAGTGCAGTATCTGATCTTACCGGAATTCAGAATGATAATCTATCTAAGTCTGGTAGCCTGAAACAGAGCATATAGCAGAGTCCAATATTTTGGTCAGTGGATCTCTCCAACTAATCTCTATGTGTTGTGGATCTGAAGGCGTGTAGAGGGACACCAGGACAATCTAAGTCCAAGTTTTTAGCCTCCGGTGATAATGAGATCAGAAGTTATGAACATCTGAATACCGGGTTCTTTTATGACAGAATAGTTTAGTGAAGAACAGACAGACTTATGTAAATCCTTGTGGGGACTGAATAGAAATGTTTTGATGAACTATGTATGAGATAGGATGTTGTTGTTATATGGAGCCTAATCAAACTCAGAGGTTAAATTTTCCCCACTTTTATCAGCGCGGTTTTCCCCCAAATTCCTACAGGGTCAAGGGGCAGCACCCCTTGCACGTTCCTTGTCATGATACAGGGCGGGGTTGAGGGGCAGTGCCCCCGTGGGGGCTTGGGGGCAACACCCCTGAAACCTCACACGGTTTTTTATTATTTTATAAAGCACCGGGAGTTATTTTTTCATTGACTGACATAAGAAAACCCTATTTTTTGTAACCGACAAAAAGCTTGATAAAAAGCGGCTAAGGGTTAGGGTTTTGATATATTGTATTGTAGCATTTTGCAGCAGTATTGAGTTGCAGGGATTGCTGATTGTAATCGGTTTGATTTATTGGATAATAATATTGGACTCTCTGTTTGGTGGATGTAGCCTGAGTTTGGGTGAACCACGTTAAAACTTGTCTCTCGCTATTATTATTTCTGTGTATTTCCATTCCTTTGTTTAATCTTTATTTGCATTTAATTGATATCTTCTTCCGGCTAACCCTAACAGATGTTAGTGGCCAACATGTATGATGATCTACATGTGTTATTTTTGGTACGCATCAATATTGGTGTATGGATCTAGCTGACATAGTAGAGCACTCTTAAAAAGTTCTAAGTGTTTGTTGTTGCCGACTGGCAAGTGATTGCAATTCAAGATAAGTATATATAGCCAATGATTGTGGATATTTTGTGATGAAGGTGGTTATGGAGAAAATGTGAAAAGAGTAGAAATCTAATATCTGAAGGAAGGCTAAATAGAGAGAAGAATAGAATAAAGATGAAGCGTACAAAGTCAGTATTTACACTCAACCGAAACTGATCTCTAGCATTGGCATATGCATCTTACCAGTTCAAAATCTCTGTAAATCTCTTGTAAACTTTCTATAGGCAGTGAGATTCCACTTGAGTAGTGAGCTCGAGGCAGTGAGCCTGAATGCATATGCATTCTCATTTGTAAAATACTTTTAATAGGGTATTAATTTTGTGGGTTAACCCCCACCATGGTTTTTCCCTTAACTAGGTTTCCACGTCAAAATCTTGGTGTCAAGTGTGTTATTTATGTTTCTATTTATGTGATGCTGAAATGCTTATTTCTTTTATTTGTGAATAAGTTGAATAAAGGAAAAAAAGATTAAATAAGTATCAACTGATTCACCCCCCCGCTCTCAGTTGACCAGACCTAATCCAATAATTGGTATCAGAGCCAAGTCCCTTTAAAAAGGCTTAATAGCTTAGGGAAGATCCGGGAAGATAATAGAATGGATGAATATGACCTTCAAGGGCAACTTAATCTTTCCCTAGATGATCTTGAGTAGTCCAAGGTAGAAGTTCAAGAGCTGCAAGACAATCTCAAAAGGGCAGAAGACTTCATTAAAGTTTTAAAAGAAAAATCAAGAAAATCCAATGCAAAAGGAAAGGAGGAACCTCTTCAACTGGGAAAATCTTATGAAGACAAGGCCCTGGATGAGAAGACAAAGGAATGTGAAAAGTTAATTAAAGAAGTTACTATTCTAAAACATGAGATGGAAATTGGAGTGATGAGACTAACCAAGGAAATTGAGGTCAAAAAGAAAGATGAAGAAGAGTTGAATCAAAATCTGAAAAAGATTTCTGAAGAATGTTGCAAATTGGATGCGATAGCTAGCCTTCTAGAATCTAATCTACAAGAAAGTAGAGACAATGAAAGAAAACTTGAGAGATAGATTATCACACTTAGACATGATCTAGAAATTACAAATGAGTATAAGGAGAAGTTCAAGATAAGTTCAGCTAAACTTGAAGCACTCGTTGAAGGGCATAAAAAGGATGTTGATAAGCATGAGAAAGGTGAAAGCTCTAGATCTGGACAGAGAAACTTTCAACCTAGGAATGGAAGAAACAGCTCTAGAAAGCCTCGAGTAAGACAACCAAATGCTCAAAGGTATCCATCATTCAATGGAAATTGTTTCAACTGCAACAAATTTGGTCATAGAGCTACTTAGTGCAGAAGTAGAGTAAATAAAAAAGGTCTATCCTTCTCCGATCAATGCTTCAAATGTAACAGGTATGGTCATAGATCAAATGAATGTAGAAGTATAAAAAATAATCCCAATATTAGAATAAATAGCAATTCTTTCAATGGTTACTATTTTGTTTGCAATGGGTTTGGACATATGGCTAACTAGTGCAGATCAAGAGAAAATCAAGTTTATAAGAAAGGAAATGTTGTATGCCATAACTGCAATAAATCTGGTCATATTGCAAGATTCTGCAGAAGTAAAGACAATGGAAGAAAAGGTTTGGTAAACAGAAAATTGGATGATCAGAAACAAGATAGAGGCAAAAGGAAAATTGATGTGGATGAGATACGGAGTGAAATGAACAAGATTTGGATAAAGAAAGATACTGTAAACAATGATAATGAGTCCGCACTAGAATTTGGTGCTAACAATTCCTCCGGGAATTAAGTCAGAAAAATCTAGCTTAGAGGGAGTTGCATAGAACATCAAATTCCCTTGGTCAATAAATGGGTGCCTGAATCTAGCACATTAACAAAAAATACTCTAAGTTAGTCTAGAACCTATGGAAGGATTTCTGGAAGAAAAGATGTTGATATATGAGGAACTGTCTAAACAATGTAACCGAATACAATTAGGGCAACACATTTATTGCAAAGGTGAATTAGGTAATGAGGAGCTTTAAAAGGTAACTTGATCACTCATTTGAATCAGTTTGCATTTGAAGTAAACAAAAAGAAGAGCACTTGAGCTATAAAGTTCAGAGACTTAGGTAGAGAACGAATTCAATCAACAAGTGGTCAACCCAAACACCACGAAAGAAAAAGGTACCTCTCTGTAAATCTTTGAATCTAAAATCTACTTAAATGGCTACCCCTCATGTTATTGACATTACCGAAAGGCCTCGACCCAAATTCAAGAAGCATCCTCACAAATCAATTCAAGATGATCCATTAGGTGCTTTCTCAAGCATTCCAAATGGGGTGTTACATGTAAAAGACATTAGGGTTTACATTCATGCAAATATAGATGAGTTTGGAGATTCAAGGTATGTAGATTTGTTTGAAAAACAACTCATGGATGCAAATAAAGAACTTAAACCAGGATACAAGGCTCTATAGGATAAACACTTTGTTCAGGTTATGAGGTTTCCAACATTTGATGAGGATGAGTGGGTCTGATACGTATTAAGTCGGATACATGATGAATTCATGTGGTTGTTAAAACCATTCAAGATTACTAGGGATGCTATCAGAAATGTAACTGGTTTGAACTCAACTGGAGGATTGCCCATGCTGAAAGCTCTGAAAAACTAGACAGTAACTGATGGTATCGGAGCTAAGTTTGACAGAAGAGCAATGACCATAAATGATATTATAGAGTCGGGTGTCAAATTTGCCTCCATGGTGATTGGATACAAGATTTACCACTTGAGCAAAGAAAATTCTATTTTTGGAACAACCATTTATGCTGCATACAAGATGCTAAGAGAAAATGTTGATTATGACTTGTGTGAACTATTGTAGAATCAATTGATTGAAAATCTGAACAAGATCAAAAGGGACTAGAAGAACACCTTCAAGTATGGTACACTAATTTTATGTCTATTCTTTTACTATATGAATGAGGTGTACACTGGACTAAGGATGAGCTGGTTGCCATTCAAATCAAAAATCATCTTCGCAGCATTGGTAATTTCAATGCTCAGAAAACAGAAATATGGGGTTACTTCAAAAAATTTTAGAATCTGATGCACTCAAGGGAAAGAATCCCCAATTCAATTGTTGACAAATACAAAAAATGAAATATGCTTCATGGTTGATATTGATAAGTGTTTAATGGAAGTAGTGGAACCCACAATTGTTTGGATCATGCCCATGGGGTATGAAGTGGATGAAAGGATCTTGGATATGTATGCTCAATATCTGCTAAGCAAGCCCAAAGACACAATAGTTGAAAGATTTGGAACTTATGAGGAGCTGAGTTTAAAGTTGCATACTGAGCTCAGAGAACCTGAAACAAATAGGAGAGTAAGAAAAGAAGTTGAGCAGCTAGTTGAAAATCTTGGCCTAACAAAGGAAGTTGTGAAGAAATTCAGAGAAAGAATAGAAAAGGATGAGAAAGAAAAACAAGAAAAGAGACAAACAAGTGATCCGGTGGAACCTTGTTCCACTTCAAGAACTACTAGAAGTTCTACTATTGCCTCTAAATCTACAAAACTAGAAGTAGAATCATCCAGAAAATGTGAGAAAAGGAAGAAAACAAAAGCTTCCTGGACCTATGAAAGCATAAGAGAAGATGAAATAGATACAAACTCTGACATTGAAATCAAGGAACCAGAAGCCTCTGGAACAAAAGATGCAAAGTTAACCAAAGAAAAGTCCTACGGAAGCAAAAGGACTAGCAAAAAGCAAAAGACTGAAGAATATGAAGAATATGTTGAGAAACCCACGCTCTCACTAGAAGATGTGATAAAATCAGTCATTGTGGATGGTAATCTGAAACCCATGATTGAATTCTATGATGAATACAATGATATGGATAAAAAGGTGTTGGAGGAAGCAACCGCCAAGTATCTCAACATCTACAGCAAGGCACTGATTAAGATAACTTCTGAGTTACCACAAAGTCTGGCAAATATCTTGGAATTGAGAAAAGAAAATACCAAGTGCAAGGATGTGGAAATTAGAGAACATGAGCTAATAAATCTATCCTAAAATTTCTCTTGAACAAATAGATATGATATTTAAGGAAGTCAAAGATGATTTCAAAAGCAAAAGGAGAATGAATAAGCTCATGCTTGGAGAAACAAGTGAAATAGTTGAAGAAACTCAAGAGATTCTTTTAAAAGCATTAAAGAAGCATAATTTTCATATAGTCACAAAAGAAGTACCGGATGGTGAAGAACAGAACATTATTGAGTAGCAATCTGAGTTGGGTGGAGCCTCTGTTCCGAAAGTAGAACAAGCAATTCAGGAGGATACATAAATGTTGGATAAAATATTTGATATAGAAGATACTCCCAATCTATTTGATACAATAGGAAATGAGGATAATGTTACTGTTTCATAGAGCCCTCCTGGTCAAATAGTAAGTGATGAACAAACAAGAAAAAGTTCCTCTACAAAGAACACAGAAAAGGATTAAGCAGAGTTAAAAGAAGAAAGAGAAAAGAAAGATAACACAGAAGAAGATGGTGCAAACGTTGAAGCACCTAAATGATGAAGGGGTTAAATCATAAAACACACAATAACAGAAATTGAATACAGAGAATAGAACTTCCTTTTATTGATCTGGGCAACTTATTACATTACAGAAGCTTAATTACAATTAGAGGAATCAGTCCTCCACAGGCTGCAACACACTACAGCTACCATCACCAGGCTCTGGAATCTTTCACCTTCTGTAACCCCTAAATCAGCTAGGGTTTCTATTTTCCCGCCTATTCTTGACTCTACACTTGCCCCCCTTAACTCTACTACCACCCAGGGTCCCCAAAATAGCCATAAATAACACTTTTTGGTGGCATCCAGCTAAATTTCGAAATTTACAACTCCCTATAAAAGTAGGTAAACTTCCGGGAAGCATAACTTTTGATCCAGGTGTCCGATTGACGAACCGTTTTATGCGTCGGAAAGCTCGTGATGTGAACTATCACGCCAAAAATATGTAAATAGATTTCCATCAACTTTTTGGGACGTTTAGGGAATTTTTAGTGCATCATATCTCGTTTTGAAAATTTTTAGGGGCTTTTCAGAAAGCAAAAACTTTAATATCTTTCAGCTCACAAATGATCTTTCCCTAATTCCTTTGCCAAAGGTCTTATAGTTCCATTTAGTAACTTTTTGCAAGTTTTCGCTTCAATCCGTGCCCAACTGCAAACTTTCCAAAAATAGCAGGTAGACTTTCCAAAATAGGCAGGTTGCTATTTTTAGCAGTTTTGGAAAAATTGAAAGTCCTACATCATTATTCTGGATATTATGGAACCAGAAAAACTAATTATGGAAAGAAATGAAAACAACTACAATGATTTTGAATTAACTTCTTTTTGGGTGATGCAAGATTGCCCTTACACCACTGGATGCTCCTGCATCACTAAAGCAGAGACTAAGAAATCAGGAGATCAAAAGGTTGATTATGAAATGGCTGCAAGAGACAGTACAGATATAGTAAAAGGTCTTCTTGGAAAAGAAGTAATTGAACTTGATGAACTGGAACTATTCCAAAGTCTAGCCAATCCAGATGCCCTCTCTCCAATTCAACTGATGAAGATAGCATCATTCACCCAAGTAAAGGCTAGAGAAAAGATGTTAAAGTTCCACATGGAGGAGAATGAGCTATTGGGACTTATAACCAGAGTTTTGGAGAAATTATTGCCAACCTATTAGAAGAATTAAAATGATTCCCCCTCTGGACATCTAAAGAATCTGGTAAGTTCAGTAAATTTATATTTTGAATCCTTTGAGAAGTCTGCGAAGGTGAAAGTTCAGAAAGAATTCTTAGATAAGAAATTCTGTGAAATAAAGAACCTGATAGGAAATGATAGAAGAATACTTGGTATTGGCATAAAGAGCATTCAGAATGCTCTATGTGATGGAAGAGATATATATAAGTTTTGCTTGTCATGGCCCAAAGTTAATAAGGATATTGAGAACAAGATAAAGGAACAAGAACAAAATTTGTCAAATCTTTCTCAAAATTTTGATCCCCTAATGGTTTCGCCCATAAGTCAAGAATGTCAAGTAATTAACTTGACTGAGGAAATAAAGAAACTTGTCAAAGAGAAAAGCAACATTATGAAAAGAATGTGTGATCTCCGGGGATTAATTATCCCTAAGTTAGAGATAATGTATAATGCCTTATTTGAAGCTCAGACTACAGTTCAGACCAGTGTTCCATCAGATCTGTCAAAGGTAGAAGCATCCTCATTTTTGTTAAATGGGCACATTTCAATTTTGGATGGAATGAAGAGTACTTGGGCCTCCGGACTTGTGCAAATAAAAGCTAGTTTTGTAGACATCCTCAAGTTCATGTGAATGGAACCTAATGGTTACTAATACATATGTGGCAATGTTTACAGAAATTTTAGAGAATTTTGCGGATCCCACCCTTTGCCATTGATGTCAAAGGGGGAGTGAAGGGCATTGAAAAATGATGTACTCAGCAAAGGGGGAGCACTGGAATAAGTGAAGTGCACAAATGTACAGACAAAGGGGGAGTTGTACAAGGTCACTTAGTCATTTTTCACTAAGTGTTGCCATCAATGCTAAAGGGGAAGATTGTTGGCAAGAGGCACTGCATAGCATTGATAGGTGTTGTCATTGATGACACCTAAGATTGTTCCACACATCTGCAGTGGAGTATCTGATCTTACCAGAAGTCAGAATGATAATCTATCTAAGTCTGGTAACCTGAAATAGAGCATATAGCAGAGTCCAATATTTTGGTCAGCGAATCTCTCCAGCTAATCATTATGTGTTATAGATCTAAAGGAGTATAGAGGGACACCAGGACAATCTAAATCCAAGTTTTTAGCCTCTGGTGATAATGGGATCAGAAGTTATGAACATCTTAATACTGGGTTCTTTTATGACAGAACAGTTCAGTGAAGAACAAGTAGACTTATGAAAATCTTTGTGTGGACCCAATAGAAGTGTTTTGATGAACTATGTATGAGATAAGATGTTAGTGGCTGACATGTATGATGATCTACATGTGTTATTTTTGGTACACATCAATATTGGTGTATGGATCTAGCCGACAGAGCAGAGCACTCTTAAAAAGTTCTAAGTGTTTGTTGTTGCTGATTGGCAAGTGATTGCAATTCAAGATAAGTATATATAGACGATGATTGTGGATATTTTGTGATGAAGGCGGTTATGGAGAAAATGTGAAAAGAGCAGAAATCTAATATCTGAATGAAGGAAGAATAGAGAGAAGAGCAGAATAAAGATGAAGTGTACAAAGTCAGTATTTACACTCAACTGGAACTGATCTCTAGCATTGGCAGATGCATCTTACTAGTTCAAAATCTTTGAAAATCTCTTGTAAACTTTCTATAGGCAGTGAGCCTCCACTTGAGTAGTGAGCTCAGGGCAGTGAGCCCAAATGCATGTGCATTCTCATTTGTAAAATACTTTTAACAAGGTATTAATTTTGTGGGTTAACCCCCACCATGGTTTTTCCCTTAACTGGGTTTCCATGTCAAAATCTTGGTGTCAAGTGTGTTATTTATGTTTCTGTTTATGTGATGCTGAAATGCTTATTTCTTTTATTTGTTAATAAGTTGAATGAAGGAAGAAAATATTAAATAAGTATCAACTAATTCACCCCCCCTTCTCAATTGTCCGGACCTAATCCAACACTTAGATCACTTTTCCTTAGGCACATGAACAAAAGCCTCACAGCCAAAAAACCTTAAATGTGAAACAAAAGGTTTCTTACTTGTCCATGCTTCATAAGGTGTTGAATCGAGAGCCTTACAAAGAGATCTATTTAACAATTAGTAAGCAATATACACAACCTCTGCCCAAAAACATTTATCCAATTGTGCATCACTCAGCATACTTCTGGTTCTTTCCATGATTGTTTGGTTCATCCTTTCTGCAACACCATTCTGTTGTGGTGTATATAGAGTTGTCTTTTGTTTGATAATACCTTCACGCTTGCAAAACTCATCAAATTCCTTAGAGAAATATTCCCCTCCATTGTCATATCTTAATATTTTTATCTTCAACCCTGATTGGTTCTCTACCAAGACTTTAAATTCCTTAAACTTAGTGAAAACTTCAGATTTATGTTTCATAAAATAAATCCATGTAAATATGGACACATCATCAATGAAGGTGACAAAATAATGAGATTTTCTGATAGAACCATTATCCACAAGTCCAAACACATCCATATAAATAATTTCTAACTTATCTTTTATTCTATTGCTTCCTAAAGGAAATAATTTTCTATTTTGTTTACCAAACACACAATGCTCACAGAAATCAAAGTGCTCATCAGAATAAGAGAAACCGTCCAACAAATATTTATTCTTAATAGTTTTCAAAACATTATTTCTAGTGTGGCCCAATCTACAGTGCCACAATATACATGTATTTTTAGTACTGGCCTTAGATACATAGGAGGCATTACAAACTGTAGTGGCTTTGAGCTTGAACAGGTTTCCCAATCTCTTCCCCTTCGCTACCACCAAGTTCCCTCTCACCAATCTGTAACCATGCTTGTCAAAAGTCACATGCATTCCCAAATCATTTAGCTTTGAAACAGAAATCAATTTCTAGCTAATCCAAGAACATGATAAACATCAGGGAGGGTTTTAATTCTCCCATCACTGAAACACAATGTTACCTTGCCTTTCCCAACTATCAGATATGTAGATTTGTCTCCAAGGTAGATATTACCTCCATCATATTCCTCATATGTGGAGAACCATTCCTTATGTAGGGTTATATGAAACGAGCATCCTGAGTCAACCAACTAGTTTTCATTAGAAACAATATTGCATGCAGAAAGTAAAACATCTTCACTTGCATTTGAGGACTTATCTGAAGCACTCTCCCACTGTTTCTTTGGGTTCCTACACTCCTTCACATGTCCCCTTTTACTATAGTTCCAACACTTAACTCTGTTCTTCCCAGGAGTCTTAGACTAGCCCTTGGACTTGTCCTTAGCCACTTTTTGATCTCCTTTCATCCCTAGACCTTCCCTTGACATTGAGAGCATCCCCTAAACTATCTAAACTCTTCTTCCTCAATTCCTATGATAGTAGCACTAAAACAAGAGCATCCAACTTCAGATCCGCGAGGTTAGCAGTGATAGCAAGGATAATATTCTCCCAAGATTTAGGTAAAGAACAAAGAAGTAAGATACATTTATCTTCCTCACTAACATCAACATCTACTGAAGCAAGCTGTCTCAACAACAAATTAAAAGAATTTAAATGCTCTACAATTGAATCACCTTCTCTCATTTGTATGGAAAATAATTTTCTTTTCAAATAGAGTTTATTTACCATACTCTTGGCTTGATAGATTTCACCCAACTGATTCCACAACTTGTGTACGGTGTCCTCCTTTGCGACATTCAACATGACAGAATCTGACAAACACAGACGGATGGTTCCCCATGCCTTCTTATCCAATGTTTCCCATTCATTTGGAGGGACTTCATCAAGTTTCTCCTCTTTTTCAATAGCCAACCACTGGTTTATTTCTTCCAACAAATCCTCCATTTTTAGCTTCCACAACCCATACTCTGTTATGTTGAACTTTTCAATGTCCAAATGAGAGGTCGATGCAATGACAGATCCAGCCATAATATCAACACAAGATCTACAAAACAAACACAACTAAATCTCCCACTGCAGCTACAACTTCCACACTACCACCCAAGAGTCAAAGCTTGCTAGGCTTTGATACCAAATGTTAGAAATGAAAGGCACAACTACACAAATGGAAATCTGATTCAAATGTAATTTCTGCAATCTTAATAGTGTATTACCAATGGAGATTGTAACATGCAAATGAAAATATGCAAACCCAGAAACATGAAAACTAAAAAATTAAACACAACACAATGTTTATGTGGAGAAAACCCTTGTGGGTTAAAAAACTCCACCAAGAAAGAGGCACAAGCTTGTATTAATCTATAAAAGATTTGTACAATACAATCACTATCCAAACCTCTCCTCCAGTCTTCAATCTGACAGCATTTTGACAGCACCTAAGTACCAAAAATCTCACATACAACAACAAATACAATGGCAAATATTTATAGAGGATTTTTCCCTCCAATTTGGGCATCCACTTTCTCTCTCCTCCAAGAACCCCACATGCAAGCATTAAAATGGTGTCAACATGCAACCACCAAGTGGCAATAACTTGCCCATGCAAGGTTGGGCACCCAGGTCCAATAATAGGATGCAAAAGCATCTTATGATGTGTCATAACTATCATAGATACCACTAACAATGAATCTTCCCAATACGGGCACCTGGGTCTAAAATAGCAACCACAACTAATAATGGGTGTTGCATGCGTCATACATGCATGGAATCTTATGACAACTTGCAGCTTCCATAAATCCACTTACACCACACAATGACAAGTTGTCATACAAGATAAAAATAGTAGATTCTCCAAGGGGAACACCTACCCTCATTTACTAATGATTTTTAGATTTGCCAACAGTAAATATTGCTTCGTAACTCCCGCCGGTAACTCTGAAATAACCACTGTCAATGAGACTACCTCATTCCCTTATGGGTAATTACAAAATAGCAAATAATAAATGGGATAAATACAATATTGGAATTTACAAGGTTAATGGCACCTTATTCCAACAAGCTTAACCACTTGAGGAAGATCTGGGATGGCACAAGGTGGATCCAACAAGATACCTAGGTTCGATGGAACAAATTATGCTTTTTCTAAGGTAAGGATGGAAGGCTACATCAATTCACTAGGATGTGGAGTTTGGGATTTTGTCAAGAAAGGTTACACTCTCGCTACTACTATTCCCATAGATGCAGATGAAATCAAGAAGTATGATAATAATGCAAAGGCAAAGTTTGCTATCATGAGTGGATTAATTGATTCAGAACTTTCAAAGGTGATGGGCTGTAGCTCTGCTCAAGAAGTTTGGAGTACACTTGAAACTATTTATGAAGGAGATAAGAAAGTAAAGCAAGCTAAGATACAAATATTCAAAAACATATTTGAAACCCTAAAGATGTTAGAGGATGAAAACATTGCTAGTTTCATGCTTCGGGTGAATGAAGTGGTCAATGGTATCACAGGCCTTGGTGGAGAAGTAAAAGAAGATGAGGTTGTAAAAAAGGTTCTGAGATCTCTTCCCAAATCTTACATTCCTAAGGTATCTACTATTGAGGAGATTGTAGAGTTGGGTACATACACTTTAGACCAATTGTTTGGTACCCTTACTGCTTTTGAAATGAGAGAGTTTGATAATGATGTTCCAAAGAAAGAAGCTTCTTTCAAAGTCAGTGAAATGGCAAAGGAAGAAATTACTAATGGAGATGAAAGCCCTGATGATGTTGAAGCAAATTTTGTAAGAACACTGAAGAAAGGCTCTAGCAAATATAAAGGTAAGTTACCATTCAAATGTTTCAATTGTGGAAAGATTGGTCACTTTGCTTCTAAATGCCCTCTTAAAGAAGCTAAGAGAAGTAACAAAAATAGTAAATTCAAAAGGAGTCTATTTTTTATAGAAGATAGTTGTTCTTCAAAAGATGAGGGTCATGATGGTTCAAATGATGAAACTCTTTTCTTGGCCGTTTGTGTTGGTGATAAAAAGGATAATGTTGAAAAATGTGGAAAAATTGATACCTTGCAAATAGTTCAAAATAATGAAAGATCAATGGTTGTATGGACTGCCTTACATGCAAAAGAAGAAACCAAAGCTTAGGTTATTGACAGTGATTGTTCAAATCATATGACTAGTGACAAGGAGAAGTTTATCATCCTTGAGAAGTGGGATGGTGGAGCTATCAAGTTTGGAGGTAATGAGTCAACTCAAATCTGTGGAAAAGGTGTCATAACTATTGATGAAAAGAACAAGATTGAGGATGTTCTCTATGTCAAAGGATTACAAAAAAATCTTCTCAGTGTTAGTCAGATATGCAGGAAAGGTTACAATCTTTCTTTTCATGCCAATGGTTGTGAAATCAGGAAGGCAGGATCTAGAAAGCTAGTTGTAGAAGGTATCAAGACATGTGGTGATATTTATCACTTGAAAGAGGCAAATGGAAGAACATGTATATTGACTCAATCGAGTGAGTGTTGGCTATGGAACAAAAGAATGGGACACAACAACTTTGATAATATGGTAACATTCAACTCTACTCATGCAGTGAAAGATATGCCTAAGATAATCAAGCCTACAAACATTGTACGCAAGGAATGTCAAATGGTAAAGCAGACAAAGACAAGTTTTAAAAGCAAGGAGTACTCTTCTTCAAAGCCATTAGAGCTGATTCACACAGACCTATGTGGACCTACAAGAGTAAAGAGTCAACAAGGTGAAAGGTATTTTAAGTTTCTCATTGATGATTATTCTAGAATGACTTAGGTTACTTTCTTAAGAGAAAAATCTGATGCCCTTGATAAGTTTAAAGTTTTCAAAGCTTTCGTTAAAAATGAAATGGATACTAAGATCAAATGTTTAAGGTCAAATAGAGGAGGTGGGTTTACTAAAAATTAATTTGAAATTTTTTGTGAAGATCATGGTATTAGGAGGCATTTGTCTACTCCTAGAACCCATCAACAAAATGGGGTAGTGGAAAGAAAGAATAGGACTATGCAAGAAATGTCTAGGGCAATATTGAAAGATGTAGAGTTGCCTGATATATACTAGAAGGAAGCAATTCACACTGCTGTCTATCTAACTAACAGAGTGTAGTTAAGGGTCAACAACACAAAGACCCCTTATGAGTTGTGGTATGGAAGACCTCCCATTGTTAGATACTTCAGGATCTTTGGCAGCAAATGCTATATTAGAAGAGATGAAGAAGACCTAGGAAATTTTGATTCAAGATGTGATGAAGGAATCTTTTTTGGTTACTCAACTAGAAGCAAGGCTTATATATGCTACAACAAAAGGTTTGGAAAGATGATTGAAAACACAAATGTCAAAGTAAATGAAGACTTGTATCAGTTCTCACAAGATTTAGAAGACACTGGATCTGATATCTTTCCTTGCATTGATGATGACAAAGTGAAAGAAGAAAAGGAACAAGAACCAAAGTAGATGCCTAAGACCCTAGCAAAGTATGTTCAGAAGAATCACTCAACATAGTAGATCATTGGAGACAAGAATGGAGGTGTGTAGACAAGGAGAAGGTTTTCCAAGACACATGATCAAGAAAATATATGTTTGCTATCAAAAGTAGAACCTAAGACCTTTGTTAAAGCCAACAAGGATGATGGATGGATAAAATCCATGGAAGAAGAATTGGATCAGATTGAGAAGAATCAAACATGGGAACCGGTTCCTAGACTAGAAAACAAGAATATTATAGGAACAAAATGGGTGCTCCAGAATAAATTGAATGAAGAAGGTGAAGTTGTGAGGAACAAAGTAAGATAAGTATTCAAAGGATACACTCAAGTAGAAGGCATTGATTTTGAGGAGACTTATGCTCCAATAGCAAGGATGGAGGCAATCAGAATGTTCCTTGCTCTTGCTACTCATAAGAATTTCAAAGTATATCAGATGGATGTCAAGTCAACATTTCTGAATGGTGACCTAGAAGAAGAAGTATACATTGAACAACCAGATGGTTTCCATATATCAAAAGATCCAGACATGGTATGCAGACTCAAAAAGGCTTTGTATGGTCTCAAGCAAGTACCTAGGGCTTGGTATGCAAGATTGGACAAGTACTTACTTTAGAAGGGCTTTAAGAAAGGTATCACAGATAGTAATCTATATATAAAGAAAGAGGAGACATGATTTTGATAGTTGCAGTATATGTTGATGACATCATTTTTGGTGGAGATGATGATACATGTAAAAGGTTTGCAGAGGAGATGCAAAAAGAGTTTGAGATGTCCATGATTGGTGAAATGTCTTTCTTCCTTGAACTTCAAATCTCTGAGCTAGTTGGTGGTATCTTTATTTCTCAAGCTAAGTATGTCAAAGAATTGTTGAAGAAGTTTGACATGGAGGATTCAAAACCAATGAGTACTCTCATGGTCACTAGATGTCACTTAAGAAAAGATGATGAGTCTTCAGAGGTGGATTAGACTATCTATAGGTCTATGATTCGAGCATTGGTGTACTTGACTACCTCTAGACCTGACATTATGCATGTAGTATGTGTGGTTGCCAGATATCAAGCCAATCCTAAGCAAACACATGAGAAGGCAATTACAAGGATATTCAAATACTTGAAAGGAACTCTGGACTATGGTCTATGGTATCCAAAAGGTAATGACTTTGATTTGAGTGCATACACTGATGCTAACTGGACTGGTTGTGTTGATGATAGAAGAAGTACAAGTGGTGGTTCTTTCTTTCTAGGAAGAAGATTAGTTTCATGGAAAAGCAAGAAGCAAGATTTAGTGTCCTTATCAACTGTAGAGGTAGAGTATATTGCAATAGCCTCCTGTTGTACACAAGTGTTGTGGATGAAGCAAAATCTGAAGGATATCAAGGTATTGTATGATGAGCCTATTCCTATTTTGTGTGACAATACAAGTGCTATCAATATTTCCAAGAATCCAGTGATGTAATATAGAACCAAGCATATAGCAATCAGGTATCACTTATTGAGAGAGAAGGTTGCAGATAAGGAAGTGAAGCTGGAATATATTCCAAGAAAGGATCAAATTACAGACTTCTTTATAAAGGCTCTTACAAAGGACATCTTTGAGGATCTTCGCAGAGGTTAGGGGTAATTGCCCCTCCCTCTTCTTACTAAAGATGCATAATGGTGCATCTATCTAGGGGGAGTTCATGCTATATCTTTTTCCTGGACTGATGATGGCTACCTCTCAGGGGGAGCAAGTAGTAGTTACTGATGATAGGGGGTGCTTATTTTTGCAAGAAGAAATGTGTAGATATGTGGTTGTTGTTGAAAGGGGGAGAATGAGCAAGCAGTGGTTGATAATGAGAAGGCTTTGGATGCCCTTTGTCCTTGATGTCAAAGGGGGAGAATGAGCAGGTATGTGTTGCCATCAATGCCAAAGGGGGAGATTGTTGCACATATGATGCTTAAGGTTGTTGTCATTGACATCAACACTGTCACAAGGTTGAGGAGATTGCTGAGGCTATCATTGGGGTTGTCATTGATGTCAACACTATCATGGAAGTGTGATGATGTTCATGATTGGATGTCATGCCTTGATTAGTGTAGAATTGAGATTTGCCTTGATCAGTGCAGAATTGAGATGGGAATCATAAGCACTAAGAAGATTAGATATGTTTCTGAAGAATGTTGAATGTTCCATCCTAATGTTCTTAGTTGTATGTGTTTGTACAAAGAAGTTTTGGCCTCTAGAAGTTGGTGACAGTTTCTGTTTTAGGATGACTACTCTTTGAAGACTGTCTAGGAGATTGCTCCGCATTCTCATTATATTGATGTTAATGATGTTTTGATCACCAGAAGGATGTTTTTCTGCTGATAGTTTGAAGATAGTGTTGCTTCTATGAAGGTGTTCCTAGCAGGGTGATGGAATGCTCTGCATTCCTCGACAATTATAGATTTGGCTATGTGGTTCTAGAATTGGGTCAAGAGGGTAGTGAAGGTGTTGTTTCTAAAGTTTTAGATCATATTTCTCTCCTCTGTGAAAGTTATGCATGATAGACACCGATATGTGCTCTGGCAAAACGAAGTAGTAATGAAGACCTATTGGAATTATCTGCATTCCTCTAGAAGTGAATGATTGCTCTTGCAATTTTGTGGACATGTTCTTGGATGTGCATTGCATGCCTCTTTTCAGTTTCAAGCTTCTTGGTGGTCCGTAGCTCTGTTTTTCAATTGATAGCATGTTGCAGTGCATTCTAGATGACATACTATTTTTAGAGTAAATGTTTGAAGTTGTGCGGCACAATTCTTTGATGTGCTATGGCAAAGGAGTGTTTGGGGATGTTTTAAGAGTCATGTGGACTCATCTAGAAAAGTTTCATGAAGATCTTTCTTTTTTCTAGTACCACACAAGGTTTTCAAGTTGATGTGACTGTTATTCTTTAAGTCTTCATGAGTTTTCCTTAAAGCTATCCTATTTTCAAATGTGCAGAGTGTGTGGATGTAATTCCTTGATGATTGAAGTTGTGAATGATGTTTTGGACCTGGTTAAGCAAGAGTTGGGGTCTGCAAGGCTTGGATCTTTTGCTAGTGTAACGTGTCTGTTCACTTAGGACCTATCTTCTACATGTTTCATATTGTGTGATGTATGGCCGACTTATAAATGTATTTTTAATATTGTATCAGGCCAACAAGCTATGTAATCAATGTAATATCATGTATAAGTAGTGAATCAAATTGAGTGAGGAGAGGTGTGATTGTAATTGGATTAAAAAATCTTGCAAGTAGATAAAAGGAAGATTAATTGCATTGTTAATGAGTGACTGAAGGAGAAATAGCAGAAGTTGTTGATGCTATCCTGATTGATTTTGAAGATATATTTGTGATAGTGATTAAGTATAGAGTGTGCCTGACTGATCAGATCATCGGAAGAAAGTATGAAGAGGTAGAAGTGCAATCATCAAAGGTGTAAGATTTAATGTCAATTTTCAGATAGTAGAAAGACTGTCATTACTGTAATCCTTTGTAAATGTGTTCTAAATTTAGGGAGTAGAGGATTCCTTGGGAGTGACCCTAAAACAAAGTCATAAGGGAGTAGAAGCTTCCTTGGGAGTGACCCTAAATCAAATTTACTTAGGGAGTAGCAACTTCCTTGGGTTAAATCCTCTAAAACAAAATTATTATTTGAGCTTCATATATTGTGAGTTAATCCTCATCGTGGTTTTTCCCTTCGAGGGTTTTCCACATAAATCTGGTGTTGTGTTTATGTGCATTGTGTTATTCTTTCATGTTTATATTGTGATGCTTAAGGTTTAATCTACTTCGGATAAGTTGAAGTTGTTGAAATTGGAAATTGTTTGAATACTCATTCACCCCCCTTTCAGTATTCTTGTGTGTCTAAAATCATCAAGATCTAAAAGGATAAATTCCACAAATAGATGTGAAATGTCTAGTAAGTAGACCTCCCAATGAAGTAGATCTTGTAGACATGAAGAATCATATTGTAGAGAATCACTAAAATCCATTGAAGAAGAAACCTTCAACTTTGAAGTAGCAATATATATAGGAGAAATACCCTCAATTGTAGATGGGGGGTCAGTATTAGGAGGATTAGTAATAGTCTAATTAGTGTAAGGGAACTCTATGCACTCTTTTTGGTGTAGAGTGTCCTTAGAAACTATTAGACATATTATTTTTTAGACCATGTCATTGTGTTTTAACCATTAAATATTCTATTAAAAATCACTTGGATCAAGAACAAGTCCAAAGAGATAGGGTGGTAAATCCTACTCAAGGAACTAAATCTTTATCCCTTGTATTTAGGACAAATTATTCCTGAGTTCAACATATAACCTAAATAGTAGAATCTAATACTAGGATACATGATGAAATGCCTGTAAAATGGAACTTTATCCTAGTTTGTGTTTATAATACCCCATAAAATACCCCAAGCACAAAATGATCATGGCACTTTATATAAGTACAATTACAAGATTTTGAGCAATAAGGAGATTCAATTAAAAATTACAATCAATTTGAGTGAGAGCAGAGAGCACAAGTTACATAAGATTATAGGTCTCAAAGAGGGATTTTCATCACCTATAACAAGTGAAAAAACTAAATCTAGGTGAGTGTATTATATGAAATTCAAAGGAGGAAGGTGGAATTTGAAGAGAAACCACTCCTCCACTCACCATTATAAGTCAAAATTATCCTACCTAAGCAATATAAACTAGGTGTAAGAAAATACCTAATCAACTAATGAAAATGAATAAAAACCTACACCAAAACCCCCCTTAAGTGTAGCTTAGGTGTGTGAATAAAGATAGGTCCCAACAATGTGTAGCCTAATGAGGTACCCATGTACATAAAAAAACCTAAAGGGAAGAGGCCCCCCAAGACAAGAGAGAGTATGTCCCTCCCGGAATACAGAGAAAAGAAGTGAGAAGAGCCATGCAACCTCCTAGATGTGTAGCCTCCCACACATTGAAGAAGATGAAACTGTGTTGTGAAACAAAATTTCTTGCCTTTATAAGAAACAAACTCAACATAGTATGAAAGAGATCTTCCCATTATAGAAAAGATTAAGAGGGAAGAAAATGTAAGATAAAGATCTCTAGGTGTTGCTTGAAGATTAGAATGCTAGTGTTGAAAGGGGACACAACTAAATCATGAGTCCTAGGCCTAACTATAAGAAGTGATCTCTCAAAACCAAGTAGAAACACATGAAGAATAGATACCAAAGAAGCTAAAGATGTTGATGTAGTCAAGAGACCACTATCCATAAAGAGGAAGACTAAGTCCTAAAAAGTGTCCTCCAAATCTAAAAGGTGGGAAGTTCCATAAACAGATGTGAAATGTCTAGTAGATAGAGGCCCCAATGAGGTGGAAAAGGAAGATTGATATTGTAGTTAGAGTAAAATTACAAATAGGGTAAATGAATAAACAACAATGATCAAACCCTAACAATTGCACAATGAAGCACAAGATAACATGAAAATCAAAATAACAAATATAAATTCAAACTGATCTCCATGCTATGCTTGATTTATCTTCATTGCTCTTCTCCACCTCGCATGAGCATGCAAGATTTTGAAGGATGATTGTTGGAGGAATGTTGGGTGCTCACTTCTGCAGCATAACAATAAGATGAAGATGATAGATAGAAGATGATTATGGATGAATGATGCAAAGGCTCTAAAAATATTTTGACAGCATAAGGATACTCCAACTTCATGCATGCTAATGGCTTGTGAGAGGGTTGATTTATAGGAAAGGCTTGATTCAAATGGATGGTTGAGATTAAAAGGCTAAATGATTGATGTGGATGGTTAGGATTGATTAGTTATTCCCACTTCTCAAGGGAGTTGTAGTCATGTGACAAGTGTACAAAGGAAGATAAGGCTCATATGTGACTATGTACACAAAAAGTACTACATGTGTGATTGTGTACATAAAAAGAATATTAAATGAAAAATGTACTACCACACATGTTTCAATTAAGAGGTGGACAAGTGTTGGAATGTGGTGAGAGATGAGGACTTAGTTCAAATATTTTATTTGAATTAGTTGAGATATGTGAGGGAAATTAATTAAAAATTTATTTAATTAATTGGGAAGATGATTAAGATAGGATTGGGATATGAATGAGAAATTAATTAAATAAATAAAATTTATTTAATTAATTGGCTAAGTGGGATAAGGATGGGATTAAGATGGGATTTTAATTAATTAAATAAAATTTATTTAATTAATTAGCTAATGGATAAGGATGGATTAAGAGTGGGATTAGGACAAAATGCTACATGATGTCTTAATAATATTTTTGACTAGGTGTTGCAAGACATGGACAAATTTTGGGACAATTTTGGGTGTCTACAGATATTAACCAACTCAGAAGAATCAATAGAGGACTTTGGTGAAGCAAAATTAAACTCTATCAAGGTGGTAGGTATAGGAGAAATCTCCTCAAAAAGGAGAGCAATGTCTTGTTGTGATGTTCACAACACGCCCCATTTTACTCCTAGGCAAAATGAGGACCCCTACTGTGGCTTTTATTTTTTACTTTTTTGGCTGTTGTTCTGCTTGGTGGTAAAGGGGAAAAGAAGGTGAAAATTGCAAACTTTGTTAAAATTAGAGAAAAAATGCATTTTCAGTACCAGGGCATAGTATGGTTGGATTCCTTGTGGAAAATGAGCTAGGGTTGCTTTTTGAATCATCTTAAAATTTGCCATATTTTGCAAGTTATGAGCATTTTGGTAAAATGTACAAGGGAAGTGTTTGTTGTTTGCATATACAAGTCTGTTTGTATATTGGGTTGCATATACAAGGCCCTTTGTATGCGAGTTCGCTTGTATACAAAGACCTTTGTATATTGCTATCCATATACAAGGTCGTTTGTATGTGCAAGGGTTTTATACTTAGTCGCATTTGCAGTCGGGTATGTCATTGTTTGCCTTGTATACATTTGGTAGAGTTTATGCATACATACAAGGTGGACCCGAAACAGTGAAAAAGTTGAAATGAATATTTGGATAGGTCCGTTGCATGTATATTTTTGTTTGTATTTATTTGACATACATTTGTTATAAACATTTGCAATGTGTAGGCCATAGACTCGAAAAGGTTATGAAACAGGATGAAATGCTTGTATGTTTCATGCAATGTATATTTCATAAACATACATTGCATTATATGCAGCTGGTGGACCCGAAAGTTTATTAAATTTGGTTAAATTGTTGTATGTCACGGGCTTGTATATTTATACATGCATTGTCCACATGCAAGCCGCAAATGCAGGGGGAAAATTAAAAAGATTTAAGTCTTTGTATATTTTGTGCATTGTATGTTTCGACATGCAAAGCCGATATGCAATGACTTATACATTGCTTTGCATACAACTGCCAGAATCGAAAGGATCATGAAACGGAGTTAAATCGATGTACATTTGACGCTTGTATGTTTTTACATACAAGCAAAATATAAAAAGACAATATGCATATCGCGGATTTGAAATGGCTATCAAATGGGGTTAAATGCTTGCATATTCCGCCGCTTGTATGTATGTTTCGAAACATACATTGAAGGATGCATACAAGTCAGAATTCAAAGAAATTGAAATACAGTTAATCCAATGCATTACATCCGAGTTGTATATCAAAAGATGCAGTGTGGCATATACAAGCCGGATTCGATATGGAAGTTAAAAATAGAAAGTTCCTTGCATATTTTGGTGCTTGTATATTGACATATACAAGCCCGATATACAAGGAAAACATGCATTCAAAAGATACAAAGATTTGAGCAAATGAAAAGGCAGGAAAAGTGAAGCGATGGATTTTTGAAGCCAATTTGAGAGTTGAATGCATATTTTTGGTCAACGATGGTCGACTCGACCAATTTTGACGTTGTGTATGTGTTTGGATGTGCAATTTTTCATGGTTTCTGAGCCCGACGACTGTGTTTGTGCATTTGGAACCTATTTTAATATAAATGTTCAATTTTTCCTGCTAATTTATTAAACAGTGGTGCTTAACTCTTGCTTGTTTATTATAGATCGTTGGAGTAGCTGGGAAGATGCAAAGTTGCCGACACAATGGCGGCGTGTAGGTGAACATAAGGATGGAGGCGTTAATGGCAGGATCACCCCAGGTGGCGGATCAGACCCCAAGGGGCTTTCAATGCAGAGGGTTTGCAGATGGAGACTTTATTGTGGGAGCGGTGCCCTCTCTGGGTATGTTGCTCGAATTCTTGGTGGGATTCATTCCCCACCGTTTGATGATGTATCTGATGGCTGCGAACCATCAATCTCCTAGGGTTTTGGAACCATTTTGGGACAAATCAGAGCCATATATATATTAAGGTCCTGTACTGTACAAAAGAGAGAGGTCAATCATACAATATTTGACCTGTAATGATTTCATGTAAGGGATTGGATTACTGAGACTAATGAAGACTGAACTGTTGAAATGTCAAGGTTCTACCTTCAGACCACTGTAAATGTACTTGTTCTTAAGCGTACCGAATGAAGATGAAGCTTCAGATTACATCCTGATTGTAAACTTTAAGTGAATGTTGTGTTCAATATCAGATTCCTGGATATGTATTGGTGAATGCTGTGTTCAATAGAAGCACTTTTATTTCATGGCATGTTGTTGTCAACTTTTACCCTTGAAGATTTGCACTGAATCATGTGGATTTGTGGAATGTCCTGGTGAAGTATGATTCTAGTTTTCTTCTCTTCATTGCATGTATGGGAATATGTATGTGAATCAGTGGTCTCAGTCAAGTAATTTTAGGAATCTCACTCTCTAACCCTTTTTCCTCATTTTAATTTTATAGAAATCACTTTCATAACTGCACATCATGATAAATATTGAGCAAAACAGAGGAATATGCTGACATCTTGTAGACAACTAAACATCATTAGCATATCTCTTGAGCTAGATGCATGTACTATTGAAAATATCATGCAGAGAATCATAAATCGGGGTAGAACTCATGCAAATATTGACTTAGACACATCCTTTGAGGATATATGCTGTGTAGAGTGATCTCCCTATCAAGCATTGTTGTAGGAATAGAATCTACAGATCTACGTAAGGCCCTAAAATGGAAAACAACAACACACATCAACCACAGAGCAACATTAGTAGATTATGAACTAATCAATGGGGACTTGGGATCATGAATTCTTTGAATTCATCGTATCTTTCAAGATAAGCAAGGGTTGTTGTGTAACTTTTGTTTTGTGTGCTTGGTTGTGACTAAACATCACCATCAACATGTCCTTGATAGTGTCATCAAGATCCATTGGATGGGACTCTACAAACAAGTAGGAGATGTGTAGTAGTAAAATATCCCAATGAGGTAGATATTGATGCAGAGTGACACAAGGGAAGCAACACACAAAGGTTTACTCTATTGTCCTTTGCCCACTCACCCACTTCAACTAGCCTTCAACCAACCAACCAACCAAAGGCACATACAAGGCATATGAAGGATTTGATGTCCAGACTATTGTCCAACCCCTAAGGCTTCTCCAACACCTTAAGATAGATCAACAAACACCTTCTATGCAGTTGGTTTGATCTCCAACTTCCCAAAACTCTTCAACCTATACCTTGACTAGTAAGGCTACTAGCCCTCCAAACTAGGTTTTCTCAACAAAACTTGACAAAATCCCAAAGGTCTAGGCAAACAAATGATGGAATTGAACACCTTTTAGGGGACCCTTACAAACCTCCAAATCTCCTGCTCCAACTCTACTCCAGCAATCCAGGATGCCTACTAGGTCTCTAGGCCATATTGATCAATTTAGGCTAGGTTACAAAGCAAGTGCTCAAAATTGGGTGCATAGGTCAGGGGCAGGAACTTGGAATGACTCTACCATCCCCAAACAACACAAATCCACCATTCATTCACTCATCCTCTTAGGGTTTTGTCAAATACAACAATAAATTGCATAAATTCAGTCAAATACATAGAGATATTTGACCTAGGGCATCACATTAAAAATAGTAAACTGTATTTTCTCAGAAAATGCTTTTGGAATCAAGTAGTATACACCCCTAGCCTGCATTTCATCAAGTGGCATGAAATTTCATTGGTGGAAATGCATTCTAGGGCCAAATTTGTGGGACTGCCCTAGAAAACAGGGTTTCTAGACCAGTTTTGAAAGAAAATTCAATAACTTTTGACTCCGACCACTTCAAGACCTCAAACTAGTTGCATTGGAACCCTGAATCCAAGAGATTTCAGAAAAATATCATTTGCACACGTGAAAAGTCCGTACAGTCCTTACACAGCAAGAAAAATAGCAAAAAATAGTCAGTTTTCTTGAATCTTGTGCCCAAATTCTGTACAAAAACTTCCTCTCCCGTACTGGAGTCAGATATCCACCATATTAACCCATCCAAGTTGGTTTCCAACTTCTACAACAGCATTTAACTGCCCAAAGTGGTTTTTGAACCGACCCAACACATAACACCTTTGACAACTATGGTGTTTTGCATTAACACAAGGAGGTTGATTTGTTTGGCTCGTCCAATGGAGTCCAAATGATCAACAAACTCCTTCCAACATACTAAAACATTAAAACAACCAAAAAAAACTCGAAAACCAATCCTTAGACCTTCTAGGCCTAATTGGCACAACAAGGATCCAAGTGGACTAAGCATGATTGAGGTTTATAGGGTCACCTCAATCATCTTGACCACACAAAAGGGACCATACAAACATGGCTAAAGACTTATTACCACACATACAATCAAAACAAAACATAGCCTATCAAAATGCATCAAAATGCCTTTAGGAACCAAGGTGCTCCTAGGTGCCCTGCACCTGATATGAAAGGAAAATAAGGTGGTCCTACTGAATTGAAACATTAAAAGTAACTTTGATCTCAATAGAAGTTGTAATAGATGAAGGAGTATTAGCACATATTTTTGAAACCTTAAACTAAGTTAGGTTTAGATCACAATATTTCTCATCATAGAGACTACACATCGACATTAATATATTCTGAAGGGGTGTCAGGAGAAAAATGTGAGAAGGCATACGTTCTAGACTGATGATTTGCCTTCCCAGAGAAAACTCAACTCTCTTACTAGTCCCACTATGAGTAATCATATATATATAAGAGATTAGTTAACAAGTGTTAGGGATTGCATGCAAAAGATATCAATTAAACACAAATAAAGATTAAATAGAGGAATGGAAATACACAGAAATAATAATAGTGAGAGACAATTTTTAACGTGGTTCACCCAAACTTGGGCTACATCCACCAATAGAGAGTCTAATATTATTATCCAGTAAATCAAAACTAATTACAACTAGTAATCCTTGCAACTCAATACCGCTGCAAAATGCTACAATATAATGTCTCAACTGAAACCCTAACCCTTAGCCATTTTTTAACAAGACTTATGTCGGTTACAAAAATAGGCTTTTTTTAATGTCGTCCAATAGAAAAAATAACTCTCGACACCTTTATAAAATAATAAAAACCATTTGAGGTTTCAGGGGTGCTGCCCCTTGATCTCGCCTGTATCATGATAGGGAGCATGCCAGGGGTGCTGCCCCTGGACCCTGCAAGGGGTGCTGCCCCAAACCCCTGCAAGGGGCGTTGCCCCTTGACCCCATTAAATAATTTGGGGGGAAACTGCGCTGATAAAAGGGGTAAATTTAATCTTTGAGTCTAATTAGGCTCCAGATAACAACAATCTCCCACTTGGAGACTGATCAGACTCCACATCATATCATCTCTCACTTGGAGACTGATCATAACACCGCTGACCCTGTAGCTCTCACTGGAAATAAGCACCTTGGACTCTACTATTTTTTTTTAATTTTCAGTCTTGAAGACCAATCGAAGCTAAAGAGGAGCTCATCTTCTCCCTTGTCACTTCCTTCATAAACATATCCACTAGTTTTTCATCTATATGTATCTTTTCCATCCTTAACTGTCCATCATCCAACTTCGACCAAATGAAATGATACCTTAGCTGTATGTGTTTGGTCTTTGAAGGCAAGGCAGAATTCTTTGCAAGATGTATGGCACTCTGACTGTCTATAAACAAATAACTATTAGCCTGTTGTTTGCCCAATTCTTCCATGAAATATTGTAGCCATATCATCTCCTTGGTTCCCTCTGTTGCAGCTCCATACTCTGCCTCAGTGGTGGATAAAGCAACCACCTTTTGCAACCTGGAGATCCAACTCACCACTGTCCCACCTACAGTAAAGACATAACCTGTAGTACTCCACTTGGTATCAATATCCCCTACAAAATGTGAGTCCACATAGCCTGCTAAATCAATGTTAGAGCCCCCAAAACATAAGTGTTTATTGGATGTACCTCTTAAATATCTAAGAATCCATTTTACTGCATTCCAATGCTCCAATCCTGGATGACTCATATCCCTGCTTACGACTCCTACAACATGTGCAATATCCAGTCTCGTGCATACCATGGTGTACATTAAACTTCCAATAGCTAAATCATATGGTACCTTGGACATTTTTTCTTCCTCCTCTTGTGTCTTAGGACACATCTCCTTAGTCAATTTCAAATGACTAGGCAAAGGTGTGTTGACAGCTTTTGCATTCTCCATATGGAATCTCTGCAACACCTTTTCAACATAATCAGCATTTGTTTTGCTGCCTCCAAATCCTTCATAGCAAATGACTGTGCTAATTGTTGTTTTAACTCTCTTATGTGATCCATGTTAGACCTTGCTACAAGCATGTCATCAACATATAAACATAAAATAATGTAGTTGTCATTATCCAACCTCTTAAAATAAACACAATGGTCAGAATTACACCAGTTGTATTCTTGCTCAGCCATAAAACTATCAAATTTCAAATACCATTGCCAAGGTGCTTGTTTCAGGCCATACAAACTCTTCTTCAATCTGCACACCTATTTCTCCTTACCTTTGACCTTAAATCCTTGGGAGTGTTCCATATATATCTCCTCCTCCAAATCACCATGGAGAAAGGTAGTTTTCACATCTAGCTGTTCCAAATGCAAATCTTTAGTAGCCACAATATTTAAAACAATATGAATAGAAGTCATCTTAACAACCAGAGAAAAAATCTCATCAAAATTAATGCCTTTTTTCTATGCAAATCCTTTTACAACTAACCTAGATTTAAATCTTTTCTTACCTCCATCTTCCTCTTTCAGCCTATAAACCCATTTGTTTGGTAACAGACAACTAACATAATTCCCAAGTCTGAATTTTCAGTAAGGAGTCCATTTCTTCTTTCATTGTAAGCTCCCACTAAACCTTTGTATCCACCTACACAGCTTCATCATACCCTTCCGATTCACCAGCATCTGTTAACAAAATAGAATACAAAGAGGGACGAAACCTTTTAGGAGGTCTACTTAGCCTTGTTGACCATCTAACATTCACTGGAGTTTGTGGTATTTCTTGTTGCTATTGCAGAGCATGAGGAACCACTGGAACATCATTATCTGGAGTATCATCCAGCACCACATAATTCTTTTCTTTCTTCTCATGCTACTGCAACTGATCTTTGTACAACACCTCATTGAATACAACATACCTACTTCTCACAATTTTCTGATTTTCAAAATCCCAAAGCCTATAACCAAATTCATCAATGCCATATCTAACGAAGGTACACTTTTTTTATTTTGCATCTAGCTTGGTTCTATTTTCAGAATCTACATGTGCAAATGCTTCACATCTAAAGGTTTTGAGAAAAGAATAGCTCACCTTCTTACCTATCCATGCTTCCTCTGGAATACCATAGCCCAAAGGAACTGAAGGACCTTTGTTAATTAAATATACAACAGTTTTGACAGCCTTTGCCCACATGTTTAAAGGCAGCCCAACATGCAATCTCATGGTCCTTGCACACTCCATTATTGTCCTATTCATGTGCTCAGCCACTCCATTCTCCTGTGGAGTACTTGGAACCGTTTTCTGCCTACAAATTCCATTAAAGGAACAATAAACCTCAAATTCTTTGCTGCAATACTCACCACCATTATCAGATTTGAGACATTTTAATCTTTTACCTGTCTCATTCTCAACCAAGCTTCTCCATTTCTTAAATGTTTCAAATACATCAGATTTCTGCCTAATGAAATAAATCCAAACCTTCCTAGTTGCATCATCTATGAATGTAACATAATATCGAGAGCCACCGAGAGAAGATACTTGAGCTGGTCCCCACACATCTATATGCACAAGCTCCAACTTTTCATCTTTCTTTTGCTTTCCATCCTTGAGAAAACTGACTCTCTTTTGTTTACCATACACACAACTTTCACAGGAATCCATATTAATACATTTCAGACCTGGTAAAACTTTCTTAGAATGAAGTACCTTCATACCTTTTTCACTCATATACCCAAGTCTATTATGCCACAGTGCTGTCTCAGAACCTGTAGCAACTGTTTCAGTCTGTTCCTGTGAACTTGCAACAACTGTTCCTGAACTTGTTTTTTTTTCTCTACAACATCTAAAGTAGAAGGAACAGTATGACCTGTATAAAGATATAAGGTGCCTACTTTCACACCTTTTTCTACTATTAAGGCGCCTCTTGAAACCTTGCAATTTTTATCAGTAAATGTAACAATGCAACCTTCATCAGCTAGCTACCCTGTTGAAATTAAATTCCTATTCAGCCTTGGAACGTGCCTTACCTCTTCTAGTAGCCAATAATTCCTATTCTACAACTTAATCTTGATTCTTCCCTTTTCAACAATCTGACAGGGTTCGTTATCTCCCAAATAAACTAGCCCAAAATCCCCTTGGACATAATCAAGAAAATAACTTCTATGGGGCGTATCATGAAATGAGGCCCCTGAATCTAAAACCCATGAATCATCAGCATTATCTAGGGAAATGATCAAAGCATCATCTTTAGATTTATTACTTACCACATTTGTCTCCTTATTGCCTTCTTGTTTGTCTCCTTTATTCTTCCGAGACTAGCAATCTTTCTTTAGATGACCTAGTTTCCCACAGCACGAGTAATCCTTCTATCCTTTGGATTGGGACCTCTTGTCCTTTGATTTTCCTCATGACTTCCCATGACCTCCATAACCTTTTCCTCTCTCCTTTGATCTGCCCCTGCTTTCTGCATTCAAAACACTACCTGATGTGGACCCTCCTGAGCTTTTCCGTTGCATTTCCTCACTAAGGATAACACCAACAACATCATCAAATTTCAAAGTATTTGAACCAAAGACAGAGTTACTTACAGCCTTTACCAAGCTATTCTAGCTTTCTGGCAAAAAACATAATATCAAGAGAGCCCTCACCTCTTTATCAAATTTCACTTTTACAAAAGTTAACTGATTGGTAATTATATTAAATTCATTTAAATGATCTGTCACAGATCCACCTTTAATCATTTTCAGATTAAACAAATGCTTCATGAAAAAAACCTTATTTGAGGCTGAGGGTTTTTCATACAATTTAGCCAAAGCTTTCATCAGTTCACTTGTCGTTACTTATGTTATATTGAATGCCACAGATGGTGCCAGGCATAACCAAATGTTTCCCAGTGCTTTTTTGTCTAGAAGATTCCAATCCTCATCAGTCATTGCTGCTGGTTTCTTGGCTATTCCTTCCAACAACCTCCATAAATCCTTTTGATAGAGATAATCCTCCATCTATATCTTCCATAACTGATAGTTTTGCCCATTGAATTTATCTACCTTCAATTTACCCTTGTCTGCCATTGCTCCCACTCAACCGTGAGACCTTCCTATAGATGATAATCAAACACAACCCACTCTGATACCACTTGTAAGAGATTGCATGCAGAAGATATCAATTAAATGAAAATAAAGATTAGACAGAGGAATGGAAATACATAGAAATAATAACATCAAGAGACAAGTTTTAACGTGGTTCACCCAAACCCGGGCTACATCCACCAACAGAGAGTCCAATATTATTATCCAGTAAATCAAAACTGATTACAACCAACAACCCTTGCAACTCAATACTGCTACAAAATGCTACAATACAATGTCTCAACTGAAACCCTAACCCTTAGCCATTTTTTAACAAGACTTATGTCGGTTACAAAAATAGGGTTTTTTTTATGTCGGCCAATAGAAAAAATAACTCCCAATACCTTTATAAAATAATAAAAACTGTTTGAGGTTTCAGAGGCGCTGCCCCTCCACCCCGCCCTGTATCACGATAGGGAGCATGCCAGAGGCATTACCCTTGGACCCCACAAGGGGTGCTGCCCCTTGACCCCATCTTGGGGGCATTGCCCCCAAACCCCCACAAGAGGCACTGCTCCTTGACCCCGTTAAATAATTTGGGAGGAAACCACGCTGATAAAAGTGGGGTAAATTTAACCTTCGAGTCTGATTAGGCTCCATATAACAACAACAAGGTGAGTATGCATAGGACATCATGAAATTTTACTTCACCTACATCAATAAACCCTCTCCCACATATACTCATAGAAGAGTTGTCACCCATTAATATGTGAGACAAAGAACAAGGCTCCAAAGATGCAACTTCAACCTATGATGAAGCCATGTGGTGTGAAGCACCAAAGTCAAGTACCCATGTCCTAGAAGATGAAGTTGCAACTACAAAAGGGCCTTGCCTTTGCCTTGCCCTTTACTTTTATCTTATTCCTTAGAAGACTTTGTATGTGATGAAATTTTATAAACAAACTTAGGAACACTAATATTGTTCTTCTCAAGAATGTGTGTCAAGTGATCAATCTAATTTCTCATATAATCATGTTCATCATGGCATGTTTTCTTACAATAGGCACATTTGACCCTCTCTTTCTTGGGATTATCACCCTTTGAAGAGGAGGTCTTAAAAGTTTCTTTGGAAGAAGTGGGATATTTTTTATCTTTTTCCTATCCATTATCCTTTTTGTCCCTTTTTTTCTATTTCTTTTCCTTATTGTCATTTGAATCCTTTTGGTCTCTTGTGCCTTGATTGATAATAACATCATGTGACTTTAAATACTTTAGAGTACATATTTGCACAAGCTTATCCTACTCCCTAGTAAGTGAGGTAGAAAAATCATCAAGTGATGGCATCTTCCATGTAGTTCCAAGGGCATCCTTAGTGGCATAGAATGTAGAAAAAAATGAGTAATTAGTACCAAGTTTGGAAATAATGGAAAGAATCAACTAGTTATCCTCTTTTTTAATACCACATTGCTTCAACTATAATCTTAGTGATTTTAAATTAGTGGATAAGTCATAGATAGTTTTAAAATACTAGGACTCAAATTAATGAGTTCATTCTCCAACCAATGAACTCTCAAAATATTTTGCTTCGAACAAGCCCTCAAATGTAGTCCAGACTTGATTGTGAATATTTGTAGATTCAATGTGAAAGAGAATATTGTGAGAAATAGGTATGCACAATGTTCCATATGCTTCGTCACATTTGTTATAACACTTAGGTTTTTCTACAACTAGAGTTAATTCACCTTCTAGACCCATAGTGATTTGATATAATCTTATCTTATTTAGATATATCATCAGTCTAGATTTCTAATCACAATAATTGTATGGTGTAAGATAAGGAACTACATTTTGATTGGAATATGTTATGCCATAAAATATTCCCCTAGGACTTTTACCTCCTAAGTTTAGCTCCCGAGTCCCTTGTTTTTAATCATGCATGTTAGAAATGAATCCTAAGACAAAATTCCCTAAAACCCATGATAAATGGGACATAGGGGACATTGCAAAGCTTAACCCTCACCCAAAATAGGTCCCAGGACAAGGGCACTTGCGCCCTTGTCTTGCCCTATTTTGGTAGGGTCCTAAATTTGAATGTTGGCAAAGTGACCATTAAAGGTGTTCCTTGTCGGCATCTTAAGTTTGAATTATGAAATTAAAGTGGGAATGCATATATAAGCATGTTTAGAACTTCATTTGTAAACTAGAAGATGATTTTGAGATTTTGTCAAACTTATGATTTTAGAGAATTCAAGGCATTCATTGTGTTGTAGAGCAGAATTTTGTTGTTGTGTTTGTTATTGCAGATTTGGCTTCATCTTCTCATGTTGTGAAATATCTTCATCTACTTGAGAGCTACACCTTCGAGGTGATATCTATTTGTACTTCAATCAATCATTTATCAATTTCATTTTGCCTATGTCCTACAAGGACACACACGCTCTATCTAACAATGGTGTTGGAAGGCTTGAATGCCATTTTGGGGCTTGACCGAGGCAAGCTCCTAAACACCACAACCCCCAACTCTTCTTCTTGTGATTGCAGGTGATAGGTGTCAGATCTATAAGAGTGGAGTTGCAGAGGACTGTTATAGAGCATATGGAATCAGGATATGAAGAAAAAGGTGGGAAATAGTTCAGGAAGGGCTTGGGCACCCGCTCTTTTACCCCTAAGTTTTGTGTCACAGAGAATATTTAAAGTGGTTGCAGATAGTGATAGAAAAGATCTCGAAGCCCTAAAAAAAGCAGTACCTTGGGCTTGGGCACCTGCTCTTTAGCCCCTGACTTTTTTGTATCCTGAAACTCAAAATCTGGTAAGTATCTAATTTGTGTTTAGTCTATTTCTGTAGAAGGATTTATTAGGTTTCGTTTATTTGTTTACAATTTTGCATAATTAGGGTTTTAAGCTTAATCAGACTAAAATAAACACATTAATCAATCAATTCCAAATTTCCCTATCATTCCATGTGACATTTGTATACACCTAAAAATGGCTCAAGTCGAATTAAATAACTATTTTAATATTTATTTTATTCTTATTCCTCTATCAATAAATAAATATCCTAATTTATTTATCTGATTCACATTCATCTTAATCTTCCAAAAATTAAATAAAAATCAATTTATTTAATTAAATCATCCAAATTCCTCTAAATCGTCCTTAATTGAATAATTCCAAATGATTTATTTAATCATCTATCCTAAAGTCTTAATTCTATAAAATCCACATCATTTCCACCTCACTTTACACCTCATCATGTTGCACACATAATTGAATATTTTTAATATTTAATTATATAATTATCCTCACCCACATGTCCTATTTATCCTCTAACCATCCCTATTCTTAAGAGCTTGGTCTTTCCATGCCATCATAGTCAAAGGACACTTAGAGACACATGTCTCATAGTTCCTAGATTCTTTCCAACAACCCTACAAAGAAGGACTCCTCCTTTGACCCTTGTCTTTTGGTCTTTGAGAGCATTGTGACAAGTGGCCTCATGCTCACACCTTTCTCTCCACCTTGTCATCGTAGGAGGAACATCTCCCCCTTTTATCTCCCTCATCCCAACTAATCAAATCTCTACCGTACACATTAGAAGACTCATTCCTCCATTGTAGATCTTTTGACACTTGGATTTGAGCCTTCTTGGCCTATAAAATCAGGTTCCTCACCTCCATTTTGAACAATCACATGAGCTATAGTACTTACATGCTGCATAAATTTCCATCAAGCAATCAAGCGTGCCTTTGGTTTTTCCCATTTGCATTAGTATCATAATCTCCATAGTTGCACAATTATTTAGCTTCATTATCATCATATCTCATCATAGCATTTTCAATGGATTCATATCAAAATTATCATCATTATCTTAGCTTTGCCTTGTAGGCTTGTCACATTGCATTTAATTCATCCACAAATCCATTCCTCTCTTTGTCATCTTGGAAAGCAAGGAAGTACACTTCTGAGAGAAACATCAATCATCTGCAAGATCATTGATAAGATAGGAAATAATGGGACGCATGGGATAATCAATTTACAAAGGTATAATCTATGTTTATTGCATTTTTCTTAGTTTCATTGATGTATTGAATTTGAGTAGGAATTCTAGAGTATTTGTGGTATCTTAGTAGGTTCTTGCAATAGTTTCAAATTATCAATCACAACAACTAACCTATAGTTGAGCCTTCTTGTAGAAGTTGTGATTCAACTCAGTTAAATGTCCTTGAAAGTATTGTGTGAAAGGAGGATCTAGCTAAACCATTCATCAATCCCATCAAACCCTCTTTTTATCATCTACATTTTGGTGAACCTATGTTTTTATTGAATTTTGCACCTTGCTGAGTGTTGTACTTCAGATTTGCATTCATTTATTTCATTTTCATCATTATACATTTGAAAATCTTGCATCAAAATTAAAAAATTTGAAAAAAACAAGCATCCTAGCTTGCATTTTGACATAGTTTACACTATTTGCATTGCATTTCATCTAAATCATTTAATTCTCTAATTTTTACATCAGGTCTGATATAAATTGTAGCATTACATCATTGCATAAACATTTACATTGCATTTTCATACTTCATTTGTTAGAATTTGCTTAAATTTGTGCATTTTTCATATAACCTAGTCTTTACAAAAGCTAGGGTTTGTGGTTAAAATCTTGTTTCAGATTTTACTACTCCTTTGAACACTCTTGTAAGTCTAGTTTCAAATTATAGTATTTCATCATAGTGTGTTTTTGTATTTACATTCCAATTTTTGCATTTACACATTGTGTATTTCAACAAATGCACCTTCATTCTAGGGTTTGTTCTATTAGTTTGTGCATTGAATGTTGTATGCTTTTGTATGAGTCTTATAACTTGATGCCCTAATGGAAATATCCCTTTAAGGAGAAGTATTAGATTAATGGGTTCTAGTGCTCCCGATAGCAACGGTGTTCCTACATTGGAAAATCCATTAAACACCTTCTTTACAAAAGGAGAAACACAAACTTTGCAAGATATCATTCCTCCTACAACTACAATGGAAGAACGAGTATTTCATGATGTTGAGGACCCTATTGATGTGATAACACATGTACCTAATGAGCAAATAAACAAACTTGATAAAGAACTAGCTGATTTTCAAGCATTTATGGAAAATGAAAGGATAGCGGAAGAAGTTGTACATGTGGTTCATAACATAAGAGAGTTATTAAAATAAGGACAATATGGTGTTAACATGCTTCAAGGCTTAGTGCATATAGTGCATCATAGTGTTATGTCGGTGATTGAATGTGTGAATGTTATTAATAACATGTCATCATCGACTCATACATAAGTATCGGCACCTATACCGACTACTGAAATGTCTACTTCTACATCGTCAATCCTCACCACTAATGCACATGCTTGTAGTAATGCTACCACTAGTATTGGAGTATCTAATGACACTAATTCACAAAATTACAAGGATGTGGGATCCAACTATCAAAACCAACCACCTAGGGTGACTTCTTTTATGAATAATCACTCTCAACCACCTCTCCATACCACTCATTCCCAACCACCTTTCACTTAAAACAATTCTCAACCACCACTCATTACCAGCAACCAATCTCCTCAAAATTTCATGAACACGACTTCTAATTCTCAAATCGCATCTCCTAATGATGCCCTCTTAAACCAACTTTTTCAAAGCGTGACCTCTTTACAACAAAAGGTGACAAGCCTAACAAATTCCTCTCAACCTAATTTACCAACATATCATGCTCTAAATGTTGAGAATTAAGGTGTCTCAACCTTGGTAATTCCTTGCATTATTTTGATTGTATTTATTTATTAATTGCCTATAATGTAAATTAATTGTAAATTCCATATTGTCATCTTGTGGGATGTGGCACGGTGATGTGTCATCCTACATGGAAGATGACAACTTGTAATTTTGTCCTCACATGAGGAGATAGGCATCCCACTTTATGGTAGGAGTATTTTTCCATGTGTTGGCATCTTGTATGTTGTGTAGGGGAATGTTGACCGAAACGGTTATGATGGATTCCTATAACGAAGTTATGACATGTAGGAGTCAGAAATAGAAGCTTGTAAGATAGGTGAAGACATGTTTCGAGAAGCATCTTTGAAAAAGGTATCTTTGGGTGCCCCAAGGTGGACTATGACATGTTGTAAGAGAATATGCTATTTATAGCCTGTGTATGATAGATTCTCTTATAGCTGTAAGTTGTAACTACTATGACAGATTCTATGACAGTCGTAAGAGTCGTAAGAGCATCTGTCATAGCCCATTTTGGAAATAGGTGACCTCTTTGGGACAGGGGCTGTGGACAAGTGTCAGAAGCATCTTACAATGTTGACCAAGTGTCCATAGGCATGGGTTTTGGGCCATGAGGCCAAGTTGGATGCCCATTCCAAGATAGAGCCAATTTTGCCTGGTATATTCTATATAAACAGGTGCTTTGAGGAGGAGTTGTAGTATGTGATTGACATGTACTGTTATGCTGCCGGATTGACTCCAGACATGAGTGTTGAAGACTATTGAGAGTTTGCATCGCAAGTGTATTGTAAACCATATTAAGTTTTGATAATACATTGTGCAGGTTTCTGAGTGGGGTTTTTCACCCGATAAGGGTTTTCCCCACGATATATCTTGTCTCCTTTTGTCTTCTTTCTGGTTCTATGTGTATTGTTGCAATATCTCTATTATATGTTTCATGTTGCTGTAATTGTAAAGATTAAATTAAATTTACATAGCTCTCCCCTCATTAGATTAGTGTAGGAAGCGATTTCCGTACACCTAGCTTCCTTTTAGTTGGTATCAGAGCTTGATCACCTTTGGTCCTAGTTGTTGGGTAGGGGTTTTTTGAGCTGATCTTAAGTTGAGTGGGAGTTTGTGCAGAGTATTCTAAATCTTATTGTAGCAAGGAGATGGCAAGCACATCCGAAAGGATAGAGGTGGAGAAATTCAATGGCACTAATTTCAAGCCGTGGAAGCTCAAGATGGAAGACATGCTTGTTGATCGAGACCTCTGGGAAAATATTAGTGGAACAAAACCTACGACAATGTCACAAGATGATTGGGATCTCAAGGATCAGAAGGCTAAGGGTCTCATAAGACTTAGTCTTGCTGATTCTATCTTGTTAAATGCCCATGAGGAGGCTACTGCAAACTTTCTTTGGAAGAAGTTGGGAGATGTGTATCAAGCCAAATCCTTGGTTAAAAAATGTTTTCTGAGAAAGAAGTTGTATTCTCTTCGAATGGAGGATGAAGGATCTATTGCAGAACATATGAATGCTTTCAACATGTTGGTTGCACAATTGACATCCGTTGGTGTGAAGATGGAGGAGGAGGATTTTTGTATGACCTTGCTTTGTTCTTTGCCAGACTCGTGGGATCATCTTGTCATGGCTATTGGAAGCACCACATCCACATTCAAAATGGATGAAGTGGTTTCTTCACTGTTGTCTGAAGAGATGCGGAGAAAGTCTTCTGAGCCAGCCAAAGAGGCTCTTGCAGTTCGTGGAATACCCAAGGAGAAAGGGAAAAAGAAGGACAAGAAAGTTGAGAAGGTGATGTAGAGAAAACTGATAAACACATAACTTTTACCAAACTTCAAAGTTTGTCTTCTAGATTGGACCTCACAAGACCATATAAGGAAAGTTCAATGAACTAGTTTTAATGCATTGCAATGATTCAACCCTTCCACCAGGGTATAAGAGGCATCTAACAACATTAACTCCACTCACCAAACACATTCAAACCACTCCAAGAGTCAAGAGACTCCATCAATTTTCCATTTCACAGATAGGCTACTCCATTCCTAGTAGCCCTGTTTTATAGAACAGTCACTCATAACCTTTTGCATAAGATACTTCTCCAGACTATGATGGGTGTTTTGAGTACCCATTAAGGTGTTCTCAAACATATCAAGAAATCAATATCTATTACTTTGTAAAGAATGTCTGAAAACAGGACTATCACTGTGTCAAATAGGCCTATTAGGCTTTGCATACACAGGGTATTATTGCTTCTATAATCTCCGGCTTCAAACTCTCCCAACCAACACTTGGCATATGATCTATTTAACCTACCCAAGCTATAACAACACTAAAAATCTATTTTTTTGCAATGATATGAGTACAACCCTAAGGCTTACCTTCTTGACTGTTCTCAACTTTGTTTTTCTGGACTGTGACACAGTCAAAAGCATCCAAGATTAGTAGACACACATTTCTCCTGAATCTTCAAGCATCATTAGGGATTGACAACATTTAGTACATCTCCATCTACACCCTTCTAGGGTTTACAGACTTCATAGGAACACAAAATAGTTTCATAACCAGTCATGACTGTGACTGTCACAGTCAGAAACTCAGTGAAACAACACTAGGGCATCACATAAATACGATAAAACTCCATCAAATAACTTTGTACTCTTGAGATCTTTTAGAACACACCTAAAACCTACTTCATACCAATTTATAGGAAGATCCACCAAACACATGAAGAGAAAAATGATTTTAAAAGTTGACTGTTTACCCTAAATTAGGGTTTTGACAGTTTTTATCAAATTTGCAATATCTTTCTCAAAAGTCCATCAATCTACATGAAACAAAGAGGGAATGGAGGGTGATTGTTTGTATCATCATTTTCAAAAACTTTTACATGCACATGGGGCCATACAGAGCCGTACACCTACAAAAAATAGTGAATTTCTGAGGAATTACACTCAAAACAGTGCCTTTATTGATACAATCTTCAAACTTACAATCACCCACCCATTCTTTGGATGTTACAAGGCCTTTTAAAGGCATTTCAAAATTGTCTACTCCTCTTCCAACTATTTTCCAACGAATTGGAACAAGGTGACCCTTCACCTTCCCTCATTTTACATTTTTTAGGAATTTTACATTTTGTATGACAACTTGTCAAAAATGGACAAAAGACTTAAACATTAAACCCCTCCTAGGACCTTAACACATAAAAATGACTTGATGGACCTCAATACAAATTTAATCAAAATCAAAGATTTGTTTAGGGCAACATTAATTTGCCAAAGTGCTACTGCACCATACAACCAACCAACAAAGATTTCCAAGTCCCTTGGAAATGTATCAGCAACAAAGTCTTTTTCTGCATCTCATCTGGCTTCAATCTTCAATCTTCTCAGCTACAAACATCAAATCTTCAGATCAATAGAAAGGTGACCAACCAACCAACAAAACAAACTACCATCTTCACAAAGCATCCTCAGGCTCCTTCTACTCCCATCAGTGGAGTATTCTTCAGGCTGTAACATCAAGTGCTTCTTCAGGTATCCATCTCTCACTGCTTCGCAACAAACCAACTCACCAAACCATTCATCTCACCCAACAGCAGATTCTGGTGATGCACCTACCACTCTCTCCTTAGTGGTTTCTCTATGCACCCTTATCCAGCCTAATCTCCATTGGAGAATGGTCATGACAGACCTCAGCTTGTCTGCCCACACACAACACCTCAGAGAACATCCTTTAAGCAGCTAGATGGATAAGCACTTGCAACCAAACAACTTAGCAAGCAAAGTAATGGTCACCAACACAATCTTTCTAGATACATAACATCTCCTCCTAGAGCTTTTTCTAGCTCTGATACCAATCTGATGCAGAGAAAACTAATAAACTCATAACTTTTACCAAACTTCAAAGTTTGTCTTCTAGATTGGATCTCAAAGGACCATATAAGGAAACTTCAATGAACTAGTTTTAATGCATTGAAATGATTCAACTCTTCCACCAGGGTATAAGAGGCATCTAACAACATTAACTCCACTCACCGAACACATTCAAACCACTCCAAGAGTCAAGGGACTCCATCAATGCCCATTTCACAGATAGGCTACTCCATTCCTAGTAGCCCTGTTTTATAGAACAGTCACTCATAAATTTTTGCATAAGACTCTTCTCCAGACTGTGATGGGTGTTTTGAGTACCCATTAAGGTGTTCTCAAACATATCAAGAAATCAATATCTATTACTTTGTAAAGAATGTCTGAAAACAGGACTGTCACTGTGTCAAAAAGGCCTATTAGGCTTTGCATACACAGGGTATTATTGCTTCTATAATCTCCGGCTTCAAACTCTCCCAACCAACACTTGGCATATGATCTATTTAACCTGCCCAAGCTATAGCAACACTAAAAATCCATTTTTTTGCAATGATATGAGTACAACCCTAAGGCTTACCTTCTTGATTGTTCTCAACTCTATTTTTCTGGACTGTGACATAGTCAAAAGCATCCAAGATTAGTAGACACACATTTCTCCTGAATCTTCAAGCATCATTAGGGATTGACAACATTTAGTACATCTCCATCTACACCCTTCTAGGGTTTACAGACTTCATAGGAACACAAAATAGTTTCATAACCAGTCATGACTGTGACTGTCACAGTCAGAAACTCAGTGAAACAACACTAGGGCATCACATAAATACGATAAAACTCCATCAAATAACTCTGCACTCTTGAGATCTTTTAGAACACACCTAAAACTTGCTTCATACCAATTTATAGGAAGATCCACCGAACATATGAAGAGAAAAACGATTTTAAAAGTTGACTGTTTACCCTAAATCAGGGTTTTGATAGTTTTTACCAAATTTGTAATATCTTTCTCAAAAGTCCATCAATCTGCATGAAACAAAGAGGCAATGGAGGGTGATTGTTTGTATCATCATTTTCAAAAACTTTTACATGCACATGGGGCCGTACAGAGCCGTACACCTATAGAAAACAGTGAATTTCTAAGGAATTACACTCAAAACAGTGCCTTTATTGATACAATCTTCAAACTTACAATCACCCACCCATTCTTTGGATGTTACAAGGCCTTTTGAAGGCATTTCAAAACTGTCTACTCCTCTTCCAACTATTTTCCAACGAATTGGAACAAGGTGACCCTTCACCTTCCCTCATTTTACATTTTTTAGGAATTTTACATTTTGTATGACAACTTGTCAAAAATAGACAAAAGACTTAAACATTAAACCCCTCCTAGGACCTTAACACATAAAAATGACTTGATGGACCTCAATACAATATTGAATCATTACAAATTTAATCAAAATCAGAGATTTGTTTAGGGCAATATTAATTTGCCAAAGTGCTCCTGCACCAGAAGGGTAGATCCAAATCTCCTGGAAAGTCCAAGGCTCTCTATTGGAACTGTGGTAAATCTGGGCATTTCTAAAAGGAATGCAAATAGGAAAAGAAAAAGAAGAAAACCCAAATTCAGATTCTGACAAGTCACAAGATGATGGTGATGCTTTCATCGTAGCCCTGGCAACCCATGCATTTGATGATATGTGGCTGATTGATTTTGGTGCATCATTCTGCATGACAATCGCATCGAGATTGGTTTACTAAGTATGAGGAGTTCGATGGTGGAAGGGTGTACCTAGGTGACGACTCTCATTTGAAGATTGTTGGTCATGGAAGAGTCTCTATCTGATTCCTTGATGGACGAGTGAAGGGGATCTCTGGGGTTATGCACATCCCAGGCTGAGCACGGAACCTACTTTATGTAAGTATGTTGAATGATGCAGGTGTGCAGGTTGTCTTTTCGAAAGAAGGATGCGAGATGACTAGAGGAGCTATGATGCTTGCTAAGGGTACTAGGATAGGTACTCTGTTTCAGCTGGAGGCATGTATTTCACAATGCAATAGTTCTTTTGACTCAAGGAAGAGGGGAGCAGTCACTTCATCCCCACCATCTAAACCAACAGTGAAGAAATCTGTTGTATCTAGTCCTGATGGTTGTATTCATGCTTTGGAAGTTAAGCTTCCTGCTGAAAAGACAATGTTATGGCATAAGAGATTTGGCCACATTGGTGAGAAGGGTCTTAGAACCCTGAAAAATAAAAACCTCGTTGAGGGATTAGATGATTGTAATTTTGAGTTTGACTTTTGCGAACATTGCATATATGGAAAACAAAACCGTGTTCAGTTTTATTCAAGTTCTCATAAGTCTTGTGGTGTGTTGGACCTTATTCATTCTGATGTATTTGGTTCTGTTAATATTCCTTCGTTATCAAAATCTATATATTTTGTATCTTTCATAGATGACTACAGTAGAAGGACATGGATTTATTTTCTTAGAAGTAAATCTAAAGTCTATAGTAAGTTTAAGGAGTTTAAAGCCTTTGCTGAAAATTAGACTAGTAAAAGGATTAAATGTTTGAGAACTGACAATGATGGTGAGTTCTGTTCTACAGAATTCGATAAATATTGCAAGGAACTTGGGATTGAAAGACATAAGACAGCTCCATATACCCCACATCAAAATGGAGTTGCAGAGAGGATGAACATGACACTAATGGAGAAGGCTAGGAGTATGCTTAGTGGAGCTAGCCTAGAACAAAAGTTTTGGGCTGAAGTTGTTGCCACTGTTTGGTATCTTGTAAATAGATCTCCTACATCAGCTCTTGTTGGTAAGACACCCATGGAGGTGTGGTTTGGTAGAAAGCCTTCAATAAGGCATCTTTGTGTTTTTGGTTGTGAGGCATATGCACATGTGCCTAGGGAGAAGTGGTCAAAATTAGAGAACAAGGCTGTTAAGTGTATCTTCATTAGCTATGGTGTCGGTGTGAAAGGATACAAGCTTTGGGATCTTGTGGCTAAAAAAGTGCTGTATAGTAGAAGTGTCATCTTCAGAGAGCTAACACCTTCTTCCACTATTTTACAGCCAAAAGAAAAAGAAAAGAAAGAGAATGTTGTTCAGTTTCCTGTTACTCTTGAGAAGATTGAACATAAAGACAATGTTGGACCTGAAAATGAGGAGAGCTCTAGTAGCTCTGAAAGCTCAGATGAAGAAGCTAAACCTCAACCTTAGCTCTTGAGGAGGTCTACATGAATAAGAAAGCAACTTGAGAGGTTTGGTTATACATTGCTTGATTCTAGTTGTGCGTTTGCTTTGCTTACTTATAGTGATGAACCTAGAACTGTATCAGAGGCTATGGCTATGAAAGATGCTGGTTCTTGGAAGGAGGCCATGGAGGATGAGATGGCTTCTTTGGAAAAGAATCAAACTTGGGACTTGGTGCCTTTGCCTGCTGGACGGAAACCCATTGGATGCAAATGGGTGTTCAAGAAGAAATTTGGTGCAGATGGCAGTGTTGAGAAGTATAAGGCTAGATTGGTTGTGAAGGGGTATTCACAAGTGGAGGGTATAGATTATGGTGAGATCTTCTCCCCTGTTGCAAAGATGACATCCATTTGATTCCTGTTATCTCTTGCAGTAGCTTATGACTTAGAGGTAGAACAGATGGATATGAAGATAACTTTCCTTCATGGTGATTTGGAGGAAGAAATCTACATGTCATAGCCAGAGCATTACATGGTGAAAGGTAAAGAAAATTTGGTTTGCAAGTTAAAGAAGTCTTTGTATGGTTTGAAGCAGTCTCCTAGGAGGTGGAACTTGAAGTTTGATGCCTTTGTGTTATCAATTGGATTTGTGAGATCAAAATTGGATCACTGTGTGTATTATAAGTTTGATGGTGATCGTATTCTCTTTGTTGCATTATATGTTGATGATATGTTGCTCATTGGGAAGGGTAAAAATATGATTTTTGATTTTAAGTCTTAGTTGTTAGCATAGTTTGAAATGAAAGATTTAGGAGTAAGTATGTGAAGACCATGTTGGACAGGTTCAACATGGAAGATTGTAGACCATTGTGTGTTCCTGATTCTTTGGGAACAAAGTTGTCTATTGAGGATATTCCAAAATCTCCTAGTGAGGTGGAGGACATGAGTAGAGTACCTTATGCTAGTGTTGTTGATAGTTTGATGTATGTTATGGTCTGCACAAGACCAGACATTGCCCAAGCAATGGGAGTCCTTAGTTGATTTATGGTTAATCCTGGACGAGTACATTGGGATGCAGTTAAGCGAGTGTTCAGATATTCGTGGATTTGTGGATTCAGATTGGGCAGGTGACATTAATAGCAGGAGATCCACTAGTGCTTATGTGTTTACACTGTTTGGTGGTGCTATTAGTTGGATGAGTAAGAGACAACCTGTGGTTTCTTTATCCACAACAGAATCTAAGTATATGGTAGCAACTCATGCTTGTAAGGAAGACATTTGGCTTAAGATATTGTGTTCAGATATTGGTGTTGATGCAGGTCAGATTACAATCAGTTGTGACAGTCAGAGTGCAATTTGCCTTGTGAAGAATTTAAATTTCCATGTCAGAACAAAGCATATTGATGTACAATTTCACTTTGTGCAAGACATGGTAGAGGATGGGAAGGTAAATTTGGAGAAGGTAGATACTTTGAAGAATGTTGTAGATGGATTGACGAAACCAGTTAGCATAGAGAAGTTTAGATGGTGTTCGGAGTCTATGGGCCTCTCAACCTATAGCAGTTAAATCCTATTATTCTATTGGCTCTTATAAGGTGTTTGACAATTGGGAAAATGTTGGGAATTAAGGTGTCTCAACCTTGGTAATTCCTTGCATTATTTTGATTATATTTATTCATTCATTGCCTATAATGTAAATTAATTGTAAATTCCATATTGTCATCTTGTGGGATGTGGCACGGTGATGTGTCATCCTACACGGAAGATGACAACTTGTAATTTTGTCTTCACATGAGGAGATAGGCATCCCACTTTGTGGTAGGAGTATTTTGCCATGTGTCAGCATCTTGGATGTTGTGTAAGGGAATGTTGACCGAAACAGTTATGACAGATTCCTATGACAAAGTTATGACATGTAAGAGTTAGAAATAGAAGCTTGTAAGACAGGTGAAGATATGTGTCGAGAAGCATCTTTGAAAAAGGCATCTTTGGGTGCCCTAAGGTGGATTATGACATGTTGTAAGAGAATATACTATTTATAGCCTATGTATGACAGATTCTCTTACAGTTGTAAGTTGTAACTGCTATGACAGATTCTATGACAGTCGTAAGAGTCGTAAGAGCATCTGTCATAGCCCATTTTCGAAATAGGCGACATCTTTGGGATGGGGGTTGTGGACAAGTGTTAGAAGCATCTTACAATGTTGACCAAGTGTCCATAGGCATGGGTTTTGGGCCATGAGGCCAAGTTGGACGCCCATTCCAAGATAGAGCCAATTTTGCCTTGTATATTCTATATAAATAGGTGCTTTGAGGAGGAGTTGTAGTATGTGATTGATAGGTAATGTTATGCTATTGGATTGACTCTAGATACGAGTGTCAAAGACTATTGAGAGCTTGCATTGCAAGTGTATTGTAAACCATATTCAGTTTTGATAATACATTATGCAGGTTTCTAAGTGTGGGGTTTTTCACTCGATAAGGGTTTTCCCCACGATATATCTTGTCTCTCTTCTTCTATCTTCTTTCTGGTTCTATGTGTATTGCTACAATATCTCTATTATATGTTTCATGTTTCTATAATTGTAAGGATTAAATTGAATTTACATAGCTCTCCCTCATTAGATTAGTGTAGGAAGCGATTTCCGCACACCTAGCTTCCTTTCACGAAATCCTCTATCTTTTGTAATCTTAAGAACTCCTATGTCTGACAAATTTGAAACTCCTAACTTTGAAAAATATGGTGGAAAAGGTGATCCCAATACTCATGTGTCAGCATTCATGACTATGTGCAGTGATTTTTTCTTTGAAGAGGACTTGTTAGCGAAACTCTTCCACGATCTCTCAAAGATACTGCTTTGGAATGGTTTTGCTCTTTACCTCCGAATTCAATACACTCTTTCTCTTAGCTAGTTGATTAATTTCTACAACATTTTCAGGCAAACATTGGACCTCAAGTCTCATTGATTGATTTAGTTCATTGCAAACAAGGTCTGAAGGAGAAGTTAACTAAGTTTATTAGTCGATATCAAGCTCTTTATGCACAAATTCAATACCAGATGAATGATGAGGATGTTCAGAAGGTATTTATTACAAATCTACAACCTAACATCCATGATAATATTCTCTTGATGAAGTATAACTCTTTTCAACATTTATGCACAACCCTTCGCAATTACCAACTTTTGTCTAGTCAGTATGAAAACCAAAACTCATCAGCTCAAGTTGGTCAATCCATGGCTGGACCTTCACAAAACAACTTTAAGAGGAATAATAAGAGTTTCATCAAGGTTAATGGACAGAAATCAAACAACTTTTCACAAGTGTCTGCTATCACTAATCCGAAGAGGGTACCATTTTAGTATAGGCAACAACAAAGATAGGTCACTCCAATATCTAACTCCTTACATTCTATCATGAATCAAGAAGTGAGTAATAATCTCTTGAAGCTCCCTCCAATCAAACCATTGGATAGTAGGAGAATGCAAGGACCACACTTTAATGCTAATGCTTTTTGTCATTATCATCAGAAACAAGGGCATGATACTGAATGATGTATGCATCTTAAACATGAAATTCAAGACCTCATTGACTTGAATGTTATACAGGTAAGTGGAGTGAATGACAATGGAAGTAAGTCAGTTGCTCCTTTGAATCAAAATTTACAGATCTTTACCAATCCATTTCCTAGGCATAATGAGAACAATATGGTAGAGAAAAATACAATAGAGCAAGAAGATGACTATCTTGATTATGATGAAATAGTCAGTATGATAGAAGTGGATAACAAGAAAATATAGAATTCACCTCATCCATGAGGAAAAGGTATTTATGCTGAGATTCCTCCACCGTTATCCCTTCAAGGATTGGGAGTTAACCAAGATGCACAAGATCTACAAATTGAACAACCATGACAAGATATTATGATACAAGGAAAGGATGACATGGTGGAAGATACCCCATTCCACTAACGAAAAAATTAACAAGAGATCGAAAGATCAGAAAAGAACAAGACAATTATCATCAATGGGAAATAGTAATGGTTCCCCTCCTCACAAGCAATAGAAGATTTCTAATAAACAATGATTTAACAAACAAGCACTGATTGGTCATTCTAAAAATATGAATCAAATGAATACGAACTACTCACACTTTTTACATAACTTGATGGAGCACCTCTCTAAGATACTCACAAGTCTAAGCACTTCTTAGCAATAGGTAAGTATTTCAAACCTTGGTGGTCACCTAGCTTGTAGCATTATTTTCTTGTTTATGTGGCCTCCCCTCTTGTGTTGTGTTCCCCCATGATGTGTTATGTGTTGTTTAGGCCTCCTTGGATGACCCTTGATACTCTTGTAAGGTCAAGGATATCGGTAGACCGCCTTTGTATGACCATTCTTCTATTTGTATCATCATTCTTCTATCTTGCTTATGCTCTATTTTTATTGTTGTGTGTCATGCCTTAGGGGCATAGCGTTGCAGTTGATGACCTGGGGGCATCCTCCTACGTGATTTTTCCTAAGGCACTTGTTCTCCTCTCATTTTATTGTTTACCTTCTTCTAGTGATTTTATCTAGTTGGCGGATGATGGAAAACAAACAACTAACTGATACAGAGTGCGTGTCCCTTCAACAAGCAAAGAAAAAATGGACCTAGTCCATACATGAAGATGGGGTTGATTTATATATCTGACACTTGCCTAGTAGAATCACCCCATGTGATATTTGATGTTGTCTTATCTTTCTAACAAATCATAAACATTACATCTTCTCCATGCACTTTGATTGTTTTGTATTTCACCTTGTTGTTACACGGTTCTGAGATGCCTACAATATAAGCCCAATGGCTATGCTCAGATTCAAATTCATGTGTAGCCTTGGTTTCTTTGATGTGAATTCATAGATGATTCATGCATAGCTTTCATGTTTTTCTTAGATTAAGATGTTTTTGTGGGAACATTCAACGATTGTGAGCACTTGTCACCTTTGGGGGCATGGGCTTTGCGAAAGCTCTTGTTCCCTTGTGTGTTTTCTCTCTACCTTAACGTTCTTTATATCGATACATGACATAAACCACCTTAAGGTGGGGGCATATATAAGGTAAGATGTCTGATGATTTTGGTACTAACGAAGCATGTTTGTAAGCCCTCTGCAGAGGTGAGATGTTGTATCTTCAGCGCGAGTGCACATATTTATTCTATATTGCAATAAAAAAAATCCCTCTACAGAGGCGAGATAATGTGTCTCTTGAGCTAGTGCATATCCTTTTATTCAAAAGCCCTCTACAGAGGTGGGATAGTGTATCTCTTGAGCTAGTGCAGATCCTTCTATTTCAAAAGTCCTTTGCGGAGGTGGGGTTGAATTTGAGATATCCTCCCTTAAGTGTGTCTTTGGCGGTTGTTGTGGCATAAGCCCAACTCTCAAATGTGCCTGTAGCATGCTTGATATGGTGGGACTTAGCAATAAGCTTCTTCCATCACCTTGTTTGCCATGTTTAAGATGTATATCATGTATCTGGCATGCTATATGGTGCTCGTGTCTTCCATGTGTCTTTCGTGTGTTTTCCCCCTTGCGTAGTGTAAAGGGTGTGGCGACGAGTCTCCCTTACGCTTGGGTTTTGTATGACCTATTTTTCCCATCACGTAGTGTAAAGGGTGTGGTGATGAGTCTTGCCTATGCTTGGGTTTTGTATGGCATGTTTTCTCCCCTTGGTGTAGTTAAAGGGTGTGACAATGAGTCTCCCCTACATTCTTGGGGTTTTGTGTTGCAATTTTTATTTCTATACATCTATATATATGAAAATGAAAATGTTATATTACTGTCTTCTCCATGTCTTGCATGCCTATCATTGTCTTCTCCGTGTCTTGCATGCTTGTTACTATCTTCATTGTGTTTTGCATGTTTGCGATGTGTTTTCTCTAATGCTTACCTAAGACTAGGGGCTAGAAATAGTTCCTTGATTTTTTTGTATGCATTAGCTTCAAGTGCCTGGCGCATTTGCTATGTTTTGACCATACTTTAATGCATGTATGGGTCATAAGATCATACATACATTAAGTGGGGGCTAAATGTTATGTCAGAAAATGTCCCCCTAGGACTTTTACCTCCTAAGTTCAGCTCCCAGGTCCCTTGTTTTTATCATGCATGTTAGAAATGAATCTCAAGACAAAATGCCCTGAAACCTATGATAAATGGGACATAGGGGACATTGCAATGCTTAACCCTAACCTAAAATAGGTCCCAGGACAAGGGTACCCACACCCGTGCCCTACGTTATTTTGGTAGGGTCCCAAATTTGAATGTCAGCAAAGTGACCAGTAAAGGTGTTCCTTGTCAACATCTTAAGTTTGAATTACGAAATTAAAGTGGGAATGCATATATAAGCATGTTTATGACTTCATTTGTAAACTAGAAGATGATTTTGAGATTTTGGTGAACTTATGATTTTAGAGCATTCAAGGCATTCATTGTGTTGCAGAGTAGAATTGTGTTGTTGTGTTTGTTATTGTAGATTTGGCCTCATCTTCTCATGTTGTGAAAGATCTTCATCTACTTGAGAGCTACACCTCTGAGGTGATATCTATTTGCATTCAATCAATCATTTATTAATTTGTTTTTGCCTCTATCCTACAAGGACACACACTCTCTATCTAACAACGGTGTTGGAAGGCTTGAATGCTATTCCGGGGCTTGACCGAGGCAAGCTCCTAAACACCACAACCCCCAACCCCTCTTCTTGTGATTGCAGGTGATAGGTGTCGGATCTCTAAGAGTCGAGTTGCAGAGGACTGTTATAGAGCATAAGGAATCAGGATCTGAAGAAAAAGGTGGGAAATAGCTCAGGAAGGGCTTGGGCACCCACTCTTTTGCCCCTCAGTTTCGTGTTATGGAGAATCTTTGAAGTGGTTATAAAGAGTGATGGAAAAGATCCTAAAACCCTCTGAAAAAGTAGTACCTTGGGCTTGGGCGCCTGCTCTTTAGCCCCTGACTTTTTTGTATCCTAGAACTTGAAATCTGGTATGTATCTAATATGTGTTTAGTCTATTTCTATAGAAGGATTTATCAAGTTTCATCCATTTGTTTACAATTTTGCATAATTAGGGTTTTAAGCTTAATTAGACTAAAATCAACACATTAATCAATCAATTCCAAATTTCCCTATCATTCCAAGTGACAACCAACCTGTAGTTGAGCCTTCTTGTAGAAATTGTGGTTCAACTTGGTTAAATGTCCTTGAATGTATTGTGTGAAAGGAGGATCTAGCTAAATCATCCATCAATCCCGTCAAACCCTCTTTTCATACTCTACAAAATAATATAGAAAAGACAAGTGTAAAAATAAACACAAGTACGCCCCTATTACTAGTTGTTAGAAATGCCCCTCCAAAAATTACAAATATTGGAACTTTATTTTAGTGTAATTTACAATGCAAATTTTAGTTTTCTAGGGCCCATAATGGCCAAATAGGGTAAAAGTAAACAATATTTTAGTGTAGAAACCAAATAGTACAAAACTATAGATCTCAAAAAATCTCAACTTTCAAAAAAATCATAGCTCAAAAAGGATTTGTTATAAGAAAGTAATGAGATCCTAAAGGTCCCAAAAGTATGACTAGACAAGAAATATTATGAGAAAAATAGTTCTCTAAAAAAATAGGAAGTCAAATAAAAACTAATTACACCACTACATTTAGTACTCAGAAAAATAGCTAGAATAAACAAAATTGCTCAAAAAATACCTTCATATGACTAAGAAAATGGCCTTTAAAGTTCAAGTACAAAATAGAAAACTTCATTGGAGTAGGGGATAACATGACCAAGCTCCAAACATGATGACATAAAGAATAGGTTAGTAAGACAAATGGGTGTACCATCAATAGAGAGAAGTATCAACACTCAAATAGAATAATGTCCATGGTCCACATAGCATGAGTTAAGCATATAAATATCCATGTGAGAACTTATCAAGGTTTTGAAGGCCACATAGGTATGTATAAAAGTCCACAAGACTAAGCCTTAATAACTCCTATGATCAATGTCCTGATGGTGACAAAAGTACAACCCACAATTTACATGTGTGAATATAGATAACAAGCTTCCATGTAGGTGACAAACCCTCCACAAAAATCATGTAGTCAAAATAGAATAAGTAGGTAGCTAAGTAATTGCACCTCTATGAAACAATAAAAGCCATGCCTACGAATAGAATCCCATGTTGCACAGTTTGTCTGACCCAAAATGGGTAGTTACTATGACAAGGAATACATAGTCACAAAGATACCTACATGTGTGTGGGAATAATAAATATTTCATGTAACATGAGTAGTTTGGATACCATGGCACATAATTTATGAACAATCACATGTTGACCATCCATATACCATTTCCATCAACCAAACAAAGGTCCATTGGATAATACAAGAAGACTACCAAGAAGGTACTATGAACACCATTAAAAAAAATGAAGTTGTTAGACTATCGGCTATGGTTGTTGTAGGTGAGACCTCTAGTACTATATCATACAAATAAACCTTAATCTTTTCAAAGTTTATGCCAAGATCTTTCATACCATGAACCAAACCACAAATATATCTCTAATATAACTTTGACAAATGCTCACCCTCATACAAAAGATAAATGCAACCTCAAATGTGTAAACCATGGACCGACACTTGCAAGTCATATGATTCATATGGTATATATGCCAGGGAAAACTAAATAAAATTCATAGGCCCCTAGACAAGGTGCTTGAGCATAGTCAAATTTATAGTCATTTTTGATGATTTCTATGTTACCAAATCCAATAATGCACTTAGAATTTTTCCAAGATGCTCTAAAATTTGATCTACTTGTAAAACACAAGCATATAAACATATAAACATTACCAATGATAACTTATCTTTCTATAATTAGATTTTGGTGAAAGAAAAGTCAATCCTTACTATCTCAGGCCTTTTGAACATGTGGTGTAGCAAAAAATGCTACACAATGTACTAAAAAATTAGCTCACACCTAGAACCTATAAAACTAAGATCTCTCACAAACTTGTTTCTTCTGTTGAACTATTCTAATTCTCTAGATCATTTGAATATGCAAGAGAAGAGCATACTAGATTTTTGGTAAAATACACGGACATTGGTTTACACACAAATATCTAAAAAAATAGGAAAGATGGACTAGACTAGGACTTTATGGCTCTAATACCATGTTATATTTTGCAAGAAGAAAGAAATTAACCAAGACCAAATTCCATAGTGATAGACATGTAATGCTACTCAATACCAAATGATAGGTTGAACAATGCTATTTCCCATTAACCAAGAAAGCAAAATACAATGCAAACTAGAGAGTGTGAGAGAAAAACAAAGCTAGGTGAGTACATTTATAGGAAATGCAAAGGAGGAAGAAGATGGAATATGAAGATACACCACTCTTCTACTCACCATTATTAGCCAAAATGAGCCTAGTTAAGGAAGCTAAACTAGGTATAGGAAAATACCTAATAAACTAATGAAAAGGAATAAGAACCTATACCAATAGGGAGAATAGGGTTCCTTCAATGTGTGGATCTATATCTTGGGATAGAGTGAGAGTTACTTGTACATATTCTATAGTGGATTTTGGATATATATATTGGAGTTATTAATTATAGACCACTATTTCATACATGGGTGACTTGGGCGTGTCACTTATTTTGATCTATATTATTCATTGATTGTAATGTTGATTTTAATGTACTATGATCTTATTATATTTATTGATGTTGTAATGGATCTATGGTTGCATTTATGGGATTTAACTTGTTATGGGAATGATTTTATATTTATCTCTTCGTACTTATATTTGTATATTATTGTACATGGCTATTTATGTATTAAAAATGTAAGAAAAACTTTGGGTTTACAATTTGAGAGTTGTTACAACAAGTTTGACAAAAATAATTCCTAGTAAACTCTTTGTAAGACAAACATTCTTACTAACAAATCTTTAACTACTTTACAATTATCATCATTTTAAAATATAGTCCAATCTATATTTTTTTACTCTATCACCATCCCAATTGGTTGGTGGAACCCCTATGCTTAAAAATAGTATATGTAAAATAATTTTAACTCAATATTTTGTCTTGAGTATTTTATATATAAAGTATTATTTACATAAGATAATACATACACCATTAAAATTCATTTATAAAAAATTTAAACAATCAAACACATAAATTGATAAGAACAAGGAATAAAAGGAACACTAAGAAGAAGAGGGCTAACCCTCCTATCTATAAAAATCCTCCTGTAGAAATTCTTAAGGTTGTGTGTGCTTCCACAGTCACCCAAGGTTAGGCCAACTATTTGGATACCACTACACCCACTAAGGAGGGTGTAATTTCTAGCATTTGCTCTTTAAAAAAGGAGTCCCCTCTCTCAAATTGGTGTAATCACGGTTAGGAGGGTCCAAGAAGTGAACAGTCCAGGCCGTGTAACAAGAGTAAACATAATAGAAACAACTCAAAGATAGAATGCAAATGCAGATTTAGTAATTCAATATATCATAGATTCAAAATACAAATTGGCTAGCATCATGCAGGCTTACAATTAGGGCTCACAGGCCTGATTCCTCAATTACAAAATATGCACATGATATAGATTTGAAGCGCCTTCCCAAAGAATTCAAACTATCAAACTATCTCTATATGATTCACTACTTTCATATGCATCTATTACATGAATATATATCATCTCCAGAACATAATATTCCTTCCTGTCGGCCAAGGAAGATCACAAACTCCAATGGAGAGCTGTAACGTGTGTACATGGATAGGTCAGACCTAATCATATAGAACTCTTCTGCAAATGAATGGAATAGCATGTAGATCTTAGGGAAGGTCAGCCACAATCCAAACAACATTGAATGATGTGTCATTTAGCTCCACAAGTCATGAAATGTTCCACAAGTCTTTTCCTTTAGCTGATTGTCTGAGACTGTCAAGATGCTCTATTTTGAGAAAATAGTCAATCTTCTGATAGAGATATCTTTTCGGTACCTAATCCAAATGATCTAAATTTTGGATATGATGTGCATGAATGTGTCTAGATGCTAAGTCCAGCTTTGCAAGGTCTGAAATGAAACTGCGGTAGAATGCAGACCAAAATATAGAAATTGCTACTGATTGAAATGAGCTAAAAAATGAAAGAAAACAAACTGAAATGCAAATGTTTTTGGTTGATGCAAGATTGCTCTTGAACTAGGGATGATCCTACATTAGACATCTGGGGTTTTTGAAAAAGTGAGTCCCTCACTTTGCTGGGGCTAGAGGAAAACCAAGGAGGTACACCTCAGCCTGAGAAATCCAAGATGAGTCTTCTTCCGGTCTGCCTTTCCACTTCACAAGATATTCTTTGTATTGTCTTCCTTTGGTGCTGTGTCCAACTCTGTTGTCCAAGATCTCTTCAATCTTCTCTGGTGCTTGTTGTGGTGACTGCTTCTTCAAATGATCTTCAATGCTACCACTAAACTCTGCTTCATGATACTAATATAGGTCTGTAATGTTGAAAATAGGTGATATACCCAATGTCTACGGTAGCTCTACTTCATATGCATTTCCTGAATCAAACTTCCTGAGTATCGTACATGGTCCAAACTTCTTCATCTTCAACTTGTTATATGTCCCAACTGGAAATATTAATTTTCTTAAATACACCATCACTTCATCTCCAACTACAAATTCTTTGTGTTTTCTCTTCTCATATGATTGCTCTTTATACTTATTGTTCATCTCCTCCAAATGCTTCTTAACTTGATTATGCACTGTCTCCATGTGTCCTACAAATTCTTCTGCTTTTGGACTTCTCTTTTCTTCCATACTGATGTCTCTCAACTTTGCTACTCCTCTAGGGTTAGTTCTTGTCACAATCTTAAATGGTGTTCTTCCGGTACTCCTACTCAACTCTGCTTGTGATAGAATCAAGTCCTAATTTCCTGCCTTTTCTCCAACTAAGCATCTCAACAAGTTTCCCAAACTCCTATTCATTACCTTTGTCTGTCCATCAATCTATGGATAAAATGCTGAATTGAACTTCAAGTCTGTCTTCATCTTCTTCCAAAGTGTCTTCCAAAAGTATCCAAGAAATCTTGTATCTTTGTCTGAAATTATACTCTTAGGTAATCCATACAATATCACAATCTCCTTGAAAAATAGGTCAGCCACATGAACTGCATCAGTTGTCTTCTTACAAGGTATGAAATGTGCCATTTTTGAAAATATGTCCACTACTACAAATATTGAATCGTGTCCTCTTTGTGTCTTTGGCAATCCCATAATGAAATCCATACTTATGTCTTCCTAAGGTCTCTCTGGTACTGCTAAAGGTTGTGCAATCTGGTATTTTGACTACTCCCTTTTGCAACTTGACAAACTCTACAACTCTGCACAAATTCCTAACATCCTTATGTATCTAAGGCCAAAGTAATTTTCACTCACCAAAGCCACTATGTTATCAATGCCAAAATGTCCTGCCAATCCACCACTGTGTTTCTCCTTTATCAGATTATCTCTCACTGAACTCCTAGGTATGCATTAATGATTTCCTTTGAACAACATATCTTCCTGAATGAAATAATCTAGCCACTTACTCCTATCCATCACAACAAGTTCCTTACATGCTTTCCAAGGGTCTGCAAAATCAAGATCTTCTTCATACAAGTTCTTCAATTCCTCAAATCCTAACACTTCAACTCTCATCTCTATCAGCAAGTTCCTTCTCCTAATCAAGGAATAGATGCAACTTTGTTTGATTTTCCACTCCTATGCTTCAATATAAAATTATAACTCTGTATGAACTCTACCCATCTCATATGTCTCTGATTCAACTTTCCTTGACTATTCAAATATTACAAAGCTTGATGATCTGTATACAACACAAACTCCTTAGGCCACAAGTAATGTCTCCACTTCTTCAAGGCTTGAATTATGGCATAGAACTCTTGATCATAAAATGAATATCTTCTCCTTGTACCATACAACTTCTCACTGAAATATGCTACAGGTCTACTTTCTTGACTTAACACTACTGCTATTGCATTTCCACTTACATCACAAGCTACTTGAAATACCTTATTGAAATTCGGTAATGCCAACATAGGTTGCTTTGTCACTTTCTACTTCAATAATTCAAAACTTTTATCTTCTCCTGATGTCCACTTAAAGTCTTTTCTTTCACCTCTCATTGTCTCTGTCATAGGGTTACATATTGAACTGAAATTTCTAATGAACTTCTGGTAGAAACTAGCTAATCCATGAAATGATCTGACTTCTCCAATGCTCTCAAGTGTAGGCCATTGAACAATTTCTTTTACCTTTTGAAGGTCCATCTTCAATCCTTATGCAAAAATCACAAATCCCAAGTATAGTAATTCTTCCTTCATGAAACTACACTTCTTTATGTTTATCAACAATTTCTCTTCTCTCAGTCTCTATAATACTTGTCTCAAGTGCCACAAATGTTTTTCTTTTGTCTTATTGAAAATCAGAATATCATCCAAATATACAATAACAAACTTACCCAAGAATTTCTTCAAAACTTCATTCATCAATCTCATGAAAGTACTCGGTGCATTTGTCAGTCCAAAAGGCATCACTAACCACTCATACAATCCTTCATTTGTCTTACAAGTAGTCTTCCATTCATCTCCTTCTCTGATTCTAATATGATGGTATCCACTCTTCAAGTCTATCTTTGTAAAATATTTTGCTTTACTCAAACAATCCATAATATCATCCATCCTAGGTAAAGGGAATCTATACTTAACTGTGATCTTGTTTGTTGCTGGTCTCCACTCTTCAAGTCTATCTTTGTAAAATATTTGTCTTCACTCAAACAATCCATAATATCATCCATCCTAGGTAAAGGGAATCTATACTTAACTATGATCTTGTTTATTGCTCTTGAGTCTGTACACATTCTCCATTCTCCATCCTTCTTTGGTGCCAATACTACAGGCACTGCACAAGGACTTAAACTTTCTCTAATCAAACCTTTCCTCAATAACTTATGTATCTGTCTATTCAATTCTTCATTCTCTGCTGGTGTCATTCTGTGTGCTGCTTTGTTAGGCAAACTAGCTCTAGGTAGAAGATCCATGTGATGAATGATACTTCTGATTGGTGGCAATCCTTCAGGTACATTGTCTGATATGATGTCTTCATACTCTATCAGCAATTCAGTTATCTCCTTCGATTGTGATTCTTCAGTCTTTAGGTTTTTAGGCTTCTTAGGGATCAAAGCATAACACATATTCTTATGTCTCAAACCATCCATAAATTTCCTTCCACCTACCAAACAAATTCTAGCATTCCCACATACTTCACTCTTAGGATCATCTTCCAAAGGGATCAAAGTAATCCTCTTTCCATTTGATGTTATAGTATATGTATTCTTTCTTCCATCATGTATAGCTTTCCTATCATATTGCCATGGTCTACCCAACAATATATGACATACATCCATAAGCATAATATCACACAATACTTCATCATGATAAGATCCAGTATGAAATTTCACCAAACATTGTTCACTCACCAATACCTTGTGATCATCCTGAATCCATGCTATCTGATATGGCTTAGGGTGTTTCAATCTTTCCAACTTCAGCCTAGTCACCATCTCCTCTGAAACCAAAATATTTGAACTACCACTATCAATTACAACTTTACAACATTTACCTCTTGATTTGCATCTAGTTTTGAACAAACTTTTCCTTTGTGGTGGTTCCTCATTTGTCTCTACTTGAAATAGTGCTCTACTCATGACTAAGCATGACTGTACCGGTTTCCTACTAGGCCTAATTAGGTCATTTTTATAAACAAAGTGCTCACAAACTTCATTCCAAACCTCCAACTCATATTTCAAGGTGCCCAATAGGTTGTAAATACATAGATTTCACAAGATTTTGGGGTCCAAGGTCAATCCAAGTCATTGCATGATCAAATCTCCACTCTACCAGAGCTAGTTAGCGCAACACATAGAGCTATTAGGCCTCAATGGCTCCAAACACCCACTTACATTTGTCCCCTGCTCCTGCACTCAAAACCCATTAGAAAACATACCATCCTAAACCCATTTCATCCATTTTTGGTGCTCTAACACAGATGAATGGGTTAGGAATCCATAAACCTCTCTAAAACCCTCAAAACTAGGGTTTAAAGGCTTTCTTTACAAAATTGACAATAAAATACTTAAACTTCTATGAAAATCCCTCAAACTAGACTAAAAAGAAAGGTAACACCATTTATCACAAGATTCCAGACATTTTTTCCCTTGACTACATCGTACGGCCCTGTACCATGCACTAGAACAGTGAGAAAATAGAAAATAGAACAACAAGCAAGTAGTTTCTAAAGAAACATTTGTTAAATGTTTCAAGGATGATGAAATCACTCTAAACTTGAATCAAATCAATGTTGACTCTATTCTCTTATGCATCATGAACATTTGGAGCCATGACAGTGCTGTACGGACATGGATTAGACTATAGAACAACAAGAAAACATAGTAATTACAGAAAACTGTATTTTTTTTATGGATTTTCCTTCACAAAGCTTCATCAATTTTCTCCCACACACTCCTCAAAGTCCATCCTCCTTAATCCACATGTTTACAACCATATATCATCGTTACATCTCCTTGTCAAAGTGGGGAAAGGCCTAAAAAGTAGGCATGAACAACATAAACTATTGTCTCCACTAAGGCTGCCAAAATAGAAAGACTAAACTTAAGAAAAATATTAAAGACCCTAGTCTTAAAATGACCTCCACTACAAAAATACCTCAAATGGGCTTTATTACATCATTAAATGTGCTTTTAAGACCTTAATTTTATGTAAAACCTACTAAAACTATAGCCTGGACCATAGTTGACAATTTTGAACAAATGGTGCTCCTGCACCATCGACCTAATGTTGAAAGTGATGATGATGAAGAATTTCAATTGGCTGATCAAAATGAAGTAACCCTAGGAGATGTTCAGAAGAAGAATTAGATCAAGTCAAGATGTTGCGAGCTATTTCAAAGATTGGGAAAAGACCTAGAGTTGATGTACCGAACTATACTGGCAATTTGATTCTAGAGGAGCTGATTGATTAGATAAATGACCTAGAAGAATACTTTGAGTATGAAGAAATTAAAGATCCGGAGAAGGTGAAATTTGCAAAGACAAAGTTGAAAGGACATGCTGCTATATGGTGGAAAGAAGTTCAGTTGAATAGAAATAGAAGAGGAAAAGAGAAGGTTACAAAGTGGGACAGAATGGTGACAAAATTGAAGAATCAGTTTATACCTACTGACTAAGAGTTGGAACTGTTGAAGAGACTGCAAAACCTAAGACAAAGAAAAATATGTGGAGTACACTGAAGAATTTCATAAGATGATCATAAGGACATGACATAGTAAAGTAAGCAAGGAGAAAGTGGCTAGATACATCAATGGACTGAGATTGAACATTCAAGAAGAACCGAGTTTGGTAAGAATGATAACATTGGAAGAAGCATATTAGTTTTGACTGAAAGTCAAAGAAAAGTTGAACACGAGGCATGATCAGAGACAAAGAGGTAGAGGAGGTAAATTTTAGAGAGGTAGAACATTTTCTAGAGGAGAGAGATCATATGCAGAGTAGAACATATAAGAGAACACATTCAAGAAGGAGGATAGAGATAATAATGCATACCTGAGAGATGACAAAACTTTCTACCACTGAGGAGGCAACATTCAACAGAACAGAGTGTGAAAGATACAACTGGATGGTTCCCCGTGCCTTCTTATCTAGTCTATCCCACTCATCTTGAGAGACATTGTCAGGTTTCTTCTCTTTTTAGATAGCCAACCATTGGTTTCTTTCTTCCAACAAATCTTCTATTTTCAGCTTCCACAACTCATACCCTATTCCGTTGAACTTCTCAATGTCCAATCGAGAGGTTGATGCAACGGTGGATGCAGCCATAATAACAACACAAGATTTGCAAAAAAAACACAACCAAATCTCCCACTGTAGCTACAGCTTCCACACTACCACCCAAGAGTTAAAGTTGGCCAGGCTCTGATACCAAATGTTAGAAATGAAAGTAATACTACTTCAATGGAAATCTAATTCAATATAAATTTCTGCAATCTTTAACTGTGTGTTATTAATGGAGATTATAACACAGAAACAAAACTATGCTTCACAGAAATGTAAAATCAGAAATATGAACACATAACATAATGTTTAACATGGAGAAAACCCTATCGGGTAAAAAAATCCACACAGGAAAGAGGCCCCATGTTTGTATTAATCTAAAAATGATTTACAATACAACATTTCAACTCTCTCCACCAGTCTTCAATCTGACAGCATTCCAACAACACCTGAGTATCTAAAATCTGTATTGCAGTAACCAATACATGGAAAATACTTATAGAAACATTTTCTAACTCATATTAGGTGTTCACCTTCTCTCTCCTAAGATTCTCCAACCTGTAAACATTAATTACCATCTTACAAGCTTCTTACACTTGTCCAAAAATAGCCATGCAAAGGTTGGGCTCCCAAGACTAAATCTGGCCTCTTACAACATCTTATGATGTGTCATAACCATCATAGATTCCACAAAAGAGTATCTTTCGAAGATAGGAACCTTGGGCTAAATATAGCAAATATACAACTAACATATCCGTCATATGCGTCATAGAATCTCAGAATCTTATGACAACTTGTAGTTGTCATAGATTCACTCACCAAACATTATGATAGTTGTCATACATGCCAAAAATAGTAAATTCTTCAAGGGAGCACACCTATCCTCATTTACCATGAGTTTTTACATTTGCCAATAGTAAAAGTCACTCCGTAACTCTCGTCGGTAACTCTGAAATTACAACTATCAGTGAGACTACCTCATTTCCTTATGGGTAATTACAAATAACAATAATAAATGGAATAAAATACAATATTGGAATTTACAAGGTTAATGGCACCTTATTCCAACATTCTCCCACTTGACATTATACATTGTAAATCAACCCATAGGAAAATAAATAAAAAATAATCAGGCATTAGAAACAGGGCCCATGGCCTCTCTGCACCATACAAACTTCTTTATGCTCACAGGCTTGGTCAATGAATCTGCAACATTCTCCTGATTGTCTATTTTCTTCAGCTCAATCTCTCCATTTGCAACCAACTCTCGAACAAAGTGATACTGAACATCAACATGCTTAGTCTGAGCATGATACATGGGATTCTTGGCCAAACAGATAACACTTTGGCTATCACAACCAATCTGAATGATCCTGCAATCAAAACCAATACTTGTACACAGTCTCCTCAACCAAACTACCTCCTTAGAGACATGAGTAGAAGTCATATACTCTACTTCTGTGGTGGAAAAGCAACTGTGGGCTGCCTCTTACTCATCCAACTCACTGCACCTCCAAACAAAGTAAACACAACCATTAGTGGACCTTCAACTATCCAAGTCACCTGCCCAATCTGCATTAACAAAACCCTGTATGTCCAAAGATTTATCAACACTATCAGTACTAGAATAAACCAAACACTGGTCAGGAGTACCTGCAAGATATTTAAACACATTCTTCGCATAGTTCCAATGTTGTCTACCAGGGTTAGACATAAATCTGCTCAAAACTCCTACTGCTTGGGCAATATCTGGTCCAGTGCAAACCATTGCATACATCAAACTCCCTACAACACTAGCATATGGCAACATTAGACATATCCTCAAGATCATCCTTAGTATTTGGACACATATCTAATGAAAGCTTAGTACCAATGGGTAAAGGAACTCTAACTAGGTTACAGTCCTGCAAACTAAACCTTTGCACAATAGTATTCACATACTTACTTTGTGACAACCAAAGCTTTTTGTTAACTCTATCCCTCCTGATCTCCATTCCTAAAATATACTTTGTAGCACCAAGATTCTTCATCTCAAATGCACCTGAATGTTGGGCTTTAAGTTCACTAACCATACCCTTAGTATTGCTGAAAAACATGTCATCAACATACAAAGTAATAACCAGTATAGAATCATCAACATAATGAATGTAAACACAATGATCCTTCTCACTTCTAACAAAACCCAATATCAAAACAAATGAATCAAAATTTTGATACCACATTCTAGGGAACTGTTTCAGACCATAAAGAGACCTCTTTAGCTTGCAAACCCAATGTTCTTTTTGTTTTACCTCAAAACCTGTAGGTTGTTGCATATAAATTTCTTCTTCAAGATCTCCATGCAAGAATGTAGTCTTAACATCCATTTGCTCAATCTCCCAATCATAAGCTATAGCAATGGATAAGAGAAATCTAATAGGAGTCAATTTACCAATAGGAGAGAATATCTCACCAAAATCAACTCCCTCTCTGTAGGAGTAGCCCTTGGCTACTAATCTAGCCTTGTACTTCTCCAATGACCCGTCTGCTCCAAATTTCTTTTTGAAGACCCACTTACAACCTATGGCCTTTCTTCCTTTGGGCAAATGAACAAGATCCCAGGTGTTACAAGAGTCTAAAGCCATCATCTCCTCCTATATGGCTAGCTTCCAAGACTCACTATCATCTACAAAAATAGCTTCCCTGTAGGATCTAGGTTCATCATTAGTACTCAATAAAGCATATACACAACGAAAATTTGGTGGGCTATACCTGTCAACTAGATTCTGTTGTCTTGTGGATCTCCTCAAGGGTGGAGTAAGAGACTCTACTCGTTCTTCTACATGATCATCTACAACTTCTTCTGTAACAACAAACTCATCTTCATCAGAACTACTCGAATCTTCTTCTTCTTCTTCACCCCCCAATCCATCATTTTGTTCTTCCTGAGGTGCATCTTTCTGCTCTAAATCAAAGTGCACCTTCTTTACCTTTTCATCTTTTTCTTTTGGCTGCTCAGGTTCAGAAATAGCTCTAAGTTCCCTGAAAATGACATCTCTAGCAAAGATAATCTTGTGGGTTATTGGATTCTAAAGCTTATAACCTTTGACATTGTCATCATATCCAATGAATGTACACTTTTCAGCCTTTGGATCCAACTTAGATCACTTTTCCTTAGGCACATGAACAAAAGCCTCACAACCAAAAACCATTAAATGTGAAACAGAAGGTTTCTTACCTATCCACACTTCATAAGGTGTTGAATCAAGAGCCTTACAAGGAGATCTATTTATCAAGTAGCAAGTAGTACACACAGCCTCTGCCCAAAAGCATTTATCCAAATGTGCATCACTAAGCATACTTTTGACCCTTTTCATAATTGTTCAATTCATCCTTTCTGCAACACCATTCTACTGTGGTGTATACAGAGTTGTCTTTTGTCTGATTATACATGCATGCTTGCAAAATCCTTAGAGCAATATTCCCCTCCATTGTCAGATCTTAATATTTTTATTTTTAAACCTAATTGGTTCTCTACTAAGACTTTGAATTCCTTAAACTTAGTGAAAACTTTAGATTTATGCTTCATAAAATAAATCCATGTAAATTTGGATACATCATTAATGAAGGTTACAAAATAACGAGATTTTCTAATAGATTGATTATCCATAGGTCCAAACACATCCATATGAATAATTTCTAACTTCTCTTTTGCTCTATTGCTTCCTGAAGGAAATGATTTTCTGTTTTGTTTACCAAACACACAATGCTCACAGAAATCAAAGTGCTCATCAAAATAGTAGAAACCATCCAATAAATTTTTATTCTTAATAGTTTTTAATACATTATTTCTTGTGTGGTCCAATCTACGGTGCCACAACATACATGCATTTTTAGTATTAGCCTCAGATACATATGATGCATTATAAACTGTAGTGGCTTCAAGATTGAACATGCTTCTGAATCTCTTCCCCTTCGCTACCACCAAGTTCCCTCTCACTAATCTGCAACCATGCTTGTCAAATGTCACATGCATTCCCAAATCATTCAACTTCGAAATTGAAATCAGATTTCTAGCTAATCCAGGAACATGCAAAACACTAGGGAGGGTTTTAATCCTCCCATCACTGAAACACAACAATAACTTTCCTTTCCTAACAATTAGATATGTAGAGTTGTCACTAAGGTAGATATTACCTCCATATTCTTCATATGTGGAGAACCAGTCCTTATGCGGGGTCATATGAAATGAGCATCCTGAGTCAATCAACCAGTGATCATTAGAAACAAGATTACATGCAGAAAGTAAAACTTTTTCACCTACATTCAAGGACTTATCCGAAGCACTCTCCCACTATTTCTTGGGATTTCTGCACTCCTTCTTCACATGTCCCCTTTTACCGTAGTTCCAACACTTAACTCTTTTCTTTTTACCAGGAGTCTTAGACTAGCCCTTTGACTTGTCCTTAGCCCCTTTCTGATCTCCTTTAGGCCCTCTTTCCTTAGACCTTCCCCTGACACTGAGAGCATCTCCTGAACTATCTGAACTCTTCTTCCTTAATTCCTATGACAGTAGCATTGAAACAAGAATATCCAACTTTGGATCCGTGAGGTTAGCAGTGATAGCAAGGATAACATTCTCCCAAGACTCAGGTAAAGAACAGAGAAGTAAGATACATTTATCTTCCTCACTAACTTCAACATCTACTGAATCAAGCTGACTCACCAACAGATTAAAAGAATTTAAATGCTCTGCAACTGACTCACCTTCTCGCATTTTCATGGAAAATAATTCTCTTTTTAAATAAAGTTTATTTACCATACTCTTGGCTTGATAGATCTCACCCAACTATTTCCACAACTTGTATGCAATCTCTTCCTTTGCGACATTCAAGAGGACATAGTTTGAAAGAGACAACCGGATGGTTCCCCATGCCTTCTTATCTAGTCTATCCCACTCATCTTGAGAGACATCATCAGGTTTCTTCTCTTTTTGGACAACCAACCATTGGTTTCTTTCTTCCAACAAATCTTCCATTTTCAGCTTCCACAACTCATACCCCATTCCGTTGAACTTCTCAATGTCCAATCGAGAGGTTGATGCAATGGTGGATGCAGCCATAATAACAACATAAGATCTGTAAAACAAACACAACCAAATCTCCCACTGTAGCTACAACTTCCACACTACCACCCAAGAGTCAAAGCTGGCCAGGATTTGATACCAAATGTTAGAAATAAAAGCAACACTACTTCAATGGAAATCTGATTCAATATAAATTTCTGCAATCTTTAACTGTGTGTTATTAATGGAGATTGTAACATAGAAACAAAACTATGCTTCATAGAAATACAAAATCAGAAATATGAACACATAACACAATTTTTAATGTGAAGAAAACCCTTTCGGGTAAAAAACTCCACACAGGAAAGAGGCCCAATGTTTGTATTAATTTGAAAATGATTTACAGTACAACAACACTTCAACTCTCTCCACCAGTCTTAAATCTGACAGCATTCCGGCAGCACCTGAGTATCTAAAATCTTTATTGCAGCAACTAATACATGGAAAATACTTATAGAAACATTTTCTAACTCATCGTAGGCATTCACCTTCTCTCTCCTAAGATTCTCCAACTTGTAAACATTAATTACCATTTTACAAGCATCTTATACTTGTCCAAAAATAGCCATGCAAAGGTTGGGTTCCTAAGACTAAATCTGGCCTCTTACAGCATCTTATGACACGTCATAACTGTCATAGATTCCATAAAAGAGTATCTTTCCAAGATAGTAACCTTGGGCTAAATATAGAAAATATACAACTAACATATCCGTCATATGCGCCATAGAATCTCAGAATCTTATGACAACTTGCAGCTGTCATAGATTCACTCACCAAACATTATGATAATTGTCATACATGCCAAAAATAGTAAATTCTTCAAGGGAGCATGCCTATCCTCATTTACCATGAGTTTTTACATTTGCCAATAGTAAAAGTCACTTTGTAACTGTCGCTGGTAACTCTAAAATTACAACTATCAATGAGACTACCTCATTCCCTTATGGGTAATTACAAATAACAAATAATAAATGGAATAAAATACAATATTGGAATTTACAAGGCTAATGGCACCTTATTCCAACATTGGGCACCTTGAAATAGGAGTTGGAAGTTTGGAATGAAGTTTGTGAGCACTTTGTTTGTAAAACTGACATAATTAGGCCTATTAGGAAACCAGTACAGTCGTGTTTTGAGCTTTGTGTTCCAAAGGACCCCCTATTGCATGTTTGATATGTTGAATAAATTGGTAATGGGTACTCAAAAAGCCCTTAACAATTTGGTTTGGAGGTCATGAACAAAAGTTATTGCTTGACAATCCCTTTTTGAGGGCTACAAGGAAATTGGGGCAATTGTGAAGAAAGTGGTGTAAGGGGTTGTCTACTGAGCATTTTGATGGTTTTGTGAGCATAGACTAGTCAAAAATAGGTGGTCTAGAGTCCCTAGAAGGTTAGGGAAAGAGCCTAGGTGTATGAACCCAAAGATGGTGTTGTTGTCTAGTTTTGGAACCATGGAAAATGAGAGGACAGTCATGTCTAGAAAGAAGACCAATGGAGCAGCTAGGTCCACAAGGGCCTAGAAGTCTTGTTTGCTCTGCTATCCCCTACATACTCTTCCCCTAAGTAGTGGGTTGTGACACCTTAGTGGTTTTTGGCTCTGCATCAAGTAGTATCAAAGCACAGTTAGTAGATCAGTTGTCATTGTGAAGTGTTAAGTTGAAGAGGCAGTTTGTCAAGATGCCTCTAAGAGGGAGAAACATGACTCAAGAGCTGAATGAGCTAAAGGAGAAACATGCTAGAGAGTTGAGGGAGCTAAAGGAAAGAATGGCTACTCTAGAACAAAATCAGAGAAGAGGAGTGGCTCTAGGTGATGAGAATGAGTCTACGGAAGAAGAAGAAGCTGAGTATGAAGATGTGGAAGAAGAGTTGGACCCTGAGGATCAGAGGATGGTAAAGTTGCTGAAAGCAGTAAAAGAAGACAAGCACAATATGAAGATAGATGTGCCAAAGTATGGAGGAAGCCTTAGTGATGAAGAGTTACTTGACTAGATTGCAGCATTGGACAATCATTTTGAGTGTGATGAAGTTCCTGAGGATCAGAAAGTGACGATTGCAAAGACCAAACTGATAGGTCATGCTTTGTTATGGTGGGATTATTATCAAACAGAGAGGAGAAAGCAAGGAAAGACAAAGATTGTTTCATGGGACAAGATGGTAGCTAAGATCAAAGGTAAGTTCTTACCTAAAGATTATGAAGTTCAAATGTTTAAAAAGATTCAAGTTTTAAGACAAAAGGAAATGGATGTTAAGTCATACACTAAAGAGTTTTATAAGCTGAGTATAAGGTCTGGTCACAATGAAAGTGAAGTGCAAAAATTTGTTAGGTATATTGGTGGTTTGAGGTTTAACATGCAGGATGAACTAGTGTTGGCAAATCCAAGGAATGTTGGAGAATGTTATCAGATGGCAGTAAGAGTGGAAGAGAAGTTGAAGAGAAGAGAAGACAAGACAACTAGAGGTAGAGACAACACCTCTAGAGGCAGAGGATCCTTTCAAAACACAAAGCAAGTCAATGAGAGTCAAGAAGAGATGAGCAAGGCACAAGGACAAGGTACAGATTTCAAACAAGGACAAAGTGTAGATTTCAGAGGCAGAGGTTCTAGATGTAGATTTGGTGGTGGAAGAAGTGCCAACACCTTTGTAGGTAAGTGTTACAATTGCCAAGAGTATGGGCACCCAACATATAAGTGTCCTGAGAAGCAAAATTTTTCAAGTGATGGTGAAAGGCAGAATGAGAGGAGGACTCAATTAGTCCAAGAAGAAGAATGTGGTGGTTCTACTCCCACTAGTTGTGTTGGTGAGATAGGAGAAACATTGATGCTGAGAGAAAGACCACTATTGAAGAACTCCAAGGAGAAGGAGATGATTCAGAGGAAAGCACTATTTAGGAAAACATGCAAGTGTAAAGACAAGGTATGTAAAGTGATAGTGGATTCAGGGTGTACTGACAATATGGTGTCTAGTGAAATGGTAGACAAACTAAAATTGCAAAGAGTACCTAGGGACACACCTTACAAAGTCTCTTGGGTATGTGATAATCAATCCATTTTGGTAACTGAACAAGCATTAGTAGAGTTCAAGATTGGAGCATATGAGGATAGGATACTTTGTGACATTTTACCCATGGATTGTTGTCATATGATACTTGGAAGACCCTGGCAGTTTGATAGGTTTATAATTTATGATGGAAAAGCTAACACCTACACCATAAGGAAGGATGAGAAGACTTTTATGCTGATTCCATTGTAGGAAGAAGTCAAGGAACAATCAAAGACAACAAAGATGATAATGTTTGGTAAGAAGAAGCCAGTGAGGCTTGAGGAGAGTGAAAACAAGGAGTATGTAGCCTTTTCAAGGCATAAAGTTGTTGAGACAGTAGATGAGAAGAGTGGAGATGATTTGCAGATAGTTGTGAAGAGGAATGTCTTCATGTGGAAGAAGGAAGTGGATAAGAAGGTGTCTTGGTCTGAGATATAGAAGTGTAGGAGTGAGAATCTTGAAATGCATGAAGTGATTATGGTTGGGACAGTCAAGTGTCCTATAAAGAGGTAGTTGGATAATGTGAGGACATAGATTTCTAAAGGTGATTGGACAGAGAAAGGTATAGTTGTAGTTATGACAGTAACTAGTAAATGGAAAGGTACAGTTGACAGTGATAAGATGGTAGATAAACAAAGCATTAGACAATGGTCTAGACAGGAAGAAGAAAAGGAAGTAAGGACAGTTGATAAGGGCTTGGAGGCATATGTAAAACAAGATATACTACCTATGTTTGGTGATAAGAAAGTTGAAGGACACCCCATAGTACTCTATGTGAGAGGAACCTCCTGCAACAATATAATGAAAAATGCACGAAATAATAGAAATAGTAAAAATAGTAGAACACAGAAGGAATTTATTGATCACGGGCCACTTCGAGGGGGCAACCTCCTTTGAGCAAGCTCAATACAATAAACTTGTGGATGCCTTCATTGGCCTCAACACGTACTTATATACTAAGTCTAATCTAAACAACTATTACTTCCCATGAATGTGGGATAATACAATATACTCATGGGATGACTTACAAAGCATATGCGTCCAAATGTAATATACTAACAAAGTAAAGAGAAGGGTTAAACACGGGTTCCTAATATCCACTCCCTCTTAGAAAAGCTTTGTCCTCAAAGCGTAAGATGTGAAAATTGTTGCTGAATCTAGAGGAGTGGTTCCCCTATAGCAATCTCTGGGTGCATTCCATGCCACTGAATTAATATCAGGAGCGAAGAGGACGAGTGCACCTGTCAAGGATTACCTCTAGCTCCAAAAGGATGGATCCTTCATTATCCATTTGTGGTAAAACAGTTTGTGCTCTGTCGTTGGCGCCAAGAAATTTTGTTAGACAAGAGACATGAAATATTGGATGAACATGGGAAGAAGGAGCCAGCTTATGATCCCCAATATGATCCTGGGTGCGGAGAATTGTGTTGACTGCCTGAACTCGTAAACTACTAGGGAAGTATGGAAGGAGCGCTGGTAGTGCCTAAACATAGGCTGCTTCATATGGAGTCATGTGAGATGCAATGTGGGAGGAGGTATTGTACCACCATTCAGTGAGAGGGAGCCACTTTGCCCACCGATGCTATTGTTCTGAGGTATCACATGCAACCACAATCTGTTGAATTGCCCTATTCATTCCCTTCCAAAAGAAGTGATGCCATGCCCGCTCATATGTTTTGAGGAACCTAGAGTGCCCTACCGATGGAGAAACATAGAGTTCATAGAAGATAGCCTGTGAGACATATTCCAACCAATTTGGAACAGACATAAAAATAGCTGAAAGAGAAGCTTGGTCATCACATGTGCGAGAAAGAGAATCCACTACAATATTGTCCTTACCCTTCTTGTAAGTGATCTCATAGTCATAACCCATGAGTTTACTAATCCATTTTTGTTGTGCTAGGGAGGGGACCCATTGTTCCAGGAAATATTTCAGGCTCTGGTGAGCAGCCCTGATACAAAAATGATTCCCTAGTAGGTATGGTTGCCATTTTGTACAGCATGCAAAATAGCCATCATTTGTTGTAGAGCTGAAGGAGTAGTGGAGACCATAGATGGTTGCATCTAAATGGAGTGAAGCTGAGCGATGATACCATGTGAATTCTTCTTAAGAAGCTTTTCCAAGCAATGTGAACTTATGATGTTGAGAGACCCCGGTTGTAAGCCCTTCAATGTGTGTTTGTGCCCATTGTTTGAAAACTGCATCCAAAGTTCAACAAAATCCCATAAGATGGGTCCAAGTGTGCGTAACCATTGAGTGCCTAAAACCACATCACATCTGCCTAAGGGCAAGGGAAACATGTTGGAGCACAAGTTATAATCTCCAATAGAGATACGCACATTGTGACACTTCCCTTTGTAAGGTAATGTGCCCCCATTGGCAATCATGACTTCAAAGTTTGAGCAAGGATGAACAAAATAATCAACCTGTTTGGCTATTCAAGGGTCAATGAAGTTATGAGTACTACCAGAATCAATGAGTATTGTAAGAGGGAGCTTCTCGAAGTAACCCTTGACCTGCATGGTTTGTGGGGTGGTGACTCCTACTACAACATGGAGAGAGATCTCTAGGTAGTCTTTCCTGAGAAGTAGGGTCAACAAGCAACTATTGAGTTTCAACCTGATCAGCTACTGTATCATGAGCATTTGTATAAACTTTAGTTTTAGGCAGAGAATCCACATCCAAGAGATAGAGCTTTTGCTCAACACATCTATGTCCCCGAGTGAATTTGTCATCATAATTGTAACAAATCCCTTTTTCTCTACGTGCTCGCATCTCTGCTTCAGTCAAATTCTTGATAGGAGTTGTTCTACGAGCTGGCATTATTTGAGGGCTTTGGGAATCCATATTTCTGAATGGAACAAAATTGGATTTGGAGCGTTGTTGAGCTGTGATCTTGTCCTCCGCCAACTTAGCCAACCCTAAGGCTTCCATCATTGTGCTTGGACAGAACATTTGAACCTCAGAGTGAATTGCATCCTTCAAACCACTGACAAAACAACTCCTAAAGATTTCATCAGACAATCCCTCTGTGTGATTGGCTAGTTTTTCAAATTCTGTCTGATATTCTCTCACAGTGCCTATTTGGCACAGTTTTGTGAGTACTCCTATGAAGTCATCAAAAGCACTAGGGCCAAATCGTTGAAAAATGAGTTTGCAAAAAATTGTCCATTTTGGCTCTTCATGAGCTTTGATGTACCAACAGAACCATTGAAGGGCTTCATGTTTAAAATGAAAGGAGGCAAGTGGGACTTCTTGACATCAAAAGTATTATGCAGACTGAAATATTGTTCTGCCCGGTATATCCATCTAGTCGGATCGTCACCATTGAAGCAAGGAAAATAAGCTTTGGTCCATGAAAATTGCAGGAAGAAGAAAACCTTATATCTGTAGAAGATTGGATGCCGTCTATTGTTCATGGCTGAATGTTGAAGATTGAGCCCAAGAATTTTTTCGTCCAGATCTTGGAGTTTGGTCTTGATGGCTGTAAGTTCCTCCATGATTTTTGCTCCTGCGCGGGTGACAACTATAACCATGATTTTTTTTTTGGAATGGGTAGAAAAACAAAAACAAAAACTTTTTTAGTCAAGGAAAATTTAGATTTGGGAAAAACTCTGATAGGTAATTGGGGTTTGACTAGGTTTTGGACACTTTCTGAGGGACAGGGAAGTAGAAAATGGGGATTTCAGAAGCGAGGTGAAAGAATGGGAAAATTTGTCCAAGAGGGACAAAGGAGCAGAAATAGGAAATGAACATTGTGGCAAAATTTGAAGGCGATTGGGTGAGAATTGAAGAAGTTATGGCAAACCCTAAAAATAGACAAATGTAGGATTTCTGGCTTTGATAAGTGGAATTTGGGATAGGGTCCTCAAGGAAGGAAATATGCAGAATGGAATTTCAGGGGTTCCAGTGAATTTTCAAAGGAAACAGAGCTAAAGCAAGGAAGTTATGGCGAAAAAATAGATTTTTTTTGGAAATGATCTACACAGGATCTGCGAATGGCTCCGGATAGATTCAATTTGTGATTTGTCAGCTAGAAATAGAAATGGACCCTAGGTATGTTCAGCTTCCTAAAGGTTCAGGGGATTCACTCAGCTACCAATGTTGTCTAACGACTTGCATATTAGGGCAGTACCCCTCACTCCACGACTCAGGTAAAACTAATAACCACTTTGCCACAAATGACAGCTCTTGGTTTACCTCACGGATGGGAACTAGTCAATCAGGTAGGGGTCATTGCCCTTTTCGTTGGTAGGTCCTCTCAATGGGCCAGCTACTTCGAGGTTCCTGTGGTACTCCTCACAATGAGTTTTAGGGCTATGCCCAGGCACTTCCCATAGTTAAGCAGATAGGGATTATTCCCTGATCCAAAACTGCAATTGAAATGAACAATATAGATGCAAAGAAAAAATAACTATTGCAATAATCACAGTGCCTAGAGGCCACTGCAAAAAAAAATTTGGCAAAAATTCTACCCAGCGAGCCCAAAAAGTGCTCTAATACCATATGAGAGGAACCTCCTGCAACAATATAATGAAAAATGCACGAAATAATAGAAATATCAGAAATAGAAGAACACAGAAGGAATTTATTGATCGCAGGCCACTTTGAGGGGGAAACCTCCTTTGAGCAAGCTCAATACAATAAACTCGTGGATGCCTTCATTGGCCTTAACATGTACTTATATACTAAGTCTAATCTAAACAATTATTACTTCCCATGAATGTGGGATAATACAATATACTCATGAGATGACTTCCAAAGCATATGCATCCAAATGTAATATACTAACAAAGTAAAGAGAAGGGTTAAACACAGGTTCCTAACACTATGATAGAGTGAGGCAAACTTAAAGGAAAGACAAGAGCAAAGATGACAAGGATAGTGAGAATCAAGAACAAAAAGAACTTGTTGAAGACAAAAATGAAGGTCAGATACAAGCAATGGAGGACAAATTACAAGATTCTTTCCAAGGGACTTGGAAAACTTCAAAAGTTGGGGTGTATGGTGTAGGAGCACCATTTGTTCAAGATTGTCAACTATGGTCTAGGCTTTAGTTTTAGTAGGTTTTACATGAAATTAAGGTCTTAAAAGCACATTTAATGATGTAATAAAGCCCATTTGAGGCATTTTTGTAGTGGAGGTCATTTTAAGACTAGGGTCTTTAATATTTTGCTTAAGTTTAGTCTTTCTATTTTGGCAGCCTTAGTGGGGACAATAGTTTATACTGTTCATGCCTACTTTTTAGGCCTTTTCCCATGTTGACAAGGAGATGTAACAATGATATATGGTTGTAAACATGTGGATTAAGGAGGATGGACTTTGAGAAGCATGTGGGAGAATATTGATGAAGCTTTGTGAAGGAAAATCCATAAAAAAAATATAGTTTTCTACAATTACTATGTTTTCTTGCTATTGTACAGTCTAATCCATGTCCGTACAACACTATCATGGCTCCAAATGTTCATGATGCATAAGAAAATAGAGTTAAAATTGATTTGAGTCAAGTTTGGAGTGATTTCATCATCCTTGAAGCATTTAACAAACGTTTCTTTAGAAACTGCTTGCTTGCTGATCTATTTTATGTTTTCTCACTGTTTTAGTGCATGGTACAGGGTCATACAATGTAATCAAGGGAAAAAATGTCTAGAATCTTGTGATAAATGTTGTTATACTTCTTTTCAGTCCAGTTTGAGGGATTTTCATAGAAGTTTAAGTATTTTATTGTCAATTTTGTAAAGAAAGCCTTTAAACCCTCGTTTTGAGGGTTTTAGAGAGGTTTATGGAATGGATTTAGGATGGTATGTTTTCTAATGGGTTTTGAGTATAGGAGCAGGGGACAAATGTAAGTGGGTGTTTGGAGCCATTGAGTCCTAATAGCTCTATATGTTGGGCTAACTAGCTCTGGTAGAGTGGAGATTTGATCATGAAATGACTTGGAGTGACCATGGACCCCAAAAACTTATGAAATCTATCTATTTTCAACCTTTTGGGCACCTTGAAATAGGAGTTGGAAGTTTGGAATGAAGTTTGTGAGCACTTTATTTTTAAAACTAACCTAATTACACCTAGTAGGAAACTGATACAGTCATGTTTTGATCTTTGTGTTCCAAAGGACCCCCTATTGCATGTTTGATATGTTGAAGAACTTGGTAATGGGTACTCAAAAAGCCCTTAATAGTCTGGTTGGGAGGTCAATAACAAAAGTTATTGCTTGACAGTCCCTTTTTTAGGGCTATAAGGAAACTGGGGCAGTTGTGAAGAAAGTGGTGTAAGGGGTTAACTCCTGAGCATTTTCATAGTTTTGTGAGCATAGATCAGTCAAACATAGGTGGTCAAGGGTCCCTAGAAGGTTAGGGAAAGAGCCCAGGTGTATGAACCCAAAGATGGTGTTGTTGTCTAGTTTTGGAACCATGGAAAATGAGAGGACAGTCATGTCTAGAAAGAAGACCAATGGAGTTAGGTCCACAAGGGCCTAGAAGTCTTGTTTGCCATGCCATCCCCTACATCCTCTTCCCCTAAGTAGTGGGTTGTGACCTCTTAGTGGTTTTTGGCTCTGCATCAGTCGAGGTGTAAGTCCTCTTCTTCGATCTTCTTCAACAACATCCAAGTGAACTCGCATTGTCTTCATCAACTCCATCATCTCATCCATTCTTCCAACCATAGTACCCATAGTAGGTATTCTCCTCGGTGGTATTCTTCCTTAGATCAAGTGCAACTGCCTCAAATTCGGCGATCGGGCTACAAGGTGACAACTGCCTCATAATCAACAATCAGTTAACAACACAAGTAGTCTGCCTCAGATTCAGTGATCTATTCACAACAAGATCTTATGGAATTCCTTCACCCACTTCACTCAATTCACTCCCAAAGATTCAAACTTCACTCTGATATCACTTGGTGTAGTCACGGTTAGGAGGGTCCACGAAGTGAATAGTCCAGGCTGTGCAGCAAGAGTAAACACAACAGAAACAACTCAAAGATAGAAAGCAAATATAGATTCAGTCATTCAGTATATCATAGATTCAAAATACAAACTGGTTGGCATCATGCGGGCTTACAATTAGGGCTCACAGGCTTAATTCCTCAATTACAGAATATGCACATGATATAACTTTAAAGCACCTTCGCAAAGAATTCAAACTATCAAACTATCTCTATATGATTCACTACTTTCCTATGCATCTATTACATGAATATATATCATCTTTGAAACATAAGATTCCTCTGTGTCAACCAAGGCACCTTCGTAAAGAATTCAAACTATCAAACTATCTCTATATGATTCACTACTTTCATATGCATCTATTACATGAATATATATCATCTTTGAAACATAAGATTCCTCTGTGTCGACCAAGGTGCCTTCGCAAAGAATTCAAACTATCAAACTATCTCTATATGATTCACTACTTTCCTATGCATCTATTACATGAATATATATCATCTTTGAAACATAAGATTCCTCTGTGTCGACCAAGGAAGATCACAAACTCCAATGAAGAGTTGTAACGTGTGTACACAGATAGGTCAGAACTAATCATATAGAACTCCTCCAGAAATGAATGAAATATCATACAGATCTCAAGAAAGGTCAGCCATGGTCCAAACAACATTGAATGATGTGTCATTTAGCTCCACAAGTTGTGAAATTCTCTGCAAGTCTTCTCCTTTAGCTGATTGTCTGAGACTGCTAGGATGCTCTGTTATGAGAAAATAGTTGATCTTCTGATAGTGAGATCTTTCTGGTACCTGATCCAAATGATCTAAATTTTGGATATGATGTGCATGAGTGTGTCTACATGCTAAGTCTAACTCCGTAAGTCTGAAATGAAACTATAGTAGAATGCAGACCAAAATAAATAAACTGCTATTGACTGAACTGACTAAATTGAGCTGAAAAATGAAAGAAAACAAACTGAAATGCAAATGTTTTTGGTTGATGCAAGATTTCTCTTGAACCATGGATGCTCCTGCATCACAAACAAGAAGAGAACTAAAGTCTCCATTGACGCTACCCCTACTAAAAAAAGACTGACAATAAGCTTGACAAGAGTAAAGTAGTGGTGTTTGCTGATGAGAAGATTTTAGGTAAGGTAGTCAACATTTTCAAAAAGGAAAAAGGGTAAGAAGTAGTTATTGAAGCAGACAAGGTTTAAGGTTCGAGAGTGAGGAGGTCAAATAGGCTTGTTGTAGTTAAAACTCTCACTCCTACCAGTCTCAACTTGGAAGAAATCAGTGTGTCCAGTGATAAGATTTCTACCTTTGATGGTGAGGAGGATTTGGTCAATGATTTTGATGATAGTATTGTTGCTAGTGGGAATGAGAAGTCTGATGAAGTTTCTTCTAAGCATGTCACTATAGGGAAGACTGCCAAGAAGGAGACCGACACTAGTTTCTTTAGGAAATGAACAAACCATACACTAATGTAGAGTCCATGGAGAATTTATTGGAGTCTTAGAGAAAGGATGAGAATTTAACCAATGAGATTCCTTGTTCCCTTTGTGAATCTAATACTAAAATCCTAGCATCCTTGCAAGACATAATGATTACTCTTAAAGGAAAGATGAATCAGGTTCTCAACTTCATCACAAAGATCATGCACATGTATTCTTCCACCCTTTTGTTTCTTTAGTCAATTGAGAGAGAATATGAAAAGGCTTGGTTTCTACTCTAACAACAGTTCCAATCAAGAGAGGAATAAGAAGATGATTGCTAAAGATGAGTTGTACAATTTCCTTCTAGAGGGCTGGGGGAATGTTTGCACCCCCAAAGTATGTCTTAGTTTGTCTGTTGGCTATTTTGGTGTTGTTTTGGGTGTTTTTAGTTTGTTGTTTGTCTATTGTTTGTGCCCTATGTGGGATTTTTGTTTGTTTAGCCTTTGCTCTTGCTATGTAATAGGGTCAAGACCCTTGTTTTCCAATTTTATCTAATCAAAAACATGTATTTTGTAAAAAATAAAATCGCATTTTATCATTCACATCGCATTGTATTCAAGAATTACATTGAAAGTGCATTTTCAATTTTATTGTTGGGATTTACAATTAACTATGAAGAACTATTTCTAAGGATTTTGACCTAAATATTAACAAAGAGTTTTAGAACTTTTATATATTATTTTATAATTGCATTGTGATATATAATGCTGTTTTAATGTATTTTTATTTTGATTATTGTAATGGTAAAAATAACATACCTATGCCCCTTTCCCTCATGTTTTGATGCTGCTTCGAAAAGATTATCCTTTTTGCATTAACTAGTGTGAAAGTTGGCATATTTTGCATTTAAGTTGGAAAATAACCTTATCCTAACCTATCCCCATAATCACTCATCCCTAGGATCTAGATCTAAGTCTACATCTCCTTTTTTCATTACCTTGGTTCATATTTGTTAGTGCATAATTGACCCAAGTCACCTTCGCACGTGTGGATTTCAAACCCAAACTTTTAAATTTATTTTTTAAAAATTGGGCCCATGTTTCCCCTTTCCTTCTAGTTGTTATAAGCCCACTAATATGAAAATTATTTTAAATGGATGCCAGAGTGTTGTATTTAAAGAATAACCCTAATTCATTTAGATTATCCAAAATTATCAAATGAGAATTCATAGGAGAAAATAATAGAGAATCCTAATTACATCATCATCTTAGGCATACTACATACCTAGCTATTGTATTTGATCTTTGTTCATAACTATTGAATTAGTTTGCCTAGGGGCTTGACAAAGGAGAACATGATCCTTAGTAATTTTTTTAATAGTGTCTATAGACAACACCTCCTTCAAAAACATGTATAACAAGGTGAGGTGAGAAAATTTTGGTTATCAAATTTTAATCATATTATATCCATAAGCAAGGTTTATTTATATGCACCCAATTACTTCTACAAGTTCTAGTCAATTTTCTAGTTTTGATGTAGTCATTTGACAAGACCTTATTTTCTAGTACCATGGTGAATTAAATTCTAACATCTATCATAGTGATTTATTCATTATATCTATAACTACATGCCTTTTTTTCATTTAATTTTTGTATTAAAATGTTAGTACTTATTGCAATATAATTATCGATCCTAGCTCTCCTAAATATAGGTTGATCACTTATTTAATTGCTTTATTCATTTAATTATCTAGGTATATATGCGAGGCATTATATTTTCCCTTATATTTTATAGTGAACCTAACTTATCTTACATCCCATATGGTTTAGCCTTAGGGTTTATTCCTTCTACATTAGGGTTATTAATCTATTTTTTCTTATTGTTTATTTCATATCTAATTAGGGTGTGGATCTACTCTTCTATTAGTTATTCATTGCTGTATTTTGATTAAGATTTGGTATTTTGTTGTTATATATCTATTTGATCCCTACCCATGCACCCTTGTATGTTTTGAGTATTATTATTTATTGTGGCTTCTCCTCTATCTTATCCTTTAGCCTTTATCCATGCATCCCTTGTTGATTTTGATGTTTTCCTGAACTTTGTGACATTTGATCTATTCATCCTTTGTGATTTCATTCTTTCTACCTTATGAATAGGTAGTCCTTTTCTATGGAGGTTTTATTCCACTATGTATGTTATTTTACCTCCTTCATAGAGTTATTTAATGTTTTTCCTTTTCTCTTGTATATTTTCACTTTATTTTTTATGAGCTTCTTCTTAATCACACACTTCCTATGACTAGTGCTAGTGATGAGCACCATGATTTTTTCCCTTTGATTGGTTATACTTTGCTACATGGGGATGAGAATAAGAATTATATAGATATTCATGATGTTATTCTTTCTACATTTCACCATATTTGTATGAACTCTTAGATTTATGTTTCATTGATGATATATCTTGTGAGGTGTCTAGGGATATAGAATCATGTGATATTGTTGTACCTAGTGTGCTTATTCTTTCTACATACCATAATACCTTTCCTTCATCTTTTTTTTATATAATGTTTCAAGTCTTCACATGAGGTTTCTAGTCTTTCTTCTTTATCTTTTCAAGTTCTATTGATGATGTATTTAGTGAGGAGTGCAGTGTTAGTTCTTTATCTTCTCATGATGTGGATGATGACTAATTGATTCATGATGATTTGTTTTATGATTCACATTCTTTTAATACACATATTATAGATTCATTTAGTGGAAATGAATATGTAAGTTAAATGTTAGATCATTTTATCTTCATACTATGCTTATATACATGATGATGACACATTGATGATTGCATTTGACCTTGGTTGATAGAGCTAAAAATGGTTTAATTCATGTCATACTTATCATATATCCTTCCATGATTTGTCATGTTCATTTATAAAATATTTTATTACTAGCTCAATAGCATGTGTTACTCATGTTTCTCATTCATTCCCTTCTAGTGTCCCTTCCTTAGGAAATCCCATTAATTTTTTTATGCATCATTATGATATCTTACTTTTTGATGTCCATGGATATCTCTTTTAGATATTTTCACACTTTCTTATGATATATATTTACGTGATTGTAGAGTACATTATTTTAAATTCTTTGTATTAAACAAACACAAAACTTACACCTACATAAGGATGACGAACAAAAATGAAGATCTTGGTATATGTGAAGATAATGTGCCACTAGTTGGTGATAAATTATATTTCCCATTTTTCCCCACTATTAAACATGACATGCATACACATATAGATATGTGAAATTTTGACAATGATATTTCACCTTGTTTGAGCTCCCTCAGCGGTAGGATTGATCATCTAGAAATGTGTGTTGATGCTTATTAGCATAGATTAAAGCATCAAGATGATGCTAGTGAGATATTACATAATCCTTTGGCATATGAAATTTTTAGTTGTCCTTCACCAAGTGGAATTGTACACCACCTTGTTGTAAAAATTATGATGGTAGAGATGATGCATTGCTTCATCTAAGGAACTTACAACTATATGCTTCACTTATTTTCATGACAATTAGTTACTTGCTAAATTGTTTCCTACAAGCTTGAGTGATCATGCATTTAAATGGTTTTATTTATTACCTCATACTTTTTATCACTCATTTTGGGAAATTAGATAATTCTATCATGAAACATTTCCATTATAATATTGGTCCTAAGACATCTATTACTCAAGTTGTGCAATGAATGAAAAAATAACATAAGCCGATTAAGGATTATATTTTTAGTTTTCATGTTTTGATTCCTAATATGAGTTTTCTTATGGGATGATGATATAAAATGTATATTTATTGATGGATCACATCTACTCTTCTAAGGACAAGGGGTTTGTGAGAATTATTATTCATTTTTTAGATTTATGTGATAGTGTATGTAAATGTGAGTGTGCTTTATTGGAAGATCCTCCTTTATATCATTATATTTCTAGAACTTCCTCTTATACATCATTATCACATTTGGAATGGGAGAAATGAGAATTTACCCAAGGATTATCATGATGCACATACCAAATCAAAGAGATTTAGAGAATTCACCATATTAGTGGAGTTTCCACATGTATTGAAACAAATTTTGGAATATAATCTTATTACTTTACCTTTGATTAATCTACTGGATATGTCTAGGATTGCACCAAACATGGTTAAATACTTTCATTATTATCATTAAATACATGGAAAATCTATAGATATATGCATTGTATTGAAACATAAAAGTCAAGATCTTATAGACAAAGTAATGATACAAGTTGAAGATAATCATATGGACTTGTGTGATGAATATTCTTCTACTAATGAGTATGTTGGTGCTCCAAACTTCATTGTGTAATTCTAGAATACACATATTAAGAGATAACTCTAGGGAAACAAAGTTGGGATAGATAATTAGCTAGGATTCATGATAAAACTATAGTTGGTGAAGACCAATTGGCAAGAGTGGACAACTCTTCTACACTTCTAACTTTTCTAGGCAAAGGGTGTTCCTAGATATTTTAAAGGAAAATTAAAGAGAAATGAAAATAATATAGTTACATGGCTTAGCCATAACCTCTACATAAGGATACCCTAAATATTTCACTAAATAACCTGAGAGCAAAGAAACAAACAAGGTTAGAAACATAAAACAAATGCACAAAACACACAAGTTTATACCTTGCTATTTCTTCCTCGTTCGATAAGGTTGAGGAGATTGCACCCAAGAGCTCCTAGCTTTACCAAAGGTTGAATGTAGAATGTGAATTGCTCCTTGTTCTTCAACACAATATTATAATAAGGATTTGATGGAGATTGGATAGAGATTGGATATGGATAGATAGGCTAGAATAATTTTGGCATGGTAAGGGTATGATGAGAGAAGATGAGAGAAATTTTGGCATAGTGATGATAGGATGAAGAAGTGATCAAAATGGCTTGGGTGAGGGTTCGATTTATAGATTTTTGATAAAAGGATGGAGGGTGAGGATTGAAAGTTTAGATCAATGGCTAGGAATGCTTGAGGATTAGGGTTTAGATTGGAGTTGTAGTCTTGTGACAAATGTCACAAGAGGGTTGGATGAGAGAGATCAAGGGTTAATATTTGGTCAATGAGATTGGATGGATCCCATTATTTGTGAATTTTAAATTCACATTGGGAAGGATGAGGAATGAATAAAAAATTCATTTCCATGGGAAAGTGTGAGGATGGGAATAAAAAATAAATTAAAAATTCATTTTGGGGGAAGAGTTGGATATGACAAGTTAGATGTGAATTTTTAATTCACATGGGGAAGAGTTCCATTCATGGAGAAGAGTTCCATTAATGGAGACTAGGACAAGTGGGAAGGTCAAGGACACATGTACACTTACATGTCTAAGAGGAAGATGTGACCCTTTGAATAAAAAATTGATTTTTATTCAAAGTGTGTGGGAGAATGGGTTAAGCAAGGTTTAATTAAGTGTTTAGCTTAATTAATTTAGGTCCAGGGGATAGGTAGGCTAGGGTAGCTAATTAAATAATTGCTATTTAATCAACTAGGCTAGGTATAGGTTGATTAGTAGGGTAGATTAATCAAATAAGCATGATTTATCCAATTAATAAGGATTAGGGGGATGGACAAATTAACTAAATAAATATTGAGAATATTTATTTAATTAATGAGGGATAGTGTTGTAAGGTATAGTGGTAAATTAAATGAATTAATTGATCACAAAGGATGGATAAATGGTTAAGGGTAGATGATTAGGGATAAATTAATTAAATAAAATAAATTTATTTAATTAATAGGAGGGGGGGTGCCGATGACGGTGTGGTTCAGTGGTTAAGTCGTTCGGTTGTAGTGGCGGCCACTAGAGTTCAAACCCCCACTGGGCCAACGAGATCGCAAGGCTTTATGCCTTCGTTGGGCCAACGAGCTCATGGGTTTGAAGTGTTCTTGCTAGGGGATGAGGTCCGCCATGTTGTGGCCTCACCGGTTCATTGCTCCGGGCAAAAGCATTCGCATGGAGCTGGAGGGTGTTGCACCAGCGTCGCCGGTCATGTTAAAAGTTTACCAGGCACATTTAAAAAAAAATTAATAGCAGGGGTAATTGGTGGTGTAGAGATACAGAAAATTGGTTTGCGGAGCAAGTCAATTTCTATCACGTCTTGTTTTTATGAACAATATGATTATTCTAGTTTAGTGAATAATTATTGTGATTAATTTTACTTTAAGTGATTTTGCATACGTGGAGGTAATTATTATGAGTTATATTGATGAAAATTGGAAATTGTTTTAAATATTGAATATTGATGCAATGATTTGCTTCGGTTGTGTTTTGGAGACACTAACCTATTGACGTCGAGTTGAGTGCAAATGGATGCAGGTACTCGTCGAAGACGAGAGCATGGATGAGGTAGAGATGTTCTAGCCACTTGGCAAGAACTAATGGATGGATTACCCTGATGCAATCACACACATCACATAGTTGCATATGCATTATTGAATGGCTTTGATTGCATTAATGCGTGATTTTAATCATTTTCGAATGCATGATGTGATTACTTTAACCTAATATCTTTTTCAAAATATATTCAAATGATGTATTGTGTGTTAGTTAAATAAATAATAAAATATTGTTTATAAGATGTTTGGAAGACAATATTTGAAATAAATTTAAATAATTATATTATATTAAATATGTGTGTACTTTTGTATTATTTTATTACTTCTTAAATTATCAAAATAATGGTATTTTAGTAAAATAGTTTAAATAACATTAAAAATAGTGTTATTAAATTTAGATGAGTAAACAAAAGAATTAAATTTATTACTATCAACCTATGCGACAATAAGTTACAAAAGAAGAGATTTCTTTTATTGTTTTAAATAGCTTTCTTCTCAAATTCTATTGGTGGGAATATCATGCAAACTGAAATATAACTTCAGTTTTTAAAACCTAAAATTTGGATCGCTAAAAATAAGTGTGGGAGAAATTTAATAAAGGGAGATCAAATTGCAAAAAGGGACACCCACGATTGGAGAGGAGGCAAATTGATTTCTTGAGTGATAGGAAGGAGGACAGGAAGGCAGTGACTACAAACTATAAATTCTTTATCATTTGACTGCTATCACCAGGTTTTCTTCGATATTTCTTTTCTTGCATTTAAATAAACTTGGCTGTATCTATTATGAGGTCATTTTATCTGCTTGATTTAGAGGGTGACTATATGTGTTGGGTTGATCCATGCTGAGACTGGCCATGCATATTTTTGGGTTGTTTCTTCTTTTTTTTCCTAGACGCCGCTCCTTTCTTCCTAGATGTTTGTCTTGGTCGACTGCATTTTCTTGGTTGCCTGAGTCTTTTGCTGGGTGATGCCTTCATGCTGGCCATCGTGCCTTTGTTTGGCAGTTAAAATCTCCCTGGTCGATCCTATGCTGAATAAAATTGACCCAATCTAGTTTGCTGTCACAGATTTATATCCTGGCTAAAATGTGACTGATAATCATATTTTTTCTTCATTGTTTAAAACTACCTGAAACTTAGTATTATCCTCAAAATTATATGGCTGATTAGAAACTATTAAAACCCTTGCCAAATTCTCTAGATGGCTGCTAAATCAATTCCTGTTAGACAATATTATGACTGTAATATTATTTTTATATGCTGGCTAAAATGAATTATGTAGAAAATTGACCTATCTATGTTGAAAATCAAACTCACAGCAAGTAGTTTAAACTATATTTTGTTGTTATGAATTTCTATTACAAAATAGTGCTAAAAACTTTATTAGTGAATGACTTTTGGAAGATTGAAAACCTCTATTTTGGCTTTATGTATTTCTGCCACAGTTCTTGTCACCATAGCGACAGGGAGGTTTTGGAAAGATATATGTGCTTACAAACTGCATGCATAAATAGACTAGTTTTCTGTCACCAGAATGATAATAAGTTAGGAAACCTAAGAATGAGGTTTTTTATAGAGTATTTATGATAGAAAACCATATTAAATAGTATTTCTATTCTTTTTCCTTGTTTTTTTAACTGCAATAGTTCCTGTCGCAGATGTGTCAGGAAGACTGTTTGACTGTTTTTAGGTTTCTTGTCATAGTTTTGACAATAAGTTCTTTTGGTTGAATCGTGAACCTTTTATTTAAAAATTAGATAAATGAATTGAAATAGTACCTATCTTTGATTGTTGAAAGCAATTTGCTTGAATATTTATTAGGTAATATGATTGAAATATGGATTTGAGGTTTATGTAAATTAAAAGAAACTTTTAGACTATTATTGGAACCTCCTGTCACAGAAATGACAGTAAGGTAATTAATGTTTAGAATGATTGTTATTGATGACATGGTGACTGAATTTCAAGATTAGAAACTATATTAAATTGATGACATTATGATTTCAATTGTATGATTGAACAATGATTCCATGCTTGAAAGTATATATGTATTTTGTTTCATAATTTGATATTTGGGAAAAAGGGAAATTGGATTGATTGAAAACTTGTACTTTTGATTCTTTACTTATTTTTCTTGCTTCTTGGGGAAAGAAGTAGTTTCTACATAGGAATGTATTGGGTTACTTTTGGGATGGCGATGCCGAATGTGGGTATATCAGAGACGACTTTTCCTCTTTTCTTGAATTGACCAATTTACTTGAAATGATTAGATCTAATCAGAATAACATTGAAATAGATGTTTATTATCTAGCAAACATATTTATTAATATCTCTGCCACATCCTGTTGTGAGACAATTTGCTTTTCATTACTTAGAATTGCACATTCAGACATCAGGGTTGCATTAGATGTTCCCTCCTTCAGTTGTTACCACGTAGCTAGACATTTCGTGCAAGGCTGGGTTTCCTTCATTTTAGGAAGGGCTAGGTTGATTCAGATTTGGAGTTTGATAATGATGTTGGAGGATTTTGATAATGATGTGGATAGTTGTGGTTGGGCTTTTGGATGCAGGGATTGATGGAGGATGAAGGAGACTAGGTCCTTAACCAAGGTTTGATTTGCAAAGGATGATTTGTTGATTAAGGATTAGGGATTGGAATGTTTGATTGGAGTGGATAATGGATGAGGGATGATTGATGTTGGATTTGATTTTAGATTTGGATTGATGTTATGATTTTGACTTAGGGTTGATTTTGGATGAGGATTTGGAAAATGTTGGTCAAATGGATGAGGGAATGGGATTAAGATGATGATAATGATTTGGATTAAGAATGATGATGATGATTATGACCAAGGATGAAGTGAATTACGATGAATTTGATTAAGCTCAAATAAAGGGATTGGATAAGCTCAATTGATGGGGTTTGATAAATGGGGGTGGTTTAGCGTTGTTGGGAGAAAAACCTGACCTGAATTGAGGGGGGGTGTGGGGGGCCAGACATGACCCCCCATTGACAGGGGTTCGGGGGCATAGCCCCCGACTGGAAATTTTTTGAAAAATGGGCTTATAAAATTGATGTTTTTGATGGGAAAATTTGATTTTTGGACATGGATGAAGAAGGCGCTAAAACAGATGGAAATGACACTAAAATAGAGAGGAATGGTGCTAATAGATAGGTAGATGGCACTACAGGATGAATAGATGGCTCTAAACAGAGGAAAGAAGGTGCTAAATGGGTGGTCCAATGTTGAATGTTGTTGGATTTGATTGGGAATTTAGATTTTTTGATGGTTTGAGCTCTTGGCAAGAGATAACTCAAATAAGAAAGCACAATGGCCAAAGGTTTTATTGTGAAAATGTAGAAATTTATCAAACACTTGTACAACCTAAGGTGAGGAAAGGACAATACTTGTTGAGTTCCCACTTGGATTTCTCCAACTGCACTTACTTAAAGTAGATAACTTAGAAGCTTGGTGACACTATTTCCCCCTTACATGACACTCACTTCTCAGGTACACCAAGCTTCGAATCTCAAAAGATGCGTAGATCTCAAGAAATTTTGTTATTTCTACTTTAAATTGCGAGAACGTGGGATGACTTCAGAGGTTCGACCTCCTGTGCCAACAAGTAGAAGGTTTTTTGGCTACTAAAACAAATGGTGTTTAGTGGGGGAACATTTGGGGACTTGACGCTCATTCATGCTACAATGACCCACTTAAGAGCCTATCCCAACCACTTACATCAATCCTTTTGCAAGGAGAGAATGGGGTTGACGTATCACACACACAAGTGTGTGGATACTGGGGAACTGTTGGAATGAGAATATGTCTCCAAGAAGCTTCAGCTTTCACCTAGGCCTTTTATATAGCGGACTGAATGGAAAGCACCACTTGGGGTCGCCAATGAGTTCTCCTTGCGAATGTGTCTCAAGAGTAGGCTGACTCCTAAAAAGAAAAAGAGAGTAGAACCATTTCTCTTCACCCAAGATCCTTTTGAAGGTGAGGGTCCAGAGGATACTTTGATTCTATCCCTTGGGTTTAACACAAATGTGCAAGTGCACAAGACACATCAAACAAAGCTATGTTCTTTTTAAGCACCAAGATCAAATGTTCCTAGATTTGTGCAAACAAAGTTTATTTTAATGCACCAAAAGGAAATATGTCTAAGCTTTCAAAACCCTGCAAAAACTATTAGTAGTTTTGATTTTAGTCTTGGACAAACATTTTTTGATACCTGCAAAGATAAGTTAGATTCCTGTACAAATTTAGAGAAGATGATATCGAAAAAGGCACCAAAATAGAGATAAATGGCGTTACAATTCAGTTAGATGGTGCCAAAATAGAGATAAATGGCGTTACAATTTAGTTAGATGGAACCAAAACATAAGATATTGTCAAAATTTGGAAGATGGTGCCAAAACAGAAGATGGTGCTAGAGGTTTGGCAAATAGCGCCAAAATAGAGAATGGCGCCAAACCAGGAGATGGCGCCAAAATAGAGGATGGTGCCAAACTATGTTAATATGGCACTAAAATGTCACAGTGCTTCAAAAACATGCATTCCTAGATAAATTTTGACATTATAATCCCTTGTTTCTGTGTTAGTCTGATAAAAACAAAGAGGAGAAAAGCTAAAAATCCACCAAAAACCTCTAAAAAGCTATTAACAACAACTTTCAAGCACAAAGATTTAGTATGATGTCGCAGAGAGATGGTGCCAAAATAGAGCCAAATAGCACCATAGGATGATGAAATGGCACCATAGAAATTGAAAATAGCACCAAACAGTGAGCTTTTGGTGCCAGAACCTGCGAAAGACATCTTTTTCACAAGAAAACTCACACAAAATTAGTTTTTAAGGACCATGGGGTCCCACCGAGCATGTCAAATGAGAGCAAAGAAAACAAACAAGGTTAGAAACATAAAACAAATGCACAAAACACACAAGTTTATACCTTTCTATTTCTTCCTCCTTCGATAAGGTTGAGGAGCTTGCACCCAAGAGCTCCTAGCTTTACCCAATGTTGAATGTAGAATGTGGATTGCTCCTTATTCTTCAACACAATATGATGATGAGGATTTGATGGAGATTGGATAGAGATTGGATATGGATAGATAGGCTAAAATAATTTTGGCATGGTAAGGGTATGATGAGAGAAGATGAGAGAAATTTTGGCATAGTGATTATAGGATGAAGAAGTGATCAAAATGGCTTGGGTGAGGGTTTTATTTATAAATTTTTGATAAAAGGATGGGGGGTGAGGATTGAAAGTTTAGATCAATGGCTAGGAATGATTGAGGATTAGGGTTTGGATTGGAGTTGTCTTGTGACAAGTGTCACAAGAGGGTTGGATGAGAGAGATCAAGGGTTAATATTTGGTCAATAAGATTGGATGGCTCCCATTATTTGTGAATTTTAAATTCACATTGGGAAGGATGAGGAATGAATAAAAAATTTATTTCCATGGGTGAGTGTGAGGATGGGAATAAAAAATAAATTAAAAATTCATTTTAGGGGAAGAGTTGGATATGACAAGTTATATGTGAATTTTTAATTCACATGGGGAAGAGTTCCATTCACATGGGGAAGAGTTCCATTCACATGGGGAAGAGTTCCATTAATGGAGACTAGGACAAGTGGGAAGGTCAAGGACACATGTACACTTACATGTGTAAGAGGAAGATGTGACCCTTTGAATAAAAAAAATAATTTTTATTCAAAGTGTGTGGGAGAATGGGTTAAGCAAGGTTTAATTAAGTGTTTAGCTTAATTAATTTAGGTCTAGGGGATAGGTAGGCTAGGGTAGCTAATTAAATAATTGCTATTTAATCAACTAAACATGATTTATCCAATTAATAAGGATTAAGGGGATGGACAAATTAACTAAATAAATATTGAGAATATTTATTTAATTAATGAGGGATATTGTTGTAAGGTATAGTGATAAATTAAATGAATTAATTGATCACAAAAGATGGATAAATGGTTAAGGGTAGATGATTAGGGATAAATTAATTAAATAAAATAAATTTATTTAATTAATAGGAGGGGTAATTGGTGGTGTAGAGATACAGGAAATTCGTTTGTGGAGCAAGTCAATTTCAGGTGTCTACATAACCTTATACTATCTTACCAATCTTTTAGACAATAGATATCTAAATAAAAAATTATAATCAAGTTACAATGCAACTAAAATGAAAAACCAAGTTAATATCACCAAACATAATATCATTTACAAGTCCCTACTTCATGTGTAACCTGTGAAAACATAGGATGCACATAACTCTCTAAAAATAAGTAATAAATGAGAGCTCTTAAAATATCTAACAAAGGTAAGTACTAATGAGCTTATGTAAATTGGTAGGACATAATTTAAAATAAGTTACAAAGAATAGACCATGTTTATTTATTTTAAAGCATGATAAGTTACCAAAATAAGACCATTGTCTTAATCCATTGGTGACAAAGTCAAGACCTACAAAAATGCACACATTTTTTTGTAAATCTAACCTAAGAGATAAATATGAATAAACTTAGAATAGAGAACTAAAACTACATTAAGATCCCATCAATCTAGCTATAATTTCACTTAAATACAATTCCCAAAATCAAGAATTTCAGATGATAGAAACTAGACTTAATAGGATTGGTCTAGTTATGTGGAACCCAATAATTTTTTAAGATGGTTATTGTTGTTTAATAAACTTAGTAATAGTGTCAATTCTATCATTTATGAGTCTAAATATTCTTTAGTGTGTGGTATCCTTGAGTCTATTATTCATTTATTTTTGGAGTGTCCTTTTTAAAATACATTTAGATTTTTTTCTAGCCTCATGGTGTTCTCATATTGGTAATCGTTGTATTAGTTGACTCTATATCCTTTTTGATTTTATTCATTACTCTTCTCCTCTTTGTAAATTTTTAAATAAATTATGGCTTGTGACTTTCTCTAAAATTCTTTGGTTCTTTTCTATTGCTAGAAACAATGATATTTTCCAAAGTTGTAGAAGATTGTTTACTAATTTCTCTTGTGAAGTCACCTTGTCTATTGCAGAAAAAAAAATTCCATGTAAGTGCATATGCAAGAGGATGATTTCAAAAAGTTTCTACATGGTAGTACATATTTTCCTACTTCTCAAGACTTAGGTGGGGCTCTATCTCTCACAAGATTTTCTATGATAATGAAGGCATGCTGATTCAAAGCAACATTGAGGTTATTAATGATAAGGTACTTAAGAATGTTTCTCCTCCTACTAGTTCTATGGTCGTTGCTAGTAAGGCTATTAGTTCCATATCTCCTAATGGTTTTTGAAAGAAAGAATTTATTCTTGGGGATCTTGTTGGTGCTTCTAGTATGGGTTTTGAACCTAATGGTGTTACCAATAAAATTAGTGATCTTGGTGTTGCTGCTAATAAGGATATGGGTCAAGATGTTGATCTTTCTATTTATGTACTTACTACTATTAGTTCCTCTTCCAATTCTAATAGTGATATTACTTCTCCATACCTTTCTATTATAATTGGATGTAACCTAGATTATTGGGTCCAAAAATACATTAATTTCAAAGTGTAGTCCTGGAAAAGTAAGATTGAATGATTTTGAGTGCATGGATAAGAAATTCATTAAAAAGGATAATAATTTTTGTTGTTGTATGGATTGGTGTGATGGTCATAATAATATCCTAATGTAGAAATATCATATATGGTGGTGACTTTTAAATTTTTTCTGATATGGATGGTTCCTTTTATATTGGTGGTTTTGTTGGTGCATGGTCTTTCGGAATTCATGTTTAGATTTTTTTTTTCTACTAGATTTTGGTGTTTCTTCCATGATACTTGATGATTTTGACTATGTTTTATGTTGAATGTTGCCTCTTAGTACTTGTGATGTTCAAAGTGGGATATATGTGAATTGGCTATTAAGATATTTTTTGCTTCTTGGTTATATGAGAAATATTTTATATGGTTTTCTTTCATCCTCTTGATGGATAAATGGAAGCCTTTACTTTGATGGTACAATGATATTGGAAGTAGTTGGGATTCTTGCTAGATAGTTTCCTTCTATGTTATCTCCCTCTTGTCCTAAATTATGTATTTCTTATTGTTAGTCTTGGTTTCTTGTTGATTCTCACATGAGATATATTTGTAAACTATTTTCTAATATTTAAAGATAATATCTTACATATGTTGCAACAAAATACTGATATGTAATGAACTTACAATGTACAACAAACTAAACATACAAAAATATGCAAAAATGAGAGAAACATAATACTTTTATTACCTTCATAGTGCCACTTTGAGAGGGCAACCTCCCAATAGAAAATACACCAATTACAAATATCCAAGATCCATGTGGGATTATTACTTTATGCTAACTAACTAGTGGGATGAATTACAAAGAATATTCATCCACCTTTATTTAATATTGCCTATGGATGAATTAAAAAGCATATGTGCCCTACTACTAGTAACTACTAAATATAAGAATGGGTTTCATAACATTGCCTCCCCCTTCAAAACACTTTGTCCTTCAAGATTGAGATGAGGAAACTTGGAGAGATTGTAGGAAGGTTCCCATGTGGTATCTTTAGGTTGTAAACCCTTTCATTGTACTAAGAATTCCTTAATAGAATGATTGTTCAAAGGTGCTTGGTGCATTTTTCCAATATAACCTCAAGTTCTAAAATATGGATCCCTCCTCATATAATGTAGGAAGCTATGTTGGAATTCATACAACAATCCCAATCACTTTCTTGAGACAAGAGACATGAAACATTGGGTGGATCTTAGAGGAAGGTGGGAGTGTCAAACTATATACCACCTCACTAATGCATTGGAGCACTTGATAAGGACCATAAATTTGGGACCCAACTTATGACCATGCTTGTCCCATAATGAAAGCTACTTGTAGGGATAGAGGCATACAAAAATCTAATCACTAATGTTAAAGGTACACTCTATCTGATGCTAATCCACCTTTTATTTCATACAATATTGGGCTAGTGCTAGATTAGCATTAAGGAGTTGAGATATGTCCTCACATTTTTCTAAAGTATTATCAACTACTTCAACCTTTGAAGAACCTAACACATAAGTACACAAGGAGGATGAGGAGTACCATAGAGCACCTCATAAGGATTTTTTTGGAAGCACTATGATAATTGGTATTAAACCACCACATAGCCAAAGGTAACTACCAAGGCTATTATCCTTGTTTCTTAAAAAAAAAATTTAATTAAGACTCAAGGCATTTTTTAGCAATCTCAATTTGACCATCAGTCTGAGGTTAATTAGTCAAACATATGTTTAAATCAGTGCCTTGCAATTTAAGCAAATCTTTCTAGAATTTGATAGTAAAATCTAGATCACAATCACTAACAATAGAGTGAGGCATCCCATGGAATTTTAATATGAAATCTAAGAAGTGTTGAGCAACCATATTTGTAATGCAGAGAAATTGGCATATTTGGCCAAGTTGTTGACTACAACCAAAATGACCTATTTACCACCTAATAATGGAAGCCCCACAATGTAATCCATAGAAATATTAGTCCAAGATGTATCTAGAATAGGAAGTGGTTGCAAAAATATTGGGGCTTTGGGAGTTTCCCCTTTATTCCTTTGGTGCACATCACAATCAACTAAAAATACCTTAACATCCTACTTAAGGCCATCCAAAAAGAAATATTTCTTCACTCACTCCTAGGTATTCAAGAAACTAGAGTGACCTATAGTAGGGGAGGAGTGAAATTCCATTAGTAACTAAGGATTGAGTAGAGTGTTTATAAGTACAAATAAAATCAGTCTAGATAGGTGAGGACTTGTCCTATCTAGTGAAACCCCAATACAAACTATGGATCATATTTGTTGATGGTGTTTTTAGCACACAACAATGTAAGTGAAATAAAGACTATCTCACCTCTCTTGAAAAGTATCTTACCCTAGGTAAGACTACTCCAAGGATTCTACAACCAGGTCTTAGCTCGCGGGAATAACTTAGTTGGTATGTCTAGCTATGCCAATGAAGGAGACTTACATGAAATGATAGGGTTTATAAAAGATAACATCAATGCTAGTGCAGAAACCCTATGATACTTTTAGTAGATTTGAGATTTGATTGCTGCTATGAAACCTAAATCTAACAACTTGTTTGTAAAGAAAATGTAAAAGATGAATGGTTAAGAGAAATCCTAGGTGACAATCACAATATCAGAGAACGTAGTGGGTAGACAAATACTTATTCATTAAAAACTTTCTATTTTACTATGTTACAAAACCATAATGCTATAGAAAATGATGCTATCTTCGAAGGAGGCTGATTATTTTCATATCACATTCATTCATTAAATACCCAAATTATGGCATGATCTAACTTATGAAATGCAATTGAATTATGCTCAATTTGGTGGCCCAGGCTAATTATACACAACTACTTATAATCAGCAAGAAACTAATAGTATGGACCTCAGCATTCATAAAGTACTCTTCAAACCATGAAAACCAAATTGATAACATAAATAGACAAATTATCAGGAAAATTGTAGAAACTTGCTTTGTATTAATCTCAAATGGCAGAGTGTCAACAATTTGGCATCAATAATCTGTTACAATGAGAGAAATGGTAGCCCTTTACACAAAGGAGGCTCCATAGTAAGTTTTTGAATGAATGGTGGAGATTAACTCAACACTGATGGTCTAGATTACATGGCATTTAATGTAATACAACAACTAATTGCATTTTTGTATTAGCATTTGTCTTGTAGGAAAAAGATAAAATACAGCTCCCAAATACATTGAATCTAGACAAATTGAATACCCATAAAGCTATACATAGGGAAAAGTTAATTTCCAAGACATAATAAAGACAAAATAAGGTCACATGACCCTCCAAATATAGAATTAATTACAAATGATAGGATTTACATGTGACTTTAAGTATTCTATTACTCATCTTCACCCAAATCGATTTTGTCTTCTTCTGCTTTCTTGTTGATGTATGCTACTAATATTGACAAGGCTGGGTTGATATCTATTGGGTCTCGGTCCTTGACGTAATCTGCTCTAAATCTCAAGCTGTCAATCTCTGTGGAAAATTTGCAATATACGACCTCCCTTGATTTTCTACCCCTTTTGAATGCCAAAAAAGTAGTTTGAAGATCACTAACTTTCTCAAGCTTTTCAATCATATTCAATGGTGAATCTACGTGAATAACTTGATATAATTTATCTTTACATTGTTGTTCATTGATTGGAGCCAAGTCATTAAGACCAATATTTATGCAATCCCTCAATGTATCATTTATTTCATATATCACCTCCATTATTTTGCTCTTTGTTGTTTCAAAGGAATCTTTCACCTTATCAAAAATGTCTTTCCTCAATTTCATCTATTCATGCCATTCCTCAGGTTTTTTGAGCCTATCCTTTGTCAAAATATTTTCTGCCAGAAGAACCTCCTTAGAAAGTCTCCTCATGGCCTATATTCTTGGGAACATATGGGAATAATAGTCTTCATATGGTTCACATTCATCATGCAAATCTTCCCATTCTTCTTTCAAAATACAAAAATCTTTGTGTAATAGAGATGCAAAGGCTATCACCTCACAACCTTCGTCGTACACCTTATTAAACCACTATTGCATAGCCACAGCAGTTGTTTTGATGTCATCAAATTTGGCTAATTCCTCTTTTGAAAGCAGGGCAGGAGCTACTTCTGGTTCCTTGTCTGAATTCATTGGTTTCATTCAAAACTTAATGCACGCCTAAAGCTCTTCATTTTGCTATTTTAACTGTTGCTTTGTCATTTCATCTTTGTTTAATTGATCCAAAATTGTAGATACTATCCCCTTAAATTCATCTATCTTTTGACCTCTAGTGGTTGGTCCCGGATTGACAGTAGTAATTGTATAATCTTTAGCCCTCACATCACCTTTGTTTGCCTTTGTAGGTGGGATAGCTATCTCTGTAATCCTAGCCCTTGTTGCATCCTTATGGATTCTTGACTAAATATTAGCCCTTTTTTACTTCTTGGGTTTCTATACTCTGGCCAAGAGTGTATCTAAGTCAAGTTTCATTATTTCACCTTGTGGGGCCTTATTTTCTAACCTCTACTGCAGCCAATCTGGTACTGAGGAGGAGGAATCCTTAGGAGTGTCAATGTGATTGTCTCCTTTATTAAGTGGTTCATCATGAATTTCCAACTCATTTTTGATTATTTTATCTCTATCATCCCCTTCATCATCTGACTGCTCAATGTTTTGCAAATTTTCTAATATATTCTATTGAGTCATTCCCAAAATTGTGTTTGTTGTGTTCTTCTCCACTGGGTTGTCTGACACTTCAATCACTTCAATGTTTGTAGAGTCTAGAATGAGATCTTTAGTCATTTATGTGGTTGCCCCCTTTTCTTGGGATTCTAATTCTATACATAATTTCTCAATACCTGGCAATTGCGGGACAACCAAAGGGGTAGACTCCGGGGAAACAATAATTGAATTTGCCAAAGAATTATTTATTGTAGATAAGGAATGAGTAGCTATGGGAGGGAAATAAGCATGAGACAAATTAACAAATCAAGCAAATCCTAGTGAGGGTGGTATGGAAGGGGTAGAAAACATGGAAGAGATAGTAACGGGTGAAGAAAGACTAAGTGATGGGAGAGAGAAGGAAGGTGCTAAGATTGTGGAAATGGGTGGTAATAAGATTTGAGTGGAGAGGGAAATAGGTGAAACAAAAGGCAAGGACATGGTAGAAATGGAAAGTGATGAGGTAATTGGAGGAATGATGGTAGAAAAAGTAGGTGAAGAGTAGGTATTAGGCGTGCTTGCACTTGGTACTATTGAAGATGATGCTGTTGTAGCTGAAGTAGAAGGGGCAGAAGATTTAATATCTTGTGCAGTAGGGGAAGTAGAGGTTGCACTTGCTAAAGATGGGGAAATTACAGGGACAACTGTGGTGTTGGTAGAGGTGGTAGTGGATGCACCTGCTACCTGGGCCTTTGGCTTCTTAACCTTTAAACTCTCTCCTTTGACACTTGGTATATCTTTCCTTTTTTTTTTCTCTAGTCCTCGTGGCAAGAGGAGGATCCTTTTTTTGTGTCTTAGGAGCAATCTTCTTATCTTTCCCTTTCTCTGCCAATGGAACATGCTCCTCACTATCTGTATATTTTTCTATTGTCTGCTCTTCAACATTTACCACCTCCAAAGTCTGGTCTTCTTCATCATCTGACTCTTTGTCTGAATCTTCATCTGTATATATCAATGCAACTCCTGCCTGTGTCAACACTGCAACTTGGCTTCTAACCCAAATTTTTCTAAGTTTTATGGGGTTCCTCATTGCCTCTTCTAATGAACTCTCCTCTGCATTGGTCCAGTTTGGAGGAGGGATTGGCTGACTGAGCAATGCTTCACATGGTCCTCTTTGAACTACATTACCATCTTCCACTATCTGGTCAGGGACTTGTATGATACAAAATCTCTTTATGTGATCCAGGGACATATGAGAGTAATTTCTTCCTATCACCTTATAGTCATCCACACAATTTGACCAAAAGTCTTCCAGATGATCCCGATAGAATAATTTCTTACTTACATATTTCTCCATAGTCTCATGTGGATCAAAGTGTTTCCTCTTTATATATAGATGGAGATTTAGTAGCTACAATTCTTTCTCTAAGTGTTCTACTGCTCCTAAGGTTTTGTAGGAAATGTGGACCTTACCTAGTAGAATTGGGAACTTAATCTTAACCCTATGCAAGTGTTTCAGCCTCTCTACACATGTGAGGATTTTCCTTGTTAGCTCAAGAACCACCACCTTGTCAATTGGATACTAAGGTAATCTATATGGTGCCCCTATAAAGCCTTGGATTCTTAAGTAGGTAAACTTTTGAAACTGCAAATACCATCTCCCATATTGTTGTACAACATTCATGGCTTCGAGAGTTATTCTCAATCCAATGCTATCTTGGAGAAGCCTAGTGATATATATAGTGAATGCATCATTTACTCTCTTATAATGAATCAATGATTGAAAGATTATCAGTTGGGGATAGCATTCATAAACCTTCAATTATTGATCTCCATTCCCAACTTCTCCTATCTTAGATAGTCTAGGATATTTTGTTCATCTAGCCAAGGCATAGACAACATAGGAAGTCTGCCTAAAGGTTTCTTTTGTCTTGAAGTTCAAAAAGGCCTCATGCATATTGTCACTGAGGATTTGGGCCCAATGAAGCTTCTTATCTCCATGTATTATCTCCTAAATAAGGGCAAACATCCATTCTTCAAAGGTGGAGGCAGAAGGGAGTCCATAAATTATGCTCAACAATGTTACCAAGTCCCCAATTTCATCATGAAAGTCACTCCTAAATAGTGTGTGAGGTAGCTTGATTAAAGTGGACCTTTTGTGCTTCATCCAGCTTTCATTGATCTATTTCTTGCACTTCTCCACATCTTTCTTGTACGTGTCTTCTGCATCTTTCTTATCTGGGATTGAGAGCACTGGAAAGACAAGTATTCCAAAATTTTTTCCAAGGGATAGTGAGCTCAAATCTGCCAAAATTTGCCCATTTGAGGTCTAAATACTTCTATTCAATGGATTATATCTTTCTGCACATGTTACAATGAGCTTAGGGCACTGTGCAGAAGTAGGAAAAGTAGCAGCCTCTACGATGCCGTTGTCTCTGACCTTCTTGGCTAGAGGAGTGGGGTTTGGCCCAAACACCCTGAGCCTGAAATCCTCTAGGTCTATGTGTTCTAGTTCGATATCTCCTATGTTCTTCCATGCAGATGTGATCTTGGTCTTGGGAGGGATTCCTTTGAACTTATACTTCATTGTGTTAGCTCAGGCAGACATCTATCCTGCAGGACATGACCTAATGAGTAAAGGTTGTAACAGAGTTGTCCTAGATGTCCTTAGTTCTAAGTTTGAGTGAATGGTTACCATTTTAATTCCTTAGCCAAGTTTTCTCATAAAGAACCTACAAAGTCCTCTCTATAATGCATAAGTTTGAAATTTGCATGCTAACTTACTCTATAACATCCATTACATAAGTTATGTAAAGAAAGAAATGAAAATAACATTTTAAACAAAATCCTACTTAACTCATGAAATAAATGCTCATTTTTTGAAAATTCAATCCAAAACATGCAAATCCTCTTTATTTTACCTTTGAATTGATTAACTCATCAAAACAGACCTTTTCCCTTTTGAAAATTTTGAAAGAATCGTGCTCTGAGGGTGTTTTATGCTGATTTGGACCCTTACTGAATAAAGTGCTAAATTTGGTCTCTATCGACCTAGCACTAAATTCAGGGTCTACTGACTTAAGGCAAGAGGGGTGGTTCTTAGCACTAATCAACAATGATGGATTTAAGCCCATGATGTACAAAATGAATAACCATAGGCTTAAGCACTAATTTTAGTCGATACCGACTCGCATGGATTTTGGGGATTATTGACCAAAGTCGGTCAAGGTTGAACTTAGCGCAAGTTGATCAGAAGTGATTTCAGTGCCAAAGGTATGAGGGCATGCTGGCGGGGAACTTCACCGAAGGTGACTTGTGCTAGTTTGAGGAGCTAGTACATAAGGTCAATGAAGGCCATTTTTAGCGCAGGTTGATCGGATACGTTTTCGGTGCAAAGGCTAAGTTCTAGTTTGGCGTGAATTTGCAAGGGTCTGACCAACGTGGTTTTCAAAGGTCACTGACTAAAAGTAGTAGGAATGACATTTGACACAAGTCCGCAGGGAAGATTTTTACCGCAAAGATGATGATCGGGTTTTTAACGCAATGAGTATGGTAAGAGGGCTTGTGTGGTTTCACGATGGTACTGACTTTGTGCGAGATTTGACGGGTATAGCCTTAAGTCAATAGAAGCTAGATTTAGCGCTAGTCGACATGGATCACTTTCCATGCAAAGGGTTGTGTCTTTGAATTAGCACAGAATTTTGAGGGTCCTGACCAGCGAGATTTTAGAAGGCAATTGGAAAAGTCAGGGACAATGATTTTCAACGCAAGTCAGGCATTTTTCTAGTGCTAAGGTGGTGACGTCATCTTTTGTAGGGTTATACATATTTTTTAACCTATGTCCCTTTTTGACTAAGGGGAATTCACCGGATCCTTAATGTTCACCTAGTTTGTCTCGAAGGATCATTATACGCAGCCATCTTAGGGTTTTAATTGGGAAATTTCAAGGAAATAGGTTTAAATGATTTGACCAAGGGTTGACCTAAGACCATATGAATAACACAGTGACTTGCTACTTGATCCAAACTTTCCAAAGGCAGATAACAAATTCAAAGGACCTAGCTGAAATTCAAAATAAAACTTTAACGCAAATCCTTTGCAAGATTGTCGTGCTACTTAAAACCTTAAGTTGTGTTAAAAGTATTCAAAATAAAGTTTGAGAGCACCGACCTGTGACTGGAATGACAATGGGGGGACACGTTTGCTACCACTAGATTGAGCTCCTAATCACGCTCAAAATGTCATTGAGGTAGCCTTAAGCTTGATTACAGAGCTTTTATTGATTGTAGATGTTTAAGTGAGATTAAAAAACTTCTACAAAACCTTTTATTTCAATATGATTTTCTTCCATTAATGCCGAGTACCTTACAACAGCTTAGCACACAATAGGCCCAATGGAGTTTTTCTTTTCGTTGACTTGGTGGGGATTTGGGGGTCAATGGATCTTGCTTGGTATTTACCTTCTACTGACTTAGAGCAACTTTTAGGCTCCTCCGATAAAAGGCAGTGAAACACAATTTCAGCACGGGTCGGCAGTGGCAAGTCTTAGCGCAAGTCAGTGAAGTGTGACTTTAGCGCTTTGTGCAGTAGGTTTTTTTTTAGCGCAAAGTCGGTGATAAGAGGTTCTAGCGCAGAGGAAGCAAGATGTAGATTTAGTGCCAAGTTAGTAATATGAAGTTCTAGTGCTAAGGTATGTAGTGCAAGCTTTTAGTGCAAATGACCTATTGGACTTTGAGTTTTTGATGACAAAATGACACTTCACTTAATTATTTGAAAACCTACGTAACCCAAATACTCTCCATCAAGCTGAATTGTAACTTTAATTCCTAGATGGATTATTTGACAATGTGAATTGAACTCCTTAGGACCAATAGAAACTAAGCCAAAATAGAAAGAAAAGGGGGTCCCCATTCACTAAATGGGGCGTGTGTGCAAGGAACAACAAATGGCGACTCTACCAGGAATTGCTCTAGAGCATTTTAATGATAAGCTTTTAGTTTCAAACCTAGAATCTTTGTGTTTCCCACATTTTAAACAAGAAAACATGATACCATATCATAGAAGCAGAAATCAATAGCATAGTGCAGCCATCCATATCCTAAAAACCTAAGTGTGTGGAATTGCATTGATTCCCATCCCTTAGCCACTAAGATCATCCAAGATCCTTCGCATTTAGCTATGTAAGTTGACACACATCTCATCCACCTTGACATTGCCCCGCTGCTAGTCAGGCATCTATAGCCCTGATAGAGTTGTCTTGTAAACTCATCAGCTCAACTGAGTTGCAGTGTGTGCCAAGTGAAATTGATCTTCATTTTTTTTAATTTGAACTTTATTGCTGGTAGAGTACAATGGAGTACCACTTACCCTTCCAATTTTGATGATAAAATTCACAATGGTGGAAAAGATGAGGCCTTTAGATTTTTCACTTAATACGATATCACCCAGAATCCTTTAGCTGCTTCAGGATCATTAAAAGTGTAAGAGATATATGGCTAGAAAATACGTCAAGTGCACCAACTAATGACTCATTTCCCATGAATAGACATCATACCATCCGGGAATAACTATGGAACCCACAAGAAGACCTATGTAGAAATCTGTATCTTCTCAAAGAGATACTCTAGATTACTTTGCCCAACAAAGGACCATTTGTAGGTCTGCAGAATTGCCACCATGAGAAAAACAACTAACCTAAGAAAAAGAAAACACCTAACAACTATGGAAAATAAAAGCAGAAAGTAGAAATTAACCTAACAACAACCTAATCTAATCAAAGCAGACAATCAACCTAACTATGTACACTAAAAGAAGGAAAAGATGCCTCCTAGGCCTAGAAGTAGTGCTTTAGAAACTTCCCATTGAGAGGCAATGGGAGTTCTTCACTAGTGAGGCTCTTCAGTCGATACGTGTTGTCTCCAAGGATCTCATAAATTTGATAAGGACCTAGCCAAAGATTGTCAAATTTACCGTGTTCACCTTTCCTCTCATGGGCTTTGTCCCAATACAAGAGTAAGTCTGAAATGCGGAAGGCCTTGATTTTAGCCCTCTTATCAAACCATTGTTTCACTACACCTTGGTGTTTGGCAAAGTTTTCAAGTGCAGTGTCTCATTTTTCTTCTAGGTGTAGTAATTGGGTCAAGCGGGATGACATCTAATCGTTTGGTTCAAGCTAGTCTTGCATGAATTGCAGCACAAGAATTCTCAGATGGATAGGAAAGATAGGCTCAATACCATAGACTAAGTGATAAGGCAACATTCCTAATGTAGCTTTGTGTCTGACCCTATTTGCCCATAAAGAAAACCTAAGCTAAGTATGACAATCTCTGGGATTCTTATCAAGCAAATTTTTGACAACCTTGAGCATGTTTTTGTTTGTTGATTCAGCCACTCCATTTCCTTGGGGGTAATAATTAGATGAAAATTTTAAAACAATCCCATAATCAAATGCCCAATTTGAAAAGCGTAATGAAGAAAATGTAGGGCCGTTATCACATACCAGAGAGAAAGGACAACCAAACCTTGTGATGATGTGTTTTTTAATGAATTCAATCACTACCTCAGTGGTGCATTGCTTACATGTGAGAGCCTCTAACCATCTGCTATAGTAGTCAGTAGTAGTTAGAATGTACCTATGGCTCGTAGAAGAGAGTGGGTTGATCATACCAAAGAAGTCTAGGCCCCATTACACAAATGGTCATAGTTCCATCACTAGTTGTAGTGGCAGCATTTCATTCTCTCGTTACAGCTATCTGACATGTGTGATAGGTTCTGACATGTGAGTATGCATCTTTGAATAGTGTAGGCCAATAGTACCCTGCTCAAAAAATTTGGTTGGTGGTGGATAAGGTTGACCCATGGTCTGTCCCAAACTTTTCATGGAAACTGGTTATCACTAGGGTTACTTCCATTTTATCCAAATGCCTCAAATAGATTCCTTCATGGTTCTTTTTATATAACAATGATCCTTTTATCATAAAGCTACTGCTCTTGAATCTGAGTGCTCTTCTCTAGACTGAACTCAAGTGAGGCAGGCATTGCTAATTGAGAAGATAAAAGATAATGTCTCCATACCATTCATCTTTGGAAATATCTTCTAATATATATTGCTAAGAAACTAAGCCTGGATTAGTTTCGATCATTGTTTTTATTAGTGCTTGGCCTCTTACCAGCTTCATGGGTTGTATTTTTGTATCAAACTCTTGCAGGACTGTGACCCATTTTCTTCTTCTTTCACCCAGCTCACTTTGCATTAATAACGCATTGACTACTACATTAGGTACAATTGTAGTCACTTGGCTCCTCAAGATATAATGACATAATTTATTGACTGCCTTGACTAAGGCATAGCTGAGTTACAAAAGTAAAATCAGTTTTAAAGCATCTTTTAAAGCAAACCTTCTCTTAAATTAGAAAAATAAATTCTAAATTAAGAAAATCAAATCTCATCCTCATCAAGAGAGGAGTTAACTCAACAAGGCTGCTTTTCGAATGACATGTGTCCTTCTTCCATTTGTTGCACGTTCCTCAACAACCCTCCTCCATTGATCTTTCCTTTTCTTCTAAACCATTGATCTTCCCTCACCTTTTTCTATAAATACAACCCTCTTCTTCTTCATTTGGGATATGATCTCTCATTGTGCAAACTTACGTTGTAGGAATACAAGCGTGCCTTTGGCACCCTTATTCTCACTAGCACTTCATAGCCTCCATTGTTAGTGTTTTTGAAGTTCATCTTCAAATACACAAGTATCTCAGCCATTCTGTCTTTGTCATCTTCACCAAGCAAGGGAGCAATAGCTTCTGAGGGCTTCATCACCAAGAACAAAGAGAGATAGGCGAACTACAAAAGACGCAAGGTAAAGGTGTAAGTATGGTTGTTTACTTGTTTTAATCTACTTTTATCTTCAGATTTCATAGAAGTTTGGGTTTTTATAATCTTTTTGATTAACCTATTTCCCCCCTCACATTTTGGCACCCAGCATGGGGCCCTTGCCCCCTTTACTAATAAAAAAATTGAGTGTTTTCAAGTGACAGGTCCGTACAGGTGACGAACAGGTTTCTGACAGAGCCATCTTGCACATACAACCTCCCAAATGACGCATATACCTCCCGAAGCTACGCATCTAAAAAACTGGTGCATCTGATCTCCCAAACGGTGCATATACCTTCTGCTTCGGTGCCTGCGTCCTAGTTGCACATCTACCTCACTAATCAGCGCATCTATCCTTTTTTGCGCATTTGACCACCGAAGTTGCATATCTGACCTTCTGCTTCGGTACCTGCGTCCTAGTTGTGCATTTACCTCACTAATCAGCACATCTGTCCTTTTCCGGTGCATTTGACCACCGAAGTTGCACTTTTGACTCCTGTTTCGATGCCTATGCTCTAGTTGCGTGTGTAACCCATATTCCAGCGCATTTACATTGTAAAACGATGCATATGTTGTAGTGTCACATATACCTCGTGATTTTGCGCATTTGCTTTTTGTTCTTGCGCTTTTGTACAAAAGCCGCATACACTCCCTGTTTCTGTGCATTCAGGCTGCAGTGTTGCGCATCTGTCTTCTGCTTTTTTGTTTTACGGTTTCTGATTTTTGCATGTTGAGCTAACGTCTGTTTTGCAGGAGTAGTGGCTGGATTAAGACATCTAGATATTTTGCCTAAGTTCACTTAGACTAACTAGGGGTGAAAGTAACAAGTGCATTTCATACAAACTTCACCTAGTTCTGTAACTAGGAAGGAAGTAAGTAGACCTTATTGCTATTGGTGCATCGTTGATTTATTTTCTAGTTAAACCACTGCTATCTTTACAAATGGAAAATGAACAATGCTATGTCCTAATCACTTTCAAAGTTAACAAACGAGGAATGAACAATGCTATGATCTAAACACTTCCAAGTTAACAATCGTGTGAGTGCACAAGTAGATTAACTCATTTAGTTTTTCTATTTTTAACTAGGTGGGATAAACAAGTGTTTCATGTGCTTGCAAATGACAATAGGCTTATGCTCTCCCCTTAACTGGGTGATCAAAGTGCCAGACTTGTCATTCTTTTTGTCAAACCTTTAGGGGTGCCTGCCCTTGGATGCACGCTTGTCCAAGTGGGAATGACCCTAAGTGGTAATAGGCTAAAGCCAAGCCCTACCAAGCCACTTAAAATAAATTGTGCTTGGGGTGAAAGCCTCAAACAACGAGTGCTGCTGTGTTACACCGACGACCAACCTCCCCCAAAACCCTCATAGGAATAACCCTTTGAGGCTGGGAGACTCCATTATGGAGAGTAGCACCGCCACATGTGTAACCACTCAAACGGTTGCCCTAATTAAGAACCAATTGTGTAGCAAGACAAAAACCCCTATTCGTTGATGCAAAGGGTGGAGCTCTTGAAGCGGACTTGATTCAAGTGACTCTTAGTAGAGGTAGTAGGGACAATCCTAAGGAAACCCGAATCTGGTATGCGTGAGAAGTGAGTGCTGTGGAGGGGAGCTGGTGCTACCAGATTCTGGAGCTACACACTTTGAGTGGCATAGCTAGAAGATTCAATGAATATTGTCACATCTAACGTAGGTTGTACCTGTTTTGAGTCAAAATAGTCCAAAAAATACAAAAAAATATAAAAAGATAAAAATCATGAAAAACTTCTATGTGTTTGCTATGTTTTTGCAATAATTGAACATCAGACTATTCAGAAACACCAAGTTTTTCAAACCAAAAATAGAAAAATCCTAAAAACACTCCAAAATTCTAAGAAAATAAGATAAAAACTAGAGTTGTGCATTTGCCATGACCTGTGGCGCATCTGATTCGACCTTTTGCGCATCTGAACTCTGTTGTGGCACATTTGCCAATATTGCGCATTTGATTCAACTTTTTGCGCATCTGAACTCTCTTGTGGCGCATTTGCTAGTATTGCACATTTGACCTAACTTTTGGTGCATTTAACATCTGTTGTGGCACATTTGAAACTTTACCAGTGTTGCACATTTGAACCGACTTATTGCACATTTACTCCGACTGCTGGCACATCTCACTTATGTTGTTATGCATTTAAACTACTGCACATTTAAACCTGAGAGCAAAATTTAGTACCTTTCAAGAGAAAAACTGTCAAAAAGATTTTCAAAAACCATCTTCAAAACCTATTTCAATTTTTCAAAAATCTGATTGAGACCTTGCAAATTGACCATTTCTCCTTTTTCGCACCATAGCTACTTGTTCATCCACAATCTCGCCGAAATCTTCCCAAATTCCTACAAGGTTAGAACCAAGATTATTCTAGATCACAATCAATACTCAAACAAACCTAGTAAGTGTCCACTATCAAAGGGTTACTTATCCTTTCTCTCAACACTCTACTAGTGGCTTATATAAGACTAGTCAACATCAAGTATTTGGATTTCTAGCATCCCTACTTTGACTATAGCTTTTGTATACCCAACTTGTTTGGCATCACATAGATCTTAGAAGAACCTTGCTAAAACTTTGTATCATCCTAGCATCTTGTTCAAAGAATCTTTCTCACTCCATCCCATCTCTTTACCACCTTGCATGGTCTTAACAAGATTACAAAAACAAAAATAGATCGAAATGGCAGGGAAAAGTGTTCCCAACACTCACGAAAGTGAAGAAGAAATTTCCATGGATGAGATCCTTCACACATAGCACGACCCAAAATTCCAACACCTATTAGAAGGAGTACTTGCTCAAGACCCGACAAAATTCTTTTTACATCTGACAAGTCTAGGAGTCAAGCTCCCTAAGGATTATGATGTAGAAACTCTCAAAGAAACTAAGGGAAGTAGACATGAGGAAGTGGTGCAGGAGCACCTTCATAAACTGATGCTTCATGGACTAATTTTAGGAGTTTGATTAAATTTTAATGATTCAACATTTGAATAAGGTTATTTGAGTCATCTTTCATGTGTTTAGGTCATTAGGAAGTTCAAATATGCAAAATAGTGCATACTATGTAAAGATTGCCAATACAATATTGTAAAAATGCAAAACAAATATGGAATATCAAAGGTCATAGAGTAGTTGAGTCAGTTTCATTCATCTAGATATATTGGAAACTAAAGAGTCAAGTTGGAATGCCTTTATTAAGGCCTTGTAACCTTCACACAACTCGGAGGTGATTGAAGATTGAGAATAGAATGTTAAAAGCACTGTTTTTCTATATTCTACTTCAGAAATTTGTTGTCTTCTTGCATTGTACGGCACTGTACGGGCATGAGTGCATGGCTAATTGGTTGTAAGTATTAGTGTCTTCAATCACCTTCCATATGAAGTCAATCTCATGCATTTTGATTGTGTTTTGAGTTAGTTTTTGGAAATTTGCTAAAAACTGTCAAAACCCTGATTTAGGGTAAACAGTCAACATTTAAAATCGTTATTTCTCCTCATGTGTTCGGTGGATCTCACTATAAGTTGGTATGAAGCAAGTTTTGAGTATGTTTTAAAGGATCTCAAGCATGCAGAGTCTAAAGAAATAGGTTGGGGCAGCTATCATGAAGCCACAGGTCTGTAAATGGAGAAGATGACTGGTAAAACCAGTGCATAGTGATGTTTATTGAAGTTTTGTTTATGTTGCATGAGTCCATCACAGGTATTTCTGTTTGTATGGTTGTTAAAGTACATTAAAGGACTTTTGTAGTTTGAGTTTGGGTAAATCATAAGTTTCTAATCCCTTTAAGATGGCTGTCCTGTTAAGGCAGTCTTGTTGACAGTCACAGTTATGACTGAGTAAAGAGGCATTTGTGTGTGTTGGTAATGTTTGTGAACCCTAGAAGAGGGTCAAGTATGGTGTTTTGAAAGTTTTCAACTCATAATGAAGGTTGCAGATTCCCTATATTGGGAGAATACCAAGAAAGTAGAAATATGATAATTGAGATGCCTAGAACATGCTTAAAGGGTGCAGTCTATCTATACTTTACTATCCACTGCTCTCACAAGTATTGAACCTAGTTATTTGGGTCAAAGACCATGTGTTGGTCATGTTGTATTTACCTATGAAAGTTGTCTCAAATGTTAAGTTAGTTATTTCTGTCTTGAAAGGCAAGGTTGGGGTTTTGAAAAGTGTCATTGTTACTCATTGTAGGCAGTCTGACAGAGGTGATCATAAATGAATGCATGAAGGTCCTTGAAAGGAGTTGATTTGGTTTCCTCTTTTCCTCTACATCAAATTGGTATCAGAGATAGTGAAAGATTTGGGTGTTGTATTTGTTCCTGTCACTGAGAAGGCAGGTGAAGAAATGAAGGAAAGATTATGTTGGTGACCATTGTTTTTGTTTACTAAGTTGTTTGGTTGCAGGTGCTTGGTCCATCTAGCTGCAGAAGGATGTTTTCTGAGGTTGTGTGTGTGGGTAGACAAGATGAGGTTTGTCATGACCATTCTCCAATGGAGATTAGGCTGGATAAGGGTGCATAGAGAGAAGCCACTGAGGTGAGAGTGGTAGGTGCATCACCAGGATCTATTGTTGGGTGAGATGAATGGTTTGGCGAGTTGGTTTGTTGTGAAGCAGTAGAGAGATGGATACCTGACTGAAGAAGCACTTGATGTTGTAGCCTGAAGAGTACTCCACTGATGGGAGTAGAAGGAGCCTAAGGATGCTCTGTGAAGATGATAGTTTGATTTGTTGGTTGTGTTGGAACTGAAAATTTCAGTCATTTTTTTCAAAAAGATGCTTACCTTGTGTGTACTTCAAGATTAGTTTACCCAACTAAATGCAAAATTTTTGGAACAATTAGGGGTTGCATGTCTTTTTCTAAGTGCCTGACCTTTTAAGCTCATCAGCAAAAAATCGTGCAGAAGGCTTTGATCAGACATGTGGATGGTTTTATACTTTGATGACATTATCAATAGCTTTGTTTGATAAACCACCGTTTAAAAATCTAATTTATAATGGCCTTGTTCTAATGAGCAAATGACTTAATAATGGCAACATAGGGAAGATGGAGGTCATGGGATTGGTCTGACCTGGCAACATGAAGGCATTTCATCTTGGCTTGTTAAATCTCGAACAAAACATGTGTGAAGTCTGAGTTGGCTTCATACTTTTGTTGTCGTTGTTGTAAGTAGATCTAATGCAACCCACATGCCAACTATTTGTTTCCGCTTCTGTATTGTAACTCTCTTTCAAGATCTATACACCCAATAACATCATCACTGGCAAAACATTGAAGTTGATAATATAGGTATGCCAAATTCTGGACACCAAAGTGAAATGAGAAAGTGCTCTGAGACAAAAGAGGGTTTTCTAAGTCAGTGTGAGTATACATTATATCAGAGGCAAATGAGTGGCAATTCTAAAAAGAATCTAGATCCAATGGTAGACCTGTCTGATTCTGGTGTGGTTTATAATGAAGGAGAAGATATAAAATGGTACTCTTGGAGAGCCTTCTATTCATTCCAATAAGAAAACTGGGCCCAGGAGATTGGCATGTCTCCTGCGTCTTTTGAACAATTTAGGATTTGGTGTTTATTATTCATTGGAGTGTTGCAACTGTTACTAGTGAGGTCCAATTTGTAGATGTATTTAAATGAAGATGTTTTAATCTGGTATCAGAGGCTGCACGGTAGCAAGGTTCCCAATCTTGACTTTAGTAGGGCAAAACTTTTTCTACATAATTATTTCATCTGCCAAGTTGCATTACAGTTCTTCATTCCAGGTTCTTTGGTATTTCTATTTGTAGGCTTGTCTCAGACAAAGAGTATTGGTATTGGTCCAAACTTGCCAAACAACTTTCTTGTTTCATCAAAATTTGTTCAAGAAGCAGCCATTTTCATGGCTTGGTGGATGCAATCTGTGTGGGCTGCGCTAACTTGCTTGAACCTTGTTCTATATCGTCTTGGATTTTTGATGCTCTCATAATCTTGTGAAAGGTTAGTGCTCATGAAAGAATGGATTAAGTTGAATTTTTTCCCCCCTTAATCCCAGCTTTGATAATGTTTCATAGATTTCTTTTTCTGAATACAAAATGCAAACTTCAAAAATCTTTTCAGTGTTTCTATGATCAGATGCTTTCTTTTTCATTGGCCTCCTTGATGTTCAATGTTTTGATTCTGGTGTTCAACTGTAAATAGTATGCAATATGGAAGATTAGGGCTTTTAAACCTCCAAAGCTGATGTGAATTGTGACATGTTAGGAATTTTACAAATGTCTAGAGACATGTTAAGCATTTGCATTTGTATTGTGGTTTGTTTTGGTGAACTAATCACAGTACTAAGAGATTGTAATACACCATTAGCCAGTTAGTGCAAGTAGGTTAAGAACAAAGATAGTAATTGCTATTAGGTATTTTGCAAACACAAAGTTGTTTAATTTGTTCAAATTGATTGGCAGTAGACATTGTTAACGAGTAAAAAAAAAAACATTTGACCAACTTGCATGGTTAAAGGTAGCTGAAATTTCTATGCAATACCCTTGATACTCCTCTCAGTACCTTTGATAATATATATCCCCAGAAGTCGCTGATAGAGTGTAATATCCCATAATAGAATATTTTATAATTTCAATTTGGCTCAACAAATAACTCTTCTAATCAGAATAAGATTATGATCAGATTTCAAATCAATTACAAATATTGTTAGCGAATCACACAATTATTGTCACTTGATTGTACAAATTTCAAATCTTCACAATGAATTAAAGATGCAACATCTATGAGTATAAAAATTCACAATAATATTGCTAGTATTCAGTCTTGCAGGAGTAGCCCTCAATACAAGCACAAATTGCCTTTTATTAATGCTCAGAATTGGCCTTCAACTCAAGTCAAAATGGGTCCATAAAAGAGGGACCAAAATACAAAAAGAAAATACACAACATCCATAGAACAAACCCAAACTGGCTAGTGAAACAACTGATGAAATTGCCATTAATAATTCTCTTTCTACAGTTCAACCAGGTCAGAAATAATTGCACAGGGAGAGGTTTCAGTCAACTTTAACACAGCCAAAACAATATCAGAAATCGTCCACAAAATGGACTGTCACAGCTGGCCCTTTTACAACTTTATATCATTTGCAAACAATCACACAATTCTATACAAGCGGCCGCTACAAACGTATATAATTGGCTCTTTGAAAGCAGCCAGATTCATGAGTTTGGTTGTATACTAGCGGTCACAATATCACAAAATATGTAGTTAGAGTAAAAAATTGAATGGATTGCAAATATGATTTTGACCGTAAAATAAATGCTCTCAAGAATGCCATCATGTTGCTCTTAAATGGCGACACCCTACCTCAGCTTTTCATTATAATTGTCAGATATGTGCTACCCTCAGAAGATCCCATAATCTAGAAGCTCCTCATGCTATATATAGAGATTATCGACAAAATAGCTGCTCGAATCAAAATATTTACCTACAGATGTGATTCTGGATCATCTACTAGAGAAAGAGCTTAAAGGAAAAGCATGTGGTGTTGTGAAAACAAGCATATATTGCAGATGTTGAAGCATGGATGATTGCAGAAGTTTCTATTCCTTGTGCAGGAGTTATTGCATAACTGTCATTGCTTAACCCAATCGTTGAATAGGTTATTGTTGTGGTTTATGTTTTAATCTTGAGTCTGCAAAGGTATTCAGTTTACAAGTGTTATTCATGGTGATATTCATGGTTTCCCATTGGATACTAAAAACTACTTTCTAATAGCTGATTTTAACTGTTTCCTTTAATAATATTTGTTTAAGAGCAACGATCTTGTGATCGTCTATCACCAACAATCTAAAGTGTTGAGGGGAAGAAAGATTGGTTTCAAAATGATATTACAATCTCATCCATCAATATACTTAATTCATGGAGCTCACGCATCGATTTAATATTGTCATTGGAGTTAACGGTCTTGATAAAAAGGCTGAAAAACTTAGTTGGCAGTCAAGCTGAGTGGAGTGTGGAAAAATTTGATAAATCCCCTGCTCAAAAAAGACGTAGTATATTTTCTAGGATTAAATCAATCATGCACAAGGATGAGCCTGAGGAGGAGGAAACAAATCCATATGAAGAAATAAAAATCAAGGATTTGCAGAAGCTTGACCAGAAAAATATCTTTGCTTGGAATATGAAGACACTGATGACAATCTCTAAACACCATGGAGAGTTTTTTTTCTTTGATGAATAATACGAAGAAGCTACTAAAAATCGTTTAACTTTATCATGCATCAAACTGGCAGAAGTAATTAGATCGTGCACATTAAAATTGGATAAATAGAAATATGCATGCTTTTTATTTTGTAGCATATAAAATCCTATATTTGACAAAGTGATATTGTCTGAAATATGATCCGCATTGAGTAGATATTAAATATATCTTGGGAGTCAATATCAGGATTAGAATATGAAAAAGAATAAGGTAAAAGTAGGTTATGAAAACCCAAGGAGGCGGCATTGGCATGAATTTAAGGATTTCAAGGTTGAGAGGAGTTGTTATATAATTACAGTTCAGTTTTACCCAAAATTGGCATCTTTAAACCTAATCCAAATAAAACAGTAGAGGTTGGCCTTTCAATATTTTACTGGGAACAACAGAAGCTGGGAGAAGCAATAAATATCATCAGAATTTGAGTGCATAGTGGGACATAGCATTTTGTATAATATCACGGTGGAAATGTTTTGAAAATCTAACATTGAGATAAGTTAAGGCAGATTTTACAAAAGGTGATAAAGAGGGAAGGAGTTATTTTGATAATGTAAAAGGGATAATATTATGGGCACGAAACCTAAGTATTTTTCACTTAAGGGGTTACAAGGTGAAAATTATTGAGAATTTTTTTACCCAAAGTGAAATATACTCCGGGATCAAAAAGCCAAATTAAAAAGTTTAATTTATCAAACCCTACTAATCAAATATTTTAAATTTTCCATGGAATCAAATGTAATAATTATGGAAAACCCTAAAAGGGGTATTAAAATTAAACATTTGGGTTTTATAAAGTGACACCGTATGATAAATTTAATTATCTCCCGCAAACTAAACCCTAAATACATATTAATGGGAAAATTGTGACTAATGAAGGAAACATCAAGCATTTGTCAAAAGGTTGATCCGTTCACAAGGTAAGCATATTTAATTAAATGATTTATCTAATAAATGATTTGATTTTGCAGGATTATGATTAATATAATAAAGTGATTTCAAGAAGAGGATCGAGTTAACGAAAGATAAAATGTTTCAAGCCGGAGATGAAAGAATGCAGTTGTGAAGATTAAATACTTTCTTGGATGATTAATGATTTTCTTATCAAGTGAAACCATATATCCGTTATATCAGTTATTTAAACTACAAAATGAATGTAACGAGTTTGAGGCTTGTTGCATCTCTTTAAATAGAGATCCCAGGACCCGAAATATGGAGTTAGAATTAGGTTAGAATTAGATTAGAAATAGGGATTTTTACAGAAAAATAATTGAAACATTTTAGGATTAGATTAGGTTAGCTTTGATGCAATCTGATGCAAATTTGATCCTTCTATACAATTTCATTTTGAGAAAGGCTATGGTGCATGATACATTTTGAGGCAGCGGTTGATGATTCGAATTCGAAATACATTGTGACGGTATCATCTGTTTGTTGTTTTTAATTCAATCAATTTAATTATCTCCATGTCATTCATTTTCTGATTATTCAATTTGAATGTGTTAAGGATATGTTCAAATTGTCTGATTACATTTGCTAATCCAGTATAGTTGATTTGATTGGTTTCTCAGAGAGAATTAAATCCTTTCTCATCTATTATAGTAATCTTAGAATGTTGAATGGATTACTAAGTATGATTAATTGATTAGGGTTATTAATTTGTCTCCAGAGTTGATCTAATTTATTATTTTGCAAAGTTAAATTGGTTCTTTCCAGAAAGATTAAAATCCTTTTAATATTTTGCATTTAATAGAATTATGTCCTTTGGATTATTAAGAATAAATTAATAATTTCTTCCTTGTAGGTTTGTACAAGTTGCAAATAGTTATATGTGCCAATCAGATCAAGTTATTACCTGATGCAAATTATTTTTTTCTGACATCCTGACTCTGTTGCCCAAATGGACAAAGCACCAGTCTAACTATTGATTCATTTTATGTTTAAAATCTTTACTCTGTTTTATCGCTATAGTTTAGATTCATTTCATGTTAGTTGTTATTTATTTCTATTGGAATTTAGATTAAATCATTTGCTTTCTTTAGAAATAGTTTACAATATTTCATTTGATTTACAAGTATGCCATTGTAATTGGATAAACTAGCAGCAAACCAACATTGATTTAATCATACAACCTGCTTTGATAATCAAAGGTTCACCTGCCTAGGTTGTAGCAGGACCTAAAGCGCAGGGAGAAGTTGATTGATAAGGTCAAACTCCAGTCATTGGTTCAAAAACGTTGTGGATTTGACCATAGGGTTTGGCATCCCCTTAGAATCCACAACCTGCATTTTTGAGACCCAACAGGTTGGTTGGTCACCTTTCTATGAATGAAGATTTGAAGCCTGACGCTGAGAAGATTGAAGAGATAGATAGAGGAAAAAGACTTTTATTGCAAATACATTTCCAAGGGACTTGGAAATCTTTGTTGGTTGGTTGTATGGTGTAGGAGCACCTTCATAAATTGATGCTTCATGGACTAATTTTAGGAGTTTGATTAAATTTTAATGATTCAACATTTGAATAAGGTTATTTGAGTCATCTTTCAGGTGTTTAGGTCATTAGGAGGTTCAAATAGGCAAAATAGTGCATACTATGTAAAGATTGCCAATGCAATATTGTAAAAATGCAAAACAAATATGGAATATTAAAGGTCATAGAGTAGTTGAGTCAGTTTCATTCATTTGGATATATTGGAAACTGAAGATTCAAGTTGGAATGCCTTTATTAAGGCCTTGTAACCTTCACACAACTCGGAGGTGATTGAAGATTGAGAATAGAATGTTAAAAGCACTATTTTTCTATATTCTACTTTAGAAATTTGATGTCTTCTTGCATTGTACGACACTATATAGGCACAAGTGCATGTCTAATTGGTTGTAAGTATTAGTGTCTTCAATCACCTTCCATATGAAGTTGGTCTCATGCATTTTGATTGTGTTTTGAGTTAGTTTTTGGAAATTTGCTAAAAACTGTCAAAACCCTGATTTAGGGTAAACAATCAACATTTAAAATCGTTATTTCTCCTCATGTGTTTGGTGGATCTCACTATAAGTTGGTATGAAGCAAGTTTTGAGTATGTTTTAAAGGATCTCAAGCATGCAGAGTCTAAAGAAATAGGTTGGGGCAGCTATCATGAAGCCACAGGTCTGTAAATGGAGAAGATGACTGGTAAAACCAGTGCATAGTGATGTTTATTGGAGTTTTGTTTATGTTGCATGAGTCCATCACAGGTATTTTTGTTTGTATGGTTGTTAAAGTGCATTAAAGGACTTTTGTAGTTTGAGTTTGGGTAAATCATAAGTTTCTAATCCCTTTAAGATGACTGTCCTGTTAAGGCAGTCTTGTTGACAGTCACAGTTATGACTAAGTAAAGAGGCATTTGTGTGTGTTGGTAATGTTTGTGAACCCTAGAAGAGGGTCAAGTATGGTGTTTTGAAAGTTTTTAGCTCATAATGAAGGTTGCAGATTCCCTATATTGGGAGAATACCAAGAAAGTAGAAAGATGACAATTGAGATGCCTAGAATAGGCTTAAAGGACAGAGTTGCAAGGCATTGTCAAGTGCAGTCTATCTATACTTTACTGTCCACTGCTCTCACAAGTATTGTACCTAGTTATTTGGGTCAAAGACCATGTAACTCTACTACTTCCCAGGGTTCTCAAAAATGGTTATTAATAGCCTTTTTGGTGGCCAACAACCTAATTTCAAAATTTGCATCTCCCTCCAAAAATAGGTCAACTTTCGGGAGCCATAACTTTTTATTTGGGTGTCTGATTAACGAACCATTTTATGTGTCAGAAAGCTCGCAGAATGCTCTACGCGCTAAGAACCCACTCTGCTAGTTCTAGCCATTTTCAGGGTCATACGGGGCCGTTTAGTGCCTCAAATCTGAGTTTGAATAATTTTGAGGCATTTTTCGGGAAACATAAACTTTAATATCTTTCAGCTCGTAATTATCTTTGTGTGATTCCTTTGCCAAAGGTCTTATATTTCCATTATGTAACTTCCTGTAAATTTTCACTTCAATCTGTGCCCAAATGCAAACTTCCTAAAAATAGCAGGTTGCTATTTTTAGCAGTTTGGAAAAACTGAAAGTTCTACATCATTATTCAAGTGATTATGGAACCAGAACCACAAATTTTGAAAAGAAATGGAAAGAACATCAATAATTTTGAAACACATTTTTTTTTGGGTGATGCAAGATTGCCCTTACACCACTGGATGCTCCTGCATCAAACACCCAGGGTAATTTAAGAAGTGACCCTGTCACATCTCATGTGTTTGTGTGAGGAAAACCCAAACGGTCAACCTCTACCTTAGACAACCAAGAAGAATCTTCAACAGGTCTTCCTTTCTGTTTCACCAGATATTCTTCATATTGCCTATTCCGAGTACTTCTTCCCACACGGTTATCCAAGATCTCTTCTATCTCCTCTGTTGAAGTAGATGCCAAAATACTCCACTATTCTTTTGTTGGTCCATCCTCTATTCCACCTTCATGATATTATGATAAACCAGTAATGTTGAAAATAGGGGAAATGTTGATCCCACTCGGCAGCTCTACCTCATATGCATTTCCTGAATCATGTTTCTTCAAAATTCTGGATGGTCCAAATTTCTTCATTTTCAGCTTATTGTATGTTCCAATTGGAAACCTTTCTTTTCTCAAGTGCATCATGACTTCATCTCCTACTTGGAATTCCTTATCTCTCCTCTTTTGATCTACCTTAGCCTTGTACTAAATATTCATCTTATTAATGTGCTTTTTCACCTCTTCATGCAAATTTTTCATGTGTACTGCAAAGTCTTCAGCCTCGGCACTTGTCTTTTCTCCTTTGTCCAGATTTCTTAACTCTAAAGTATTTCTTGGACTATTCCCATATACAATCTGGAATGGTGATTTACCAGTACTCCTATTGACATAATTGTTGTAAGAAATTTTTTTTGTGGTAAAATCAAATCCCATTCCTTGGGCTTATCTTCTACTAAGCATCGTAGTAGGTTACCCAAACTCCTATTCACCACTTCTGTTTACCCATCAGTCTGTGGATGGTGTGCAGAACTAAACTTCAAATTTATTTTCAACTTCTTCCATAATGTCCTCCAAAAATAACCAACAAACTTGGTATCTCAATCTGAAACTATGCTTTTTGGTAGACCGTGTAATCTCACCACCTCCCTAAAAAAATAATTCTGTAATATGAACAGCATCATTAGTCTTCTTGTAAGGAATAAAATGTGTCATCTTGAAGAATCTGTCCACCACCACAAAAATAGAATCATGTCCTCTCTGTGTCCTTGGTAAACTAAGAACAAAATCCATACTGATATCATCCATGGCTTCTCTGGTACAGGTAATGGCTGATATAGCCCTATAGTCTGACTTGACCCTTTTGCCATCTGACACACTCTGCAACTCTGCACAAATTTCCTCACATCCTATTGCAACTATGGCCAATAATAATTTTCACCAACAATAGCAATGGTCTTATCTTGACCAAAGTGTCTAGCCAATCCTCCACTATGCTTCTCCTTAATCAGGTTCTCTCTCATGAAACTCCTTGGAATGCATAACTGGCTTCCTCTAAACAACATGCCATCTTGGATTATGAAATCCAACCATTTTGTCCTATCCAAAGTAATAGGTTCCAAACAAGCTTTCCAAGCCTCTGCAAAATCTGGATCTTCTGGATACAAACTTTTGAGCTCATTGAACCCAACAACCTCTATCTTCATTTCTGTCAACAAATTTCACTTTCTGCTCAAGGCATCTACAACTCTGTTGGACTTCCCACTCCTGTGCTTCAAAACAAAAGTATAGCTCTGTAAAAACTCAACCCATTTTAAGTGCCTTTGATTTAACTTTCCTTGACTATTAAGATATTGCAAAGCTTGATGATTAGTATATAAAACAAACTCCTTTGGCAACAAATAATGTCTCCATTTCTTCAAAGCTTGAACTATTATATAAAACTCCTAACCATAAACAAAATACTTTTTCTTGGCATCATTAAGCTTCTCACTAAAATAGGCAAGGGCTTACCTTCTTGACTCAGAACAACTCCTATACCACTACCACTAGCATCACAATCTACTTGAAATACCTTATTGAAATCTAGAAGTGCCAAAATAGGTTGTTCTATGACTTTCTGCTTCAATGTATCAAAGCTCTTGTTTGCTCCTTTAGTCCATCTAAACTCTTTTCTATCCCCTGTCATTGTCTCAGTTAGGGGTGCACAAATGCTACTAAAATTCCTGATAAACTTTCTGTAAAAACTTGCCAAACCATGAAAAGATCTTACCTCAGAAGCACTCCTCGGTGTAGGCCATTCAATGATAGCCCTCACCTTCTCTGGGTCCATCTTAAGACTTTCCTCTGAGACAACAAATCCCAAGTATACCAACTCCTTTGCAAAACTACATTTCTTTAGATTAATCAGCAACTTCTCCTCCCTCAGCTTCTCCAAAACTCTTCTTATATGCATCAGATTCTCACCCCAAGTCTTACTGAAAATTAAAGTATCATCTAAATAAACAATAACAAAAATTCCCAAAAATTCTTTCAGTACCTCGTTCATGAGCCGTATGAATGTGCTCGGTACATTGGTTAGCCCAAATGGCATGACTAACCACTCATACAAACCTTCTTTGGTTTTGAAGGTTGTCTTCCACTCGTCTCCTTCTCTGATACATATCGGGTGATACCCACTCTTCAGGTCAATCTTCGTGAAGTACTTGGCTCCACTCAAACAATCCATTATGTCATCTATTCTGGGCAATGGGAATCTATACTTGATCGTGATCTTATTTATGGCTCGAGAATCTATACACATTCTCCATTCTCCATCTTTCTTTGGTGCTAGTACTGCAGGTACTGCACATGGACTTAGGCTCTCCCTTATCAATCCCTTCCTTAACAGCTCTTCACTCTCTGTAGGAGTCATTCTATGGGCTGCCTTATTAAGCAAACTAGCTCCTGGTATCAAATCCATTTGGTGACTTATCTTCCTCACCGATGGTAAACCTTCTAGTACATTATCAGAGATAATGTCCTAAAATTCTTCCAACATATTTGAAACTTCTGCTGGTACATCTTTACATTTCTCTTGACTAATCTTAGGAATCAATGCAAAACAATGACGCTCATGCTTCATACCCTCCAAAAATTTCCTACCATCTACCAAGCAAATTCTGGCAGTACTACATACCTTTTCTTCCACCTCCTTCAAGGGCTTCAACTTATGATGAACTCCATCCTTTGTTAGGGAATATGTGTTTGCATGGTCATCATGGACAGCGCTCCTATCATACTGCCACAGCCTCCCCAACAACATATGACATGCATCCATTGGTATGATATCACACAACACCTCATCATGGTAGTCCCCAATCTTGAACTTCACTAAACACTACTCATTGACCAAAGCTTTGTGGTCCTTATGCAACCATGCAATCCGATATGGATGTGGATGCTTTCTTCTTGTCAACCATCTCCTCTGAAACAAGATTGTCAGTACTTCCACTATCAATAATAATATCACAACACTTACCTTCACATTTACACCTTGTGTGGAATAAACTCTTCCTCTAATTGGGTTCTTTCTCCTGATTCAGCAAAGTTCTTTTGACAACTAGGGTTTCTCCCCTTTTAGCATCTTTAGAACACTCAGACTGCGCATCTTCATCTACATGTGCAACTCGTGCATTACCCTCAGGTCTTCTATTTGTCCTTTCTTGATGTTGCAGACACTCGTATGCTTAATGCCCTTCTTCTCCACATTGGAAACAGGTTCCTCTAAAACCTCCTCTTCTGGGTCCTTGCCCAGGTCTACCTCTTCCTCTTCCTCTTTGCTCACCATTGTTCTAGTCATGAGGGCCGTAGATATTATCTCCTCTCTGATTTTGAATGGTGCCAACTTCTTCACTTTTCTTTGAATCTTCATTCCGCCCCCTATAGGGTCTTTCACCAGTCCTTCCGCCTTGACCTCTTCCCCTTTGTTTGCTGTCAAATCTTCTATTTAGCTTCTCTTCCACCTTCAAGGAAAACTAGTATGCATCTTCTATGGTGGTCATTCTGACCAAGCTCAGCTCCTCTTGAATACTTAGCGTCAACCCATTAATGTAACGGGATACCTCTCCTTGTTGGGCTCTGCATGTCCTGTCCTGATAGTAATTTTATAAAACTCTTCTGTATACTCCTTAACAGACTTGTTACCTTGCTTTAGTCCTTGCAGCTTTTTTAACAACTCCATCTCATAGTCCACAAGAATGAATTGCTTCTTCTGTTTCTCCACCATCCAATCCCATCTGGTGATCTTTCCTTTTCCTCTTCTATTCCTCTCTAACTTGACCTCCTTCCACCAAATACTAGCGTGGCCCTTCAACTTTGTTTTTGCAAACTTGACCCGATCTGGGTCCTCCACATCATCATATTCAAAATACTCCATGTCATTGATCCAATCAATAAGATGTTCTGGATTTAAATCTCTAGAATATGTAGAAACTTCAATCCTGGGCCACTTTCCGATCTTTGAAATGGCCCTCAACAACCTAACTTTTGCAGGATCTCCTCCAGCTTCTTGTTCTTCCTCGGATAGCTCTTCTTCAGCTTAATCCTCACTTTCTTCTCTTGTTCTCGGATCAAACCCTCTTCGTAGCTCTTCTTACAATGCATCAATTTTCCTTTGTAGGGATTTAAAACCCTCTTCTGTCAAAGCATTCCTCCCAATACGATTTCTTCGTGGGGGCATCTTGATCTCCGCAGCAAACCCACAACCTTAGGTCCTGGTGCAAACTGTCTCACGGTTGGCGATCTGTTTACACACTCCGAAACTTGGCTCTGATACCACTTGATGAAGGGGGTAAATCATAAAACACACAACATCAAAAATTGCACATAGAAAATAAAATGTTCTTTATTGATTTGGACAACTTATTACATTACAGAAGCTCAAATACAATCTGAGGAATCAACCCTCCACAGGTTGCAACATATTACAGCTTCCTATTACTAGACTCTAGAATCATCAACCTTCTGTAACGCCAAATCATCTAGGGTTTCTGTTTTCCCACCTCTTCTTGACTCTACCTTTTCCCCCTTAACTCTACTACTTCCCAGGGTTCCCAAAAATGGTTATTAATAGCCTTTTTGGCAGCCAACAACCTAATTTTAAAATTTGCATCTCCCTCCAAAAATAGGTCAACTTTCAGGAGCCATAACTTTTGATCTGAGTGTCTGATTCACAAACCATTTTATGCGTCAGAAATCTTGTGGAGTGCTCTACATGCTAAGAACTTGCTCTACTAGTTCTGGCCATTTTCGGGGCCGTACAGGGCCGTTTAGTGTCTCAAACATGAGTTTGAATAATTTTTAGGTGTTTTTTGGGAAACAGAAACTTTAATATCTTTTAGCCTGCAAATGATCTTTGCATGATTCCTTCGCCAAAGGTCTTATATTTTCGTTATGTAGCTTCCTGTAAATTTTCACTTCAATCCATGCCCAAATGCAAACTTCCTAAAAGTAGCAGGTTGCTATTTTTAGCAGTTTGGAAAAACTGAAAGTTTTACATCATTATTCAAGCGATTATGGAACCAAAACCACAAATTTTGAAAAGAAATGGAAAGAACATCAATAATTTTGAAACACATCTTTTTTTGGGTGATGCAAGATTGCCCTTACACTACTGGATGCTCCTGCATCAGTGTTAATGAGTGTTTTATCACACTACTCAACTTAGATAAGACATTGAGTACTTACCTCTCCTAAAAGGAATCAAATCCCAAAAAATAGAAAATGACTACCCCAAGGTCTCTATAGCCAGTTCTTGTCCATACAAGTGTAACTTCAGAAAATATCCCCTTATGGGCTTTTCCCTCATAAGGTTTAGCTCCCAGGTCTTTAGAGTGCATTTAGGACATTTTAGTTCATATTTTAGCATCTTGACGGAATGAGACCTAGGTTTCATGGCAAATGGGATTTAGGAGTACCCCTTGAGTTGTACCCTACCTAAAATAGGGGGGAGTACTTGGGTGCCCATGCCCTAGTCCTGCCCTATTTTAGAGCAGCCCTAATTTCTGGGTGTCAGTTTATGACCGTTAGTTGGTTCTTTTACTGACACGGTAAAGTTTGATTTTTAAAATCTTAGCAGGAATGCTTGTAGGTGCATATATGAGCATGTTTAGGCATTCATTTGTAAACTAGATGATTACTAGCAAGCTATTGTGTTCTCAAGGTGATTCAAGGCTTTCTATTATGTTGCAAGAGTAGACTTGTATGTTTTATGTGGTTATATTTATAGATTTGAGCATCAATCTCCTCATGGCATTAAAACCATCTTCCTCCATGAGAGCTTCACTACAAGGTGACATATCATTGTGTTTTTATCATTGATTCCTTTGGTTTTTACCTCTACCTCACAAGGGCATGCACTCTTTGTTTGAAAACGGTGTTCGGAGACTTAAGTGTCCTCTGGGGCTTGACTAAGACAAGCCTTTAAACACCACAATCCCCAAACTAGGTCTTGTGATTACAGGTTACAGGTGTCGCATCTAGAAAAAGTGGAGTTGCAGGAAGGAATGGTAGGCATCAAGGATTTAGGATCTGAAGAAAAGTCAGACAAAAGAGCACCTCTAGAACTAGGGTGCCCGCAACAGTGTCCTCTGCAGACAAATTTTGGGAAACATAAGTTATAGGGTTGATCAGTGTCGGAAGGAGGTCCAGATTCCCTGAAAAAGTAGGTACCTTGGACTTCGGCACCCACACCAGTGTCCTCGACCGTTCGGCCTCGAAACCCTGAAAATAGGTATTCTGTGATTTATCATTTTACTCCCATCTGCAAGAGCTTTTTCTGTCTTTCGTCAATTTGTTGCCGTATTTGTATAATTAGGGTTTTAATGGTTAATTGGACATAAGAGAAGGAAAATTAATAATTGAATTCCCTAATTCAAGTTTGCCTTCATTTGTAAGTGACCTAGGGTATGATAGTGCTCGCCAGTCGACCCTAGATCCTTCAATGTTTAGTGGAAAGGAGGGTTTTAACATCTAAACACTAGATCATTAACAAATCCAATTTCCACCTAAACATTTTGGTGAACCCATGTTTTTGGACTTAAATTGCAACTTGTTGAGTGTTTTTCTTCAGATTTGGATTGATTTCATTCATTCATTTGGTCATTTATTTTATTGCATTGAGAAAAATTCAAAAAAATTGAATTGTTTGGCTTACTAAATTGCATCAATTCTTTATAAATTTTCCTAATTCATGATTTTTACATCAGATTTGATATAAACTACAGAAAAATACAAAAATTCAAAATTTTGCCTTGCATTTTCATCATTTAATTGCTAGGGTTTTATGGAAAATTTGATAATTTTATAGATTTTTCTACTGATTTTAGAGGCTTATTCAAATTTTCATTTGGCTTTAGTCTTGCATTTTAGTGTGCCTTTTCATTTAGATTTAAAATATTTGCAATTTTGCATAGAAAATTTTAACAAAAACTAGCAATTTTGATGCATTTTCATTAAATTTGCATGGGCATTTTGCATGTTAAACCTTGAAAATCATTTTTAGATCTGAGAGTAAGTCAATTTCATGTTAAATCAGACTTAAAAGCATTCACATAGAATTTTTTCCCAAGATTTTAAACCTAGGGCTTCAAAAACAACAATTTTCACTAAAATCGGCCTTATCTACTCTCTAAACTTGCACTATAGGTGTGTTGTGAAGGATATTTTTGCATTAATTTTCTATTATCAAGGTAATCATTTTTGTCCCCTCATAAAAAGATTCAAACACCATTTTATCGGGTTTTTGTAGTGAAAGTTTTGCAAAAAATTACACATTTTGACTATTTTTGCCCTAGGGTTTGACCTAGTTTGTACTCCAAGCGTGTTGTGATCAATTTTATGGATTGAGTTGATTTATATTATTGATATTATTTTCTGTACCTCCTAAAATTCCTTACAACACCTCCTTTTCTAGGTCTTGGAGTTGAAAAACTGTGAAAAATTGCATATTTTGCTATATTTTCACTAAGGTTTTACCTTAAGTGGCGCTAAAAGCATGTTGTGTTGGGTATTTTGGCACCAAGTGGCTGTTATTACCAATATTATTTTATTTCCATCATCATTTTCCTCACAACACCCTTTGTTATGCTCTTTTGCATTGAATTTTGGTGAAAAAATTGTCTATTTTGACATATTTTTGCTATATTTTGACTTGGCATTATATTGTTGTTTTGGACTGATATCAGACATATAATTTTCTTCCCTTGACTGAATTCCTCATAGCATCCTTTGCTTCAAACATTTGCATTGAAAAGTATCGAAAAATCAAGCATTTGAGGCTATTTTTGCATATAGTTTTGCACTTGACTTTTGCATAAAGTTGGAAAAGCTTTTTCAAAATATGATTTTACATTGAAATGCACCTTCATGTCATTTTTCAATGGTATCTTTGCATGCATTTATCAAAAACCTTGATTTTGACCAATTTTTAACCCTCATGAGTGAACATCCTACGATTTTAGAAAGCTTAACTGAGTTCTTCTCTATGAGTAGCAAGGAAAAGGCTGATGATGATCACATAAGTTATCCTACTTCACCTATAACTAAATACTCAGATGAGAAGACTAGGGATAGCTTTAGTAATTCCACTACTCTCCCTGGCCAAGATGAAGCATTAGTGAATGAAGAGCTCCCTTTAACAAAAAACATTCCATGGGTAGAAAATAAGCATTCATTTAACAATAATCAAATTCCTACCTCTATGGATCCTCCCACCAACCTTCTTCCTTTAGTGGATTGTTCACACACCTTGGATTTCACTAAGGAAGAGAAGAGCTTTAATGTCCCTCCTTTGTTTGAATATTCAAGTCATTTAGACATCACTAAGAGGATAGAGAATAAGTACGATAGTAAGCTTCAACAAGAAAACATTCCACCTAGACAAAGGAACTTTGATCTTGATGCTTCTTCCTCTACAACACAAAAATCCATAACAAATCAAATCCCTATGTTACAAAAACTAAATCGTAAAATATACCAACGTAAACTTGCAAAAGGGAGAAAGAGAAGGCAACGAGCTTACCTAGCATCTCAACAAGAAAAAAATGATCCCAACATTCAACCAAATAAACACGATCCTAACAATAAACAACATGATGAGCAAGACAAGAATTGGGCTATGATACCTTGTATCCATCCTTCCTCTAACATTAGGGAGTGGGAGGATGACGATGATTTACTTGATGATAAGACTTAGCATGAAGACCCTACAGGTAAGTATCTATAACCCTTTAGCTCTCTTGTGATGTGCTCCCCCGTGATGTGTTATGTGTTGTTTACGCCTCCTGGAATGAGCTCGAATTCTCCCGTAAGGTTTGGGATACCATGAGACCGCCTCTGTTGTGACCTTCTTCTATATGTATCATCATTCCTCTAAATTGACTCTCTTTGATTTCATTGTTGTGTGTTGTATCTTACGGACATAGCATTGTGGTTGGTGACTTGGGGGCACCCTCCTACGTGACTGTCCCTAAGACACTTCTTTTCTCCCCTCTTATTTTTTGTTTCCCTTCCTCTAGTGTTTCCATCTAGCAGGCAGATGATGATAAACATTTATACTGATGCGGACCTAGTGTCCCTTTCAAGAGCAATCAAAAAATAGACTTAGTTTCTAATATGATGATGGGGTTGTATAAATTATCCGACGCTTGTCTAGTGGAAGCACTCGTGCTTTCCGCGTAGTGAATTTGATGATGTTTTTGTCGCATTTACAAACCTTAACAATACTGCTGCTCCGTGCACCTTTGTTTGCCTTTGAATCTAGCCTTGGCGGTACTCGATTCAGAGAGCTTCGTGATATAGCCTCATGGTTATCCTCGAACTCTGAATTCATTGTATAACCTTGGATCTTTGTGTGATTAATCATATGCATTGATGTTGTAGACACTAACATGTTTCTTGTAGGGATGTGTTTGTGGGAACATTTTGTGATCGTAAAGCACATGTCACCTCCGGGGGGCATGGGCTTTGCGAAAGTCAGTGTTCCCTTGTGTGTTTTCTTCCTACCTTAACGTGCTTGATATCGTTGAATGATATCAACCACCTTAAGGTGGGGGCATATATAAGGTAAGATATCTATTGTAGATGTTAGCAATGTGCTTGTCCTTAGGTGTAGGCTAGTACAATGAGTACTTCCTGCATCCTGAGTTTGTTTGCAATCAATCAATCTATCTATTGTGTATACCTCCTTTTCACCATAAGGCGTCTCTGTGATGTGGGTGGGATTGTATACTTTTGAGCAAATACCTTCTTTTCACTATAAGGCATCTCCATGACGCGGGTGGGGTGGTATGCCATGCTTCCTTTTCACTGTAAGGCGTCTCCGTGATGTGGGTGGGGTTGCATTTTCAAAAGTCCTCTGCGGAGGTGGGGAGTGGTTTTGCGACTAACTCAACCCTTAAGCATGTCTTCGGTGATTGTTGTGGCGAAGCCCAATCATCGGTGTGTGCTTGTAATGTGCCTGAGATGGTGTTGAGCCTAGAAATAGGGAACACACCATCGCTTGTTTGCCGTGTTTTCTCCGTGTCTTCAAGTGTGTGTGTTTTGGGATGCTTGCTTTGTTTTGTTAGAAATGAAATCAACACTACTTCAATGGAAATCTGATTCGAATAAATTTCAGCAATCTTTAACTGTGTGTTATTAATGGAGATTATAACAAAACATAAACCCACAATACATAAATATACCAGAAGCAGAATGAAGCACATAACACAAGTGTTTAACATGGAGAAAACCCTTTCGGGTAAAAAACTCCACCAATAAAAGAGGCCAAGTTGTATTATCTTCACAAAAGGAGATTACAAATACATTCACTTCCTCTGTCCTTCAACCTTCACTCCAACAAAACTTGGGTACCTGTAAACTGTTATATTCCTCTCATCTACTATGATATGGTTTATATAGAATTTACACAACCTCAAGACATTAAATGACTTCTTACAAGCCCATAACACTTGTTAAGAGTCAACAATACAACCTTGGGCGTCCATGGCCAAGAATAGGCTCTTACGGGGTCATAAATGTTGTCATACATGCATCCTACACTTGGGAAAAAGTGCCCATAAAAGCTTGAATGACTTGGGGCTGAAAATAGCCACTTACAACATCTTATGACATGTCATATGCTATTATTAGTGTCATATATTCTTATGACAACTTACAGTTGTCATAGAATCTCTTACACCCTCTTACAGCATCTATGACGTGCATCATAACACTAAAAATAGATTATTCCTCCACATGTGCACCCCACTTTGACCAATTACCATTTACCATAGTAAATGACATCCCATAACTACTATTGGTAACTCCAAGACTTATCGTGCAATAACTCCGTAATTACCGTGGACAGTAAATAATTTTTACCACTGTCGGTGAAACTTGTACATCCCTTATGGGTAATTACAAATTACAAATAATAAATGGAAGAAATATAATATTGGTATTTACAAGGTTAATGGCACCTTATCCCAACATTCTCCCACTTGACATTATACATTGTAAATCAACCCATAGGAAATCTGTAAGGAAAATAAGGTGCGGAATACAGCTTCCCTAATGTTAATTCAAAGGGGATAATGCAGACAGGTAACGTTTAATTCAAATACAAAGATAAACACATCAGAGAATACTGAATAAACATATAAGATAACAGAGAACAACACCAGATATACATGGGAAAACCCTTTCAGGTAAAAAACCCACCACCACAAGAGAGACAATCTTTATTTACAGTAAGCTTAGAAAGCTTACAATAAAGATCCCAGCCTTCTTGCTCAGGTATCGATTCTCAAATCATACAAAATAGTTCACTTCCTTTGCACATCTACAGAATGAACAATTTGATCGAATCTCATCATCAACTTCAGATGACCTCTTCAAATCTATATATGTTACAGTCTTCAAGAGCAAAACCATTTTGAACTTTTGCCCTAACTGTTCGTTCCAACTGCCCAGCATCGCTATCTTCCAACCGTCGCATAACTATTCATATTCATGTGAGATCTTTAGTCCCACATTCACCAGTGCAAGTTTGACATCCTAGTTTATATCCACAAACACTCAGTAAGACTATCGTCAACAATTTTGTTGCCGACGATACCAGTCTAAGCCTCATTGGAATAGCCCAAGCCATTGGAGACCACTCCACCATCTTCACTGATGGTTCCTTGTCCCACCGATACCCAAGCCTTCATCGGTAACACACATAACAGTCAGAGTGACATCTTAGAGGTTAGTCAATAGTTCAAGCTAGGCTGAACACCTTTCCATCAGAGAGACACCAACTATCATAGAGACTACACAAAACTTCACTGATAGTTACAGTTACACCGATCGGTGTATCACAGGCGATCAGAGAGAGAACTTAAGACAAGGCCAACAACGATAGTCAAGCCGATGGACAGAACACCATCGGTGAATCATACTCCATCGCTAGAACACAAACAAGTTACGTCGAAGGACCCCATTTCGCCAATAGCTAGCTCATTGGTGAAACCTTACAGATCACCCAAAGACTTCTCACTCCCACTGATAGTGAAAGTCTACCCGATGGCTCACTACCATCGGTGAGAGAAAACCGATCGGTGTAACATTAACAAGGTTTGTCGATGCTTCAGTGTGGCTGATGACCAAGGAATGAATGAGGTTCCAAGCAATAACTTGAGACATTAGATATCTTCAATCTCCCACTTGTCGAAGAGATTACTGCTACCTCTTAATCCTCATATGATTACTGAGAATTATGGGCCCGAAGACCCATTTCATCTGAACACCATTTGAACTTGGCCATGCTCACTAGTTTAGTCAAGGCATCTGCAACATTATCCAAAGTATCAACCTTTTCCAGCTTTACCTTTTTGTCTTCCACCATATCATGAACAAAGTGATATTAGACATCAATATGTTTTGTCCTAGCGTGAAAAGTAGGATTTTTTGCCAAAAAGATAGCACTTTGATTGTCACAATGAATTTGAATTTGCCCTGCAGCAAAACTGACATCAGAACACAACCTCTTCAACCAAACAGCTTCTTGGCATGCATGAGTAGCTGCCATGTACTCTGCCTCTGTTGTGGACAAAGTGACTACAGCCTGCTGCTTGCTCATCCAACTAATAGCACCACCATTTAACGTGAATACATATCCATTGGTGGATCTTCTACTGTCAATGTCCCCTACCCAATCAAAATCAACATATCCCTGAATGCTGATAGATTTTTGAGATCCAACTGAGTTTCCATGATAGCAAATAGCATAGTCAGAAGTTCCCTTCAAATACCTCATAACTCTCTTCACAACATCCCAATGTGATTTACCTGGATTTGCCATAAATTGACTTAAAACTCCCACTGCTTGGGCAATGTCTAGTCTAGTACAGACCATTGCGTACATTAAACTACCAACAACACTTGCATAAGGCACTTTTTTCATGTCGTCAATATCATTCAAAGATTCTGGACAATCTTCAACAGATAGTTTCGTTCCCTGCAAAACTAGAACAACTAACTGTTTGCAATCAGACATATTAAATTTATTAAGAACATTGGTAATATACTTTCTCTGGATGAGCCAAAGCTTTCTACTAGATCTATCCCTTTTGATTTCCATTCCCAGAATGTACTTTGCTGCCCCCAGATTCTTCATTTCAAATTTCAAGGACAACTAAGATTTTAAATCTGAGATCATTCCCTTACCATTGCCAATGAATAACATGTCATCCACATACAGTGCAATTATCAGAATCTGATCACCATCAATTTTATAATAGACACAATAATCAGATTTAGATCTCACATATCCCAAAGATAAAACATACGTATCAAATTTTTGATACCACATTCTGGGAGATTGCTTCAAGCCATAAAGAGACTTTTTAAGTTTACATACCAAATGTTCTTTACCTTTTACCACAAAATGTTCTGGCTGGGACATATAAATTTCTTCTTCAAGGTCCCCATGAAGAAATGTTGTCGTCACATCCATCTGCTCAATTTCAAAGTCATATGCTACTGCAAGTGACAACATAAATCTAATGGATGTCAGCTTAGCTACAGGACAAAAGATTTCTCCATAATCTATACCTTCCTTTTGAGAATACCCCTTAGCAACCAGTCTTGCCTTGTACTTATCAATACTACCATCTGGACCATATTTCTTTTTAAATACCCACTTACAACCCATGGGTTTTCTACCTTCAGGCAAGGGCACTAGATCCCAGGTTCCATTTTTCTCCAACGATGACATTTCGTTATCCATGGCTTCCAACCAAGAATCTGAATCAGGTAAACTAATAGCTTCTTTCACTGTCCTAGGTTCATCAGTATCAGTAAGCAAAGAATAGGCACAACTTGAAATAAGTATTGAAAATCCATACCTATCTAGTTGTCTTTTTTCATGTGTAGACCTCCTCAACGGCTAAGGTGCAGGTTCAGGTTCTTGCTCTGGATCTGAATCTTTGGAGCTACTCAAACTCACTTCTGAATCTTCTACACTTGGTGCTTCTTGTTCCTCTTTTACAGAGGTCAGAGGAATATTAATAACACTCTTTTCTTTCTTCTCTTCTATCTTCTCCGGCTGAGGATGAATAACCAAAGGTTTCAGCTCTCTGAAAATTACATTCCTGCTATAAATTACTTTTTCAGTTTTAGGATTCCAAAGCTTGTACCCTTTAACATTGACTCCATAGCCAATAAAGATACATTTGACTGCCTTGTAATCTAGCTTAGATCTTTTTACCTTAGGGATATGAGCATATGCCTCACAACCAAAGACACGAAGATGTCTTAGAGAGGGCTTCTTTCTAGACCATGCTTCCATAGGTGTCTTATCAACCAATGCCGAAGTAGGGGAACGATTCAGCAAGTAACAAGCTGTAGCAACTCCCTCAGCCTAGAACCTTTGTTCAAGACCAGCATAACTCAACATGCTTCTTGCTTTCTCCATCAATGATCGATTCAACCTTTCAGCAACTCCATTTTGCTATGGATTATAAGGTGTAGTCTTATGCTTTTTAATTCCATGATCAATACAATATTTATTATAATCTGCATTGTAATATTCACCACCATTATCCATTCTCAAACATTTTATTTTTCTACCAGTCTGATTTTCCACAAGAGTTTTAATTATTTAAACCGACTGAACACTTCTGATTTATTTTTCAAAAAATATACAAACGCTCTCCTTGAATAATCATCAATAAACGATACGTAGTATCTTGATTTAGACAGAGAAGGAACATCAACTAGACCAAAAAAATCTGAATGTACATAGTCCAGAACACCAGAAGATTTATGAGAACTAGAGTAAAAAGAAACACGGTTCTATTTTCCATATATGCAATGTTTGTAGAAATTGAACTCCAGATTACAATCAATCAGCCCATCTACCAGGATTTTGTTTTTCAAGGTTTTTAAACCTTTTTCACCTATGTGACCAAGTCTATGATGCCAGAGCATTGTTTTCTCCGCAGGAGGTTTAACTTCCATAGAGTTTGCATCATGTGTTACAATAGTAGCTTTTTCAGATTTTATAGAGACACTATTACAGCACACTAGTTTAGCATCTAACCTATACAAAGTTCCAATGCATTCACCCTTTGCCAGTACAATAGAACCTCTAGTCATCTTACAACCACCATTCACAAAAGTAACTTGCACTCCAACATCATTAAGCTTACTAACAGAAAGTAAATTTCAAGCCAGACCTGGTATGTGTAATACTCCATTCATTCCCTTTATTCTGCCATCCAGGAACTAGATTCTGACTCTTCCTCAGCCAACAATTTCTAGCGTCGAATCACTTGCTAGGAACACCTTCCCACCAGCATATGGTTCATACTTAGTGAATGATTCTTTGTGAGATGTCATATGAAAAGATGCTCCCAAATCCACCAGCCATACATCTTCAGATGTAGGCATTGCCAAAGAAGCAATGAAGGCATTAGCATCACTTTGAGAAGAATCAATGTTAGAGAAGTTCTTCTTTTTCTTCTTTTTCTCCTCTTTGCAGTCTCTTCTAATGTGCCCTTTCTGCCCATAATTTTACCACTTCACCTTGGACTTTGTGCCAAGAGATTTTGATCTCCCCTCTGATTTGGACTTAGACTTCTTGTCTTTCTTCTTGCCTCTTTCCTTTGATCTACCTCGAACTAACAGGGCCTCTTTGGCCATCTCAGAAGATTTCCTCTGCATCTCTTCAGATAACAGTGAGGCAACAGCTTCTTGAGTTTTAAACGTGGTTGTTGTACTTCCAATAGCCATCATAAGATGATCCCATGAGTCAGGTAAGGAACACAACAGAAGCATACAGCGGTCCTCCTCTTCTACTTTTACACCTACAGAAGTCAATTGTGTAACAACCATATTAAATGAGTTCAGATGGTTTGCTACAGATGCTCCTTCATCCATCTTCAGAGAGTACAACTTCTTTCTGAGGAAAAGTTTATTCACCAAGGACTTGCCCTGATAAATATCTCCCAACTTCTTCCACAAAGCGTTTGTAGTCTTCTCTTCATGGATGTTCAATAGAACAGAATCCACTAAACTTAACCTTATCAGTCCTTTGGCTTTCCTATCTGCCAGGTCCCAGTCTTCTTGCTTCATGGCTGAAGGTTTAGTTTCAGACACAGCAACCCAAAGATCTTTGTCGACCAACAAATCTTCAGCCTTAAGCTTCCACAACTCAAAGTTTGTGCCATTGAACTTTTTAATGTCTATTTTTCCTGATGCACTTGCCATCTTATTTAACAAAATAGACCTCTACAGAACTCCCACTCACAGAACTAACACAAAAAACCCAACCTACCAACAAGGTTAACACAACTGGCTAAGCTCTGATACTACTTGTAAGGAATGCAGAGGTACAGAATACAGCTTCCCTAATGTTAAGTCAAAGGGGATAATGCAGACCGGTAACGTTAATTCAAATACAAAGATAAACACATCAGAAAATACTAAATAAACATACAAGATAATAGAGAACAACACCAGATATACGTGGGAAAACCCTTTCGAGTAAAAAACCCACCACCACAAGAGAGACAATCTTTATTTACAGTAAGCTTAGAAAGGTTACAATAAAGATGCCAGCCTTCTTGCTCAAGTATCGATTCTCAAATCATACAAAATAATTCACTTCCTCTGCACATCTACAGAATGAACAATTTGATCGAATTTCATCATCAACTTCAGATGACCTCTTCAAATCTATATATGTTATAGTCTTCAAGAGCAAAACCATTTTAAACTTCTACCCTAACTGTTCGTTCCAACTGCCCAGCATCGCTATCTTCCAACCTTCGCATAATTGTTCGTATTCATGTGAGACCTTTAGTCCCACATTCACCAGTGCAAGTTTGACATCTCAGTTTATATCCACAAACACTCAGTAAGACTATCATCGGCAATTTTGTTACTGACGATACCAGTCTAAGCCTCATCAGAATAGCCCAAGCCATAGGAGACCACTCCACCATCCACACCGATGGTTCCTTGTCCCACTGATACCGAAGCCTTCATCGGTAACACACATAATAGTCAGAGTGACATTTTAGAGCTTAGCCAATAGTTTAAGCTAGGCCAAACACCTTTCCATCGGAGAGACACCAACTATCGCAGAGACTACACAAAACTTTACCGATAGTTACAGTTACACCGATCGGTGTAGCATAGGCAATCAGAGAGAGAACTTAAGACAAGGCCGACAGCGATAGTCAAGCCGATGGACAGAACACCATCGGTGAAACATACTCCATCGCTAGAACACAAACAAGTTACACTGAAGACCCCCATTTCACTGATAGCTAGCTCATCAGTGAAACCTTGCAGATCATCCAAAGACTTCTCACTCCTGTCGATAGTGAAAGTCTACCCAATGGCTCACTACCATCAGTGAGAGCAAAGCGATCGGTGTAACATTAACAAGGTTTGCCAATGCTTTAGTGTGGCCGATGACCAAGGAATGAATTGTTGGATTTAGGACAGACAACTGAGAGTGGGGGTGAATCGGTTGTCCAAAAACTTGCTTCTAATTCAAACACTTAAATCCTCTTGTTATTTAATAGCATATCAATTAATCATTCATGAAAGCATAAAGCATAAACACCAGAGCAGATACACATCAACACATGAGACACCAAGATTTTGATGTGGAAAACCCGGTCAAGGGAAAAACCACGGGGTGATTAACCCAAGGATTATTCTACGTTAGAAGAATAAGAAAAATAGATGGCACATGCCAATTAGGGCTCACTGCTCGAGGACACTACTCACAAGAGACACACTATCTACAAAGTAACAAGTATCACAAACTTGAATTAGAGATTGACATCTTTACCATGCCTAGATCAGTTCCATTTAAGCCCAAAAACTTTTGTTTTGCCTTTCGCTCTTCTCCTCGCTACCACACACTCATCTTCACAGTCACGCTTTGAAATGATTTCACAATCCCTTATTTATACACGATATCAACTTAGGAACAAACATATAGGTCGGCAAACAGCCACAAGATCTTTCATAAGGTGTATAATTCATCCGGTCGGCTAGTCACAGAAAGAACACCAACAACTGGTGGTTATCCATCAAATCCAAACTCTAACTTCAATGTAGACCAACAACATGAATTGGACATGATCCAGAGATCATCATAACCTTCCCTAAAACACCAAGAACATCCGCACTTTATCAGCTTACTGGAATTCTTCTCTTCTTCATCCGAAACTTCAAGAACACAGTCTGTCATCACTGTCATAATGAAAAAGGTGCTTCCAGACCTCCAAACCATGAACAAATCTAGTTGCCACTTCACACGAACTTCTTCAACACTCCTTCCAATCTGCAGAATGAGATAATGCAATTCCGGAGCTCACCGAACCAATCTGTGACACTCTGTCACCACTGAACATCTGTCAGAACCGGTTCTACTTGAGCAACCACAACTTCTTCAGATCTTCATGCAGACCTCTGAAATCTTGACAAGAACATCTCAAGACTCATATCTACAAACCCTTTAAACCGCATCCTCTTATCCTCAACCTATCTTGGACTTTTACCTTGTCATCATCACTGTTCTTCACTGTTCCTGATTGAGACTGATTTTCTCAATATCCTTAGCACACAGCTCATCCAGTCCTTCTCATTAATGCAACCTGAGTATGTTGACATCAATGACAACACCAGTTAGGCCCATACTTGTAACATGAATGAGGTTCCAATTAGTAACTTGAGACATTAGATCTCTTCAAAATCAAATGAAAAATAATCAGGCACTAGAAACAAGGCCCATGGCCTCTCTGCACCACACGAACTTCTCTATGCTCACAAGTTTGGTCAATGAATTTGCAACATTCTCCTGAGTGTCTATCCTTTTCAGCTTAATCTCTCCATTTGCAATCAACTCTTGAACAAAGTGATACTCAACATCAACATGCTTAGTTTGAGCATGATACATATGATTTTTGGCCAAACATATAACACTCTAGCTATCACAACCAATCTGAATGATCTTGCAATCAAAACCAATACCTGTACACAGTCTCCTCAACCAAACTACCTTCTTAGAGACATTAGTAGCAGCCAAATACTCTGCTTCTATGGTGGACAAAGCAACTGTGAGCTGCCTCTTACTCATCCAACTCACTGCACCTCCAAACAGAGTAAACACATAGCCACTAGTGGACCTTTGACTATCTAAGTCACCTGCTGAATTTGCAACAAAACCCTGTATGTCCAAAGATTTATCATCACTATCAGTACCAAAATAAACCAAACAATGATTAGGAGTACCTGCAAGATATTTAAACACCCTCTTCGCATAGTTCCAATGCCATTTACCAAGGTTAGACATAAATATGCTCAAAACTCCCACTGCTTGGGCAATATCTGGTGCAGTGCAAACCATTGCATACATCAAACTCCCTACAACACTAGCATATGGCACATTAGACATATCCTCAAGACCATCCTCAGTCTTTGGACACATATCTAATGAAAGATTAGTACCAATGGGTAAAGGAACTCTAACTAGGTTATAGTCCTGCAAACTAAACCTCTGCAAAATAGTATTCACATACTTACTTTGTGACAATCAAAGTTTTCTATTAACTCTATCCCTCATGATCTCCATTCCCAAAATATACCTTGCAGCACCAAGACCCTTCATCTCAAATGCACCTGAAAGTTGGACTTTGAGCTCACTGACCATACCCTTAGTATTGCTAAAAAACATGTCATCAACATACAAAGCAATAACTAGTATAGAATCATCAACACAATGAATGTAAACACAATGATCCTCCTCGCTTCTAACAAAACCCAATTTCAGAACAAATGAATCAAACTTTTGATACCACATTCTGGGGGACTATTTCAAACCATAGAGAGACCTCTTTAACCTGTAAACCCAATGCTCTTTTCCTTTTACGTCAAAACTTGTAGGTTGTTGCATATAAATTTCTTCTTCAAGATCTCTATGCAAGAATGCAGTCTTAACATCCATTTGCTCAATCTCCCAATCATAAGTTGCAGAAATGGATAAGAGAAATCTAATAAAAGTTAATTTAGCAACAGGAGAGAATATCTCACCAAAATCAACTCCCTCTTTGGGAGTAGCCCTTGGCTACCAGTCTAGCCTTGTACTTCTCCAATGACCCATCTACTCCAAACTTCTTCTGTAACAATAGTCTCATCTTCATCAGAACTACTTGAATCTTCTTCTTCTTCACCCCCCAATCCATCATTCTGTTCTTCCTGAGGTACATCTTGCTACTCTAAATCAAAGTGCACCTTCTTTACCTTTTCATCTTTTTCTTTTGGCTGCTCAGGTTTAGAAATAACTCTAAGTTCCCTAAAAATAACATCTCTAGAAAAGATAATCTTGCGGGTGAGTGGATTCCAAAGCTTATAACCTTTTACATTATCACCATATCCAATGAATGTACATTTTTCAGCCTTTGGATCCAACTTAGATCACTTTTCCTTAGGTACATGAACAAAAGCCTCACAACCAAAAACCCTTAAATGTGAAACATAAGGTTTCTTACCTATCCACACTTCATAAGGTGTCGAATCAAGAGCCTTACAAGGAGATCTGTTTATCAAGTAGCAAGCAGTACACATAGCATCTTCCTAGAAGCATTTATCCAACTGTGCATCACTAAGCATACTTCTGGCTCTTTCCATAATTGTTCGGTTCATCCTTTCTGCAACACCATTCCGCTGTGGTGTATACAGAGTTGTCTTTTGTCTGATTATACCTGCATGCTTGCAAAACTCATCAAATTCCTTAGAGCAATATTCCCCTCCATTGTCAGATCTTAATATTTTTATCTTTAAACTTGATTGGTTCTCTACTAAGACTTTGAATTCCTTAAACTTAGTGAAAACTTTAGATTTATGCTTCATAAAATAAATCCATGTAAATCTGGATACATCATCAATGAAGGTTACAAAATAACAAGATTTTCTGATAGATTCAATATCCACAGGTCCAAACACATCCGTATGAATAATTTCTAATTTCTCTTTTATTCTATTACTTCTTGAAGGAAATGATTTTCTGTTTTGTTTACCAAACACACAATGCTCACATAAATCAAAGTGCTCATCAGAATAAGAGAAATCGTCCAACAAATTTTTATTCTTAATAGTTTTCAATATATTATTGCTTGTGTGGCCCAATCTACGGTGCCACAACATACATGTATTTTCAGTAGTGGCCTCAGATACATAGGAGGTATTACAAACTGTAGTGGCTTCAAGCTTAAACAAGTTCTTGAATCTCTTCCCTTTCGCTACCACCAAGTTCCCTCTCACCAATCTATAGCCATGCTTGTCAAATGTCACATGCATTCCCAAATCATTCAACTTTGAAACTAAAATTAGATTTCTAGCTAATCCAAGAACATACAAAACACCAGGGAGGGTTTTAATCCTCCCATCACTGAAACACAACAATACCTTTCCTTTCCCAACAATCAGATATGTAGAGTTGTCACCAAGGTAGATATTACCTCAATCATATTCTTCATATGAGGAGAACCATTCCTTATGCGGGGTCACATGAAATGAGCATCCTGAGTCAATCAACCAGTGATCATTAGAAACAAGATTACATGCAAAAAGTAAAACTTCTTCACTTGCATTCAAGGACTTATCCGAAGCACTCTCCCACTATTTCTTGGGACTTCTGCACTCCTTCTTCACATGTCCCCTTTTACTGCAGTTCCGACACTTAACTCTATTCTTTTTACTAGGAGTCTTAGACTAGCCCTTGGACTTGTCCTTAGCCCCTTTTTGATCTCCTTTCAGTCCTCTTTCCTTAGACCTTCCCTTGACACTGAGAGCATCCCCTGAACTATCTAAACTCTTCTTCCTCAATTCCTATGACAGTAGCACTGAAACAAGAGCATCCAACTTCGGATCCACAAGGTTAGCAGTGATAGAAAGGATAACATTCTCCCAAGACTTAGGTAAAGAATAAAGAAGTAAGATACATTTATCTTCCTCACTAACCTCAACATCTATTGAATCAAGCTGACTCACTAAAACATTAAAAGAATTTAAATGCTCTGCAACTGATTCACCTCCTCACATTTTCATGGAAAACAATTTTCTTTTTAAATAAAATTTATTTACCATACTCTTGGCTTGATAGATCTCACCCAACTGTTTCCACAACTTGTATGCAGTCTCTTCCTTTGCGACATTCAACATGACAAAGTCTGAAAGACACAACTAGATGGTTCCTCGTGCCTTCTTATCCAGTCTATCCCATTCATCTTGAGAGACATCATTAGGTTTCTTCTCTTTTTGGACAGCCAACCATTGGTTTCTTTCTTCCAACAATTCTTCCATTTTCAGCTTCCGCAACTCATACCCCATTCTGTTGAACTTCTCAATGTCCAAATGAGAGGTTGATGCAACGGTGGATGCAGCTATAATAACAACACAAGATCTGTAAAACAAATGCAACCAAATCTCCCACTGTAGCTATAGCTTCTACACTACCACCCAAGAGTCAAAGTTGGCCAGGCTCTAATACCAAATGTTAGAAATGAAAGCAACACTACTTTAATGGAAATCTTATTCGAATAAATTTCAGCAGTCTTTAACTGTGTGTTATTAATGGAGATTATAACAAAACATAAACCCACAATACATATATGTACCAGAAGCAGAATAAAGCACATAACACAAGTGTTTAACGTGGAGAAAACCCTTTCAGATAAAAAACTCCACCAAGAAAAGAGGCCAAGTTGTATTGTCTTCACAAAAGGAGATTACAAATACATTCACTTCCTCTGTCCTTCAACCTTCACTCCGGCAGAACCTGGGTACCTATAAACTGTTATATTCCTCTCATCTACTATGATATGGTTTATATAGAATTTACAAAACCTCAAGACATTAAATGACTTCTTACAAGCCCATAACACTTGTCAAGAGTCAACAATACAACCTTGGCCATCCATGGCCAAGAATAGGCTCTTACAGGGTCATAAATGCTGTCATACATGTATCCTACACTTGGAAAAAAGTGCCCATGCAAGCTTGAACGACTTGGGGCTAAAAATAGCCACTTACAACATCTTATGACACATCATATGCTATTATTAGTGTCATAGATTCTTATGACAACTTACAGTTATCATAGAATCTCTTACACCCTCTTACAATATCTATGGCATGCGTCATAACACTAAAAATAGATTATTCCTCCACATGTGCACCCCACTTTGACCAATTACCACTTACCATAGTAAATGACATCCCGTAACTACCGCCAGTAACTCTGGGACTTACCGTGCAGTAACTCTGTAATTACTGTGGATGGTAAATAATTTTTACCACTGCCGGTGAAACTTGTACATCCCTTATGCATAATTACAAATTACAAATAATAAATGGAATAAATATAATATTGGGATTTACAAGGTTAATGGAACCTTATCCCAACATTCTCCCAATTGACATTATACATTTTAAATCAACCCATAGGAAATCAACTTGATTTCTTTTGCCGACACGGAAAAGTTTAATTTTTAAAATCTTGGCAGGAATGCTTGTAGGTGCATATATAAGCATGTTTAGGCATTCATTTGTAAACTAGATGATTACTAGCAATCTATTGTGTTCTCAAGGTGATTCAAGGCTTTCTATTGTGTTGCAATAGTAGACTTGTATGTTTTATGTGTTGATATTTGTAGATTTGAGCATCAATCTCCTCATGGCATGAAGAGCATCTTCCTCCATGAGAGCTTCACTATAAAGTGACATATCATTATGTTTTTATCATTGATTCCTTTGGTTTTTGCCTCTGCCTCACAAGGGCACACACTCTTTGTCTGACAACCGTGTTGAGAGACTTAAGTGTCCTTCGAGGCTTGACTGAGGCAAGCCTCTAAACACCACAACCCCCAAACCAAGTCTTGTGATTGCAGGTTACAGGTGTCGCATTTGGAAAAAATGGAGTTGCAGGAAGGAGTGGCAGGCACCAAGGATTCAAGATCTGAAGAAAAGTCAGACAAAGGAGCACTTCCAGGACTAGGGTGCCCACAACAGTGTCCTCTGCAGATAGATTTCAGGAAACAAAAGTTACAGGGTTGATCAGTGTCGGAAGGAGGTCCAGATTCCCTAAAAAAGTAGGTACCTTGGACTTGGGTGCCTGCACGAATGTCCTCAACTATTCTACCTCGGAACCTTGAAAACAAGTATTCTGTGATTTGTCATTTTACTCCCGTCTACAAGAGCTTTTTGCGTCTTTCATCAATTTGTTGATGTATTTGCATAATTAGGGTTTTAATGGTTAATTGGACATAAGAGAAGGAAAATTAATAATTGAATTTCCTAATCCAAGTTTCCCTTCATTTGTAAGTGACCTAGGGTATGATAGTGCTCGCCAGTCGACCGTCGATCCTACAATGTTTAGTGGAAAGGAGGGTTTTAACATCTAAACAACAAAAGATTAACAAAATCCAATTTTACCCTAAACAACAAGATAACTCAATAGTTTGATGTGAATTATTGTTTACACAAAGGGACTTACACAAAATTTTCACTGGAATCTAACAATAGGGTTAGATCTAAATATGAAAAGATCTAATTTTAACTCCTAACATAGAAATGTGTCTTAGATATATAAATCTAAAAATGACATGTTAAGGGGTGTTTTATGCACATCAATAGTAAGTAGAACAATGATCACTCTACTTCTCCTGAAAGGTAACCTATGCAATGTTTGGATTACCCCAAGGTCCCTGTTAGCTGGGTCACAACCGTGTTAGATAAACTCAGTGGTCAATGTGTCTTGTTTGTTCAAGGGGTATGTACAGGTTGAATGATTGCTGGATCAAAATGTGTTGGTCTCCCAAATCTAATTGAAATTATTTTGAGTTCAAACCCTAAATCTAACCTAAACTAACCTATCAAAGGAAAAAAGATAAAAGGAGGATAAGGGTTAGGGATTTCTATCTTTCTATATTAATGAGAAATGGACAACATCTATATTTAACTTTAATATTATCCAGTGAGGACAAGACCTATAATAACCTGCAATATGCTGACCAGTATTTCAAACAATCACACACATTATAGATGTGGGAGTCTATGGATAATTTGAGATATCAGAATAATAAGTATTTTGTATGGAAAAGGGGGTTGTTGATTTTAGGGGTTTGTGTAATCCTCCTTTCCCAACAAACATTCCAAGGGCTTTTCAATCGAGTTGAATCTCCACTAAGCGAGAGCAATCACCTATTAGGTTGGGCTGGCACTTGGGAAGCTGTGGACTCTTGTATATATCAAACAATATCTCTACATAATGCTCAATTGTGCTTAGAAACCCTAATTATGCAAATCAGTAAGCAAATTATCAAATTACAACAAATCCTTTCAGACTGAGGCAAAGGACATAGATATTTAACTCATTATTTCTCAAAGTTTAGAAGGCAAAAAATTTGGGGACACGGGGACTAGTGTCCAAGTCCAAGATACATGTTTCTTTGTGGGATCCTAATCTCCTTCCGACACTAATCTACACTGCAACTTTAGTTTCTGAAAATTCCACTACGGAGGACACGAGGACTAGCACCCTAGTCGAGAAAAAGCACTAGTGTCCTACTTCTTTTCAGATCCTAAATCCTCTGTGTCTGCTACTCCTTCCTGCAACTGCACTCCATGGGACTCAACACCTGTAACCTGCAATCACAAGGAGTGTGGGAGGGGGTTGTGGTGTTTAGAGGCTTACCTCGGTCAAGCCCTGAAGAGACATTCAAGTCTTCTGAACACCCTTGTCAGATGAGAGTGTGTATCTCGGTGGGAAAGAGGCAAAAATCCAAATGATAAATGATTGAAAACAAAATAGATATCACCTTGTAGTTAAGATCTCATGGAAGGAAGATGCTCTTCATGCCATGAGGAGATGGAGCCAAATCTATAATTACAAACATAATAATAACAAAGTACTGCTCTGCAACACAATGAATGCATTGAATCACTTTAACATAAGCTTGTAGATCAAAATGCCCATCTAGTTTTCAAATGAAACTTAATCATGCTTATATATGCAACTACAAAGATTCCCACTAAGAATTTCGTAATTCAAACTTTAGATGTTGGCATAAGACCTAATTAATGGTCATAAAACCAACATAAAAGTTTAGGGCAGACCCAAAATAGGGCTAGACTAGGGCACTAGTGCCCAAATCCACCCTACCATTTTTGCTCAGGATTCATCAAAGTGCAGTCCTCTAGGTCCTATTTGTCACAGAACCCAAGGGTTTTCTCATCAGAAGTCAGAAATAACATGTAAAATACTCTAAATGCAATTACAAGACCCAGGAGCTAAACCTTAATAGTAAAAATCCCCCCAAGGTTACTTTTTCTGACATAACATTTAGCCCCCACTTTAATGTATATATAAATGCAAGGCCAATACATGCATTAAAGTATGGTCATCAAACACAACAAACACGTCGAGCATGGAGAAGACATGCCAAACATATTGAAGATAGTAATAGGCATGCAAAACATGGAGAAGACAGTTACAATCACATAAAACAAGGATAAGGCATCATTGAAGACACGTAAAACATAGTGAATGCATTGATTATTTTCTTTTTGTTTTTCTCATATATGAAATATAGAATGCAAGTACAAGAAAGTAAACACACAACCCAAAATGCAGGAGGGACTCATCGCCACCAGTCTTTAGACTACACATGGGGCAACAAACGTGCAAAACAAATCTCAGAGTGTAGGAGGGACTTGTCACCACCAGTCTTTAGATTGCACTTGAGAACAAACATGCCATACAAATCAAGCACGCTAAACAAAGCCTAAAGCATAGGAGGGACTCATCACCACTAGTCTTTAGACTATGCTTGGGAACAAACATACCATACACACACATGGAAGACATGGAGAAAACATGGTAGATAAGCAATGGAGTGTATCTATTTCTAGGTTCATCACCATATCAAGCACATTATAGGCACACACCAATGATTGGGCTTCACCACAACAATCACCGAAGACACACTTAAGGGTAGGTTAGTCACAAAACCATTCCCTACCTGCTCAGAGGACTTTTGAAAATGAGAGGATTGTGTACTCTCCTCAAGAAATACACCATCCCCGCCTCGCATGGAGGGATTAAGATAAAAAGGATATGCACGATATCCTACCTCTGCAGAGAGCTTAAGTGATTGCAATAGATTCAAGATTCACAAACACACATTGCTAGCATTCTACAACAGATAACTTACCTTATATATGCCCCCACCTTAAGGTGGTTGATGTCATGTACTGATATCAATCATGTTAAGGTAGGAAGAAAACACACAAGGGAACACGATCTATTGCAAAGCCCATGCCCCCCGAAGGTGACATGTACTTTCATGATCACCAAATATTCCCACAAACACATTTCTGCAAGAAAAGTGTTAGTGTCCATATAACCATGATAAACAACAATGCATATGATCAATCACATAAAGAACTGAGGAATGCAATATTCAAGATAGACAAAGTGCATGGGGCAACAGTATTGTTATGTTTTGTAAGTGCGATAAGACAACATCAAGATCACATGGAGTGATTCTACTAGCCAAGCATCAGATAATATATAACAACCCCATCGTCATGTATAAACTAGGTTCATTTTTTTATTTCTTGCCAAAGGAACACTAGGTCTGCATCAATATAATATGTTTTTGGTCATCCGCCCACTAGATAGAACTGCTAGAGGAAGGAAAACAATAAATCAAGAGAGGAGAAATAAGTGTCTTAGAGACAGTCATGTAGAATGGTGCCCCCAAGTCACCAACCGCAACGCTATGTCCGTAAGACACAACACACAACAATAAAAATAGAGGAGAAGCAATATAGAAGAATGATGATACAAATAGAAGAAGGACCACAACAGAGGCGGTCTCCTAGTATCCTTGACCTTATGAGAGTATCAAGGGTCATCCTAGGAGGCCTAAACAACACATAACACATCACAGGGGAAACACATCACGGAGGTGGAGGGTTAGAAATACTTACTTGCTAGTACAATCATACTAAATTTTGGAACTTGCGAGCCTCTTGGAGAGGCTCCATCAAGTTTTGTGTGATTCTTGAGTGGTTCTTACGAGAGTCTTGTTTGTTAATACATGTGATGTTTGTTTCCCATATCCTTGTGTATATGATATATTTTGTTTCTTATGAGGAGGAGAACCACTATTATTTCTAACTGATGATAACCACCTTGCTCTTTTCCAATTTTTAGCCAGCTTTCATTGTTGAGTTCATCTATCATAGTGATAAGGACTATCTTGTTCTATCTTGATCTTTTCATTTATCAGAATCTCTTGTTCCATTTGTCTTTTTGATGTATGTTGCATATGTCCTGATTCCTGAAGGGATAACAGAGGAGGAACTTCAGAATAAATACCATTCCTTCCTGGATGAGGTGATTCAGTATTTTCCTTATCCACTTCTATTGTAGCAATAATCTCATCGTAGTTCAGGTAATCATCTTCTAATTCAAGCATATTTTGTTCCATCATGTTATTAGCAGTATACTTAGGAAAGGGATTAGTGAAGATCTGTAAGTTCTGTTTTGGTGGAGCAACCGACTTATTCCCATATCACATTCAAGTCAATGAGGTCTTGTATTTCATGTTTAAGATGCATACACCATTCGGTATCATGTCCTAGTGTTCGGTAGTAATGAAAAAAAGAATTAGCATCGAAATAAGGTCCTTGTGCTCTACTAGGATCTAAAGGTTTAGTCAGGGGAAGCTTCATAAGATTATTACTCAGAGCTTGATTCATGATATAATAATAGGATTCAGATATCGGAGTAAACTTTCTTTGTTGATATGGTGCCTTATTTGGATTAGTGATAGCAGACACTTGTGAAAAGTTGTTTGAATTCGGTCCATTAACCTTGATGAAACTCCTATTATTCTGTTTGAAGTTATTTTGTGACGGTCCACCCATGGATTGTCCAACTTGAGCCGATGAGTTTTGGTTTTCATACTGACTAGACAAAAGTTGATAGTCATGAAGGGCTATGCATAAATGTTGAAAGGAGTTATACTTCATCAAGAGAATCTTATCATGGATGTTAGGTTGTAGATTTGTAATAAACACCTTCTAAACATCCTCATCCTTCATTTGGTATTGAATTTGCGCATAGAGGATTGACACTGACTAATAAACTCAGTTAATTTCTCTTTGAGAGCTTCCTTGCAATGAACTAAATCAATCAAGGAGACTTGAGGTCCAATATTTGCTTGAAAATGTTGTAAAAATTGATCAACTAACTACGAGAAGGAATGTATTGAATTCAGAGGTAAGGAGAAAAAGCATTCTAGAGCTGTATCTTTGAGAGATCACATGAAATTTTTTGCTAACAAATCCTCTTCAAAGTAGAAATCGCTACACATAGCTGTGAATGCCGCCACATGAGTATTAGGATCACCTTTTCCACTATATTTTTCAAAGCGAGGAGTCTCAAACCTATTAGGCATGGGGGTTCTGAAGATTGCATAAGATAAAGGGTTACAGGCATGATACATTGGTATACTAGGTTGTGAAGAATTAATCAAGTTTGTCACCTTTTGTTGTAAAGAAGTCATGCCTTGCAAAAGTTGGTTTAAGATGGCATCATTGGGAGATGCAATTTGTTGTGAAGAGTTAGAACCAAAGTGAGGTGGTGATTAAGCCTGAGTAGTGATGGGTGAAGGATGGGAATAGTTCAGTGGTGGTTGGACATATTGATAGGTGGAAGATGGTTACAAATAGGTGGGATGGAGAGGTGGTTGAGAGTACTTATTCATAGAAGAAGCCCCTTTAGATACCAAGTTTTGATAGTTAAATCCCACAACTTTGTAATTTTGTGAACTTGTCCCATTAGATACTCTAATACTAGTGGTAGCATTACTACAAGCATTTACATTGGTGGTTAAAATCGTTGATGTAAATGTAGATATTCCCGTAGTCGGTATAGGTGCTGATACTTGCGTATGAGATAGTGATGACATGCTCTTAATACCATTCACACATTCAGTCACCGTCATGACACTATTGTGTACTATATGTTTTAAAAATTGAACCACATTAATACCATCTTGTCCTTCTTTTATCAATTCTCTTATGTGATGGATCACAAGGACAACTTCTTCTACTATCCTTTCACTTCCAACAATTGCTTGAAATTTGGCTAAATCTTTATCAAGTTTGTTTATTTGCTCATCAGGTACATGTGTGACCAGCTCCATAGTGTCATCGACATCATGAAATGTTTGATCTTCCATAGTGGTTGTAGAAGGGATAATGTCTTGCAAAATTTGTGACTCGCCTTTTGTAAAAAGGTATTCAATGGATTTTTAGAGGTAGGAATGTCAAATTCTTCAAAGGCACTAGATCCCATGGGTCTTATGCTTCTTCTTAAAGGGATATTTCTATTAGGGTAGTGAGTTATAATACTCATACAAAATCATGCACAAACTAATAGAACAAACCCTAGGAGCAAGATATGTTTAAGATAAAAAATGCTTGATTGTTCAACTTTTTTCAATGCAAATCACTAGGAGAAAAGGTGTTGTGAAAATTTTCAAAGAGGACAGAAAATTATATGCCTAATAACAGTTCAATTATGCAAAAATATCTTTCACAACATGCTTTTGAGGCAACTCTAGAGTGATGACAAGTCAAAACCTAGTGAAAATGTGCTAAAATTTGCAATTTTTCACAATTTTTCAATGTGAAAGCCTTATAAAAAGGGTGTTGTAAAGAATTTGATGAGGGGCAACAAATAATAACACTGATAAAATCTAATTAGTGTTGTAAATATGTGCCTAATTGGTGTTGTCATTGATGTCAACATATCCTTGTCATTAGTGTCAACTATATCTTATTCTATCACTGTTTAGAAGACTTGTATGTTGAGGACATTGAGAAAATTAGCCTCTCTAAAAGAAACAAGTGAGTTACATATCTCTCTGTTAGAGACAATGAAGATGGCATAGTTTAGTGAAGTAGATTTCTCTAGATTCCTAGTGAGATGAAGATCAGAGTTTGCAGATTAAAGGGTTTGTAGAGGATTTCCTGAAGTTGCTCCAGTTAAGATTTTAGAGGTCCGCATGAAGTATTTGTGAAGTTATGGCCATATGAGTAGAACCAGGTTTTGTAATTGTTCAGAGGTGACAGAGTGGCAGGAATTTGGTTCGGATTGCTCCACATTGGGATATTATGGTCTGTAGATCTAGAGGTATGTTTGGGATGTTGGTCTGTATCCTCAACTCAAGTGGTTCATGGTTTGGAGGTCCGTAAGCAATCTTTCTAGTGTGACAGTCATGACAGTTGGTGTTCTTAAGTTCCTAAATGAAGATGCAAGTATTTTTGGTGATTTGAGGTGATGCAGTTGTTCTTGTTGATTTCATTGTGCTTGTGGTGGTCTCTGGATCATGTGCCTATTGTGTTGGTGGTCCGCATTGAGAATTGAGCTCGTGGTTGAAGATTTTTCCTTGAGTGTTGCTGTTCTTTCCAGTCTTGGCTGACCAGATGCTTGGTGCATGTTATGGATGATCTAAGAAGAGTTCTATGGAGCGTGGTGTGTTGATCAAGGAAGATTTGAGTCCTAGCTATGTTCGGTTGACAGTGTAAAGATTTGCATGTAGCATTTTAAGTCTTGTGATTGTAATTGCTTGTAATGCCTATCTTGGAGAATGTTCCAAATAGATGACTATAAGGTTGACTTTGATGTTCATTCCAAAGTTAATGTCATGTATAAATAAGTGTTGTGAAGTCGTGGAAATGTGGGGTGATGAGCGAAGATGTGGATGTAGCAGGGAAGTGAGTGGGGGCAGAGTAGAGGTGTTGTGTGCTTCAATGGAACTAAATCTTGCATGAAGAAGATGTTGTTTCTCACTTCAACCTTTCAGTGTTAACCTTGTGAATGTTCTTGTAGGCAGTGAGCCTCTTTTGAGCAGTGATCTCTAGGCTGTGAGCCTAAAGGCAAGTGCCTTCCCATTTTTCTATTCTTTTAACAGAGAATAAATCTTGTAGGTTAACCCCCACCATGGTTTTTCCCTTAACCAGGTTTCCATGTAAAAATCCTGGTGTTATGTGTGTTGATTGTGTTTTTTCTCATGTATTGTTGATTCATGCTTTCATGGTTATATCATTAATCTGTTAATAAGTGGCAAAGAAGATTAAATGTAGCAAAAGATAAAATTTTTGTGACAACTGATTCACCCCCCCTCTCAGTTGTCTGCCCTAATTTCAACAATTGGTATCAGAGCCGATTACTCTAAAAGAAGATTGATCGCTTGAGGAGATCTAGGATGTTGACATACAAGAAAGACAGTCCAAGATTTGATGGAACAAATTACTCTCTTTGGAAGAATCGGATGGAGTGTCATTTGCAATGTATGGGTGATCCTTATTGGTTGATAACCAAGGATGAGTATAAGCCTTCGGAGAAAGGTCCTTCAACTCCAAATGAAATCAAAGATGCTGAAAACAACATTCAGGCTAAAGAAGCATTGTTTAGTACCCTAACTGATACAGAAATGACAAATGTCCTAGAATTGAAAACTGCTCATGAAATCTGGAAGAAGTTGGAAACTCTATATGAAGGTGATCATATGTCAAATGTGCTAAGTTGCAGAGCCTGAAGGGTAGATACGAAAGTTTGAGGATGAGTGAAGATGAGAACATCACTTCCTACATGCAGAAGGTGAATGAACTTGTGTGTAGTATTAGGTGTGCTGGTGGAAAACTAGAAGAAACAGAGATTGTTGGTAAGGTGCTCAGATCCTTACCTACTTCATACATGCATAGAGTTGTTGCTATTGAGGAGATCAGGACTGTGACAACTGTTACAAGGGATTAGTTGGTTGGTAAGCTTTCAGCATTTGAAATGAGTGAGTTTGGTGATTCCCTTCCTAAATCAGAATCTTCTTTTAAGGCCAGTGTTTCTGAGAAGCAAAGATTTGATCCAGGTGAAATCTCTTCAAGAAGACTAACCAGTTATGAGAAGGCAATGGAAGGAACTTGAAGAAGATGAAACAGAACTTGAAGAACTTGAAGCCCTTTTTACCAAAAGATTACCAAGAAGATCTGGTAAGTATGAAGAAAAGTTTCCTTTCAAATGTTTTGCTTGCAATAAGATTGGTCATTTTGCTTCAAGATGTCCAAAGAGGGTTTCAAAGCCAAACCCTAACAGACTAGGTTTTAGAAGAAATGCTACTATGTCCAAGAAGCTACTAATGAAGGAGTTACAGATGATGAATCTGATATAGGAAGTACATCTAGAAATGAATGGGTGTTCATTGCTATCAAAGAAGAAAATCTAGTGCCTACTGAATTTGCTAGATGTGTGAATGCGAAAAGTGCCTTGGCTGCTCAGGTTGAAGAAAAGGGTGAATGGGTGATTGACAGTGGATGTTTTCATCATAGAATAGGTGATAAGAGTAAGTTTGTAAGTATGGAAAGATATGAAGGTGGAATTTTGAAGTATGGGGACAATTCAGCTGGTAGAATTTGTGGCAGAGGATCCATCTCTCTTGATGGTAAGAATAACACTAATGATGTTTTGTATGTAGAAAGATTGAAGCATAATCTTCTCAGTGTTGGACAATTGGTTGACAAAGGGTATGATCTCTAATTCAAGGATGGAAAATGTAGAATTTTGGAAAGCTCTGAAACTGAGATTGCATCTGGTACACAGACTAGAGGTAATATATTTCATTTAAGTGGTATTGGTAAAAGTTGTTTGATTGCTCAGATTGATCAGAGTTGGTTATGGCATAGAAGAATGTGACATGTAAACTTTGATAGTATGGTCAAGGTAAGTGCTACTCAGGTTGTGAGAGATCTTCCAAAGCTTGTAAGACATGCTAATAGCATGTGTAAGGAATGTCAGTTGGGAAAATAGAGAAAAACTACATTCAAAAGTATAGAACAATTTTCAAGTGGATTGTTGGAACTTGTGCACATTGATTTGTGTGGTCCTGTCAGAGTTAGGAGTTTGCAAGGAGACAGATACTTTATGTTGCTGATTGATGATTACTCCCAGATGATGTGGGTCACTTTCTTGGGAGAGAAATTAGAGGCTCTTGACAGATTCAAGGTGTTCAAGGCTAGGGTGGAGAATGAGATTGGTGTGAAGATAAAATGTCTGAGATCTAACAGAGATGGAGAGTTTACGTCAGGTGAGTTTAATGCATTTTGTGAAAAGCATGGAATAAGAAGACATTTATTTGCTCCTAGGACTCCTCAATAGAATGGAGTTGTGGAAAGGAAGAACCAGACTATTCAAGAGGTTGCTAGAACCATGATGATGGAAGAAAATGTTCAACATGTCTATTGGAGAGAGGCTATGAGTACTGCTATCTACACTCTTAACCGGGTCCAGATCAAAGGTAATACTGGGAAAACTCCTTATGAATTGTGGTTTGGTAATGCTCCTACTATGAAATACTTCAGAGTTTTTGGTAGTAAATGCTATATAAAAAGAGATGAAGATCTAGGCAAGTTTGATGCAAGGTGTGATGAAGGAATATTTTTGGGTTATTCTAACCAAAGAAAGGCATACCGGTGCTTTAACAAGAGATTGAAAAAGATTGTTGAAAGTGCTAATGTCAAGGTTGATGAAAGCAAGGAGAGACCTTCCAAGTTTTGTGGATATGAATTAGATGATCAAAATGAAAGTCCTCCAACTTAGATTTAGATTGCTCCGGAGAATCCAGTGACTCAAGAAACTAGTGCAAATGTTGAGGAACAAGTTCAAGAATCAGAAGTTCAAGAAAATCCTAAAACTCCCAGGTATGTAAGGTTGAATCATTTTGAAGATCAGATCATAGGAGATAAAAATAAAGGTGTTCAAACTAGAAGAAAAATTGCTGAAGAATAAGAGGAGTATTGTTTGATTTCGAAGATTGAAACAAAATTAGTGAATGATTCTTGTAATGATGAAAGTTGGGTAAAAGCAATGGAAGAAGAATTAATGCAAATTGAAAAGAATCATACTTGGGATCTTCTTCCTAGACTTGAAAACAAAAATATAATTGGAACTAAATGGGTCTTCCAGAATAAATTGAATGAAAATGGTGAAGTTGTGAGAAACAAAGCAAGATTGGTGTGCAAAGGATATTCTCAGGTAGAGGGAATTGATTTTGAGGAAACTTTTGCTTCGGTGGCAAGAATTGAAGTAGTCAGATTATTTCTTGCCTTTGCAACTTACAAAGATTTCAAAGTTTACCAGATGGATGTCAAGTCAGCATTCCTAAATGGAGATTTGGAAGAAGTCTACATTGAGCAACCTGAAGGATTCTAGTTGTCTAATCAAGGAGATATGATCTACAGGTTGAGGAAATCATTTTATGGACTTAAACAAGCCCCAAGAGCCTACTATGTAAGATTAGATAAGTATCTACTAAAATTAGGTTTTAGCAAAGGCACAGTTGATAGTAATCTTTATTTCAAGATTGATCGTAAACACATCTTGATTGTGAGGTATTTGTTGATGATATCATCTTTGGTGGAAATGAGAGCAAGTGTAAAAAATTTGCTGATTAGATGCGAAGTGAATTTGAGATGTCAGTGCTTGGTGAAATGAATTTCTTCTTGGGTCTGTAAATCATTCAGTCAAATAAGGGCATCTTCATATCTTAGTCTAAGTATGTAAAAGAGTTGTTGAAAAAGTTTGGAATGGAGGATTCAAAACCAATGAGTTCTCCTATGATAACCAGATGCAAGTTGAGTAAAGATGATGATTCCCCTAAGGTAGACTAGAAAAGGTATAGATCAATGATTAGAGGACTGCTTTATCTAACTTATACTAGACCTGATATTATGAATGTAGTTGGCCTTGTTACTAGATTTCAAGCTAATCTTAGAGAATCTCATGTTGTAGCAGTCAAAAGAATTTTTAGATATCTGAAGGGAACATCTGATTATAGCTTATGATATCCTAAGGATGATAATTTTACTCTTTATGCATATACAGATGTTGATTGGGCAAGAGATGTGGATTATAGGAAGAGTACTAGTGGTGGTGCATTTTTATTGGGAAAGAGATTGGTTTCTTGGTTGAGCAAAAAGTAGGAGGCAATATCTCTGTCTACTATAGAGGCAGAGTATATAGAAGCAACAAGTAATTGTACTCAAGTTTTGTGGATGAAGCAACTGTTGAAGGATATCAGAATTGTGTTTGAAGAGTCTGTTACAATCTTCTATGATAATTCAAGTGCAATAAACATCTCAAAGAATCCAATGTTGCATTCAAAGACAAAGCACATATCCATCAAGTTTCACTTTTGAGAGAGAAGGGAAATGAGAATGAAGTTAGATTGGAGTTTGTTCCTTCGAAGGATCAGATTGCGGATATCTTCACTAAGCCTCTACCTAAGGACACTTTTGAGTATCTCAAAGGGAAGCTAGGGGTAATTACCCCTCCTATTTATAACTAAGGTGCACTAGTGTGAAAGTCCAGTGGAACTCACAGTCATATCTTGTGATCCGGATTGGTGTTAAGGGGATGCTACTCAAGGGGAGTAGTTAGTATATTCTAAGTTCAGTTTGGTCTTGTCTAAGAAACAAAAAGGGTGAGAGATGATTGCAAATATGTGCCCTTTACCATTGATGTCAAAGGGGGAGAGAAGTTATGTGAAAAACTTGGATGGAAGTGAGTAGTTTTCGGTGAAAGGGGGAGCAGTGAAGAAAGTGGTTGTAGGCGTGATAAGAGAAAGGGGGAGAAGTCCTTGTCTTGGTGGTTGAATCAATGTTTCACATCATATGTTGCCATCAATGACTAAGGGGGAGATTTTTGCAAATATGTGCCTAATAGGTGTTGTCATTGATGTTAACATATCCTTGTTGTCATTAGTGTCAACTATATCTTATTCTATCACTTGTTTAGAAGACTTATATGTTGAGGATGTTGAGAGAATTAGCCTCTCCGGAAGAAACAAGTGAGTTACATATCTCTCTGTTAGGGACAGTGAAGACATTACAGTTTAGTGAAGTAGATTGCTCTGCATTCCTAGTGAGATGAAGATCAGAGTCTGCAGATTAAAGCGTTTGTAGAGGATTGCCTGAAGTTGCTCCAGTTAAGATTTGAGAGGTCCACATGAAGTATTTGTGAAGATATGGCCATCTGAGTAGAACTGGGTTTTGTAGTTGTTCACAAGTGATAGAGTGGCAGGAATTTGGTTCAGATTGCTCCGCATTGGGATATTATGGTCTGCAGTTCTAGAGGTATGTTTAGGATGTTGGTGTGTATCCTCAACTCAAGTAGTTCATGGTTTGGAGGTCCACAAGCAATCTTTCTAGTGTGATAGTCATGACAGTTGGTGTTCTTAAGTTCCCGGATGAAGATGCAAGTGTTTTTGGTGATTTGAGGTGATGCAATTGTTCTTATTGATTTCATTGTGCTTGTGGTGGTCTCTGGATCATGTGTCTATTGTGTTGGTGGTTTGCATTGAGAATTGATCTCTTGGTTGAATATTTCTCCTTGAGTGTTGCTATTCTTTCTAGTCTTGGTTGACCGGATGCTTGGTGCGTGTTGCGGATGATCTAAGAAGAGTTATATGGAACGTGGCATGTTGATCAAGGAATATTTGAATCCCAGCTATGTTTGGCTGACAATGTCAAGATTCACATGTAGCATTTTAAGTCTTCTGATTGTAATTGCTTGTAATGCCTATCTTGGAGATTGTTCTAGATAGATGATTGTAAGGCCGACTTTGATGTTCATTCCAAAGTTGATGTCATGTATAAATAAGTGTTGTGAAGTCATGGAAATGTGGGGTGATGAATGAATATGTGGATGTAGTGAGGAAGTGAGTGGGGGAAGAGAAGAGGTGTTGTGTGCTTCAATGGAACTAAATCTTGCATGAAGAAGATGTTGTTTCTTAGTTCAACCTTTCAGTGTTAACCTTGTGAATGTTCTTGTAGGTAGTGAGCCTCTTTTGAGCAGTGATCTCTGGGCAGTGCGCTCGAAGGCAAGTGCCTTCCCATTCTTCTATTATTTTAACAGAGAATAAATCTTGTGGGTTAACCCCCACTGTGGTTTTTTCCTTAACTAGGTTTCCACGTAAAAGTCCTGGTGTTATGTGTGTTGATTGTGTTTCTGCTCATGTATTGTTGACTCATGCTTTCATGGTTATATCATTAATCTATTAATAAGTGGCAAAGAAGATTAAATGTAGAAAAAGATAAAAGTTTTGTGACAACTAATTCACCCCCCTTCTCATTTGTCTGCCCTAATTTCAACATTTAATGCAGAAAGATCCCTTACAATATGCCTATGGTGCAAATCTAGAGAGACGATAAGGCCAAAATCTAGTGAAAAAGCAAGGTTTTTAAACCCTAGGCAACAAATTTTGCAAGAAAACCACTATGATGCAACACTATATAGTTAGAAATCAATCCTAATGAGTGTTTGAAAATGGTAGTAAAATCTGAAGCAAGATTTTGACTACAAACCCTAGCTAATGCAAAACTAGGTTTTTATGAAAAATGCACAATTTTTTCAAAATTTTCCAAAATTTTTAATTTTTTTGTAATTATTCAAATGCAATAAGATGAATGAATGCAAATCTATCAAACAACACTTAGCAAGGTACCAAAATGTTCAAAAACACAGGTTCACTAAAATGTTTTGTATGGAAAAAGGGGGTTGTTGATTTTAGGGGGTTATGTGTAATCCTCCTTTCCCAACAAACATTCCAAGGGCTTTTCAACCGAGTTGAATCACCACTAAGCGAGATCAATCATGTATCAAGTTGGTCTACCACTTGGGAAGTTGTGTACTCTTTGATATATTAAACAATGTCTCTACCTAATGCTCAATTGTGCTTAGAAACCCTAATTATGCAAATCAGTAAGAAAATTATCAAATTACGACAAATCCTTTCAGACTGGGGCAAAGGACAAAGATATTTAACTCACTATTTTTCAAAGTTCAGAAGGCAAAAAATTTAGGGACACAGGGACTAGCACCCAAGTCCAAGGTGCTTGTTTCTTTATGGGATCTTGATCTCCTTCCGACACTGATATGCACTGCAACTTCAATTTCTAGAAATTCCACTGCGGAGGACACAGGGACTAGTGCCCTAGTCTAGGAAAAGCACCAGTGTCCTGCTTCTTTTCAGATCCTGAATCCTTTGTGTCTGTTACTCCTTCCTACAAGTCCACTCCATGGGACTCGACATCTGTAACTTGCAATCACAAGGAGTGTGGGAGGGGGTTGTGGTGTTTAGAGGCTTGCCTCAGTCAAGCCCTGAAGAGACATTCAAGTCTTTTGAACACTATTGTCAGATGAGAGTGCATATCCTGACGGGATAGATGCAAAAATCCAAATGATAAATGATTGAGAACACAATAGATATCACCTCGTCGTGAAGATCTCATGGAAGGAAGATGCTCTTCATGCCATGAGGAGATGGAGCCAAATCTGCAATTACAAACACAATAATAACAAAGTACTGCTCTGCAACACAATGAATGCCTTAAATCACTTTAACATAAGCTTGTAGATCAAAATGACCATCTAGTTTCCATCTTGATGCAGGAGCATCCCTAGTTCAAGAGCAATCTTGCATCAACCAAAAATATTTGCATTTTAGTTTGTTTGCAGTTTAGTTTGTTTCCTTTCATTTTCTAGTTTAGTTCAGGCAGTTCAGTTAGTAGCAGTTTCTATATTTTTGTCTACATTCTACGACAATTGCATTTCACATCTTACGGAGCTAGACTTAGTACCTAGATTCATTCATCTACATCATATCCAAAATTTAGAGCTTTTGGATTAAGTATTAGAAAGTTATCACTATTAGAAGATCAACTATGTTCTCATAATAGAGCATCCTGACAGCCTCTGTTAATTAGCTAAAGGAGAAGACTTGTGGAGCATTCCTTGACTTGTGAATCTTAACGACACATCATTCAATGATCTTTGGTTTGTGGCTAACCTTCCCTAAGATTCACACATCATTCCATTCATTTGCGAAGGTGTTCTACATGATTAGGTCTAACCTATCCATGTACACATGTTACAGCTCTTCATTGGAGTTTGTGACCTTCCTTGGCTGATGCGGAGGAATCTTTTGTACCAGAGATAATATATAAGGATGTAATAGATCCCTAGGAAAGAAGTTAGCATAGTTCTCATGATTTAGAAGATAGATCATTTGGCTCCTTTACGAGGGGACTTCAAAGCTATATCTTGTGCATATTTTGATATTTGTAATTATGCCTGTGAGCTGAATCGTAAGCCCACATGATGCCAGCTAGATTGTATTTGTTTCATATCTTTGAGTTGTTTCCATTGTGTTTACTCTTGCTGTATGGCCTGGACTGTTCATTCTGTGAACCCTTCTACTGTGACTGTACCAAGTGGTATTAGAGAGAAATTTCAAATCTTTGGGAGTGAGTTGAGTGATGTTGGCAAAGGAATTCCATAAGATCTTGCTGTGGATAAATTGATGAATTGATGCAAGTTACTTGTGTCACAACCGATCACTGATTGTGAGGCAATTGTCACCTTGTAGCCCGATCACCGAACTTGAGGCAGTTTGCACTTGATCTTAGGAAGAATACCGCTGAGGAGAGTTGTTGCTGTTGGAACAATGGTTGGTAGAATGGATGAGATGATGGAAATGATGTGAATTCAATTGGATGTTGTTGAAGAAGATAGACAAAGAGGATTGACACCGAGACCTAATGTTGAAAGTGATGATGAAGAAGAATTTCAATCTATTGAACAAATTGGCAAAACCCTAGGAGGTGACGATGAAGAAGAATCACATCAAGTAAAGATGTTGCAATCTATTTCAAAGATTGGAAATAGACCTAGAGTTGATGTGTTGAACTATATTCATAATTTGAACCCTGAAGAATTGATTGACTGGATAAATGATATGGAAAAATATTACTTTGAATATGAGGAAGTTGAAGATCCGAAGAAGGTGAAATTTTCAAATACAAAGTTGAAAGGACATGCTGCTATATGGTGGAAAGAAGTTCAGTTTAAAAGAAATAGAAGAGGGAAAGAAAAGATTATGAAGTGGGATAGGATGGTGACAAAATTGAAGAATCAATTTATACCTACTGACTATGAGTTAGAGCTGTTGAAAATATTGCAAAACCTAAGACATAAGGAGAAATCTATGAAGGAGTACACCGAAGAATTTCATAACATGATTATAAGGATAGGACATAGTGAAGCAAGCAAGGAGAAAGTGGATAGATACATCAATGGACTAAGATTGAACATTCAAGAAGAACTAAGCTTGGTAAGGATGACATCTTTGGAAGAAGCATATTAGTTTGCCCTAAAAGTTGAAGAGAAGCTGAATAAAAGCCATGATCTGAGACAGAAAGGAAAAGGAGGTAAATTTCAAAGAGGTAGAATATTTTCTAGAGGAGGCATATCACATTCAGAGTAGAACAAGTTTGACAACACATTCAGGAAGGATGACAGAGATAATAATGCTTACCAGAGAGATGACATAAATTTTTACCGGAGAGGAAACCATAGTGCATACCAGAATGAAGGATATAGAAGAGAGGGAAGAGGTTTTGATAAGAGAACATTCAGAGGTACTTGTTTCAAGTGTGGAAGTGGACATAGAGCATTTGAGTGTAATTAGGGTAGTACAAGTAAGAAGACAGAGAATAGTGGAAGAGAAGCCTATGTGGAAGAAGAACCTGTTGGATCACCTAGTTCTATTGGTAAATTGGAGAGACCATGGGAAGACATAAGCATGGATTTTGTAATGGGATTTCTGAAGACACAGAGAGGACATGATTCAATATTTGTAGTGGTTGACAGATTTTCAAAGATGGCTCATTTCATACCTTGTAAGAAGACAACTGATGCAGTGCATGTAGCAGACCTATTTTTCAAGGAGATTGTGAGATTACATGTACTACCTAAGAGCATAGTTTCAGACAGAGATACCAGATTTCTTGGATACTTTTAGAAGACACTTTGAAAGAAAATGAAGATAGATTTGAAGTTCATTTCAGCATTTCATCCACATATTGATGGACGGATAGATGTAGTGAATAGGAGTTTGGGAAACTTGTTGAGATTTTTGGTTGGAGAAAAAACTTGAAGTTGGGATTGATTCTTTCACAAGTAGAGTTTGCATACAATAATTCAATAAATAGGAGTATCGAAAGAACACCTTTTGAGATTTTTACTGGAGTGAATCCTAGAGGAGTTGCAGAATTGAGAGACATTGGTATGGAAGAAAAGAGAAGTACAGAAGCAGAGGAATTTGCAGATCACATGAAGACAGTGCATAATCAAGTGTAGAAGCATTTGGAGGATATGAACAGTAAGTATAAGGAAAAGGCAGATGAGAAGAGAAGACATAAGGAATTTAAAGTTGGAGATGAAGTGATGGTGTACTTGAGAAAATAAAAAATTCTAGTTGGGGCATGTAACAAGTTGAAGATGAAGAAGTTTGGACCTTGTAAGATACTCAGAAAATTTGATTCAGGAAATGCATATGAAGTGGAGTTACTGGAGACACTAGGCATATCACCTATTTTCAATATTACAGACCTTTATCGATATCATGAAGTAGAGTTTAGTGACAATATGGAAGAAAAATTAAAGAAGCAGTTACCAGAACAAGCACTGGAACATATTGAAGACATTTTGGATAGCAGAATTGGATGCAGCACTAGAGGAAGACAATACAAAGAATATCTTATGAAGTGGAAAGGCAGACTGGAAGAAGATTCATCATGGATTTCTTAGGCTGAGATGGACCATCTTGGTTCTCCCCTAGCCCCAACAAAGTGAGGGACTCACTTTTTCAATAACCTCAAATGTCTGATGCAGGAGCATCCCTAGTTCAAGAGCAATCTTGCATCAACCAAAAATAAATGCATTTCAGTTTGTTTGCAGTTTAGTTTGTTTCCTTTCATTTTTCAGTTCAGTTCAGGCAGTTCAGTCAATAGCAGTTTCTATATTTTGGTCCACATTCTACCGCAGTTGTATTTCACATCTTGCCAAGCTAGACTTAGCACCTAGATTCATTTATCTACATCATATCCAGAATTTAGAGCATTTGGATTAAGTACTGGAAAGTTATCGCTATCAAAAGATCAACTGTGTTCTCATAACAGAGCATCTTGACAGCCTCTGTTAATTAGCTAAACGAGAAGACATGAGGAGCATTCCCCAACTTGTGAAGCTTAACGACACATCATTCAATGATCTTTGGTTTGTGGCCAACCTTCCCTAAGTTCTGCACATCATTCCACTAATTTGCAGAAGTGTTCTACATGATTAGGTCCAACCTATCCATGTACACATGTTACAACTCTTCATTGGAGTTGGTGACCTTCCTTGGCCGATGCAGGGGAATCTTTTGTATTGGAGATAATATATAAGGATGTAATAGATCCCTAGGAAAGTAGTTAACATAGTTCTCATGATTTAGAAGATATATAGTTTGGCTCCTTCACGAGGGGACTTCAAAGCTATATCTTGTGCATATTCTGATATTTGTAATTAGGCCTGTGAGCTGAATCGTAAGCCCGCATGATGCCAGCCAGATTGTATTTGAATTCTATAATATACTAAATGACTGAATCTACATTTGTTTCATATCTTTGAGTTGTTTATGTTGTGTTTACTCTGGCTGCACGGCCTGGACAGTTCATTCTGTGAACCCTCCTACCATGACTACATCACATCTAGTTGCAAATGTAACCTAATCATGCTTATAAATGCAACTACAAAGATTCCCGCTAAGAATTTTATAATTCAAAATTTAGATGTCAGCATAGGATATAATTAACGGTCATAAAACTGACATAAAAGTTTAGGTCAGACCCAAAATAGGGCTAGACTAGGGCGCTAGCGCCCAAGTCCACCTTGCCATTTTTGCTTAGAATTCATCAAAGTGCAGCCCCCTAGGTCCTATTTGTCACAAGACCTAATGGTTTTCTCAACGGGAGTCAGAAATAACATGCAAAATATTCTAAATGCAATTATAGGACCTAGGAGCTAAACCTTAATAGAAAAAAGCCCCCCAAGGTTACTTTTTCTGACGTAACAATAAGAAAATACCATATTACATACATAGTAATAAAACCTTATTCATCAATCCCTTAAAAAAAGTAGTCATACACTAGATCTCATCAGAACTCACTAAATGTAAATGAAAGATGCAAATACATTACTGCCAAAGGTAGGAACACCAAGAATACTGATAATTTTCTATAATTGGCACCAAATTGGCTGATTACAAATGATAGTAGGATTCCCACATCCCAAATGTATGAATGTTTCCCTTACACGCCTTGACAAAATTACAGTAGTTTAGCATTCTTGTGAAGAGTATTTATTCCTCCCTTTCAAAATAAAAAAAAACACTCCTCTTTTTATAGAGGTTACATTGCATTACACCTTTTGATTTGTGCAAGTCGGCTTGCATTTTCAAATTTTCATTCACCCTTATAGGGCAAGACCTATTTTAGAAGTTACAATTATACAAGTGACAATTTTCAAGCTACGCCTTCGCCATGGGTAGGATAGGTCCAATATGGTTATTTTATAAATGATTTGTATCAAAAATCAAAGTCATCACTCCTTCATGTCACTATATCTCTTTATCCACTAGGCACAATAGTTGTAGAAGATAGGTCTCTCCAAGCACAATGTGCCTTCATCATGCCCTAGCATGCCTCCATATAATTTTTAGCCTCATGGACCTACAATCAAAGAAGAAAACAATCAGAATCATCATAAACAAATAAAAAAACATTGATAGTCATCATGATACATTGTTCTGGTTTCTGAGTTCATCAATTGTGAGTTTTGGGAAATTTTTTTGCCATTGGCAACTTCACAAATTTTCTATCAACACAAATCTTCATCTTCAGATATTTATCATCTTGGATCTCTGATTCCATCCCTACACTCTATCTCCACTCAACTACAAGAACTTATTACTTTCATTTTTGGTTATTTTGTGCCCTTTGATCATCTTGACCCTCAAATATTCTATCACGAGGCATTGGCACTTGGTTCCAGATGTGGCATGTTGATGAAAAGTAGGGGTTAAAAACAAAACATGAGACACACTCAACCAACCCACCTAGAAATCTTGAACCATCAAATCATGGGACATCCTTCACAAACTGCCCTTTTTCCCTAGTAGCCCTTCAAATAGGGTTTTTCTAGCATAAATTTTTGAAAAGACCTCAAACCCACAAACCATTTACATTTTTAGATACCCTTTTGGCTGTTTGACAACATATTTTGAATTGGGATAGGGTTACTTTGGAATGAAGACCTCAAAAAATGACTATCCCTTTGAAACGTAGGCCTAATTAGCCCACTTTTCCAAAGCGAGTAAATGAAAATGGAAACCCACAATGCAAAAATCTTTCTACAAACATCAAATAGGTTACAAAATGCCTAAATCCATGATTTTTATCAGGTGGAAGGCTCACTAAGTCATCAAACCCTAAAACCCTTGTTTAGGCCCATTCTAGGCTTACTTACAAGAGGATTTATTGGATCTATATACTCCAGGCCACAAACCACTTCAAAAACATCATAATATGTCTACACATCCTTCCCAAATCAACTCCCTCTTTCTACCAATGCATTTTTAGCAAAACCCAACTCCTAGCCACCATTCTTGACTTCAATCTTGCATGCAACCAACTAGGACAACAATCATATCTCCCTCAAATGGCCTCCCTTGTTCCTGCAAAACACATAAGCATAAGAATACATGTCTACCTATGCCATTCCACTAAGTTATTGCATTATTTTCAGGTGGAATGGCTTAAAACATCCATTTTATTCACTCAAACCCCAATTTCAAGACTTGAAAACTGTTTTTAATAAATTGGCTCTAAAATTCTCTAAACTCAATGAAATTTGACCAAACCAATTGAAAAAGAAATAAGGTTCGTTGGTTCACCAATCCCAATGCATGAGAGGTCGTTTGTAGTTTGTACCAGGTCATACCAGGGAAGAAATAGGGACTGTTACATTAAAAAGTGCAGAAAACAAGGTATTCTCATTGTTTTAATCATCAAAATTTGTTACAATACTTTGCCTCGACTTGTCTGAGGCCTTCCCCATGATTTTCACTCAAATACCATAATTACCTCACACCCATGGCCATTGAGATGCCAAAAGAAGGGCTGAAAATAGATTGTCCACTCAATATACTAATAATAGACTATCTAAAATTATGCCATAATGAAAGCTCTGCCCCAAGGTGACCAAAAATACAACAAAACAGTCTTAAATGGAACTTATTAGATCAGTTACACATGAAAAATCCACCTAGACCCTTATTAAGACCAAAAAAAATTGCTAAGGTGCCCCTACACCATACACCTGGCCTGAAAAAGATTCCAAGTCCCTTGGAAAGTGAATTGCAACTTGTCCACATTTGAACACTTCATCTCTTTGGTCTGGTAAACCCTTCCACTGGATCAGATATTGAAGATTAGTGTCATTCTTTACACATTTGAACTTGTTTCCCATAAGGTACTACTCCATCTTTACAAACTGGTCTGATGAACATACTTTGACCTTTTTCCCATCTATTACTGATGTTATACTGACCTTCCTATCTGCCAACTTACCATTTCCAACACTATCTTTGACTGTCCACTCCTTCCCTCTATTTGCATACTTGATCTTCCCAAGTGGTTCTTTCCAAACACTTTGATTGCCCTCATCTTTTGCCTTTGTCTCTGTCCTCAAGTTCTCTGCTCTTAAGGCCACTGTCCTATTAGACTTACCAATATCTGTTTTGACAGTATTAGACTGCCCCTTAACTTCTTTTACAACTAAAGGACAAAGTACTGTCCCTACCATGATTTCTTCATGCCTTTTTAAGAAAATTTGTACTCCATCAAACAATTCATCCTTGACCTTCTCTTGAACTATCTTTGTCACCATTTCATCTTCTTTTCTCAACAAAATCAGATTTCTCTTTACCTCTACCATCTCAATACCTTCAAGCATTGAAATGGCTGCCACCTTTTCATGCCTTTCTTCATCTATGTTCATAAACTCCTTGCCAAACATGACAAATTTTGCTGCCTTGGTTTGTTCTTTAACATCCTCTTGCAATGGTGTTAGTGTAAAAGAATTTCCATCCTTCTCAATGGTATAGGTATTAGCTCTTCCATCATATAATGCACACCTATCAAATTGCCATGGCCTTCCAAGCAATAGATGGCAACAATCCATTGGCACAACATCACAAACAACTTTATCCTTATAACCACCAATATTGAATTCAATCAAAGCTTGTTCACTAACCAAGATGGATTGATTATCATTCAACCAAGACACTCTATATGGTGTTTCATGAGGAATTTTCTCTAACTTCAGTTTGTCTGCCATTTCATTTGACACCATGTTATTAGTAGAACCTGAATCTATCACTACCTTATATACCTTGTGTTTGCATTTGCAGGTGGTCTTGAACAATGCTCTTCTTTGGGTCATATCCTTCTCCTTGGATGCTTTTAGGAGTTGTCTTCTCACCATCAATGACTCTCCCACTTCAGGAACAACAAGATGACTAGGAGAGTTAACACTCTCACCTTTATCTTCTTGCACCAATTGCACTCTCTTTTCACTTCTCCTTTCACCACCACTTGAAGTAGAACCTTTCTTTTTAGGGTAGTTAAATGTTGGATGGCCAAACTCATTACATTTGTAACACCTTCCTGAAAATGTATTTGAACTTCTCCCACCACAAATCTTCCTCTAAAGCCTCTAAAACCACCTTTGGAATCAACCACTTGTTCCTTGCTCTTGCTTGCTTCTTCTTGTTCTTCATAGGACTGTTTTGATGTAGAATATGATCCTCTTCCTCTTGTATTTCTGCCACTTCCCCTAATGGACTTGTCTTTCCTTCTTTTTATCTTTTCTTCCACTCTAATGGCCAACTAAAAACATTCTTCAACCATCCCTAGGTTAGCCACAACCAATTCATCTTGAATGTTAAATCTAAGGCCACCTAGATATCTAGCAACCTTTTCAACCTCATCCTCTTGTCTACCTAATCTTATGCTCAACTTATAGAATTCATCAGTATAAGTTTTAACATCTAATTCTTTTTTCTTCAGACCTTGGAGTTTCTTATACAATTGAACTTCAAAATCTTTAGGAAGAAACTTACCTTTGAGCTTTGCAACCATCCTATCCCAAGAAACTATCTTTTCTTTACCCTTCTTTCTTCTCTCAGCTTGTTCATAGTCCCACCATAATAATGCATGTCTCTTGAGTTTTGTCTTTGCTATCCTTATCTTCTGCTCCTTAGGCACATCTTCACACTCAAAGTGATTATCCATGGCTGCAATCCAATCTAGTAACTCTTCATCATTTAAATTTCCACCATACATGGGCAAATCAACTTTTACCTTATGGTTATCACCTTTGACTGCTTTTAATAGCCTTGTGAACTTCTGCTCCTTAGGGTCCAACTACTCTTCCTCATTCTCTGCTTCTTGAAACTTGTCCTCTTCATCTTCATCACTCTCCTCGCCCAATGCAACATCTCTTCTCTGATTTGACTCCAGGGAAGCAAGTCTTCCTAAAATAGTATTATGGGACTCCAATAACCTACCATGTTTGTCTTTCAACTCCTGCAACTCTCTCACAGTTCCACTATTCTTAGAGGCATCTTGACTCTTCACCTTCCAACCTTTTCCCTTATGCAAACTTCAACCAATCTCCCTCAAGAGATCTACTCCCTAAGCTTTGATACCACTTGATGTAGATCAGGGGTTAAAAAACACATGAGACACACTCAACCAACCCACCTAGAAAGTCTTGAACCATCAAGTCATGGGACATCCTTTACAAACTGCCCTTTTTTCCTAGTAGCACTTCAAATAGGGTTTTTCTAGCATAAATTTTTGAAAAGACCTCAAACCCACAAACCATTTGCATTTTTAGATACCCTTTTGTTTGTTTGACAACATATTTTGAATTGGGATAGGGTTACTTTGGAACGAAGACCTCAAAAAATGACTATCCCTCTGAAACTATGCCTAATTAGCCCACTTTTCCAAAGCAAGTACATGAAAATAGAAACCCACAATGCAAAAATATTTCTATAGACATCAAACAGGTTACAAAATGCATAAATCCATGATTTTTATCAGGTGGAAGGCTCACTAAGTCATCAAACCCTAAAACCCTTGTTTAGGCCCATTCTAGGCTTGCTTACAAGAGGGTTAATTGGATCTCTATACTTCAGGTCACAAACCACTTCAAAAAAACTTCAAACAAATCATAATATGTTTGGACATGCTTCCCAAATCCACTCCCTCTTTCTACCAATGCATTTTTAGCAAAATCCAACTCCTAGCCACCACTCTTGACTTCAATCTTGCATGTAACCAACTAGGACAGCAATCATATCTCCCTCAAATGGCCTCCCTTGCTCCTACAAAATAATAAGCACAAGAATACATGTCTACCTATGCCATTCCACCAAGTTATTGCATTATTTTCAGGTGGAATGGCTTAAAACATCCATTTTATTCACTCAAACCCCAATTTCAGGGCTTGAAAACTGTTTTTTAATAAATTGGCTCTAAAATCCTCTAAACTCAATGAAATTTGACCAAACCAATTGCAAAAGAAAGAAGGCTCATTGGTTCACTAATCCCAATGCATGAGAGATCATTTGCAGTCCATACCAGGCCATACTAAGGCAGAAACAGGGACTGTTACATTAAAAAGTGTAGAAAATAGGGTATTCTCATTGTTTTAATCATCAAAATTCATTACAATACTTTGCCTTGACTTGTCTGAGGCCTTCCCCATTATTTTCACTCAAATACCATAATTACCTCATGCCCATGGCCGTTGAGATGCCAAAAGAAAAATAGATTGTCCACTCAATATACTAATAATAGACTATCTAAAATTATGCCATAATGAATGCTCTACCCCTAGGTGACCAAAAATACAACAAAATGGTCTTAAATGGACCTTATTACATTAGATACACATGATAGTGCCACCTAGACCCTTATTAAGAAGAAAAAACAAAAAATTGCTAAGGTGCCCCTACACCACATGTGAAGCTTCAACTACATCTGGACATCCCCAATCTTCCTTGCTTGTGCAAAGAATATGATATAATTCCTCAATTGGATATCCGATCCATAATGATGTAATAATTCCCAAGCTGACCTAATCAGTTTAATTAAAGAATGTGATAGCCTGAACTGCATCTGGACTGACTCCCACTTTATCCAGTTCTCCAAAGAATACAATGGAATGTCCAGTTAGCAAATGAATGTGCAATGTGCAAAAGAATGAGACCTAATCAATCTCTGTGCTTGTCTTGGATTCAATTGTATATACCCCTTCTTCCTTGGCCTTATGATCACTACATGCTATTAGCACCACAGTGATTTCCTGATGCAGGAGTATCTAGCTCCACGAGCAACCCTCATCAACCAAAAAGATTTCTTGTTTGTTGTTTTCTTCTTATTTTGTTGCAGGAGCATATGATCAGATTTGCAAAGCTTTCCTTTCAATTCTATTAGAAGCTATCTTGCCCTTCTTGTGCACTTATTCTTATGTTTCATCATTGACCTCCTAGCCCTAGTTTGCTAGTTAGTTAAGTAATAACTTGAGCCTTCAGGCATTGTGTTTTACTGGCCCCTTGTCCTAGACTGTTGACTATTTGTGTGTTGGGATGAATATGGGTAGGACACTTGGCATCTCAACACAAGCTACCTAGCTTTGTACTTTGTTAGGTTTGCACTGCCACACAATGTTGCCATTTGGCTATGGCCCCACCAGCTCGTGAACATCAGATGAAGGAAGGGATATGAATGTAAAGTTTCATATTGGTTGCATGCCATTGCAAGGTCAGTTGTCAGGGATGAGTCGACACCGTGCCATTGTGAAATTTCAACACTTGTCATGTAGACCCACAATCTCAATTAACAAAGGGAAAGTCCTATGTGTACTTCTTTTGGTAGCACATCCACACAAAGGAAAGTTGTCAGAGCCAAGTTAGCTCTATGCTATTATGATAGGCTACCATGTGTACAAGGTCAGCTGAAGGACTTCGAGGAGTGGTATTAGTGTGTTCCATGTGGATGTAGAGTGCATGATCACGGTGTCAGTTAAGTGGGACCCGATGAGGGGCACGCTGATGCAACTGTTGACACATGGCTGAATTTGAATAGAGACTTTATTAAGTTGTTTTTTGGATCAAAGCTGATTGGTCAAGGATCCTCTTGGATCTCCAGGATTATTCTAAACTGTTGATCTAGTTGAGATGTGTTGGTCAAAGTGTTGATTTCCAATCATTGATTAACACAAGTGTCATTCGCATTTGGTGGCCACCTCAAATTCCTATACCAGAGGATTTTCATTCTTGGAATAGGAGGCTAACAACTTAGGACTTTGGATAATGAGTCTTGGAGGACTTATAGCAAGTTCTTGGTTTTAGTCATGTTTTTTTGTAGATATCTAATCTAAAATGATTGTAAGGCTTAGGCCATTACATGTATGAAGATCACTATACTTCTACTGTAATGTTTCTGTTGCATATGAATAAAGAGTTGTATGTTTACAACATTGTGTGTTGTTCATTTTGCTGCCTGGTTCAATAGCTTGATAAAACCCTTGGACCCTAACCTGCACCAAGTGGTATCAGCGCATAGGTTTTGAATTCCTTAAGGCCATGGGATTATTGTGCAAGGGACCCTGAGGAGATTGTTGTAGGCAGATTGAAGAGAAGAACTTGTAAATATAGAGGGTCAATAGACATGACACATCAAGCAAGAGGAAGAAGAGGAGCAGCTCCAAGAGCTGGAGATGCGACATTGGTATAAATGCTGAGGGGCATCACATCTAGGCTGGATGCAATGGAAAGAACACAATGCAAAGGAGTACCTATTGAGGATGTGAGTGATAATGAGGAAGAAGTCACTGAAGAGGAATAAGAAGAAGAAGAAGACATATATGAAAGGAGGTTTCTGAGTACCATGAAAAAGATTGTCAGTACACCTCATGTAGAGTTACCTAGTTATAGTGGTAGTCTAAAACTAAATGAGTTGATAGACTAGAATTTAGAGATGGAAAAGTACTTTGAGTTGGAATCTATTGAAGACCCTAAGAGGGTAAAAATTGCAGCGGCAAAGCTAAAAGGTCATGCATCTCTATGGTGGGATCATGTGCAAGTTGAGATACAAAGAAAAGGAAAGGAAAAGATTAAGACTTGGGAAAGAATGTTAACTAATTTGAAGGCAACATTTTTGCCTACAGACCATCAGATCACTATGTTTAAGATGCTGTAGAACCTCAAGCAGAGGGAGAAAAGTGTGCAAGACTACACTAAAGAATTTTATAGATTGAACATCAGGGCTGGTCACATTGAAGATGATGCAGAGAAGATTTCCAAGTATGTAAATGGTTTGCATTATTCTATCCAAGATGAAATTAGCATGGTTAGAATTACTAGCATAGAAGAAGTCTATCAATTTACATGAAGGCTAAAGAAAAGATCTCTAGAAGGTAGAATAACTCTAGGGGAAGAGGTAAACCCTCCAGAGGAAGAGGGTACTCAAATTCTAGATGTGGGTCTCAAGATAAGAAAGGAGAAGCAAGTTCTTCTCAGACCAATACCCAAGGCAGTAGAGGAAGGGGTGATTACTCTAGAGGTAGAGGAAATCTTGGAAGAGGAAGAGGATTCAGTGGGACATGTTTCTAGTGTGGACAGACTAGACATAGGGCATTTGAATGTCCTCAACTACAACAGAGTAGTGGCAAAGAGAAAGAGACTAGGGTGCATATAGCTCAAGTTGAGGAGGAAAGTGTGGCAAGTGTAGCCTCACCAAAATTTGGAGGACCTATGGATGGAAAATCCTTGATACTGAGGAAAGTTCTTTTGACACCAGAGAAGGTATAAGAGGAACCAGCACAATGGAGAAATTTGTTTAGAACTAGATGTAAGTCTGGAGGAAAATGCTACAAAGTCATTGTGGACAGCGGTAGCACTGACAACTTAGTGTTAGAAGAGATGGTGGAGAAGCTGAACCTAAAGAGGTTGAAACACCCAACTCCCTACAAGGTTTCTTGGCTGCAAAAGGGACATCAATTACTGGTAAGTGAGCAATGCCTTGTTAAATTTCATATTGGGAATTACAAAGATGAGATACTATGTGATGTTATGCCAATGGATGCATGCCATATTTTTTTAGGCAGACCTTGGCAATATGATAGGCAGGCTATTCATGATGGCAAGAGTAATTGTATTAAAATCAAGAAGGATGGGGTTGAGTATGTGTTGAATCCTTTGAATGATAAGGATGAGGAAGTGGAGAAAACCAATAGGATTTATCTAGTAACTAGAAAATAGTTCCTAAGGGAGATCAAAAAGGAGAAGGTATGATATGCCTTCCTACCTCAAGTTGTAGAAATTATGACAACAGAGAAAGGGATAGAATTTCCCACAGAAGTCTAAGAAATTCTGAATGAATTTAGTAACATCATAATGAAGGATTTACCTAATGGATTACCTCCAACTAGAAGCATAAGTCATTGCATGGACTTGATACCAGGTGAAAGCCTACCAAATAAGGCACCATATAGAATGACACCTATGGAGAATCAAGATGTGAATAGACAAGCACAAGAACTATTGGATAAGGGACTAATTAGAAAAAGTCTCAGTCCATGTGTTGTACTTCATGTACTGGCACCTAAGAAAGATGGGAAATGAGAAATGTGTATGGATTCAAGGGCTATAAATAAGATAACCATTAAGTAGATGTTTCCATTGTCTCGTATGGATGACTTGATGGATTGTTTGAGTGGAGCAAAGTACTTCAACAAGATTGATTTGAAGAGTAGATACCACCAAATCAGAATTAGAGAAGGGAATGAGTGGAAGACAACATTCAAGACCAAGGATGAATTGTATGAGTGGCTAGTGATGTCATTTGGGTTAACAAATGCACCCAGCGCATTTATGAGATTGATGAATAAGGTGATGAAGACTTTCCTTGGAAATTTTTTTATCATTTATTTGGTTGACATTCTAATTTTTAGTAAAATAAAAGAGGAACACATGCTACACCTTAAGTCAATTTTGCAGAGGTTAAAAGAAGAAAAAATGTTAGTAAACTTGGATAAAAAATGTAGTTTTATGCAGAAGGAACTATTATACCTAGGTTTTGTAGTGTCTAAGGAAGGATTGAAGATGGATCCTAAGAAGGTTAAGGCAATATTGGAGTGGCCTTCACCTAGAAGTATGTTTAAGGCTAGAAGTTTTCATGGCTTGGTGAGATTCTATAGGAAGTTCATTAGAAATTTTAGTGGAATATGTGCACCAATCACCAAGACAATGAAGGGTGTTAGGAAAGAGTTCTAGTGGAATGCTATAGTAGAAAAGAGTTATTAGTTGTTGAAGAAGAAGGTGACAGAACAACCAGTGTTGGCATTGCCAAACTTTGGCAAAGTGTTTCAAGTGGATTGTAATGCTAGTGGTAGTGCAATCGGGGGAGTGTTAAGTCAAGAAGGTAGACCCATTGCCTAATCCAGTGAGAAAATAAATGAAGCAAAGAGGAAATACTCAGTTTATGACTAAGAATTCTATGCTATAGTGCATGCCTTAAAGAAGTAGAGGCATTACTTGTTGTCAAATGATTTTGTATTGTATACAGACCACCATGCCTTGTAGTACATCAATAATCAAGCTAAGTTAAGCTAGAGACATATGAAATGGGTGGAATTCTTACAAAGTTAATATTTTGTCTTGAAACATAGGAGTGGTAAGTCAAACAAGGTAGCACATGCACTAAGCAAACAATGTTTATTGATAAATGAGTTAAGGGTCAATTTTGTTGGCTTTGATGCAATGAAGGAATTGTATCCGGATGATCAGGAAGCATGGAATGTTAGTGGAAATCTAGTGGAGGGAGATAGGACACCATGGCTAGACTATTTCATCCAAGATGGCTTGTTGTTCAAAGGACATAAATTATGTATACCTAGAGGTTCCATGAGAGAGAATCTAATAAGAGAACAGCATAGTGGAGGCTTAAGTGGATATTTTGGAATAGATAAAACCTTGGCATAATTGAGTGAAGGTTATTTTTGGCATGGAATGAGCACAGATGTGAGGATACTGGTACAAGGTTGTAGAATTTACCAACATGCTAAAGGAGCATGACAAAACACAAAACTATATCAGCCATTGCCTATACCAGAAAGACTGTGGGAGCACTTAAGTATGGATTTTATTTTGGGATTGCCTCAAACACAAAGAGGTAATGATTCTATTTTTGTTGTAGTGGATGATATATTTTCAAAAATGATTCATTTCATACAATGTCATAAAACTAGTGATGTATCCCACATAGCTACATTATTTTTCAAAGAAGTAGTCAGACTGCATGGATTGCCTAAGAGTATAGTCTCTGATAGGGACACAAAGTTTGTTAGTCATTTTTGGCGTACATTATGGAAGACGATCGGAATTGAATTAGGATTCTGTTCAAACTATCATTCCTAGACTGATGGACAGACTGAGGTTGTGAACAAAAGTGTGGTAAACTTATTAAGATGTTTGGTGGGAGACAAACCACATCAATGGGATCTTATCTTGGCACAAACAAAATTTGCATACAATAATTCAGTGAACAGAAGTGCAAGAAAGGGTATGTTCCAAATAGTTTATGGGTACAACCCAATAGGTGTTGATGAGATGAGAGATAGTCCAGATTTGATTAGGAAGATTGTTGTAGCAGAAGATTTTGCATAATACATTCATGAGGTTCACAAGGAAGTGAAGGAAAAGTTGGAAAAAAGTGCTAGCAAATACAAGGAATATGTTGATGAGCATAGAAGGGGATACAAGTTGTAGGTAGGAGACTTAGTTTTGGCACATTTGAGGAAAAAAAGGTTTCCATAGGGGACATACAATAAGTTGAAATTTAAGAAGATAGGACTGTGAAAGGTGTTAAGGAAGTTCTCATATAATGCTTATGAAATCGCGTTACCGATAGGGATAGACATATCTCCTATTTTTAATGTTGCTGATCTATACAAGTTCCATGAAGGAGAAACGAGTTTCCAAGGGAGCACACACTCACGTTTGCCTAACGTACAAGGTTGGATAGATTAGTTTCCTAAAAAGAAGATGGATGAAGTGGATAGAGTGATTAACTCTAGAGTGGCTAAATAGACTAGAGACAAGGATTACATGGAATATCTGGTCAGATGGAAGAATAGAAATGCAGATGAAGCTTCTTGGCTGAGTGCTACAGAACTTGTCAAGTATGGGATTCAGGTTCTAGACTTGCCAAAATGTTCATGAGTTTTCAACTCATGGAACATTTCAGTTACCCAGTATGTCTGATGCAGAAACATCCAGGTCCATGAGAAATCCTCATCAACCAAAAATATTTCTTGTTTGTTATTTTCTTCTTGTTTTGTTGTAGGAGTAGAGGATTAGATTTGCAAAGCTTTCCTTCCAATTCTATTAGAAGCTATCTTGCCCTTCTTGTGGGCTTATTATTATGTTTTTGTTGAACACCTAGAATATTGAGAGGGGGATGAATCAATATTCTATTAAACCTTTTACTTATTAAACTAGCAGTCCATTTTCCACAAACAACAACAAAGCAAATTAAACATAGAAGAAGCAACCACAAAGCATCACACATGAACAACAAGATTTTTATGTGGAAAACCCAAAACTGGGAAAAACCACGGTGAGTGTTAGCTCACAATAATTATGTAATATCAATAATGAATTACAAGAAGGCTCACTACCCAAAGAAGTGCTCACTGCAAGAAGGCTCACTGCCTAGAGAAAGAAAGAAGGAAGAAAGGATGGCTCACTGCCAAGTTGAACTACTTTGATTGCATCTACACATGCATAGTTATAGCTCCAATGAAGCACATAAATACTATCTCAAAACTCTTCATCTTTGATTCCTTTGTTTCACTACTTTGCTTTTACATCAAGTAAGATCTCTTTTCTTCTACACTTGTCGCCCTTACTATACTTCACATGTCGCATACACACATCCACACTTGCATCACTTCACTTAAACACCAAATTTGATTTCATATATATATATATATATATATATATATATATATATATACCACAACACTTAGAATCTTCACATTAGGTCGGCCTACTTATATGAAGCGTATAGTTAATAAACTTATAGCTTGTCAGCCAAATCCACTCACCAAAATACATAGTGGACCCAAATAACATTTGAAATACCTTCTTGTATGTTGGCTCAAACTATAGAACCACTTAGGATAAAGTTCTAATCAATAGAACTTACCGCAGATAAATCAAACTATCATGTTGGCCTCAAACACAAACTGTTACTGACCTAGTCTAACTATCACATCACAATTTTTACTACAGACCACAAAACTTGCTCAAAATCATATCAAAGACTCCTTAGACATCATAGATCATACCTTCAGATCTATAAATCATAATATCAACATGTGGCAAAATGTGGACTGCTAAAACACAAACTCTATCACAGCCAGTCACTGTTAAACCATGTAGTGATATTCAGTGGCTTATAATTGTCTTTCCAGTGAATTTGAGACTCTGCCACTCTAGATTTAGACACTTCAAGCAAGTGTTTACAACACCTCAAAATTGCATAACTAAATATCTAATACCAAAGGAATGCGGACCAAAACAAATGTGTGTTCTGCTTTAATTGGCACTATATTCTGTTCTATCAGACTTAGGTCATTTGAAGATATACTTCCAAAATTGATCAAAAATTGAATCCTTGGATATAAGATCATGTGAGAGTTAGGAACATCATACTAGAACCACAGTACCTTGTCTTCAACTGTGGACCAATGCCAATCCAAACATTGTCTCTCTGTTGTTGTCTCTATACACTGCCAACACTTAGCCAAAATGACTAAGTCTTCTTCACTGGACCCAAATATTTCAGTCAACCTTGTTCCTTTTCTTGTTTCTATCAATGAAAACACCATCACACACCAATGTTAGCCAAATTGCCAACAATCTCCCCCTTTGGCATTGATGGCAACATGGTGCAGGAGCACCAAGGCTCAATACAGTCGTACATAGTTTTTTTGGTTTGTCAATTTTAAGTTTGCAGCATGTGATTTTGTTTTTGGAGTTTTTCTAGTTTTCTAAAAATGCATTGGCGGGAGAAGCATTTTGTTTTTGATTGGCCTTTGAGCCAAGTGAAATTCAAGTTAGTGAATGTATGTTTGAAGGTGCGGCATTTGTTCAACGGTTGAACCATGCCGTTGAACCTTTCCATTGAACCCCGCAGTTGAACCCCGCGCCAAGGTTAAAAGGTTCAACAGTCTTATAATTCTACTTTGTAAAGAATGGAATTGTTGGTCATTTTGTTCAACAGTTGAATCGCACCGTTGAACCTCTTTGTTGAACCCCGTGGTTGAACCTCGCTGTTGAAGTTCAATGGTTCAATGGGTTCATGCATATTGAATGGTGGAGTGGAAAGCATCGGTCACTTGTTTGGAGGTTGAATCTTTTCGTTGAACCCCGTGATTGAACCTCGCTGTTGAAGTTCAATGGTTCAACAGTTCTTCATTATGGATGGCTGTTGGCATGAGAAGCATGATCGGGGAGCGAGTAGAAAGCTACACTGATGGTTAGAGTCTAGTCGATAATTATTATATCGGCGTATGGTTATATGATCGGCAGAAATGATGAAAATCTGACTGATAGGCATGATTTGGCGACGGAGATTAAAAAGGAAAGCGGTGAGAAAAGTAATAGCCAAGAAACTGTAGAACTGAACCGACAGTTAGGAAAACAAATAGGTCTGGAAACTAAACCGTCCTGTAACGGACATGAGCAAATATATAAGATGTAGCATTCTTTCTGTAAGGGAGAGGAGCAGAAGAATTGAAGAAGAGAATTTTGATGTGTGAAGCATTTTTGATGTAATCAGAAGTTTTTGAATAAAAATCAAATTCAGCAGTTCGATCAATCTGTGTATTTCTATTCTATTTTGAGTTGCTTTAGTCTGAAGTAGATTAATCATTTCTTTTTCTATAATTTTGTTTTCTTTTGAAAACCATGACTCTGCATTGATGTTCCTCGAGTTCCTCTGTACAGTATGGAGGTCATCAATTAGAGCCATGCCTTTTGTTTGTTTTTCCTTTGTGGGGTGGTCGGATTGTCAACTAGAGGCAATGCACGCTTGTTCTAGGCGAGCTCAGTAAGGAGTCCGGCTAGATAAACAAGTAGGAAATTAGACTTGCAGGGGTGGGAAATAGAGAGAAAGAAAGTGAGCACCAAGCAGTCCAGACCCTTGAACAGAGTGAGAAGGGTGGGCAACGGGCTCAGAAAGTTATGTGTCATTGAGGCAGCATCTTGGAAGCAGTGAGGACAAGGTATGTGTCCCACACCAAGTAGAGAAATAGAGTTTTCCATCTCTGCAAAGAGTTGAGGAATTTAGCTGACATTTTTGTGTAGAAGGATGTCTATTAGCACTTTGAATTGGTAGAGAGGCTAGTGTTGTCAAATAGTCTTGTACACCCACAGGATGCAGAACAGGCAGCCTAGAGTCCTCGCTATCACGACACTTGATGTGAAAAACTATTATATTGCTCCCCCTTACTCTTTTCACATTGCTCTCCTAACTTCATGCTTCTCTCCTTGTTTTTTAGTTATTTTTATTTGTGTTTTTGACATGCTTCATTCTCCCCCTTTGACATCAATGGCAAAGGTGTATGATACAGAAATATGTACAAGTGACCAAACTTCAAAACTATTTGTATTATCCACATATATACAGATGAAATCAAATTGCTTACTATTTTTTAGGAAGAATATCTTTGTAGATCTTCTTCAGTTGCACCACATCTTCATCCCATCTAACCTTAGCATCACTCAAAAATAATATATGCCCATTAACCTGGGACAACAACTCTTCTACCTTTTTCATGGTAGTAGGGGCCTCAGTGATTTGCCTTGTATTATCTGTTGCTGCTACTATCCTGGTCATCTCCTGGAGCTGGCTCATTCTATGTTTGATGACCTCCTTCTGGGTCTACAATTTATTTATATTAGAATGGATGGTTTCAATTGTAGCCCTTTAATTTCCAATAGCATCTTTCACCATATCATAAATTCTGGAGATCCTGATTATTTGAGTTTCCCATCCATCTATTTTCCCTTTTATGTCTTTAGTCTTCTCAAGCCATGTAAGACAAAATTGATACAGTTCACTAGCTTCTTTAATGACCATCTATGCATACTCTATGCTCTTATCTAACAAAATTTTATCTTGAGAAAATTTATCAGTAAGATCAACTAATCTCTTGTTATCAATCTCTACCCTTACCTTCTTTTCTACAACTTGTTCAAGGGACTCAAAATGAGAGTTCACTAATTCAATGAGTTTCTTCAACTAACCAGTGGGAGCTAATGATGTATCTCTCTTTAATGCAGGCATAATCTTTTCAAAAATTGCTAATGCATCTTCAATCAACTCACTGTGCTTCATATGGGATTTCAAAATCTCTTCTTGTGTAATAGTTTGCAAAATTGTCCCAAGTCTCAGCTTCTGTCATGGGGACATTGTGGCAAGGTTAATTGGTCCTTGCAATAGCTCAGGTGTAGTCAAAATCTGAGCTTCCTTTTGTTTTTCCAAAAACTCTCTCAAAGAGTCAATTGACTCATTCTCAATAGTGTCTCTTTTGTCTTCTTCATGAGACATCTCATTATCATGCTTTTCCAGAGGATCTTCTTGAATAAGTTCTTGCTTATTTTCCTCTATTTCTAGAGAAGAATTATCAATCATCTATTCATCATCTTCTCTTTGTTCACCTTAGTCCTCAGAGACATTGTCTTCAGGTGCCACTTTTGCTTCTTCAGAGTTCTTTTCTTCCACAGGCTCTTTTATTTCTTCAACTTACCCAGAGTTTATGAGAGGAGGTGTCCCACATTGATCCATACTCTGTTCTATATTCACTTCCTCATCATTACCTATGCTCACCGGAGGAGTAACTGTACTTTGTTCCATCTTCTGCTTAATATTCACTTCTGGAATAGTATTGGTAATATCAACATCATCATTTTGTTCCTCTTCATTAGTGTTTACCACGATTGAGATTTGTAGTTCATGTAGCACACATAATGTTATCTCCCTAGTTTCTTCAACCAATTTCTCAATGTCTCCAGACATTAGAGCATTAATTCTCTTCTTGGTTCTAAATTCATCACTGAGCTTCTTAGTAACATTAACTTTTTTTTCACTTGTGATGTTTGGGCAAAGTTTCAACAAAACATATTCCTTTATCTCAGTATCTTTGGCCATGGCCCCTTCTTTTTTGTTGTCATGATGCTAGCTAAGCTATCTGATAAATCATCTATAACTTTAATTAATGTTTTACTGAACATAGCCAAAAATATTACAATTGTTGTTTCAAGTATCACCTTGTCTGCACTTGAACTGTCATCATATATACTAGCAATAGGCTTCAAATTCCCATGCTAAGCTATTGCATTGACTATGGCTTCTAAGGATATTGTTGCTTCATCTTCTCTGATCTTAGTCTTCTCTCCTTTCTTCTTCTTCTTGTCCTTAACCTTTCCAGAGAGCTTCTCCTTTTTGCTTGTTGTGGTCTCATCTATTTTTTCTTTCTTGGCCTTGATTTCTTCATCAATCTCTATCTCTTCTTCTTCTTCTCCTCCACCAAGGCTCACATACACTCTTTTGGTGGCCTTTGCTTTCTTTCTTTTCTACCTTTTCTCTGTAGGCTCTATCTTTTCTTTCTCAACCTCAGCTGTAGGAAGTGGACTGGAGCTCTTAGATGTGTCTGCAATAGAGGAGGAGGCTCTTGTTCTTCTTCTTGAGGTAGAAGTAGGATTTTCTGGTTCAGATTTCTCTTTTTCTTTCTTCAGAGCCTTTGTTGTTTACCCTTCTGGAGCACTTGCAGCCTTGGATTCCTCAGACTTGGATCTTGCTTCTTTTATTTCTTCATCTATAAATCCTTTGCTTTTTGCAAACTCATCTACCCACTTTTGTGCATTCCTTTTGATTTTAGGTTTTTTCAGATCCATAAACACCTTGAGTGATTTTTCTTCAAAGGTTCCAAATCTTTCCTCTTTATGATCCTTTGGTTTTCTTAGCATTAGATCAGCTAGGCTAGTCAGAACATCCTCTATAACCTCATATCCCATTGCTGGGACCCACACTATTCTTGGTTCTACTGGCTCCATGAGGAATTTATCTTTGTCTACCATAAACACAATCTCTTTTTCATATTTCTTCACAACATTTTTAGGAATCCTAGCCCTAGCCTACATTTTCTTTTGGAAATTTTTCAAGTAGCCCCATAATGCTGCATTTTGTTTATCAACATCTCCTAAACTTTGCAGATGATTTCTAATTTAGACTACTACAGGAGAGTGATCAAGCCAGACAATATTGTCCATACCTGGTAACTCCTTCAGGAAATAGAAGAACAGACAAATGATTAGAGTTCCATACTTGAAGGGGTACTTTGTGTCCTTTATCCTTTTCAAGTTCTCCATCAGTTGTTGTTGGAGTAGCTCACACATGTCATAATCTGCATTCTTCATCACCATCTCAAATGCTGTGTATATGGCTATTGCAGAAATTGAATTCTCCTTGTTTGAGAAGTAGACTTTGTATCCTATCACCATTGATGCAAGCCTTACCACTGGATCCTTAATGTCATTTACAATTAGTGCCCTTTTATTAAATTTTGCACTTGTAAGCTCCATTACTGTGTTATTATTCATGAACTTTAATGCTGGAATTGTTCTGGTGGAGCACATGCCAATCATGACTTCAATGGCATCTTTAGTAATCATATGTGTCATGTTCAACCACATAAAATTGTCATGAATTCTGCTTAGGGCATACTGAACCCAAGCATCTTTAGAAAACACAGGAAAATCAATCCATACATCCAACTTCTTCTCATGCAGCGTACTATACTCTTCTTTCAGTTCAAACTTATCATTAGTCAGCTTGTCGAAATAGAATTTCCCTAGTTTCACATGACCATACTCTTCTAGGTTTACATGAATGTATTCCCTAATATCTTCCATATGCATAACTCCATGTGGGACCTCATAGAATGCACCATCCAGATCAATTTCAAGTGATTTGTATGGGTGCCTCTTGAATTTAGGTTAGCGCCTCTCCATAATCTCTATCACTTGAGGAATAGACATTTTACTGACTCAACACAAAAAAATTTCAAAAGAGAAAGTTGTAAATACCTTTTGTGTCTGGTTAGGTTTTCTTTACACTAATAATTCACTTTGGATTCACTTCTTGGGTCTCCTTAGTCGCTTGAGGGTTTGAATGCAAAGTGATTTTTCTTTCAAGTGAGTTCCTTACATCCCTTTTCCAACAAACCTAATCGTCATAAATGCTTGTTTCAAAAAGTTGTCAAACCCTTTCTCTGTCACCCACAGTTGATTTAAATTGCTTCGTAATCCACCGCATTAGGTTCTTTTCTATTGAAATCTTCTTCAAAAGATCTGTTATCTTGTTTTCTAACTTTTATCTTTGTGTTGGCTATCAACACCACTTTTTTGGCTAGGGGAATAAAATATTTCATCAAAGCTCCCAATTCACTTCTTGGAGGAAGTGTCTGCACCAAAGTCTGGTGTAGACTCATTCTTGACTTCATGTACTTCCTTCTTAACCCAAATCTTGTTCATCTCCTTACTAATCTCTGCCAGATCTACCTTTTGTACTAGTTTCTTCATCTTTGCCTGATTATCCTTCTTCATATTCTTGCTTTTGCAGAATCTTGCAATATGTCCAGGCCTGTTACAATTGAAGCATACAACATTTTTCTGATCATTGTTCCTTCCATTCATCCTTGATCTTTATTGGTTAGCCTTGTGTCCAAATCTATTGCATGCAAAGCAATTGCCATTGAAAGATTGATCATTCCTTCCATAGTTGTTCCTTATCTGACTTTTACATTCACTAGCTCTATGACCAAATCTCTTGCATATAAAGTAGTTACCTTTGAAGGTTTGAACATTCCTTCCATTTTTGTAACCATTCCTTATCTGACTTCTGCATTCATTATCTTTATGACCTACTTTATTGCAAGTAAAGCACTGACCAAAAAATGATGTAATATTTTGATTCACTTTGGTCCTACATTGAGTAGCCTTATGACCAAACTTATTGCATGTATTACAATAACCACTGAAAGAGAGATACCTTTGAGCATTTAGTTTCCTGACTGGTGGTCTTCTAGATCTGTTCCTTTGATTATGAATCTGTTTGCCTTTGTCCTTCTTGATTTCTACATTCTTTTATTGACTTGTTTTAGAACTTTCACCTTTCTCAAATACAAAGCCTTCTTTGTCATTAGGACTCTTTTGACTTGCAATTATTTTGTCAAGTTTGGTAGCAATCACTCTAAATTTATCTTCTTGAATCCATGCTTGTTTCAGATCACCTTTTAGATCCACCACTTCTTATTCAAGCTTTGTACATTCTTTAGATTTGTTTTTTACCAACTAATTTAGGTCTTCTTCTACTTTTGCTCTTTCTACAACTTCCACTTTCAGATCATTCAAGGTTTCATTTGCTGATTTCAATTGTTCACAAACCTCCTTATGCTTTTCTTTGAACCTTTTGACTTGCTCCCTCAATTTTTTGATGCACTCATCTACTTCTTTGACATTTTCTTTTAGATCCCTATTTTCTATTTTAGTCTTTTCAAGATCTTCAAGAATAGCCTTGAGTTCTTCTTCACTGACAAGAATCCATTCTTCTTTTGCGGTTTTAGTTGAATCAATTTCTTCAGGAGGAGTGGAATACCTTTTACCTACCATGTGTTCAATCTCCAAGATCTTCCTTAAGCTATTAGACTTCTTCCAAGGAACCAGGCTCTGATACCAATTGTTGAACACCCATAATACTAAGAGGGGGGGTGAATCAATATTCTATTAAACCTATTACTTATTAACTAGTAGTCCATTTGCCACAAACAACAACAAAGCAATTTAATTAGAAAAGAAGCAACCACAAAGCATCACACATGAACACCAAGATTTTTACGTGGAAAACCCAAAATTGGGAAAAACCACGATGAGTGTTAGCTCACAATAATTATGTAATATCAATACCGAATTAAAAGAAGGCTCACTACCCAAAGAAGTGCTCACTACAAGAAGACTCACTGCCTAGAGAAAGAAAGAAGGAAGAAAGGATGGCTCACTACCAAGTGGAACTATTCTAATTGCATCTACACATTCATAGTTACAGATCCAATGAAGCACATAAATACTGTCTCAAAACTCTTCATCTCTGATTGCTCTATTTCACTGCTATGCTTTTACATCAAGTAAGATCTCTCTTCTTCTGCACTTGTCGCCCTTACTATACTTCACATGTCACATACACACATCCACACTCGCATCACTTCACTTAAACATTGAATTTAATTTCATATATATATATAGATCTGCAACACTTCGAATCTTCACATTAGGTCAGCCTACTTAGATGAAGCATATATTTAATAAACTTGTAGCTTGTGAGCCAAATCCACTCACCAAAGTACATAGAAGACCCAAATAACATTTGAAAAACCTTCTCAAATGTCAGATCTAACTATAGAACCAATTAGGATAAAGTTCTAATCAATAGAACTTACCATACACAAATCAAACTATCATGTTGGCCTCAAACATAGTCTGTTACTGACTCAGTCTAACTGTCATATCACAATTTTCACTGTAGACCACAAAACTTTCTAAAAATCATATCAAAGACTCCTTAGACATCACAAATCATACCTTCATAACTGTATATCATAATATCAACATGTGGCAAAATGTGGACTACTAAAACACAGACTCTGTCACATCCAGTCATTGTCAAACCATGTAGAGATACTCAGTGGCTTATAACTGTCTTTCTGGTGAACCTCAGACTCTACCACTCTGGATTTAGACACTTGATACAAGTGTTTACAACACCTCAAAACTGTATAACTAAGTATCTAATACCAGAGGAATGCGGACCAAAACAAATGTGTGTTCTGCTTTAATTGGCAATATATTTTGTTCTGCCGGACTTAGGTCATTTGAAGATATACTTCTGGAACTGATAAAAAACTAAAACCTTGGATATAAGATCATGTGAGAATTAGGAACATCATACTAGAATTGTAGTACCTTGTCTTCAACTATAGACCAATGCCAATCCAAACATTGTCTCTCTATTGTTGTCTCTATACACTGCCAACACTTGGCCAAAGTGACTAAGTCTTCTTCATCGGACCAAAATCTTTCTTCCAACCTTGTTCCTTTTCTTGTTACCATCAATGACAACACCATCACATATCAAGCTTAGCCAAATTTCCAACAATTTTGTCATTGACCTCCTAGCCCCAATTGCCAGTCAATTAAGTAACAACTTGAACCTTCAGGTGTCATGTTTTAATGGCCCCTTGTCCTAGACTACTGGTTATTTGTGTGTCGAGATGAATATGGGTAGGACACTTGGTGTCTCTGTGCAAGCTACCTAACTATATACTTTGTCAAGTCTGTGTTGCCATGCAATGTTTCCATCTGGCTATGGCTGCACTGTCTCGTGAATGTCAGATGAAGGAAGGGATCTGACTGTATAGTTTCATATTGGTTGTGTGCCATCATAAGGTCAGTTGTTGGGGATGAATCAACAACATGCCATTATAAAATTTCAACACCTATCATGCACACCCATAGTCTTAGTCAACAAAGGAAAGTCTTGCGTGCACTTCTTTTGGTAGTGCATCCACACAGAGGAAAGTTGTCATCTAGCCAATTCAGCTCTGTGTTGTTGTGATAGGCTGCCACATGTACAAGGTCAACCAAAGGACTTCAAAGAGTGGTATTAGTGCATTCCATGTGGATGAAGAGTGCATGATTGTGGCATTAGTTATGTGGGATTTGATGAGGGGCACGTCAATGTGACTGTTGACACATGGCTGAATTTGAACAGAGACTTTGTTAAGTTATTTTTCTGGATCAAAATTGATTGGTCAAGGATCTTCTCAAATCTCCTAGACTATTCTGAACCCTTGATCTAGCTGAGATGTGTTAGTCAAAGGTGCTAATTGCCAATCATTGATTGGCGTGAGTCTCATTCACATTTGGTGCCCGCCTCAAATGCCTATAATAGAGGATTTTCATGCCTAGAATAGGGGGCTAATGACTGAGGACTCTGGGTAATGAGTTTTGGAGGACTGATAGAAAGTTCTTGGTTTTAGTCATGTTTTCTAGAGATCTCTAATTTGAAATAATAGTAAGGCTTAGGCTGATGCATGTAGGGAGATCATTGTACTCCTATTGTAATATTTCTATTTTATATGAATAAAGAGTTGTCTATTTGCAATATTGTGTGTTGTTAATTTTGCTACCTAGTTCAATAGCTTGATAAACCCCCTGGACCTTGACTTGCACTATTTTCTTCTTGTCATTAGCCTGGGCTTTATTCTGGATGAACTTCTCTGAGGCCAACTAGTTAGGAATGTCTAGATTTGGTTGCTCATTTTGTGTCTCATCAGTGACTTCCTACTCCTTATCTTGTCCAACCTGATCCTAACCTTCCTATTGGTCTTGTGTTTAGTCTTTTTCCAAATTAAGTTCTTTATCTTAGTCATTTGATTGTTCCATATTTTGTTCCTTATTATTGCTAATCAGATGATCTTCCATATCCTGATCTTTATCTTGATCCACATCCCGTTTGCCTTGATCCTAATGTGGATCCTCTTTATGTTGATCAACCTGATGTCGATCTTCTATATGCATATCTTGCACTCCAAGCACTTTCTCCTATTGAACCAGATGTTGGGAAGCATTGGGTTGGATGTTCTCATGTTGAGGCCCTTTATTTTTTTGAAGACTATTTGGAATGTCATCCATATGTATATCCTCCTGTTGATCAGATATGTCTAGTTGGGCTATATCTAGATGTTGACTATCTGGTTGCTCCTTTTGTTCTACATCCAGTTCTTTTGTATGTAGAACTCCCCCTTGTGAACCATTCAAACGTGGAACATCTGCTTGCAAAGTATCTAATTGCAAAACTATATATGTATATTGCATACTTCACCTTTATATAGGTATTATACTTTAACTGGATGTCTAGATAGAAATGTCACTATCGTTGTTGAACTCACTTTCAGATTGCAATTTCTCCTTCGCACTTCACAAGATCTATAATTCATTGTTAAATCACTCTGCAACAACAGTTTTGGTAGTGAATAATGAAGATAAAATTCACTTTTAAACATCTAAAATTTGCTAAGTAAAAGTGATTTAAGTTTTGCCTGTAGTAGGTGAGCGGATGAATATACTAGGTTCGACTCACTTTTTGAATTTTAAAACCCAAATGGATAAACTAGATTGTTGGCAAGAGGCACTGCTTAGCATTGATAGGTGTTGTCATTGATGGAAACTAAGATTGTTCCACACATCTGCAGTGCAGTATCTGATCATACTGAAAGTCAGAATGATAATCTATCTAAGTCTGGGAACCTAAAATAGAGCATACAACAGAGTCCAGTATTTTGGTCAACGGATCTCTCCAGATAATCATTATGTGTTACGGATCTGAAGGAGTATAGAGGGACACCAGGACAATCTAAATCCAAGTTTTTAACTTCTGGTGATAATGGGATCAAAAGTTATGAGCATCTAAATACCAGGTCCTATTATGACAGAACAGTTTAGTGAAGAATAGGAAGACTTATGTTAATCTTTGTGCGAACCCAATAGAAGTGTTTTGATGAAATGTGTATGAGATAGAATGTTATTGGCTAACATGCATGATGATCTACATGTGTTATTTTTGGTACACATCAATATTGGTGTATGGATCTAGCTTACAGAGCAGAGCATTCTTAAATGGTTCTAAGTGTTGTTGTTGTTGCCGACTGGCAAATGATTGCAATTCAAGATAAGGATATATATATATATATAGCTGATGATTGTGGATATTTTGGTGATGTTAATAATGAAGGTGTATATGTGAAAAGAGAAAATCCAAAGAACGAATGAAGGCAAATTAGTAAAGAAGACCAGAGAAAAGATGAAATGTGTAAGATCAGGTTTTGTACTTAACCAGAACTAAAATTCATGCATAGGCAGATGCTATTGATCAGTTCAAATCTATGTTGTTCTCTTGTAATATTTTCTTAGGTAGTGAGCCCAAATGCATGTGCATTCCCACTTGTCAAATACTTTTAACAGAGTACTAATTTTGTGGGTTAACCCCCACCGTGGTTTTTCCCTTAACCAGGTTTCCACATCAAAATCTTGGTGTCAAGTGTGCTATTTAAGTTTCTGCTTATGTGATGCTGAAATATTTATTGCATTAATTTGTTTATAAGTTAATTAAAGGATGGAAAAGGTTAAATAAGTAACAATTGATTCACCTCCCCCACCCCTTCTCAGTTGTCTGGACCTAATCCAACAATCAGTATCAGAGCAAGGTTCCTTAGAGAAGCCTAATAGCTTAAGGAAAAGATCTTGGAAAAAGTTTCAAATGGGTTCATTAAGAGATCTTCAGTCAGCCCTAGAAGAGCTTGCTCAATCTAGAATAGAAATTAGTAATCTAAGAGGTGAACTTAAAGATGCTGATGACACCATTGAAATGTTAAAAGATAAATTAATGAAATCTCTGCAAAATAAAAAGGAGCTACTTCTGCAGTTATCCAGTTTACCTAAAGAAAATGACTTGAATGAAGCTTTGAAAGAAAAAACAAAGGAATGTGAGAAGCTCTCAAAAGAAGTCGTTGTTCTAAAAATTGTAATGGAATCTGGGGTGATGAGGTAAACCAAAGAAAGTGAAGATAGAAAGAAAATTGAAGAAGATCTGAAACAAAAACTAAAAGAAAGATCTAAAGAATATTACAAATTGGATGGAATAGCTAGCCATCTAGAGTTTGATCTACAAGAAAGTAGAGACAATGAAAGAGAACTTGAAAGGCAAATAGTCATTTTTAGACATGACCTAGATATTGCAAATGAATACAAGGAGAAATTCAAGATAAGTTCAGCAAAACTTGAAGCACTACTTGAAGGACAAAAAAGGGCTGATGACAAGCATGGTCTTGGATATGAGAAAGGTGAAAGCTCTGGATCTGGACAGAGAAACTTTCAACCTAAGAATGGGAGAAAAAGATCTAGAAAACCTCCAATAAGACAACCAAATACTCAAAGATATCCATCATTCAATGGAAATTGTTTCAATTGCAACAAATTTGGTCATAGAGCTACTCAGTACAGAAATAGAGTAAATCAAAATGGTCCATCCTTTTGCGGTCAATGTTTCAAGTGTAATAGGTATGGTCATAGATCAAATGAATGCAGAAGTATGACAATGAATAATCCCAATAATAGAAGAATTAACAATTCTTTCAGTGGTTACTGCTTTGTTTGCAATGGGTTTGGGCATATGGCTAATCAGTGTAGATCAAGAGAAAATTAGAAAAGAAATGTTGTATGCTTTAACTACAATAAATCTGGTCATATTGCAAGATTCTGCAGAAGTAAAGACAATGGAAGAAGAGGTTCGGTAAACAGAAAACCAGATGAATAAAGACAAGACAAAGGCAAAGAAAAAATTGATATGAATGAAACTCAGGATGAATAAAATAGGATAAGGGTCAAGAAAACCATTATGAATGACAACAATGGATCCGCACTGCAATCCGGTGCTGATAATTCCTCTGAGAATTAACTTGGAAGTCTTGGCTCAGGGGGAGCAACATTACAAATTGAATTCCCCCAGTTAGTAAGTAAATGCCTAGATCTAGCATAGTAAGAAAAGAGATCTTGGATTATCTTAGACCATGTGGAAGGATTTTCAAAAGAAAAGAGATGGATATAGCAAATTACAAAGCAATACATGAAAAACTACTTAAAAATAGAGCAACCAGATGCGCTAGGGTAGGGCATTTATTACAAAGGTAAATTAGGTGATGTGAAGCTTAAAAGGGTCATTCACTCCTCATTTCAAACACTTTGCATCAAAAGAAATCAAGAAGAAAGAAGTGGACAAGCTTAGAGCTGAGAATTCTCAAGAGTTGGAAGCGAGAAAAGGATTTCCAAACAAAAACCCTAATCTGCGTAGCAAGTTATTTTCTATTTTCTACGAAATCTTTTGAGTTCTCAATTTTTGCAAATGGCTACACCTCTAGTGGTAGATGTTACTGAAAGGACTCATTGTAAGTTCAAAAAGCATCCATTCAAATCTGTAGAGGTTGAGCCACTAGGTACATTTTCTGGAGTACCATACGGGGTTTTACATGTCGAAGATATTAGGGCTTACATTCACTGCAATATAGAGGAATTTGGAAATCTGAAACTATTGGATCTATTTGAAAACCTCTTGATGAATGACAATCACCAATTAAAATCAGAATATAAAACCCTAGAGAATAAACACTTCGTACAAGTTATTGAATTTCCATCTTTTGATGAAAGCGAATGGGTTATGTATGTATTGAGTCGGATACATGGTGAGTTTATGTGGTTATTGAAGCTGTTCAAGATCACAAAAGATATAATCCAAATTGTGACTAGACTGAATACAATTGGTGGGCAACCCATGCTTAAGGCTGTAAAAAATCAAACAGTAACTGATGCAACTGGAGCAAAATTTGATAGAAGAGCTATGACTATCAATGACATCATGATGCAGTACACAACATTCACTCAACAGAATTGTGCTATTAAACATGAGAGACAAAAATTTGGAAGCTGGAACATAACAAAATTTCTATTCCTCAACTCTGCTACTACAATGAGAGAAAAACTCTCTTATATCTAAGAAAACAAAAAAAACAAAAAATTACCTTTTTTGGCAGATTTCGACAATTGTTAGATTTTGCCATTTTAGGTAATTTTACAATCATATCTTGAGAATCTAGTTTTTTCCCAAAAATCTCGTAAAGCTAAGGTAGGACGAAAAACCAACTAACATCCTAAATTCGAAACATGAGTTTCGAGTTATTAAAAAAAGCAACTTTTAAAAAACTAGAAAAAAACACTAATTTGCCATTTTGAGGGCCAAGATGAAAGTTTGAAGCCCCGAAAAAGTGCCAAGACGAGGTCCAACCCACTAGGGCAGGTTGGGAAACCACTGGCCACCTCATAACGCATCCACCTGTAAAATTTCGTAGAAAACCCACATCCGAGTCAAAAGTTATGACCTCCGGAAGTCCCTGCATCATTCCCCTCTGGTTGAAAAGAACGCAGCTCCTGCAAGTGAGTGTCTTCAAACTGCTGCCATTGGACGGGATCTAACCTCTGCATTTCCCACTCTGTAATCCATGTGCTATCTGTTGGTGGCAATCCTTCCCACTGTACTAAATACTTGTTGTAACGCCCGTGCCGAGTGGAGATAGTGTTCTTATCAAGAATCTGTGCAATCTTTTCCTTCTTCTTATGGGGAATGTGGTTGTGCCATGACACCTCTGGTTGACTATCTTCAGCATCATCCTCACCATGGAATGCATATAAATCAGAAATATTAAACACGGGAGAAATAGCGAGATCATCTGGTAAACTGACCTCATATGCATTATCATTGATCTTCTTTGTAATTCTGCAAGGACCAATTTTCTTGTACTTCAACTTGTGATATGTTCCAGTAGGAAACCGCTCTTTTCTCAAATATACCATCACTAAGTCACCTTCACTGAATGTCTGATGTCGCCAACTAGGATCCACTAAATTCTTATACCTCTCATTACTGTCCTCCAACTTCTGTCTCACTTCTTCCTGCAACTGTTGAAGGTGTTCTGCAAATGCTTCCCCATCATCACTGACCCGATCTTTCATTGGTAGCTGTACCAAATCTAGAACACCCTGAGGATTCCTGCCATACACAATCTGGAAAGGGGACTTTCCTGTTGATCGGTTAACAGAACTATTATAGGCAAATTCGGCCTGGGGTAATGCCAAATCCCATTGTTTTGGCTTTTCTCCAACAATACACCTCAGTAAATTTCCCAGACTCTGATTAACTACCTCTGTTTGCCCATCTGTTTGAGGATGATAGGCACTACTAAACTGTAACTTGGTCCCCATTTTCTTCCATAAAGTCCTCCAGAAATGACTAAGGAATTTGGTATCCCTGTCAGAGGTAATAGTCTTTGGAACACCATGTAGTCTAACAACTTCTGAGAAAAATAACTCTGCTACCCTCATTGCATCATTAGTCTTCTTACAGGCAATAAAATGAACCATCTTGGAGAACCTATCAACAACTACAAAAATGGAATCATTACCTCGTTGAGTATGTGGAAGTCCCAACACAAAGTCCATGCTCAAATCTGTCCATGGTGCAGCTGGTACTGTTAAGGGCATATACAATCCTGTATTCTGTGAATGTCCCTTAGCCACTTGGCAGATTCTACACCTTGTTACATACTTAGTTATATCCCTTTTCATCTTTGGCCAGTAATATTTATCTTCTATCAAGGCTATTGTCTTGTCCTTGCCAAAATGTCCAGCCAACCCACTACTATGAAATTCTCTGATAATGTTGTCCCTCATAGAGCCAGCCGGTATGCATAGTTGTTTTCCTTTAAATAGATACCCATCTTGCAGAAAATATTCACCCCTAAAGTGATCCAAGTTACCAGATATTGGTGCCTTCAATTGTTCCACAATCTCCCAAAAATCATCATCAGACCCATACAAATTTTTGATGGCATCAAAACCAATCACCTCAGCTTCCATTGTGGTCAAAAGTGCAACACGCCTACTTAATGCATCTGCAACCTGATTTTGTTTTCTAGACTTATGCTTCAACACAAAGTTGTAACCCTGCAAGAAAGAGACCCACTTGGCATGCCTACTATTCAACTTTTTCTGTGTGTTCAAGTACCTCAGTGTAATATGATCTGTAAACAATACAAACTCCTGGGGAACTAGATAATGTCGCCAATGCCTCAATGCTTGGACAATTGCATAAAATTCCAAATCATAAGTAGAATAATTCTTTCTCACTGCATTCAGCTTTTCACTAAAGAAAGCTATAGGTTTGCTAGCTTGGCTAAGTATAGCACCTATTCCTACATGGGAGGCATCACATTCTACTTCAAATACTTTATCAAAATTTGGCAATGCAAGTATAGGTGCTTCTGTTACCTTTTTCTTCAAGTACTTAAAGCTCTCCTCAGCATCCTTGGTCCAGACAAACTCCCTCCCTTTGGTGCAATCTGTTATAGGAGCTACAATACTACTGAAATTGCGAATGAACTTTCGATAGAAAGTGGCCAAGCCATGAAAACTTTTTACCGCTGTGATGCTGCTTGGACTAGGCCATTCTAGGATTGCCCTGACCTTTTCTGGATCCATTCTGACACCATCTTTAGAAATGACAAAGCCTAAAAAAACCAAACTGTCCTACATGAACCTACACTTTTTCAAATTGGCATAGAGCTTCTCCTTCCTTAACACACCAAAGATGATCCTCAAGTGTTGTAGATGCTCTTCTCTGTTGTTACTAAATACCAAAATATCATCAAAATAAACTACCACAAACTTACCAATGTAAGGGCGTAGTATAGGGTTCATCAATCTCATAAATGTGCTAGGTGCATTTGATAACCCGAATGGCATAACCATCCACTCATATAATCCATCTCCAATCTTAAAGGCTGTCTTCCACTCATCCCCTTCTCGAATCCGGATTTGGTGGTAGCCACTTCGTAGGTCAATCTTGCTGAAATATTTAGCCCCTGCAAGGACATCCATCATGTCCTCCATACGAGGTATAGGAAACCGATACTTGATGGTAATCTTATTAATTGCTCTGCTATCAGTGCACATCCTCCATGTTCCATCTTTTTTTGGGGTTAACAATGCAGGTACAGCACATGGGCTCATGCTCTCTCTCACCACACCTTTACTTAGGAGTTCTGTTACTTGCTTATTCATCTCTGCATGTTGTGTTGGATTCATCTTATAAGCTGCTTGGTTGGGTAGAGTTGCTCCTAGAATCAAATCAATATGATGCTGAATATCTCTCTTTGGCGGTAGACCATCAGGCAATTCATTAGGTAAAACATCAACAAATTCTTTCAACAGCTCGGCTACTTCTGGGGGAACTGAAATGTCTTCCTCTTCACCTTTTTTCACTACTAATGCATAGCAACACCCTGTCACCTTCATTTCTTTAACAAGATCTCTTTCAGACAACATGGTCTCACCTTTTCCTTCATCCTTGAGAGGCAATAAAATCACCTTAGCGCCATCTTTCCAAAAGGTGTATGTGTTTTTCTCTCCATCATGCATAACTTTTCTATCATACTGCCATGGCCTTCCCAATAACACATGACAGGCATCCATTGGGACAACATCACACCATATCTCATCCTGATAGATCTTCCCTATGCTAAACTTAATTAGGCATCTTTTATCAACAGTGACTTCATTTCCCTTTTTAAACCATGCAATGCGATACGGATGAGGATGTTTTTCACAGTGTAAATTCAATTTGTCTACCATTTCTTTAGAAACCATATTTTCACAACTACCTCCATCAACAATGACTTGACATACCTTGCCACCCGAAGTGCATCTGGTTCTGAAGATATTGGTTCAAAGCCATGAACCATCAGAGCTTTTGGCTTGTGTTTTCTCCTTCTCTGGAATCACCATTGCTCTTCTCATCATGAGACTTTCTCCCACATCTGGTGGAACCTCCAGTTCTGTCCCTTCCACTTCATGCTGCATTTGAATCATGTTCACCCTAGGTTGTCCTCCTTGATTTCTTTCTTGCATGTTATAATTGGAGCATTCAAATGCCCTATGACCTTCTTCTCCACATCTGAAACAAGTGAAAGGCCTTCTCTGGTTTTCCCATCCTCTACCACTACCATAACCTCTACCTCTTTGAAATCCCCTTCCTCGTTCTTGATTCGGAGGATCTTGCTGAGTGTCTACTTGTTTTTCCACACCATGCGATGACTCTCCCCTGTCATAATTTGAACCTCCTCGAAATGGGGTTGATGTACCCCTTCTTCCTCCTCTATTCCTCTGATGATACTGTCTGTTTTGTTTTTTCTTCAGCCTTTAGAGCCAATTGGTAAGCCTCTTCCATATTGTTGAGTCGATGCATGCTCAATTCATCTTGAATAGAAAATTTCAAGCCATTCACATATCTAGCAGCCATTTGTGCATCAGTTTCTTGATGCTCTATACGTATAGACAGTGTATAAAACTCATTTGTATAATCTTGCATAGAAGAGAGGTTCTGCTTTAAATTTTGAAACCTACGAAAAAGGGTTTGCACATAATCTATGGGCAAAAATTTTTCTCTCAACTTCTTCCCCATTTTATTCCATGTCCTGATCTTATCCTTACCTTTCCTTGTTCGTTCCTTTTGAAGATGATCCCACCAAATCATTGCATGACCCTTTAATTTGGTGCATGCCAATTTTACCTTCTTCTCCTCTGTCATGGATTTCCATTCAAAAAAATTTCTCATGCCATTCAACCAGTCTATCAACTCCTCTGGTTTAAGACTACCTGCATAATCTGACACATCTACCTTGATCCCTTCATTTTTCCCTTCTAAGGCCCTGAGCATCCTCTCTTCAAAACTCATGCCTTCTAATTCTTCTTCTTCATGTTCTGTATCTTGATTTGCACCTCCTTGTCCTATCTCTTCATCAGATTCGTCTCCTCCTCTACCCAGTCTTTGGGTTTCCATCTGTGTTGTAAGTTCTGCTATTTGCCTTTGCAGATTTTGCATTTCTCTATGCATCTGGGCAAGACTGTCTCTTCCTCTTCCTCTCCCAGCCATCTTCCTGCTCTGATACCAAATGATGCAGTACACAACATTCACTCAACAGAATTGTGCCATTAAACATGAGAGACAAAAATTTGGAAGCTGGAACATAACAAAATTTCTATTCCTCAACTCTGCTACTACAATGAGAGAAAAACTCTCTTATATCTAAGAAAACAAAAAAAACAAAAAATTACCTTTTTTGGCAGATTTCGACAATTGTCAGATTTTGCCATTTTAGGTAATTTTACAATCATATCTTGAGAATCTAGTTTTTTCCCAAAAAGCTCATAAAGCTAAGGTAGGACGAAAAACCAACTAACATCCTAAATTCGAAACATGAGTTTCGAGTTATTAAAAAAAACAACTTTTAAAAAACTAGAAAAAAACACTAATTTGCCATTTTGAGGGCCAAGATGAAAGTTTGAAGCCCCGAAAAAGTGCCAAGACAAGGTCCAACCCGCTAGGGCGGGTTGGGAAACCACTGGCCACCTCATAATGCATCCACCTGTAAAATTTCGTAGAAAACCCACATCCGAGTCAAAAGTTATGACCTCCGGAAGTCCCTGCATCACATCATTAGTCCAGATATCAAGTTTGCTTCAATGGTAGTTGGGTATAAGATTTACCACTCCAGCAAGGAGAGCTCAATTTCTAGAATAACTATTTATGGCACATATTAGATGATAAAGGAGGGTGTGGACTATGACTTGTGTGAACTACTACAAAGCCAACTAATAGAAAAGCTGAACAAAATCAAAAAGGACAAGAAAAATTCCTTCAAGTATGGTTCCTTGGTGATATGTATATTCTTATACTTCATGAATAAAGAGTCAGGAATTCCAGGTATACAATGGACATCAGACAGGCCGGTGGCATGGCAAATTAGGGATCATCTACACAATCTTGCCGATACCCAGACACAAAAGACTGCTCTCTGGGGTTACTTCAAAAACTTCCAGAACTTGATGCATGCAAGGGAAAGAATCCCTAGTTCAGTTGTTGAAAAGTATGAAAATGAAATATGTTTTATGGTAGACACAGATCAATGTTTGATGGAAGATGTAGAACCAAGGATAGTGTGGATAATGCCAATGGGCTATGAAGTGGATGAGGAAATTCTGGACATGTATGCTCAACATCTCCTGAGCAAACCTAAAGACACCTCTATTGAAAGGTTCAAAACTTACAAGGAACTAAGCTTAAAGTTGCATGTGGAACTTAGACAATCAGAAACAAAAAGAAAGTTACACAAGCAAGTGGAGATGTATGCAGAAAGCATTGGGATTACAAAAGAAGTAGTGAAAGAAAACATACAAAGGATTGAAAAGATAAACAAGAGCACTAATCAAGAAAAAAGTGAGCCTGTAGTCCCCCTGGAAGCCCCAAGGAAGACAAGGAGTTATGCAACTCCTGCTGAGCCTCTCAAGTCCACTTCCACTAAGAAGCTGGAAGCCATTCCATCTGATGAAGGAGGGAAAAGAAAGAAAACCAAGGCAACAAGAACCCACAAGAGCACACAAGATGATGAAGAGACAGAAACAACTGAAGAAGTGAACGAAATAAGATCAAAGAAGGTTAAAACTTCAAAGACTTTTGAAGATCAACCATCTGGAAGCATGAGGTCTAGTAAAAAGCAAGTATCCAATAAGGTTGTGATGACAATTGATGAAATTGTAAAAACAGTTATTGTTCATTTAAATTTAAAACCTATCAGAGTTTACTATGATAACCTTGATCAAGCAAATAAGAATTTTTTTGAAAATGCCATTATCATATATCTGAATAAATTCAATAGAGCCCTATTGGAAATCTTACAAGAACCTCCTAAAAGTCTGAGGAAAGTAATGGAAATGAGGAAAGAAGCAGCCAAGGAAAAAGATATAGAACTTAGAGAGTATGTTCTCTCCTCTTTGTGCCTTGTAATGACCAATAAAGAAGCAGATAAAATCCTTGGAGAAGTCAAAGATAAATTCAGAAGCAAAGTCTGGATGAACAAGCTAATGCTTGGTGAGACTGAAGAAATTGCAAAGGAAACAGAGGAAATTCTGAGAAAGGCTTTAGACAAAAATAAATACTACATTGTTTCAGAAAAACAAGTTGAAGAAGAAAATCCTTCTTCTCCGGAACAAAAAGTTGTAGAAGAAGAAATTGACAAGAGAATTAATGACCAAAGTATTACTCTAGACCCTTTGGAACTTGATTCATCAAATCTAAATACTGGAGAAGTTCAGGAAGAGGAAAAAGTCAATTAGGAAGACATAGAAATGATAAATAGAATAATTGATGTAGTGATAACTCCTCCACTTGATCACTCTAGGAAGGAAACGAATGTTGCTACCACTCAGAGCCCTCTGGATCAAGTAGCAATTGGTGAGCAAGAAGAAATGAGTCCCTCAGAAGAGAACACAGAGAAGAGTAATACAGAGAAAGAGGAGGAAAAAGGAAAGAAAGACAAGTAGAAGAAGATGGTGCAAATGTTGAAGCACCTAAAGTAGATGTAGAAAAATCTAATGATCAAAAAGATGGTTCAGAAAATGTAACAAGAGACACTGCAAATGTAGTAAAAGGCCCTCTTGAAAAGGAAGTGATTGAGTTTGATGAGCCTGAACTACTCCAAGGACTAACCAATCCGGATGCGCTCTCTCTATTTCAATTGATGAAAATAGCATTTTTCACCCAAGTAAAAGCCAGAGAAAAGATGATAAAATCCCACTTAGAGAACAATGAGCTGCTGGGGCTAGCAACTAGAGTTCTAGAGAAATTAATGCCAACTTATCAAAAGAATCAAAATGATTCCCCCTCTGGCCATTTGAAAAATCTTGTAAGTTCAGTAAACTCACATTTTGAGTCTTTTGAAAAGTCTGCAGAGACAAAGGTTCAAAAAGAATTCTTGAATAAGAAATTCAGTCAAGTTAAAAATCTGATAAGGAGTGATAGATTGATACTAGACATTAGCATAAAGAGCATTCAGAATGCTCTATGTGATGGAGGAGATATATATAAGTTTTCCCTATCATGGACTAAAGTCAATAAGGATGTTGAGAAAAAGATAAAGGAACAAGAATAGAAAATACCAATTCTATCTCAAAATTTTGATCCTCTAAATACCTCTCCTATAAGCCAGGAATGTTAGGTCATTAGCTTGATAGATGAAATAAAGGGACTTGAAAAAGAGAAAATCAATACTATGAAGAGGATGTGTGAACTCTGGGGATTGATTTCCCCCAAGTTGGAAGCCATGCATAATGCCTTATCTGAAGCCCAGAATGCACTTCAGACAAGTGATCTTCTGGATCTGGCAAAGGCAGAAGCATATGCATTTCTGCTGAGTGGGCACATCTCACTCTTAGATGGAATGAAGAATACTTGGGCCTCTAAACTTGTGCAATTAAAAGCTAGTTTTACAGACATCCTCAAGTTCATGTCAATGGAACTTAATGGTTACTGGTACATATGTGGCAATGTATACATAAATTTTGGAGAATTTTGATTTGTGGATCCCACCCTTTGCCATTGATGTCAAAGGGGGAGTGAAGGGCAGTGAAAAATAAAGTATTCAGCAAAGGGGGAGCACCAGAATAAGTAACGTGCATGAATGTACAGACAAAGGGGGAGTTGTACAAAGACACTTAGTCATTTTTCACTAAGTGTTGCCATCAATGCCAAAGGGGAGATTGTTGGCAAGAGACACTGCTTAGCATTGATAGGTGTTGTCATTGATGGTAACTAAGATTCTTCCACACGTCCACAGTGCAGTATTTGATCATACCGGAAGTCAAAATGATAATCTAAGTCTGGGAACCTGAAATAGAGCATACAACATAGTCCAGTATTTTGGTCAATGGATCTCTCCAGATAATCATTATGTGTTGCAAATCTAAAGGAGTATAGAGGGACACTAGGACAATCTAAATCCAAGTTTTTAACATCCGGTGATAATGGGATCAAAAGTTATGAGCATCTGAATACCAGGTCCTATTATGACATAATAGTTTAGTGAAGAACAGGCAGACTTACGTTAATCTTTGTGCAAACCCACTAGAAGTGTTTTTATGAACTGTGTATGAGATAGAATGTTATTGGCCGACATGCATGATGATCTACATGTGTTATTTTTGGTACGCATCAATATTGGTGTATGGATCTAGCCAACAGAGCAGAGCATTCTTAAATGGTTCTAAGTGTTGTTGTTGTTGCCGACTGGCAAATGATTGCAATTCAAGATAAGGATATATATATAGCCGATGATTGTGGATATTTTGGTGATGTTGATAATGAAGAAGGTGTATATGTGAAAAGAGCAAATCCAAAGAGTGAATGAAGGAAGATCAATAAAGAAGAGCAGAGCAAAGATGAAATGTGTAAGATCAGTTTTTATACTTAACCGAAACTAAAATTCATACATAGGCAGATGCTATTAATCAGTTCAAATCTCTTTTGTTCTCTTGTAATATTTTCTTAGGTAGTGAGCCTCCATTTGAACAGTGAGCTGTGGGCAGTGAGCCCCGAATGCATGTGCATTCCAACTTGTCAAATACTTTTAACAGAGTATTAATTTTGTGGGTTAACCCCCACCATGGTTTTTCCCTTAACTGGGTTTCCACATCAAAATCTTGGTGTCAAGTGTGCTATTTATGTTTCTGCTTATGTGATGCTGAAATATTTATTGCATTAATTTGTTTATAAGTAATTAAAGGAGGAAAAAGGTTAAATAAGTAACAATTGATTAACCCCCCCTCTCAGTTGTCCGAACCTAATCCAACACTGGATAACTTTGTTAACAATGTATTGTATCTAACCAGATGTGGAACATTCAAATATTATAATGTCAAGTTTAGTTAGAATGTCTGATTAGGTAATGTTCAGTTAGGATATCCTATTTGAAATATCGGCTTTGACCAAGATGTCATGTTTGACCCTAATATTTGGTTTGACTAAATTAGGTTTGACTGGTAGTTTGTATCAGTCAAATATATTGGGTTAGAATATGTCAAGTTAGAGTACTTCAAGTTGGGATATGTTAGGTTGGACGCATGACATCATGATGACTTATCCAAACACTATTGGTTATTGAACTTTAATCAGATGTGGAACACATGATAAATCTAATGTCTATTATATAGGATCAAGTTTGGGTTAGTGTATAAACTCATTGAGAAAATATCTGGATGGAAATTACTTTATGGGCTAACTGGATGCAGATCTTTTAATTGAACTAGATCTTAAAATTTACAAATGTCATGTTCAGTTGGAACATCAGGTTTAGATGAAGATTAGATTAGGTGCTTTTCATTTCTCAAAATAAATTGCATTTTAGACTTAGGTTAGGTTTGGGAACTCCTTCTAGTTATTTTAATCATTTAAGGTCTGCTTCTAATCGGAGTTCTTTTAACATGCTGTGTTACGATACCTTCATCTAGGTGTGGAACATGGTATGTGGATCGTTAAGTTTGTAAATGTCATGTTTGGTTGAAAATGTCCAATTAGTGTTAGAATGTACATGACAACTGAGAGGGGGGGTGAATTAGTTATGTATTTGTTATGTTGTAAAATGTCCCCCTAGGACTTTTACCTCCTAAGTTTAGCTCCCGGGTCCCTTGTTTTTCATCATGCATATTAGAATTGAATCCTGAGACAAAATGCCCTGAAACCCATGACAAATGGGACATAGGGGACATTGCAAAGATTAACCTTGTCCCAAAATAGGTCCCAGGACAAGGGCGCCCACACCCTTGCCCTTCCCTATTTTAGCAGGGTCCCAAATTTGAATGTTGGTTGGAGACCATTAAAAGGTGTCCATTGCCGACATCTTAGGTATGAGTTACAAAATTAAAGTGGGAATGCATATATAAACATGATTAGGGCTTAATTTGTAAACTAGAAGATGTTTATGATATTTTGGTGAACCTATGATTTTAGAGCATTCAAGGCATTCATTGTGTTGCAGAGAAGACTTGTGTTGTGTTTGTTATTGCAGATTTGGCTTCATCTTCTCATGTTGTGAAAGATATTCATCTATCTACAAGCTACACCTTTGAGGTGATATTTATTTGTGCTTCAATCAATCATTTATCAATTTGTTTTTGCCTCTGCCCTACAAGGACACACACTCTCTATCTAACAACGGTGTTGGAAGGCTTGAATGCCATTCCCAGGCTTGACCAAGGCAAGCTCCTAAACACCACAACCCCCCAACCCCTCTCTTGTGATTGCAGGTGATAGGTGTCAAATTATATGGAGTGGAGTTGCAGAGGAGTGTTGCAAAACATAAGGATCCTAGAATTGAAGAAAAAAAGAAGAAAAGAGCATATACAGGACTTGGGTGCTAGTCCCTTTGTCCTTCAGGTTTGTAGAACCAGAAATCACCGGAATAGTGACAATTAATATCAGAAAAGGTCTAGAAACCCTCGATAAAAAGACTACCTTGGAATTAGGTGTGAGTCCCTTTGTCCCTGACATTTCAAGATCCTAAACTTTAAAATCTTCTACGCATCTAATCTTCATTTAGTATCTTTGTGTGTGAGTAATTGTTAGAATTCGTCTGTTTGTTTACGATTTTGCATAATTAGGGTTTTGAGCATAATTAGGCTTAAATTAACACAATAATAATCAATTTATGAATTTTCTTATCATTCCAAGAGACAACAAACTTGCAGCTAAATCCTCTTGCAAAAGTTGTGATTCTACTCGATTTAATGTCCTTGAATGTATGTATTGAAAGGAAGATCTAGCTAAACTACCTATCAATCTCATCTTCCCCCTTTTTCCTACATTAAATTTTGGTGAACCCATTTTTTCTCTAAATATTGTATCTTCTTGACTGTTATACATCATATTTGCATTCATACATATCATTTACATCATTTTGCATTCATAAATCTTGAAAAATCTTGAAAATTTTTGAAAAAAATTGAAAATTTTGAAAAAATTTGCATCCTAGGCTTGCATTAGGGCTTAGTTTGCATCAATTTCATTATATTTAATATAATATCTAATTTTTACATCATATCTGATATAAATTACAAAAATTCCTCATCCTATAATCCTTTACATTGCATTTTCACAGTAAAATTGCTAGGGTTTGCTTGAAATTTTGGAATTTTCTCATAACCTAGTGATTTCAAAACCTAGGGCCTGTAGTCAAAATCTTGTTTCATATTTTACTACTCATATTTGACACTCATTCAAATCTGATTTTGTTTGTAGTGTGTCATCATTGTGTGTTTTTGCATTTACATTTCAAATTTTGCATTTACACAATCAATTTCAACAAAACCTAGCATATTCACTCATCTCTCCTTAAAATTGCACTTGTATTGAGCATTGTAGGATTTTGATGTCATTTTCAGATCTGATCTGAGTTATTTCACATCTTAAATCTGATTAGAATTCATTCATACATCACTTTGTATATTGTCATGCCTTAATTTCACTATTAGGGTTTAAAAATTCTAACATTTTCACTAGATTTTGACATATCCTTCATCTAGATTCACATGATAGCTGTGTTGTGAAATATTTTTCTAAATCATTGGACTGATAATAAGGTTTTATTTTTCTGACCCTCATCAATTTCATTACTACACTACATATTTTAGGCATTTTCATTGGAAAAAGTGAACATTGTAGGTGCATAAACAAGTATAAATTGGTATTGTTTTATTGCATTCAATCTAAATAGATAAAATCATCAATTGGGCCTTGTTGTGTTGTACTCTTTCCTCCTATCCATTGTATTTGTTGTGGAATTTGTGTGTCTTTTTATCCCTTTCCCTCAAACAAGTGCTTCAGAGTGAAATAGTCACACATCTAGGGTGTACAAGTATCATAAAACTTTGCATGTCTTGTATTACTATATCTTATTGGACATTGATGTTACAAGACATTTCATTATGGAATCTTCTTCTCATTTCTCTTTGGTATCTTTACATGCATGTATCAAAAACTTTGAGAATTTCTACAAATTTCTTAATATGAATCCTCATGTTCTCACTTATATACAAGCTAGGTATCATAAGGATATATTTAAATGCTCTTCATTTGAAATCCTTGACTACGTATCTGATTTTGACAACTTCACATCTCTCATGAATACATACCCTTTGATAGTAGAAGATCTGACAAAACACATTGAGAATGATGAGTGTGAAAGTTCTCTTAATGCTTTGGAACTAATAGCTAAAACATATTATGATGATTATGATGATGATGATGATGATGATTCCATAAGTTATCCTATTCCTCCTTTAAGTCCCTTAGACATCACTAATGATACAATCACCGCTAACATTTTTAACAACACCTCACCTTTCTTTCATTCCAATGCTCTCCTTAGCCAAGATGAAGCATTAGTGCATGAGAAAAGGTCTCTCACATTAAATCCTTTAGGGATAGATGTTGAGCATAATCAAGAGGAAAAAAATGTTAATTCAATCTTCACTAATAGACTTATTCCACCCACCAAGGGGTTACTTGATAAATGTAGCAATGTTCCTAAGATGATTGTGTGAGAGGAACCTAATGCACCTTCTTTCTTAAAACCAATGATTACAGTTCAAGGAGATTGAAAACCACTTAGACCCCCAGATTACATCCTAAACTATGCAAGACAAATCACTCAAAGAAACCAAGGTGTTCACAATGTGTTGCAACAACCACATCACAATGTGATTGCTCACACATACAACACCTATAATAACAAACAAAGTAAGCAAGCACCTCATGTGCCTGTCTCTCTTCCATGTTCTTAACCCATGCTCCCTCCACTACCTCATCTTACTCCTGAAAGATGTCAAGGATATGATCTTGTCAAGCAGCTTCGCACTACCCCAACAAAGATCTCTCTTTGGGATTTAATACAAACATTACCTATATACCATGGAATGCTCCAAGAAGATTTACAAAACATTGTTGTACCACATGCTATTAAGCCGAATGATGTAGCAACTCTGTTAGATTGTATGCATGCAACAAAAATAGATATTTTGTTTCAACAAAATGAATTGCCTTCTATTGAAGTTCAAAATCAACATGATCCTTTGATTATCTTCATTACTATAAATAAGAAATTGATCAAGCAAGTTATGATTGATAATGGATCAGCTCTTAATGTTTGTGGTATTAATTTGTTACATAGGATTAAGATTGACACATCCTTGGTATTAATTAGCATTCGTGGATTTGATAATGTTGGGAGACAATCCATGGGTACAATAACTTTACCTGTAAAGGTTGGACCCGTGACAGTATCTACCCTTTTTCATGTTATGCCTGGTTCGCTTTCATATAATATGATTCTAGGTAGACCATGGATCCATGCCATGGGGGCAGTTCCATCTACCCTTCATCGAATCACTAAAGTTCATGTATCATAACAACCTCTACACCGTGGAAGCCGATACTTAACCAAATAATTGTTTACATATTGAAACACAAAAACAAGTTAACAATCAACAAAGTCTAAACAACTTAGGAGTGGATTCATCATGCCTCTTGCCACATATAATTTTGTGCAAGACTCTAAACCATTGAATGCACTTTTTGGTGACAATTGGGGTTGATTAGATTTTACTCCTTCCTATACAGGGGAATATAAACCTAATAACTCTGACACATCAAAAGTCACATCGATCTCATCTAAGTAATCTTTGGAAACACTTAAGAAAACCAAAGCCTCCTTGGTAAAAAAAAGACAATACTCTTACTTATACTATAGATTATGACACCTACAAGGCCTCACCATCCTCCAAAGAGATGGATTCCCTCTATGGTCGTGGATTTTAGATTTTGTACAAAAATTGTGACTATGCAGGTAATGGATGTGGTGTAAATCAACAAGGAATTAGAGTACCTTTACAAGTTGTTGGAATTAATTATATAACTAGTATTGGATACCTCTCCTTGAAGCCCACCAAAGCCTCTCATCATGTTAAACTCAATGTTAATACAATATCAACAAGACCAAAATGACATTTGAGATATCCTGAGCTGATAGACAAGAATTATTCACCAAGAAAGATCCCATTAAATCAGGTAAGTATTTCTCCCTCTTTAAGCCACAATCGTTGTAGCAATTATTATAATTGTTCTCAAGGATGGCCTCTCCTAGATATATATGTTGATTAGAATCGTGTTGTGTTCCCCTATGTTGTGCTATATGTGTTGTTTAGGCCTCCTAGGATGACCCTTGATACTCTTGTAAGGTCAAGGATACTAGGAGACTGCCTCTGTTGTGACCATTCTTCTATCTTGCCTCTACTCTATTTCATTGTTGTATGTTGTGTCTTAGGCACATAGAGTTGCGGTTAATGACCTAGGGGCATCCTCCTACATGATTGTTCCTAAGGCACTTGTTCTCCTCTCTCTTTTTATTGTTTACCTTCTTCTAGTGATTCTATTTAGTCAACGGATGATGAAAATAAACAACTGATTGATATGGACAATGTATCCCTTCAGCAAGAAAAGCAAAAATAGACCTAGTCCATACATGAAGATGGGTTGATTTATATATCTAATGCTTGGCTAGTAGAATCACTCAATGTGATATTTGATGTTATATTATCTTTTCTAACAAATCATAATAATACATTTGCCCTGTGCACTTTGATTGTTTTATATCTCGCCTTATTGTTACACTCGATTATGAGATGTCTGTAATATAGCCCAACAGTTATACTCGGTTCCAAACCCGTACTATAGCCTTGGCCCTTGATGTGATTATTTTCATGCATAGATTTAACGAATTGAATTGGTTATTATCTTAGAGTAAGATTTGTAACCTCTCTTGTTATCTTAGCATAATCAATGTGTTTGTGGGAACATTTGACGATCATAAGCACATGTCACATTTGGGGGCATGGGCTTTGCAAAATCTCTTGCTCCCTTGTGTGTTTTCTCTCTACCTTAGCATGCTTAATATCGGTACATGACATCAACCATCTTAAGGTGGGGGCATATATAAGGTAAGTTGTCTGATGATTTTGATACTAACAAATCATGTTTGTAAGCCCTCTGTGGAGGCGGGATGTTGTATCTTCGGTGCAAGTACACATATTTATTCTATGTTGCAATCAAATAAGCTCTCTACATAGGTGGGATATCATGTATATCCTTTTATTCAAAAGCCCTTTGTGGAGGCGAGATGGTGTATCTCTTAAGCTAGTGCACATCCTTTTATTTCAAAAGTCCTTTATGGAGGCAGGGTTATATCTGAGACTATCCTCCCTTAAGCGTACCTTTGGCAGTTGTTGTGGCATAAGCCCAACCATCAGGTGTTCCTGTAGCATGTTTGAGATGGTTGGACTTATCCATAAGCTCCTTCCATCGCTTTGTTTTCCACGTTTAAGATGTATAGTATGTCCATGGCATGCTATACGACTCTCGTGTATTCCGTGTGTTTTCCCTCTTATGTGGTTAACCCCACTTGGGTTTTGTATGGCATGTTTTCCCCTCTTGTGTCTATAGTGATAGGCTTCACTTACACTCAAGGTTTGTTTGGCATGTTTTCCCCTTTGGGGTTTTGTGTTGCAATTTTATTTCCATGGATATGTATATGAAAATGTTATATAAATGTATTCATCATATTTTGTGTGACTGCTCTCCTATATTCATCATGTTTTATGTGTCTTCAATACTATCTTCTCCTTGTCTTGTGTGCCTATTATTGTCTTCATTGTGTTTGGCGTGTCTGTAATGTGTTTTCTCTAATGCTTACCTGAGACTGGGGGCTAGAAATAGTTCCTCAATCTTTGTGTATGCATTAGCTTCAAGTGCCTGGTGTGTTTATTGCATTTTGACCATACTTTAATGCATGTATGGGTCATAAGATCATACATACATTAAAGTGGGGGTTAAATGTTATGTTGTAACATGTCTCCTTAGGACTTTTACCTCCTAAGTTTAGCTCCTGGGTCCCTTGTTTTTCATCATGCGTATTAGAATTGAATCCCAAGACAAAATTTTGTGAAACCCATGACAAATGGGACATAGGGGACATTGTAGAGCTTAACCCTATCCCAAAATAGGCCCCAGGATAAGGGTGCTTGCGCCCTTGCCCTGTCCTATTTTGGTGGGGTCCCAAATTTGAATGTCAGTTAGAGACCGTTAAAAGGTGTCTGTTGCTGACATATTAAGTTTGCATTATGAAATTAAAGCAAGAATGCATATATAAGCATGTTTAGGACTTCATTTGTAAACTAGAAGATGATTATGATATTTTGGTGAACTTATGATTTTAGAGCATTTAAGGTATTCATTGTGTTGCAAAGCAGACTTGTGTTGTTGTTGTGTTTGTTATTAGAATTTTGGCTTCATCTTCTTGTTGCAAGTATGTGCCTAATTGGTGTTGTCATTGATGTCAACATATCTATGTTGTCATTGGTGTCAACTGTACTCTTACTTTGTTGAGGATATTGAGAAAATTAGCCCCTCCGGTGATAACAGTGTGTTGTAGCAGAAACAGTTCATTACATACAGAAGAATAGTCCGGAAGAATGCTCCGCATTTCCTGGAGAATAAATATCTTTGTCTTCAGATTGGAATTTATTTAGAAACTTGTTTGAAGATGTTATATTCCAAGTTTGAGCCTCCGGTATGAAGAATTGAGTCAGTTATGTTCACCAGAGTGAAAATAGCTTTTTCTGTGTGTTTGGTGGTGACAGGGAGAAAGTGTTTTGCTCTGCATTCCTCCACATTAAAGTATTTTTGTTTGCAGTTCTAGAAGTCTGTGATGATGTTAAGTGCCTTCAACTACAATGGTTCATGATTTGGTGGTCCACAAGCTATCTTTTACTTATGATAGTGGTTGACAGTGTTGTTCTTGTGCTCCAATTTGAAGAATCTTGTTTATAGAGTTAGGGATTGTACGGTTGTTCCTGGCAATTATAATGTGCTTGTGGATGTCTCCTGATCATGCTCCCGTATTTGGATTGGTCCACAAGGCATAATTTAGATAGTGCATGAAGCATGTTCTTGAATACTTGTGTTAATATCAGTTTTGGCTTACCTGGTTGAATCCATCATATGCGGAGATGCATTGAAGATTGTGATAGCGTGTTGTAACGTGGAAGATTGTGTTTGAGTCCTAGCTAAGGCATGGCATGATCTACATACATTCTTACATCTTTTCCTTAGCTAAATTTGTATTAGGTCCAGACCTATTTTATGTATGTTTGTAATGCCGATCTTGGAGATTGTTCCAACGGTTGATGATTGTAATGCCAGCCTTGATGATCATTCCAAGGTTGATGTAGTGTATAAATACTTGTAATTGAGTTGTGAAAAGGTATCCAAGTGTGAATATGCAAAGATAGAAGTGAAGTAAAGTAGCAGAGTAGAGAAAAGGTATTTTGTGCTTCAATGGAACTGAACCTTAGCATGGAGTAGATGTTGTTATCTCAGTTCAACCTTTTGGTAGTGAGCCACCTTTTGGCAATGAGCCACCCTTTGGCAGTAAGCCACCCTTTGGTAGTGAGCCTTTGTTTGCAGTGAACAATTTGGGCAGTGAGCCCTATAGGTAGTGAGCCTCTATTTTTTGGTATTGATATAACATATATATTTCTATGGACTAACACCCACTGTTGTTTTTCCCTTAAAGGTTTTCCACGTAAAAATTTGGTGTCTCTTGTGTTGTTTATGCTTTTGTGTTGAGATTCTCATTTTATGTTTTCATGGTTATATCTAAATATAAGTAATTGATAAGTTGATCATATTTGGTTAAAAGTTTTAGGACAACTGATTCACTCCCCCCTCTCAATTGTCTAGTGCAGTTCAACACTTCTCATGTTGTGAAAGATCTTCATCTATTTGTGAGCTACACCTCTGAGGTGATATCTATTTGTGCTTCAATCAATCATTATCAATTTGTTTTTGCCTCTATCCTACAAGGACACACACTCTCTATCTAACAATGGTGTTGGAAGGCTTGAATGCCATTTTGGGGCTTGACCGAGGCAAGATCCTAAACACCACAACCCCCAACCCCTCTCTTGTGATTGCAGGTGACAAGTGTCAAATTTTGCGGAGTGGAGTTGCAGAGGAGTGTTGCAGAACATAAGGTTCCCAGATCTGAAGGAAAAAGTAGAAAAGAGCATATACAGGACTTGGGCGCTAGTCCCTTTGTCCTTCAGGTTTGTAGAACTAGAAATCACTAGAATAGTGACAATCAGTATCAGAAATTGTCCAGAAACCCTTGACAAAAAGACTACCTTGGACTTAGGTGCGAGTCCCTTTGTCCATGACATTTCAGGATCCCAAACTTCAAAATTTGGTATGCATCTAATCATCATTTAGTATCTCTATGTGCGAGTAATTGTCATAATTTGTCTGTTTGTTTACAATTTTGCATAATTAGGGTTTTGAGCATAATTAGGCTTAAATTAACACAATAATCATCAATTTCTGAATTTCCTTACCATTCCAAGAGATAGAAAACCTGTAGCTGAATCCTCTTGTAAAAATTGTGATTCTACTCAGTTTAATGTCCTCGAATGTATGTAGTGAAAGGAGGATCTAGCTAAACTACCTACAATCTCATCTTCTCCCTTTTTCCTACATTATAGTATTAAAACATTAAACCCTCAAAGAAATTCTAAACATCAACCTCTTATTATGCATTAGTATAATGTAAACATATGGAGCATCAATGCAAACACATCCAAACACATAAGAGACACCAAATTTATGTGGAAAACCCAAGAAGGGAAAAACCATGGTGAGGATTAGCTCACATATATATAAATAACAACATTGAAAATAAATAGGTTCACTTCCCAAAAGAAAGGCTCACTGCCAAAAGAAAGGCTTAGTGCCAGAATGACTCACTGTTCAAAAGAGAGAAGAATAGAAGAAGACTATTATAGAGAGATTCACTATCTCAAAGAAATAGGAGAAATCCACCACTGCCACTTCTTTCCATCCACAACCTTTGGCTCACTAGCTCCAACAACTTCAAGCACACTGAAATGTAGACACCTTCTGCTCACTGCATTCCAGAGTCATAAGCATTTAAGCTCACACACAACTCACTTCCCTTGATTCACATTCACATCATCTTCTCTATATTTCTCCACTCAACTTCATCTTGCATTTATACCATGTACAACCAAGACCTATCTCGAATAGGTCAGTCCTAATGAAGAGTGTGCACCTCAAATGTACAACACTAATTAGGTCGGCACTATACACTTCTGCGATGGAAAGAAGTGAAAGTGGACCATGCCAAGGGTTAACTAGGACTCAAATATGTATCACAAAGCTAATCATCACATCCAAAATCCATGAGGTACCTCCGCAAATAATGTTAGCAAGACAAGTCGGCCAAACCTGAGCTAACGACCACAACCACGGTTCTCCAAGTCCAAAAACATCATGCAGACCATAGACAGAAACTCCACAACATCCACACACCTCTCTAGAATACTCAACATCATCAAAATCTTCTGCAATACTATTGTAACCACATGAAACTGAGAGGAACCTCTTGCAACAATATAATGAAAAATGCACGAAATAACAGAAATAGCAGAAACATAGAAGGAATTTATTTATTGCAGGCCACTTCAAGAGGGAAACCTGCTTTGAGTAAGCTCAATATAATAAATTTGTGGATGACTTCATTGGCCTCAATACATACTTATATACTAAGTCTAATCTGAACAACTATTACTTCCCATGAATGTGGGATAATACAATATACTCACGGGACAACTTACAAAGCATATGCATCCAAAAGTAATATATTAAAAAAGTAAAGAGAAGGGTTAAACATGGGTTCCTAACATCCCCTCCCTCCTAGAAAAGCTTTGTCCTCAAAGCTTAAGATGTGGAAATTGTTACTGAATCTAAAGGAGTGGTTCCCATGTAGCATCCTTTGGTTGCATTCCATGCCACTAAATTAATACCTCTATGATAGATCAGGAGCAAAGCTGATGAGTGCGCCTGTTGAGGATTGCCTTCGGATCCAAAATGATGGATCCTTCATTATCCAGTTCTGGTAAAACAATTTGTGCTCTAATGTTGGTGCCAAGAACTTTCTTTAGACAAGAGACATGAAATACTGGATGAACGTGGGAAGGAGGAAGCTCCAATTTATAAGCAACTGACCAAATCTTTTGAAGAACCTTATATGACCCATAGAACTTTGGAGCTAGCTTATGACACCCTTTGAGTTTCAGGGATGATTGCTTGTATGGCTATAGACGAAGAAAAACCATATCACCTACTTGAAAAGTGAGATCAGAATGGTGTTGATCAGCTTGTTGTTTCATTCGATTTCTTGCCATGTAAAGATTGTCCTGCAAGATGCGAAGAATTTGATCTCAAGTTTAAAGAACCGTGTTGACTGCCTGAACTGGTGAACTGTTGGGGGTGTATGGAAGGAGTACTGGTGGTGCCTGACCATAGATTGCTTTATATGGAGTCATTTTAGATGCAGTGTGATAGGAGGTATTGTACAACCATTCAGCCAGAGGGAGCCACTTTGCCCACTGATGCTATTGTTCTAAGGTGAAGTAACAAAGATAAGTTTCCAAACATTTATTGATAATTTTAGTCTGACGATCTGTTTGTGGGTGATACCTGAAACTCATCTTTAGTTTGGTGCCAGTGTATCGAAATAATTCTGTCCAAAAATGACTAGTGAAAGTTGCATCACAATTTGAGACAATGGAAGAAGAGATGCCATGAAGACGAAAGATCTGGTCCATGAAAATTTGTACGAATGAGGAGGTGGTATAGGGATGGTTGAGGGCACAAAAATGACTATATTTTTAGAGGCAATCAACCACAACCAAGATCACTGTCTTCCCTCCAGATTTAGGGAGCCCCTCAATGAACTCAATAGAAATATCTATCCAAATCTGTGTAGGGATGGGCAAGGGTTTGAACAATTTAGGAAGGAGTGTCATTTCACCCTTGGTGCGTTGGCAGGTATCACATTCAACCACCATCTATTGAATTTCCTTTTTCATTCCCTTCTAAAATAAGTTACGTCATGCCTGCTCATAAGTTTTGAGGAACCCAGAGTACCCTGCCCATGGAGAAGCATGTGTTAGACTTAGGGCCCACAACTGAGAGGGGGGGTGAATCAGTTGTGTAAAGCTTTCTCAAATTTACACACTTCAATCCTTTTAGTAATTAGCAGTATATTAAACATGAAACATAATGGATTCAAATCAAAAAGTAGAAACTCATCAACACATGAGACACCAAGATTTTGACGTGGAAAATCCGGTTAAGGGAAAAACCATGGGGTGATTAACCCAAGAATGTATTCTCTGTTAGAAGAATAGAAAGAACAAAATGGCACATGCCAATTAGGGCTCACTGCCCGAGCACACTGCTCACAAGAGGTTCACTACCTACAAGAGACACATTGTCTACAAAGAAATAAGTATCACATACATGAACTGGAGAATAGCATCTTCACCATGCTTGAATCAGTTCCACTAAGCTCAATACTTCTGCTTTGCCTTTCACTCTCTTCTTCGCTAACACTTGCTCATCTCCACAAGACCCACTTCAAAATGACTTCACAAACCCTTATTATACAAGGCATCGACTTAGGGAACAATCATCTAAGTCGGCAAACACCTACAAGAACATCCGCAAGACGTGTAATACATCTGGTCAGCCAGTCTAAAAGAAGAACACCAATATCCAGTGGTTATTCTTCAAATGCAAATTCTAACATCCATGCGGACCACCAACAAGAACTGGACATGATCCAACGATCATCATAACCTTCCTTGAATCACCAAGAACATCTGCACTTCAACAGCCTACTGGAATTCTTCTCTCCTTCATCCAGAGCTTCAAGAACATAGTCTATCATCACTATCACAAAGGAATAGGTTCCTCTGGACCTTCAAGCCATGAACCAATCTACTTGACACTTCATAAGGATGTCCTCAACACTTCCTCAAATCCACAGAATGGGATAATGCATTACCGGATCTCATCGGACCTATCTGTGGTACTCTGTCACTTCTGAACACCTGCCAAAACTGGTTCTACTTGAGCGACCATAACTTCCTCAAATCTTCATACGGACCTCTAAAAATTTGACTGGAGCATCTCAAGACTTATATCTACAAACCCTTTAAACTGCATCCTCAGATCCTCAACCTATTGAGGACTTTTACCTTCTTCTCATCACTGTTCTTCACTATTCCTGATTGAGACTAATTTTCTCAATATCCTTAGCACACAGTTCATCTAATCCTTCTCATTAATGCAAAATGAGAATGTTGACATCAATAAAAACACCGGTTAGGCCCATACTTGCAACAATCTCCCCCTTTGTCATTGATGGCAACATATGATGTGAGAAACCATCAAGACAAGAACTTCTCCTTACTGTCACAACTCCCCCTAACAACAACAACTATTCACATGTCTTCTCTTCCTTTATTACTCCCCCTTTGATTAGCAACCACTTGTTTCTCACATGTCTTCTCTCCCCCTTTGACATCAATGGCAAAGGGCTCATACTTGCAACTCCATCACTTCATAACATACCAGCTGCTCCCCCTGAGTAGCAGCTCCCTATCATCAATCCAAATCACAAGATATGACTATGATATCTACCAAACTGATGCACATCAATGCATCCTAGTTCATCACCGGAGGGGCAATAACCCTAACTTCTCCCTAAGATACTCAAAAGAGTCCTTGGGAAGAGGTTTAGTAAGGATATCTGTAATCTGATCCTTGGAGGGTACATACTCCAATCTGACTTCATCCTTGTTCACTTGCTCTCTCAAAAAGTGAAACTTGATAGACATATGCTTAGTCTTAGAATGCAACATCAGATTCTTGGATATACTTATAGCACTTGAATTATCACAGAGTATTGGGATAGGCTCCTCATACTCTACTTTAATATCTCTTAGCATCTGCTTCATCCACAAAACTTGAGTGCAACAACCTGCTGCTGTTATGTATTTTGCTTCAGTTGTAGACAGGGATATTGCCTCTTGTTTCTTGCTTAGCCAAGAAACCAATCTCTTCCCCAAAAAGAAGGCTCCACCACTGGTACTCTTCCAGTCATCCACATCTCCTGCCCAATCAGCATCTGTATATTCATGAAGAGAGAAATCAAGATCTCAAGGATACCACAAACCATACTTAACTATTCCTTTTAGATATCTAAAAATTCTTTTGATTGCCATGACATGAGATTCTCTCGGATCAGCCTGGAATCTCGCAACAAGACCAACAACCTGTATTATATCTGGTCTAGTTTGAATGAGATACAATAATCCTCCAATCATTGATCTGTACTTTGTCTGATCTACCTTAGGAGAGTCATCATCTTTGCTCAACTTACATCCGGTTGCCATGGGAGTATTCATTGGCTTTGAATCTTTCATTCCAAATTTCCTCAATAATTCTTTCACATATTTGGTCTGAGAAATAAAGATTCCTTTCTTTGATTGAGTAATTTGTAGACCCAAGAAGAAATTCATTTCACCAAGCATTGACATCTCAAACTCACTTTTCATTTGATTTGCAAAGGTTTTACACATGTTGTCTCTTCCTCCAAAGATGATATCATCAACAAATACTTCAAGAATCAAGATGTTTTCATGATCAATTTTGAAATATAAGTTATTGTCAGCAGTACCCTTGTTGAAACCAATCTTTAAAAGATGTTTGTCCAATCTTTCATACCATGCTCTTGGGGCTTGCTTTAGTCCATATAGTGCCTTCTTTAATTTGCAGACCATATCACCATGCTCACATAATTGAAATCCATCCAGTTGTTCAATGTACACTTCTTCTTCTAGGTCACCATTCAGGAAGGCAGATTTGACATCCATCTGATACACCTTGAAATCCTTGAAGGTAGCAAATGCAAGAAATAATCTAACTGCTTCAATTCTTGCCACTAGAGCAAAATTTCTTCAAAATCAATTCCTTCTATTTGAGAGTAGCCTTTGCAGACCAATCTGGCTTTATTTCTGATTACTTCACCAACTTCATTTAGTTTGTTTCAGAAGACCCATTTGGTTCCAATCACATTCTTGTTTCTAGGTTTGGGAACAAGATCCCAAGTGTGATTTTTCTCAATTTGCATTGACTCTTCCTCCATTGCTTTGGTCCAGTTTTCATCATTGCAAGCTTCATTTATTGTCTTAGGTTCAATCTTTGAAATCAGACAATATTCATCTAAATTTTGAGCAATTTTCCTTCTAGTTTGCACACCTTTGCTTTTGTCACCTATGATCTGATCTTCAGATTGGTTCTGATGCAGAGCATCCACTACCAGTAACCCTAACATACAATTATCAATGTATGTTTATGCATTTCCAAATATGCACACAAACTTTAATTTATAAAGTCCCCTTTTTTGTTTGCCATCGGCAGAACATCCTCCATCGGCTTCACAAAATACCTAAACTGGGTCACTGTAGCACTTGCACATACAAATGCTTACCTGCCAAACATACGGCCCCTTTGTATCTGTCGCTTCCTTTACATAGAACATACAAACTCTGACCCGTCAGCACCGGTTTCCTTCACCCGATCTATCGGTCGCCGCTTGCACATAACCCTTTGTATCGTGGAATGTATATTCCAATATACATTCGCATTATACATACAACTCACAACCTGCTCTTCTGGTACCCTTACCTCCTAGCTCCGGTGGTGTATTGTATCTGCAAACAAAAGAACCTTCCAACATACATTCGGGCTACCGCCCTAACCAGTCACCTTTTGCATCAACCCGGTGCATCTATTTCGTTGTATCTTTACCGCATACAAACCAAAAAATGTATTTGCCAAATATTCCTTCGGAGATTTCTTCGATGTATGTTTGACCCGCTGACTGCCTTTGTATATTTTTGATGTACATGTCTGATGTACATTTAACACACACAATCCGCCCGATACAATTATCAGATACACAGGAACTGTATCCAACATACAAAAGATGGATACTCACAAGTTGCATAACCTGATATACATTTTGTTAGCACTCATTTTGACCTGGGGTTGATTTTCATGATCAGGGGGTTCCTTCATTTGAACCCTTTATCTTCTTGCCCATTTTTCTAAGTGTTGGACCTCCTCAGCATTTTTCAGCTGCAGCATCATATTTTCTTTGAGGAGGAGATCATCATCATCATCTTGTCTTCGATGATGGTCTGCATTATCTTGTTTTCTGTCGACTTGTTGTTCATCGTCATCATCATATTTCAATATCGGGTGATGTTTGGATATCATCCTGATCCTGCTGATGAGCTACAGTGCGCCCTGATTTGCTTGCGGGGGTGATTTTTCAAGTATCCGGTGATCTTCCAATTATCACCTTGCCTAGACATGATGATGATGTTGCCCCGATTTTCTTAAGGGGTTATTCTCTAAGTTGTTCGACCTGACTTGTTTTTTTTTCTTAAGGGTCGTCGTCATCATCATCATATTTCCAGTTATCACCGTGTTGCTTGCGAGGGTCATCATATTTTCTGCCTTCATGATATTTCGCCGGGGTGATATCTTTATCATCGGGTGATCTTGGTTATGATCATCCTGATGATGTTGTTGAAGAGTTCTAAGTGCGACCCGATATTCACTGGGGTCATCATATTTCGAACGTCAGGATGATCTTAGTCAATATCATCCTGATGATGTTGTATCACTTCATGTTCGTTGTTTTGTCATCCTGATGATGCTGACGTCATTCTTATGTCAGGGTGATATCTTTTTCTCTGCCTATCTGCATCATGATATTTCTGAAGGAGGGGGTGATATTTTCATCACTCGGGTATATGTTTGTTCCAGCGTCATGATGATGCTGATATCAGGGAGATATCCGCCTGCCGGCTTCGTGCATTATCTAGTTGGGGTGATCTTTTCAAGCATCATCATATTCGTCTATCGCCCCGATCTTATAGTGGAGCTACAGTGCAACCTGATATTTGTGCATCAGGATGATATTTCCAAATATCCGTTTGTCTTCCGAATATCATCCTGATGTTAATATGATGATGACGTCATCAAGGTCCGGGGGGGATCATATTTCTAACACAGATCATCTTGTGGAGATCTCCCGATATTTGCAAACATGATGATGACGTCATCCGGATATGAGGAGGTGCGCAGTAGGCAGATATGATGATGACGTCAGCAGGATATGATGATGACATCATCAGGATGTTCATCGGCCAGACTTTTGGTATAAGCTCAGCAGGAGGATGTTCCTCCGATGGATCAGGTTGTGCGGATGAAGGCGATTATCATGCAGGTTATATTGCGATATGATGCTGACGTCAGGGTGATATTTCAAGCGACAGTATATCATGCTGCTAGAGGATGATGATGATGAAGTCTTATGCTAGTGTCGTCAGGAGCAAAAGCACCGACATGATATATGCTCATGACCTAGTATATAAAGTGTTAATGAGGTTGTTGCGGGGTGCATGTGGGATAATTGATATCCTGCATTTTCAAATATCATGATGATGAATCTCGGCGGGAAATGGTTGCGATCGACTGTTAGATGTTTTTCCCAAGGCCGCGGGTTGGTGCGCCATTAATGGCGAAGGTTGCAGAGGTATGGGCGGATCTGGTACCCGATTGAAGGTGTACATCAGCGGACAGTGGCGCAGGGCTCGAGATATCTTCCTGTCTCCTCCCCTACCTGCTGCATTCATGTTTGGGCGCCAATCTAGTAATGTGTTTGAGCGCCATTTTCCTGATACTGTGTATCTGGCAGGATTTTTGGTCAACCCTGTAATTAATTGCTATGGTACACTACCTGGCTGTTATAAGCAGTAAGTGTTACTCATTTGTGGTTGTTGAAAGTTGAAGATTTTTGGCTCTGTAATTCATAACAAGCTGATCTTGTTGCTCTATACAGCTTAACCTGTGAGTTTATGTATCTCTTGTTGTATGTTTTTGGCATGAACCCACTGATTTCATGATTAATCTTATATGAGAAATGCTATCTTAGCATGTGTTGTGTTAATTCTGTCTCTAATATTACATGTATTCTTCTTCTGAATCTGGATATTTGGGTAATGTTTAGATTCTAGAGCATAGAATTCCTATGTTGAATGTCTGATCTTTTAACTTCTGCTCAAGGGGTAGATTAAACTGTTTTCAGGTTGAACATTGGGAAGGGTATACTGCAGTAGGGATACCATAAGTAGAGATAACTTAACACTCTGTATTGGGAGATATCTGTAAGACAGGTATCACATATATCCCCTTGAAATCCAGTTCTAGCTGTTCATGCTGATCATTCACAGGTGTATGTCTACTGACTCCAGGCCCTGGATAGGCACCAATCTTGCTTTGTGTTTGTGTTACAACCATGTCCAGCTTTGCATCCAAACTTAAACTCCAAATCAAAATCTAAAACAACCATTAGGACATTAGAATTAGTTTTAGGAACCTCAGTCCTCTGTCTACAACTGCAAATAGGCCCAAAGCTAGCCCCTTTGCTCTTATCTTTCAGTTTTGGTCTACTTACAGGAGGACTTATCTGCTTTCTGTCAGCATCCCAGCCTTGTATGCATATCCTCATGGATGTTGAGTAGGGAATACCCCCCTAGGTCTTGCAGAGCCTGAAGAAGAAGAGGAGATAAAATATAGAGTCTATCTCCTACACTGTTGGCCCCTGGCCCAGAGATCCTGTTGATCACTGATGGCTACCTTGTAGGGAAATCTGGGAATAAGCATCCAGTCTGGGAAAAAACCAACAGAAATTGGTGACTCCGCTGGGGAACCTTGTGAAAGAACCCTGGTTTTTAGAAGAAAATAGTTCCTAGTAATAGGTGGCGACTCCGAAGTAATCTCCCAACCGGTCAAAGTAAAATTTATATGCAGGGGAGAAGATCCCAACAAAATCCTTTATTTGAAGAGTTACCATTAACAAAAAGAATGATGTACAGAAGAAAGGGAACTGTCTCAGTTAGTCATGAGAGCTCCCCCAGAAAAGGTGATGATGTAAAAGATAACCCTAGGCCATCAGGACAGCATGCGCTTTATTTTTCAAATGCAGAAGCTGATATTCAAGGTGCATATGAGAGGCAACAGGGTGGTAGCATGAGAATGAGGTCAGAGGTGTTCCAAGAACGCCCTTTTCTAGACCCAAGTGAAAGGTTTGAAGAGGCAGAGTCTCTGAGGGATGATGAAGATGATGACCAGAATGGTATGAGACCATCTACCTCCAGACCTAAGGATGAACAGTTGGCTGAAGAAATCAGAAGTCTAAGAGTAGAACTAGAATATCTACAAGCCATGAAAATCAGAGATGATATGAAGCAGAAAGTGCAAGCCTTAAGAACTGCCCAAAATGATTCAGTTCCTACCCTAGAGAATGCAAATGTGCAAAGACATCAGCAAAGATATGAAGTGCAACATCAGCATCATGATGAGAGACAAAATGTGAATGATGCTAGGATACCACTGAACAATGCAGGAAACCAAAATGCAAACAGAAATGTTAATGTTAATCAGCTAAACAGACAGCCCATGCAGTTGGATAGATTCAGGTAGCTGGTGTTTGATGGTATTCCTGGGTATCCTAACCCCATTGATAAGCATCTGAGGCTGCAAGTGCCTAAATTTTCAGGAAACAACATAGTGTCAGGAGAAGATCATCTAAAGGCCTTTCAAAATGTCATGGATAATTTTGAGGTTGAGCATGAGGACGTTTTCATGAAGTCATTCATGCAAGCCTTAGTAGATGAGGCAAGAGAATGGTACAGGAATCTGCCTGACCGGAGTATTTCATCATGGGATGATTTTAAAAGGATGTTCAAGGAGCAATATGGTGATAAAACTGACCCTAGCTTTTTTGTAAATGAGTTCACCAGTATCACTAAAGGGTCAAATGAGCAGGTTGCAGACTTTAATGCAAGATTTACTAAAGTGTTGAACAAATTGCCACATCACATGAGGCCAAATGAACCAATGTGCATAATTTTGTATATCAATGCCTTTGATGCAAAGACTGCATATGGACTAAGAGATAAAGGTCCTACCACTCTCAGGGATGCTTTCAGAATTGCAGTAAATATTGAAAACAATAGGAAAGCATCAGGCAAGACAAATAGAAGGGATGATGTAAAAATTCTGCAGAATCCAAACAAGCCTCAGAACACTCAAGGTAGTACATCTGCTCCTGAAGATAAGATAGACAAATTGGCAAATGTTGTTAAGGACCTAAGCTATAGATTAGCTAGAAGTGAAAAAGGGATGGGTCCTGATAGGCAAGTCTATCAAAGGCAGGAAAAGAGGCCATCATTACATGATATGCCTTATAACACCAATTGGCATGATGGTAAGCCTGTATTCCCACATAACAACACAAATCAGAGGGCTCAACATGTCAAAGAAACTCCTGATCCTCTAAAGAAAACTATAAATATTGCTGATGATGCTCCGTGGTGTATAATTTGTCAGATGCCACATTCACAGTCACAGTGTATGATTGCTCAATCCTTGTATGATAATGCTACATCTTGTAATGAATGCAATGAGCCACATCATGTGCAGGATGATGATGTTAATATGATGTCCATAGGCAATGGATACACTCTTTATGATGCTGATGAGAATACAGATCATCAAATTCAGGCCTGCCAACAGCTCCCATATGATGAAGATAATGAAGATAACTATGTTTATGCTCAGAACTCACACAATTTTCTGAGTAACTTACAACGACCTTCTGATGAGGAAATTAGAGCCTTCACAGCTGCAGCAGTTGCTCAAGTCAAAAGCAACTACAATCTCAGAGGTAAAAATCAAGTAGGCAGCCCACATCAGCCAGAAGATATTTCTGCAGGCCAGCTAGTGCATGGTCATAAAGGAACTGAACCACAAAAAAGGCAGTGGGTAAATAATAAACAGAACTTTAGACACAGAACAGGTCATGAATTTCAAGGACCAGAAAACAAAACCCCTCAGGCTGAAGATCAAAGTAGAGGTTCCCAAGACAAGAATGATGATCAGGGAACTATGAAAATGAAAGCTAAATCAGCTCAGGATAAAAACAAGATTGTGGAGCAAGCTACAACTGTTGTACAAAACTATGCTCCCTTTGATATAGCTCAGGTCCTCTCTCAGGTAAAAGTCTCTGTTCCACTTATGGAACTCATGAAAGTGGAAGAGATCAAGAATAGGACAATATCCCTAATCTCAGGGGTACCTTTTCAAGCTAAACAAAATGATCAGACCCAGGGTGAGAAACATATCATGTGTAATGAAGAAGATGAGACTCCTGAAGTCTATTTGGGAGTGACTATGACAAAGTGTCCTTCACAAGTGGAACCATTTTATGTTTCCCTGGTTATAAATGGAAAAATAATTAGAAATTGTATGCTTGACTCTGGAGCATCTACAAATGTCATGCCTTTGGCCATCATGCAACAAACTGGATTAAAAATTGACAAGGCATGTGGAAAATGTTATGCTATGGATGCCAGAGAGGTACCAGTTATTGGAATCATGAAGGATGTAGATTTCAAACTGGCAGCATTTCCTGAAAAAAGATATAAAATGAATATAACAGTGGTTGACATCAAGCCATAGTATGGTATGTTGCTGTCAAGAAGATGGGCAACACTAATTGGTGGAAGTATGCAGCTGGACCTGTCATATGCCATGATTCCAATGAATGGCAGGGATGTCAAGCTAATCAGAGAGCAAAGATCATCAGAGACAGTGGAAGACCAAGAAGCAAATGAACAAGTATGCTTTGTAGACACTGACTGTGATAACTTCAAGGTTGTCTCAGATGATACAAAAGATAAAAAGAAAAATGTCTGCATTGAAGAGCTGGATCAGCAAGGCTTATGGACCATGTTTTTTGATGGAGCTTGTGCAAAAGAAGGCTCTAGAGCTGGAGTTGTTTTCCTGTCTCCAACTGGTAAGCTCCTCAAATTCTCTTTCTTGCTGAGGTTTGATTGCACAAACAACATTGCAGAATATGAGGCTTTACTCTTAGGCCTAAATATTGCTCTCAAACATGGAATTAAGATGTTAAGAGTATTTGGGGATTCTGAGCTGATTGTATCCCAAATTAGAAATAAGTATGCTGCAAAAAATAAAAGACTGAAACAATACAAGCATGCTGTTTGGGATACCATTGAATTATTTGATGCATTTTCAATAGGCTGGGTAGAAAGGTCAAAAAATGTTATGGCTGATTTCTTAGCCAATGTTGCGATAAGGCCAGATGACATCACTCTGTCAGGTGTTACAAATGTAGAAATTAAAATTAGGCCTGCAGTACCAGAAAATATATGCAGTTGGCAAGTGTTTAATGATGATAGGGATTTTCTGAAATTTTTGCACTGCATAGATGAATATGAGAATCAACAAATTGATTTCCAAGCTTTTGTAGAGATTATAGATGGAAAAGAAACCCTTGTGGGAAAAGAGATCATTCAATTGAAGACTAATAAAATCCCTAGAGGGTTGGTAGCTTTGGAAAGAGTTTTTGACAGTAGAGATAAAATGGTCACAAGGACATCTCCCACAAATAAGGAAGATTTAGAGGAGATAAATTTGGGAACATCTCAGGCCCCTCAGAAGGTATACATTGGTAAACAGCTCAAACCACACATTAGAAGTATGCTGATTGCATTACTGAAAAAGTATAAACATGTTTTTGCCTGGTCATATGAGGACCTAAAAGCCTATAGGGAAGATTTGTTCCAGCATGAGATCCCATTGAAGCCTGGAGCTAAGCCATTTAGACAAAAGCAAAGACCTATTAATCCTACCTTAGCTCCCAAGATGCAAGAAGAACTCAAAAGGCTCAGGGAAGCTGGAATAATTGTGCTAATCAGACATTCAACTTGGGTGTCTAACCTTGTCCCAGTCAGAAAAAAGAATGGTGATATTAGGCTTTGTGTTGATTTCAGGAACTTGAATGTATCCTCTTTGAAGGATAACTATCCACTGCCTAATATGGAAGCTATGTTGCAGAGAGTGACTGGTTGTGAACTCCTATCCATGATGGATGGATTTTCAGGATATAATCAGGTAAAGGTAAAGGAATCAGAACAGTATAAGACCGCCTTTACCACTCCATGGGGAACTTATGTGTATGTTAGAATGCCATTTGGACTAACAAATGCAGGTGCTACATTTCAAAGAGCAATGGATGTTGCTTTTGCAGGGTTGATTGATTCAATCCTGGCTGTATATCAGGATGACTTGACTGCTTACTCAAAGAAAGAAGAGCAGCATTGTTTGCATCTGGAGCAGATTTTCATAAGAGCACTAGAGTATGGTATTTCTTTGAATCCAAAGAAGTGTGCCTTTGGGGTAGTTGAAGGAAAGCTTCTGGGACATATTGTTTCCAAGGATGGAGTCAGGATAGATCCAGAGAGAGTGGCTGCTATTGACAGGATTCAAATGCCAAAAACTGTGAAAGGAGTTCAGTCCTTCTTTGGACAGATAAATTTTGTTAGAAGATTTGTTCCCAACTTTGCAGAAACCACAAGGAACATTTCCAAGATGATGAAGAAGGATGCAACTGTCAACTGGGAAAGGGAAGCAATAGAATCATTTCAGAATATCAAAGAGGCAATCAAGATGGCCCCTGTTCTTAAATCTCCTGATTTTTCTAGGCCATTCCAAGTATTTTCATTTGCTTCCTTTCATACTGTTGCTGCATGTTTGTTACAGAAAAATGAAGATGGTTTTGAACAGCCCATCGCTTTCTTCAGTATGTCCTTGCAGGCCTCTACGTTGAAGTATGATATTATGGAAAAACAGGCATATGCACTAGTCAGAGCCATCAAAAGTTTCAGACCATACTTGGTAGGATCATATATAATTGCATATGTACCTCATGCAGCAGTCAAAGACATATTCACTCAGCAGGAGGTGACTGGAAGAAGGTGCAGATGGATAAACAAACTGCAGGAGTTCAACATAGACATACAAGTTACTAAGTTGATAAGAGGACAAGGATTAGCCAAGATGATGGCACAGTCAAACTTGGAAGCATGCCAAGTTAATACAGTCCAAGATGAGAGTGTAAATGTATCAGGATCTGAATGGTACAAGGATATTATCTATTACTTGCAAAATCTGAATTGTCCTTCCCATTTCAGTGACAGTCAAAAGAGGACTTTAAAGTTACATGCAATCAGGTATATTATTGTTCAAGGTGAGCTATACTGGAAAAACCCTGATGGTGTGCTGCTGAGATGTGTGGATGAGGATATGGCTAACAATATTTTGATTGATATGCATAAAGGATTGTGTGGTGGACATTATACTACCCAAACAACAGCTCATAAAATTCTCAGAGCAGGATATTGGTGGCCCACTCTCTTTTCAGATGCACAAAGGTTAGTGAGAAGGTGTGACCCTTGCCAAAGATTTTCAGGAAAGCTGAAATATGATGGTGCTTTACCCCTCAGAACTGTAACTGTGGATACTCCATTCCAGCAATGGGGAATTGACTTCATAGGGGAAATTGCAGACAAATCAAGTGGGGGACACAGTTGGATTTTGGTGGCAACTGATTACTTTACCAAATGGATTGAGGCCATTCCAACTAAGAGAGCTACAAGTAAGGTGGTGACAGATTTCATACTAGAAAACATCATCATCAGGTTTGGAGTACCATTTAAGATAGTCACTGATAATGCTATGTGCTTCAGATCAGGTGAATTTGTTGATTTTTGCAACAGGTATGGGATAAATCTGTCATATACATCACCATATCACCCACAAGGAAATGGTCAAGCAGAATCAAGCAATAAGAGCATCATGAAAATTATCAAGAGGATACTGGAAAAGAACAAGAGAGCTTGGGACTCAAAGTTGAACTTAGCAATATGGGCTGACAGAGTGACAGTGAAAAGGGCTATTGGGAAGTCACCTTTTGATCTAGTATATGGTGCATCAGCTAGATTGCCCATAAACAATCTCCTACCAGTTTACAGATTCATTCAGGACAATGATGAGGAGATTGAAGATTCCATGACAGAAAGAGTGAATCAGCTGGTTGCATTGGATGAGGACAGAAGGAAAGCCCACCAGATCAATCTCAAAAGACAACATGATGTGAAATATCAGTTTGACAGGAGAACTACAAAAAGGAAGTTTCAAGTCAATGATCTGGTGCTCATTTGGAATGCTAAAGGTCAGGAAAAGGGTAAACATGGTAAATTTGAACCCTTATGGATGGGCCCATATCAGGTTTGCAATACTCATGGGGAGGATTCTTATTTCCTCCAGGCCCTAGATGGTGAAGTTCTGGAATTGCCTGTGCATGGCCAATTCCTTAAGTTCTATTTTGCATGATTAACTTGTTGCTGTGCACATTTGTAAAAATATGTATGTAGTGTAAATGCCTTGTACAGCTCGCGCATTTTGGCTTTTTGTCTGGTCTACCCGGAGATCTGGTTCTCGCTGCAGGTTTTCACCTGCACGTCCCCATTCGGAGCCACTGTTAGCACTCATTTTGACCTGGGGTTGATTTTCATGATCAGGGGGTTCCTTCATTTGAACCCTTTATCTTCTTGCCCATTTTTCTAAGTGTTGGACCTCCTCAGCATTTTTCAGCTGCAGCATCATATTTTCTTTGAGGAGGAGATCATCATCATCATCTTGTCTTTGATGATGGTCTGCATTATCTTGTTTTCTGTCGACTTGTTGTTCATCGTCATCATCATATTTCAATATCGGGTGATGTTTGGATATCATCCTGATCCTGCTGATGAGCTACAGTGCGCCCTGATTTGCTTGTGGGGGTGATTTTTCAAGTATCCGGTGATCTTCCAATTATCACCTTGCCCAGACATGATGATGATGTTGCCCCGATTTTCTTAAGGGGTTATTCTCTAAGTTGTTCGACCTGACTTGTTTTTTTTTCTTAAGGGTCGTCGTCATCATCATCATATTTCCAGTTATCACCGTGTTGCTTGCGAGGGTCATCATATTTTCTGCCTTCATGATATTTCACCGGGGTGATATCTTTATCATCGGGTGATCTTGGTTATGATCATCCTGATGATGTTGTTGAAGAGTTCTAAGTGCGACCTGATATTCACTGGGGTCATCATATTTTGAACATCAGGATGATCTTAGTCAATATCATCCTGATGATGTTGTATCACTTCATGTTCGTTGTTTTGTCATCCTGATGATGCTGACGTCATTCTTATGTCAGGGTGATATCTTTTTCTCTGCCTATCTGCATCATGATATTTCCGAAGGAGGGGGTGATATTTTCATATCACTCGGGTATATGTTTGTTCCAGCGTCATGATGATGCTGATATCAGGGAGATATCCGCCTGCCGGCTTCGTGCATTATCTAGTGGGGGTGATCTTTTCAAGCATCATCATATTCGTCTATCGCCCCGATCTTATAGTGGAGCTACAGTGCAACCTGATATTTATGCATCAGGATGATATTTCCAAATATCTGGTTGTCTTCCGAATATCATCCTGATGTTAATATGATGATGACATCATCAAGGTCCGGGGGGGATCATATTTCTAACACAGATCATCTTGTGGAGATCTCCCGATATTTGCAAACATGATGATGACGTCATCCGGATATGAGGAGGTGCGCGGTAGGCAGATATGATGATGACGTCAGCAGGATATGATGATGACGTCATCAGGATGTTCATCGGCCAGACTTTTGGTATAAGCTCAGCAGGAGGATGTTCCTCCGATGGATCAGGTTGTGCAGATGAAGGCGATTATCATGCAGGTTATATTGCGATATGATGCTGACGTCAGGGTGATATTTCAAGCGACAGGATATCATGCTGCTAGAGGATGATGATGATGAAGTCTTATGCTAGTGTCGTCAGGAGCAAAAGCACCGACATGATATATGCTCATGACCTAGTATATAAAGTGTTAATGAGGTTGCTGCGGGGTGCATGTGGGATAATTGATATCCTGCATTTTCAAATATCATGATGATGAATCTCGGCGGGAAATGGTTGCGATCGACTGTTAGATGTTTTTCCCAAGGCTGCGGGTTGGTGCGCCATTAATGGCGAAGGTTGCAGAGGTATGGGCGGATCTGGTACCCGATTGAAGGTGTACATCAGTGGACAGTGGCGCAGGGCTCGAGATATCTTCCTGTCTCCTCCCCTACCTGCTGCATTCATGTTTGGGCGCCAATCTGGTAATGTGTTTGAGCGCTATTTTCCTGATACTGTGTATCTGGCAGGATTTTTGGTCAACCCTGTAATTAATTGCTATGGTACACTACCTGGCTGTTATAAGCAGGGAGTGTTACTCATTTGTGGTTGTTGAAAGTTGAAGATTTTTGGCTCTGTAATTCATAACAAGCTGATCTTGTTGCTCTATACAGCTTAACCTGTGAGTTTATGTATCTCTTGTTGTATGTTTTTGGCATGAACCCACTGATTTCATGATTAATCTTATATGAGAAATGCTATCTTAGCATGTGTTGTGTTAATTCTGTCTCCAATATTGCATGTATTCTTCTTCTGAATCTGGATATTTGGGTAATGTTTAGATTCTAGAGCATAGAATTCCTATGTTGAATGTCTGATCTTTTAACTTCTGCTCAAGGGGTAGATTAAACTGTTTTCAGGTTGAACATTGGGAAGGGTATACTGCAGTAGGGATACCATAAGTAGAGATAACTTAACACTCTGTATTGGGAGATATCTGTAAGACAGGTATCACATATATCCCCTTGAAATCCAGTTCTAGCTGTTCATGCTGATCATTCACAGGTGTATGTCTACTGACTCCAGGCCCTGGATAGGCACCAATCTTGCTTTGTGTTTGTGTTACAACCATGTCCAGCTTTGCATCCAAACTTAAACTCCAAATCAAAATCTAAAACAACCATTAGGACATTAGAATTAGTTTTAGGAACCTCAGTCCTCTGTCTACAACTGCAAATAGGCCCAAAGCTAGCCCCTTTGCTCTTATCTTTCAGTTTTGGTCTACTTACAGGAGGACTTATCTGCTTTTTGTCAGCATCCCAGCCTTGTATGCATATCCTCATGGATGTTGAGTAGGGAATACCCCCTAGGTCTTGCAGAGCCTGAAGAAGAAGAGGAGATAAAATATAGAGTCTATCTCCTACACTGTTGGCCCCTGGCCCAGAGATCCTGTTGATCACTGATGGCTACCTTGTAGGGAAATCTGGGAATAAGCATCCAGTCTGGGAAAAAACCAACACATTTGCAGTATATACAGAAATTGTATATTCAAACTTGTATCTCCTCAACATGCAATTTCAAATGCATCTTTGACCAACCTTGACTTCTTTGTATGCCGATAGGGATCTTGACCTTTCTCTCTCCTATGTATATGCGATAGACTTGTATATCCTCATGTATGTTTCAACATACAATAGTGATGAAACAAAAGCGATATACCCATGATATATGAAAGTGATATACACACAAATTGTATATCTCGCATACAAAAGTGATATATACACAAATTGTATATTTTTGAGAACTTCACAGATTTTCACAGTTTGATCCACGTAATCTCCAGCGATGGCCCGATCCGTTTCCTAGGTGGCTTCTCAGACTCTTTTCAATTTGAACAACCTAGCACATACCCATGCTAGGGTTCTTCGACATCTCTAGCCTATGATACTGCAAGCATGCATGCGAACAGAAACAGAAAACACACAACTAAAACCTAAACTACTGTACATGACCATTCTACTGATTCGCAGAATCAACTAGGGGAATGGATAATCAAATCCATCAAGCCTCAATATAGGAAATTGATTTCACAGTGAATTCAAATGCAACAGAATCTTATTAACTTTCAAAAGATGTGATTACAGTACTCTATTTTCCAACAGCACAATTCAACTGATTGATTTCAGCTACTACAAAACCTAGATGCCTTCATCCCTCAAATCCCAGGGTATTTATCTAGTTACCACTGCTAGTACAAACTTGCATCCAAGTGGCTGGGAACTACAGCTGTTCAACAGACTCTAACTAACTCTAACCAACTGATCTAAAAATAGCATACCTTGGTCAAATAGACCTTATTACATTGAATGTCCAATTGGGACCTTATTGAAAACATAAACAACCTTAAAACTAACTAACTGCCTCATGTAGGCCACTGTAGGATAGGTGCTCCTACACCAGGTTCAGTCTTACATACCTTGGAACTTTGAGAGTTTCTTGCACTTCTACATCTTGATCAGGCTCATTCAGACCTATCTCTTCTTCCTAATTTACGAGATCAGTCTAAATTTGACTTTTAGAAGATGATTGAACTCCTTGAACTAGAACACCATTTTGATCATCTTCATCATATTCATAAAACCTTGAGGGTTTCTCTATTCCCTCATCAACCTTCACACTTGTACTTTCTATTATCTTTCTTAGTCTCTTGTTATAACATCAGTATGCTTTGCTTTGAGTAGAGTAACCCAAGAATATACCTTCATCACTTCTAGTATCAAACTTGCCTAGATCTTCATCTCTTTTGATGTAACATTTGCTACCAAAGACTCTGAAATATCTTATAGTAGGAGTAATGCCAAACTAGAGTTCATAAGGGGTCTTACTGGTATTGCTTATGATTTGAACTTGATTAAGAGTATAGACTGCAGTGCTGACATCTTCTCTCCAATAGATCTGAGGAATATTTGCTTCCATCATCATGGTCCTAGATGCTTCCTGGATGGTCCGGTTCTTTCTCTCCACTACTCCATTCTGCTGTGGAGTCCTCGGAGCAGACAACTGTCTCTTAATTCCATGTTTCTCACAGAACTCTATGAACTCACTGGATGTGAATTCTCCACCTCTATCAGACCTCAGACATTTCAACTTTATTCATGTTTCATTCTCTACCATAGCCTTGAATATTTTGAATTTCTCAAGAGCTTCTGATTTCTCCTTTAGAAAGGTTACCCACATCATCCGGGAGTAGTCAGCAATTAGCAGCATGAAGTATCTATCACCTTGATTACTCTTGGTTCTTGCCGGACCACAAAGATTGGTGTGAACTAAGTCCAATAATCCGGTAGAAGACAGTTCCTTGCTTTTGAATGTGACTCTGCTCAGCTTACCCAACTGAAATTCCTTGCACAAGTTGTTAGTAGGTTTCACCAATTTTGAAAGATCTCTTATAGCCTGAGTATTGCTTATCTTGATGATATTATCAAAATTCACATGACACATCCTTCTATGCCATAACCAACTCTAATCAATTTGAACAAATAAGCAGCTTTTACCAATACCAACCAAATGGAAGATGTTACCTTTAGTTTGAGTATCGGATGCAATCTCTGTTCCGAAACTTTCAAAGATTTTGCATTTTCCATCCTTGAATCGGAGATCATAGCCTTTGCCTACCAACTGTCCAACACTGAGAAGATTGTGCTTTAAACCTTCAACATAAAGTACATTACCAGTTTTGTTTCTTCCATCAAAAGAAATAGTTCCTCTTCCTCTGATTCTACCTGTAGAATTGTCACCAAACTTTACCACTCCTCCTTCATAGCTCTCCAAATCTACAAACTTATTTTTGTCACCTGTCATATGGTAAGAGCATCCACTATCAATGACCCAATCATCCTTCTCTTCAATTTGGGCAGCCAGAGCTCTTTCCACACTCTTAAGATTGACAGATATAGAGGACATTGGATCTTCTTCCTTGATGGCAATAAACACCCATTCATTTCCAGATTGGTTTCCTACCTCTGATTCATCATCTGTTACTCCTTCATTATCATCATCTTCATGTACATAGTAACAGTTCTTTTGGAACCTTAGCTTGTTAGGATTTTGCCTTGAAAATCTTTCTGAACACCTTGAGGCAAAATGACCAATCTTATTGCAGTTAAAACAATTAAAGGGTAATTTTCCTTCATACTTACCAGATCCTCTTGGCAGCCTCTTTGCAATAAGGGCTTCAAGTTGGGCAGTTTCTTCTTCTTCTTCTTCTAGATCTTTTCTTGCTTTTTCATACCAAGACAGTTTTCTTGAAGAATTCTCTCTCGGATCAAACCTTTGTTTACCTTTAACAGAGGCACTAACTTTGAATGTAGATTCAGTCTTGGGGGATCATCTCCAAACTCTGTCATTTCAAATGCAACCAATTTCCCAACCAATTGATCTCTTGTGATAGTTGTATGGGCTCTGAATTCTTCAATGGCAGCAGCTTTGATTTTATAAGAAATAGGAAGGGATCTGAGAATTTTACCAACAATCTCATTTTCATCCAAGACTCCACCAGCATTTGTAATTCCACAAACCAGCTCATTCACTCTTGGCATAAAAGTGGTAATATTTTCATCATCTCTCATCTTCAATTTTTCAAATTTCCCTTTTAGACTCTGTAACCTTGCACATTTAACATACTGATCTCCTTCATGCAAAAGTTCCAGTTTATTCCAAATCTCAAAGGCAGTAGGTAGGTCAATAACATTTGAGAGCTCTGAGTTAGATAATGCACTTAGAAGAGCCTCTTTGGTCCGCAGATTGTTTTCAGCATCTATGATTTCATTTAGGGTTGTCGGACCACCCTGTGGGGGTACATATGCCTTTGTAACCATGGACCAGTATGCCATTCCCATACACTGCAAGTGACATTTCATGCGACCTTTCCAAAGAGCAAAGTTGGTTCAATCAAACTTTGGACTATCCTTCTTGTATGATGACATCCTAGATCTCCTCAAGTGGTTAAGCTCCTTTTAGAGGAACTTGGCTCTGATACCAATTGTTAGACTTAGGGCCCACAACTGAGAGGGGGGGTGAATTAGTTATGTAAAGCTTTCTCAAATTTACATACTTAAATCCTTTTAGTAATTAGTAGTATATTAAACATGAAACACAATGCATTCAAATCAAAAAGTAGAAACTCATCAACACATGAGACACCAAGATTTTGACGTGGAAAACCCGATTAAGAGAAAAACCATAGGGTGATTAACCCAAGAATGTATTCTCTGTTAGAAGAATAGAAAGAACAAAATGGTACATGCCAATTAGGGCTCATTGCCTGAGCACACTACTCACAAGAGGTTCACTGCCTACAAGAGACACACTGTCTACAAAGAAATAAGTATCACATACATGAACTGGAGAATAGCATCTTCACCATGCTTGAATCAGTTCCATTAAGCTATATACTTCTGCTCTGCCTTTCACTCTCTTCTTCGCTAACACTCGCTCATCTCCACAAGACCCACTTCAAAATGACTTCACAAACCCTTATTTATACAAGGCATCGACTTAGGAACAATCATCTAAGTTGGCAAACACCTACAAGAACATCCACAAGACATGTAATACATCCGGTCGGTCAGTCTAAAAGAAGAACACCAATATCTGGTGGTTATTCTTCAAATGCAAATTCTAACATCCATGTGGACCACCAACAAGAACTGGACATGATCCAACAATCATCATAACCTTCCCTGAATCACCAAGAACATCTGTACTTCAACAACCTACTGGAATTCTTCTCTCCCTCATCCAGAGCTTCAAGAACACAGTCTGTCATCACTGTCACAAAGGAATGGGTTCTTTCAGACCTTCAAGCCACAAACCAATCTACTTGACACTTCACAAGGATGTCCTCAACACTTTCTCAAATCCGCAGAATGGGATAATGCATTACCGGATCTCACTGGACCTATCTGTGGTACTCTGTCACCTCTGAACACCTGCCGGAACTAGTTTTACTTGAGCGACCATAACTTCCTCAAATCTTGATGCGGACCTCTAAAAATTTGACTGGAGCATCTCAAGACTTATATCTACAAACCCTTTAAACCGCATCCTCAGATCCTCAACCTATTGAGGACTTTTACCTTCTTGTCATCATTGTTCTTCAATGTTCCTGATTGAGACTAATTTTCTCAATATCCTCAGCACATAGCTCATCTAATCCTTCTCATTAATGCAACATGAGAATGTTGACATCAATGACAACACCGGTTAGGCCCCTAGTTGCAACAATCTCCCCCTTTGTCATTGATGGAAACATATGATGTGAGAAACCATCAAGACAAGAACTTCTCCTTACTGTCACAACTCCCCCTAACAACAACAACTATTCACATGTCTTCTCTTCCTTTATTGCTCCCCCTTTGATCAACAACCACTTGTTTCTCACATGTCTTCTCTCCCCCTTTGACATCAATGGCAAAGGGCTCATACTTGCAACTCCATCACTTCATAACATACCAGCTGCTCCCCCTAAGTAGCAGCTCCCTATCATCAATCTGGATCACAAGATATGACTGTGATATCTACCGGACTGATGCACATCAGTGCATCCTAGTTCATCACCAGAGGGGCAATAATCCCTAACTTCTCCCTGAGATACTCAAAAGAGTCCTTGGGAAGAGGTTTAGTAAGGATATCTGCAATCTGATCCTTGGAGGGTACATACTCCAATCTGACTTCATCCTTGTTCACTTGCTCTCTTAGAAAGTGAAACTTGATAGATATATGCTTAGTCTTAGAATGCAACATCAGATTCTTGGATATAATTATACCACTTGAATTATCACAGAGTATTGGGATAGGCTCCTCATACTCTACTTTAATATCTCTTAGCATCTGCTTCATCCACAAAACTTGAGTGCAACAACCTACTGCTGCTATGTATTCTGCTTTAGTTGTAGACAGGGATATTGCCTCTTGTTTCTTTCTTAGCCAAGAAACTAATCTCTTCCCCAAAAAAAAGGCTCCACCACTGGTACTCTTCTAGTCATCCACATCTCCTACCCAATCAGCATCTATATATGCATGAAGAGAGAAATCATGATCTCGAGGATACCACAAGCCATACTCAACTGTTCCTTTTAGATATCTAAAAATTCTTTTGATTGCCATGACATGAGATTCTCTGGGATCAGCCTGGAATCTCGCAACAAGACCAATAGCCTGCATTATATCTGGTCTAGTTTGAGTGAGATACAATAATCCTCCAATCATTGATCTGTACTTTGTCTGATCTACCTTAGGAGAGTCATCATCTTTGCTCAATTTACATCCGGTTGCCTTGGGAGTATTCATTGGCTTTGAATCTTTCATTCCAAATTTCCTCAATAATTCTTTCACATATTTGGTTTGAGAAATAAAGATTCCTTCTTTGATTGAGTAATTTGCAGACCCAAGAAGAAATTCATTTCACCAAGCATTGACATCTCAAACTCACTTTTCATTTGATTTGCAAAGGTTTTACACATGCTGTCTCTTCCTCCAAAGATGATATCATCAACAAATACTTCAAGAATCAAGATGTTTTCATGATCAATTTTGAAATATAAGTTACTGTCAGCAGTACCCTTGTTGAAACCAATCTTTAAAAGATGTTTGTCCAATCTTTCATACCATGCTCTTGGGGCTTGCTTTAGTCCATATAGTGTCTTCTTTAATTTGCATACCATATCACCATGCTCACATAATTGAAATCCATCCAGTTGTTCAATGTACACTTCTTCTTCTATGTCACCATTCAGGAAGGCAGATTTGACATCCATCTAATACACCTTGAAATCCTTGAAAGCAGTAAATGCAAGAAATAATTTGACTACTTCAATTCTTGCCACCGGAGAAAATTTTTCTTCAAAATCAATTCCTTCTATTTGAGAGTAGCCTTTGTAGACCAATCTAGCTTTATTTCTGATTACTTCACCAACTTCATTTAGTTTGTTCCAGAAGACCCATTTGGTTCCAATCACATTCTTGTTTCTAGGTCTGGGAACAAGATCCCAAGTGTGATTTTTCTCAATTTGCATCAACTCTTCCTCTAGTGCTTTGGTCTAGTTTTCATCATTGCAGGCTTCATTTATTGTCTTAGGTTCAATCTTTGAAATCAGACAATATTCATTTGAATTTGGAGCAATTTTCCTTCTAGTTTGCACACCTTTGCTTTTGTCACCTATGATCTGATCTTCAGAGTGGTTCAGTCTTACATACCTTGGAACTTTGAGAGTTTCTTGCACTTCTGCTTCTTGATTAGGCTCATTCAGACCTATCTCTTCTTCTTTATTTACCGGATCAGTCTGAATCTGACTTTCAGAAGAGGATTGAACTCCTTGAACCAGAACACCATTTTGATCATCTTCATCATATTCATAAAACCTTGAGGGTTTCTCTATTCCCTCATCAACCTTCACATTTGTACTTTCTATTACCTTTCTTAGTCTCTTGTTATAACACTGGTATGCTTTTCTTTGAGCAGAGTAACCCAAGAATATACCTTCATCACTTCTAGCATCAAACTTGCCTAGATCTTCATCAATTTTAATGTAACATTTGCTACCAAAGACTCTGAAATATCTTACAGTAGGAGTAATGCCAAACTAGAGTTCATAAGGGGTCTTACTGGTATTGCTTCTGATTTGAACTCGATTAAGAGTATAGACTGCAATGCTAATAGCTTCTCTCCAATAGATCTGAGGAACATTTGCTTCTATCATCATGGTCCTAGATGCTTTCTGGATGGTCCAATTCTTTCTCTCCGCTACTCCATTCTACTATGGAGTCCTCAGAGCAAACAACTATCTCTTAATTCCATGTTTCTCACAGAACTCTATGAACTCACTGGATGTGAATTCTCCACCTCTATCAGACCTCAGACATTTCAACTTTATTCCCGTTCAATTCTCTACCATAGCCTTGAATATTTTGAATTTCTCAAGAGCTTCTAATTTCTCCTTTCGAAAGGTCAACCACATCATTTGGGAGTAGTCATCAATTAGCAACATGAAGTATCTGTCACCTTGATTACTCCTGGTTCTTGCCGGACCACAAAGATCAGTTTGAACTAAGTCCAATAATTCGGTAGAAGACAGTTCCTTGCTTTTGAATGTGACTCTGCTCAGCTTACCCAACTGACATTCCTTGCACAAGCTGTTAGTAGGTTTCACCAATTTTGGAAGATCTCTTACAGCCTGAGTATTGCTTATCTTGATGATATTATCAAAATTCACATGACACATCCTTCTATGCCATAACCAACTTTGATCAATTTGAACAAATAAATAGCTTTTACCAGTACCAACCAAATGGAAGATGTTACCTTTAGTTTGAGTACCGGATGCAATCTCTGTTCTGGAACTTTCAAAGATTTTGCATTTTCCATCCTTGAATCAGAGTCATAGCTTTTGCCTACCAACTGTCCAACACTGAGAAGATTGTGCTTTAAACCTTCAACATAAAGTACATTACCAGTTTTGTTTCTTCCATCAAAAGAAATAGTTCCTCTTCCTCTGATTCTACCAGCAGAATTGTCACCAAACTTTACCACTCCTCCTTCATACCTCTCCAAATCTACAAACTTATTTTTGTCACCTGTCATATGGTGAGAGCATCCACTGTCAATGACCCAATCATCCTTCTCTTCAATTTGGGCAGCCAGAGCTCTTTCCACACTCTTAAGATTGACAGATACAGAGGACATTAGATCTTCTTCCTTGATGGCAATAAACACCCATTCATTTCCGAATTGGTTTCCTATCTCTGATTCATCATCTGTTACTCCTTCATTATCATCATCTTCATGTACATAGTAACAGTTCTTTTGGAACCTTGGCTTGTTAGGATTTTGCCTTGAAAATCTTTCTGGACACCTTGAGGCAAAATGACCAATCTTATTGGAGTTAAAACACTTAAAGGGTAATTTTCCTTCATACTTACCAGATCCTCTTGGCAGCCTCTTTGCAATAAGGGCTTCGAGTTGGGCAGTTTCTTCTTCTTCTTCTTCCAGATCTTTTCTTGATTTTTCATACCAAGATAATTTTCTTGAAGAATTCTCTCCTGGATCAAACCTTTGTTTACCTTTAATAGAGGCACTGACTTTGAATGCAGATTCAGTCTTGGGGGGGTCATCTCCAAACTCTGTCATTTCAAATGCAACTAATTTCCCAGCTAATTGCTCTCTTGTGATAGTTGTATGGGCTCTGAATTCTTCAATGGCAGCAGCTTTGATTTTATAAGAAATAGGAAGGGATCTGAGAATTTTACCAACAATCTCATTTTCATCCAAGACTCCACCAGCATTTGTAATTCCACAAACTAGCTCATTCACTCTCAGCATAAAAGTGGTAATATTTTCATCATCTCTCATCTTCAATTTTTCAAATTTCCCTTTTAGATTCTATAACCTTGCACATTTAACATACTGATCTCCTTCATGCAAAAGTTTCAGTTTATTCCAAATCTCAAAGGCAGTTGGTAGGTCAATAACATTTGAGAGCTCTGAGTTAGATAATGCGCTTAGAAGAGCCTCTTTGGTTCATAGATTGTTTTCAGCATCTGTGATTTCATTTAGGGTTGTCGGACCACCCTGTGGGGGTACATATGCCTTTGTAACCATGGACCAGTACGCCATTCCCATACACTGCAAGTGACATTTCATGCGACCTTTCCAAAGAGCAAAGTTGGTTCCATCAAACTTCGGACTATCCTTCTTGTATGATGACATCCTAGATCTCATCAAGTGGTTAAGCTCCTTTTAGAGGAACTTGGCTCTGATACCAGTTGTTAGACTTAGGGCCCACAACTGAGAGGGGGGGCAAATCAGTTGTGTAAAGCTTTCTCAAATTTACACACTTAAATCCTTTTAGTAATTAGTAGTATATTAAACATGAAACATAATGCATTCAAATAAAAAATTAGAAACTCATCAACACATGAGACACCAAGATTTTGATGTGGAAAAGTTGGTTAAGGGAAAAACCACGGGGTGATTAACCCAAGAATGTATTCTCTGTTAGAAGAATAGAAAGAACAAAATGGCACATGCCAATTAGGGCTCACTGCCTGAGCACACTACTCACAAGAGGTTCACTGCCTACAAGAGACACACTATCTACAAAGAAATAAGTATCACATACATGAACTGGAGAATAGTATCTTCACCATGCTTGAATCAATTCCATTAAGGTCAATACTTCTGCTTTGCCTTTCACTCTCTTCTTCGCTAACACTCGCTCATCTCCACAAGACCCACTTCAAAATGTCTTCACAAACCCTTATTTATACAAGGCATCGACTTAGGAACAATCATCTAAGTCGGCAAACACCTACAAGAACATCCACAAGACGTGTAATACATCCGGTCGGCCAGTCTAAAAGAAGAACACCAATATCCGGTGGTTATTCTTCAAATGCAAATTCTAACATCCATGTGGACTGCCAAGAAGAACTGGACATGATCCAATGATCATCATAACCTTCCCTGAATCACCAAGAACATCTGCACTTCAACAGCCTACTGGAATTCTTCTCTCCTTCATCCAAAGCTTCAAGAACACAGTCTGTCATCAATGTCACAAAGGAATAGGTTCTTCTGGACCTTCAATCCACGAACCAATCTACTTGACACTTCACAAGGATGTCCTCACTACTTCCTCAAATCCACAGAATGGGATAATGTATTACCGGATCTCACCAGACCTATTTGTGACACTCTATCACCTCTGAACACCTGCCGGAACCGGTTCTACTTGAGTGACCATAACTTCCTCAAATCTTCATGCGGACCTTTGAAAATTTGACTGGATCATCTCAAGACTTATATCTACAAACCCTTTAAACTGCAACCTCAGATCCTCAACCTATTGAGGACTTTTACCTTCTTGTCATCACTGTTCTTCATTGTTCCTGATTGAGACTAATTTTCTCAATATCCTCAGCACACAGCTCATCTAATCCTTCTCATTAATGTAACATGAGTATGTTGACATCAATGACAACACCGGTTAGGCCCATACTTGCAACAATATGGAGTTCATAGAAGATAGCCTGCTAAAGATCTATGCTTTGGGGAAGCACCAGATGACCCTTGTATCACAGAGAACCACCATCCCAAGAGTAATGTGGTACAATAGAAGGGTTAGTGGCCAGCTGTTGAATGATTTGAGATAATGAAGAGTCATTGATATAGCACTGTTGGACATATTCCAACCAATTTGGAACAGGCATAGAAATAGCTGAAAGAGAAGCTTGGTCATCAAATGTGCAAGAAAGAGCATCTACCACAATATTGTCCTTACCCTTCTTGTAAGTGATCTAATAGTCATAACTCATGAGTTTTCTAACCCATTTCTATTGTGCTAGGGAGGAGACCCATTGTTCCAAGAAATATTTTAGACTCTGGTGATCAATCTTGATGTAAAAATATTCCCTAGTAGTTATGGCCGCCACTTCTGTACTACATGCAAAATAGCCATCATTTCCTTTTCATATGTAAAGAGTACTAATTTCTTTCAAGAAAGGGCTTTGCTGGTGAATGTAATGGGATGTTCATCTTGAAGGAGAACAACACCAAGTCCATTGCTGCAAGCATCACTCTCAATAGTGAAGGTCTTGGAAAAATTTGGCATAACTAGAATAGGTGTAGTACACATAGCTTGCTTCAGTTTTTCAAATGCACACTGAGCAACATGTGTCTAGGTAAAAGCATCCCTTTTTAACATAGTTGTTAATGGAGCTGCAATCTTCCCGTAATCCTTGACAAAATTGTGATAGTAGCCAGTCAGCCCCAAAAACCATAGAGGCTCTTGAGCGTCTGAGGATGTGGCCAATTTTTCATGGCATCTATTTTTGTAGGATCCACTCGAACCCCTTGGGCTGAAACAATATGCCCGAGATACTCCATTTCCTCCTGGACAAAAACACATTTAGACTATTTTGCACAGAGATGATGATTAGAGAGAAGTTGCAGTATGAGATCCAGATGTTGGAGATGCTCAACCCATGTTTTACTATAGATGAGGATATCATCGAAGAAGACCTGAATGAATTTTCGTAGGTAGGGCCAGAATATTTTATTCATCAATACCTAGAATGTTGAAGGAGCATTAGTGAGGCCAAAGGGCATGACAAAAAACTCATAGTGGCCATCATGTGTGTGGAAAGCTGTTTTAGGGATATCATCCTCATGAACCTGAATTTGGTGATACCTAGAACGAAGATCCAACTTGGAGAAAAAATGAGTGCTATGAAGCTCATCAACAACAAGAATCAAAAACTTATCCTTGATTGTGATGTGAGTAAGTGCTCAGAAGTCAATGTAGAGGTGCCATGACCCATCTTTTTTCTAGACAAGAAGAACTGGTTTAGAAAAGGAATTGGTACTAGGGTGAATAATACCTTGCTTCAGTAAGTCTCGAACGAGCATCTCAATCTCTATCTTTTGGTGAAATGGGTAGCAGTAGGGCCTGATGTTGGAATGAACACTTCTAGGAAGGAGCTGAACATGGTGGTCCTCTGGTCATGAAGGTGGAAATCCCACTAGTTTGACAAAGACACATGCATACCTATCCAAAATTTGTTGTAGATCAAGAGTAGTGGAGACCACTCATGGTTGCATCTGAATGGACTGGAGCTGAGCGATGACACCATGTGAATTCTTCTTAAGAAGTTTTTCCATGCGATGTGAACTTATGATGCTGAGAGACCCTAGTTGTAAGCCCTTCAATGTATGTTTTTGTCCATTGTCTGAAAACTGCATCCAAAGTTTAGAAAAATCCCATAAGATGGGTCTAAGTGTGCGTAACCATTGGGCGCCACCCAAAACCACATCACATCTGCCTAAGGGAAAGGAAAACATGTTAGAGCATAAGTTATAATCTCCAATCACGATACGCACATTGCAACACTTCCCTTTGCAAGGTAATGTGCCCCCATTGGCAATCATGACTTCAAAGATGGAGCAAGGATGGACAAAATAATCATCCTATTTAGTAATCTGAGGGTCAATGAAGTTATGAGTGCTACCAGAATCAATGAGTATTGTAAGAGGGAGCTTCTTGAAGTAACCCTTGAACTGCATGGTTTGTAGGATGGTGACTCCTACTAAAACATGGAGAGAGATCTTTGGGTGGTCTTCCTGAGAAGCAGGGTCAACAAGCGGCTATTGAGTTTTGACCTGATCATCTACTATATCTTGAGCATCTACATAAACTTCAGTTTTAGGTGGAGAATCCACATCCAAGAGATAGAGCTTTTGCTCAACACATGTATGTCCTTGAGTGAATTTCTCATCACAATTATAACAAAGCCCTTTTTCCCTACATGCCCGCATCTCTGCTTCAGTCAAAAACTTGATAGGAGCTGTTCTAGGAGCTAGTGTTATTTGAGGTCTTTGGGAAACTATATTTTTGAATGGAACAAAATTGGATTTGGATCGCTGTTGAGATGTGATCTTGTCCTCTGCCAACTTAGCCAACCCTAGGGATTCTATCATTGTGCTGGGACAGAACATTTTAACCTCAGATCAGATTGCATCCTTCAGACCACTAAAAAAACAACTCTTGAAGAATTCATCAGATAATCCCTCTGTGTGATTGGCCAGTTTTTCAAATTCTGTTTGATATTCTCTCACAGTGCCTGTTTGTTGAAGTTTAGTGAGTGCTCCTGTGAAGTCATCAAAAGCACTAGGGCCAAAATTGTTGCAAAATGAGTTTGCAACAATTTGTCCATTTTGACTCTTCATGAGCCTTGATGTACCAATGAAACCATTGAAGGGATTCATGTTCCAAATGAAAGGATGCAAGTGGGACTTTGTTGACATCAAAAGTATTATGTAAACTAAAAGATTGTTCTGCCCGGTATATCCATCCAGTTGGATCATCACCATTGAAGCAAGGAAAATCAAGCTTCAACCCATGAAAATTACTGGAAGAAGAGAACCTAGTGTCTGTAAAAGACTCTGATGCGTCTATTGTTCATGGATGAATGCTTAAGATTGAGGGCAAGAATTTTTTCATCCAGTTATTGGAGTTTGGTCTTGAGGACTGCAAGTTCATCCTCTATTTTTTTGCTGCTATGCGGGTGACAACCATAGTCGGGAGATTTTTTTTTTTTGAAATGGGTAGAGAAACAGAAATGAAAACTTTTTAGTAAGGAAATTTTGGATTTGGGAAAAACTCCGATGGGTAATTGGGGTTTGACTAGGTTTTGGACACTTTTTGAGGGAAAGGGAAGAAAAAAATGGGGATTTCAAAAGTGGGGTGAAAGAATGGAAAATTTGTCCAAGAGGGACAAAGTAGCAGAAATAGGAAATGAACACTGTGGTAAATTTTGAAGGCTATTGGGTGAGAATCAAAGAAGTTATGGCAAACCCTAAAAATAGACAAATGTGGGATTTCTGGCTTTAATAAGTGGAATTTGGGATAGGGTCCTCAAGGAAGGAAATATGCAGAATGAAATTTCAGGGGTTCCAGTGAATTTTGAGAGGAAACAGAGCTAAAGAAAGGAAGACATGGTGAAAAAATAGATTTTTTTTGGAAACGATCTGCCAACTACTTTGGATGTATTCAATCTATGATTTGCCAGCTATTAATAGATATGGGCCCCAAGTATGTTCAACTTCCTAAAGGTTTAAGGGAGTCACTTGGCCATCAATGCTATCTAACAACTTGCGTATTGGGATAGTACCCCTTACTCCATGGCTCAGGTAAAATTGATAACCGCTTTGCCACAAACAACTCTTGGTTTACCTCACGGATGGGAACTAGTCAATCAGGTAGGGGCCGTTGCCCTTTTTCCTAGCAAGTCCTCTCAATGGGCCAGCTACTACGGGGTTCCTTTGGTACTCCTCACAATGAGTTTTAGGGCTATATGCCCAGGAACTTCCCATAGTTAAGCGGATAGGGATATTCCCTGATCTGAACCTGCAATTGAAATGAACAATACAAATGTGAAAAAGAAAGAACTACTGCAATAATCATAGCGCCTGGAGGCCATTGTGGAAAAAAACAAACTGGCAGAAATTCCACCCAGTGAGCCCAAGAAAGCACTATGATACCAGATGAGAGGAACCTCCTGCAACAATATAATGAAAAATGTATGAAATAACAGAAATAGCAGAAACACAGAAGGAATTTATTGATCACAGGGAACTTCGAGGGGGCAACCTCCTTTGAGAAAGCTCAATACACTAAATTCTTGGATGCCTTCATTGGCCTCAATACATACTTATATACTAAGTCTAATCTAAACAACTATTACTTCCCATGAATGTGGGATAATACAATATACTCACGGGACGACTTACAAAGCATATGAGTCCAAAAGTAATATACTAACAAAGTAAAGAGAAGGGTTAAACACGGGTTCTTAACATAAACAAAGAATGTCTTCATTTTGCAAATTAGGATACACTGCTACTAAACACCAACACAAGAACTAAACTTGCAGAGCACCCAACACTAGAAACTTCAAGGGAAGGTAGATATAGACAATATAAGAACTTTCCCATATTCACAAGACAAGAAACCTTAACACGGAGAAATGCGGAGCAATCTCATTTCTCCCAGACAACCTTCTTTATAGTCAGACACTCTGTCAAACACATCTTCTACTGCCACATAATCCAGAACCTGAAACTCTAGATATAACACCTTTGAACATCTCTAATCAACACTTCCAACCCATATAGTCGTATCTTCAACTATGAAGAAATGCGGAGTAGATCATTGAACATACCTCTATTACACTGCACACTTTTTTATCAAATTTTCTCAAAAGCACTTGGAAACCAAGTGAACCACTTGCTAGAAATTGGCATCAATGACAACACCAACAATTTTCCAACAATCTCCCCCTTTGTCATTGATGGTAGCACCAACATTTTGAAAAACCATCAAGACCTAAAGCAATCAATCAACAACTCAGTAGTACTCCCCCTAATTGGAGCAACTCTTACTCTTCACACACTTTCCTACACAATGGTTTTTTAGCCACTTTAACTCTCTCCGTCTTTGACATCAATGGAAAAGGGCAACAACTAAAACACTAGTAAGTATCTTCACTACTCTCAGTTTTCTGCACTCTCCCCCTTAGGGTCATAAGATATGCTCCATCTAACTACACCAACCATTAGTATTACTACCTACTACCATTGAGAGGTAGCCTTCAACATCAGTCCAGGATAAAAAAAATGCATCTTGAAATGCTTCCCGGATAGATGCACACAATTGTGCATTTAGTTAAAAGGAGGGGAAATCCCTAACTTCTGCCAGAGATAATCAAAAGTATCCTTAGGAAGATCCTTTGTAAAGATGTCTGCAACTTGATCCTTGTTAGGCACATACTCCAGTTTCACCTCATCCTTTGCAACCTTCTCTCTTAGCAAGTGATACCAGATTGAAATATGCTTTGTCCTTGAATGTATTACCAAATTCGTTGAAATGTTGATAGCACTTCTATTATCACATATGATAGGAATAGGTTCATCATATGACACTTTGCACTACTAGAATTTTGGCAAATAAATGACTATTGTACTAAAACTTTTAGTCACAATAACTAAAAATGACTAAATCCTACTATTTTTTTGCAACACAACTATAAATGACTAAATAAATGACTAATTAATGACTAATTTGATCATCGGGTAAAAAACACAACTAAATAATTAGTCAAAGGGAGTGATATTTTATGGTAAAACATTATAAAAAGACATTTTTATCCTTTAATGTCCTTTTTCATCAAATCCACATGAAGTTGAGCAAGTGATAAAGTTATTTTTTTTATTTTGGCAAGAAAGGAGGGAAACTTGCACAGTTCTTTTTGGCAAAAGGATTGAAACAACATGGGCTCATGAGGAAAGTTTTAGTTTTGAGAGGAAAACCCTTACTTGCTGCTTTTACCATTCCAAGATGGACACCTTCTTTGCTATTTGCTGCTTTGAAGAGGAAGGTTGCAGTGTTTCTGGGCAATTATCTAAGTTTCATTCAACTAAGATCATGGGGCAGCTTCATGGCAACGTCTCTGAGCATTTTCAATCTTCATTTGCACGGTTGGTTGTTTCCTTTGCCTCTTTTATGTGTTTTTCCATCTTCCTAGGGTTTCTTTGTTTCATTTCTGAGTTGCATCAGGCAAATAAGGGAGTGTTCTTTCTTCATGTTCTTGCATATCAATGTCTTCTTTGTCCATTTGAAGGCTCTTTCCCTTATTCCCATGAGTTAGGGTTTTCTTTTGTGTTTGATATGCATTTTCAGTTTGAAATGTTGCTTTGTAGAGCTCTATTTTATGTATTATGGAGGTAACATTATGCAATAGAAGTTTTCAGATTCAAAACCCTTGCAATCTAGCCTTTGGACAATGTTTCAAATCATTATGCTTTGGGATCTAGGGTTTCAAGAGTGCAACAAAGAGACAATGAATTTGTTTCATGGATATTGGCTTGTTGCATTGCCATTAAAGCCATTGTGTTAGGTTCATTAAGGAGGCAGTAGTCATAAAAAATGGAGATCAATCTAACTGTGCATCAAAATGAGGATCTAGTCTCTTTGAAAAGGAATGGGAATCAAGTCACTGTGGGGGTTAGTGATTTTGTAGTGGCTATGTACATTAATGAGGTTATTTTGTCTGAGAATATAGATGTGAATTTCATTGTGAACTTTGATGATATTGAAGTGGTAATAACCATTCATATTTTAAATTATCTTCACTTCACCATGTTCTTTGATACCATCAATGTCTTCTTACCTTCAAACCCTATCATCAAACTCACACTTTACTATTTTATGCAAAACGATGTTGACTATTCATTAAAGAATCAGACCTTGACATAATCTGCTGCCTTAACTATGCATAACTTTGTATTGTCCTCAATGTGCAATAGTAAGTTTCTTGACTTTATGTCACTGCTCCTCAAGCTTTTAGCAATGCAACCCCAAAAAGCTCACTGCCTCTTAAAAGCATAGTGCAAATGATGCTAAGACTACCCCAAATTGTATGTTACAAAAGATAGAAGCTTTAAATAAGATATAATGTTGTCCTTGAGCTATGATAGTCAAGACTTAAGTAGGATTGTTGCCTCTCTTTGATAGAGAAAAAAAAGGTTGAGACAACAAATCTTACCCCATGGCAATTGAAATATAGTGACAAACTCTTTCCCAAGGTATTCACACCTATATCCATTAGAGTAACTGTTTTATCATTCTGCACTCCTTAATGATCCCTATGATGACTTCATACCAATGAGACCACAATGTATTATATATTTCATATTACCAAAAGACTATGACTATGTTTTCTAACAAAAAGCATGTCACTATACTTCATTATTTGGTTTCATTTCACTGTGCTTCAATAGGGAACTAAAACCACTTTCAACTTGTATTGCCATTGTCATCTCTTTGTCATTGTAACCCTACTAATCTCACAAAATTGTGACAATATATTAACACTTCCTTCTAAAACACAGACTTGTACCTATCAAAGATAGCATTATGATCGTGTTTTTCTATTCACTGCTTCTTCATGAATTTAATGTATGCATAAGCTTCCTAAAGTAGGGATACTAAATGCAAATGTTATCCATCACAAACCTCATGTGCATGGTCTGCTCCTTCTTGACAGTAAAACCTCTGCCCTCAAAACTTGGAAACTTAAATCTATGATTACCATTGTAATCTCTGTCACTGTAACCTACTTGCATAGTTATTCTCTTGAGCACTTACTTTGTCATTAGTTGCTTCGTAATCTTTGATGCAATATGTATTAGGTTTCTTTCAGGTTGTTGTAACTACCCTTCACTCTATACTGCAGGCCTTATTTGATTTGGAGAACACCAATTAGGAGCTGAAGAGTGAACTCAAAGATTTCTATATCAACTCTGCCAAGTAAGCTATTTTTCTATTAATAGCTAGATTCCCATATGTTATTTGTGACTTGTGATAATTCAAATGTTTATCGCTCTCCAAAACTCACATGCATGGATGGTTATTAGCATGTATTGTAGTTTTACTTAGATGATTTCACTCCTAGAATAATATTTAAGCAAAGTTTAAGAAGTCTTAGATTCTAATTGTCAGTTTTAAAATCTTTTGGTCTTGTACAGGCAAGTTGATATATCTAGCAACCATAGGGCAATTATCGTTCATGTTCCATACTGTTTGAGAAGGCTTTCCGAAAGATTCATGTGAGGCTTCTGAGAGAGATGGAAAAGAAGTTTAGTGGAAGGGTTAACATCAAATGATGCATGTTTCTATTCTTCCATTAAAGGTGACTGTGACATTGGTGAAACTTTTTAAACTCTACCATTTGCATTGTTCACTGTCATAGATTAGAGTAATTATCTTTCCTTGGTTTGAATCATTGCTCCTCTGCTCTATATGAGCACTGTCACAAGTATCACTGTCTATTTTTAATTTTTGGTGCATTATTATTGTCAATCACATGGTTTTGGTGTCTAAATCTTCTCTTGGATCCTAGCCCACAATTATTGCATACAAGAAAAAGTAACAAAAACAAGATCCTTTGACAAGGATGTCATATAAAACATTGACTATGACAGTCTCATGCATTTCCAAAAGATTATCATCATTCATTGATTGGAAATGTCATGGATTTGTGGGTCTTATGTTATCTTACTCTGTTAAAACATCTACATAGTCCTTAATTCACAACCTATGTACCCTCATCTTTTCAATACCATTGTCCCCTTTGCATTCTATGACTACCATTTGTTGATTGACTGCCCCTTCATTACATTCATGGTGACCCTTGTTCAATTACGCATCTCTATGACTAATTTCCTCAACCTTTTTCTAACCTTCAACAATCCAAAACTACCCTTTGATATATTCATTTAACTGTGATCTTCTTTTATGACTATCTTTCAATACTAATTGTCATCACGCAAAATCTATTATTTTTGACTACCATTCAAATGGCAATACCTTTAATACTTGGACTTGTCTATGCATTGTCATTAGGTTACAGTCATTTTCTTGTGTATTAGAAATTTTTTTAAGGTTCATGGATCTATCATTTGTGTTTCTTCATGAGACTCTACCCTTCATGACTGTGTATACAATTTGTACGACTGTTATCTAACTTCTTAAGTTTTGCCCCTATTATGCTTTCCTTCATCATACTAAGGATTGTCCTACTTGTATTTAAGACTACACTCGACATTTTCATCGTCCTTTGTCATTTGCAACCTTACCATCACCAATCTGCCCTTTGGTCTTCTGTGACTGAGTTTTCTATTGTTGCCAAACTGTCCCTTTTGTTCATTGTAGAAGACTTCCCTTATGATGATTGTATTTTCTAAATTGTCATGGAAAGCCTTTTTAGTCTACCCCTTTTATTGAATCATCATGGTCTTAGAATAAGTCTTCAAATCTACAGACCTGTAGGTTATAATATAGTGCTTTCTACATACTTTGCTATCAAGGATGACATTGAGAGTGTAAAAGGCATCTTTGATGAGAGTGTAGCACTTTATTCTAACATATACAAGGTTAAGCATAGGGAACAAGAAGTAAATAGACAATTTTGGAAAGCTAGGGAAGAACTTTGGAAGGAGAAAAGTTGAAACAAGATGGCTTGTGAATTGTTTCATGATTAACGTTTCATTTGCTCCATTGTTTAGCTTCTAACATCTTTAGGGCAATGGTTTCTCAGTTGGTTGGTATCTGCATGGTAACAAACTATTTCTAGTTAGTTTGTACATATAATCTCTAATGTGTATTTGTATACCTATGATAAGTTTTTGAAGGTGTGTACTTTGTGTCTTCATGAATTACAATGGATCATTATTCACATAATCAAAGAAATAGACTATGTATGACTACAACGTCAGTGACTAAAGAATTCTTTTGGTTAGCAGTGGATTGTTGAAATGAACTAATTTGACAAGTTTCCCTTGGTAGGTAATTAAACAAAATTGGACATGAGTAGAGGTCTACCAGAACCTAAGCTTACAGCTGTAGATGCAATGATTGATAAGTTGAATGGTGCAATATTTTTGTTCCAGTTAGTTGTAGTTGTGATTCTTGGTGTTGTTGGGAATGCTTAGAAGGATTTTGAAGCATGGAAGGTATGTCACTATACTTCAATTATTAGGATTTATTTGTTTATGGAGCTTTTTATTGGTTTGTAGATAATCCTTTGCACAGATTTTATTATTTTTTGTTTATAGCCTTCAAACAACAAAAGTGGGAGGAATGAGGTTATGTGGATTTTATGTTTGACCATAAGCTTTGTGATTTAAAAACCACCCTCTCTTAGCACAAAGCTAAGTTCCTCTGTAAACATGGAGCAAGCCTTGCCCACGCAGATTGTGGCATCTTATTTCATTACTTGAAATCAATTGCTCGATATGGCAATATTCACTTTCATTATATTCTAGGAATGATTTGTCTGGAGTACAATAAATTCTAGTTGGAATTATAGAAATGCTTACAATTTGGTTAATATTGTCTACAATTTAATTAGGAAAACTTATATTTGTCTTATCATTTAGGTAAACATGCTTGACTTATCTTTAAATACTGCTCAACATTTTCAACAGTGCTAGTTTTAAATGTTTTTTGGGTTTTTCATTGGGTTTCTATAAACACTTATTAGTGATGCAAAACAAAAAGGTATTTGATATTTGTTGATGACCCAATATGATATTGCAAGTTCAAATACCAAATTAAAATATACTAAAAATCAAGGAAATGATATATAAAAGGAGCCTACAGGGGTATATTGAAGGGTGTTTTTGCATGGAGGATTCTCTTTAATGTATGCCTATTGTGCAATGCTAGATATGGAGTTAGCTATGTTTAGATCTTGAGATTTCTTGTTGCATCTGAAATAGTTTCTTCCACATCAGTTCACCACCATTTGATGACCTTTCAAGAATAATCGCCAAAGTTGATTGAATAGGGTATGGGAGAATAACACATTTAGAAAGTTTAGGCTTTCCATTTATGGATTTTATGCAAGTAGTTTCTTTTTACCAAATTATGTAGGTGTTAAAATGATAACTGTTGTTCCATTTTTAAAATTACCTTTAAAAGACTGGATGCCAACTGTTGTGTCAGTTTTAAAATTTTCTTTAAAAGACTGGATGCTAATTGTTACTTCCATGAACAGGTAGTGATGCAACCATTGCTTTTAGGAACATGTGGTTATGTACTTGCTCCAAGCTTCCATTTCACTGGCATCAATGGAACTAGACATTTTCAAGTATCCATTGAATTGAGTCTCACTTCCACTATCTCATTATATCTATAAAGAGGTAGAGTGTGATTCATGTTTAGAGGTAGCAATAGAAAGAAGAGTCTCTGAGGTACTTGAATGCTCTTTCTAGTTGATAATTTTATACATAATGGAGACAGGGTATCCAATTTTACACACTATCTCTATGAACTGTCCTAGCATGCATTAATATCAAACTGATAATTATGAGTTAATCTCTATTTGCAGGGTTTGAGGCTTGAATTGTGCAAAAGAAATCATGTTGGTCTTCTTTGTGATGTTACTCAAGTTTTGCAGGAGAATGGTTTATTAGGGACAAAAGCAGATATTCCAAACAGGGGAGAAAAGGGAGTGGATGTCTTCTATGTCATAGAATGCAACAAGAAACCTTGTTGATTTCAAAATAGTCGAAGCTATTAGCCAAGAAATAGGAAAAACAATACTGCATGTGAAAGAAATCTCTATGTATACTAAGTCAACCACACAAGAGAATAGGAGCAAGTTTTTATTCAATGATCTATTCAAATCCAAATCTAAATATTTTTTGTACAATCTAAGATTTATAAAAAGCTCCATAACCCATAACACCCATATGAATCTCTTTATCGAAGGGACTTCAAAACACCTCCTTCTGATACAACGTAGTCTCCTCAATGTACTTCATGTATGGTGTCTTCGATGATGTTTGTTAAATCGGGGAGACTTGAAAGCACTCCTACCGATACGGTGCAATCTCTTCGACGATACTTACGGTGCAGTCTCTTCGACAGTGCCTGTGTGTGAATTTGAGCTTTGGATGAGGGTATGAACATCCATCAAAAGCATATTTGGAAGTGGATTTTTATCAGATATTGTAGTTTCAAGTTCCACTTCGGATCACCAAAGCCTTCTGTAATGTCCCTTACCCAACTTGCCCTAGAATTTGCTTGTGACTTAGGTTTAGGTTTTCTTCTCTTTTAATGGGGTAACCTTGGGTTGAATAGATCACACATTCTTTTGAATTAGTACCTACAACATCATGTATATTCAAGTCCATATTGCTACATGTTAGTTTTAATATCTAGTATTCATCAGTCCAACATAAACACACTTGCATTTTGAAACACATAAGTAAAAGAAAACATTCATCATGCCAGGGGAGGGGAATACATAAGCCCTTAGTAGCCTAAAGGCCTACCAGAGTCCTATTACCCAATCCCTTGACTCGGGCCTATGGGGGCTAGTCCTTTTGCCCAATCCCTTGTCTTGGGCCTATGGGGGCATGTTCCAATGTGGGACCCCCATCCTTCCATGGTCCAAACCCTTGACTCAAGCCTACGGGGGCATAATGCCCAAACCCTTGTCTCGGGCCTATGGGGAAGGAACCTTAGATGGGGTTTATAGGCAATCTACTAAGGTTTATGCATTCTCCCTTCTTGGTTAAATCACAAACACAATACATGTAATTTCCACACACATTTCCAAAACATACAATTTGCGTTTATTATTATGAATGGTGTTATACATTAATCTATGATACAATATGAGATATATTTGTAATGTCCCTTTTTGTCTGCTGCGACTCTTCTTGAGTTGGCCTCATGCCTATTCTTTAATATTTATATATTATAGTATTTGTTATAATATTAATAATATCTCTATATTATATTATTATATATGTTATTAATAGTATTATATATATATTATTATAATATTATTTATTATTGTTATTATAATATCATTATTATTATAGTGTGATCATAAATATAATTTTTAATAATGTTTAATCGTGTCTCTCTATCGAAACATCACATCCTTTATCTACTATATATGTATATAATGCAGATCTAAATATATGTATTTATTGGATACTCTTTTTATATTTTCTTCCAATGATCTTTTCCTTCTATCTCACAACCTTTATTTATTTCCCTTTCAAGGGATATGTTTGAAGTGGCACGTCTCTTATTATGCTTGGTCGTAAAAGGTATACTTACCCTCTTATAATTTTTATTACTATATATTAATTCCCTTTTGTGGTAAAACTAGTTCTAACCATACGTAACTCCTTTATCATAAGAGGATAGGTTAAAAGATGTTTATTTATATTATTATTTATTTATATTATTTGTATTTATATTATATCATTATAATAAAATGATATATGATTTATATTATATTATTTATGTGTTATTTATAAATATAATAATAATATATTTTGTTAATTGTGTTATTTAAATATATTAAATAGATTCCATTTATAATATTATTCATATCTTTAATTTGAATGAAATACGTAATGGATTCAATTATAAATTACTAATATAGGGACATGACAACCCTCCCCACTCAAAATTGCTTGTCCTCAAGCAAACACAACTAGGATTAAAGGATTAAGTGAAAGCATAAGTAATTTAATATTAAAGTATACATTAAAAAAAATGGTAACAATAAATTTAATATTAAAGTATATAATACTTTTTTTATTTTTTATATTAAAAATGGAGAGAATCCAGTACAAGGAGGTCAGGCCTCAGCAAAACATAGTTGTCACTGCCACAGGACAACAAAAACCAAAGTTACAACAAGGTGCGTAATCTGCACAAAAGAGTACTAACAAACTAATTACATCATGAGAAGAAAGTATATACAAAACATCAACAAAAGCATCAAGAGAGGATGTCGTCATGGGCTTCAACCCATGCTACCCATCCCTGAGGTCCTTCCATCCAAACAATGGTCTTTTGGCTCTAAATCTGTGTCAGCATCTCAACTTGGGCGTAGGAGGGCTCCTTGTTGTCTTTAATTTCTTTGTTCAGCTTCTTGAGAGCCTCCTCAAAGGAGGATAGGTTGTCCATGTTGCGCCTCCACTCATAACCATCCTTCATCTCATAGATGAACATGTGGCATGTCCATCCTTGAGGAACCTCAGGAGCTTGTTCCTCTCAATGTTCATAGTAGAGGCAACCTGTACAACAATTTTGAAGAATGTGAGTCTTCAAAAAGACTCAGTAAGGGCCCTGGCTTGGCCTTCAAACCTATCAGCATTCCTAATTTACCATATATACCAAAGAATATTAGTAGATAAAGTAAATGAAAAGATATTAGCATCCTTTTTCAATCCTTGAATGTGCCCACAAATAATTTCCATAATATTCATAAGATCAAGGATAGAAAATCCAAACATTAACCAGATCTCCTTAGCAATGGAGCAATCAAATAAAATATGCCTGCCAGTCTCAGGAAGTTTACAAATAGAGCACAAATCATTATTATCATAATTCCTCCTGAGAGGAAGTCTATTGAGTATCATAAGCCATTTAAAGCACTTGATTTTTGGCTCGATCGAACTTTTCCAGAGCCTGCTGAAGGTGTTCTGCCACTGCATAACAGACAGATTAGAATACCATAATATGTTAACATGATTAATAATGGAAGCCTCATAAGTCAAGATAGAGTAAATGTTACGAGCCTTAATTTTAGCCAAAAGAGTACCATCAGCCCATTTAAAAGACATAAATCTATGACAATCAACATCACAGTCTTTAGGAAGACCAAAATCAATACAAGCCTACTTAATCATGTTGTAGGTTCTTTTTTGAGTGGGGGGGAGGTTAAATTTTGAGTTGAGATCTTCCCACGTGATAAGAGTATCATGTTCTAAAATGTCAATAAGATATTTGATCCCTTTGCTGGCCTAGGCTCTAGCCGAGCATCCCTGAGTAAGGGCCAGGGGTTTGCTAGCGTGGAAGAGGTTCCACCATAAGGATCTCTCGCCATGAATTAGGTCACCATTGTTAACACTAGTGTTGACCAAAAACCCCCTAACATGTTCCCAGGCATTCCAAATAGACTTGAACACACAAGTGCCCTAGACAGAAATAGGAAAACCACTGGCCACAAGGTCAGTGAGTGGTAAACCCTTCCAAGACTTAGCATTCTTAGGGACAACCCTCTCAATATTGTATCTGATTAAAACCTTCCAAGGTTCCTGACCTTCGAGAGAATGGAAGATCCATTTATTTGCAAGGGCAATACCTTGGATCCTAAGATCTTTTAATCCAAGGCCACCAAGAGATTTCTCAATATGGCACCACTTCAAGTTAATAGCGGGTAATTTATTATTACCTTTGCCATCAAACCAAAGGAACCGTCTAACAGCCTTTTGAATTTCAAAGATCTGATACTTGCTAAACATCCAAGCAGAGGAGTAGTAGATATTATAGGAGGAGAGGATTTTTTGGCACACTTGAACCCTGCTAGCCAGGGAGAGGAATCTATTGTTCCATTTACTAAGTTTCTTATCAATTTTCTCCTTAACCCAGAGCCACATATCTTTGAGGGAAGGGGACACCAAGAAGGGAACTCCAAGGTATCTAACGATTTTGTTAGGACCACCCCATTGGTAGCCAAGGTGTCCAAACCAGTCAGGGGGGTGATCCTTCCAGCTAAGGAAGGTAGACTTGGTTTGGGAGATCCGAGCTCCAGAAATTGACCCAAAGCATTGGATTTTAAGGCTAAGGTTATCCATGTTTTGCTTGGTGAGCTCAAGAAAAAGAGCCATGTCATCGGCAAATTGAATATTCATCAATTCATTATCATCAGTTAGCCTAACCCCCTTAACCTTTGGGGAGAGGGAGTTATCCCTAAGGAGGTAGAATAAAGCATCAGAGGCAATAACAAAGAGAGCAGGGGCCAAGGGGCAGCCCTGCCTAATGGACTGAGAGAGCATAATGGAAGAGGAGAGGGAGCCATTAACATCAATCTGAGCAGAGGTATCTTGAAGGAGGACCTTGACATAAGTACAAAATTCACTAGGAAAGCCAAAGGCTTCAAGCATCGTAATAATAAAGTCCCATTCCACCCTATCATAGGCTTTCTCAAAGTCAAGGAGAAACATAGCAGTGTCTTGACCAGAAACTTTAGACCATTGCATGGCTTCCCAACTAGTGATGAGATTTTCTAGAATATACCTACCTTTAATGAAGCTAGTTTGGGTGGGGCAGATGAACTTGGGCAGGATCTTTTCCAGTTGGACGGCCAACATTTTAGCCAGGATCTTATAGGACACATTAAGAAGAGTAATGGGTCTCCAGTTCTTAACGAGGGCCTTGTCACCATCCTTGGGTATGAGTTTAATAATGCCCTTATTGATAACATCGCCAAGGGAATCCTTACCCAAAGCCTCATTGTAGATATCAAGAAGATCAGAGCAAATCCAATTAAGGTTGGCTTTGTAGAACTCAACTGGGAGCCCATCAAGCCCCGGAGCTTTGTCATTGTGGAGGGAGTTGATGGCTTTCTAAATTTCATCAATTGTGAAATTCTGCTTAAGGAGGCAAGATTCCCCCTCGGAGATCCTACAAGGAATGATGGATTTGCATTTAAGTCTAAGGGCCTTGGCAGACTCAAAGTCTTCAGAGGTGAAAAGTTTTTGGTAGAAGAGGGCAATGGCCTCTTTAATGTTGTCCAAATCAACAATTTCTTGATTATCAACAATTAGTCTATCAATCTTTTCCCAGTTTTGTTTATGTTTAAGTAGATTAAAGAAAAACTTGGAGCCTTTATCGCCAAATTGGAGCCAATGGCTATGGGCTCTAATCATGGCCCCCTTGATCTTAACCTGCTGATGCAATCTAAGGGCATCCCTATCTTTCGCCACTTGGTTGGCAAGGTCAGGGCAGGAAGGAGTCAACTAAATTTCATTTTCAAGGTGAAGTAGATTAAGATTAAGAGTCTTTTCCACAAATCTGAAGTCTTTGGCCCTTTTTTGACCAATAGTTTGCAAGAGTGTTTGCCAGGAAACAACATTATAATTCCACCTATCAATATGTGAGGCCAAGTTCTTATTGTCCTTATTTAGGAGTCTGATGAGGTTAATGACAGCAAGAACATCAAGATCTTTAAGTAAATTAGTGTTAAGAATGAACTTCTTAGGCCCCACCACATTAGCAGGTAAGGAGTTAGCAAGTTTGATGTGAGCAGTAATAGGGTGGTGATCTGAGAGAGTAAAAGGCCAAACAACAATAGAATTGCCATGGTTACTAGGGATAAATGAAAAAACATCTTTATTAGCATAAAAATGGTCAAGTCTGCAATAAATTTTATTACAACCTTTTTGGAAATTGCACCAAGTGTTCTAGAGACCCCTGGTATCGGCCTTATTACCGAGAAGAGGATCAAACAGGTTTTTCATTAATTTCATTCTATCCCAATGGGATTTTTCAGAGCCTTTCCATTCAAAAGCATTAACCCCCATTTTATCATCAATCCTTTTTTATTATTTATTTATTTTAAAAGTTATAGTTATGTTTAGTAGGATTGTGTGTCTAATCACATGGTTATTATGATCACAAATTTTATATTTATATTCATCCTTAATTAATTTATATGTGTTTCTTGAAAATACATCTATATATAAACTATATATGATGTATTTATACAACACATAATATTTATAATATTATATATTATGATATAATCTTATAGCTATAAAATAACATTAAGTTAAGATGAAAATGATTTTGTCAAATATATTACTTTATAAGAACTTAAGAGAGTTACTTTATTTTACTATTTCATTTAGTGTATTTACTTAATGTAATTTTATTGTTATTAAAGAGTTGTTTTCTTTTTATTTATTTTTTACCTTATTTACTCATTATTTATTACATATTTGTAAGTACATCTTTTTTTTTAATGTTGCATCATAGATATATTATATATTTAAAAAAAATATTTTAGCAATGTATTAAACACCATTATTCCAACAATTCATGAAATTCATACATGGGATTTTCATTGATTCTTCTTTTTTTATTTTATTTTTATTTTTATTTAACTATTAATCACAAGATGGCAGGATGACTGCTCTGATACCACTGTAATGTCCCTTACCCAACTTGCCCTAGAATTCGCTTGTGAATTAGGGTTTCTTCTCTTTTAATGGGGTAACCATCATGTATATTCAAGTCCATATTGCTACATGTTAGTTTTAATATCTAGTATTCATCAGTCTAACATAAACACACTTGCATTTTGAAACACATAGGTAAAAGAAAACATTCATCATGCTAGGGGAGGGGATTACATAAGCCCTTAGTAGCCTAAAGGCCTACTAGAGTCCTATTGCCCAATCCCTTGACTCGGGCCTATGGGGGCTGGTCCTTTTGTCCAATCCCTCGTCTCGGGCCTTGGGGGCATGTTCCAATGTGGGACCCCCATCCCTCCATGGTCCAAACCCTTGACTCAGCCTACGGGGGCATAATTCCCAAACCCTTGTCTCGGGCCTATGGGGATGGAACCTTAGATGGGGTTTATAGGCAATTTACTAAGGTTTATGCATTCTCCCTTCCTGGTTAAATCACAAAAACAATACATGCAATTTCCACACACATTTCCAAAACATACAATTTGCCTTTATTATTATGAATGGTGTTATATAGTAATATATGATACAACATGAGATATATTTGTAATGTCCCTTTTTGTCTGCTGGGACTCTTCTTGAGTTGGCCTCATGCCTATTCTTTAATATTTATATATTATAGTATTTGTTATAATATTAATAATATCTCTATATTAAATTAGTATATATGTTTTTGATAATATAAGGCGGCTAAACAAGGGGCCGAACCCTTACAAAAAATAGAGGGGCCCGAAGGCAGCAAGCATCAACAGTGCCTTAAACCAGAAACAACAAATACAACCATAACATAATACCAGTAGAACCAGCAAAACTAGCCACTAAAATGAAAGTCAAAAAACTGAGAAACAGAGTATCAGTACTATAACAACAAAGACTAAGGAGACAACAGCTCTCCTTTCTAGACCATAGAATTAATAATATCATCCACTTTTTTAGCCAGATCGTCACTGTCAGTATTAATAGTAACCCCCAGATTCTTCAGCACAAAGAGGTTGAGGAGAATAGAGGTCCTGAGCACAATGGAGAAATTATGTTCCAGCTTCGCAATATGATCACGCAGACCTGCAAGATCAGCCCCCAGACCATCATCAATCTCCATAGCATCCTCAGCCTCTTCCACAAACATGGCACCCGCTGTGTCAGCATTTCTAGCAGAGTCAGCAGCATCCTCCGTGGTAGCCCCTGTATCATGCGTTGCCTGCTTGTCTTCATCATCACTAGAAATGTGTAGAATCTCCACATCCCTGTCGTCCTCTCCCTGGGTGGATTCATCCAAACCGCTCTTAGAGTAGTCAATAAGCTTAGCTGAAGGAGCCGGTTTGCCAGCAATACGCCCTGACCGCCGCACTCCAGAGGAAAGCCCCTCCCTACAAATCTTCACCGAAGAATCCCTTCTCTGTCCCACCGGGGTCCTACTAAGGGTTTTAGGGGTCCCAACCACTGCCTTCCCAGTGCTCACATCACTAGCAACCTTCCGCTTTTTACCCTTCTTAGAGGCAGTAGGGCCTGGAGTATCAACAGGATTTTCTGCAGGAGTGCAAGAGGAAACTTCAATAGTTTTGATAGGAATAGAGGAGGGCCCGGGTTCAGCAACATCAGGAATATTCTTAGGGTTAGAGGAGGGCTCCCCGTCCCCACTATTAGTGGGAATGGATTTGGAGGGTTCGAGGGCAAGATGATGATTATACAAACAGAGAATGAGACCCTGGTGAAGAGGGATAGGCTTCATAGCAGTGTTTTTAGCTAGTTTCGCCCGAACCCTAAGGATGAAATGCTCCAGGGAGGAAAGCAAATAAAACAGAAAACTAATTTTAGCATTGCGACGAAAATGATTTAACAAGGGGAGGTGGTAGTTATAAAACCTGGTGAAGCGGCCCTCGAGGGTGAAATACTTCATGAGGATAAAACACATAGCGTCCCATGGCTCCGGCAACTTGGCTTTGTCAAAACCACCCTAGTAAGGGACTAATTCTTCGCCAACCCCGAGGAAGAGCTGCTAACTGGAGAGGTCCGCAATTTTGGTTTTTCATTGCAGCTTCAAGCCCTGAGTAGACATACCAGTGGCCAAAGCAATCACCCGTTTAGAAACTTCAAAACAGATTCCACCCACCGAAACCCATCTGTTCTGCCAAGACCGCGCAAATTATTCAGAAAGACCTTCATTGTACCCATTAAGCCTCTCCAAATAGGGGCTAATCCCGCCCTCTTTGCAGTAATGCCAAGCTACCAAATTGTCCTTAAATTCATAGCACAAGATGGGTTCAGTTCGAATTATGTCCCCCCCCATAGCGGAATTACATCGCATGCCACAGAAACCCTCAGTCTCCTCAGTCGTCTTAACAGGAGAATTACTAACATTAACAAGGCTAATAATAACAATGCACACAAACTCATAATAATGGGAAGCCTTACAAACCCCAATCCCATGCTTAACCATAATTACCCGGCACAGGCCATGATGATCCGGCCATCCGCTCACCTTATGAGAAAATGGAGCAGATTTGATAGTAGAGAAAGTACGAGAGGACTCGTACTTCAAAAGACACGTCAGCCCCCTCCCAAGGAACTGATAGTATGAGCTGTCTTTCAAACACATCTAACTCATCCAAACCCAGCCACATCTTTAAGAATGAGATTCTTAAGATTTAAAGGAAGATGATCAAATTGGTGCCAAACCCTCCAATTTGAATATCGTTGCCCGAGTTCAGCACAGGCGTCAGCAACTCCGTTACCCTCACGGTAAATATGTGAGATATGCACATTAGTAATCCTCTGCAAGAGAAGCTGAATATCCCTAATAATGTCTTTCAACTGAATGCCAACATTCAACACATTAGTAACAGCATCAATAACCATTTTAGAATCTCCCTGAATATCCAAATTCCTAATACCAAGTGATATGGCCAATATAAGCCCCCAAAGAAGAGCCATAGCTTCAGCATAGTTATTGCTGTGACAGCCCAGACCTCCAGCATAGATAGCAAACATCCACCCTTTATCATCATGGATGATCCCGCCCCCGCTAGCAGTACCATCAAGCTTAGAAGCCCCATCAAAATTGAGCCTCATCCAGTTAGAAATCAGAGGTTTCCATCTAGTGTTAAGTCTCTGCAATAATTTTGTATTGTTATAAGTAGGAATATGATTGAGAATCCTCCAGTTTACCGTAATTTGTTCTTCCTCTTAGGCCAGAGGTTTCACCGCGGTGAGGATATGGGCCGTAGTGACACTCTCCAAGAGAGTCTTCATGAAAGTATGAGAGACCTAAGAGGCATCTCTAGCAGTATCCCTAAAAATCTGATGCTTGCGCTCTTTCCACAAAGTCCAGCTCAAGCATGGCAGAGTTTGATTCCATAACTCAACAATCCAGGGATGGGAGAAGGGAGGATACCAAGTGTTAATAACTTCCTGGATATCAGAATTGCAAGCCCACTGAATACCAAAATTGCTGAGAATGAGGCTCCAAATGTCCCTAGCAAAGTCGCAGTGGAAGAATAAATGAGAAACCGTTTCCTCCTTTTCATAGCATAGACAGCATCTGTTGGCCAGAGTGAAACCTCTCTTCTATAAATTGTCTTGGGTCAAAATTTTGTTATGAACAGAGGCCCACCAGAACATGTTAATTTTCAGGATCAGTTTGTGGTTCCACACTTTTCTCCATATATCCTTTTTATGAATCTCAGGGACCAATAAGTGATAGGTAGACTTAACAGAGAATCGGCCATTCTTATCCGGCCACCAAAATTGCTCATCTTCATAAGGGAAGAGAGGAATTCTGACTTCCTGAATCAACTTTTGAACCATCTGAGCTTTAGAGGCGAGATCAGGGCGATGGGGACAGCAGTCCAACAAAGTTCTCCAGCTCTTGTGACCATTATTGGTTGACATATAATCACTGACCTTATTGCCAAAAAACTGAGTAGCAATGCCAGCAATCACACTCAGATCCCTCTGAGAGATGAGAGCCTTATCTTTTAGCCAAATATCAGTCCAAAACTTGATACCCATACCATTACCCAGCTTCCATCTGATCCCTTGCGTGAGTAGATGTCTAGATTTCAACATTTTGTTCCAAATGACCGATCCCTTAGGAAGACCTTCTTGCTGGAGGAAGTTAGACCAGTTAGTGTCATGCAAATATTTGGCTTGCATGATTTCTCCCCAATCTTTATGATGATGAATCAGTTTCCAATTAATTTTAGAGAGCAGGGCTTTATTCATACTCCGTATAGTTCTAATATTGAGACTCCATGGGATTTAGGAAGACACACTTTATCCCAGCTGACCAGGGACATCCGCTGTTTATAATTAGTATATATGTTATTAATAGTATTATATATATATATATTATAATATTATTTATTATTGTTATTATAATATCATTATTATTATAGTGTTATCATGAATATAATTTTTAATAATGTTTAATCGTGTCCATCTCTATCAAAACATCACATCCTTTATCTACTATATATATATATATTGGATACTCTTTTTATATTTTCTTCCAATGATCTTTTCCTTCTATCTCACAACATTTATTTATTTCCCTTTCAAGGGATATGTTCGAAGCGGCACGTCTCTTATTATGCTTGGTGGTAAAAGGCATACTTACCCTGTTATAATTTTTATTACTATATATTAATTCCTTTTTGTGGTAAAACTAGTTCTAACCATACGTAACTCCCTTATCATAAGAGGATAGGTTAAAAGATGTTTATTTATATTAGTATTTATTTATATTATTTGTATTTATATTATATCATTATAATAAAATGATATATGATTTATATTATATTATTTATGTGTTATTTATAAATATAATAATAATATATTTTGTTAATTATGTTATTTAAATATTATTTAAATATATTAAATAGATTCCATTTATAATATTATTCATATCTTTAATTGGAATGAAATACATAATGGATTCGATTATAAATTACTAATATAGGGACATGACAACCCTTCCCACTCAAAATTGCTTGTCCTCAAGCAATCACAACTAGGATTAAAGGATTAAGTGAAATTACAAGTAATTTAATATTAAAGTATATAATACTTTTTTTATTATTTATTTATTTTAAAAGTTATAGTTATGTTTAGTAGGATTGTGGGTCCAATCACATGGTTATTATGATCACAAATTTTATATTTATATTCATCCTTAATTAATTTATATGTGTTTCTTGAAAATACATCTATATATAAACTATATATGATGTATTTATACAACACATAATATTTATAATATTATATATTATGATATAATCTTATAGCTATAAAATAACATTAAGTTAAGATGAAAATAATTTTGTCAAATATATTACTTTATAAGAACTTAATAGAGTTACTTTATTTTACTATTTCATTTAGTGTATTTACTTAATGTAATTTTATTGTTATTAAATAGTTATTTTATTTTTATTTATTTTTTACCTTATTTACTCATTATTTATTACATATTTGTAAGTAAATCTTTTTTTTTAAATGTTGCATCATAGATATATTATATATTTTTTAAAAATATTTTAGCAATGTATTAAACACCATTATTCCAACAATTCATGAAATTCATACCTGGGATTTTCATTGATTCTTGTTTTTTATTTTTTTTATTTTTTTTAATTTTTATTTAACTATTAATCATAGGATGGCAGGATGACTGCTCTGATACCACTGTAATGTCTCTTACCCAACTTGCCCTAGAATTTGCTTGTGAATTAGGTTTAGGGTTTCTTCTCTTTTAATGGGGTAACCTTGGGTTGAATAGATCACACGTTCTTTTGAATTAGTACCTACAACATCATGTATATTCAAGTCCATATTGCTACATGTTAGTTTTAATATCTAGTATTCATCAGTCCAACATAAACACACTTGCATTTTGAAACACATAGGTAAAAGAAAACATTCATCATGCCAGGGGAGGGGAATACATAAGCCCTTAGTAGTCTAAAGGCCTACCACAGTCCTATTGCCCAATCCCTTGACCTGGGCCTATGGGGGCTGGTCCATTTGCCCAATCCCTCGTCTCGAGCCTATGGGGGCATGTTCCAATGTGGGACCCCCATCCCTCCATGGTCCAAACCCTTGACTCAGGCCTACGGGGGCATAATGCCCAAACCCTTGTCTCGGGCCTATGGGGACGAAACCTTAGATGGGGTTTATAGGCAATCTACTAAGGTTTATGCATTCTCCCTTCCTAGTTAAATCACAAACACAATACATGCAATTTCCACACACATTTCCAAAACATACAATTTGCCTTTATTATTATGAATGGTGTTATACATTAATCTATGATACAATATGAGATATATTTGTAATGTCCCTTTTTGTTTGCTACGACTCTTCTTGAGTTGGCCTCATGCCTATTCTTTAATATTTATATATTATAGTACTTGTTATAATATTAATAATATCTCTATATTATATTATTATATATGTTATTAATAGTATTATATATATATTATTATAATATTATTTATTTTATTTTTTGATCCGTAATATACGCATAAGGGAGTCGTACCCCATAAGAAAAAATAAGAAGAAATAAACCAAATGCATGCCCTAAGAAACAGGGTGCAAAAAAACAAGCTGCTATGCTTGCATCAATCCCAAGACATTCATTACCAAACCTTGATAGCTCATTAAAGGATGGGCACAAAAATAGATTATACTTTGCAGAGCTAAAGAAGCAAAATTGACACTTGCAAAGGCCGTCCTTACATAACTGTAACATCCCAACTGCCTACTGGGAACCGGTAGCAGAAGTGGCACCCAATTTTAATTTTTTGCTGATTTCCTCGAGTTTGAGGAGAGAAATTTTCTTTCGCTATTCAATGAGCCCCCTCGAGAGTCCTTCTGTGCCTCCCAAAGGTACTCGATCTAGAGAGCTGAATTTTGAATGAGACCAGACCTGCAAATTGTTGTGGACTTCCCTATTTTGAATGGAATTCTTTTTCTTTCTCATTATTGTATGCCAATCATTTCCTCCATCCCCTTCAGAAGGCTCAGTTGGAATTTGAGGAGGAGCTAGAGAGAGGGAGTGCTCAACTTTAGTTGAAAGAGACCCCATGCCAGAAGAATCAGCACTTGGTGATTGTTGAGGTGTTTTCTCAGAGGAAACCATGGGAGGAGGGAAATGAGAAGTAGCATCTGTGTCACCAACACCAAAAGGCAAATTCTGCTCAATCTTTAAATCTGCAGCTGATTCCACAGTCTTCCCCCTACTGATACTGATAGGGACAATCTTTGGGGTCTCACAACTCTTGAGGGAGTTTGAAACTGAATAATGCTGAGGAGAGGCATCCTTCCACCAAGAAGCCACCCATTTTGCTTGGGATTTCACATTGGGACATTCTACTGCAATATGTCTAGTTTTAAAACATCTTCTACACCTGAAGATAAGGCCTTCATAATCCAAGGGTTACGACCAGCTGTTCCCATTCGCATTCAAAATGATTTCTGCTAGAAGGGCTTTGGAAGTGTCCACCTCAACCAGAATCCTCACAAAGGTTGTGTGCAAGAAATCTCTTGAGTTTGTATCTGTGCATACAAAATTCCCAAGAGTATTGCCAATAGCTGCAAAACAAGATTCAAACCAATAATGGAGAGGAAGATTAAGCAGGTGAACCCAGATCAGCATAATAGAAAATGATTTAGTGGATGGATCAAAGTTGGGGTGCCATGATTTTAGAAGTAGTGTGCACTCTCCCCAGTGCCATGTGTGGCTAAGGATAGCATTTTTGTCATGGATGCAGTCAAAAACCACTGTGAAAAAAACTTTTGCATTGGGGTAAATCTCCAAATTGTCTTTCATAAGAGGGAGCTAGAATTTTGAAATCTACTCATGCAGACTTGGAAGGCTAGGCCAAAATTGATTGAACCTACCAATTAACCCATTCTGAGAGAAAAATTCTTCATTTGCACGCAGCTCCTTAACTAAAAAGGCATCAAACTCTAATTTCACTGATTCTGAGCAAAGGATAGACCCCCTATTGACTATACCTAATTGTTTAGGTTTCAGAGCAGTAGCAGACCCAAATCCATAGTTATTTGTTGAAGAGGTAGGTAGAGGGATGCCCTCAGTTCGTCCAACAAACCCCCGACCATTCTTAACTGCATTTGCAAAAGAGCCTGTAGAAGTCCCATTAGGCTTCCCATCAGGGGTAAAGGATGGACATGGGGAAGCAACAGCTAGGCCCTCTGACAGAACCCCAACACATCCAGAAGCCCCTTCAATGTCTACGCCTAAAGCCCTAGAGTTCAGAAGTGACGCCTTCTTCATATTACAACTTTTGCCATTGGCAGATGTGATAGCCTGTTGATCTTCAGAGTGCATAGATGCTCCCACAGTCCTGTAATGCATGCCATTTTCATCACCTGAAACCCTAACCTCACCCGCTACAGAAGCCCTCGGCAAAGCTTTATTTTTCAGCAACGACGCCATCTCCCGTATCAACCATTTTTAACAATTATAATATTATTTATTATTGTTATTATAATATCATTATTATTATAGTGTTATCATGAATATAATTTTTAATAATGTTTAATCGTGTCAATCTCTATCAAAACATCACATCCTTTATCTACTATATATATATATATTTTCTTGAATCATTCCTCCCATTTGTTGCTGATGCACATATCTCTATATATTAATTTATGATATCTTTCCTACTTATGACTCAAATATATATATATATATATATATATATATATATATATATAATGCAGATCTAAATATATGTATTTATTGGATACTCTTTTTATATTTTCTTCCGATGATCTTTTCCTTCTATCTCACAACCTTTATTTATTTCCCTTTCAAGGGATATGTTCGAAGCGACACGTCTCTTATTATGCTTGGTGGTTAAAGGCATACTTACCCTCTTATAATTTTTATTACTATATATTAATTCCCTTTTGTGGTAAAACTAGTTCTAACCATACGTAACTCCCTTATCATAAGAGGATAGGTTAAAAGATGTTTATTTATATTATTATTTATTTATATTATTTATTTATATTTATATTATATCATTATAATAAAATGATATATGATTTATACTATATTATTTATGTGTTATTCATAAATATAATAATAATATATTTTGTTAATTGTGTTATTTAAATATTATTTAAATATATTAAATAGATTCCATTTATAATATTATTCATATCTTTAATTTGAATGAAATACATAACGGATTCAATTATAAATTACTAATATAGGGACATGACACCTTCACAAAAACTTCTATATCCATCAAAAGCATATTTGGAAGTGGATTTTTATCAGATATTATAGTTGCAAGTTCCACTTCAGATCACCAAAGCCTTCACAAAAACTTCTACACAAAATTCAATAATAAAGAATTTATGCACAAATTCTCTTTTGAATGATTTCAAATTGTTGCAAGAGAAATTGTTCTAAGATTGGGGGATTTTAAAGAAACTCTCATCAATATGATTTGGTCTCTTCAATGAGCTTTATGATCATCAATACATTGAAGGGACTTCAAAACACCTCCTTTTGATACAACATAGTCTCCTCGATGTACTTTGTGTATGGTGTCTTCGATGATATTTGTTTTATCAGGGAGACTTGAAAGTAGCTCCCATTGATACAGTGCAGTCTCTTTGATGATGCTTACGGTGCAATCTCTTCGACGGTGCTTGTGTGAATTGGAGCTTTGGATGAGGGTATGAACATCCATCAAAAGAATATTTGGAAGTGGATTTTTATCAGATATTGTAGTTGCAAGTTCCACTTCAGATCACCAAAGCCTTCACAAAAACTTCTACACAAAATTCAATAATGAAGAATTTATGCACAAATTCTCTTTTGAATTATTTCAAATTGTGATCAATTTATTTGTAGCTTATAATGTGTAGATGATATTTGATGTTCCTTGTATTTTCATATGCCATTCACTAAAGCAACATAAAATATCCAAACCTATTAGGTGTGGTAACTGAAAAATAGGCTTGCACTATAATAATGTGCACTACATAAGATATCCAATAATAATGAAGGGACATCCATCAAAGCATAACAACAGGGATTTTTTTGTCATATGTTGTAGTTACAAGTGCCCTACTAGACATACATGAAAATGTGGAAGCATAGACAAGGCAAGCGAACTATTTCCAAAAATGCCTCAAAGAAATGTGAAATCATGGAATGTCGTGATTAAAGGATATGTTCAAAATGGGTTTTTCTGAAAAGTCCTTAGAAAAATTTAAGCAAATGCAACCAGTGGGTGTAAAGCCCAACTGATTAGAAATAGTGACCAGCATTCTTGATGTTCATTGCCTTGGCTATACCTTACCTCTCTCTACATGCTAACTATCTTTGCTTCTTTTGTTAATAGTCAAAGTGCCTTTGTTCATAAGTACCCCTGGTTCTTCTTTAAAACAATTGGCAAGACTGTGAAGCTTGACAACCCTCAAATAGGGAAACAAATTGTAGTGTTTCTAGACTATGATGGCACTTTATCACCTATTGTTGATGATCTTGATAAGGCTTATATGTCTAGAGAGGTAATTGTTGACCTATTTTCCTTTGCCCAAAGTTAAATAATTCACCTTGTATTTTCCTTGAAAATCCTTTAGAAAATGACCCTATAGGTCTTAAATCCTTCAAATACTCATTCTCTGTCTTACCAAAATCTCAAAAATCTTGCTTGAAGAATCCTTGTAGAAAACTAAAAAAAACCCAGAAATCTTTTAGCTTCAAGTATTTTCCATCATAGAGATTTCTCATTTTTGTACTTAGTCTTTTTTACATGCATATGCAATTGTATGTTCATATGTACAATCGCACATACAAAGGAAAGGATGCAAGTAAAAGATACAAGGGGCAGATGCAAAGAAAATGTACATCGCTGACATACATTCACCATTGTATGTTCGCACATACAAGGAAACATACAAGGATGTCATCGCAGAGATAGGCCTCATCGGTAGCCAATTCCAAGTTCTTTCCGATGGGACGATGGCACATACAAGGGCCTTATACAAAGGAGAATGTATATCAGCAAATATGTAAGGGTTAATGTACAAAGGTTCTGTCGGTGAGAGGATATGTATCGACAGCTAAGTTCAAGGTTGCTCCGATGGGCCGATGACTTTGCATGTGCAAAGGGCACATACAAGGAAAAGTTGAAAGGCAAGATACAAAGGGTGCGGTCTGCCAACTGTATATTTGTGATTGTATGTTTGCACATGCAAAGAAAAGATACAAGGAGGAAGATGCAAGTTTATACACAAGCAAAGAGATACAAAGCCTGGGGCCCACCAAGCGCACATACAAAGGGCAGGTACAAGTTCCAAATGCATGTTTGTATGCATGTTTTCCTTTGTATATTTCACATTGTATGTTCGCACATACAAAGGGTCATATACAATGCGATGTACAAAGGTTACATGTCTATGTCAAATCAATTGTTTACAAAAGTAAAGAGAGTACACAGTGTTGCTTGTATTTTCGCATTGTATAATGTGATATAAAAAAGGAAATATACAAAGCGCACATACAAGGTGGATTTGACTGGGGAATCAAATGCAACGGATAGTCTTTTTGGGGTCCGCGAGTTGTATGTGGAAGTGCTTGTATGTGCCAATATGCAAAAGAAAAGATAGAAAGGCTGGACCCAATGTCCTTTTCAACTTGCTTCTTAATCTTTTGGGGTCCGCATTGTATATTTACATATGCAAGGTCAAGAGATGCATATGAAAAGATGCAAGGGGATACATACAAGCTGGACCCGACTACGGAATTGAGTATGGTAGATAAAATGTTGGAGTCTACTTTGTATGTATACATGCAATTGTATATGCGATATACAAGGCCAACATAGAGGGGATTTCGGTGAGATAGTATGCTTGGATCTTTTGAATTTCAACATGCTTCAAGAGGCAAAAATGCTTATTTTTGCCTCTTCTTTCATCTGGTGGACTTTGAGCAGGATATCTTCACTTTCAAAATTTGGATCTGGTTTTGCATGCTCGTTCGACTGGATATCTCAGCGGCTAGATTTAATTTTGCAGATGATCTCAGAACTGATGAAAAATATAGAAAATGTCAAGGGTCGATACGTCCCATCCGTTATCAGTGCGAATCCGATCCCTTAAACTGCCATGTTTCAGATATTTCATTGTTGAAGATAGACATTGAAGCTGCTCGCATTCAATGCCCAAATATCTTCCACTGATTCATTGTTGAAGATCAATGATTCAATAGCTTACATTAAAGACTCAAAATATCTTCCATCTGCCCCTGTTCTAGATATTTTTATGCCATGAATTATTGCAGATGGACATCCCTTCAGATACAGATATTTTTCCTGATGCAGCCCATGGGGCGAATTTATTGGAACTGACTTAGGTCATATGAAAATGCTATATATGCATAGAAGTGAGATGTAAAAAAGGTTGGAAATTTTTAGTATTCAGTCTTTCTGTTTCCAAATAGAGCTTTCTGCTACTGTAACTATGCCTTCTTATTGAATATATGCAAGTTATTTTTACCTCTTTTATTAATTTTGGTTTAGTGTAAATCTACATGTGACTGTCTGTGAACATCTTTGTTCCTCTCAATCATTGTGTCTCTTACCTCTGCTAGAATCATATGAATTTGTGTATGTCTACTTGCTATATCTAGTTATGTTGTGCATTTTTTCAGTACTATGAGGGTTCTTCTATTCAACTCGGTGAATCACCCCTTTATTTTCAAGCTTTCTGTTTCATCTTTCATTTTTGAAAAACATTCCTTCTCCCTTTTCCTTTGCAAATTCAGTAGATTTTAGGTGATAACCAGTTAAGGAAGCTGACCTTCTCTGGAGGTTTGATCTCATTCCACAAGGTCCCACACTTCGAGATCATTCCCATGTTTCTCTAGATTGCTGAAGTTTTACAACTACAGCGAGGGTGCAAATCTAAGAGACAATAGTAACAATATGCTTTATTGGTTTCATTGATTGAGCATATGGTTTAGCTTGATACTAAATAGGGGTCTATTTTCAGCTTCTTTCCTTTGATATAATATTTGTTATGTTTAGATGCGTGGTGTAGTTAGATGTGTGGAAAAATGTTTTCCAACTACTATAATTAGTGGAAGGTGCCTGGAAAAGGTATGGCTTGAAATTTTTTGATACTTGTGTTGTTTTGCCTTGGTCTTGGTTGGCTCATTTAGTTAGATCTAAAGAGTTGCCTTTCCCTCTCTTATGAAAAATTATGTGCAGATAGCTCAAGTGCCACTAACTTATTATGCTACTTTTGTTTAACTATTTTTTTTAGGTCTTTCAATTTGTACAGTTGACAGAACTATACTATGACGACAACCATGGAAAGGACATTCGGGGACCAGATCGAAGTTTGAGAGGCCCCAAAGCCAATGGTAAGGCAACTGACAAAATGATGAGTGTAACATGAGGCAATTTTTCTAAAAGATGGCTATATCTTATGTTAAATACAAATTTTGGTATGTAAGAGTGGATTGAAAATGGTTGCATTGATACCTCTATTTTCTTACAATTGTATGATGCTATATAAATTTTATAAAATATTAAGGGGCTTGTAAAAGGATAATAGAGGATCATCAAAAGGGTATCAAAATAGTGTGTGGTATCTATTCAGGTCCTTCAAATCTTAAGAAGACCTCTTTGTGAACTAGATTAAGGTCTACATAACTTTAACCTCTGTCAGACTTATGAAAGCTTATCCTACTCCTGTGCAAATATTTGTAAAGATCCCACTAAGGTTTGTAGAAAGATCATTCCAAAGATCTCCATTACCTTGAGTTAACTTGGTGCAGTCACGGTAGGAGGGTTCACAAAATGAACTGTCTAGGCCATGCAATAAGAGTAAACACAACGGAAACAACTCAAAGATATGAAACAAATGCAGATTCAGTCATTCAATATATCATAGAATTCAAATACAGATCGGTTGGCAACATGTGGGCTTACAATTAGGGCTCATAGGCTTGATTACAAAATATCAGAATATGCACAAGATATAGCTTTGAAGCTCCTTCACAAAGAATTCAAACTAAGAACTATGAATTAAATTCTAACTACTTTCCTAGGCATCTATTAAATCAATATATATCATCTCTGGAACAATAGATTCCTTCGCGTCGGCCAAGGAAGATCACAAACTCCAATGAAGAGCTGTAACATGTGTACATGGATAGGTTGGACCTAATTGCATAGAGTTCCTCCGCAAATGAATGGAATGATGTGTGGATCTCAGGGAAGGTTAGCCACAAACCATAGATCATCGAATGATGTGTCATTAAGCTTTGAAGGTTGTGAAATGCTTCGCAGGTCTTCTCCTTTATTTGATTGTCTAAGACTGTTAGGATGCTCTGTTATGAGAAAACAGTTGATCTGTTGATAGCAATATTTTTTCGGTATCTTAACCAAATGCTATGAGATTTAGATATGATATGCATGAATGTCTTGAGATTGTAAGTCCAACTCCGCAAGGTCTAAAATGTAGCTGCAGTAAAATGCGGACCAAAATATAGAAATAGCTATTGACTGAACTAGATGAACTAAACTGGAAAATGAAAAGAAACAAACTGAAATGCAAATGTTTTTGGGTGATGTAAGATTGCTCTTGAACTAGGGATGCTCCTACATCAAACATCCAGGGTTATTGAAAAAGTGAGTTCCTCACTTTGCTGGGGCTAGAGGAAAACCAAGATGGTCTACCTCAGCGTGAGAAATCCAAGATGAATCTTCTTTAGGTCTGCCTTTCCACTTCACAATATATTCTTTGTACTATCTTCCTCTGGTGCTGCGTCCATCTCTGATGTCCAAAATATCTTCAATCTGCTCCGGTGCTTGTTGTGGTAACTGCTTCTTCAAGTCTTCTTCAATGTTGTCACTAAACTCTACTTCATGATACTGGTATAGGTTTGCAATGTTGAAAATAAGTGATATACCCAATGTCTCTGGTAGTTCCACTTTTTTTTTAAAAAAAATAATGCACCTGGTAAACTTTTTAACGTGACCGATGACGCTGGTGTGACACGCCCTTTGGCTCCACATGAATGCTTTTGCCCAGAGCAATGAACCGGTGAGGCCACAACACGGGGGACTTCATCCCCTAACAAGAACACTTCAAACCCGCGAGCTTGTTGGCCCAGCAAAGGCATAAAGCCTGCGAGCTCATTGGCCCAATGGGGGTTTGAACTCTAGTGGCCGCCACTACAACCAAGCGACTTAACCACCAAACCACACCCTTATCGGCATCTGGTAGTTCCACTTCATATGCATTTCCTAAATCAAATTTTTTGAGTATCCTACAAGGTCCAAACTTCTTCATCTTCAACTTGTTATATGTCCCAACTAGAAATCTTTCTTTTCTCAAGTACACCATCACTTCATCTCCAACTGCAAATTCCTTATATCTTCTCTTCTCATCTGCTTGTTCTTTATAATTTTTGTTCATATCCTCCAAATGTTTCTTTACCTGATTATGTACTGCTTCCATATATTCTACAAATTCTTATGCTTCTACACTTCTCTTTTCTACCACACTAATATCTCTCAACTCTGCAACTCCTCTAGGGTTTACTCCAGTCACAATCTCAAAAGGTGTTCTTTTGGTACTCTTATTTATTGAATTATTGTATGCAAACTCTGCTTGTGAAAGAATCAAATCCCAACTTCATGTCTTCTCTCCAACCAAACATCTCAACAAGTTTTCCAAACTCCTATTCACTACCTCTGTCTGTCCATCAGTCTGTGGGTGAAATGCTAAACTAAACTTCAAATCTGTCTGCATCTTCTTCCAAAGTGTTTTCCAAAAGTATCCAAGAAATCTGGTGTCTCTATCTAAAATTATGCTCTTAGGTAATCTATGCAATCTCATAATCTCCTTGAAAAATAGGTCAGCTACATGCACTGCATCAATTATCTTCTTACAAGGTATAAAATGTGCCATCTTTGAAAATTTGTCCACCACTACAAATATAAAATCATGTCCTCTCTGTGTCTTTAGCAATCCCATTACAAAATCCATACTTATGTCTTCCCAAGGTCCCTCCAGTACCATCAAAGGTTTATACAATCCAGTATTCTGACTACTCCCTTTTGCAACTTGACAAACTCTACAACCCTACACAAATTTCCTAACATCCTTATGTATTTGAGGCCAAAAGTAATTTTCACTTACCAATGTTACTATCTTATCAATGCTAAAATATCCTACCAATGCACGACTATGTTTCTCCTTGATCAAATTATCTCTCATTGAACTCCTATGTATGCATACTTGATTTCCCTTGAACAACATATCTTCTTGAATGAAATAATCCAACCACTTACTCATATCTGTCACAATAGGTTCCTTACATTCTTTCCAAGGTTCTACAAAATTAGTGTCTCCCTCATACATGTTCTTCAATTCATCAAATCCTATCACTTCAACTCTCATCTCTGTCAATAAGTTTCTTCTCCTACATAATGCATTTGCAACTTTGTTGGACTTTCCACTCCTGTGCTTCAACACAAATGTATAACTCTACATGAACTCTACCCATCTCATGTGTCTCTGATTCAACTTACCTTGACTATTCAAATATTGCAAAGCTTGATGACTGTATACAACACAAACTACTTAGGCAACAAGTAATGATGAAGGGGGTAAATCACAACAGACACAATAACAGATATTTAACACAGTAAATAGAACTTTCTTTTATTGAACTGGGCAACTCATTACATCACAGAAGCTCAATTACAATCAGAGGATGAATCCCCTACTGGCTGCAACACATTATAGCTTTCCCAACCTCAAGACTCTAGGATCTTCAGCCCTTTGTAACCCCAAATCAGTTAGGGTTTCTATTTTCCCACCTATTCTTGACTCTACACTAGCCCCCTTAACTCTACTACCGCTCAGGGTTCCTAAAATAGTCATAAATAACACTTTTTGGTGGCCTCTAGCTAAATTTTGAAATTTGCAACTCCCTCCAAAAGTAGGTCAACTTCTGGGAAGCATAACTTTTGATCCGGGTGTCCGATTGACGAACCGTTTTAAGCGCCAGAAAGCTCGCGATGTGAACTATCACACAAAAAATTTGTAAATGGATTTTTGTCAACTTTTTGGGATGTTATGGGAAGTTTTAGTGCCTCATATCTCATTCCAAAAATTTTCAGGGGCTTTTCAGAAAACAAAAACTTTAATATCTTTCAGCTCACAAATGATCTTTGCCTGATTCCTTCGCTAAATGTCTTATATTTCTGTTATGTAACTTTCTGGAAGTTTTTGCTTCATTACGTGCCCAAATGCAAACTTTCTAAAAATAGTAGGTACACTTTCCTAAATGGGCAGGTTGCTATTTTTAGCAGTTTTGGAAAAACTGAAAGTCCTACATTATTATTCTAGACATTATGGAACCAGAAACACTAATTATGGAAAGAAATGAAAATAACTACAATGATTTTGAATTAACTTCTTTTTGGGTGATGCAAGATTGCCCTTACACCACTGGATGCTCCTACATCAGACACCTAGGGTAATTTGAGAAGTGATCCTGTCACGTCTCAGATGTTTGTGTGAGGAAAACCCAAACGGTCAACCTCTGCCTTAGACAACCAAGAAGAATCTTCAACAGGCTTTCCTTTCCATTTTACTAGATATTCTTCATATTGCTTGTTCCGAGTACTTCTTCCGACATGGCTATCCAAGATCTCTTCTATCTCCTCTATTGAAGTAGATGCCGGAATACTCCACTGTACTTCTGTTGGTCCATCCTCTGTTCCACCTTCATGATATTCTGATAAATCAGCAATGTTGAAAATAGGAGAAATATTGATCCCACTCGGCAGCTCTACCTCATATGCATTCCCTGAATCATGCTTCTTCAAGATTCTACATGGTCCAAATTTCTTCATTTTCAACTTATTGTATGTTCCAATTGGGAACCTTTCTTTTCTCAAGTGAACCATGACTTCATCTCCTACTTGGAATTCCTTATATCTCCTCTTTTGATCTGCCTTAGCCTTGTACTGAATATTCATTTTATTAATGTGCTTTCTCACCTCTTCATGCAAATTCTTCAGGTGTCCTGCAAAGTCTTCAGCTTCAGCACTTGTCTTTTCTCTATTGTCCAGCTTCCTTAACTCAGAAGTATTTCTTGGGCTATTGCCATATACAATCTGGAATGGTGATTTACCAGTACTCCTATTGACAGAATTGTTGTAAGCAAATTCTGCCTGTGGTAAAATCAAATCCCATCCCTTGGGCTTATCTCCTACTAAGCATCGTAGCAAGTTACCCAAACTCCTATTCACCACTTCAGTTTGTCCATCAGTCTGTGGATGGTGTGTAGAACTAAACTTCAAATCTGTCTTCAACTTCTTCCACAATGTTCTCTAGAAATAACTAACAAACTTGGTATCTCGATCTGAAACTATGCTCTTTGGTAGACCATGTAGTCTCACCACTTCCCTGAAAAATAACTCTGCAATATGAACAACATCATTAGTCTTCTTACAAGGAATAAAATGTGCCATCTTTAAGAATCTGTCCACTACCACAAAAATAGAATCATGCCCTCTCTGTGTCCTTGGTAAACTAAGAACAAAATCCATACTAATATCATCCCATGGCTTCACTGGTACAGGTAATGGTTGATACAATCTTGTATTTTGACTTGTTCCTTTTGCCATCTGACATACTCTGCAACTCTGCACAAACTTCCTCACATCCTGCTGTAGCTGTGGCCAATAATAATTTTCACCAACAACAGAAATGGTCTTATCTCGACCAGAGTGTCTAGCCAGTCCTCCACTATGCTTCTCTTTAATTAGGTTCTCTCTCATGGAACTCCTCGGAATGCACAACTGGCTTCCTCTAAACAACTTGCCATCTTGGATTATGAAATCCAACCATTTTGTCCTATCCAAAGTAACAGGCTCCAGACAAGCTTTCCAAGCCTCTGCAAAATCTGGATCTTCAAGATACAAACTTTTGAGCTCATCGAACCCAACAACCTCTATCTTCATTTCTGTCAACAAATTTTGCCTTCTGCTCAAGGCATCTGCAACTCTGTTGGACTTCCCACTCCTGTGCTTCAAAACAAACGTATAACTCTACAAAAACTCAACCCATTTTAAGTGCCTTTGGTTCAACTTCCCTTGACTATTAATATACTGCAAAGCCTGATGATCAGTATATAAAACAAACTCTTTTGGCAACAAATAATGTCTCCATTTCTTTAAAGCCTGAACTAAAGCATAAAATTCCTGATCATAAACATAATACTTTTGCTTGGCATCATTAAGCTTCTCACTAAAATAGGCAATGGGCTTACCTTCTTGGCTCAAAACAGCTCCTATACCACTACCACTACCATCACAATCTACCTGAAATACCTTATTGAAATCTAGAAGTGCCAAAACAGGTTGTTCTACAACTTTCTGCTTCAATGTATCAAAGCTCTTGTCGGCTCCTTTAGTCCATCTAAACTCTTTTCTATCCCCTCTCATTGTTTCAGTTAGGGGTGCACAAATGCTACTGAAATTCTTGATAAACTTTTTGTAAAAACTTGCCAAACCATGAAAAGATCTTACCTCTGTTGCACTCCTTGGCGTAGGCCACTCCATGATAGCCCTTACTTTTTCTGGGTCCATCTTAAGACCTTCCTCTGAGACAACAAATCCCAGGTATACCAACTCCTTCTTTGCAAAACTACATTTCTTTAGATTAATCAGCAACTTCTCCTCCCTCAACTTCTCTAGAACTCTTCTGATATGCATCAAATGTTCATCCCAAGTCTTACTAAAAATCAAAATATCATCCAAATAAACAATAACAAAACTTCCCAAAAATTCTTTTAGTACCTCGTTCATGAGCCGCATGAATGTGCTTGGTGCATTGGTTAGCCCAAATGGCATGACTAACCACTCATACAAACCTTCCTTTGTCTTGAAGGCTATCTTCCATTCATCTCCTTCTCTGATATGGATCTGGTGATACCCACTCTTCAGGTCAATCTTCGTGAAGTACTTGGCTCCACTCAAACAATCCATGATGTCATCCATTCTTGGCAATGGAAATCTATACTTGATTGTTATCTTATTGATGGCTCGAGAGTCTGTGCACATCCTCCATTCTCCATCTTTCTTTGGTGCTAGTACTATAGGTACCGCACATGGACTTAGGCTCTCCCTTATCAGTCCCTTCCTCAACAACTCCTGAACTTGTCTATTTAGCTCTTCATTCTTTGCAGGGGTCATTCTGTGGGCTGTCTTGTTTGACAAACTGGCTCCTGGTATCAAATCCATTTGATGACTTATCTTCCTTACTGGTGGTAAACCTTCTGGTACATTATCAGAGATAATGTCCTAAAACTCTTCCAACATATCTGAAACTTCTGCTGGTACATCTTCACATTTCTCTTGACTAATCTTAGGAATCAATGCAAAGCAATGACGCTCATGCTTCATACCCTCCAAAAATTTCTTACCATCTACCAAACAAATTCTGGCAGTACTACATACCTTTTCTTCCACTTCCTTCAAGGGCTTCAACTTATGATGAACTCCATCCTTTGTTAGGGAATATGTGTTTGCACGGCCATCATGGACTACGCTCCTATCATACTGCCATGGCCTCCCCAACAACCTATGACATGCATCCATCGGTATGATATCACACAGCACCTCATCATGGTAGTCACCAATCTTGAACTTCACTAAACACTACTCACTGACCAAAGCTCTATGGTCCTTCTGCAACCATGCAATTCGATATGGATGTGGATGCTTTCTTCTTGTCAGTTTTAGCTTGTCAACCATCTCCTTTGAAACAAGATTATCAGTGCTTCCACTGTCAATAATAATATCACAACACTTACCCTCACATTTGCACCTTGTGCGGAATAAACTCTTCCTCTGATTGGGTTCTTTCTCCTCATTCAGCAAGGTTCTTTTGACAACTAGGGTTTCTCCCCTTTCAACATCTTCATAATGCTTAGAATGTGCATCTTCATCTACATGTGCAACTCGTGCATTACCTTCAGGTCTTCTATTCGTCCTTCCTTGATGTTGCGGACATTCATATGCTCGATGCCTTTCTTCTCCACATTGGAAACAGGTTCCTCTAAAACCTCCTCTTCTAGGTCCTTGCCCACGTCTGCCTCTTCCTCTTCCTCTTTGATCACCATTGTTCTGGTCACGAGGGTGGTAGGTATTATCCCCTCTTTGATTTCGACTGGTGCCTGTTTCTTCGCTTTTCTTTTGATCTTCATTACGGCCTCCATAGGGTCTTCCACCAATCCTTCCACCTTGACCTCTTCCCCTTTGCTTGCTATCAAATCTTTTATTCAGCTTCTCTTCCACCTTCAGGGAAAACTGGTACGCATCTTCTATCGTGGTCATTCTAACCAGGCTCAACTCCTCTTAAATACTTAGCCTCAACCCATTAATGTAACAGGCTACCTTCTCCTTGTTGGGCTCTACATGGCTTGTCCTGATAGTAATTTTATAAAACTCTTCTGTATACTCCTTGACAGACTTGTTACCTTGCTTTAGTCCTTGCAGCTTCTTCAGCAACTCCATCTCATAGTCCACAGGAATGAACTGCTTCTTTAGTTTCTCCACCATCTGATCCCATCTAGTAATCTTTGCTTTTCCTCTTCTGTTCCTCTCTAATTGGACCTTCTTCCACCAAATATTGGCATGGCCCTTCAACTTTGTTTTTGCAAACTTAACCCGATCTGGGTCCTCCACATCTTCATACTCAAAATACTCCTCCATGTCATTGATCCAATCAATAAGCTGTTCTGGATTCAAATCTCCAGAATATGTAGAAACTTCGATCCTGGGCCTCTTTCCAATCTTCGAAATGACCCTCAACAACCTTACTTCTGCAGCATCTTCGGCAACTTCTTGTTCTTCCTCAGATAGCTCTTCTTCAACTTCATCTTCACTTTTTTCTCTTGTCCTCGGCTCAAACCCTCTTCGTAGCTCCTCTTGCAATGCATCGATTTGCCTTTGTAGGGCTCTAAAACCCTCTTCTATCAAAGCATTCCTCCCAACATGATTTCTTCATGGAGGCATCTTGGTCTCTGCAGCAAACCCACAACCTCAGGTCCTGGTGCAAACTGCCTCACAGTTGGTGATCTGTCTACACACTCAGGAACCCTCACTCTGATACCACTTGATGAAGGGGGTAAATCACAAAACACACAATAACAAATATTTAACACAGTAAATAGAACTTTCTTTTATTGAACTGGGCAACTCATTACATCACAGAAGCTCAATTACAATCAGAGGATGAATCCCCTACTGGCTGCAACACATTACAGCTTTCCCAACCTCAAGACTCTAGGATTTTCAGCCCTTTGTAACCCCAAATCAGTTAGGGTTTCTATTTTCCCACCTATTCTTGACTCTACACTGACCCCCTTAACTCTACTACCACTCAGGGTTCCTAAAATAGTCATAAATAACACTTTTTGGCGGCCTCCAGCTAAATTTCAAAATTTGCAACTCCCTCCAAAAGTAGGTCAACTTCCGGGAAGCATAACTTTTGATCCGGGTGTCCGATTGATGAACTGTTTTAAGCGTCGGAAAGCTTGCAATGTGAACTATCACACCGGAAATTTGTAAATGGATTTTTGTCAACTTTTTGGGATGTTATGGGAAGTTTTAGTGCCTCATATCTCATTCCAGAAATTTTTAGGGGCTTTTCAGAAAACAAAAACTTTAATATCTTTCAGCTCACAAATGATCTTTTCCTAATTCCTTCGCCAAAGGTCTTATATTTTTGTTATGTAACTTTCTGGAAGTTTTTGCTTCATTACATGCCCAAATGCAAACTTTCTAAAAATAGCAGGTACACTTTCCTAAATAGGCAGGTCGCTATTTTTAGCAGTTTTGGAAAAACTGAAAGTCCTACATTATTATTCTAGATATTATGGAACCAGAAACAGTAATTATGGAAAGAAATGAAAACAACTACAATGATTTTGAATTAACTTTTTTTTGGGTGATGCAAGATTGCCCTTACACCACTGGATGCTCCTGCATCAAGTAATGTCTCCACTTCTTCAAGACTTGAATTATGGCATAGAACTCTTGATCATATATTGAATATCTTCTCCTTGCATCATTCAACTTCTTACTAAAATATGCTACTGGTCTACCTTCTTGACTTAATACTGCTCCAATTGCATTTCCACTTGCATCACAATCCAATTGAAATACCTTATTGAAATCTGGTAATGCCAAAATAGGTTGTTTTGTCACTTTTTGCTTCAACAATTCAAAACTTTTATCTGCTCCTGATGTCCACTTGAAATCTTTTCTGTCAGCTCTCATTGTCTCTGTCATAGGGTTACAAACTAAACTAAAATTTCTGATGAACTTCTGGTAGAAACTAGCCAATCCATGAAATGATCTAACTTCTCCAATGCTCTCCAATGTAGGCCTTTCAACAATTGCTCTTACCTTCTCAGGGTCCATCTTCAATCCTTCCACAGAAATCACAAATCCCAAATATACTAATTCTTCCTTCATAAAACTACACTTCTTGATATTTATCAGCAATTTCTCTTCTCTCAGTCTCTACAATACTTGTCTCAGATGCTGCAAATGTTCCTCTTTTGTCTTACTGAAAATCAAAATGTCATCCAAATATACAATAACAAACTTACCCAAGAATTTCTTCAAAACTTCATTCATCAATCTCATGAAAATACTCGGTGCATTTGTCAATCCAAAAGGCATCACTAACCACTCATACAATCCTTCATTTGTCTTCAAAGCAATCTTCCATTCATCTCCTTTTCTGATTCTGATATGATGGTATCCACTCTTCAAGTCTATCTTTATGAAATATTTATCTCCACTCAAACAATCCATGATATCATCCATCCTAGGTAAAGGAAATCTATACTTAACTGTGATCTTGTTTATTGCTCTAGAGTCAGTACACATTCTCCATTCTCCATCTTTCTTTGGTACTAACACTGTAGGCACTGCACAAGGACTCAAACTTTCTCTAATCAAACCTTTCCTCAGCAACTCTTGTATATGTCTATTCAATTCTTCATTCTTCGCTGGTGTCATTCTGTGTGCTACTTTGTTAGGCAAACTAGCTCCAAGAATAAGATCCATGTGGTGCCTAATACTCCTTATAGGTGGCAATCCTTCAAGTACATTATTTGATATGATGTCCTCATACTCTGTTAGCAATTCAGTAATCTCCTCTAGTTGTGATTCTTTCATCCCTATTACAAGCTTCTTAGGAATTAAAGAATAACACATATTCTCATGTCTCAAACCATCTAAGAATTTTCTTCCATCTACCAAACAGATTCTAGCATTTCCACATACTTCACTCTTAGGATCATCTTCCAAAGGAATCAAAGTAATTCTCTTTCCATTTGATGTTATATTATATGTATTATTTCTCCCATCATGTATAGCTTTCTTATCATACTGCCAAGGTCAACCCAACAAGATATGAAATACATCTATAGGCATAATATCACACAAGACTTCATCATGATAAGATCCTATATGAAATTTCACCAAACATTGCTCACTCACAGGTACCTTATGATCATCCTAAATCCATTGTATCTAATAGGGCTTAGGGTGTTTCAATCTTTCCAACTTCAACTTAGTCACCATCTCCTTTGAAACTAGGTTATCTGAACTACCACTGTCAATGACAACTTTACAACATTTACCTCTTGATTTACATCTTGTTCTAAACAAACTTTTCCTCTGTGGTGGTTCTTCATTTGTCTCTACTTGAAATAGTGCTTTCCTCATCACAAGTGATTCTCCTTTCTTAGGTTTACCAACTGAACTGGGTGATCCAACATGCTCTTCTTCAACATAGGCTGCTCTTCCACTATTCTCTATCCTTTTTCTTGTTCTCCCTTGATTACATTCAAATGCTCTATGTCCTTCACATCCACACTTGAAACAAGTGTTTATGAATGTTCTCTTATCATATCCTCTTCCCTCTCTTCTATGTCCTTCATTCCGGTATGAATTATAATTACCTCTGTGATGAAAATTTCTGTCATTGCTCTGGTATGCATTATTATCTCTGTCCTCCTTGATTGTGTTCTCTTGTTTGTTCTGCTCCGCAAATGATCTCTCTCCTCTAGAAAATGTTCTGCCTCCCTGAAATTTACCTCCTCTTCCTCTTTGCCTTTGATCATGCCTCTTATTCAACTTCTCTTCAAATTTCAAGGCAAACTGATATGTTTCCTCCAAAGATGTCATCCTTACCAAGCTTAGTTCTTCTTGAATGTTCAATCTCAGTCCATTGATGTATCTAGCCACTTTCTCCTTGCTTGCTTCACTATGTCCTATCATTATGATCATCTTATGAAATTCTTCAGTATACTCCTTCATAGATTTCTCCTTTTGTCTCAAGTTTTGCAATCTCTTCAATAGTTCCAACTCATAGTCAGCAAGTATAAGCTGATTCTTCAATTTTGTCACCATCCTATCCCATTTTGTAATATTTTATTTTCCTCTTCTATTTCTATCCAACTGAACTTCTTTCCACCATATAGCAGCATGTCCTTTCAACTTTGTCTTTGCAAATTTTACCTTCTCTGGATCTTCAACTTCTTCATATTCAAAGTATTCCTCCGTGTCATTTATCCAGTCAATCAACTCTTCATGGTTCAAATTGCTAGTGTAATTTGGTACATCAACTCTAGGTCTCTTCCCAATCTTCAAAATAGCTCAGAACATCTTGACTTGAACTGATTCTTCTTCTTCAAGGGTTTTGCCAATTTGTTCAACAGATTGAAATTCCTCTTCATCATCACTTTCGACATTAGGTCTTGGTGTCAATCCTCTTTGCCTATCTTCCTCAATAGCATCTAATTGAATTCTCATTGTTTTCATCATTTCCATCATCTCATCCATTCTACCAGCCATTGTTCCAACAACAGGGACTCTCCTCGGCAGTATTCTTCCTAGAATCAAGTACAAACTGTCCCAAATTCGGTGATCTGGCTACAAGGTGACAACTGCCTCAAATCGACGATCGGTTGTGACACAAGTAACCTGCCTTAGATTCAGTGATCTATCCATAGTAAGATCTTATGGAATTCCTTCACCAATTTTGTTCACTTCACTCCCAAAGATTCAAGCTTTTGCTCTGATACCACTTCGTGCAGTCATGGTAGGAGGGTTCACAGAATGAACTGTCGAGGCTGTACAACAAGAGTAAACACAACAAAAACAACTTAAAGATATGAAACAAATGCAGATTTAGTTATTCAGTATATCACAGAATTTAAATATAGATTGGTTGGCAACATGCGGGCTTACAATTAGGGCTCACAGACCAGATTACAGAATATCAGAATATGCACAAGATATAGTTTTGAATCTCCTTCACAAAGAATTCAAACTACGAACTATGAATCAAATTCTAACTACTTTCCTAGGCATCTATTACATCAATATATATATCATCTCTGGAACAATAGATTCCTCTGCGTCGACCAAGGAAGATCACAAACTCCAATGAAGAGCTGTAACGTGTGTACACGGATAGGTCAGACCTAATTGCACAGAGTTCCTCTGTAAATGAATGGAATAATGTGCAGATCTTAGGGAAGGTCGGCCACGAACCATAGATCATCGAATGATGTGTCATTAAGCTTCGAAGGTTGTGAAATGCTCCGCAGGTCTTCTCCTTTATCTGATTGTCTGAGACTGTCAGGATGCTCTATTCTAGGAAAATAGTTGATCTTCTGATAGCGATATCTTTCTGGTATCTTAACCAAATGCTCTGAGATTTGGATATGATGTGCATGAATGTCTCGAGTTGCTAAGACTATCTCTGCAAGGTTTAAAATGCAACTACTATAAAATGCAAACCAAAATACAGAAATGGTTACTGACTAAACTACCTAAACTGAACTGGAAAATGAAAAGAAACAAACTAAAATGCAAATGTTTTTGGGTGATGCAAGATTTCTCTTGAACTAGGATGCTCTTGCATCATACCTTGAGCCTGTATTAATAGTGTCAAGTCTTCCATGATAATGAGCAAGTTGTGAATATTGTTGAAACATGCATAGTGAAGTTTTAATGACATACAAGGGTCCCTGTAGGTTGATATGGGACAATGGGTAGTATGCACAAGGAAAAAGTGATTTGGAACTAATGAAGAAGAAATCCTACAGAAGCTATCACAAGGTCTGTAAAGTCATTGTAGATCCTTGAAAGACTATGGGCACAGTGTTCAAACATCACTGAAATTTAGTATAAAAATACATAAGTTTGTGAACTATGAATGGACTATGAAACCCTAAAAAACATTAAGGAAGCACTACAATCTTGGACAGGGTCATCACTGTATTCCAAGGCTATATGAAGAGAGTTTCTCTATCATTAGGAGATCTACAAATGGACAATGGTGGTGACATGGTTACTGAACTCTGCCAATGAAGTTGTCAAGAGTAAAGAACTCTACTAATAGTTTAGGGTCTACATAGTGAACCTAGAGGTATGTCAACATTGTCAAACACTTGTACAAGTTTAGGAAACCCTACAAAAACCATACCAAAAGACATGAAGGACCCATGCATCAATGTCAAACACATTTTAAAACTCTACAAGATATTTAAGGGTTTATGAGGGTATTGTAGAAACCTAATAATAGTAGCAAGATGCAGAGGAAAGAGACATCATGGGTAGTAAGTGAAAGTCTATAATAATTACAAAAAGAATACAAATATGTCTAAGATGTATGAAGGTTCTAAAACTCCTGCATAAGCTTTGTATAAGTTGAAAGTCTTCATGAGAACCCTAAAGAGTCCAAGAAGCCTACATAAGAGTAAAATAACATTATCAAGATGGTTTAAAAGTGTCTGTAGGTTTGGAAGTCATTCAAAATTTGTATAGGTTCTATTGGTTCCCAAATCAACAAACAATAAACCCTAAAGATTTGCCACTTCTTATGATCAAATTTAATATGAGACTTGGCCAACAAAGATAGGAGATTGTTTGTATTTGTCTCCCCTGCACTTTAGGTTCTGTTGCACCTGGGAGAGTATTCCCTTATTTAAAAACATAAGATTTATCTTTGACTACTTCAGGCAGAGTGCTCTTAAGTATGCACCAAAATTTGTTGGATAAACCCTAGACTAACAATGTTCTTGGACTATCACACTGGTTAAATCTGAGAGCATGCAACACCTAGACCCTACTCTTAAAACCTAAAAGATTACTAATGATAAAATAGTTTTTTTGTTTTGATATTTCAGTTGTAAGATTATGGTGCAGGAGCACCCGCACATGATCAGGATATAGGTCCGCATGATGACATACATGATCAGGATGTAGGAAAATTATCAGCATGATGACAGGGCAGTAGGCTATTTTTAGTATGTTTGACTTTACCTTGTAATAAGGTCCATTGGACCGATGCTATGTATTAGATCAGCATAGGAGTATGTGTAGGCAGTTGGAGATCGGGATAAGATAGTCTGAGTTGTCCTCTCTCCCAGCCGCTTGGAAGCTCCCAGCCGCTGGGAAGTGAAGTTGGTAGTACTCGAAGGATTTGTTATATATACCTTCGATCTGTTAGGGTTTAGATACATTTGAGTTCATATTGATAGCTGATATTGAGTTTGATAGGTGTTATGTTCAGAGAGTAGTACTGGTGATATGCTGTACTGGTGATCAGTCCAGATATTGTGAAGTAGAATTGTGAAAGCAGGACATTTGAATCTCAATTGAATAAGATCTCATCTTTTGCAGTATCTGATAGTATCAGTTGTATTTGTGTTGATTTCCTTTTCTGTTTGCAAGTTAATGGGCACTTTCAATCCTTCCACCGGTTGAACCTGCAAATCGGTGGAATGGTCCTGTATCATAGTTTAGTTTGCATTTGTGTTTTCTATTTCTGCATTGCATTGTTCAAGAGATCAGTTAGGAGCATGCTGTGAATCAGCCTAGCATCCTCATGTGCTAGGTCTAGAAGATAAGTTGTTAGATTTTGGTTTGAAGGTGATCCGGCCCGGTCGTCACATGATCTTTGTGAAATAGAGCGGTTTGGAGTGCTTACATGCAGTGGAAGGATACACAGGAGTCTGCATGTGCGTTTCCAGTCGGAACGAGCCGCATCGTCATCTGCGAATCCATCGCCATCAGGATCGGGTCATGAAGTTGTTGAAGTTTGCATGTTGCAAGTGCATCATGATGTTTTGAGTTGGATATATACTCAGTGTGTATATCGCAGTCGGGATCATCTCTCGGAAGAAGTTCATCATCCGCATATCGCTAACGGATGCGGGTGTGAAAGTTAAGTTTTTTTGGCTAAGTGTTGAAGAGTTCATCAGGATGATGTGTGACGTCATCGTCATCAGGATATGACGTCATCGTCATCAGGATATTAAGAAATCCCTCAATGCGAGTTTATCCTGTTGTTTCTAAGAGGTAAGGTATCGGCGTAGGCAGGAAGTTGTATTAGCATCATCAGGAGGTTTCGAGGAACCGGATGTTTAATATCATGATGCTGTTGCTTGTATCGTCGGGCAGTGGAGCATCGAAGACAAGGTGTTGAAGTGCAACGTCATCAGGATATTTGAAGCAACCGGATATTTGGATATCCTGTTGACGAAGGTGATATTGAATATCATGATGATGATGATAGGCGACAAATGGAGGAGGTAAATAGCAGTCGACAGGAGGATGTTTGCGATCATCCGAAATATGATGATGATGTTCAGCCGATAGAGAATTTTATCATGCTGTTTGTGTTGTTGGCAGCTCCTTCCTGTTAGGTTGCCTCCGTTGCATCCCACTCTGCATCATAGTGGTATCAGAGCAAAGGTTAGGATCTTTTGGAAAAGATAAGCAGGATGTCAGACGAAGAAGGAACATCTGAGTTCCCAACAAAGATGACCAACGCTGAGTTGGCAGTTCTGGTGAAGAAACAGATTGCAGAAAGTAAGGCCGTGAAGGCTCAGAATCAGGAGTTGAAAGATGAGTTAGCAAAGTTGAGGAGCAGAGTAGGTTCTGGTAGAGAAGATGATAGGGAAGAAGAGGATATCCCTAATTGGAGCGAGGAGGTCGTTCCTGCAGACCAGAGACCGCTGTTGAACGCCCTCAAGGCCATGGAGAGGAGAACCATGGATGTGAAGCTGGATTTGCCAGTGTTTACAGGTAAGATGGACCCTGATTCAGTAATGGAATGGATAGATTGTTTGAACAATTTCTTTGTGACAGAGGAGATACCAGAACAGCAGAGAGTGAAGATAGCACAGTCCAAGATGAAAGAAGCTGCCTTGACATGGTGGAACTTTGTTCAGGATGATAGAGTGCAGGAGGGAAAACGTAGAGTTGCCACATGGAAGAAGATGATGGAATTGGTAAAGGAGGCTTATATTCCTTTGGATTACAGTATCCAGTTACACAAGAGGAAGCAGAACCTGAAGCAGAAGGAGCTAGATGTCAGCTCATATACAGAAGAGTTCATGAAACTCTGTATGAAGACAAAGGTGAAAGAAAGTGAAGAGGAAAAGGTAGCCAGATACCTTAATGGACTGAGGTTTAATATTCAGGAAGATCTGAGTCTGCATAACCCAGATACAGTGCAGAAAAGTTTTCAGTTGGCACTAAAAGTGGAAGAAAAGATGAAGAGAAAACAAGATCAGAACAACAGAGGAAGAGGAAGACAACAAAGAGGTGGAAGAAGTCCTTTCAGAGGCAGAGGACATGGACAGGGATATCAAGGAGAGTCCAGTCAGGACAATAGCAAGGGCAACAATGGTCAGAATCAGAGAGAGAATTTCAGTCAGCAAGGAAACTTCAGAGGCAGAAGACCTTATAGAGGAAGATCCCAGGGCAGAGGATCCATCAGGTGTTACAACTGTAACAAAGAAGGCCATATCGCCAGCAGATGTCCAGACAAGGCCACAAGCTCAGCAGGAGAAAGGAGGACAAATCTGGTCAATGAACCTGATAATCAAAGTAGGACAAGCTCTAATGATTTCCAGAGTGTGAATGGTCCTGAGAATTATGGATATCCAGAAAGTGGAGAGTCCCTGATGATGAGAAGAACAGTGACTACCATGAAGGTACCTGACCAAGAAGCCCCTCAGAGGAAGTCCCTTTTCAGAACCACTTGCAAAGCAGGAGGTAAGGCGTGTAAGGTTTTGATTGATTCTGGTTCTACTGAGAACTTTGTGTCTGAAGAGATGGTGGTGAAGCTGAAGCTTAGGAGATTGCCTCGTCCATCTCCATATAAAGTCTCATGGCTTACTCAAGGTCAGCAGACAACTGTAGAAGAGCAGGCTTGGGTAGAGTTTCAGATTGGTGGATATAAGGATAAGTTGCTGTTTGATATCACCAAGATGGATGCTTGCAACCTTTTGTTTGGTAGACCATGGCAATATGATCTGAAGGCACAGCATGATGGTGTTAAAAACACCTATAAAATCACTAAAGATGGTAAAGATGTAACACTATTCCCATTGAAGGAGAAAGAGGAGAAGTCTAAAGGCAAAGAAGTGAAGGTCATGCTGATGGAAGGCAAACAATTCATGAAAGAAGTAGCAGCAGAAGGTGCAGTTGCATATGCCCTGATCCCCTGTATGAGTGTGAATAAGAAACAACAGCAAGAAGCCAAGAAGGAGAAGAAGCCAAGGTTGATAGACCCAGCTGTCCAAGAGTTATTGGATAAGTACAAAGGTGTCATTTCAGAGGGAATGCCAAGATCCCTACCACCTGTCAGAGATATCAGTCATTGCATAGACTTGATTCCAGGGTCTACACTTCCAAATAAAGCAGCTTATAAGCTTACCCCAGAACAGAATGCAGAAGTAGCCAGGCAGATTGAAGAATTGATGAATTCAGGTCTGATTGGAAAGAGTTTGAGTCCATGTGCAGTACCAGCTGTACTAGCACCAAAGAAGGAAGGCACTTGGAGACTTTGCACAGATTCCAGAGCCATCAACAAGATCACAATCAGGTATAGGTTTCCAATCCCCAGAATTGAGGATTTACTTGATTGTTTGGGAAATGCTAAGTACTTTACCAAAATAGACTTGAAGAGTGGATACCATCAGATCAGGATAAGACCAAGTGATGAGTGGAAGACAGCATTCAAAACAAATGAAGGTTTATATGAATGGAAGGTTATGCCTTTTGGTTTGTCTAATGCCCCTAGTACTTTCATGAGGCTGATGAATGAGGTTCTGAAGGAATTCATTGGTAAGTTTGTCATAGTCTATTTAGATGACATTCTGATTTTCAGTAACACCAGAGAAGAACATCTCAGGCATATAGATCTGGTTCTCAAAAGGCTACATGAAGAGAAGCTGATGATAAACTTGGACAAGTGTCTGTTCATGAAACAGGAGATCACCTATTTAGGTTTTGTCATCTCACAAGGAAAGCTGCAGATGGATAAGGAGAAGGTGAGTGCCATATTGAATTGGCCAACTCCACAGACCATGAATGAAGTCAGAAGTTTCCATGGGTTAGCAACCTTCTACAGAAAGTTCATCAGAGGGTTCAGTCATATTTGTGCACCCATGTTGGATACCATAAAAGGAGGACAGAAGTGCAGGTTTGTTTGGACTCAAGGAGCAGATGATTCCTTTGAGGCATTGAAGAGGAAGGTGGCACAGCAGCCAGTCCTTGCACTTCCAGATTTTAACAAGATCTTTCAGGTAGAGTGTGATGCCAGTCACATGGCCATTGGAGCAGTACTCAGTCAAGAGGGTAGACCAATTGCATTTTTCAGTGAAAAGCTCAATGATGCTAAGAAAAGGTATTCATCATATGATCTGGAAATGTATGCTTTAGTTCAGTCCCTAAAGAAATGGAGGCATTACCTGATGCCAAAGGAGTTCATAGTTTTCACAGACAACCAGGCTTTGAGTTTCATCAACAGTCAGGAGAAGCTGAACCACAGACATATGAAGTGGGTAGAAACACTACAGGCTTTCACTTTTACCTTGAAGCATAAGAAAGGGGTTAAGAACAAAGTTGCAGATGCTTTGAGCAGAAGAGTTCTCACAGTCAATCAGATTCAGTTAGAGAGTGTTGGTATTGATTCACTCAAGACCATGTATGAGTCTGATGCTGATTTTGGAGAGATATATCAGGTCTGTACTTCTTTTGGGGAGAAATACCATGCTGAGTTCTCTGAATTCCTGATCCAGGATGGATTGTTGTTCAAGGGTGGACAGTTGTGCATCCCAAGGTGTTCCATGAGATTGAATATAATCAAGGAGAAACATTGTGGAGCAATGGCAGGTCATTTTGGTCTAGACAAGACTCTTGATCTGGTCAGGAGGCATTATTTCTGGCCTAAGTTGCAGTCAGATGTCAGGAAATTTGTAGAAACCTGTGTAATTTGTCAGAAGGCTAAAGGCAGGTCAACTAATGCAGGGTTATATCAGCCCTTACCCATTCCTTCCAGACCATGGGAAAGTATCAGTATGGATTTTGTTTTAGGTTTGCCAAGGACCAGGAGAGGATTTGACAGTGTCTTTGTTGTAGTGGATAGGTTCAGTAAAATGGCACATTTCTTGCCATGCAAAACCACTGCAGATGCCTCATATATTGCAGATTTATTCTTCAGGGAAATTGTCAGAATTCATGGGTTGCCTTTGAGCATAGTTTCAGACAGAGATGTGAAGTTTGTGGGTCACTTTTGGAGAACCCTATGGAGGAAATTGGGAACCAATTTATCCTTTTCCTCTGCATATCATCCTCAAATGGATGGACAAACTGAGGTAGTGAACCATTCCTTGGGGAATCTACTTAGATGCTTGACAAAACAGCATGGAGAGAAGTGGGACAATATTCTGTCTCAAGCTGAGTTTTCATACAATGATACTGTCAACAGGAGCACAGGAAAATCGCCTTTTCAGGTAGTGTATGGAATGCATCCCAGAGGTATTTTAGAGTTGCGAGCTCTACCTACAGCAGATCCTGTTAGTGCAGATGGAGAAGCTTTTGCTGAAGCAATCAAAGAAGTTCATGATCAGGTTAAGACCCAACTCCAGCAAACCACCTTAAAGTATAAGGAGTATGCTGACAAGAAGAAGAAGGACGTTCAATTTGCTGTTGGAGATTTGGTTTGGGTTCACTTGAAGAAAGACAGGCTCCCTAAGGGGAAGTATACTAAGCTCATGCAAAAGAAAGTTGGACCATGTCAGATTTTGCAAAAGCATGGACAAAATGCTTATGAGATCCAACTACCACCTGATCTTGGTTTATCTCCTATCTTCAATGTATGTGACTTAACTCCATACAAGGCTAATCCAGATGCAGCTCAGGATATTCTACAGGATACAGTTGCTGAAGACATTCCTCAACATGATCCTCCACAGATACAGCAGATTTTGGACACTAGAGTGGTCAAAAAGACCAGGAACAAGAAGTACTTGGAGTACCTCGTCTCTTGGAAGGGACAGCCGAACTCTGAAGCAGTATGGATGACTGCAGAACAGATATAGAAACATGGTGCCGACCTTGATACTCTCATCTCAAGTGGACTTGAGATTTCTTCTTTTGGGGAGTATGGTGCAGGAGCACCCGCACATGATCAGGATATAGGTCCGCATGAGGACATACATGATCAGGATGTAGGAAAATTATCAGCATGATGACAGGGTAGTAGGCTATTTTTAGTATGTTTGACTTTACCTTGTAATAAGGTCCATTGGACCGATGCTATGTATTAGATCAGCATAGGAGTATGTGTAGGCAGTTGGAGATCGGGATAAGATAGTCTGAGTTGTCCTCTCTCCCAGCCGCTTGGAAGCTCCCAGCCGCTGGGAAGTGAAGTTGGTAGTACTCGAAGGATTTGTTATATATACCTTCGATCTGTTAGGGTTTAGATACATTTGAGTTCATATTGATAGCTGATATTGAGTTTGATAGGTGTTATGTTCAGAGAGTAGTACTGGTGATATGCTGTACTGGTGATCAGTCCAGATATTGTGAAGTAGAATTGTGAAAGCAGGACATTTGAATCTCAATTGAATAAGATCTCATCTTTTGCAGTATCTGATAGTATCAGTTGTATTTGTGTTGATTTCCTTTTCTGTTTGCAAGTTAATGGGCACTTTCAATCCTTCCACCGGTTGAACCTGCAAATCGGTGGAATGGTCCTGTATCATAGTTTAGTTTGCATTTGTGTTTTCTGTTTCTGCATTGCATTGTTCAAGAGATCAGTTAGGAGCATGCTGTGAATCAGCCTAGCATCCTCATGTGCTAGGTCTAGAAGATAAGTTGTTAGATTTTGGTTTGAAGGTGATCCGGCCCGGTCGTCACATGATCTTTGTGAAATAGAGCGGTTTGGAGTGCTTACATGCAGTGGAAGGATACACAGGAGTCTGCATGTGCGTTTCCAGTCGGAACGAGCCGCATCGTCATCTGCGAATCCATCGCCATCAGGATCGGGTCATGAAGTTGTTGAAGTTTGCATGTTGCAAGTGCATCATGATGTTTTGAGTTGGATATATACTCAGTGTGTATATCGCAGTCGGGATCATCTCTCGGAAGAAGTTCATCATCCGCATATCGCTAACGGATGCGGGTGTGAAAGTTAAGTTTTTTTGGCTAAGTGTTGAAGAGTTCATCAGGATGATGTGTGACGTCATCGTCATCAGGATATGACGTCATCGTCATCAGGATATTAAGAAATCCCTCAATGCGAGTTTATCCTGTTGTTTCTAAGAGGTAAGGTATCGGTGTAGGCAGGAAGTTGTATTAGCATCATCAGGAGGTTTCGAGGAACCGGATGTTTAATATCATGATGCTGTTGCTTGTATCGTCGGGCAGTGGAGCATCGAAGACAAGGTGTTGAAGTGCAACGTCATCAGGATATTTGGAGCAACCGGATATTTGGATATCCTGTTGACGAAGGTGATATTGAATATCATGATGATGATGATAGGCGACAAATGGAGGAGGTAAATAGCAGTCGACAGGAGGATGTTTGCGATCATCCGAAATATGATGATGCTGTTGAAATATGATGATGATGTTCAGCCGATAGAGAATTTTATCATGCTGTTTGTGTTGTTGGCAGCTCCTTCCTGTTAGGTTGCCTCCGTTGCGTCCCACTCTGCATCAGATTAGGGTTTGAACCATGAAATATTTCTAACTTTAGACTGGTGCCTATCTCAGGGTGCAGAGTCAAATTTCAACATGTAGAGTATTTCAAACAGCTGCATAAACATACAATTTTAGAGGATTCACTAGTTTCTGCCTTACAGAAACACCCAAGAATAGGTATTCATGCTAACTCTACTTATAGATATCCCTATCATAAAATATTTTTATAGATGCAAATAATAGTGGAGATAGTTAACAAAAACACATACCTACAACATTACTCATATATTACAACCTGAAACTGATAGACACCTGATGCAAAACATAATCCACATGAAAACTGAAACTTACAGCACAAAGGTAGGACAGCCTAGCAAAGCATGTATTTCATTCCAGAGCTCAAAATATCCAATCTTCAACCAACAATGATGAAAGCCCAGTAGTCCTTTATAGGCTCAAAATAAGTTACCCTAAAATTTACTAAATTATTGAGGTAGGTAAGAAATTCATTACAATTTTACCTCCAAAAGACATGGGAAAATATTAAAATATGTAGAAAAGAGGAGAAAAGAAATTTAAATATAAAATGGTTTTAATTTATTTCCCCTTTTTTTGACTTCCCACATTTCACATTTGACTGCTGGATAACCCCATTTTGCACCATCGGAGAGCACTGTTGGAAGCTCTTCCATCCTCATGTAGTGCCGCGAAACATGACTCTATGACCTCTCCTCTATTTCTTCCAGCTTCTATGATAACATTTCACTATCAGAGGAGAATTACAGCAGCATTCAATTCTAATTTTTGCCCAAACCAAACATCTCCGGGTCATTTTCTAAGAAATAGGCTCGTTTTCACCCTATTGGAAGCCAAACAATCAATGTAAATGTGTTTAAAAACTCTGTTGATGTACTATGAATGGTCTTAGGAAGATTTTGTAGCCTAAAACAACATTTTTTGGCTCAAAATTGCCCCCAAAAAATGGCCTGAAGCTAAAAAACGTGATTTCCAGTTTCAATCAGCAACAAAATCTATTCAAAGCAGCACAAAACCTATTGAAATCGCTGAAGAAGCAAAGGGGATGCATCAATATCTACTATAGAGAGGAGAGCATAACAGAAACTGCTCAGAAAAGCCAAAAGCGCACTAGTGCTTGGCCTTTTGGTATGTAGGCAAATGACCGTGCGATGGTGCACTTTGGGCAAATTTGACTTTATTTCATTTGTTTCAACATTATAACCTAAAGTTATAATATTAACCTTTTAATAGTTGCCCTTTAAACATTTAAAATGTTGATTAATATTTCCTTTTAATAATTGCATTTTTTGGACTTTAGATTGGCAAATTTTAATTTTTCCTGTCGGGCAAATGATGTTTTTTCACTACGGGCAAATGGGGCATCTGATGACCACGAAAATTTGCGCGGGGGCATTAGCAATTATTTCAAGAAAACTCATTTTCTCAGAATCTGCATCGTTGGCCGAATTCAGGCACCTCCTTTGTAAACTGACCCGCTGGATGAGTTTGCCGCAATCAAATTTCATTAAAATGCCACATCAACTGGTCTCCAATTTTGATGAAATTGGAACTGGAGATGTTTGAGACCAAATCAAGAAATTGGTCACCTTCAAAATTGCGAGATTTGCAACTTTACAGAATGCCAATTTTAGCTCGGTTGCAGTCAGGAAACAATTAAAAACCCCATCAAAACTTGTCTTGGGAGCACGAAACTGAATAGACATGTTACCAAATGTGCCAAAAAATATTCCACCAACTAGATTTGCAAGATGATGCCTGAGTTACAAAATTTTAATTGACGAAGGTGGCCTCTGGGATAGATTGAGCAGCCTGTCGACCCAGCCTTTGTCGACACCTCGAAAGAACATTGGAACATCAAATTTGCAAAATTTGAGGGTGCCACCAGTAGCCAAAGCATCATTAGGTCTAATTTTTTTCTGAAATTCTTTTCAATGCCTTTATGAATCTGAGGTTAAAGGCTAGAACTAACTCATCTTCTTCAATGTGGATATACATGAAATCACTAAGAAGGGAAATCTCAGATATTCTTTCACCAAACTGCTCATTGAAGGCTGATTTAAATTCATTCCAAGAGTTGACAGAGCAAGTTGGTAAGTAAGAGAACCAGTCTTTTGCATCTCCTTTTAGAGACTGAACAAATAGTCTCATGATCACATTCTCAAGGTCAACTTCATAATCATCCATTAAATTTCTGAACTGCAACAAATATTTTTATGTTGATTCACTCTTCATACCACTGAATTTTGGTAACTTATCTCTGACCTCAGGTGGAATAACATTTGGATAACCATTAATGCCACTGAAATTTATGTCTCTATATCTGTCAATGCTAAAATTTCTTTGAAAACCTAGCTGAGGCTGATTACAAACCATGGTTGCACTCGAAACCATACAAAGATGCATGTATTGATGCACTTTGATATGCCTTTTCACAAACTTTTACAGTAATACAGCTATTACTCACATAGTTCCTAGCTTCCTTACACAACACATGACCTTAATCTCTCTACAAAGTATGGGATGTGGCTTGAACTATGTTTAATGTCAATTCATCATGAGTAACTCTAAGCCAAAACAAGCATACTTATATACAATGCTAACTGTAACTTTTATCACATAAGTATGCAAATTTAGTACTATTGTCATCTCCCTTTCTTAGTGCTACTTCACTTAATAGGGAATCATTTATCATCCTAAGAATTGAAGACTTCCATTAAACTACTTTCAAACATAATAATATTTTCTTAAAATTTATGAGAATACCTGGAAACTTGTAGTAGCTGTTAACCTTTCTTCTTGACTGAAAATTTTGTAGTTTTGGAACTTTCTTCACATCTTCATCAGGTCCTTTTGACAAAGTTGCCACCTCTTTTGTAGAGGACTGGGCTTCAAATAGCCTAAATCCTTTTCAAGCATTCTTTCATTCTGGGTTCTCTCCAACAACAGAGCCACACATAAATCCTTTTAAAATTGCTGCAACAAAGCCTTTCCAAGTCTGATAACTTCTTAAAATTTGAAGAAAATGCTCAGATTCCTCAATTTCTTTGACTCTTTGCTCATAGATCTATCATTGTCCCCAGTAGAGTCACCAGTTTTGTTAGTTCCCAAATCAACAAACAATAAACCCTAAAGATTTGCAAATTCTTATGATCAGATTTAATGTGAGACTTGGCCAACAAAGATGGGAGATTGTTTGCACTTGTCTCCCCTACACTTTTGGTTTTGTTGCACCTGGGAGGGTATTCCCTTATTTAAAAACATAAGATTTATCTTTGACTACTTTAGGTAGAATGCTCTCAAGTATGCACCAAGATTTGTTGGATAAACCCTAGACTGACAATGTTCTTGGACTATCACATAGGTTAAATATAAGAGCATGCAACACCTAGACCCTACTCTTAAAACCTAAAAGATTACTAATAATAAAATGGTTTTGTTGTTTTGATATTTTGGTTGTAAGATCAGGGTTTGAACCATGAAATCTTTCTAACTTTGGATGGGTGCTTATCTTAGGATGCAGAGTCAAATTTCAACATGTAGAGTATTTCAAACAATTGCATAAACATACAGTTTCAGAGGATTCATTAGTTTCTGCCTTACAAAAACACCCAAGAATAGGTATTCATGCTAACTCTACTTATAGATATCCCTGTCATAAAACATTTTTCTCCACATTTGACCTAAAACATTTAATTTATTCCTTGAACAAAAGTAAAAGATCAAATATGCAATACAACAAGTGTGCATTCAAGAACTTAGACAATGCTTGGCTACCCAATTCAAAAGAAAGATGCAAATAATAGTGGAGATAGTTAACAAAAACACATGCCTACAACATTACTCATATATTGCAACCTAAAACTGATAGACAACTGATGAAAAACACAATCCACATGAAAACTGAAACTTACAGCACAGAGGTAGGGCAGCCTGTCAAAGCATGTATTTCATTCTAGAGCTCAAAATATCCAATCTTTAACCAACAATGATGAAAGCCCAGTAGTCTTTTATAGGCTCATAATAAGTTACCCTGAAATTTACCTCATTCTGGAGGTAGGTAAGAAACTCATTACAATTTTGCCTCCAAAATGTTTCCAAGAGACACTGCTTCACATGACAGGTATTGTCATTGATGGCAACTAAGACTATTCTACTCATCCGCATAACATAATGTGTTCATACCAGAAGTCAGAATCAAAATTTATCTAAGTCCGGGTAGCCAGAAACAGAGCATGTGACAGGGTCTGGTATCTTGGTTCGGATCTCTCCAGTGGCAAATCTAAGTATGTTTCAGATCTGAAGAAGTCATAAGGATTGTTAGGACAATCTAAATCTAGAATTTTATCCTCTGGTGACAAAGAGAGTAAAAGTTATCAGCATCTGAGTACTGGGTCATAATATGACAGAACAGTTCAGTAAAGAACAGGCTGACCTGAGTTAGATCCTTATGTGGATCTGGTAGAAGTGTTTCGGTGAGTTGTGTATGGGATATAATTTTAGTGACCGACATGAATGATGACCTTCAAGTTTTATTTCTGGTACGCATCAACATTGGTGTAAGGATTCAGCCGACAGAACAAAGTATTTGTGTTGTTTGCTAAGTTCTTCACTAGGCCGACAGAAAGTGATTGAATTTCTTGAAGAGGATATATATAGCCAATGGATTCAAGTGTATTGGTGTATGGAATGATATGAATATGGAGTAAGTGCGAAAAGGGCAGATAGAAGTACAAAAAGGAAGAGATCTAAGATCTGGATTATGTTAGAGCAGTAAATAGGGTAGAACAAAGATGAAGTGTATCAAGTCAATATTCTGTGCTTAACCGGAATTGAATCCTTGCATTGGTTGATGATAATTATCAGTTCAAATTCATTGTAATCTTCTTTCTATAGGCAGTGAGCCTTCTTTTGAGTAGTGAGCTCTGGGCAGTGAGCCCGAATGCATGTGTATTCCCAATCGTAATACTTTTAACAGGGTATAATCTTTGTGGGTTAACCCCCACTGTGGTTTTTCCCTTAACCGAGTTTCCACATCAAAAATCATTGTGTCATGTTTGTTTATTTGTTTCTACTCATGTATTGATGACTCATGCTTTAAATGTTTTAATTATTTCTAAGTGATATTGTTGTGAATGATAAAGTTTTTGAACAACTGATTCACCCCCCCTCTCAGTTGTTCTGTCTAATTCTAACAATTGGTATCAGAGCTTGGTTCCTTTGAAAAAGGTTAACAGCTTGAGGAAGATCTGGGAAGGTAGTAAAATGGATGAATATAACCTCCAAGGGCAACTTAATCTCACTCTAGAAGATCTTGAGTAGTCAAGAGTAGAAGTCCAAGAGCTGCAAAAGAATCTCAAAAATGTTGAAGACCTCATTGAGATTTTAAAAGAAAATTTGAGCAAATCCAATGAGAAGAGAAAGGAACAACCTCTTCATCTGGGAAATCATTATGAGAATAGCAACAAGGATGAGGCTCTAAAAGAGAAGACAAAGGAATATGAGAAGTTAGCCAAAGAAGTTGTTGTCCTAAAACATGAGATGGAATCCGGGGTGATGAGGCTAACCAAAGAAATTGAAGATAGAAAGAAAACTGAAGAAGACCTAAATCAAAATCTAAAAGAAAGAACTAAAGAATGCCACAGATTGGATGGAATTGCTAGCCTCCTAGAGTCTAATCTACAAGAAAGCAGAGACAATGAGAGAGAACTTGAAAGGCAAATTGCTATTCTCAGACATGACCTGTAAGTTGCACATGAATACAAGGATAAATTCAAGATAAGCTTAGCTAAAATTGAAGCACTGCTTGAAGGATAGAAAAAGGCTGATGACAAGCATGATCTTGGATATGAGAAAGGTGAAAGCTCTAGATCTGGACAAAGAAATTTTCAACCAAGGAATGGGAGAAATAGACCTAGAAGACCTCTGGTAAGGTAGCCTAATGCTCAAAGATATCCATCATTCAATGGAAATTGTTTTAATTGCAATAAATTTGGTCATAGAGCTACTCAGTGCAGAAGTAGAGTAAATCAAAATGGTCCATCCTTCTCTGGTCAATGCTTCAAGTGTAAGAGGTATGGTCATAGATCAAATGAATGCAGAAGTATCATAATGAATAACTCTAGAGAAAATGGTAACTCTTTCAATAGTTACTACTTTACTTGCAATGAATATGGACATATGGCTAATCAGTGCAGATCAAGAGGAAATCAAGCATATAAGCAAATAAATGTTGTTTGCTTTAATTGCAATAGATCTGGTCATATTTCAAGATTCTATAGAAGTAGGAATAATGAAAGAAGAGATCCGACAAACAAAAAACTGGATGAGCAGAGACAAGACAAAGGCAAACGAAAAATTGATGTGAATGAGATCTAGAATGAAATGAACAAGACATGGGTTAAGAAAACAATTGATAACAATATTAATGAGTCCACACTAGAATCTGGTGCTGATAATTCCTCTAAGAATTAATTTGAGCTCTGGCTCAGGGGGAGATGCATTGAAAATAAAAAACCCCTAGCCAGTAAGTGGGTGCCTGGATCTAGCACAATAAGAGAAGATATTTTGATTTGTTAACTTTTGGAAGGAGTTCTGGAAGAAAAGATGTTGATATGGAAATTTGCGGAGTGATTCATGAAGAACTGTTCAAGAAACTGAGTAATCAGACGAAGTTAGGGCAGAGCATTTATTACAAAGGCAAATTAGGTTTTGTGGAGCATAAAAAGATGTTCACTCCTCATTTGAAGCACTTTGCACTCGAAGAAAGCAAGAAGGATAGTGTCTGAGCTAAGATTACAAGGAATTGAAGTGCGACTGACGAATTTATCCGTCAACCCTAATCTTGTGAAAAAGGTATTTATCTATGAATCTTTGATCTTATAATCTTTTGGCAATGGCTACAACTTTGGCCAATGACATTACTGAAAGGCCTCGACCCAAATTTAAAAAACATCCACACAAATCTATAGAAGTCGACCCATTAGGTGCATTTTTAGGTGTTCTATATGGTGTGCTGCATACTGAAGATATTAGGGTTTATATTCATGCAAACATAGATGAATTTGGGGACTCAAGGTATGTAGATTTGTTTGAGAGTCATCTCAAGGATGAAATCATGACCTTAAACCAGAGTATAAGGCACTACTTGATAAACATTTTATTCAGATTATGGGGTTTCCAACATTTGATGAAGATGAGTGGGTTTGGTATCTTTTGAGTCAGATGCATGATGAATTCATATGGCTATTAAAACTATTCAAGATTACCAAGGATGTTATCAGAATTATGACTGGGTTAAACTCAACCAGTGGATTACCCATGTTGAAATATATGAAAAACCAAATTGTTACCGATGCAATTAGTGCAAAGTTTGACAAGAGGGTAATGACCATAAATGACATTATAGAACCGGATGTGAATTTTGATTCCATGGTGACTGGATACAAGATCTATCACTCTAGCAGAGAGAATTCAGTCTCTGAAACTACCATACATGTAGCATATCAAATGTTGAAGAAGAATGCAGATTATGACCTATGTGAGCTATTACAGAACCAGCTGATTGAAAACGTGATCAAAATCAAGAAAGATAAGAAAAACACTTTTAAATATGGTACATTGGTTCTATGCTTATTTTTCTACTATATGAATGAAGTACCTAGAGTAAAGGGTGTTCAATGGACTAATGATGAGCTAGTTGCCATTCAAATCAGAAATCATCTTCGCAGCATTGGTGATTATAAAGCTCAGAAAACTGCAATCTGAGGATACTTAAAAAAATTTCAAAGTATGATGCATTCAAGGGAAAGAATCCCTAAATCAATTGTTGAGAAGTACAAGAATAAAATATGTTTATGGTTGACACTGATCAGTGCCTAATGGAAGCAGTAGAACCCAGAACTGTCTGGATCATGCCCATGGGGTATGAAGTAGATGGAAAAATCTTGAATATGTATGCTCAACATCTTGTAAGCAAACCAAAAGACACAACAGTTGAAAGATTTGAGACTTATGAAGAGCTAAGTTTATTAAAACTGCATACTGAGCTCAGAGAACCTGAAACCAACAGAAAAGTAAGAAAAGAAGTTGAGCAGTTGGCCGAGAATCTAGGTCTCACCAAGGAAGTTGTGAGGCAATTCAGGGAGAGAACTGAACAGGATAAGAAAGAGAAGCACGGTAAGAAACAAGGAAGTGCTCCGATAGGATCCTCCTCCACATCAAGGACTACTAGAAGCTCTGCTACTGCCCCTATTCCTCTAAAACCTACTAATCCTGAGATACTGGAAGGCAAATCATCTAGTAAAGAAGGAAAAAGAGTGAAAACAAAGGCCACAAGAACCACAAGAGTACAAAAGTTGATGAAGAAAGAATGGATTCTAATGCTGAGGTAAAGGAGTTGAAAGCCTCTAGAATAAAAGCTGCCAAAGTGACTAAAGAGAAGCCCTCTGAAAGCAAAAAAACAAACAAAAGGCAAAAGATAGATACATATGTTGAGAAGCCCACAATCTTTGTGGAAGATGTAATAAAATCAGTCATTGTGGATGGAAATTTGAAACCCATGACTAAATTTTATGATGAATACAGTGACACAGATAAGAGGGTGTTGGAGGAAGCAACTGTTAGATATCTGAATATCTATAATAAGGCCCTGATTGAAATAACTTATGAGATCCCTCCAAGTCTTGCAAACACTTTGGAGTTGAGGAAAGAAAATACAAAAAGCAAGGATATGGAGCTTAGAGAGCATATACTGATAAAACTATGCCCTCAGATCACTCAACTTCAAATGAGTATGATATTCAAAGATGTGAAGGATGAATTTAGAAGAAAGAAGAGAATGAACAAACTAATGCTTGGAGAATTGGACCAAATAGTTAAAGAAAAACAGGAAATACTTCTAAGTGCATTGAAGAAACATAATCTTCCATTTGTTGAAGAGATTGATGATGAGATTGATTCATCAATCCCAGATGTTGAAAAGATGGAAAATGATGAGTAGCAAACCAAAGTTGATGACTCCTATGTTCCGGAAGAGGAATAAATAAACAAAGAAGATATAGAGATGGTAGACCAAACTGATGATGCTAGAGATACTCAAACTTCTCCTGATCAATCTAGAAAAGAAGACAGTATTGAGATTACTGCTGCTACACAAAATCTTTCTGAACAAATTTCATATGGTAAGGACATGAGAAAGAATTCCCCTACAGATGGCATAGTGAAAGATAAAATAGAAGAAGATGGTGCAAATGTTGATGTATTTGAACAAATCAGTCCTAATACTAACATTGACAAATATCAAGGAAAGGAAGGTGGTTTAGGAATTGTGGCAAGAGACACTACAGATGTAGTAAAAGGTCTCCTAAGTAAAGAAATGCTTGAGTTTGATGAACTAGACCTGTTTCAAGGACCGATCAATCTAGATGCTCTCTCTCCGGTTCAAGTAATGAAAATAGCATCCTTCACACAAGCCAAGGCAAGAGAAAAGATGTTGAAATCTTACATTGAGGACAGTGAACTGCTAGGCCTTGCAACAGAAGTATTGGAGAAGATAATACCAACCCTCCAAAAGAACCCATCTGACTCTCCCTCCAGACATCTAAAGAATCTTTTAAATTTCGTAAGTACACATTTTGAGTCTTTTGAGAAGTCTACAAAAACTAAAGTCAGAAGTGAATTTTTGGATAAGAAATTTAGTGAAATAAAGAGCCTAATAAGGAATGATAGGAAGATACTTGGTATCAGTATAAAAAGTATTCAAAATGCTCTAAGTGATGGAGGTGATATATACAATATTTGTCTATCCTGGCCCAAAGTCAGTAAGGATATTGAGAAGAAGATAAAGGAGCAAGAACAAAAATTGTCAAATCTATCTCAAAATTTTGATCTTCTAATAGTTTCTCCTACAAGTCAGGAATGTCAAATAATCAGCTTGATCAATGAAATAAAGAAGCTTGTTAAAGAAAAAGGGAATATTGTGAAGAGAATGTGTGAGCTCTGGGGATTAATTGCCCCCAAGTTAGACACAATGTTTAATGCATTATCAGAAGCTCAAACTGTAGTTCAAACAAGTGATCCTCCAGATCCGACAAAGGTAGAAGCATATATATTTCTTCTGAGTGGACACATCTCAATTTTGGATGGTATGAAAAGATGTTGGGCCTCTGAACTTGAGCAATTGAAAAATAGTTTTGCAGATATTCTCAAGTTCATGTAAATATAACTTAATGATTGGGTGTACATATGCGGCACTGTATTTTTGAGAATTTTGGCTTACGAACCCCATCCTTTGCCATTGATGTCAAAGGGACAGTGAAGAACAGTGAAAAATGAGGAATCTAGCGAAGGGGGAGCACTAGAATTAGTGGAGAGCATAAGAGTATAGAGTAAAGGGGGAGTAACACTTAGTCATTTTTCACTAAGTATTGCCATCAATGCCAAAGGGGGAGATTGTTGGCAAAAGACACTACATCGCATGACAGGTGTTGTCATTGATGGCAACTAAGACTATTCCACTCATCCGCATAACATAATGTGTTCATACTTGAAGTCAGAATCAAAATTTATCTAAGTCCGAGTAGCCAGAAACAGAGCATGTGACAGGGTCCGGTATCTTGGTCTAGATCTCTCCGGTGGCAAATCTAAGTATACTGCGGATCTGAAGAAGTCATAAGGATTATCAGGACAATCTAATTCTAGAATTTTATTCTCCAGTGACAAAGAGAGTAAAAGTTATGAGCATCTGACTACCGGGTCATAATATGATAGAATAATTCAGTAAAGAACAGGCTGACTTGTGTTAGATCCTTATGCAGATCTAATAGAAGTGTTTTGGTGAGTTGCGTATGGGATATAATGTTAGTGACTGACATGAATGATGACCTTCAAGTGTTATTTCTGGTACGCATCAACATTGGTGCAAGGATTCAGCCAACAGAACAAAGTATTTGTGTTGTTTGCTAAGTTCTTCACTAGGCTGATAGAAAGTGATTGAATTTTTTGAAGTGGATATATATAGCCGATGGATTCAAGTGTATTGGTGTATGGAATGATACGAATATGCAGTAAGTGTGAAAAGGGTAGATAGGAGTACAAAGAGGAAGAGATCTAAGATCCAGATTATGGCAGAGCAGTAAACAGGGCAGAACAAAGATGAAGTGTATCAAGTCAGTATTCTGTGCTTAACTGGAACTAAATCCTTGCATTGGTTGATACTAATTATCAGTTCAAATTCATTATAATCTTCTTTTTATAGGTAGTGAGCCTTCTTTTGAGCAGTGAGCTCTGGGCAGTGAGCTCGAATGCATGTGCATTCCCAATTGTAATACTTTTAACAGAGTATAATCTTTATGGGTTAACCCCCATCGTGGTTTTTCCCTTAACCGGGTTTACACGTTAAAAATCATTGTCATGTGTGTTTATTTGTTTCTGCTCATGTATTGATGACTCATGCTTTAAATGTTTTAATTAGTTCTAAGTGATATTGTTGGGAATGATAAAGTTTTTGAGCAATTGATCCACTCCCCCTCTCAGTTGTTCTGCCTAATTCTAACACAAAAGACATGGGAAAATATTAAAATATGCAGAAAAAAGGAGAAGAAAATACAATATAAAATGGTTTTGATTTATTTCCCCTTTTTCTGACTTCCCACACTTCACATTTGATTGCCGGATAACCCCATTTCGCACCGTCATAGAGCATTGTTGGAAGCTCTTCCATCCTCATGCGCTGCCACGAAACATGACTCTGTGACCTCTCCTTTGTTTCTTCCAGCTTCTATGATAACATTTCACCATCAAAGGAGAATTACAACAGCATTCAATTCTAATTTTTGCCCAAACCAAACATCTCCGGGTCATTTTCTGAGAAACAGGGACATTTTCACCCTATTGGCAGCCAAAAAATCAATGTAAATGTGTTTAAAAACTCCACCAATGTATTACGAATGGTCTTAGGAAAATTTTACAGCCTAAACAACATTTTATAGCTCAAAATTGCCCCCCAAAAATGCCTTGAAGCTAAAAAACGTGATTGCTAGTTTCAATTAGCAACAAAATCCATTCAAAGTGATGGTGACTGATTGTCATTGATGTCAAAAAGGTGTTGTGTAGTTTGTCATTGATGTTTTGATTATGATGCAAGGTTGGTTGACAAAGTGTGTTTCTTCTTGCTTTCATGATGTTCACAGGTTGACCACATGGGTCTATTGCAGAGGTCATTCTTTTGAGGTCATTAGGACTTTATGGTATGATTGATGTTTCTTGGAGTTGCTTCATGTTCTTGTGTGCTTTCATGCATTTCTTGTGCATTCATATACACAGATATAAGTTATGATAGATACAAGATTCATGTTTATGACAGGACTTGTTTGATCTACTTGATCACATCATTTGTTGATGCTCACATATTATGGATAGGTGATGTCATCAGGTACTATGTGCTTAGATATAAGTTATGTTGGTTGATGAAAAAATGTCAAAGGTTGGACAAGAGGACAAAAGGTGTTGAAGATGGTCTTCGTTCTTTATTTTCAGTTCAGTGTTTTAGTTGCACAAGGTTGACATGAGGTTAAGATCAGGGTGTTTCTTCATACAATAGTTTGTTTCATTGTTCTCACATGTTGGTATGTAATCAGGTGTGACAAGGGTAATCTTTTCTTGATAGTTGAGTTAATAATTGTTCTTATCATGAGGAGAGTTGATGATAGTCTTGGAGATATGTCATGGTGTTCTCTATATCAGTTGGGTAATCATGATGAAGGTTACATGTTGAGTTTGGTGACAATCTCATACATCTCTGCCAAAATTGAACTTTGTTTAAGGTCCCAAGATTTAACTTCTTTTAGAAATTCTTTTAACTTTATAATCTTTATAAACTTATAAATTCTTTTATAATCTTATAAGTGAGCAGTTTTTTAGAAATTCTTTTAACTTTATAAGCTTTCCTTATAAAGTGGAGTTTATAAGTTTTTTTTAAAAAGCCTTAAAATAAGGAGTTGATGATTTTTTTAAAGGCTGATTTTTTTAAAAGACTTTCTATTTTTCAGTGGTCTTCTAATGGATGGAAGACTTTGAAGGAGAGTTTCTTTTTATGAAGAAAATCTATTTTTTCATGTCATGGCTGAAGTAAAAGATAAAGGGGAAAGTTTTTTTTAAAGAATATGAAAGGAATTTCATGTGTTCATTTAATATGGTGGATTTAAGGGGTTTATATTAGAATGTCTTTTTTTAAGACATTCTATTATATTGGAATTATTTTTGGAAGACATTTTTGTGAGAAGATTATATTTTTGAGAAGATGATAAGATTGATTTTTTATTGAAGATTTTTGGCAAAGGAGATTTTGAAAAAGAATGAGTTGGAGGAGATTTTTTTCAGATTGATTTTTTGTTTGAAGATTAACAAATTTGGTGAAGAGTGTTTTTGCAGATTGAAAGTTGAAAAAAAGAGGGCTTTTGAAGTACACAAAATGTGAAGAGTTAGAAGAAAATTACTTGTAATTTTGTTGAATATTTTTGCAGGTCATAATGAATATGAATGTGAAAGGTGAAGGGTTATTCAAATTGCATATAATTGTTTTATAGGTACATTGATGGTGTGTGGGTATGGATTAAAGTGGATTGAAGACATCTTTGAGAAGATATTACAGATGATTTTTGTATGTATGAGATCATGTTTTTGCAGATACAGAGAGTGACAAGATCATCAGATGTTTGTATGAGAATCTGTATAAGGATAAAAAATGTTGTGATGAAGATCTCCTTGTGCAACAAACTTTTAGATTGAATCACAAAGACAATATGCAATTGACTGCATCAGGTGAATTGTTATGTAGAGATAATCAGGTGAATGAATTGTGATATGATTGAATAGAGATAATGAGACTAGTATGCAGATTGGTTTGAGTGTGCTTAGAGATGACAGATCATGAATGGTGTAAATCTGATTGAGAAGCAACCATGTCTTGCACATTATTTTGATGAGGACAATTGTTGTGGTCAGTGAGACCTTCCTATGCCAGTGAGGCTTGTGGTCAGTGAGACCTTCCTATGCCAGTGAGGCTTGTGGTTAGTGAGACCTCTGTATATGTCAGTGAGACGTTTGTAAACTTGAAGTTTTTCATTTAAGCTAGTGAGGTAGTTTGAGTGGTTTTTCTACCCCTGGAAGGTTTTCCACTCGGTATATCTTTGAGTTAAACTTCTTGTGTTGTTTCTCTGCATTAATAATTGGTGTTTAACAATTTGATGATTGTGAATTTAGTATTTGATCTTAGTTGATAATAAAGTTCATTGACAATTTGTAAAAAGTGAGAAAATTGAATTATTATATTAACACTAATTCACCCCCCCTCTTAGTGTTAATTGTATTCCTATACAAAGCAGCACAAAACCTGTCAAAATTGCTGAAGAAGCAAAGGGGATGCATCAATTTCTACTGTAAAGAGGATAGCAGACCGGAAACTACTCAGAAAAGACAAAAGCGCACCAGCACATGGCCTTTTGGTATGTAGGCAAAGCACCATGAGATGGTGCACTTTGGGCAAATTTGACTTTATTTCATTTGTTTCAACATTATAACCTAAAGTTATAATATTAACCTTTTAATATTTGCCCTTTAAACATTTAAAATGCTAATTAATATTTCCTTTTAATAATTGCATTTTTTGGACTTTAGACTTTGGCAAATTTTAATTTCTCTTGCTGGGCAAATGACATTTTTTCACCGCGGGTAATCCGGGCATCTGATGACCGTGAAAATTTGCATAGGAGTATCCTCAATTATTTCAAGAAAACCCATTTTCTCAAAATCTGCATCGCTGACCGAATTTAGGCACCTCCTTTGTAAACTGACCCGCCAGATGAGTTCGCCGCAACCAAATTTCATTAAAATGCTACATCAAATGGTCTCCAATTTTGATCAAATTGGAAATGGAGATGTTTGAGACCAAATCAAGAAATGGGCCACCCTCAGAATTGCGAGATTTGTAACTTTCTGGAATGCCAATTTTAGCTCAGTTGCAGTCGGGAAACAATTAAAAACCCCATCAATACTCATCCTGGGAGCATGAAACTAAATAGGCATGTTACCAAATGTACCAAAAAATATTCCACCAACCAGATTTGCAAGATGATGCCTAAGTTGCAAAATTTTAATTGACGAAGGTGGCCTCCAGGGTAGATTGAGCAGCCTGTCGACCCAGCGTTTGTCAACACCTCAAAAGAACATTGGCACATCAAATTTGCAAAATTTGAGGGTGCCACCAATAGCCAAAGCATCATTAGGTCTGATTTTTTCTAGAATTATTTTCAATGCCTTTATGAATCTGAGGTTAAAGGCTCAAACTAACTCATCTTCTTCAATGTGGATATATATGAAATCACTGAGAAGCGAAATCTCAGATATTCTTTCACCAAACTGCTCATTGATGGCTAATTTAAATTCATTCCAAGAGTTGACGAAGTAGGCTAGTAAGTAAGAGAACCAGTCTCTTGCATCTCCTTTTAGAGATTGAACAAATAGTCTCATGATCACATCCTCATGGTCAACTTCATAATCATCCATTAAATTTCTGAACTGCTGCAAATATTTTTCTGCTGATTCACTCTTCATACCACTGAATTTTGGTAACTTATCTCTGACCTCAGGTGGAATAACATTTGGGTAACCATTAATGCCATTGAAATTTATGGCTCTATATCTGTTAGTGCTAAAATTTCTTTGAAAACCTGGCTGGGGCTGATTACAAACCATGGTTGCACTAGAAACCATACAAGGATGCATTTATTGATGCACTTTGATATGCCTTTTCACAAACTTTTACAGTAATGCAGCTATTACTCACATAGTTCCTAGCTTCCTTACACAACACATGACCTTAATCTCTCTACAAAGTATGGGATGTGGCTTGAACTATGTTTAATGTCAATTCATCATGAGTAGCTCTAAGCCAAAACAGGCATACTTATATACAATGCTAACTGTAACTTTTATCACAGAAGTATGCAAATTTAGTACTATTGTCATCTCCCTTTCTTAGTGCTACTTCACTTAATAGGGAATCATTTATCATCCTAAGAATTGAAGACTTCCCATAAATTGCTTTCAAACATAATAATATTTTCTTTAAATTTATGAGAATACTTGGAAACTTGTAGTAGCTATTAACCTTTCTTCCTAACTGAAAATTTTGCAGTTCTGGAACTTTCTTCACATCTTCATCAGGTCCTTTTGATAGAGTCGCCACCTCTTTTATAGAGGACTGGGCTTCAAACAGCCCAAAGCCTTTTAAAGCATTCTTTCATTCTGGGTTCTCTCCAACAACAAAGCCACACATAAATCCTTTTAAAATTGTTGCAACAAAGTCTTTCCAGGTCTGATAACTTCTTAAAATTTGAAGCAAATGCTCAGATTCCTCAATTTCTTTGACTCTTTGCTCATAGATCTATTACTGTCCCCAGTAGATTTGCCAGTTTTGTTGGTTCCCAAATTAGCAGACAATAAACCCTAAAGATTTGCCAATTCTTATGATCAGATTTAATGTGAGACTTGGCCAACAAAGACGAGAAATTGTTTGCACTTGTCTCCCCTACACTTTAGGTTCTGCCACACCTGGGAGGGTATTCCCTTATTTAAAAACATAAGATTTATCTTTGACTACTTCAGGTAGAATGCTCTCAAGTATGCACCAAGATTTGTTGGATAAACCCTAGATTGACAATGTTCTTGGACTACCACATAGGTTGAATCTAAGAGCATGCAACACCTAGACCCTACTCTTAAAACCTAAAAGATTACTAATGATAAAATGGTTTTGTTGTTTTGATATTTCGGTTGTAAGATTAGGGTTTGAACCATGAAATCTTTCTAACTTTGGATTGGTGCCTATCTCAGGGTGCAGAGTCAGATTTCAACATGTAGAGTATTTCATATAGTTTTAGAGGATTCACTAGTTTATGCCTTACAAAAACACCCAAGAATAGGTATTCATGCTAACTCTACTTATAGATATCCTTGTCATAAAACATTTTTCTCCACATTTGACCTAAAACATTTAATCTATTCCTTGAACAAAAGTAAAAGATCAAATATGCAATACAACAAGTGTGCATTCAAGAACTTAGACAACCCTTGGCTACCCAATTCAAAAGAAAGATGCAAATAAAAGTGGAGACAGTTAACAAAAACACATGCCTACAACGTTACTCATATATTACAACCTGAAACTGATAGACAGCTGATGAAAAACACAATCTACATGAAAACTGAAACTTACAACATAGAGGTAGGGCAGCCTGTCAAAGCATGTATTTCATTCCAGAGCTCAAAATATCCAATCTTCAACCAACAATGATGAAAGCCTAGCAATCCTTTATAGGCCAGAATAAGTTACCCTAAAATTTACTACATTCTAGAGGTAGGTAAGAAACTCATTACAATTTTGCCTCCAAAAGACATGGGAAAATATTAAAATATGCAGAAAAGAGAAGAAAAGAAAATACAATATAAAATGGTTTTAATTTATTTCCCCTTTTTCTAGCTTCCCACACTTCACATTTGACTGTCAAATAACCCCATTTTTGCAACATTGCAGAGCACTGGTGGAAGCTATTCCATCCTCATGCGCTGCCATGAAACATGACTCTGTGACCTCTCCTCTATTTCTTCTAGCTTCTATGATAACATTTCACCATCAGAGGAGAATTACAACAACATTCAATTTTGATTTTTGCCCAAACCAAACATCTCTGGGTCATTTTCTGAGAAACAGGAGCGTTTTCACCCTATTGGCAACCAAAAAATCAATGTAAATGTGTTTAAAACTCCACCAATGTATTACGAATGGTCTTAGGAACATTTTGTAGCCTAAAACAACATTTTTGGCTCAAAATTGGCCCCAAAAAATGGCCTGAAGCTAAAAAACGTGATTGCCAGTTTCAATCAGCAACAAAATCCGTTCAAAGCAGCACAAAACCTGTCAAAATCGCTGAAGAAGCAAAGGGGATGCATCAATTTCTTCTATAGAGAGGAGAGCAGACCAAAAACTACTCAGAAAAGACAAAAGCGCACCAGTGCATGGCCTTTTGGTATGTAGGCAGAGCACCGTACGATGGTGTGCTTTGGGCAAATTTGACTTTATTTCATTTGTTTCAACATTATAACCTAAAGTTATAATATTAACCTTTTAATATTTGCCCTTTAAATATTTAAAATATTGATTAATATTTCCTTTTAATAATTGCAATTTTTAGACTTTAGACTTTGGCAAATTTTAACTTCTCCTACCAGGCAAATGATGTTTTTTCACTGCAGGCAAACTGGGCATCCGATGACCACAAAAATTTGCATAGTGGCATCATCAATTATTTCAAGAAAACCTATTTGTTCAGAATCCACATCGTTGACCGAATTCAGGCACCTCCTTTGTAAACTAGCCCACTGGATGAATTCTCTGCAACTAAATTTCATTAAAATGCCACATCAAATGGTCTTTGATTTTGATAAAATTGGAACTAGAGACATTTGAGACCAAATCAAAAAATGGGTCACCCTCAGAATTGCGAGATTTGTAATTTTCTGGAATGCCAATTTTAGCTCGGTTGCAGTCAGGAAATAATTAAAAACCCCATCAAAACTCATCTCGAGAGCATGAAACTGAATAGGTATATTACCAAATGTGCCAAAAAATATTCCACCAACTGGATTTGCAAGATGATGCCTGAGTTGCAAAATTTTAATTGACGAAGGTGGCCTCCAGGGTAGATTGAGCAACTTGTCAACCCAGCCTTTGTCGACACCTCGAAAGAACATTGGCACATCAAATTTGCAAAATTTGAGGGTGCCACCAGGTTCTCTCAAGACTTATCAATTTATCTTGGAGGCCCTATATTATAACCTACAGGCTGCTTATTCTTAACAATTGATATGGATTACAATGAAAGTATCATGTTGCATATGCACAATGGAGTGATGGAGTATCATAGTGAATACACTGTAAATGGTATGCCTAATATAGTATTCTATCAATGATCAGTGACAATAGTTGGTATGATAGTGGCAGTTTGCAATTCTCTAAATGTGACAGTTATGGTCTTATACTTCTTCCTTGTGACAGTGAAAAAGTGGCTTGCTAATGACAGTGGTTGCTTGTGACAGTGGTATGCATTTGCATCCTTCTTTGATCATTGGTTGCACATCATTGGTGTAAAAGGTAATGGTGTTTGTTGATGCAAGGCAAGTTTCAAAGGTGTTGATAAAAGTTGATGCAAGGTAAGGTAATTATACATATAAGTATGACAAAGTTGTTTCTTGATCATTCAGATATTCAGTGAAAGTGAGTATTGTTATTTATGCTTTAGAAAGTTGCAAGAGGTGTTATTGTATGATTACAAGAGATACAAAGTTGGGACATGTCATGTTTTGATATGATCAAAGGTGAATAGATATGGTCTTTTGAGACAATTATATTGTCAATGCACAGTGAATAATGACATATTTACTTCATTTTCTTCTAACAGTGGTTACTTGGTTTCAGACATGAATGCTTTCCTCATTGGTTTCAGACATAAGTGTCTTTGTTTATAGTTGGTTTGTAGTGGCAGTGATTACAAAGACAATATACAGATCCATGTGTATTATGCCTCATGTTCCTAATGGCAGTAGTTCTTTGATGGTGTGACAGTAAGCCTTCTAACTTGATGGTGTCATTTCATGATTTTAGATAGTGCTTCTATATGTTTCTTGTCCTTATATCCCTTCTACTTAGATGATTAGTTGTAGGTCTCTACTGGCAGTGTTATGACAATTTGTATAGCACAGTGGAGTGGTATGTGGAGTAGAGTGGAGTATCTTGATGGTCTTGGAACATGAAGTCTTTGTTCTATCTTTGCTAATGATATGCCTGTTTGCCAGTGTATAGTCCATTTTCCTTGCTATCACTATGCTTTTGATGAACAAAGGTTTTTGGTATTGTGGATGCATTGGTTCCTGAGTTTCCAATTGAGTTAGAGACAATGAATGGTTTCTTGATAGTGATAGTTGTCTTTATTTTCTTGACTTGACAGTGTTGATATAACATGACAGTGATATTGGTTGTTTGGTTTATGATAGTGACTTATAACTCTTGTGTCAGTAGTTGCTAGTAGACAGTGTTCTTGAAATAAAATTTGATGTGATAACAGTTCAGTGTCATTGTTGATAGTACACCTTGATGAACTAGATAGTACAGTTACCTCACCATGCAGTAGTCCTCTTTCAATGGCCAGTGACATCTTGTATGGTCTCTATGCTACAGATAGCTTGTGTTCATAGTGGTTGCTTGGTAACTCAACAAATTTCTTAATAAGCTTGTGATAGTGGTATACTTCATCACTAATATTGTAAATTTTGGGTACAACACTATACAGAGTTGCCCGATATTAAACATGTCATTGTCAACACCCATTCTATCAAGCCACAGGTCTGTGAAATATGATGTGCTCTTGAAATTGAATAGAAACTACCAATTCCCTTACTGATTATAATATTTCTCAAGCCCTTGCTGAGTTCTTTGGGACCCTTTCTAGAGAGTGGGTGTTGGAGTGCATGAAAGATCTCCTTCTTGTCAACCTAAGGGGAAATCTCAAAATAATTGTCCAGGTAAAAATTGCGCACCTTTTATTTATTTCAAATTAATAATGTTGGCTCTAGATGACATTGACAACTGCTCTCTTATTTTTTATGTTAACTTCTTTCATGTCACACAGGCTGCCAAGGAATATTCTAAACAATTAGGTGTAGATTCATGCATCAAGTTGTTTGAACATTTCAAGTCTTATGAAGGGCTATATTTCTTCTTGGGTGCATATTTGAGCTCTAGGTGACTTGACTTTGGATTGTCACTTGTATCATTTTGTCACTGATATTCATTGATCTATTTGAGGAGGTAATTTTGTAGTAGCTTGGGAACCTTGTACTTAAATGGTAAAGTGTATTTTCAATGTCATTGGCAATGAGGATCCCAACAGTCACTTTAAATACATTGAAGTAGCAACCAAAAATGGACAAATCAAGGAGGTTGAATGTGTAACCAGAGAGTCAAACTTCTATGATGCTGAAAAGACAAAGAACTTTCTTTATTTTTCAAGTAGTTCTTTCATGTTTTGGAGTTGTATAAGCAAAAAATAGAGCATTGTAACTCAGTTTTCTCTGTCGTAGCATTGAGAAACACACTTTGTAACACATTTTTCAAAGCAAAGACATATATTTAAGTCCTAAATCTGCTATAAGAACACCTTTTCTTAATAAAATTTTAGTATTTTGCCTTCTTAATAGCTATTTCATTATGTACAAATGAATGATTGATTATGTTTTTCTGTGTTTTATGTTTAAACCTCAAAAGCATTGTCTCATTTCTAGCACTTTTAGGTAGGAATCAGTGAACAAAATGAATAAATGACTAAAAATAGTTTAGTCATAAATTTGGTCGCGTTAAATGACTGGAAATAAACTACTAATGGTCACGTGACCAAGCTTAGTGAATAAATATGCTAAATATATGACTAAATCAATGACTAAATTAATGACTAAATATACTACCAAATTGATCAATCAAAACAACCAATAAAAGACTAAAAATGGTTTAGTCATAAATTTGGTTGTGTTATAAATGACCGGCAATAAACTACTAATGGTCACGTGACCAAGCTTAGTCATTTATATGCAATTTTTAGTAGTTTTTTAGTAATTTATTGTTATTTTTCTACTAGTGTTGATATCCTTCAATGTCTGCTTCATCCATAACACCTATGTGCAACAAGTTGTTGCTGCAATGTACTCTACCTCTGCAGTAGATAATGACACTGAGTCCTGCTTCTTACTTAATCATGAGACAAGTCTGCTTCTAAGAAAGAAAGCACCACCACTTGTACTTCTATCACCTATACATCCTGCCCAATCTGCATCTGTATATGCACTCAAGGAGAAATCAATATCCTTGCGATACCATAGGCCAAAATCTAGAGTGCCTTTCAAGTATATGAATATCCTTTTTACTACTGAAACATGTCTCTTTGGGATCTACTTGAAATCTAGCCAAAAGACAAACTACATGCATGATATCTAGTCTAGTAATAGTCAAGTATAACATTCCACTAATCATTGATCTATACTTTCTCTGATAAGCCTTAGGAGATTCATCATCTTTGCTTAATTTACAACCATTAGTCATGGGAGTACATACTAGTTTGGAGTCTTCCATTCCAAACTTATTCAACATTTCCTTAGCATACTTTGATTGTGAGATGAAATTACCTTTTTTTGATTGATTGATATGTAACCCAAGGAAGAAATTCATTTCTCCACACATTGACATTTCAAATTCTTTTTGTATCTCTTCTGCAAATATTTTACACATGCCTTCATTTCCTCCAAAGATTATATCATCAACATATACCTCCACGATCAGAATTTGATCTTCTTCAACTTTGAAATACAATTTGTTGTCTTCAGTGCCCTTTTGGAATCCTTGCTGCAGAAGGTACTTATCTAACCTTGCATACCAAGCTCTAGGAGCCTATTTGAGTCCATACAATGCCTTCTTCAATTTGTAGACCATATTTGGATCATCTGATTTAACTGAAAGCCTTTCGGTTGTTCAATGCATACTTCCTCTTCCAATTCTCCATTCAATAATGTAGATTTCACATCCATCTGACAGACTTTGAAGTCCTTATGAGCTACAAAGGCCAAGAACATACTAATGGCTTCCAATATTTCAACTAGAAAAATGTTTCCTCATAATGTATTCCTTCCACTTGTGAGTAGCCTTTGCACACAAGCTTGGCCTTATTTCTGATTACTTCTCCATTCTCATTCAATTTGTTCTGGAAGACCCATTTAGTTCCTATCACATTTTTGTCTGCTGGTCTTTGGACAACTTCCCAAGTCTGATTCTTCTCAATTTGCAATGATGCATCTTCCATAGCCTTGATCTAGTGCTCATCTTTGAATGCTTCAGTCACTATTTTGGGTTCTATTTTAGACAATAAGCACAAATTTACCAGTTCATCTGCCATGGCAATATTTCTTCTTGTTAATACACTTTTGTTCTTATCTCCATTAATCTAATCTTCAAAATGATTCTTCTGCACATACTTGGGGGTCTTAAGAATCCTTTCTAGAGCCTCTTCTTCATCAACTTGCTTCTCCTTATACTTTTCTTCTCTTTCTTCTTCTCTGTAAGGGAGCAAATCAGATTCATATCCTTCTATCAGTATTGAACTTTGATGTGGTTCCTCATCCACTTTGACATTTGAACTTTCAACTAGCTTCTTTAGCCTCTTGTTGTAACACCTATAAGCCTTGCTCTTTGTGGGATATCCAAGGTGTTGGCAAGAGACACTACTTCGATATGGACTTGTATGTTGTCATTGATGGCAACAAGGCTCAAAGATATTATCACCATGATAGGAAGAGATAACTTCGAAAGGACATATTGGAATTCAGATCTGGTTGACAGATCCGGTTGGCAGAAGTGACTAAGTATGGTTATTTAAAGAGTAAAGGACAGTCAGTGGATTAGTGTGCTTCAGTAAATGATGATCTAGTAATGCAGTTCATGAATGATTTTAGTAATTGTTTGATGGTGCTATGCTATAGAGATTAAATCCTGACTTCCTCCGAAAGTGAATTGGAAGAATTATCTAAGTCTGGGTGAATAGAGGTATAGCAAAGACAATGAACAGGGCACATTGTAATGGTCTACATTCCTCCGTAGTTGAGTATTTTGTTATGCAGTTTTAAGGTCTTGTAAACACTTGTATGGAGTGTCTGATTCTAGAGTTGTGAGATCTGAAGTCCACCGGAAAGATAGTTACAAGCTGCTGAGTATTGGTACAGTGTTTGACAGAGATAGAGTTTGAGTTGTAATGGTCTGCACTTCTCTGCAAGATGATATCATGCCTTGTAGTTCTGAGGGTAAGATTGGGAATGTGTAAAGAGTCCTTGATATGTTTTTGGAAGTGTTTTGTGATCCATAGTAAAAATTGTAAGTCTACAAATGAACCTATTAAGCGTGCTCTTAGGAACAAGCCAACTAATATGATAAATCATTGTGCAGAGAAGAGATAGTGTGTGAAGGATCTATTTAAGTGATTGAATGATTAGAGCCAACCTATTTGAATATGTTTGGGCAAAGATTTGGGTCCGCATAACATATAGTGCATTGGATTGAGCCGACAAGCTACACATTTCTATGTACACGTTTCACTTCTTGGATGCTGACCTGATTATGGATCAAATCACGATGCGGATATATATGAGCGATGAATTTCAATTGAGATTAGTGTGGATGTGCATGGATTGATGCGAATATGTGAATAGATAAGCAGTGACATAGATTAGTGATAATGAAGACTTAGGATTTAGAATTCAGTTGCTAAATGACTGTACCCTGGCATAGTGACAGATGCTTATGTAGTATTCAGTTTAAATGTGCAATTTGCTTTGTACTTGGTAGAAATCCTTCTTCATCAAGGTAGTGAGCTTGGAAGTGAGCCTCCATTAGGGTTTAGTAGCCCTCAGGGTTTAACAACCCTTATTGTAATCTTTCTAGGTTTAGGGTTGAGGTAGTGAGCTTGCTAGACCTAGTTGTACTTCATGGTAGTGAGCTAGCATGTTTCAAGCCCGTGGAGTGACCAAGCCTAAACATCATTATTTGTAAATATTGCAATATATATTTGAGAGCTAATCCTCTCTGTAGTTTTTCCCATTTTGGGTTTTCCACGTAAAAATCTTGGTGTCCATGTGTCATATTTTTATGGTTGTTGTTCATATGCATGTTGTGCTTTTGTTTAATTAATTTTAGAAAATAGTTGAAAGTTAAAGTGCATTAACATTTTTAGAACACTGATTCACTCCCCCTCTCAGTGTTCCTAACATTTAACAATTGGTATTAGAGCCAAGTTCCTTGGAAAAAGTCTAACAACTTAAGGAAGATCTGGGATAGTGCGATCATGGTAGCAAGAAGATTTGGAAATTATGAAAGCAACAAGCAACTAGAAGAAGCTCTTATGGATCTTAAAAATTCTGAAGTAGAAGTTAGGGATTTGAAAGAAAATTTGCAACAAGCTGATGAATGCATCTCAAAGCTAAAAGAGCAAGTCAAAAAATTCAAAGATAAATACAAAGAAGTTAATGATCAACTGTTATTAGCAAATGAAGCCTTGAATGAATTAGAAGAAGAAGTTATAGAAAGAATAAGAGTAGAAGATGATCTGAATCTAATTGTGAAGAGAAGATCAGAAGATTGTGTAAAACTTGAAAAAAAAATTGTAAGTCTAAAAATAGATCTAGAAAAGGCCATAAGCTTTTAATAAAAATTCAAGATAAGTACTAGAAAGCTTGATGAAATGATTTCTAGCCAGAAGAGTGCTGATGACAAGCAAGGTTTAGGATTTGAGAAAGGAGAAAGATCAAAATCTGGTCAAATAAACAATGAGTCAAGGTAGAATAGAGGATACCAATTCAAAAATCAAAGAAGAAGACCTAGAATACCTCCGGTTAGACAACCAAATGCTCAGAGGTACCCATCCTTCAATGGTCACTATTATAAATGCAATAAGTATGGTCATAGGGCCACTCAGTGTAGAAGTAGAATGAATCAAAATGCTCCATCCTTCTCTGGTAAATTTTTCAAATACAAGAAGATTGGTCATAAAGAAAATGAGTGCAGAAGTATGTCAAGAAATATGCCAAACTATTCTAGGAATAGTCAATTCTTCAATGGCAAGTGTTTCACATGCAATAGATTTGGACACATGGCTAATCAATGCAAATCAAGAATGAATTCATTCAAAGGAAGAAATCAAGGACTAGGAAACATTGAATGTTTCAATTGCAACAAATTTGGACATGTTGCAAGATTCTACAGAAGCAAGAATATGAAGAGAAATTACTATGCTGAAGAAAGAAAAACAGAGCAAAGGAATGATAAGGGAAAATAAAAGATTGATCCGGTTGAAACCAAGAAGGAAGTGGATAAGATTTGGGTCAAGAAAGAAGTAATTAAAGAAGAGGATAGATTCACACCAGAATCTAATGTAGATACTTCCTACGTAAGGTAAATTGGAAGCTCTGGCTCAGGGGGAGCCATTGTGCCTTGCACACATGCCCCATTTTGCCAAATGGAGACCCCCTCTTTTTCTTTGGCTTGAAGTCTCAACCTATCTTCTTATGATGATGGGAGGGTGAATTTGTGCTTAGAATGCAGGATTTGTTCCATATTTGAGTACCTAGCATGTTTGGAGTCATTTGATGTCTTTCATGATTGATTTGGAGGTGTATTGGGTGGTCTTGTGCTAAAAAAATAGCCATTTGTTACTTTCTACACTGAAATTGGGTGTTACTGCACTTTGCACTAAAATCCTCTATCACTGGATATTGCCCTTGAAATTGCTACTATAGGATGTGTCATGTTGAAATTCCTAGTTTACAGATCTTACAGTTGCAAAATCATGTCAAATTCTACAAGATTTTGAGGGGTTCATGTACTTTCATTCTGTCACATGGTTCTAAAGCCCTGATTTGGTTAAGTTTGAAATCCTGAAAGTCCTAAAAATTCTAAAAAATGGCTAAGTTTGAAATATGATGGAACCACAAAATTCTAGAATCTGCATATGAAATCCTATGGATTTGGAACCTATCTCAAACATCCTGAAAGTATATTTAAAAATATTTAAAGTATAAGAAAATACTTTCACCCTGGGAAGTTCAAAATCTGGAGCTAAAAATGACCCCAACTGTACTTTGCGCTAAAACTACCTCCTACCGACCTCTGCAATAAAAATGCCCTTGTCCGACTGCCCTCAAACTAGCCCAAAGTCGGTCGCATCAAAAATCAGCGCTGACTTAACACTTTACACTTTGCGCTAAATTCATTCGCCACTGACTTGCTCTGAAATTCACACCGACTGACCTCATGAAACATTACTAGTCGGTTGACATCAAAACCTGCGTTGGAAGCATTTGTGAAGTTAGCGCTAAAATCAGGTTCTACTAACTTGCCTGAGAATTGCATTGCACCAACTTTTAGTCAATCGGACCCCAAAATCCCTGCAAGGTCGGATGAACTCAAAATCCTCGCTTTTTGCCCATTTTGGCCTAAAAACATATTTTTTCAAGGTGAAACTTAGATTTTCTTGGTGAATTTGGTCTACACATCTATTTATCACATCATGATGGATCTTTTTACCAAGTTTGTGTGGAGTTTTGGTACATTTTATGATAATTAATGCCACTGTACATGAAAAGTTCGTGACCCCCAAAAATCTTGTTTTTTTATAGAAAAGGCTAAAAAAACATGAAATAAAAGTCCACAAATGGATTCTAATGACCACAAAAACTTCCCTAATCATCATATTGGCCAAATGGATACTCAAAAATGATGGAAAATGTAGAAAATCATGTGAAAATCACTAGATTTAAGAGGTTGTTTATAAGAAGGTGGCATTGACAATGAGCTATTTTGAATGATCCATGATTCTAAATGGACATATTTTGATTCAAAATGATGGGAAATGACTCTTTATGATGAAATTGATGCTTAGCCTTGTTTCTTACAGGTCTAAGAGGACAAAAAGGGCCAATTGAAGTCATCTTAGAGGATGCACACACAAAGGTACCCTGCTAACCCAGAGATGCAGAATCGACATTCATCAACTGAATTGTTGCTGGACATACAAGAGAAAGTCAACATGATGTCTAAGATGAGGGAGATGAGCTACATGAGCTAAAGACATACAAGATCAAGTCTATTTCATTGTTTTTCCTACAAATCTAGTCCAATGTCCAAGATATACATTTAGTTGTTCTAGCAGTCCAATCATCAAGAATCAGTCCAGAAAGCATCCAGTTGGATATATCTTCACTAATAATGTGCCACATACTCCTCTTGGTCCATTCAGCACTTGGAATCCCATGAATCCACATCAGCTCAAGTTTTCAAGTGTCATGTGACTCTATTTGGCTTTATTAGGCCTTGAAAATTAACTTTTCATCATGTACAACCAAATGGGTATCCATTTTGTCTAGATTCGATATATTTGCAAGCTACTTTTTATCTTTTTCCTAGAAGCAAATCTGAAAATGTAACTAACTGATGTATCTCATTAAATGCCATATAATTTGGACCATTGGTGTTGAGTTAATCTTCACCGTCCATTCAAAAACTTGGTATGGTGCCTTGTCTATAAAAGGGCCATCCTTTTCTCTCATTTGTAAGTAGGATTTGACAATGAATTGCTGAGACTGCCAAAATACAGTCAATACAAAGCAAGTTTTGCAGGTTCCTGGGAATTTGTGTTTATGTGTTGTCTCATTTTGGTTTTCATGGTTCATATCAATCTGAATTTAATTAGTTGTGCTTTTACAATGATGGGTAAATGTTAAGATATATAATGAATGCTTTGGTCCATACTATTAGTGCTTGCTGATGGTAAGTTGCTATGTATAGTTAGCCTGGGCACTATTATTGAATATAGTTCGATTGCACTCCACTAGTTAAGATGCACCATTATTCGGGTGTTTAATGAGTGAATGAAATTTAAAAATCATAAGGATCCTTTGAAGATTGCATCATTTCTTGCAACATTGTGGGTTTCCTATCTTGGTGAAACAGGGAATGGTTTATTGAAAGTATTTGTCTATCTATAGCATTTTACCCAGTTGTGACTGTCACTTAGGATCTCTTATCCCTTCTCTCTCTCCCTTTCCTTTTGCATTTTATTTATATCAAGTTTGTTAGGTTAGGCTATAAGCATCATCTCATTACAAATCTACTGAAAGTATCTATAACATTAGAAAATGTCCCCTTGGGGGCTTTTCCCTCATAGGGTTTAGCTCCTGGGTCTTCTACATGCATTTAGGACATCTTAATTCATATTTTAGCATCCTGATGGAAGGAGCCCTAGGTAACATGATAAATGGGACCTAGGAGGACCCCTTGAGCTGTACCCTACCCAAAATAGGGGGGAGGACTTGGGAGTCCACGCCCTAGTCCTGCCCTATTTTGGGGTAGCCCTAATTTCTGGATGTTAGTTTATGACTGTTATTTGGGTCCTTTGCCGACACGGTAAGTTTGAATTATGAAAATCTTGGCAGGAGTGTTTGTAGTTGCATATAAAAGCATGTTTAGGCATTCATTTGTAAACTAGATGGAAATTGTGATGTTCAAGTGTTCTCAAGCTGATTCAAGGCTTTCATTGTGTTGCAAGAGCAGACTTGTGTGGTTTATGTGTTTGTATTTGTAGATTTGAGCATCCATTCATCATGGAATGAAGAGCATCTTCCTCCCATGATATCTTCACTACAAGGTGACATTATATTATGTTTTCTTTGTCAATTCCTTTGGTTTTTGCCTCTGCCTCACAAGGGTGCACACTCTCCATCTGACAACAGTGTTTGGAGACTTAAGTGTCCTCCGGGGCTTGACTGAGGCAAGCCTCTAAACACCACAACCCCCAAACTAAAGTCTTGTGATTGTAGGTTACAGGTGTTGTATTCGAGAGAAGTGAAGTTGCAGGAAGGATTGGTAGGCATCAAGGATTTAGGATCCAAAGAAAAGTAGGACACCAGAGCATTTCTAGGACGTGGGTGCTAACTCTAGTGTCCTCTGCATTTGAATTTCTAGAAACAGGAGTTATAGCGCTGATCAGTGTCGGAAGGAGGTCCGGATCCTGCAAAGAAATTGGTACCTTAATCTTGGGTGCCCACTCCAGTGTCCCTGACTGTTCTGCCTCGGAACCCTAAAAATAGGTACTCTGTGATTTGATATTTTACTTCCGTCTGCAAGAGCCTTTTCTGTTATTCGTTAGTTTATTGTCGTATTTGCATAATTAGGGTTTTAATGGTCAATTGAGCATAAGAGAAGAGAAATTGATAATTTAATTCCCTAATCCAAGTTTCCCTACATCTCACAAGTGATCTAGGGTATGATCATGCTCGCCACTCGACCCTAGATCCTTGAATGTAAAGTGGAGAGGAGGATTTAAACATCAAAACACTAAAACATTAACAAATCCAAGTTTCCACCTAAAATTTTTGGTGAACCCATGTTTTTGGACTTAAATTGCAACTTTCTAAGTGTGTGTCATCATATTTGGATTGATTTCATTCATTCATATAGTCATTCATTTTATTGCATTGAGAAAAATTCAAAAAAATTGAAAATTTTAAAAAATTCAAAAAAATTGCATTGTTTGGCTTACTAAATTGCATCAATTCTTTCTAAATTTTCCTAATTCATGATTTTTGCATCAGATCTGATATAAACTATAGAAAAATACAAAAATTCAAAAATTTGCATTGCATTTTCATCATTAATTTGCTAGGCTTTTGTGGAAATTTTGGCAATTTTGATATAACCTAGTAATTCCAAAATCTAGGGTTAGTAGGCAAAATCTTTTCTTAGATTTTTCTACTGATTTTAGAGGCTCATTCAAATTTTTATTTGGCTTTAGTCTTTCATGTTAGTGTAAATTTGCATTTAGATTTAAAATATTTGCATTTTTGCATAGAAAATTTCAACAAAAAACTAGTAATTTTTATGCATTTTCATTAGATTTGCATTGGCATTTTGCGTGTTCAATCTTGAAAATTATTTTTAGATATGAGATTAATTCATTTCCATAATAAATAAGATTTCAAAACATTCACATAGCATTTTGTCCCAAGATCTCAAACCTAGGGCTTCAAAAACAACAATTTTCACTAAATTTGGCCTTATCGACTCTCTAAACTTGCACAATAGGTGTGTTGTGAAAAGTAATTTTGAAATAATTTTCTATTATAAGGGTAATCATTTTCTTCCCCTCCTAAAAATCTTCACAACACTCTTTTATCAGGCTCTTGTAGTGAAAATTTGGTGAAAAACTACACATTTTGGCTATTTTGCCCTAGGGTTTGACCTAGTTTGCACTCCAATCATGTTGTGATTAATTTTATGGATTGAGGTGACTGATATTATTGATATTATTTGTTGTACCTCCTTAAATTCCTTACAACAACCCTTTTTCTAGGTCTTGGAGTTGAAAAACCGTGAAAAATAGCCTATTTTTGCTATATTTTCACTAGGGTTTGACCTTAAGTGGTACTAAAAGCATGTTGTACTGGGTATTTTGGCACCAAGAGGCTAATATTACTGATATTATTTGCTACCCATCATCATTTTCCTCACAACACCCTTTGTTATGCTCTTTTGCATTGAATTTTGGTGAAAAAAAAAGTGCCTATTTTGATATATTTTCACTATATTTTGACTTGCATTAACTTGAAATCGCATCAAGAGTGTGTTGAGAATGATAATTTTGCTGTTTTGGACTGATATTAGACATATAACTTGCTTCCCTTGACTGAAATCCTTACAACACCCTTTGGTTCATTCATTTGCATTAAAAAAGTACAAAATTCCAAGCATTTTTTGTTGTCAATCATATCCTTCTCCTAGGATTTGTTCTCTTAGTTTGTGTGTTGTGTGTTGTATGCTTTTGCATAAGCTTTATGACATGCTGTACTAAAAATAATATCCTTTTGAGAAGAAGTAAAAGGTTAATGGGATCTAGTGCTCTTGAAGAAATTGGTACTTTGGACACCTACTTTACAAAGGGAGAAACTCAAATTGTGCAAGATATTATACATCCTCTAACCACAATGGAAGAACAAACTTTTCATGATGTTGATAATACTATTGAGGCAACAAGATATGTATCTAATGAGCAAACAAAAAAATTGGATAAGGATCTAGTTGAATTTCAATCATTTATAGAAAATGAGAGAATAGCTGAATAAGCTGTCCCTACAATTCATAATATAAGATAATTGATAAAAGAGGGACAAGATGGTGTAAATGCAATTCGTGGTCTAGCACATATTGTACAAACTAATATCATGCCAGTGACTGCATGTGTACAAGCAATAAATAACACTTTATCACCATCTCATACTCAAGTATCCATACCTATACCGACGATGGGAATATTGACTTTTACACCAACAATCTTAACAACTGATGTAAATGCTTGTAGTAATGCTACCACTAGTATTGGAGTATCTAATGGCACTAATTACAAATTTGTGGAATTCGATTATCAAAATTTGGTTCCTAAAGGGACCTTCTCTATGCATAATTATTCTCAACCACCTATCTATTCCACTCATTTCCAACCACCTATTACCTACTCATAACCATCTTCAACCTACCAATATGTCCAACAACTATTGACCTATTCTCAACCTCCACCTATTGTATCTCAAGCTCATTCACCTCCTCACTTTGGTTCTAATTCCTCACAACAAATCACATTTCCCAATGATGCCATCCTAAACCAACTTTACAGGGCATGAATGCTTTACAACAAAAGGTAATAAATTTGACAAACTCTTCGCAGCCTAGTCTACCAACATATCATGCTCGTAATCCTTTATCTTATGCAATCTTGAGAACCCCTATGCCTGAGAGGTTTGAGACTCCTCGCTTTGAAAAATATGGTGGAAAAGGTGATCCTAATATTCATGTGGCAGCATTTATAGCTATGTGTAGTGATTTTTACTTTGAAGAGGATTTGTTAGCAAAACTTTTCCTGCGATCTCTCAAAGATACTGCTTTAGAATGGTTTTGCTTGTTGCCTCCAAATTCAATACACTCCTTTTTACAGTTGATTGATCAATTTTTACAACATTTTCAAGAAAATATCACATCCCAAGTCACTCTTATTGACTTGGTTCAATGCAAACAAGGTCCCAAAGAAAAGTTGACTGAATTCATTAGTTGGTATCAAAGACTTTATGTATAGATTCAGTATCAGATGAAAGATGAGGATGTTTAAAAGATATTCATTACAAATCTACAACCTAATATTCGTGATAAGATCCTCTTGATGAAGTACAACACCTTTCAACATTTATGCACAGCCCTTCATGATTATCAACTTTTGTCTAGTCAGTATGAAAACCAAAACTCATTGGCTCAAGTTGGTCAATCCACGGGTGGATCATCACAAAACAACTTTAAGAGGAATAATAATAACAGGAGCTTCATCAAGATTAATGGACCAAATACGAACAACTTTTTGAATGTTTTAGCTTTATCAAATCCAAAGAAAGCATCATACCAACCAAGAAAGTGTAAGGAAGTTAAAGTAACGGAAACAACTTCCTATGCCAATCTTGAGGAAAGAAATTATGCAAGACTTTAAATCTGATCTAACAGTCATAGAAATTTTAGAAACACATTCAAAAACATGAAATAAATAAAGAGACACAAAACACCAGATATACGTGGGGAAAACCCTTTCGGGTGAAAAACCCCACACTCCAAAAGCCTGCTTAATGTATTTCAAATCCAATACCAAGATTACATACATTTGCAGAACAAGTTTATTATAGGAGTATCACCATTAATAAACTCTAGAAGAATTCTGGTAGCATTCTGATAGCATAACAATACCTGCAAACTCACACTATGCAAACAACTCCTCAAGCCTCCAATTTATAGACTTTTGGCTATACAAGAAACCACTTGTGGTTTTACAAAACCATGTGTGAGGCTTCTCAGCTAAGATTCCAGTCCCAAAATAAGCTCTCACATCCAAAATGAAATCCCCTATTTTTGACTCTTACAGATGTTATAGAATCTGTCATAATATGCCTAAAAATAGGCCTTCCATAATATACTATCATGTGGGCATCTTTTGACACCTAAAAAATGAATTTTCAAAACACTGACAATGCGTAACAGCTGTAGGAAAATATTAAATAAAAAAACTATAACAGGAAATGTGCAGCAAGGTTGAGACACCTCATTTCCCAACATTCTCCCACTTGTTGAATACCTTGCAAGGGCCAAGGGAATAACATCATCATGGATCAACTGCTAAGAGCCAAAAGGCCCATAGACTCGGAACACCACCTAAATTTTGCTATTCTCACGGGATTAGTTAATGCATCCGCAACATTCACCACAGTCTCTACTTTTTCCAGCTTCATCCTATCATCCTCGACCATATCTCTCATGAAGTGTTACTGAACATCAATGTGTTTGGTCCTGGCATGAAAAGTCAGGTTCTTTACAAGGCAGATTGCACTCTGACTATCACAATAAACTATAATTGCACCCTGTTTCAATCCAATATCTAAACACAAACGCTTCAGCCAAATGGCTTCTTTACAGGCACAAGTAGCTACCATGTACTCTGCCTCAGTAGTGGATAAAGTGACCACAGCCTGTCACTTGCTCATCCAACTAATTGTACCACCATTAAGAGTAAACACATATGCACTGGTTGACCTTCTACTATTGACATCACCAACCCAGTCTGAATCCACAAAATCATGAATACTCAAGGAATGTTGATCTCCTGTACCATGAAAATAAATAGAGTACTCTGTTGTACCCCACAAATATCTGAAGACCCTCTTAACTACATCCCAATGCACTCTTCCAAGATTAGACATATAACGAGAAAGAAATCCCACTACTTGGGCAATGTCTGGTCTTGTACAAACCATAGCATACATTAAGCTTCCAACTGCACTCTAGTAAGGCACTCTGTTCATGTCTTCCATCTCCAATGGGGATGTAGGACATTGTGAAATAGAGAGCTTCGTTCCCAATGTAATAGCAACACAAAGTGGTTTACAATCCTACATGTTAAACCTTTGCAAAACCGAACAAACATACTTACTCTGGCCAAGCCATAGATTTTTGTTCTCACGAGCTCTTCTGATCTCCATCCCAAGTATGTGTTTTGCTGCACTAGGATCTTTCATTTCAAATTTCACAAAGAGCTGAGATTTCAATTCTGCAATCAAACCTTTGCCTTTCCCAATAAACAACATTTCATCAACATATAAAGCAATTACCAGGAAATGATCACCATCAGATTTAAAATATACACAGTGATCAAATTTAGACTGCACAAATCCTAAACTCAACACATAAGTATCAAATTTCTAGTACCGCATCCTAGGACTTTGTTTAAGGCCATACAGAGATTTCTTTAACTTACAAACCAACTTTCTTTTACCTTTTACCACGTAGTGCTCTGACTGTGTCGTATAGATTTCTTCCTCCAAATCACCATGAAGGAAAGCAGTTTTCACATCCATTTTCTTGACCTCTAGGTCATAAGTTGCTGCAATATATAATAAAAACTAAATGGATGTCATTTTAGCAACAGGAGAAAAAATCTCACTGTAATCAATACCCTCAACTTGAGAGTATCCCTTCGCAACCAACCGTACCTTATACTTTTCAACATTTCCATCTGAACCAATCTTTTTCTTAAAGACCCATTTACATCCAACAAGTTTACATCCTTCAAGCAAAGGTACAAGGTCCCATGTATCATTCCTTTCAAGGGCTGCCATCTCTTCATCCATGGCAACTTTCCAGGACTCTGCATCATTCATACCCAAAGCCTCTTGCACAGATCTCAATTCATCAATGTTAGTATTCAAAGCAAATATACACTTCCAATCATCAGGTGAATACCCATACCTTTCAGGTGGTTGCCTATGCCTTGTAGACCTTCGAACAAGCTGAGGTGGAGGTTCTTCCACTTCTTCCTCCTCTTCACCCTCTTCTGAAGATTCGAAGCTTGATGAGCTCTCCTCAACTTCTTGTCTATCTTGGGGCCTTGATTTATCTTCCTCAGGCATAGAAGGAAGTTGAAACACATCTTTTTCTATTCGATTTCTTTATGTTGTTTTGGCTGAAAAATAATAGGAGAAGATTTAGTTTCTCTAAAAATAACACTTTTGGAATGAATTACCTTATGTGCAACAGGGTCCCAAAGCTTATATCCTTTCACACCATAGCTGTAGCTGATGAAGATACATTTGACAGCCTTAGAATCCAACTTTATTCTCTTCTCCTTAGGCACATGTGTATATGCCTCACAACCAAAAACTCTTAGATGTCTAAGTGAAGGCTTTTTCCTTGACCATGCCTCCATTGGCATTTTATCAACAAGCGTTGATGTAGGAGATCTATTTGTCAAATAACAAGCAATGGAAACAGCTTCAGCCCAAAACTTTTGTTCTAGACCAGCTCCACTCAACATGCTCCTAGCCTTCTCCATCAACATTATGTTCATTCTTTTAGCAACTCCATTCTGCTGAGGAGAATACGGAGTTGTCTTTTGTCTTTTAATCCCACAATCTGTACAGAATCTATCAAAATCTACAGAACAGTACTCACCATCATTGTTAGTCCTCAAACATTTAATTTTCTTTCCAGTCTGAGTTTCTACCATAGCCTTGAACTCCTTAAAACGATTGAAAACTTCAGATTTACTCTTTAAAAAATAAACCCATGTTCTCCTACTGAAATCATCAATTAAAATAACAAAATAAACTGATATACCAATAGAAGCAACATCAACAGGACTAAATACATCCGAATGGATTAGATCCAAAATACATGAAGACTTATGGGAAGATGAGTAAAAATGAATGCGGTTTTGTTTGCCATAAATATAGTGTTCACAGAAATCAAACTCTAGATTGCAATCATTCAAACCTTCAACAAGGTTCTTATTTTTCAGGGTTTTCAAACCCTTCTCTCCAATGTGGCCAAGTCTCTGGTACCATAACATGGTCTTCTCTGTAGGCAACCTTGATTTGGTAGACAGAGCACCCTTGGGTACCCAGAAGCCACAACCATCTGTAGAAGAGGAAACCATCTCTTTTTTCAGTGAAGTAGTTTCTGGCTTAATTTTATCAGAAGTACTATTGCACTCAACTGTGCATGCATCAAGCTGGTACAATGTACCCAATCTTCTTCCTCTTGCTATCACCATAGCACCTCTCACCATTTTGACACCTGCTTCAGAAAACTGTACATGCACACCTGCATCTATTAGTTTGCTAACAGATAATAAATTTCTTGCTAGTCCTGGGATATGCAAGACACCATCAAATCTTCTAACTCTACCATCAAAAAATTTCACATGACTACTACCACGGCCAACAATGTCAAGGAAAGAATTATCACCCAAATACACCTTACCACCATTATAGTTTTCATACTTACTAAACTAGTTTCTGTTAGGAGTCATGTGGAAAGATGCACTTGAGTCTATCAACCATGCATTATCACTTGCACGAGTGGCTAAGGCTACAATAAAGGCATCTCCATCTTCCTTTTTGGACTTAGAGTCAGAATCTTGCTTCTTCTTCTTTGTCTTCTCTTCTTTACATTCCTTTTGGAAGTGTCCAAATTTGCTATAGTTCTAGCATATTGTCTTGGACTTACCAGGAGATTTTGATCTCCCCTTATTCTTGGACTTGGAACGGCCACGTTGCTTCTCATCTTTGCCTCATTATTTTTGTCTTCCTTAAACACTCAAAGCCTCTTTGGCATTCAGAGAGACCTTCCTTCTCATCTCTTCAGAAAGTAGAGAATCAACAACATCCTCCATTGTCAAGACGACTGCAGTGCTCCCAATAGCCATAACTAGGTTGTCCCATGAGTCTGGCAGTGAACACAACAAAATTTGGCACCTTTCTTCCTCATCCATTTTAACCCCAACCGAGGTCAACTGAGTCACCAACATATTGAATGTTTCCAGATGCTCAGAAATTTGTCCACCTTCTTCCATTCTCAAGGAATACAACTTCTTCCTCAAGAAAATCTTATTCACTAGAGATTAGCTTGATATATCTACCCAACTTCTTCCAAAGCTTCTTTGAATTGGGTTCTTCGTGGAGCCACAATCTTATGAGACCTTTAGCTTTTTTATCCATTACATCATACTTTGTAGCCAAATCTGGATCCACAAGCCTATGGACATTTTCATCCACTGCATCCCATAGATCTTGGTCAATCAACAAATCTTCCATCTTTAGCTTCCACATTTCAAAGTTCATGCCAAAAAAATTCTCTACCTTAATCCTCCTAGATGTGCTCACCATTTGAAAAAAAGCTTGCAACAAGATCACAAAGTATCCTCTACACAAGCTCCCACTCAAACCTTGATTAGCACAAAAAACCCAAGATCCCACAACTAAAACCAAAGGTGATCAAGCTCTGATACCACTTGTAAGGAAGTTAAAGTAGTGGAAACAACTTCCTATGTCAATCTTGAGGAAAGAAATTATGCAAGACTTTAAATCTAATCTAACAGTCACAAAAACTTCAAAAACACATTCAAAAACATGAAATAAACAAAGAGACACAAAACACCAGATATACGTGGAGAAAACCCTTTCGAGTGAAAAACCCCACACTCCAAAAGCCTACTCAATGTATTTCAAATCCAATACCAAGATTACATACACTTGCAAAGCAAGTTTATTATAGGAGTATCACCAGTAAATAACTCTAGAAGAATTCTGATAGCATTCCGAGAGCATAACAATACCTGCAAACTCACACTATGCAAACAACTCCTCAAGCCTATAATTTATACACTTCTAGCTATACAAGAAACCACCTGTGGTTTTACAAAACCATGTGCGAGGCTTCTCAGCCAAGATTCTAGTCCCAAAATAAGCTCTCACTTATAAAATGAAATCCCCTATTTTTTACCCTTATAGATGTCATAGAATCTATCATAATATGCCTAAAAATAGGCCTTCCATTATATACTATCATGTGGGCATCTTTTGACACCTAAAAAAACAATTTTCAAAGCACCGACAATGTGTAACAGCTATAGGAAAATATTAATAAAAAAACTATAACAGGAAATGTGCAGCAAGGTTGAGACACCTCGTTTCCCAATAGAAAGTTTACTCTGATATCTGAGTCTTATCATTCTATCATGATCAAGCTCTAAGTAATAACATTCTGAAGCTTCCCCTGATCAAGCCTGTTGATCCTAATAAACAAGGACCTTACTTTGATGTTAATGTCCTTTGTCATTATCATCGGACACAAGGACATGAAACTAAACGATGTATGCATCTTAAACATGAGATACGTGACCTTATTGATTCAAATGTCATCCAGGTAGCGGGTGTGAATGATAATGGAAATAAGTCAGTTGCTCTGCAGAATCAGAATTTGCAAATATTCACTAATCCTTTCCCTAAACATACTGAAAACAATATGGTGGAACAAGGTTTAGTGGAAGCAGATGAGGATGATTACTTGGACTATGATAGTATCGTCAGAATAATTGAAATGGATAATCCACCTCATCCACGAAGAAAAGGAGTTTATGCTAAGGTTCCTCCTCCGTTATCCTTATATGGATTGGGAGATAATCAAAATGCATCTAAAAAACAAGAACAACAACCGATATAGACGAAAAAGATGGTACATGATGATTTCCATTACTGTTCTAGAAAGATTCAACAATGAAAACTCGCTAAAAATTAAAAAAGAGCAAGATGACACTCAATAGTCAGAAATAATAGTGGTTCTCCCCCTCATAAGCAATAAAAAGTCTCATTTAAACAAGGATTTAAGGAACAAGGATCATATGGTAACAAACAAGACTTTCATAAGAACCACTCAAATTTTGCATTAAATATGATCGAGTACCTCTCCAAGAGGTTTGCAAGCTCCAAGATCTAATACGAAGGCCCTACAGTTAAGTATCTCTAACCCTTTATCTCTCTCATGATGCGCTTCCCCCATGATGTGTTATGTGTTGTTTAGGCCTCCTAGAATGATCACTGAATCTCCTGTAAGGTCTGGAATACCAGGAGACCGCCTCTGTTGTGACGTTCTATTTGTATCATCATTCTTCTAAATTGTCTCTCTCTGATTTCATTGTTGTGTGTTGTGTCTTACAGACATAGCATCATGGTTGGTGACCTAGGGGCACCCTCCCACGTGATTGTCCCTAAGACACTTGTTTCTCCTCTCTTATTTGTTGTTTCCCTTCCTTTAGTGTTTCCACCTAGCAGGCAGATGACGACAAATATTTATACTAATGCGGACCTAGTGTCCCTTTCGAGAGCAATCAAAAAATGGCCTTAGTTCCTAATATGACGATGTGGTTGTATATCTTATCCGATGCTTGGCTAGTGGGAGCACTCATGCTTTCCATGTAGTGATGATTTTGATGGTGTTCTATCTCATTTACAAATCATAAACAATATTTCTGCTCCGTGCACTTTGTCTACCTTGAATCTTGCATACCTCAGATTTCATATGCATTGATGTTGTTGTTTATCATGATGTTGTAGACACTAACATGTTTCTTGTAGGGATGTGTTTGTGGGAACATTTGGCAATTGTAAAGTACATGTCACCTCCAAGGGCATGGGCTTTGCAAAATTCGGTGTTCCCTTGTGTGTTTTCTTCCTACCTTAACGTGCTTGATATCGATAACGGATATCAACCACCTTAAGGTGGGGACATATATAAGGTAAGTTGTCTATTATAGATGTTAGAAATGTGCTTGTCCTCAGGTGCAGGCTAGTGCGATGAGTACTTCCTACATCCTGAGTTTGTTTGCAATCAATCAATTTATCTTAAAATCTATTGCGTATACCTCCTTTTCACCATAAGGCATCTCCGTGATGCAGGTGGGGTTGTATACTTTGGAGCTCATACCTCCTTTTCATTGTAAGGCATCTCTGTGATGCGGGTGGGGTGGTATGCCATGCTTCCTTTTCACTGTAAGGCGTCTCTGTGACACGGGTGGGGTTGCATTTTCAAAAGTCCTCTGCAGAGGCGGGGAACGGTTCTGTGACTAACTCAACCCTTAAGCATGTCTTCGGTGATTGCTGTGGTGAAGCCCAATCATTGGTGTGTGCCTGTAATGTGCCTGAGATGGTGTTGGACCTAGAAATAGGTACACTCCATTGCTTGTCTTCTATGTTTGGCGTACTTGCTTTGTTTGGCATGTCTGTTGCCCATATGCAGTCCTTCATTTTGGGAGGTTTTGTGTGTTGCCCCATATATACAAAGACTTGCGCCTTAGGGTAGTGCATCTTGTATTATGGGAGGTTTGTTTACTTTCCTATAATTGCATCTACATTTCATACATATAAAAGAAAAAGAAAAGAAAAGAATCATGCCTATCTTCCATGCATTAATGTGTCTTCTATGCACTGATTGTCTTCTCCGTGTTCTACATGACTATAACTGTCTTCTCCATGTTTTGCGTGCCTAATACTATTTTCTATGTGATTGGCATGTCTTCTCTGTGCTTGGTGTGTTTGATGTGTTTGTGACCTTACTTTAATGCATGTATGGGTCTCACATTTATACATACATTAAAGTGGGGGCTAAATGTAACATCAAAAAATGTCCCCTTGGGGGCTTTTCCCTCATAGGGTTTAGCTCCCGAGTCTTCTCCATGCATTTAGGACATCTTAGTTCATATTTTGGCATCTTGATGGAATAAGCCCTAGGTAACATGACAAATGGGACCTAAGAGGACCCCTTGAGCTGTACCCTGCCCAAAATAGGTGGGGAGGACTTGGGCACCCGCACCCTAGTCCTTCCCTATTTTGGGGCAGCCCTAATTTTTGGTTGTCAGTTTATGACCATTATTTGAGTCTTTTGCCGACATGGTAAGTTTGAATTATGAAAATCCTGGTGGGATTGTTTGTAGTTGCATATAAAAGGATGTATAGGCATTCATTTGTAAACTAGATGGCAATTGTGATGTTCAAGTGTTCTCAAGGTGATTCAAGGAATTCATTGTGTTGCAAGAGCAAACTTGTGTGGTTTATGTGTTTATATTTGTAGATTTGAGCATCCATTCATCATGGAATGAAGAGAATCTTCCTCCCATGATATCTTCACTACAAGGTGACATTATATTATGTTTTCTTTATCAATTCCTTTGGTTTTTGCCTCTGCCTCACAAGGGCACGCACTCTCCATCTCACAATGGTGTTTGAAGACTTAAGTGTCCTCTAGGGCTTGACTGAGGCAAGCCTCTAAACACCACAACCCCCAAACCAAAGTCTTGTGATTGCAGGTTACAGGTGTCGTATTCAGGAGAAGTGAAGTTGTAGGAAGAATTGGCAGGCATCAAGGATTCAGGATCTAAAGAAGAGGACACCAGAGCATTTTGAGGACTTGGGCACTCACTCTAGTGTCCTCCACATCTGAATTTCTAGAAACTGGAGTTCAAGTGCTGATTAGTGTCAGAAGGAGGTCTGGATCCGGTAAAGAAACTGGTACCTTGGACTTGGGCGCTTGCTCCAGTGTCCTTGACTATTCCACCTTGGAACCTTGAAATTAGGTACTCTATGATTTGATATTTTGCTTCCGTCTATAAGATATTTTTCTGTTATTCGTCAGTTTATTGCCGTATTTGCATAATTAGGGTTTTAATGGTCAATTGAGCACAAGAGAAGAGAAATTGATAATTGAATTCCCTAATCAAAGTTTTTCTACATCTCACAAGCGATCTAGGGTATGATAGTGCTTGTCACTCGACTCTAATCCTTAAATGTAAAGTGGAGAGGAGGATTTAAACATCAAAACACTAAAACATTAACAAATCCAAGTTTCCATCTATACAATATCATAGGGTTTTTGCATACATATTGTTGTCATATTCCATAAACCTTGCATTTTATGTAAGACCCCTTGTTGGCACAGCTAGACATACCACTGAGAGATTCCAAGCAAGTTAAGACCTAGCTGTATGATCCTTGGGGCAGTCCTATCTTGGATAGGATACCTTTTCCAAGAGAGGTGTGATACCAGCAATCACATCTACGTTGTTGTGTGCTAAAACCACCATCAACAGGAGCAGTATTGAAAATCCAAAACCCCCAGTCAGAAAGTGGGTGCCCGAATCCGGCATGAAGGTGTATGATGAAATCTGACGTGACATAGCTCTTAGAAGAAAAACTGGAAGAAAAAGGGTCAATGCGGCATATTGCAGAGCAATCCTAATTGACCGTGTTCTACAGTGAAGGGTTTTGATAGCTTTTTGGGAATGAGCATTTAATGACAACTAGGTCAAGCCGTGTAGAGGATAAAAAGGAACGTTTTTGGTTTCAAAGTCACTTTACACTCAAAGCTATCAAGTATTTAGAGAGATTAGAGTAGACTTTGAGTAATGACAACCAAGATTTGAAGAGCTTGGAGAATTTTGGAAGAAGGAAACTCTAATTCAGCAAAATAATGTACTTTCATTCAAACCCTACTTGTGAATCTATTAAAATTCTGAGATGGCGTCACCGCAAGTTGTTGATATTATTGGGTGACCTCGACCAAAGTTCAAGAAAGACCCATTCAAATCAACTGAAGTTGATTAGTTGGGCACATTCTCAAATATTCCTCATGGAGTCATGCATGCAGAGGATGTTAGGGCATATATTCAAGTTGCCCTATAGGAATTTGGTGATAGCAGGTTTACTGATCTCTACATAAAACAATTGAGTAATGAGAATCTTGATCTGAAGGATGAATATCAAGCATTGGAAGAAAAGAATTTTATTTAGTACTTGAATTTCCCAACATTTATGGAGGATGAATGGGTCCAATGTGTGTTAAGCAGGGTTCATGATGAATTCATATGGCTTGAGAGACCTTTCAAGATTGCAAAAGATGCTATTAGGGTAGTCATTGGATTATGCTCTACTAGAATAGTACCACTATTGAAATCCATGAAGAATGATATAGTAATGGTGGCTACCAAAGCAAAATTTGATAAGAGAGCCTTAACAATAAATGATATTGAGGATCATGCTATGAGATTTGCCTCAATGGTGTTGGGATACAAAGTTTATTTCACCAACTGGGAAAACTCTGTTTCAGGCATGGCCATTTACATAGCGTATCAAATGATTAAGGAAAATGTTGATTATGACATCTGTGAATTGCTCCGACAGCAAGTAATTGATAACCTGAAGAAGACAAAAGAAGGTAAATACCCCTTTAAATTTGGCACTTTGATCATGTGTTTATTTTTCTATTTTATGCAAGAGTTGCCTGGTATGAAGAACCTTTTCTGGACCAATGACAAACCTATTGCAGTCCAAATTAGAAAATTGTTGAGTAGAATAGGCACCATTGATGCACAAAATATAGCCCTATGGGGTTATTTCAAAAACTTCCAAAGATCAATGCAAGCCAAAGAAAGAATCCCCAAAACAGTTGTTGAAAAATATAAGGATACAATTTGCTTCATTGTGAAAAAAGATCAGTGTTTGATGGAGGCCGTTAAGCCCAGAACGGTCTGGGTTATGCCTATGGTATATGAGGTAGATGCAGTTGTACTAGAAAACTATGCCAAATATATGCTAAGTAAACCCAAAGGTCCCAAGGAAGAAAGATTTGGGACTTACAAAGAATTGCATGCTAAAATTCATGTTGAGGTAAGAAAACCTAAAATCTCTAGGAAAATGAGGAAAGTGGCAGAAGAAATTTCCATAAAACATGGATTCACAAAAGAAGAAGTGGCAAAGGCAAGGGAAAAGGTATAGGCTATTAAGAAAGCAAAAGAAAAGAGAAAAGGTGAATTGTCTAGAGTTCCGGAAGAACCCAAGGGTGATCCAAAAAGGCCAAAGAAATCAAAAAGAAAAACCAGAGCCTCCACCTCTACAGAAGCCACACCCATTCCCTCTTGTTCCAAAACCATCTACAAGTGTGGAAACCCCTTCCACTAGTTCCAAGAGAAAGAAAACCAAGGCAAAGAGAATGCATATTAGCATAACTATTGATGATGAAGCAACTAAATCAGATAAGGAAGTGAAAAGGATGAAGACCAAGGCTACTAAAGCTTCTAAAGCTAGCAAACAAAAACTCTTCGGTAAGGGAAAATCTAGAAAAAGGGTACAACAAGATATCTCCCAGACAAAAGAGGCTACTTTAAGTCTTGAAGATGTGCTCAAAGCCATAACAATAGATGACAACCTAAAACCAATTGCACAATTGTATGATGAATATAATGATCTAGACAAGAGGATCATGGAAACTGTTGTTGTAGAGTATCTAAACATTTACAACAAGGCCTTGATTGAAATAATTGATGATCTTCCACATAGCTTAGGAAGCATAATGAGTGCAAGAAAAGAAGTAGCCATTGTAAAAGACATTGAGCTAAGGGAATACTCCCTGATAAAATTATGTCCAGAAATCACACTTGAAGAGAAGGCCAAAATTTCCAAAGAAATCAAGGATGCCTTCAGAACTAAGAGAAGAATGAACTCCTCGATGTTGGGAGAAATTGACAAAGTGGATAAGGAAACAGAGGAGATCACCTTGGCAGCACTGAAAAATAACAACATTCCCACTATCTATGATAATAAAGAAGCAAATGTAAAGACACATCCTCACTGGGGATTAGCCAAGAACAAGGACCGGAATAGGATGATCAAGTTCCCAACACCAATTTAGTGGACATGTCAGATCAAGATGAAGATGGTACTGATTTGCCTCCTGAGCAATAGGCTGAGGGTGAAGAGAATAGGGAGGAGATAAGGAGCCCTACTCCAGAACAAAACACAGACCAACAAGAAAATATGAACATGGATCCTCCGGAACGAAGTCAAGAACTATCTGAGAGAGAAAGAGACACTGCAGATGTCTTAGTTGGTTCTAGCAGACCACAAGTTGTAGATGAGTCTGAACTCCTTCAAGGACCAATCAACTTGGCCTCATTGTCACCTATACAGAAATTCAAGTTAGTTTCTATTGTTCAGGCCAAGGCACGGGAAGAGATGATGAAATCACATGACCAAGATAGCAAATTGATCAATGATGCATCCATCATTTTGGAAAAGTTGATGCCATCATTTCAAAAGGATACATTGTTATCCTCTGCTAATCATCTCAAGGAGCTATTGAACTCTGTAAGTACACATTTTAAGTCTTCTAAAAAATCTGCAGAAGCAAAAGTTAGAAAAGAATTTGATGAAAGAAGACTGGTTGAGTTAAAGACTATGATAGCTTGAGACAAAACTTTGTTAGATAATGGAATTAAGGGAATACAAAGTGCCATTGAAGAAGCCAATAAAATATACAAATTCTATCTATCTTGGCCAAAAATTACAAAGGAATTAGAAGATAAGATTAAAGACTTGGAACTCAAACTGCTCAATATCTCTAAAACATATAATCCAACAGTTGGGTCAATAAATCCAAGGAAACACAAGTTGTAAATATTCATAATGATTTGAACACTCTGATGAAGAAAATGGGAGAAATCAAAGATAGGTTGTGCCAACTAAAAGGACTGATAAGTCCAAAAATTCATTCTATGACCAATTTGGTAGATGAGGCCTTGAAATCTCAAGCACTAATTGATACACCATCAGATGTCCAAAAGGCAGAGAAGTTAGTATTCTTGATGAATGGCCACATCCATATTCTAGAAAGTGCAAGGAATGGATGGAACAAAGAGATAGCTCTGATAAAACCTATCTATAGTGACATTTTGCCTTCAGTCACAGATTAAGATGAAGATTGTACTTGTAAATATGAGGCAGAGTACATAAAATTTTGACAATTTTTTGGTTCCAGATCACACCCTTTGCCATTGATGTCAAAGGGGGAGAGAAAGATCAGTGAAAATGAGGTAAAACATCTCAGGGGGAGCAGGAAAACAAAGTATATAGTAAGGGGGAGTAGTTAAGCATTTTTCACTATTAAGTGTTGCCATCAATGCCAAAGGAGGAGATTGTTGGCAAGAGACACTACTCTGGTATGGACTTGCATGTTGTCATTGATGGAAACAAGGCGCAAAGATATTATCACCATGATAGGAAGAGATAACTTTGGAAGAACATATTGGAATTCAGATCTGGTTGACATATCTGGTTGGCAGAAGTGACTAAGTATGGGTATTTACAGAGTAAAGGACAGTCAGTGGGTCAATGTGCTTCTACAAATGATGATCTGGTAATGTGGTTTAGGAATGATATTAGTATTTGTTTGATTGTGCTATGCTCTAGTGATTAAGTCCTAACTTCCTCTGGAAGTCATTTGGAAGAATTATCTAAGTCTGGGTGAATAGAGGTATAGCAGAGATAGTGAACAGGGCACATTGTAATGGTTTGCATTCCTCCATAGTTGAGTATTTTGTTATGTAGTTTTAAGGTCTTGTAAGCACTTGTATGGAGTGTCTAATTCTAGAGTTGTGAGATCTGAAGTCCACCAGAAAGATAGTTACAAGATGCTGAGTATCGGTACAATGTTTGACAGAGTTTGATAGAGACATGGTTTGAGTTGTAATGGTCCACACTTCTCCACAAGATGATATCATGCCTTGCGGTTCTGAGGATAAGATTGGGAATGTATAAAGAGTCCTTGATATGTTTTTGGAAGTGTTTTATGATCCACAGTAAAAATTGTAAGTCTACAAATGAACCTGTTAAGCGTGCTCTTAAGGAACAGGCCGACTAATATGATAAATCATTGTGCGGAGAAGAGATAGTGTGTGAAGGATCTATTTAAGTGATTGAACGATTAGAGCCAACCTATTTGAATACATTTGGGCAAAGATTTGGGTCCACATAACATATAGTGCATTGGATTGAGCCGATAAGCTACACCTTTTTGTTGGCAAGAGACACTGTGTGGCTTCACTAGTATTGTCATTGATGGCAACAAAGTCTATCCCACACATCCGTAGTACATAGTATGCCTATACTGAAAGTCAGATTGAAGATTTTTTTGATCCAGTGAACAAGAATAGAGTATGTAACAAGGTCTGACAATCAGGTCCAAATCTCTCAAATGGTGTAACTTAGTAAGTTGCAAACTTGGGAAAGTCAAGAGGGGTATCATGACTACTGTATTCCAAAGATTTAGCCTCTGGTAGTAAAGCATGGAAAAGATATGAGCATCTAAGTATTGGGTTCCAGTCAAATAGAGCAGATAGAGGAAGAACTGACAGACAGAGTATCAGACTTCAATCCGGATGAGTAAATGGTGTTGATCAAACAATTTGTGGGATCATACATTGTTGGCTGACATGATTAATGACTTCTATGTCTATTTTTTTATACACCTCACAAACCAAGCATGGATTCAGCTGACAGAGTAATTACTTGCAGTGTTCTTGATGCTGACTAACAAGTTGATAAAAATCCTTGATGCGGATATATATACCAAATAGATTTCAGCATGTGAGGAAGTAAGAAAATAAGTGATGAAGTAAAGTGTGAAGAAAAGCAGAGATAAGTGTGGGAACAACTATCCAAGCCCGGTATGTGATAGAACAAAAACATTGAGCAGAGGAAGGATGAAGTGCATCAAATCGGTAAATTGTGCCTAAACCGGAACTAAACTCTTGCATTTGTAGATGCTTCTCATCAGTTCAAACACTTGATTATCTTCTGTAAGTTCTGTAGATAGTGAGTCTCTTGTAGGTAGTGTGCCTCTTGTGAGTAGTGTGCTCGAGTAGTGAGCCCTAATTGGAAAGTTCCATTTTGTACTCCTTTATTCTTTTAATAGAGAATACAATCTTGGGTTAGTCACCCCGTGGTTTTTCCCTTAATAGGGTTTTCCACATAAAAATTCGTGTGTTATGTGTATTGATTTTATTTCTTCTCTTATGATCACATATGCTTATATAATTTGATGTTGCACTAATTTTTAAGATAACAAAAGAAAAGAAAGTTAAGGAAATTTTGAGATAACTGATTCACCCCCCCTCTCAGTTATCTACCTTGTTTCCAACACTTTCTATGTACACATTTCACTTCCTGGATGCTAACCTGATTATGGATTAAATCATGATGCAGATATATATGAGTGATGAATTTCAGTTGAGATTAGTGTGGATGTATGTGGATTGATGCGAATATATGAATAGCTGAGCAGTGACATAGATTAGTGATAATGAAGACTTGGGATTCAGAATTCAGTTGCTAAATGACTGCACCCTGGCATAGTGACAGATGCTTATGCAGTATTCAGTTTTCATGTGCAATTTGCTTTGTACTTGGTAGAAAGCCTTCTTCATCAAGGTAGTGAGCCTGGCAGTGAGCCTCCATTAGGGTTTAACAGCCCTTATTATAAGCTTGCTAGGTTTAGGGTTGAGGCAGTGAGCATGCTAGACCTAGTTGTACTTCATGGCAGTGAGCCAACATGTTCCAGGCCCATGGAGTGACCAAGCCTAAACATCATTATTTGTAAAGATTGCAATATATATTTGAGAGATAATGCTCTCTGTGGTTTTTCCCATTTTGGGTTTTCCACGTAAAAATCTTGGTGTCCATGTGTCATGTTTTTATGATTGCTGTTCATATGCATGTTGTGCTTTTGATTAATTAATTTTGGAAAATGGTTGAAAGTTAAAGTGCATCAAAGATTTTTAGAACACTGATTCACCCACCCTCTCAGTGTTCTTGACATTCAACACAAGGAAGATTCCTTCATATGATCTTGTATCAAAATTTCCCAAGTTTTCGTCATCTCTCCTAATGTAGCACTTGCTTCCAAACACTCTAAAATATTTTACAGTAGGAGTTCTTCCATACCATAGCTCATCTGGAGTCTTTTGAACTATTGACTCTTGCTTGCACTCTATTTTGTATGTAGACTACAGTGTGAATAACTTCTCTCCAATAGATATCTGGTAGATTTTCTTCTTTCAACATTGTTCTTGCTACTTCCTAAACTATCGTATTGGTGCAGGAGCACCTACCTGACAGCTGGCCTTCATGAGGCAGTTAGTTGTTTTAGGTCTTGTTTATGTTTCCAAGAAGGTCTGTTAAGACCAATGCATGTAATAAGGTCATGCTGATCATGATAAGATCATGCTGACCATGTTTTTGCTATTTTTAGGAAGTTTGTTAGAACAGCTGTCATGATGTATGTTCGGTTGGATCTCCCAGCCGCCTGGAGAGTTCCCAGCCGCTTGGAGTCGGGTCAGTAGTACTCGTAGGAAAATCTATTTAAGCATGAGGATCGGTTGACTGTAGATCATGAATCGATCGAGCTAGGTTGTAGAGAGTGAGACAGAGAGAGAGAAACTGATCATTGTATTTGCATCTTTTGAAATCAAATAAAGTGTTCCTGTTTGTGTTCATACTCTGTTGAATTCCATTGCTTGATCGATTTGCTGGTTTGGGTGGTTTCATGGATTCATTGATCCATTCCACCGGTTGATTTGTCTGATCGGTGGAATGGTTATGTATAGTAGGGTAGGTGTTAGTTTGTTTGTTCGCATGCAGGTGTGCAGGATCGCGGCTGAAAGGTGTTGAAGACCCTAGCATGGGCATGTGCTAGGTCAAGCTGATAAAGTGTGGTAGATCACCCTGGAAGTGGATCGAGTCATCCCTGGAGGATCGGCGAAGTGAAATTTCGCTAAGGCTAAAAGTTCGTGAAAACGGCATCATCAGGATATTTCAGCAAATATCCTGCAGTCGCGTTGGGCATCGTCATCCAGATAAGTGGAGGAGATCGGCATGATGCGGTTAGTTGCATGAAGTGCAAGTGCGTCGGGGTGATCACCATCAGGAGTTGCCGGAGAGGAGTGCATCGGCATAAGGTAGAAGATCGGGTCATGAAACTGTTGAAGTTTGCATGTTGCAAGTGCATCAGGATGTTTTAAGTCGGATATATACTCAGCGTATAGATCGCCGTCAGGATCATCTCTCGGGAGTGCCCATCATCCGCGTATCGCTAGCAGATGCGGGAGTGAAAGTTCGTTTCTTTTAACCAAGTGTTGAAGAGGTCATCGTCATCAGGATATGACGTCATCGTCATCAGGATATTGAGATATCCCCCTATGCAAGTTTATCTTGCTGTCGTTAAGTGCTTTGGTATCGGCAGAAAGTTGTGTTAACATCATCAGGAGGTTTCGAGAGAACCGGATAAATCATATCATGATGCTGTCGCTTGTATCGTCGGCTATCGGGGTATCGAAGGGAAGGTGCTGAAGGTGATCATCATCAGGATCTTTGGAGCAACAGGATATTGGATATCCTGCTGATGAAGGGGGTGTTGCATATCATGAGGATGCCGATGGAGCTTGGCGCCCGATGAACAGTGCAACAGGAGGATGTTTGCGTTAGTTGAACATCATGATGATGATGATAGGCGGAAGACGGAGGAAGTGAACAGTAGTCGGCAGGAGGATAATTGTGCTCGTCCGAAATATGATGATGATGATGCTGACAGTGTTAAGCAAAATATGATGATGATGATGATGATGATGATGGGCTGCAGACGTCCATGCTGTATTGTAAGGTTATAGTGTGGATGCCTCTGCATCATAGTGGTATCAGAGCTCAGCAAAACATCTGGGCTGTTGTGTGTTGATTCTATCACCGAAAGGGCAGAGGTAGAGTTGATTGTGTGTTGTGTGTTGATTAAGAGGTTGACAAAATGCCTCCGAAAGGTAGTGGTATTGCAAGGGAATTGCAGGAGATGAAGGAGAAACATGCTAGAGAGATGAGGAAGATGAAGGAGCTTGCTGAAGCACTTCAAGCCAGGCTTACAGCCTTGGAAAAGAACAAAAAGAGGGAAGTGGAAGACAGTGAGTCTGAAGAAGATGAAGATACTGTTGAAGAGTATGAAGAGGTAGCTGAAGATCTGGATGCTGAAGACCAGAGATTGGCAAAACTGTTAAAGGCAGTACAGAGTGATAAACCTAAGGTAAAGGTTGATGTTTCCAAATATACTAGAAGTTTGAATGAAGATGAATTGTTGGATTGGATTGCTGCACTTGATAACCACTTTGAATGTGAAGATGTTGCTGAGGATCAGAAGGTAAAGATTGCAAAGACCAAGTTAGGAGGTCATGCTTTGGTTTGGTGGGATTATGTACAATCTGAGAGAAGGAAACAAGGGAAGTCAAAGATCACTTCATGGGATAAGATGGTAGCAAGGATAAAAGGTAAATTCTTGCCAAGGGATTATGAAATCCAGATGTTTAAGAAGCTGCAATTTTTAAAGCAGAAGGAAAGGGATGTGAAGACATATACTGAGGAGTTTTATAAGTTGAGTATGAGATCTGGTCATCATGAGAATGAGGTAGAAAAGGTGGCTAGGTACTTGGCTGGTTTGAGATTTAACATACAGGATGAGTTAGTTTTAGCTAACCCTAAGAATGTGGAGGATTGTTACCAAATGGCAATCAGGATTGAAGAAAAGATGAATAGAGGACATGATAAGTCCATGAGAGGAAGAGGAAACCATAGGGGAAGAGGAGCAGCCCCTACACAAAAGCAAACCAATGAGGGTCACGAAGACACTGGTAAAGGACAAGGACAGTCTGATTTCAGAGGTGGATGGAAAGGTAATAGAGGAAGATTTGGAGGTGGTAGAGGTTCTACTACATTTTCAGGAAAATGTTACACCTGTGGTGAGTTTGGTCATCCATCTTTCAAATGTCCAGAAAACAAAGGTTCATCATCCAGAAATGATAGAACTAATGACAAGAGAGTACAACTGGTACAAGAAGAGACAGTAGAGCAAAGTGCACAGAGTTCAAACACTTATCACAAGGATAAGGAGCCTGATAATTGTGGATACCCAGAAAGTGGAGAATCTCTGCTGATGAGAAAAACAGTGACTACCATGAAGGTACATGACAAAGAATCCCCACAAAGAAGAGCTCTTTTCAAGACCATATGCAAGAGCAAAGGTAAAAAATGTAAGGTTGTCATTGATACTGGTTCAACAGACAACATGGTATCTCAGGAAATGGTGGACAAACTGAATTTGGAAAGGATTCCACATCCACACCCTTACAAGGCATCTTGGGTGAGTGATAGTCATTCACTTTTTGTCTCTGAACAGGCATATGTGGATTTTCAGATTGGAGCATATCAGGATAGAATTTTGTGTGATATTTTGCCTATGGAATGTTGTCACCTACTGTTGGGTAGACCATGGCAATTTGACAGAAGGGTACTGTATGATGGGTATTCTAATACCTATACCATCAAGAAAGATGGGAAGACTATTAAGTTGATGCCATTGCAGGCAGATGCTGCAGCACAGGGGGCAGCCAAAATCATTTTAATGGGAAAGAAGGAGTATGTGCAGATGCCTATAGGAGCAGGCATAAAAGCAGTTGAAGACACTGCAGGAAAAGAAGTTGTTCAGGACAACAGATTGAAGAAAGTTTTAGTTTTGACTGACAGAGGTCAGCAGCAGGTGCAGAAACAGGTTTGCAAACAGCCATCAGTTGAGAGGAATGACAAGGATGTTGTCATAGTTGGGACTATTGCTTGTCCTATAACGATTGAAAGGAAGATAGGATTGAACATTTCAGAAGTTCAAGAGGTAGTTCAGACAGAGGTTCTGGTCAGACAACCTGACAAACACAGAGTATGTGAGAGAAAGGCCTCCATTAACAGGCATGAGGATTTACTTGCCAGAAAGCAAGTTACAGTTCAGAAGTCTTGGAGCAGCCAAGAGCCAGCAGAGGACAAAGCTGGAGCAGATCAGCATATTTCAAAGGCAAAGTGTAAAGGTGGAGGACTTCCACATACTAAACTCATGGGACATGAGTTCTTTTCTGTTGGGGAGTATGGTGCAGGAGCACCTACCTGATAGCTGGCCTTCATGAGGCAGTTAGTTGTTTTAGGTCTTGTTTATGTTTCCAAGAAGGTCTGTTAAGACCAATGCATGTAATAAGGTCATGCTGATCATGATAAGATCATGCTGACCATGCTTTTGCTATTTTTAGGAAGTTTGTTAGAACAGCTGTCATGATGTATGTTCGGTTGGATCTCCCAGCCGCCTGGAGAGTTCCCAGCCGCTTGGAGTCGGGTCAGTAGTACTCGTAGGAAAATCTATTTAAGCATGAGGATCGGTTGACTGTAGATCATGAATCGATCGAGCTAGGTTGTAGAGAGTGAGACAGAGAGAGAGAAACTGATCATTGTATTTGCATCTTTTGAAATCAAATAAAGTGTTCCTGTTTGTGTTCATACTCTGTTGAATTCCATTGCTTGATCGATTTGCTGGTTTGGGTGGTTTCATGGATTCATTGATCCATTCCACCGGTTGATTTGTCTGATCGGTGGAATGGTTATGTATAGTAGGGTAGGTGTTAGTTTGTTTGTTCGCATGCAGGTGTGTAGGATCGCGGCTGAAAGGTGTTGAAGACCCTAGCATGGGCATGTGCTAGGTCGAGCTGATAAAGTGTGGTAGATCACCCTGGAAGTGGATCGAGTCATCCCTGGAGGATCGGCGAAGTGAAATTTCGCTAAGGCTAAAAGTTCGTGAAAACGGCATCATCAGGATATTTCAGCAAATATCCTGCAGTCGCGTTGGGCATCGTCATCCAGATAAGTGGAGGAGATCGGCATGATGCGGTTAGTTGCATGAAGTGCAAGTGCATCGGGGTGATCACCATCAGGAGTTGCCGGAGAGGAGTGCATCGGCATAAGGTAGAAGATCGGGTCATGAAACTGTTGAAGTTTGCATGTTGCAAGTGCATCAGGATGTTTTAAGTCGGATATATACTCAGCGTATAGATCACCGTCAGGATCATCTCTCGGGAGTGCCCATCATCCGCGTATCGCTAGCAGATGCGGGAGTGAAAGTTCGTTTCTTTTAACCAAGTGTTGAAGAGGTCATCAGGATATTGGGTGACGTCATCGTCATCAGGATATTGAGATATCCCCCTATGCAAGTTTATCCTGCTGTCGTTAAGTGCTTTGGTATCGGCAGAAAGTTGTGTTAACATCATCAGGAGGTTTCGAGAGAACCGGATAAATCATATCATGATGCTGCCGCTTGTATCGTCGGCTATCGGGGTATCGAAGGGAAGGTGCTGAAGGTGATCATCATCAGGATCTTTGGAGCAACAGGATATTGGATATCCTGCTGACGAAGGGGGTGTTGCATATCATGAGGATGCCGATGGAGCTTGGTGCCTGATGAACAGTGCAACAGGAGGATGTTTGCGTTAGTTGAACATCATGATGATGATGATAGGCGGAAGACGGAGGAAGTGAACAGTAGTCGGCAGGAGGATAATTGTGCTTGTCCGAAATATGATGATGATGATGCTGACAGTGTTAAGCAAAATATGATGATGATGATGATGATGATGATGGGCTACAGACGTCCATGCTGTATTGTAAGGTTATAGTGTGGATGCCTCTGCATCACGTATTCTTTCTTTCCACAACTCCATTCTATTGCAGAGTCCTAGGGGTTGACAAATGCATCTTTATTCCATGATCTTCACAAAAGCATTTAAACTCATTAGAGGTGAACTCACGACCTCTGTCAGACCTCAAACACATGATTTTCAGATTAATTTCATTTTCAACCATAACCTTGAATGCTTTAAACTTATCTAGAGCTTCTAATTTTTCTTTGAGAAAAGTTACCCAAGTCATGTAATCATCAATCAACAACATGAAATGCATGTCACCTTGAAAGATTCCTACTTTGAAAGGTCCGTACAGATCTATATGGACCAACTTTAGAGGTCCAATGGTAGAATACTCTTTGATCTTGAAATTCTTCCTTGTTTGCTTCCCAATCTGACATTCCTTGCAGGTTGCATTGATAGGCTTTGTAATTCTTGATAGATTCCTCACAGCTTGAGTAGAGTTGATTCTCACTAGACTATCAAAATTGATGTGACACATTCTTCTATGCCATAGCCAACATTCATTAGTTTGAGTCATGAAGCACATACCATTGGCACCTTTGAGCTGATATACATTTCCTTTTGTCCTTGTTCCTGTAGCAACTAGAGCTCTGGAGTTTTCTTTTCTGATTTCATAGCCACCATCCTGAAATACAAGGTTATATCCTCTGCTACACATTTGTCCTACACTTAGAAGATTATGTCAGAGACCCTTGACATAAAGAACATCATCTGTATTATGCTTGCCATCAAAACTGATTGAACCTTTTCCACAGATCTTAGCAGATGCATCATCTCCAAACTTAACAAAACCTCCATCATACTTCTCAAGCTTCAAAAACTTATTCTTATCACCTGTCATATGATTTTAACACCCACTATTAATTAACCAGTGGTTCTCCTCTTCTCTTGCATGAAAATAAGTTACCAAAGCTCCTTTGATAATGTGCTCTCTTTTCAGAGCAATTTCCTTCAAACCCATTTCAGAATTCGTTCCATCATTCAAAGCCATAAACAAGCATTCATTACTTTAATCATCTAGATAGTCAGGCTCATCATCAGATATGCTATCATCTTCCTTAACATAATAACTTCTCTTGAATGATTTAGCTTTATTGTCCTTATTTTGTCATTTGAAATATTTATCAGACATTTTGAAGCACAATAACCTATCTTTCCATAGTTAAAGCACTTGAAAGGTAACTTACCTCTGTATTTTCCAGAGCCCTTTTTCAATCTACTTACAAAATTTTCTTCCACTTCATCAAAGTCATTTGGATCTAATTCAACATTCTTTTTTGTTTTGCTAGCCTTAAAAGTAGTTTCTTCTCTTAAATCATCTTGACCAAATTCTCTTATCTCAAAAGTAATTAAAGTACCAAACATTTGATCCCTAGAATAATTATCCAAGTTTTGAGTTTCTTCAATAGTGAAAACTTTAGCACTATAAGAATTTGGAAGAGTTATTAGTACCTTCTTTACCACTTCACTTTCCTCCAGCTTTCCACCAAGACCATTGATGGAGTTGACAACTTCATCCACTCTCTGCATGTAGCTTGCAATATTTTCATCCTCTAACATCTTCAGGGTTTCAAATTTGGCCTTCAAATTCTGCATCTTTGCTTGCTTGACCTTGTCATCTCCTTCATAGGTACTTTCCAGCTTCTTCTAGATCTCATGAGTAGTTTTTTAGCTCATCACCTTCACTAATTCAAAATCAGAGAGACTATTCAGAAGAGTACTCCTTGCCTTTCCATTGTTCTCATAATCTTTGATCTCATCTTCATCCTTTAAACCATTAGTAGGTATAGTATATTTTTTCTCAACTAGCTTCCATACACCATATCCTAGTGAGATGAGAAAGCTTTCCATTCTGGTCTTCCAAAAAGAATAATCTATTCCATCAAACACTGGAACATCAATATCTTTCATGTATTAAAACATTAAACCCTCAAAGAAATTCTAAACATCAATCTCTTATTATGCATTAGTAGAATGTAAACATATGGAGCATCAATGCAAACACATCCAACACATAAGAACACCATATTTACATGGAAAACCCAAGAAGGGAAAAACCACAGTGAGGATTAGCTCACATATATATGAATAGAAACACCGAAAACAAATAGGCTCACTGCCAAGGGCTCATTACCTAAAAGAAAGGCTCACTGCCAGAAGGACTCACTGTCTAGAAGAGAGAAGAATAGAAGAATAATGTTACAGAGAGATTCACTATCTCAAAGCAACAAGAGAAATCTGCTACTGCCACTTCTTACCATCCGCAACCTTTGGCTCATTACCTCCAGCAACTTCAAGCACATTGAAATGTAGACATCTTCTGCTCACTACATTCTGGGGTCATAAGCATTTAAGCTCACACACAACTCAACACCCTTGATTCACATTTACATCATCTTCTCTATAGTGCTCCACTCAACTTCATCTTGCATTTATACCATCTACAACAAATACCTATCTCGATTAGGTCAGTCCTAATGAAGCATGTGCACCTCAAACATGCAACACCAATTAGGTCAGCACTAAACACTTTCATGGTGGAAAGAAGTGAAAGTGGACCACACCAAGGGTTAACTAGGACTCAAATCTATATCACCAAGCTACTCATCACATCCACAATCCATGAGGTACCTCCACAAATAGCGCTAGCAATCCAAGTTAGCCAAACCTAAGCTAACGACCACATCCACGCTTCTCTAAGTCCAAAAACATCATGTGGACAACAAAGAGACACTCCAAAGCATCCACACACCTCTCTAGAATATTCATCATCATTAAAATCTTCTACAATATTACCGCAACCACCTGAAACAAAGAATGTCTTCATTTTGCACATCAAGATACATTACTATTGAACACCAACACAAGAACTGAACTTGCAAAGCACCCCAACACTAGAAACTTCAAGGGAAGGTAGATACAGATAATATAAGAACTTTCTTAGATCTACGAGACAAGAAAGCTTAATGTGGAGAAATGCAAAGCAATCTCATTTCTCCCAGACAACCTTCTTCACAATCAAACACTCTGTCAAACACATATTCTACTACCACACGATCGAGAACCTAAAACTTTGGATATAACACCTTTGAACATCTTGGATCAACACTTCCAACCCTTACAATCATATCTTCAACTATGAAGAAATATGTAGTAGATCACTGAACATACCTCTATCACACTGCACACCTTTTTATCAAATTTTCTCAAAAGCACTTGGAAACCAAGTGAACTACCTACTAGAGGTTGACATCAATGACAACACCAGCAAGTTTCCAACAGTTAGGACATCCGATTAAAATGTTCAGTTGGAATAACTTGCTTATTTAAAAAAAAATTCACAAATTTCCAAAGGTGACCCTAGCTAAAAGTTTATGCTCTTTCTATCTATTCCTTTACTTAGGACTTTTGGGATTCAGATTATTGTTTTGAAAACCTCCCATTTTTGCCTTTACCATCAAACCAATGCAAATGGAAAAAAAGCAAAAAAGCAAAAAGAAATCATGCTCAAGTGATCATTAAAACTTGACGAATTAAAAAATAATTCAGAGAACTAACCCGACAAAAAGGTGCTGAAAACTTGAAAGGTGCAGGTTTGAAAGTTGTAGAGCTGGATCAATAAAACACAGATGAAAGGAAATCAAACCTAAATCATAATAAATCCCCATTCTTGCATGTGTGGGAGACCTACAATTTATGTAGGACAGAGGGTAGCTAGGGCTAGGTCATATCCTATGCCACTGGAGTCGACCTTTTGGGCATACCGGTAGGCCAACCACTAAAATCTTGATGAAGGTGACAAATAACTCTTTTCTATATTATCCTTAGGATTGGGAAGTTGAGGATAATTCTACAGTCATGCCAAATCAATCAACCCCAACAGGCCAAAAAGCACCATGAAAGAACAAAAGTATAGTAAAACATCAAATTTTTGGAGATGCTTCTATTGTCGTACCAAAACAACAAACCCTAAAAGTCTAATAGGAAACAAAAATGCAAAAGAAAAGGATAAATCATAACTCAAAGTGAAAACACCATGAAAATGAAGGGGGCCCCATTTGGCTTAGCCGAAATGGGGTGTGTTGGGATAAATCACAGCAAAAAAGAAAAGCTTTAGGTCATCCAAGGTGGGGAAGTCAAACCACAACCCAGGATCTTAGTCCAATCAAACACAACAGAAGAGAAAAAACTAGAGCAAACCAAGAGAAAAAATTTTTAAAGCACTAGATCCAATGCCTCTTGAAATCTAAGTGTGTACATGTGATTCTTTATCCTTCCTTATGCATGCAAGAACTCATCAATCACAAGCCAAATATTAGGTTAGGTTGAGTGGATTTCTCTTTCACATGATCACCTAGATATAGCTTCACTACTAGCCATATGTAAATAGCCCCGAAGAAGATATCACTAACCCCATCCAACGCCTTGTTGTACTACCAGCCAGGCGTCCATAGCCCCGATAGAGATTGCCTAGATCACCTAGATAGTTGAATTCTCCTGATATGTCATTATTTTCTTTGATTTTTTTTAAAATATTTTGAAGCTTCTTCAACTTGCAAGCAATGAAGCTTGCTACTAGGTTGGGGGTTAAGGCTAACCTATAAGGAGTGAACCACTCCTAGGTTATACTAATGGTGGTGATCTAGAAAGATAAAATATTAAGATTTTTACCCAAAAAGCAGTTGCAATGACTCATTCCAACAAGCATAGGGAAGCATTAATGTGTGAAGGTATATAAGATCCAAAGAAAACATCTTCTCAAGCACTCAAAGCAATTTAACTCTAGCTAGACCAATAAACACCTTGTCTAATGTAAATGATGCAAGACTGGAGATCATATGGGGTGACGAATATCCCAAACAAATAATGATCAATGACCTCCCCCTATTAATACACTCTAACTCTAGGAATTAAAAGCAAGACTAGATAAAATTCAAAATGACAAAGAAAAAATCAACAACTAAAAGAAACTAAAAGAAACAGGAATTAGACAACAAGTTAAAGAAAACAAGCAACCAATCAAAAGACACAAACATACAAACTATGTATAAAGTGGGGAAGAAGAGCTCCCTAGCTCCATCCTTAATTTGAGAAGTAGTGCTTGAGGAACTACCCATTGACTAGAAATGGAATAGGCTCCCTAGAAAGGGAACTGACCCTAAAGGTATTTTATCCCAAAATCTCAATAATTTGGAAGGGTTCTAGCCAAAGTTTGTCAAATTTAGAATGGTCTCCCTTCCTTTCTTTAGCTTTATCCCACATCAAAACTAAGTCAGTAATTCTAAAATCTTTGACCCTATCCCTCTTATCAAACCATCTTTTGACTACTGCTTGATGTCTAACAAAGTGTTCTAGTGCAACATCTCTCTTCTCTTCTAAGCTCATCAAATTTAGTAGCCTTGCTTCTATTTTGTCCTCAACCCCAGGTAATCTTTGACAAAATGTAAGCTTGGGATTTTTAGGTTCACTAGGAAGATTAGGTTAAGGCCATAAACCAAGTGATATGGGGATGTCCCTAAAAAGGCTTTAATTTTGGTTCTATTAGCCCAAAGTGCAAATTTTAGTTGTGTGTGCCAATCCTTAGGGTTATTTTCTAATAACTTCTTAATCACTTCAATCAAGTTCTTATTAATAGACTCAACAACACCATTCCCCTATGGATAATAATTGGAAGAATATTTTACAATTACCTCATTCTCATAAGTCCATTGTACTAGTCAAGTAGAGGAAAAGGTAGGGTCATTATCACATACCAGAGAAAATGGCATTCCAAAGCTAGTGATAATGTGTTCCTCCAAAAACTTGAGAACAATATCTGTGGTGCAATCTTTGCAAGCTTGAGCTTCTCTCCATCTTGTGCAATAATATGTGGCTATCAAGACAAACTTGTGCCCTGTAGAAGAATTTGGTTTAATCATACCAATGAAATCAAGGCCCCATTGGGAAAATGATCTTAACTCATAGACTAGTTGCAAAGGCATGGCAAGATTCTTTTCCCTATGAGAAGAAGTCTAGAAAATATGACACCTCTTGACATGTTGGTGTGCATCTTTGAATACCTAGGTCCAATAATACCCTGCCTTGAAAACCTGGTGTACAATGGCATCTCTTGAACCATGTCTTGTTCCAATCTTTTTATGAAAATCTATTAAGACTTGACTCGCATTAACCTTATCTAAGAATCTTAGGTAGATCCTTTCATGATTCTTTCTATATAAGGCTCCCAATTTGATCATGTACCTTTGAATTTTATCTTCAAAGCTTGCCTTTGGGTTAGATTCAAGTGATTTGAACACTTGTTATTTAGTATAAAATATACTATGTCTATGTACCATGGATTAGTGGTAATTGCCTCTACTGAATATTGCTGGCAAACAATCATCTAATCTGGGGTTACCAAGGACTTAGATAGTCCTTATCCCCAAACCAAGTTTATTGGATGTATTTATAAATCAAACTCCTGCAAGATAACCATCCATTTCCCTCTTCTCTCTCCTAATTCATTTTACATTAACATGGGTTTTATAGCCTACTCTGGGACAATGGCAAGAACTTTACTTCTAAGTATGTAATGTCAAAACTTCTTTACTGCCTTTACCAGGGAAAATGCTTGTTTCTCCATGTAGGGATACCTAAACTCTACATCTTTGAAAGGGGCACTCATAAATGTAATAGGTCTCTCATCTTCTTCCCCTTTCTTTTGTCTCAAAATGGATGCACATGAAGATTCGAATGCAAAGGAATATATATAGAATGCCAACTTGTAATCTAGACTAGTCAACAATAGGGCTTTTGCAATAGAATCTTTAATCTTTGAGAAATCTTGTTTAGCCTCTACACTCCATTCTACCTTGGCATCCTTCTTAAGCATGTCATTCAAAGGTTTTAGTATCTCAGCAAAGCCAATAATGAATTTTCTAACAAAGTTATTTTTTCCAAAGAAAGATTTGAGTTCCTTTTTGCTACCTGGCAAGGACAACTTTTGAATAGCTTCAACCCTACCTAGATCAATGGAAATACCTTCCTCTGAGATAATATGACCTAGAATATTACCTTTAGTGACCCTGAACATGCATTTCCTAGGGTTTAATGAAATACCATATAGCTTGCATCTTTGGAGGATCTTCCTCAAATAGGACACATGATCAGATTTGTTCTTCAAAAAGACTGTGAGATCTTCCATGTAAATGATAATGCATTTGCCCACCAAAACTTTGAAAGAAACATCCATAGCTCTTTGGAAAGTAGCACCTACATTAATCAATCCAAAAGGCATTCACCTATAAGCCATTTGAAAGTGAAAGAAGTCTTCATCCTATCTTCCTCTTTGATCAAGGACTACTAGGATAGAAATCATCTCCACAGAGAAGCATTTTAGCTTAGATCCTGCCATAAGTTCTAAGGTACTTGCTACAACTGCCAAAGAATCTACAATCTAGTTCTTTTGTCTAGGGACTACCTTTATGTTAAATGCATCAAAATCTTCTATCAATCCCCAGACTCTATTTTTGTAAGTGGTCAATCATTTATCATGGCATGTGTACTAGCTCCTGACTTGATTGACCACTATCTCAGAGTCTCCTTGCACTTGTAGCAACTTAATTCCCTTTTAATGGGCCAACAATATCCCTCTTATCAGTGCTTCATATTTAGTGATATTGTTAGTGTAGGGAAATTGTAGCTTGTAGGATGCAAAAAATGTTCTTCCTTTAGGATTAACTAGTTCAACCCCAACCCCACACCCTTGCTTTGACTTAGACCCATCAAACTTGAGAGTCCACAACACATCATCATAAGAGACTAGTTTCCCTTTCCTCTTTGAATTTTTAGGGGAAGCTATTGACTTGGGCTCCTCAGTTTGTGGTTGACTCTAAATTGCATCATCTACTTCATTTTGGAGTATAATTATTGTTTAATCCTTATGAGCCTCTTCAGGCTATTCTCATCTCATCTGACCAATTTCTTCATTCATAACTTCTAGATGAGGTAATATAACCCATGTATCCACAATATTAGCTGCATCAAGGCATGCTGAATAGGACAACTCTGAGTGAGGGTCTTGGTGGACCCTACACCAGTTGGGTAATAATAGTTTTGTTGTGGGTATTTCTAAGCCCAAAATCTTATTATCATTTAATAATTTCTGCATGAACTCCTAAGAGGCAGCCTAGCATGATGGTACCATGTTCTGCTCCATTGGAGAGGTTAAGGTCATAAGGACCTCATACATCTTGTACACACCAAGATCAATATTTGCAAAAGAAACTTAATTAGGTGCATATACTCAGTAATCATGTGTTTTAATTTAGGTTCACTGAGGATCTAAATTTGGTTTAGGTTACCCTCCCAAGAACCCATAAGTGGGAGAAGTTTGTGGTGAAGTATCCATTCAAACTTCTAGTCCAATCTCTGCTAAGTAGCATACCATATATCTTTGGGATGTCAACTACCTGAAAATCAATATGGCTTTGGATTCAAGGGTTTGATACTAGATCTATGTGAATATCTTTGATTTATCCTACAATAGTTACTTCAGTTTTGTCTAGTTGAATAACCTTTTTGTTGGTTCTGGTTAGAGTAAGGCCTAGCTTTTGACTTATAGTGTAAGGCATGACATTACTAGAAGCTCCTGAATCTATCAACCAATTATGCAAATTCTTACCAAATATCCTAATACTCAATAGGAATGGAGGCACCCCTAGTTTTCCTTTGTATAATGCAATTAGGACATCTACTTGTGTCACTTCTTTTTATTTACTTACCTGTGGGGTGTGAGAAGCAATTGTTCCTTCCAGGGCCCTACGTAGGACCTCCTTCTGGGCTAGGCACTCTTGTGCCACATCCAATAAAGACATATTTGCTTTTGTTTTCTTCATGTCATTGTTTAGGATGTGAAAAGAGGGGTTGATTTGTTTTTTATGTTTTAGTGTTGATGGGTTTAGATCCTCCTTTCACAACAAACATTCAAGGACATATCAACTGAGTTGAATCTCTATTAAACAAGAGCATTCACCTAATAGGTTGGGCTATCACTTGGATTGATGTGGAAACTTAGAAATTGCTAACTCATACCTTAATGTAATCCTCAATTATGTAAGAAACCCTAATTATGTAAAACAATGAATAGACTGGTAAATTTAGATAAATGCTTACAGATTAAGGAAGAGGACAAAGATTAATAACTGACCATTTTTTGAAGTTTGGAATTTAGAATATTCAAGGACAATGCCCCGGGTACCCAAGTCTAAGGCACTATTTTCTTTGCGGAATGCAGAACTCCTTCCGACACTGATTATCATTATTTCATCTATTTTCATCACTCAGAATGCGGAGGACACTGCCCTGGGCACCCTAGTCCAAGGCAAGCAGATTCTTAGGGTGTAGAAGCTCCTTCAGATGTGGAATGTCCCTGTAACTTTGATTCCTATCTCTGTAACTTCAGAGGACATTGCCCTAGGCGCCCATGTCTCGAAAATGTTCTGTTTCACTTCTTTCTTTCAGATCCTGAATCCTTGTTGTCTGCAACCTTCCTCTACAACTCCACTCTATGAAACTCAGTACTTGTAACCTACAATCACAAAGGAGTGTAGTTGGAGGTTATGGTGTTTAGAGTCTTGCCTCAGTCAAACCCCAGAGAGACATTCAATTCTTCTGAACACCATTGTTAGCTAAGAGTGTGTATCCCTGCAGGATAGAGGCAAAATGCAAATGATAAATGATTGAAACATAAACAAATGCCATCTTGAAGATATAGCTCTCATGGAAGGAAGAAGCTCTTTCATGCCATGAGGAGATAGAGTCAAATCTGCAACAAACAAACACAATAACAACACAATACTGCTCTACAACACAATGAAAGCCTTGAATCACTTTAGCATAAGATCACAAGTTCACAATGTCGATCTCTAGTTTACAAATGAAAACCTAAACATGCTTTTATATGCAACATCACATATTCCTGCCAAGAATTCCATAATTCAAACTTGAGATGTCAGCATAGGACCTAAGTAACGGTCATAAAATTGACATTTGAATTTAGGGCTGACCCAAAATAGGGTAGGACTAGGGTGCTAGTACCCAAGTCCACCCTCCTAATTTTGGTCAGGAGTCATCAAAATAGCATCCCCTAGGTCCTATTTACCATAACACTTAGGGGTTTTCTCATTGGGATTCAAAATTAACATGCAAGATGCTTATAATGCATTCTAAGGACCTAGGAGCTAAACCTTAAGAGGAAAAAGCCCCTACGGGAACATTTTTCAACATAACAGTCGTCTACAATGTCATATACATAATCATCATGTGAGTATGCCTTGTGTGAAGTATATGCATTGGGTTTGAAGGTCCCCATTGGTGGTCCTTTAGGAGGTGGCGTATTATCATCTACATTAGGATGAGGTGGGATTGGACCATACTTGGGGGGAAGGGATGTTGTGAGAGGTTCCTTCCCCTTATTCCTTAGGAAGTAGTTACTTTTAGTCTACTGGCAGGCATGGACCTCATTTTATCCTTGTTCTGGTTCATTATCTTCTTCATTTGGAAACACAAGAGTGTCAAACATCATGACAATTCCCATATCATCTTGTTAATCATTGTAGCCCTCTTAAGAGGCATGTTGTCTTGCTATAGAGGTATGATTCCTTTGGTTTATTCCAGGACAGTTCAAATCTGAATGAGTGAATGTATCATGTAACCTACATCTATGTGGCAGTGGGTCCACCTTGGTAAAATTTATAGAATTTGATTGGTTTAAGGTGTCAAAGGGGGAAGGTACCCCCCATTGTTAGGCCTGGTATTCCACTGCCTATTCTATCTTTGTTAACTGAAATTTCTATTATGGGTATTCTAGTTCTGATGGTTATTGTTTTAATTGTACGAATTGTTGGAGTTTTAATGGTACCTAAAATTTTGCTCCTAGACATTACCCTGGCTATGTGCTTGTGGATGATTTACTTTTGAGTCTGGTGAGTTCATTGGTGACTTGTGCCAAGGTCTTCTTCAAAGCTTCTAGTTCATAATTCAAATGAGTTGTCTGATCTATATTGGATTATATCCTATTTACTAATGAGCCAATCTGACTAGCAAATTGTGCATTAACAACAGATGATTGGCTAACAGATGGTTTCCCAAAATAGGAGTTACCTACATTCTGGGAAACAACATGGTTATTTTAGTTTTTCTCAGGGCATGGTTATTGGGAATTAAGGTGTCTCAACCTTGGTAATTCCTTGTATCATTTCATTGTATATATTTATTTATTACCTATTATGTAATTAGGATGCAAATCCTATTTTGTCATCTTGTGGGAGTTGGCACGGTGATGTGTCATCCTATGTGGAAGGTGACAACATGTAAAATTTTCCTCACATGGGGAGATAAGCATCCCACTTAGTGGTAGGAATATTTTTCCATGTGTCATCATCTTGGATAGTGTGTAAGGAAATATTGACCGAAACGGTCATGATAGATTCCTATGACAAATCTATGACGCAAAAGAGTCGTAAATGGAAGATTCTATGACAGATGAAGAAATGTGTCACAAGGCATCTTTGGGTGCCCCAAGGAGGCTTATGACATGTTGTAAGAGAATATGCTATTTTTAGCCTATGTATGATAGATTCTCTTACAATTGTAAGATATGATAGCTATGACAGATTCTATGACAGTCGTAAATGTTGTAAGAGTGTCTGTCATAACCTAACTTGGGAATAGGTGACCTCTTTGGGATGGGGTGACTTGACAAGTGTCATGAACATTCTACAGTGTTGGACAAGTGTCCATAGGCATGGGTTTTAGGCCATGAGGCCATGTTGGACGCCCATCTCAAGATAGAGCCATTTTTGCCTTATATCTTCTATATAAACAAGTGCTTTGGAGAGGAGATTATTATGTGATTGATAGGTATTGTTATGCTACCGGATTGTCTCCAGATACGAGTGTCAAAGACTCTTGCAAGAGTATTGGCTCTGAGACTATATTGTAACCTTGATTGTTTACTGGAATACATTTGAACTGTGTTTTGGAGTGTGGGGTTTTTCACCTGTAAGGGTTTTCCCCACGTATATCTTGTCTCTCTCTTCTTCTGTCTTACATTCTTGTGTATGTGTTTTCTACAATATCTCTATTTGGGTTAATAACACTGTAATTGTAAAGGTTGGAAAGAATTTGCTCTCTTCTCTCCTCATTAGATTAGTGTAGGAAGCGATTTTCGCACACCTAGCTTCCTTTCAGTTGGTAGCACATCCCAGGCTTGGCACAAAACCTACTTTCTATAAGTATGTTGAATGATGTAGATGTGTAGGTTGTCTTTTCAAAGGATGGATGCAAGATGACTAGAGGATCTATGGTGCTTGGGAAGGGTACTCAGAGAGGTACTTTGTTTTAGTTGGAGGCATGCACTTCACAATACAATATTTCTTCTGACTCGAAGAAAAGAGCTGTAGTCACTTCATCCCCACCATCTAAACAAGTAGTGAAGAAATTAGTTGTAACAAATTCTGATGGTAGTGCATCTTGTGTACCCAAGGGTGCTCATGCTTTGGAAGTTAAGCTTCCTACTGAAAAGACTATGTTATGACATTTGAGATATGGCCACATTGGTGAGAAGGGTCTTAGAAACCTGAAAAATAAAAACCTCATTGAGGGGTTAAATGATTGTAATCTCGAGTTTGACTTTTACAAACATTGTGTATATGGAAAGCAAAATCATGTTCAGTTTTACTCTAGTTCTCATAAGTATTTTGGTGTATTGGATCTTATTCATTCTGATGTGTTTGGTCCTATTAGTGTTCCTTCGATCTCCAAATCTATGTATTTTGTATCTTTCATAGATGATTACAGTAGAAGGACATGGATTTATTTTCTCAGAAGAAAGATTGAAGTCTTTAGCCGATTCAAAGAGTTTAAATCTTTTGTTGAGAATTAAACTAGTAAAAAGATTAAGTGTTTGAGAACTGATAATGGTGGTGAGTTTTGTTTGGCAGAGTTCGATAAGTTCTGTAAAGAGCAAGGGATTGAAAGACATAAGAAAACTCCATACACCCCAGGAGTTGTAGAGAGGATGAATAGGACACTAATGGAGAGGGCTAGGAGTATGCTTAGTGGAGCAAGCCTTGAACAAAAGTTTTGGGTTGAAGCTATAGCCACTGCTTGCTACCTGGTAAACATGTCTCCTACATCAGCTCTTGTTGGTAAGACACCTATAGAGATGTGGTCTGGTATGAAGCCTTCAGTTAGACATCTTTGTGTTTTTGGTTGTGAGGCATATGCACATGTGCCTAGGGAGAAACTGTCTAAATTGGAGAACAAGGCTATTAAGTGTATTTTCATTGGCTATGGTGTCGATGTGAAAGGATACAAGCTTTGGGATCTTGTGGCTGAAAAAATGTTGTATAGCATAAGTGTTATCTTAAGAGAGCTAACACCTTCCTCCATTGTTCTACAACCAGAACAGACAGAAAAGAAAGAAGATGTGGTTCAATTTCCTTCTACCCTTGAGAAGACTGAACCGATAGACCCTGTGAGACCTGATGATGAGGAGAGTTCTAGCAACTCTGAAAGCTCAGAAGAAGCAGAACCTCAACCTCAGCCTTTGAGGAGGTCTACATGAACAAGGAAGTAACTTGATAGGTTTGGTTATTCATTACTTGATTCTAGTTGTGATTTTGCTTTGCTTACTAACACTGATGAGCCTAGAACTGTGAAAGAGGCTATGGGCATGAAAGATGCAGGTTTCTGGAAGGAGACCATGGAAGATGAGATGGCTTCTTTGGAAAAGAATAAAACATGGGACTTGGTGCCTTTGCCTAAAGGATGGAAACCTGTTGGATGCAAATGGGTGTTCAAGGAGAAATTCGGTGTAGATGGCAATGTTGAAAAGTACAAGGCTAGACTGGTTGCAAAGGGGTACTCACAAGTGGAGGGAATTGATTATGGTGAAATTTTCTCTCCCATTGCAAAGCTGACATCTATTCAGTTCCTATTATCTCTTGCAGTAGCTTATGACTTAGAGGTGGAGCAGATGGATGTGAAGACAACACTCCTTCATAGTGATTTGGAGGAAGAGATTTATATGTCACAGCCAGAGCATTACATAGAGAAAGGTAAAGAAAATTTAGTTTACAAACTAAAGAAGTCTTTGTATGGTTTGAAGCAGTCTCCTAGGATGTGGTATATGAAATTTGATGCCTTTGTGTTTTTGATTGGATTTCTGAGATCAAAATCAGATCATTGTGTATATTATAAATTTGACAATGATCTCATTCTCATTATTGCATTGTATGTTGATGATATGTTGTTAATTGGGAATGGTAAGAATATGATTTCTGATTTGAAGTCTCAGTTGTCAGCATAGTTTGAGATGAAAAATCTAGGGGCAGCTAGGTACATTCTAGGAATGGAAATTAGAAGAGACAGAGCTAACAGAAAACTTTGGTTAAGCCAAAGTAAGTATGTGAAGACCATGTTGGATAGGTTCAGCATGGCAGATTTTAGACCATTGTGTGTTCCTATTTCTTTGGGGACAAAATTATCTGTTAATGATTGACCAAAATCTCCTGGTGAGGTTGAGGACATGAGCAGAGTACCTTATGCTAGTGCTATTGGTAGTTTGATGTATGCTATGGTCTGCACAAGACCATACATTGCCCAAGCAGTGGGAGTCCTTAGTCGATTTATGGCTAATCCTGGATGGGTACATTGGGATGCAGTTAAGTGAGTGTTCAGATATTTGAGGGGTACTTCTGAGTATTCCATATGCTATCATGGTAATGTTACAGGACCTCCGCATTCTATTTGTATTCGTGGATTCGTGGATTCTGATTAGGGGGGACATTGACAACAGGAGTCCACCAGTGCTTATGTGTTCACTACGTTCAGTGGTGCAATTAGTTGGATGAGTAAGCGACAACCTGTGGTTGCTTTGTCCACGATAGAAGCTGAGTATATGGTAGCAAATCATGCTTGTATGGAAGTCATTTGGCTTAAGAGATTGTGTTCAGATATTGGTGTTGATACAGGATAGATTACAATTTCTTGTGACAGTTAGAGTGTGATTTGCCTAGCAAAGAATCCAACTCTCCATGCCAGAACAAAGCATATTGATGTACAGTTTCACATCGTGCGAGACATGGTAGAGGATGGGAAGGTGAATTTGGAGAAGGTAGACACTTTGAAGAATGTTGCAGATGCATTGACAAAACTAGTGGGCACAGAGAAGTTTAGATGGTGTTAGGAGTCTATAGGCCTCTCGGCCTATAGAAGTTAAATCTTGTTATTTCCATTGGCTCTTACAAGGTGTTCTACAAGTGGGAGAATGCTGGGAATTCAGGTGTCTCAACCTTGGTAATCCCTTGTATCATTTCATTGTATTTATTTATTTATTGCCTATTATGTAATTAGGATGCAAATCATGTTTTGTCATCTTGTGGGAGTTGGCACGGTGATGTGTCATCCTACGTGGAAGGTGACAACATGTAAATTTGTCCTCACATGAGGAGATAGGTGTCCCACTTAGTGGTAGGAATAGTTTTCCATTTGTCAGCATATTGGATAGTGTGTAAGGGAATATTGACCGAAACGGTCATGATAGATTCCTATGACAAATCTATGACGCGTAAGAGTCGTAAATGGAAGATTCTATGAGAGGTGAATACATGTCCCACAAGGCATCTTGGAAGAAGGCATCTTTGGGTGCCTCAAGGAGGGTTATGACATGTTGTAAGAGAATATGCTATTTTTATCCTATGTATGATAGATTCTCTTACAACTATAAGATATGACAACTATGACGGATTCTGACAGTCGTAAGAATCATAAGAGTATCTGTCATAACCCAACTTGGGAATAGGAGACCTCTTTAGGACGGGGTGACTTGACAAGTGTCATGAACATTCTACATTGTTGGACAAGTGTCCATAGGCATGGGTTTTGGGCCATGAGGCCATGTTAGATGCCCATCTCAAGATAGAGCCATTTTTGCCTTGTATCTTCTATATAAACAGGTGCTTTGGAGAGGAGATTATTATGTGATTGATAGGTATTGTTATGCTACCAGATTGTCTCCAAATAGGAGTGTCAAAGACTCCTACAAGAGCATTGGCTCTGAAACTATATTTTAACCTTGATTGTTTACTGGAATACATTTGAGATGTGTTTTGGAGTGTGGGGTTTTTCACCCATAAGGGTTTTCCCCATGTACATCTTGTCTCTCTCTTCTTCTGTCTTACATTCTTGTGTATGTGTTTGCTACAATATCTCTATTATTGGGTTAATAACACTGTAATTGTAAAGGTTGGAAAGAATTTGCACTCTTCTCTCCTCATTAGATTAGTGTAGGAAGTGATTTCCACACACCTAGCTTCCTTTCAATGGTAATATAGGGGATGGGAAAATCTGGTTAATAGGATGAGGCTAGGCAAATTGGCCTTAGCCTTGAGGATGTTCTCTTGGAATTGGGTTCATCATAGGTGTATTATTAGCCAAAGCATTATTGATTGCTAGGATTTGATTATGCATTCCAAGAAAGCCTAGGGAGGGTACATTGCTAAAGGCCCTTACAGTTGTAGGGTGCATCTCTTGATATAGCTTGAGGGCCTTAGAGTAAATTGTGGCTAAAGAGGTCAAGTTTTGTAGAATATTGTTAAGTAAGGCTGAAGTCAAAGGGTTGATTACCCTAAGATAAACCTTTACAGAAACTTGCCCAGTCATGGTGTAAGGATCAGTAAGCCTCTTGTACAATTTATAGAACCTAGTGTTAAACATGGTTAAAGGTTCATTTGGTTATATCCTACAAGTGGCAAACTGTTGACATACTACACATAGGCCAGTATAGAACTTGAATTAGTTGATGGTGGTTTTTAGCTCATCCCATGTGGCAATAGATCCTGATGGTAGGCTCAAGTACCATGAATATGCCACTTCCCCTAATGAATATGGGAACAATATCAAAACAAGTAAATGTGGAATACCTGCCCTGATGAAAACTTCTTTAAAGGCTTGGATGTGTTCTTCAATGCTTCTACTTTCCCCATATATGTATTTAGGACAAAATTTCTTAGGATTCCTAGGTATCTCATGGAGAACCACTACAATGTTAAGGGGGAAATGGTCTACCTCGAAAAAGGTAGCCATGGGTAAATTGAGTGGTACCCATGGAGAGGTCTCTAGGGTTTTAGATCTGAGTGGGATAATAGACCTAGAGCTTTGCCTCTTCCTTTTACCACAATCACTCCTAGTTTTCCTGTGTTGTTGGAGCTCTTGAAAACTTGCATCCCCAACAGATGTAGATTTCATCAACCTCCTTTGTTGGCTAGATGGGGAAACCCTAAGTTGATCCAGAGTGAATATGCCCTCCTTCTAGCACTAGTTTCTATTGAGGGGTGTTTTATGCACATCAACAGTAAGTAGAAAAATGATCACTCTACTTTTCCTAAAGGTAACCTAGGTAATGTCTGGATTACCCAAAGGTCCCTATTAGCTGGGTCACAGTCGTGTTGGATCAAATTAGTGGTCAATGTGTCTTGTTTGTTCAAGGGTCTTGCATTGAATGACTATTGGATCAAAATATGTTGGTCTCCCTAATTACACTGATATTATTTTGAGTTGAAACCCTAAACCTAACCTAAACTAACCTATCAAAGGAAAAAAAGATAAAAAGAGGACAAGGGTTAGGGATTTCTATCTTTCTATTCTAATGAGAAATGGACAACATCTGTATCTAACTTTAATTTCATTCAGTGAGGACAAGACCTATAATAACCTGCAATATACTGACCAATATTTCACACACACATTATAGATGCAAGAGTCTAAGGATAATTTGAGATATCATAATAATAAGTAAGAAAACACCATATTACATGCACAGTAATCAAACCTTATTCATCAATCCCTTAAACAAAAGTATTCATACACTAGATCTCATCAAAACTCACCAAATGTAAATGAAAGATGCAAATAAATTACCACCAAAGGAAAATATACCAAGAATATTGATAATTTTTCATTAATTGGCACCAAATTGGTAGATTACAAATGACAACAAGATTCCCACACCTCAAATGTATGAATGCTACCCTTACATGCCTTGACAAAATTATAGTAGTCTAGCATTCTTGCAAAGAGTATGTATTCCCCCCTTCAAAATGAAAAAAAACATTCATCTTTTTATAGAGGCTACATTACATTACACCTTATAATTTGTGCAAGTCAGCTTGCATTTTCAAATTTTGATTCACCCTTATAGGACAAGACCTATTTTAGAAGTTGCAATTTTACAAGTTATAATTTTCAAGCGACACCTTCGTCAGGGGTAGGATAGGTCCAATATGGTTATTTTATAAATGATTTGCATAAATAATTAGAGTCATCACTCCTTCGTCATGTCACTGTATCTCTTTATCCACTAGGCACAAATCACTTTGCATAACTGTAGAAGAAAGGTCTCTCCAAGCGCAATATGCCTACATCATGCCCTAGTATGCCTTCATAGCATTTTTAGCCTCCTGGACCTATAATAAAAAATAAAAAGCATCAAAATCCTCATAAACAAATCAAAAAACATCAAAAGTCATCATGATACATCATTATAGTTTTTGAGTTCATCAATTGTGAGTTCTAGGTAAATTTGCTACCATTGGCAACTTCACAAATTTGCCTTCAATATAAGTCTTCATCTTCAGATCTTTATCACCTTGGATCTCTCCTTCCAACCTTACACTCTATCTCTACTCAACTACAAGAACTTATTTCCTCCATTTTTGGTTATTTGTACCCTTTGATGATCTTGACCCTCCAATATTCTATCATGAGGCACCTAGCACTTGGTTCTGGATGTGGCATGTGAAGCTTTAACTGCATTCAGACATCCTTGATCTACCTTGCTTGTGTAAAGAATATGATAGACTTCCTCAACTAGATATCCATTCCATCTTGATGTAATGAATTCCCAACTTGACCTAATCAATTTAATTAAGGAATGTGACAGCCTGAACTACATCTAGATTGACTTCCACTTCATCTAGTTGTCTGAATAATATAATGGAATGTCCAATTAGCAAATGGATGTGCAATGTACAAAAGAATGAGACCTAATCAGTCTCTGTGCTTGTCCTAGATTCAATTGTAGACGCCCATTCTTCCTTGGCCTTATGAGCACTACATGCTATTAGCACCATAGTGATTGCCTTCTTGTCATTAGCCTAGGATTTATTCCAGATGAACTCCTCTGAGGCCAACTAATTAGGAATGTCCTGATCCAGTTGCTCACTTTGTGTCCCTCTGAGGCCAACTAGTCAAGAGTGTCCTGATCCAGTTGCTCATTTTGTGTCTCATCAAGGAATTCCTACTCCCTATCTTGTCCAACTCGATCATCACCATCCTGTTGGTCTTGTGTCTGGTCCTATTCTAGATTAAGTTCTTTACCTTGGTCATCTGGTTGCTCCATATTTTGTTCCTTATTATTGCCAATCGGATGATCTTCAATATCTTGATCTTTATCTGGATCCACATCCCCTTCACCTTGATCCTTATCTTGATCCTGATGTGGATCCTCTTTATGTTGATCAACCTGATGTCAATCTTCTATATGTATATCCTACGCTCCAAGAACTTTCTCCTATTCAACCAGATGTTGGGAAGAGTCAAGATGGATGTTCTCTTGTTGAGGCTCTTTCTCTTTCTGAAGACTATCTAGAATGTCATCCAAATGTATATCCTCCTATTGAGTAGATATGTCTAGCTAGGCTATATCTGGATGTTGACTATCTAGTTGCTCCTTTTGTTCTAATCTATTTCTTCTGTATGTAGAACTTCCCCTTGTGAACCATCCATACGTGGAACATTTGCTTGCAAAGCATCTAGTTGCAAAACTATATTTGAATACCACATACTTCACCTTTATATGGGTTTTATACTTTAACTGGATGTTTAGATGGAAATGTTAGTAGCACTGTTGAATTCACTTTCAGATTTCAATTTCTTCTTCACACTTCACAAGCTCTATAATTCACTGTTAATCATTCTCCAATGATAGATTTGGTAATGAATAATGAAGATAAAATTCACTTTTAAACATCTAAAATTTGCTAAGTAAAAGTGCTTTAAATTCTGCCCATAGTAGGTGAACGAGAGAATATACTAGCTTTGACTCACTTTTTGAATTTTAAAACCCAAATGGATAATTTGGATAGCTTTGTTAACAATGCATTGCATCTAACCAGATGTGGAATATTCAAATATTATAATTTTGGGTTCAATTAGAATGTCCGGTTAGGATATCTAGTTTGAAATATCAAGTTTGACCAAGATGCCATGTTTGACCCTAATGTCTGGTTTGACTAAATTAGGTTTAACTAGTAGTTTGTATTTGAAAGATATATTAGGTTAGAATATGTCAGGTTGGAGTACTTCAAGTTGGGATATTTTAGGTAGGATGCATGACATCTAATGACTTATCTGAATGCTATTGGATGTTGAACTCTAACCAAATGTGGAACACGAGATAAACCAAATGTCCATTGTACAAGATTAGGTTCGGGTTAGTGTATGAACTCATTGAGAAAATATATGGATGGAAATTGCTTTATGGGATGACCGGATGTGGATCTTTTAACTAAACTAGACCTTAAAATTTGTAAATGTCATGTTCAGTTAGAACATTGGGTTCAGATGAAGATTAGGTTAGGCGCTCTTTGTTTCTCAAAATAAACTACATTTTAGACTCAGGTTGGGTCCGAGAACTCCTAGTTATTTTAAACATTAAGGACCACTTCAAATCGGATTTATTTTAACATGTTGTGTTGTGGTATATTCATCTGGATGTGGATCATTAAGTTAGTAAATGTCATGTTTGGTTGAAAATGTTTGGTTAGGACATCTGATTAAAATGTCCGGTTGGAATAACTTGCTTATTTCAACAAATTTTTAGAAATTTCCAAAGGTGACCCTAACTAAGATTTGATTCTTATTCTATCTATTCCTTTACTTTTTGGGATTTAGAATTGTTGTTTTGATGACCTCCCATTTTTCCTTTACCATCAAATCAACACGAAGAAAAAATAAGAAAAAAAGCAAAAATAAATCATGCTCAAATGATCATTAAAACGTGATGAATTCAAAACCAAATTAGAGAAACAACTTGATAGAGAGGTGATGAAAACTTGAAAGATGTAGGTTTGACAGTTGTAAAGTTGGATCAATAAAATGCAAAAGAAAGGAAATCAAACATAAATCATAATAAATCCCCATTCTTGCATGTGCAGGAGACCTACAATTTATGCAGGACCGAGGGTAGCTAGTGCTAAGTGATATCCTATGTTGCCAAAGTCAACCTTTTGGGGATTTGGAAGGCCAACCACCAAAAGCCCAATGAAGGTGACACACAACTCTTTTCTATTCTCCTTAGGATTGGGAAGTCAGGGATAATTCTATGGTCATGCCAAGATGACCAACCATGGCATGATAAAAAGTGCCATGAAAGAATAGAAATAAAGGAAAACATTGATGGTGCAGGAGCACCTACATTACAGTGGCCTCCATGAGGCAGTTAGTTAGTTTTAAGTATTGTTGATGTTTCCAAGAAGGTCTTATAAGACCAATGCAATGTAATAAGGTCAGCTTGGACCAATGCATGTTCAGTTAGTTGTATTTAGGATCAAGTTGTAAGTCCCAAGATCATTTGCTGATTTGTAGTTTGTTAGGACAGCCAAGTTTGTTGGATCAAGGGAGGTAGTTAGCTCTCCCAGCCACTTGGAGATAAGTCTGTACTACCGAGGGTCATTGGATAAATACCCTAGATCAGTTGATTTAGAGGGGATAGAGAGTGGGAGTTGCAATCAGTCAGTTGTACTGAGAAATAGAACAATTGTAATCACCATTCTGATAGAGAAATAAGAGATCCTGTTTGATTTTACTGTGTAATCAATTTGTTGTTTTGTTTGTCCAAATGGATTCTTTGCCCCGTTCCTCCAGTTGATTCTGTGAATCGGAGGAATGGCTGTGTACAATAGTTTAGGGTTTAGTTTGCATTTTTTGTTCATTCGCATGCACGTTTGTAGGATCGTAGTCGAGAAGTACTGAAGAACCCTAGCATGGGTATGTGCTAGGTATTTTAGGTTGTATCAGGTTTGAGAAACCACCCAAGAAGTGGACCAGACCATCGCGAAGTTTGACAGGTCAGAGTGGCATGTGTTGAAGGCATCGGCGTGAGGAGACACATCGGCGGGAGTAATAAAGGTTAGGTCAAGGGTGAACGTCACACCGATGGTCGCAAGCGTAAGGTTTCATCAGTGAGAGAGTAAGGATCAGCAGAGGAAATGAAGACTTCACCGACGAGAGGAGTCTTGGTGATAAGGAGTTTGGCGTTCAGGGTGACAACAAGCGTCGGGGTGACATTTCCATCGGAGGCCGACAATATTAGGTTTGGCCGATAAGCAAAGTGTATCGGAGAGAGTTTGACCATCTGATGGAGGCATTGGTGTGTTGCCGACAGTAAAAGTCTTAGCGATGGAAATGGTTGTTAGGCTCATCGGTATGAGAACAACCATCGGGGGGACTTCAAGCGAAGTGGCCGATAGATAAAGTGTTGCCGATAGGCAACCAAGGGCGATGCATCAAGGAGACAATAGAGATCAGCAAGAAGGATGGAGGTGTTCGCCGATAGTTCATGTCTTAGCAATAGGAGATTAACACTAGGTGTATCGGTGGGAGATCAGTGGTCAGAATGACATTACCTTAGTCGGCCGATAGTTGTAGGTCTTGCCGATAGGCAAAGGCGAGGAAGTTACACTTACAAGCCAAATGTAGGTTGAGGACATACTAATGTTATAGTACATGGGAAGGGTATAGTTAGATGCCCATAGAGAAGGCATGTACCATGGGCTATGCATGTGGACAAATGCATTTACATTCACTCATGAATGCATGTTAGGGTTTTTGGGGTAATGCAGGCATAGAGTATATGTGGCTCTGCATCAAATTGGTATTAGAGCTCAGCAAAAGGTTTGGGTTGTTTGTGTGTTGATTTTGTCACTGAGAAGACAGAGGTAGAGGAGTGAGAGGTTGACAAAATGCCTCCGAAAGGTAATGGTATTGCAAGGGAGTTGTAGGAGATAAAGGAAAAACATGCCAGAGAGATGAGAAAGATGAAGGAGCTTGCTGAAGCACTTCAAGCAAGGCTTGCAGCCTTGGAGATGAACAAGAAACGAGAAGTGGAAGACAGTGAATCAGAAGAAGATGAAGATGCTGTTGAAGAGTATGAAGAGGTAGCTGAAGATCTAAATGCTGAAGACCAGAGGTTTGTAAAACTATTAAAGGCAGTGCAGAGTGATAAACCTAAGGTAAAGGTTGATGTTTCCAAGTATAATGAAAGTTTGAATGAAGATGAGTTATTGGATTGGATTGCTGCACTTGATAATCACTTTGAATGTGAAGATGTTGTTGAAGATCAGAAGGTAAAGATTGCAAAGACCAAGTTAGGAGGTCATGCTTTGGTAGGGTGGGATTATGTATAATCCGAGAGAAGGAAACAAGGCAAGTCAAAGATCACTTCATGGGACAAAATGGTAGCAAGGATCAAAGGTAAGTTTCTGCCCAAGGATTATGAAATTCAGATGTTTAAGAAGTTGCAATTTCTAAGGCAAAAGGAAATGGATGTGAAGGCATACACTGAGGCGTTTTACAAGTCCAGATATTTGGGTAGTTTGAGATTGAACATACAAGATGAGTTAGTTTTAGCTAACCCAAGGAGTGTGGAGGATTGTTATCAAATGGCAACCAGGATTGAAGAAAAGATGAATAGGAGACAAGATAAATCCATGAGAGGAAGAGGCAAAAATATGAGGGGAAGAGGATCAGCCCCTACAACAAGGCAAACCAATGAGGGTTAAGAAGACACTGGTAAAGGACAGGACCAGTCTGATTTCAGAGGTGGATGGAAGGGTACTAGAGGCAGATTTGGAGGTGGTAGAGGTTCTAATACATTTTCAGGAAAGTGTTACACCTGTGGTGAGTTTGGTCATCCATTTTTCAAATGTCCAGAAAGACAAGGTTCATCATCCAGAGATGATAGAACGAATGACAAGAGAGTACAACTTGTGCAAGAGGAGAAAGTAGAGGAAAGTATGCAAAGTTCAAACACTTATCAAGGAGATAGAGCTCCTAACAATTATGGATATCTTGAGGAGGGAGAAGCATTGATGTTAAGAAGGATAGTCTTGAAGACATCAAAGGAGATGATGCAAAGAAAAGCTCTTTTCAAGACCACATGCAAGAGCAAAGGTAAAGTATGTAAGTTTGTAATTGATACTGGTTCAACAAATAACATGGTATTTCAAGAAATGGTGGATAAACTGAATTTGGAAAGGATTCCACACCAACACCCTTACAAGGCATCTTGGGTGAGTGATAGTCAATCACTTTTTATACATGAACATGCATATGTTGATTTTTAGATTGGGGCATATCATGATAGAGTTTTGTGTGACATATTGCCCATGGAATATTGTCACCTACTGTTGGGTAGGCCATGGCAATTTGATAGGAGGGTACTGTATGATGGGTATGCAAATACCTACACCATCAAGAAAGATGGTAAAACTATTGTGTTGATACCATTACAGGAGGATCTTACAGCAATGAAGACAGCCAAAATTATTTTGGTAGGTAAGAAGGAGTTTGTGCAGATGCCTATAGCAGTAGGCATAAAGGCAGTTGAGGATACTGCAGGGAAAGAAGTTGTTAATGACTATAGTTTGAAGACAGTTTCAGTTTTGACTGACAGAGGTCAGTAGCAGTTTTAGAAAGAGGTTTCTGAGCAGCCACAAATTGATTGGCAAGACAAGGATGTGATTGTAGTTGGGACTATTGTTTGTCCTATAAAAGTTGAAAGGAAGACAGATTTGAACATTCCAGAAGTTCAAGAGGCAATTACTAAGGTTCTTCAACCAGGTATTCAGACAAAGGTGCTGGTAAGACAAACTGGCAAACACAGGGTATGCATGAATAGAGCCTACATTGACAGGCATGAGGGTTTATTTGCGAACCAGCAAGTTGCAGTTCAGAAATCTTGGAGCAGCCAAGAGACAGCAGAGTATAAAGTAGGAACAGGTCAGACCGCTGAGATGGCAAAGAGTAAAGGTGGAATTCTTCCACAACCTAACTCATGGGACATGAGTTCTTTTTCTATTGGGGAGTATGGTGCAGGAGCACCTACCTTACAGTGGCTTCCATGAGGTAGTTGGTTAGTTTTAAGTCTTGTTGATGTTTCCAAGAAGGTCTTATAAGACCAATGCAATGTAATAAGGTTAGCTTGGACCAATGCATGTTCAGTTAGTTGTATTTAGGATCAAGTTGTAAGTCCCAAGATCATTTGCTGATCTGTAGTTTGTTAGGACAGCTAAGTTTGTTGGATTGAGGGAGGTAGTTAGCTCTCCTAGCCACTTGGAGATAAGTCTGTACTACCGAGGGTCATTAGATAAATACCCTAGATTGGTTGATTTAGAGGGGATAGAGATTGGGAGTTGCAATTAGTCAGTTGTACTAAGAAACAGAGCAATTGTAATCACCATTCTGATAGAGAAATAAGAGATCCTGTTTGATTTTACTATGTAATCAATTTGTTGTTTTGTTTGGCCAAATGGATTCTTTGCCCTATTCCTCTGGTTGATTTTGTGAATCGGAGGAATGGCTATGTACAATAGTTTAGGGTTTAGTTTGCATTTTCTGTTCATTCGCATGCACATTTGCAGGATCGCAGTCGAGAAGTACTGAAGAACCCTAGCATGGGTATGTGCTAGGTATTTTAGGTTGTATTAGGTTTGAGAAACCACCCAGGAAGTGGACCAGACCATTGTGAAGTTTGACAGGTTGGAGTGGTATGTGTTGAAGGCATTGGCGTGAGGAGACACATCGGCGGGAGTAATAAAGGTTAGGCCAAGGGTGAACGTCACACCGATGGTCGCAAGCGTAAGGTTTCATCGGTGAGAGAGTAAGGAACGACAGAGGAAATGAAGACTTCACCGATGGGAGGAGTCTCAGTGATAAGGAGTTTGGTGTTCGGGGTGACAACAAGCGTCGAGGTGACAACAAGCATCGGGGTGACATTTCCATCGGAGGCTGACAATATTAGGTTTGGCCGATAAGCAAAGTGTATCGGAGAGAGTTTGACCATTGGATGGAGGCGTTGGTGTGTTGCCGACAGTAAAAGTCTTAGCGATGGAAATGGTTGTTAGGCTCATCGATATGAGAACAACTGTCGAGGGGACTTCAAGCGAAGTGGCCAATAGATAAAGTGTTGTCGATAGGCAACCAAGGGTGATGCGTCAGGGAGACAATAGAGATCAGCAAGAAGGATGGAGGTGTTTGCCGATAGTTCATGTCTTGGCGATAGGAGATTAACACTAGGTGTATCGGTGGGAGATCAGTGGTCAGAATGACATTGCCTTGGTCAGCCGATAGTTGTAGGTCTTGCCGATAGGTGAAGGCGAGGAAGTTACACTTACAAGCCAAACGTAGATTGAGGACATACTAATGTTATAGTACACATGAAGGGTATAGTTAGATGCTAATAGAGAAGGCATGTACCATGGGCTATGCATGTGGACAAAATGCATTTACATTCACTCATGAATGCATGTTAGGGTTTTTGGGGTAATGCAGGCATAGAGTATATGTGGCTCTACATCAATTGAACCTTCAGGGATGCTTCTACTATCATACCAAAATGACAAACCTTGAAAGTCTGATAGGACACAAAAATCCACAATGAAAAGGATAAATCAAAACTCAAAGGTGAAAAGACCATAAAAAATGCAGGGGACCCCATTTGGCTTAGCCAAATTGGAGTGTGTTGGGATAGGTCACAACATGACATATGGCCAAAAATACCACTTTATCATTTAATATCTAATTCTTTTGACGATTTTCCTAATTCTAATCCTAAACTAATCATTTGGATAAAAAATGTTAAATGATAGGGTAAGAAAGGAAAGGGTTTAAAAAACTCTAATTATGAACTTCTACAACCATGACATCATGCATAAGTAGATAGATCTTAAACAAAACCAATCTTTGCTTAACCATATATCTCATAGTGCTACAAAGACAACACAGTCTTCAAATGGAAATGATACTTCAAACTGCAAAATAATCTATATCAAACACCCAATTTCTAGCACAGTTTAACAAGATATTTTACAATGAGAAATATAAAGCGAAGTTTAGGATAACTACACAAAGTGACTCATAATCAAAAGGCAACTAGTATTATGAAAATAAGATCCATCAAGTACTCATCACATTCATGCATAAATAATAGAAAACTCAACTAATTCATTGGAAACCATGAAGCAAACCTATATTAATTTCAAAAGTTTGACAGATATCAACAACTTCCAACTGCTATACAAAGAGAAGTGGTTGCCTTTTATAAGAGAAGACAATACACTTAGTTACAAAATTAATGGCTAAAATTAAGTTACAATTAAGGGAATAGATTACAAACTATTAAATTTTGGAGTTAAATATAATCTCCATTGCTAGTTTCTAACTAACCAAGATCTAATGCCTAGAAAATAATACAAATCTCAAAGCAAGCTAGCATTGTTCAACAAATTTTCTAAAATTTAATTATAATAAAGTGGGATAAAGTTCTAGGATCAAATGCCCAATTATGGAAAAAGTCATTATGAAAATTTTGAAAATTAAACAAGACAAGGTGGCATGCTCCAACAATCATCAAACATCTTCATTTATCTCCATCTTCTTCATCTAAGATATCTTGAATTGTCACTTGGTCCTTTTCTACCTCTTTACGCATGTAATCCATGTACACTTTTAATACATGAATCATTAAATCAATGTTTGGCCCCTTAACAAATCCATATCTGAATCTCTATGTATCATACACTAAGAGGAAGACTTCAAACTTGTTCTTCTTCTCTAGAGCATATATTTAATATGCCTTATCATTGATTTCATCTTCATTTACTTGTCCATTAAATCTGAGCTAAAGGTATATGGAGATTGATCCATACCAATATTGAGGATTTGTTTGAGGGTATTCTTCAAAGCATCAATGTCCTTCAAATCTTCATCTACTTATGCATGTTGAAATGCGCAAGACAACTGAGAGGGGGGGTGAATCAGTTGTAACCAAAAATTCAAAACCATCAACACATTGACCACTTAATTATTGTTATTGTACTTTAACCATGAAAGCATGAAAACTAAACTTAAACACATTCACACATGAGACACCAGATTTTTACGTGGAAAACCTAATAAGGGAAAAACCATGGTGAGTGTTAGCTCACAATATAAAAGATATATCAAAATTTACAACAAGGCTCACTACCGAAGGCTCACTAGTGAAGGGTCACTACCAATGTGGCTCAATGCAAAAGAAGTGGCTCACTGCCAATGAGGTAAAATGCAATTTTCCATGCAACAACATGCTTTACAAACTTTGAAGCACAACTGCAAGTAGTGAGAACAAACAGGTCGGCCAAGACCAGAGTTAACACTAAGACTTTTAGGAACACTCTTCATGCACAATTTGGATTATACTTTGCAGACCAATCAAAAGGTAGGAACATGATCTAGAGAATCCCACAAGCACGTTAAATCATGAAGAACATCTGCACAACCTCTAAACACTTTATCCATAAGATTCTTCAAACTGGAGCACTTGAACATTACTATCAGCCATTGTCATAAAGGAAAGATCACTTGTGGAGCACCAAATCATGAACCATTTGAGCTGAAGGCTCATAACGTCATCACAAACTTAATTCCAAAATCCCTGACTGTGAAACTTAAATGTAGAGAAATGCAGAGCAGAATACATTCTCCCTATCACCATTAAATACATAGAAAAATAAGTTTTACTCTAGTGAACAAAACTCACTCAAATCTTCACACTGGAGGCTCAAACTTGAAACATAGAATCTATAGACATCCCTTAACATTAATTCCAATCCGCAGACAAAGATATTCAATGTACAGGAAATGCGGAGCAAAACACTACACTGTTCTGATAGATAAAGTAATTTTGCACTTATACTAATTCCTCAAATACTTGTTCAAACTTATTCAAAAAACTTCCTTAGGTGTCGACATCAATGACAACACTTACTGCTTATACTTGCAACAATCTCCCCCTTTGTCATTAATGGCAACGCATGATGTGAAAAACCATCAAGACATATAATCTTGCTTTGCTTCTTTGCTCCCCCTTGATGCTTTCTTTGTCTGTAACTTTCTTCTTAGTTTTTTCACATGAACTTCTCTCCCCCTTTGACATCAATGGAAAAGGGTGCTAGAACTATTCTTTCTTTTTACTGCACAACTCCCCTTGTCATCAGCACTGCAACACTTACTGCTCTTGATTAGAATCTTGTATCAACAACATTTACCAGCTCCCCCTAAGAGGTAGCCTACAGAACATCAATCTACATTAAGGAATGAGACTTTGAGCATCACTGGACTGATGCATTCCTTATGCATCTTAGTTTAGAGTAGGAAGGGTAATAACCCCTAACTTCTCCCTAAGATACTCAAAAGTATCCTTAGGCAGAGGCTTAGTGAAAATATCTGCAATTTGATCCTTTGTAGACACATACTTCATCTTTACTTCATTCTCTATTACCTTTTCTCTCAGAAAGTGATACCTTATTGATATATGCTTTGTCCTTGAATGTATTACTAGATTCTTTGAAATGTTTATAGCACTTGTATTGTCACAAAAGATTGAAATTGGTTCTTCATACACAACTCTTATGTCTTTTAATGTTTGCTTCATCCAAAGCACTTGAGTGCAACAACATACTACATCAATATATTCTACTTCTGGAGTAGATGAAGAAACTGATTCTTGCTTCTTGCTTAGCCATGAAACCAATTTGTTACCCAAGAGGAAAGCACCTCCACTTGTACTTTTTATATCATCAGCATCTCTAGCCCAATCTGCATCTGTATAAGCACTGAGAGTGAAATCAGTATCTTTGGGATACCACAATCCATAGTCTGAAGTGCCTTTTAAATACCTCATGATCCTCTTGACTTCCATCACATGTGACTCTTTGGGATCTTCTTGAAATCTTTCCACAAGATAGATTGCATGCATTATGTTTGGTCTGGTATGGGTTAGATAAAGTAGTCCTCCAATCATAGACCTATACTTTTTCTGATCATTTTTAGGTGATGCATCATTCTTGCTTAGCTTGCAGCTAGTTACCATAGGAGTACATACTAGCTTAGAATCCTCCATTCCAAAAAATTTCAATAACTCTTTCACATACTTGGATTGAGAAATGAAAATTCCTTTTTCTGATTGAGTAATTTGTAGTCCTAAAAAGAAATTCATTTCACCAAACATAGACATCTTACATTCCTTTTGCATTTCCTCTGTAAATTTCTTACACATACCTTCATTGCCTCCAAAGATAATATCATCAACAAAGACTACCACAATCAGAATTTGATCATCATTGATTTTGAAATAGAGATTGTTGTCTGCAGTACCTTTACTGAACCCTAATTGCATCAAATACTTGTCCAACCTTGCATACCAGGCTCTAGGAGTTTTCTTGAGTCCATACAGGGCTTTCTTCAATCTGCACACAATGTCACCTTGGTTTGATAACTGGAATCCTTCTAGTTGTTCAATGTAAACTTCTTCTAGCTCTCCATTCAAGAAAGCAGACTTCACATCCATCGAGTACACCTTGAAATCTTTGTGTACTGCAAATGCCAAGAACATTCTTATAGCTTCAATCCTTTCCACAGGAGCAAAAGTCTCCTCAAAATATATGCCTTCAACTTGAGAATATCCTTTGCATACCAGTCTTACTTTGTTTCTTACCACTTCATCACTTTCAATCATCTTATTTTTGAAGACCCATTTGGTTCCAATCACATTCTTACCAAAAGGTTTAGGAACCTGTTGCAAGTATGGGCTTAACTGGTATTGTCATTGATGTCAACATACTCCTGTTGCATTAATGATAAGGTTTGGATGAGCCGTGAGCTGAGGATATTGAGAAAATTAGTCTCAATCAGGAACAGTGAAGAACAGTGATGACTATAAGGTAAAAGTCCAAGATAGGATGAGGATCAGAGGATGAAGATTAAAGGGTTTAAATATATGTGTCTGTAGGTGATCTAGTAGAGATTTTAGAGGTCCACATGAAGATATGAAGAAGTTGTGGCCGCTTAAGTAAAACCGGTTCTAGTAGGTGTTCAGAGGTGACAGAGTGTAACAAGAAAGGTCTGGTGAGATCCGGAAATGAAGTTTCCTGTTATGTGGATTTAAGGGAGTGCTGAGGAAGTCTTTGTATTTTATCAACTCTATTGGTTCATTGTTTGAAGGTCTGCAAGCATCTATTCCTTTGTGACAGTAATGACAGACTGTGTTCTTGAGGTTCCGGATGAAGGAGAGAAGGATTTCAGTAAGTAGAAGAAGTATGGATGTTCTTGGTGATTAAGGCAAGATTGTGGAGGTCTTTGGATCATGTCCAATTCGTGTTGGTGGTTCGCATTAAAGTTGGAGCTCGTAATTGAAGAGTAACTTCTGGATGATGGTGTTCTTCTTGAGACAGGCCGATCGGATGAGTTATGCATCTGGCGAATAATATTATTAATGTTTGCTGACTTAGATGATCATTCCTAAGTTGATGCCTTGTATAAATAAGGGATTGCGAAGTCAGTTTGAAGTTGTCCTTGTGGTGATGAGAGTGTGGTAGCGAGGAGGAGAGCGAAAGGTAGAGCAAAAGTATTGGGCTTAAATGGAACTGATTCAAGCATGGTGAAGATGCTATTCTCCAGTTCATGTATGTGATATTTATTTCTTTGTAGAGAGTGTGTCTCTTGTAGGCAGTAAGCCTCTTGTGAGTAGTGTGCTCAGGCAGTGAGCCCTAATTGGCATGTGCCATTTTGTTCTTTCTACTCTTCTAACAGAGAATACAATCTTGGGTTAATCACCCCATGGTTTTTCCCTTAACTAGGTTTTCCACGTCAAAATCTTGGTGTCTTATGTGTTGATGTGTTTCTACTCTTGATTTGAATGCATTATGGTTCATGATTAATATACAGCTAATTACTAAGAAGATTCAAGTGTTTAATTGGAGAAAGTTTTGAACAACTGATTCACCCCTCTCTCTCAGTTGTGTGCCCTAAGTCTAACAATTGGTATCAGAGCTAAGTTCCTCTAAAAGAGTTTAACCACTTGAGGAGATCCAGGATGTCATCCTACAAGAAGGATAGTCTGAAGTTTGATGGAACAAATTTTAATCTATGAAAAGGTCGCATGAAGTGTCACTTGTAATGCATGGGAATGGCATACTGGACCATGGTTACAACACAGTATGTATGTCCACAGGGTGGTCCAAAAGCTCCAAATGAAATCACAGATACTGAAAACAATTTGCGGACTATAGAAGCTCTTCTAAGCGCATTATCTAATTTAGAGCTCTCAAATGTTATTGACCTTCCAACTGCTTTTGATATTTGGAAAAAATTGGAACTTCTGCATGAAGGAGACCAATATGTTAAATGTGCAAGGTTACAGAGTCTGAAAGGGAATTTTGAAAACCTGAAGATGAGAGATGATGAAAATATTACTACTTTTATGCCAAGAGTAAATGAGCTTGTTTGTGGAATTAGAAATGCTGGTGGAGTCTTGGATGAAAATGAGATTGTTGGCAAAATTCTCAGATCCCTTCCTGCCTCTTACAAAATCAAGGTTGCTGCCATTGATGAATTCAGAGCCCATACAACTGTCACAAGAGACCAATTGGCTGCATTTGAAATGACTGAGTTTGGAGATGATACCCCCAAGATTGAATTTGCATTTAAAGCCAGTGCCTCTGTAAAAGGTAAACAAAGGTTTGATCCAGGAGAGAACTCATCAAGGAAACTGTCATGGTATGAAAAAGTAAGAAAAGACCTGGAAGAAGAAGAAGTAGAAACTACTCAACTTGAAGCCCTTATTGCAAAGAGACTGCCAAGAGGATCTGGTAAGTATGAAGGAAAATTGCCTTTTAAGTGTTTTAACTGCAATAAGATTGGTCATTTTGCCTCAAAATGTCTGGAAAGATTTTCAAGGCCAAATCCTAATAGATCAAGGTTCCAAAAGAATTGTTACTATTTTCATGAAGAAGATGATAATGAAGGAGTAATAGATAATGAATCAGAGACTGGAAACAAATCCATAAATGAATGGGTGTCTATTGCCATCAAGGAAGAAGAACCAATATCCTCTTTATCTGTCAATCATAAAGTTGTAGAAAGAGCCCTGGCTGCCCAAGTTGAAGAAAAGGATGATTGGGTCATTGACAATGGTTGCTCTCACCATATGACAGGTGACAAAAATAAGTTCATAGATTTGGAAAGGTGTGAAGGAGGAGTGGTGAAGTTTGATGATAATTCTGCTGGTAGAATCAGAGGAAGAGGAACTATTTCTTTTGATGGAAGGAACAAAACCGGTAATGTTCTATATGTTAAAGGCTTGAAGCACAATCTTCTTAGTGTTGGATAGTTGGTGGACAAAGGCTATGATCTCCAGTTCAAGAATGGAAAATGCAAGATCTTTGAAAGCTCTAGAACAGAGATTGCATCCGGTACCCAAACTAAAGGTAATATCTTTCACTTGGTTGGCACTGGTAAAAGTAGCTTATTTGTTCAAGTTGATCAGAGTTGGTTATGGCATAGGAGAATGTATCATGTGAATTTTGACAATATCATCAAGATAAGCAATACTCAAGTTGTAAGAGATCTTCCAAAATTGGTGAAACCTACTAATAGCTTGTGCAAAGAATGTCAATTGGGTAAGCTGAGTAGAATCACATTCAAGAGTAAGGAACTGTCTTCTACCAGATTATTGGACTTAGTTCATACTGACCTTTGTGGCCCATCAAGAATTAGGAGTATGCAAGGTGATAGATACTTCATGTTACTAATTGATGACTATTCTCGGATGATGTGGGTAACTTTTCTGAGAGAGAAATCAAAAGCTTTTGAGAAATTCAAAATATTCAAGGCTATGGTATAGAATGAAACCGGATTGAAATTGAAATGTCTGAGGTCTGATAGAGGTGGAGAATTCACATCTGGTGAGTTCATAGAGTTCTATGAGAAACATGGAATAAAGAGAGAATTGTCTACTCCTAGGACTCCACAGCAGAATGGAGTAGTGGAAAGAAAGAACGAGACCATACAGGAAGCTTCTAGGACTATGATGATGGAAGAAAATGTTCCTCATATCTATTGGAGAGAAGCTATTAGCACTGCAGTCTATACTCTCAATCGAGTTCAAATCAGAAGAAATACTGGTAAGATTCCTTATGAACTTTGGTTTGGCATCACTCCTACTGTAAGGTATTTCAGAGTTTTTGGTAGCAAATGTTACATTAAAAGAGATGAAGATCTAGGAAAGTTTGATGCTAGAAGTGATGAAGGAATATTCTTGGGTTACTCTACTTAAAGCAAAGCATACTGGTGTTATAACAAAAGACTGAGAAAGATGATAGAAAGTACAAATGTGAAGGTTGATGAGGGAATTGAGAAACCCCCAAGGTTTTATGAATATGATGAAGATGATCAGAATGATGTTCTGACTCAAGGAGCCCAAGCCTCATCTGTTAGTTAGATTCAAGCTAATCTGGTAAACCAAGAAGAAGAAATGAGTCTCAATGAGCTTGATCAAGAATCAGAAGTGCAAGAAATTCCTAAAGTTCCCAGGTATGTAAGACTGAACCACTCTGAAGATCAGATCATAGGTGATAAAAGCAAAGGAGTACTAACAAGAAGGAGAATTGCTCAAGATTTAGAAGAGTATTGTTTGATTTCAAAGATTGAACCTAAGACAGTGAATGAAGCTTGCAATGATGAAAATTGGACTAAAGCAATGGAGGAAGAGCTGGTGTAAATAGAGAAAAATCACACTTGGGATCTTGTTCCCAGACCTAGAAACAAGAATGGATTGGAACCAAATGGGTCTTCCGGAACAAACTAAATGAAGTTGGTGAAGTAATCAAAAATAAAGCCAGATTGGTCTACAAGGGCTACTCTCAAATAGAAGGAATTGTTTTTGAAGAAACTTTTGCTCCGGTGGCAAGAATTGAAGTAGTTAGATTATTTCTTGTCTTTGCTGCCTTCAGGGATTTCAATGTATATCAGATGGATGTCAAGTCTGCTTTTCTAAATGGTGACCTAGAAGAAGAAGTGTATATAGAGCAACCGGATGGATTTCAGTTTTCTAATCATGGTGATATGGTTTGCAAGTTGAAGAAGGCACTGTATGGATTAAAGCAAGCCCTAAGAGCCTGGTATGAAAGATTGGATAAACATCTTTTGAAGATTGGTTTCAACAAAGGTATTGCTGATAGTAACTTATATTTCAAAATTGATCATGAAAACATCTTGATTGTTGAAGTATTTGTTGATGATATCATCTTTGGAGGAAGAAATAGTATGTGTAAAACTTTTACAAATCAAATGAAAAGTGAGTTTGAGATGTCTATGCTTGGTGAAATGAATTTCTTCTTGGGTCTGCAAATTACTCAAACAAAGAAAGGAATCTTCATTTGTCAGACCAAATATGTGAAAGAATTGTTGAAGAAATTTGGGATGGAAGATTCAAAGCCAATGAGTACTCCCATGGCAACCAGATGTAAGTTGAGCAAAGATGATGAATCTCCTAAGGCAGACCAAACAAAGTACAGATCAATGATTGGAGGATTGTTGTATCTCACTCAAACTAGACTAGATATTATGCAAGCTGTTGGTCTTGTTGCTAGATTCCAAGGTGATCCTAGAGAATCCCATGTCATGGCAATCAAGAGGATTTTTAGATATCTAAAAGGGGCGGTTGAGTATGGTCTGTGGTATCCTAGAGATCATGATTTCTCTCTTCATGCATATATAGATGCTGATTGGGCAAGAGATGTGGATGACCAGAAGAGTACAAATGGTGGAGCATTCTTTTTGGGGAAGAGATTGGTTTCTTGCCTAAGCAAGAAACAAGAGGCAATATCTCTATCTACAACTGAAGCAGAATATATTGCAGCAGTAGGTAGTTGCACTCAAGTTTTGTGGATGAAGCATATGCTAAGAGATATCAAAGTGGAGTATGAGGAACCTATCACAATCTTCTGTGATAATTCAAGTGCTATAAATATTTCTAAGAATCTAGTGTTGCATTCAAAGACTAAACACATATCCATCAAGTTTCACCTTTTGAGAGAGCAAGTGAACAAGAATAAAGTCATATTGGAGTTTGTACCCTCCAAGGATCAGATTGCAGACATCTTTACTAAACCTCTACCTAAGGACTCTTTTGAGTATCTCAGAAAGACTTTAGGGGTTATTACCCCTTCGGTGATGAACTAAGGTGCACTGAGGTGCATCAGTCTGGTGGATATCACAATCATATCTTGTGATCCAGATTGATGGGAGCTGCTACTTAGGGGGAGCAGCAGGTATGATTCTAAAGTGTTGGAATTGCAAGTATGTGCCCTTTGCCATTGATGTCAAAGGGGGAGAGAAGACATGTGAAAAACAAGTGGTTGCTGATCAAAGGGGGAGCAGTAAAGGGAGAGAAGACATGTGAATGGTTGTTGCTGATAGGGGGAGCTGTGACAGTAAGAAGAAGTTCTTGACTTGATGGTTAAAACAGTTTTTCACATCTTATGTTGCCATCAATGACAAAGGGGGAGATTGTTGCAAGTATGGGTCTAACCGGTATTGTCATTGATGTCAACATACTCCTATTGCATTAATGATAAGGTTTGGATGAGCCTTGAGTTGAGGATATTGAGAAAATTAGTCTCAATCGGGAACAGTGAAGAATAGTGATTACTGTAAGGCAAAATTCCAAGATAGGATGAGGATCAGAGGATGCGAATTAAAGGGTTTGAATATATGTGTTTGTAGGTGATCCAATAGAGATTTTAGAGGTCCGCATGAAGATATGAAGAAGTTGTGGCCGCTTAAGTAAAACCGGTTCCGGTAGGTGTTCAGAGGTGACAGAGTGTAACAAGAAAGGTCTGGTGAGATCCGGAAATGAAGTTTCATGTTCTGTGGATTTAAGGGAGTGCTGAGGAAGTCTTTGTGGTGTATCAACTCTATTGGTTTGTGGTTTGAAGGTCTACAAGCATCTATTCCTTTGTGACAGTAATGACAGACTGTGTTCTTGAGGTTCTGGATGAAGGAGAGAAGGATTTTAGTAAGCAAAAGAAGTATGGATGTTCTTGGTGATTAAGGCAAGCTTTTGGAGGTCTTTGGATCATTTCCAGTTCAAGTTGGTGGTTTGCATTAAAGTTGGAGCTTGCAATTGAAGAGTAACTTCTGGATGATGGTGTTCTTCTTGAGACAAGCTAACCGGATGAGTTATGCATCTGGTGAATAATCTTATTAATGGTTGTTGACTTAGATGATCATTCCTAAGTTGATGCCTTGTATAAATAAGGGATTGCGAAGTTAGTTTGAAGTTGTCCTTGTGGTGATGAGAGTGTGGTAGCGAGGAGGAGAGCGAAAGGCAGAGCAGAAATATTGGGCATAAATGGAACTGATTCAAGCATGGTGAAGATGCTATTCTCTAGTTCATGTATGTGATATTTATTTCTTTGTAGACAGTGTGTCTCTTGTAGGCAATGAGCCTCTTGTGAGCAGTGTGCTCAGGCAGTGAGCCCTAATTGGCATGTGCCATTTTTTCTTTCTATTCTTCTAATAGAGAATACAATCTTGGGTTAATCACCCCGTGGTTTTTCCCTTAACTGGGTTTTCCACGTCAAAATCTCGGTGTCTTATGTGTTGATGTGTTTCTGCTCTTGATTTGAATGCATTATGGTTCATGATTAATATATAGCTAATCACTAAGAAGATTCAAGTGTTTAATTGGAGAAAGTTTTGAACAACTAATTCACCCCCCCTCTCAGTTGTGTGCCCTATGTTTAACACTTACCACTTCACCACTTTCATTCATCTTATTTCTGTAGACCCATTTGGTTCCAATCACATTCTTACTAGAAGGTCTAGGAACCTGTTGATTGTTTTAAATTCCCAACCTGATCTCAAGAAAATAGATCTATAAAATAGCCATTTCTAATAACTGATCTATATTGAGGGATTGGCCAACGAATAGGAAATGGGGTTTCAATCCTTTTCCTCTACACTTTAGACTCTACAAGACCAAGGAGGGTGTTCCTTTTCTAAACAATGTTTATTGAATGGGGGGGTTCTAAATACTTGCTCAAAACATTATTCTAAAACAGATATGTTCTTTCTAAATTTCTTAGAGAATTATTGATAGAGTGAAGCAATGGGCTAGATTCTTAAGCTTTAACATAATTCTCTGTAGAAGAACATGTGAATAAACTAACACCTACAACCTACAACTAAAATGGAAATTTGTTTTGATATTTTAAATGAGGATGACCAAGGGGGTTTTAGTGCAATATAACATTTCTAAAGGATGAGTGCCTAATTCAAGGGTAATAGAGTTAAAGATAGATGTAAATGAAAAAACCTTTATGTGATTAGTTTCAGTTTACTGTGACGATAAAATAATGCCTTACATTACAATATTTCACTAGTTTTAGAGTTAACCATACTTAGTTATCCCTGTAAAAAAATATTACATTCAATATCCTCTTATAGCTATTATTTTACTCCTTGAGTAAATGCCATAAGAAAAATAAGCAAAGATAGGAAAGACTGTGATGATGAATATAATGATCATTAATCATATTGTATTCATAAATGTAACAATGCGTATATGAGTAGGAGATAATATACTTTAAAACTCAATAGCAATTTGTAGAATAAACTAATACTGAATTACAAATAACCTTGCAAATACATCAAAACATGAACTCAAAATAAAGCCTGAATTTGGACTACTAATTCTAATTTCAAATGCTAAATATAGACAACTCCACGATCAGATTGATCCCATACTTTAGACTGGGTCTGGAAAATATGACCTTGAACCAATGACCTATCATTAAGCCCTGAATTCCCTTTTATAGAACAAGGGTGTAGACAAGCTATAGGCTTACAAACAAAAGATGTTACATTTTAATCAATCAAAGATGAAGTTGTAACAAGATGTAGGTGTAACTGTCTCTTAACTAAAAAGAGATGCCTCTGTAACAAAATACCCACACATGCTGAGGTATTTGTTTCTGAATTGTATGCTCTCTCACTTTGGCGGGAAATGGGGCCAGTTTATTGTTGATGGTTGATACACTTAATAGATGTTGTTTAGAGCTTAGACACCCTTAAATGCCACCAACCATTCAATAGGAGGATTCACTACTCTACCTATTCAAATTGTGCGCTAGAAATTGAGAAAACATGCAAGGAACAATATTGAAAGGAATCCTAAATCTCCTTCACTATTTCTAGATTTCCTTGCAGTGGTGTGACTCCTCACTTCTGGTTAGGAGGTTTTCAACAACCTCAACTAGACAAAAACTCAAGGAATCCACACATAGATGACTTCGATAGTGTTGGAAGTCAAGCTAGGAGAGCAGTAACAACAACAACAAATTTTTCCTCTACTCCTATCTATTTCATCTGGATGGGCAATCCTCTTACACATAGAGTTAAAGATTTGTTAGGAAAATTAGATGTAAGGTAGGAACATAGAGGGCTATGATGCTTCTCTGCCTAAGAAGAGAATCTGCCACCTCAAGGGAAGTAGAAACTACTGGTGGCAAGGGATTCTAACTTAGAGCCCACATCTGAATGAAAAGATAAAAGGGAGAAGAAATCACAGAAGCTCAATGGATGTTGCTACTGTTCTCAAATTTTCCCTACACCACCTATTCCATGGAATGAAAACTTCAAATCTCTTAATTCTATAAGGGCATATTGCTAACCATGAGAACAGAGAAGAGAATCCAATAGAACAGGGGAGTAAAAAGAACATACAAGACCAAGGAATATCCATACTATCAGCACGATCAAATAATATATGAGGCAACAACTGGAAGCACCTATTTATAGAAATTTTGATAGATCTCGCACACTCTGCTACATCCATGGTTAATAAATTCTAGTCATTTCAAGGTATCTTAGCCATAAATGGAAATCTTTTGAAGATTATTAGAAATGAGCAGATAGATAGAATTTCATCATTTTGCATAACTAAAAACATCACTTGTTGCATTGAAGGCACCAGATCAGTTGTCTCGATTTCATCATTTTAGCCTAGTCATCCTACCATAACTCGTCATGAATCAGATGAAAGGTCATTTCTGGTAGAAACACAGATCCCCAAGGGTCGATTCTGTATAAGCCAATCTTGCAGTTAGTTAAATCCTTCATAGTGGTAGTGATGGAGACCCTACACATGCCTGAGAAATCAATTCTATAATGGAGTATCTCAGATCACACACCAACACATTACTTCATCAATTTTTTGAATCTAAACCATCGATCAGTTTATTAGCTGGCTCAAATCAATGACACCAATTTAGTACATCATATGGAAAAAGCTTGTTGTTAATACCAACTGCGCATCAACCCATGATATCATGCCACCTAGATGGCCACCTTGACCATGATCCCGAGAAGACCTTTCAAACAGTACATCCAAGACACTTCTCTGCGGTTCTGCACTCAAAAGATCTGCCAAGAGATTTGATCTCTGTAGAATGGTGGAAAACCATCGGATTAGCCATGTACGATGGGACAAATCCCAAAATACCTTTCAACCCCTGAGATACTGCCATGTTATGCTTTTCATCCATCCAAACATAGACCCACACTCCAGAAGCCACATGTCACTCTTCCACCTTTCCACGAACATTTAGTGGGACCGCTTGGTGAGGCTCAGTGGAACGATGGGAGCCATTGAGAAGTCACCACATAGCATTCAGGACCCACCACTTCTCCTTTTTGCAACCAGTGAATAGTCTCTTGCTAGCTGGTACCCTTTTTTGTAGTTTTGCAAATGATTTCTTTATCAATATTTTAACATCAGTGGAACGGTGGAAGCGAATCAATATCTGCCACCTGTCAACAAAGAATTAGTGGGATCCAACCCTTGGTATACATCTTTTAAGACAACCTTCGTCTACTAGGAGAGAAGGGGCCATAGGACCACTAAAGGGTAAATATACAAATCACTTTGACATATATGAAAAACATTAGGCATGGGCCAGAGGTGGTAAATTGTACGGCAAGGGGCCAGTAAACAACGTACGTAAGGACATAACGAGGCAACTTAAGGATTGAGCAATGGGCGATAGGTGGTCAACTTACAAATATAACAAAAGTGATTTTCATCGCCCATACTAAAAAGACACTGGGGTTTAGGGTTTAAGGGCTTCTATTCATAGTCTTTTTAGCAAGCAAAAACCCTAGGCCAGAGACCTCTTAACATGATGACACAAGATTTGGGCCAAATACCAAAACCAGTAAAAAATTTATAGGGTCCCATTAGAACCAATTCCTAAGTTTGATTCTTTTCTATTTGCATCAGTTCTTCTTCCATAGCTTTTACCCAACTTTCATCTTTGCAGGCTTCACTTATAGTTTTAGGTTCAATATGTGAAAGTAAACAGTAGTTCACTTGTTCCTCTATAGCTCTTTTCCTTGTCAATACTCTTTTGCTTTTAACACCAATAATCTAATCTTCAGAGCGATTAATCCTTACATACCTGGGAGTCTTAGCAACACCTTCTGGAGCTTTTTCTTCTTCTTCACTGTCTTGTTGTTCAACTTTTTCTGTAGCAGCAGGTTCATCTGATTCATAGCCACTTAGGTCAGATATTCTTTCCTTGTTTTCATCAACCTTCACATTAGCACTCTCAATTATCTTTCTCAATCTCTTATTGTAGCACCGACAGGCCTTACTCTTAGTGGAGTACCAAAGGAAAATTCCTTCATCACATCTAGCATCAAACTTGCCTAGCTCTTCTTCTCTTCTAATATAACATTTGCTTCCAAAAACTTTGAAATATTTCACTATAGGAACTCTTCCATACCATAATTCATAAGGATTTTTAGTGCCATTACCTTTGACATGAATTATGTTCTAAATGTAGACAATAGTATGTATAGCTTCTCTCCAATATACTTCTAGTAGGTTTGCTTCTAACATCATTGACCTGGCAACCTCTTAAACTATCCTATTTTTTCTTTCAACAACTCCATTCTTCTAAGGAGTTCTAGGTGTAGACAACTGTCTCTTTATCCCATGTTCTTCATAGAATACATTGAATTCATTTGATGTAAACTCACCTCCTCTATCCAATCTTAAGCATTTGATCCTCAATTCTAATTCATTCTCAACCATTTCCTTGAAAACTTTGAAATTGTCTAGGGCTTCTAATTTGTCTTTTAAATAAGTGACCCATGTCATTCTAGAATAATCATCAATAAGCAATATAAAGTACTTGTCTCCTTGCAAACTTCTTATTCTTATAGGACCACACAAATTTGTATGCACCAGCTCAAGCAATCCAGCAGAAAATTGTTCTTTGATTTTGAAACTTGTCCTTGTTTGTTTCCCCAGTTGACATTCCTTGTAAATAGTATTAGCAGGATTTACAAGCTTAGGCAGATCTCTCACAGCTTGTACTGAGCTTATCTTCACCAAGTTGTCAAAATTGATATGGCACAACCTTCTATGTCACAACCAACTCTCATCTATCTGAGCCAACAAACAACAATTATCAGTTCCCTTCAAGTGATAAACATTACCTTTAGTCTTCTTACCAGTTGCAATCATTGTTCTAGAGCTTTCCATGATCTTGCATCCATTATCCTTGAAACTTAGATCATACCCTTTTTCACACATCTTACCAACACTTAAAAGATTATGCTTTAAACCCTTCACATATCGAACATCATCTGTGTTATGCTTACCATCAAAAGAAATAGATCCTCTTCCACAAATCTTACTAGATGCATTATCCCCAAACCTAACCAATCCTCCATCATAATTTTCTAGATGTACAAAATTACTTTTATCATCGGTCATGTGATGTGAACATCCACTGTCAATAATGCATTTGTTCTTATCTTTCTCAACCTAGACAGACATAACACTTTCTTCCACTGGTTTTTCTTCCTTCACACAGCTAGCAAGATTAGTAGACATAGGTTCTTCCTTCACACATCTAGCAAGATTAGTAGACATAGGTTCTTCTTTGATGGCAATAAACAAGCATTCATTTTCACTAGTACTATTATCATCAGACTCATCATCCATTACACCATCATCATCAAGATCTCTAACATAATAGTATTTCTTGACAATTCTAGGTCTAGTTTCAAATTTCTTCTTATCTCTTTCAATTCTCTCTGGACATCTAGAGGCATAGTGACCAATCTTACCATAAGAAAAGCATTTGAATGATAATTTGCCTTTGAATTTACTAGCACCTTTTTGCATTCTATCCACAAAGTTGGCTTCATCCTCATTAAGATCATCATCAGATTTCACAGCATATTTCTGAGATCTTAAAGTTTTTTTGAAGTACTAGCTTTGAAAGCAGTCTCAGTCTTTGGCAAAGCATCACTAAATTCACTCATCTCAAAATTTGTAAGCTTCCTGAGTAACTGATCCTTTGAAATCTTTTTCACACTCATAACCTCTTCAATTCTTGCCACCTTGTGACTATAGGATTTTGGTAATGACCTAAGAATATTCAGTACAACCTCATCCTCATTAATAGTTCCTCCAAGACCTTTAATTCCATTGATAATTTAATCAACTTTTTGCATGTAGATTGTTATGTTCTCATCTTCACTCATCTTTAGGACTTCATACCTTGCCTTCAGGTTCTGCAACTTAGCACTTTTTACAGAATCATCTCCTTCATATAAAATTTTCAACTTATCCCAGATCTCATGAGCAGTCTCCAAATCCATAACTTTCACCAACTCAGTGTTAGATAGAGCATTTAACAGAGCATCTCTAGCTTTTCCATTTAATTCATATTGTTTGACTTCATCTTCTTTTGATGGGCTATTTGGAGGAAGAGTATACTTAGTTTCTTCCATTTCCCAAACACCATAACCATGAGAAATGAGATGACTTTTCATTCATACCTTCCATAGAGCATAATTCATTCCATTGAACTGCGGTGATTCCTTCCTATGCACCATCCTGAATCTACCTCGAGCTGTTAGGCTTTTTACCGAGGAACCCTCACTCTGGTACCAATTGTTAAAATACGCAAGACAACTGAGAGAGGGGGTGAATCAGTTGTAACCAAAACTTCAAAACCATCAACACATCAACCACTTAATTATTTTTATTGTACTTTAACCATGAAAGCATGAAAATAGAACTTAACACATTCATACATGAGCCACCAGATTTTTACATGGAAAACCTAATAAGGGAAAAACCACAGTGAGTGTTAGCTCACAATATAAAAGATATATCAAAATTTACAACAAGCCTCATTGCTGGAGGCTCACTACTAATGTGGCTCACTGCGAAAAATGTTCACTGCAAAAGAAGCAACTCATTGCCAATGGGGTGGCTCACTGCCTATGATTGGCTCACTGCCAGGGTTGGTGAACTGAGATAGTAGCATCTACATTATGCCAAGGTTTAGTTCCATTGAAGCACAATAATTTTCCTCTGCTCTGCTTTACTTATTCACTTCACACTTATCTTCACATCCTTGCATTCTACAACTACATTCATGACTTTATTTCATGTATTTATACAATTCATCAACCTTGAAATGAACATCAAGGTCGGCATTACAATCATCAACCTTTGGAACAATCTCCAAGGTTAGCATACATACATATTTAGCCAATATTCAAATTAGGTTTGGTCTTAAATGGATTGAGGAAGAAGAGAAATGAATGCGGACCACACCAAGCCTTAACTAGGACTCAAATGTAATTTTTGATGCAACAACATACTTTACAAACTTTGAAACACAACTGCAAGTAGTGAGAACAACCAGGTTGGCCAAGACTAGAGTTAACACTAAGAGTTTTAGGAACATGCTTCATACACGATCTGGATTATACTTTGTAGACCAATCAAAAGGTAGGAACATGATCTAGAGACTCCCACAAGCACATTACAATCACTAAGAACATCCACACAACCTCTAAACACTTTATCTACACTTGAACATTACTGTTGGCCACTATCATAAAGGAAAGATCACTTGCAGAGCACCAAATCATGAACCATTTGAGCTGAAGGCACATAACATCATCACAAACTTAATTCTAGAACTACAGACTATGAAACTTAAATGCAGAGAAGAATATATTTTCCCTGTCACCATTAAATACACAAAAAAACAATTTTTACTTTGGTGAACAGAACTCGCTCAAATCTTCACATCAGAGGCTCAAAGTTGAAATATAGCATCTACAAACATCCCTTAACATTACTTCCAATCCGTAGACAAAGATATTCAATATACAAGAAATGCAATGTTCTGATAGATAAAGCTATTCTACACTTGTACTAATTCCTCAAATACTTGTTTAAACTTATTCAAATAACTTCCTTTGGTGTTGACATCAATGACAACACTTACTGCTCATACTTGCGACAATGCATGATAGCCTATCAAGTCTTGTACAAATGAAAGATTCTCATATTGTATATCCACAACCTTATGTTTTAGTTGATTCAACTCCTCAAGGAATTCATTAATCAAATCATCCCTTAGTCTAATGATCTCTATCCACATTCTTGATTGCTTCAAGGATTTTTGATCTAAAATTTTATCTTTTATTAGCACTTGAGGGTCCATGTTTCCAATAGCAATTAAGTGAGGTAGACTTTGTTCATTTGTTTTTTTTCATCTTCATAATCTTCAGTTAGACCTTCAACATTTCCCTTCAACAATCTGAATTGATTCCAAGAGTCTATAGCTTCATCAAACATCTTGCAAGCATGTCCATGTGCATACCATTGGTTTAATCTTTAGTTGCTTTAGCAACACATTTCATTTTTCAAGGGTGGAGGCTTTCTTCTAAGAGATTAAAACTAGAGGATAAATTGTTCCATCTACTACTTGTAATGGAGTAGCTAGATGTTTGATAAATGCCTACTATTAAATTCTATGAGAAGCAATAATCTTATCTAGGATCTGTTGTTAGTCATAGATCACATGCACTCCAATCAACAGATGATCGAAGATCAAAATAGTGGAATGGAGAGGTTATCTTGAAAGAGAGAACTCAAGAGACAAACTGCAAGAGTACTTAGAGAATTCTTACATTACTCTCACTGACTAGCTGAGGGGAGAGGTGATTGTTGTATATATGGAAAAATAAGGGTAGATATATCTAAGAGGTGTAATAACTCCAGCTACTGAAAATAGGTAGAAGTTTTACCTACTTGGTAAATGCCAAATTACATGTTTGCACCTACTTAGATAAAGATACGTAAATGGTTATATGAGAGTTGGCCTCTAAATCCGAAAGAGGGTGTGAGACTCAACTACCCAAAGATGGGTGAGAGTGACACATGTAACTGATGGATTATGCCATGTTGTCTCCTAATAACCATGTCTAAATAACCTAAGTAAGATTAATAATATGTGTATGAAAAATAAATATCCCCTAACATAAGGAAAATAAAAAACCTACACTAACACCCCCCTTAAGCATAGCTTAGGTGGGTAAAAATATAGGTCTCGGTAAATAAAGTCCAATGAGGTACCCATGTACAAATAATTCCCCCAAAAAGAGAAGAAGGCCCCCGAAAAAGGAATAGCCCCTCGCCCTCCTGAAAAAAATAGAGAGAAAAAATGCCCCTATGGTAGAGAGAGTAAAAATGAAGGACTAAGAAGCCCCTCCCAAAGTAAACATTGGCCACACCCCTAGAAAACCTCACCAATGAAGGAACTTGCTCTCAATGAAGGGTTTAGTGAATATGTTTGTGATCTAGTCTTATTTTTTATAGTACTCGAGATCACTGGTGTTTCTATGAATCAACTCCTGAATGTAGTGCATATGTATCTCAATGTGTTTAGTCTACTAAGGATGGCTTGGATTCTTTGATATCTGAATTGCACCCTAGTTATCACAAAATATGATTATAGGATTTTTGAATGGAATATGAAACTCAGTGAGAATATTCTAAAGCTAGATGGTCTCAGTGGTGGAATTAACATTCCCTTGATACTCAACATATATAGATGAAAGAGCAATTGCAGACTACATCTTGTTTGACCAATGAACTAGACTAAAACCAAGTGAGAAGCAATACCTTGAAGTAGAATTATGATACTAAGAATCACCTGTCTAATCTAAATTTGTGTGTCCCACCAAGTCAATATCCACACCCACTGCATACTAAATCCCATAATTGTGAGTGTCCTGAACATAGTGGAGTATCTTCTTAGCTACTTTCTAATCCAACTCATGGGGCTTGTACATGAACCGAGAGACCATGACCATATCATATGAAATTTAAGGCCTCATGCGAAGAGCACTAAGCCCCAAGTTTGACCCTTGATAGAAATGGAGTCAATGCAAGGCTATAGTTAGCCATGCAAAATCTGGAGAGCATATCAAGTGTGTACTTGGGTTATGAAATGAAGATACCTGAAGATGATTGAGTGATCCCAAGTTTGACATTGGAATCAATCATGAAGTGGAGTTTTCATTGCCTTGATGGTGGATGAGTGACTCCCTATGATCAATAAGTCATCAATATAAAGAACCAGAAAGGTGGGAGAATCATCCTACTATAGAATGTAAACATTAAGATTAGAATGCCATTGAGTGAACCCAACTAACAGAAGGAAGGAGTCAATCTTGGCATTCCAAGCTTAAGGAGCCTATTTGAGGCCATAGAGAGACCTCTGAAGATGGAAAATAAGTGAAATATCCTAAATGAACCCATATGGTTGCTCCATGTAGATTTCCTCATATATGTCACCATGAAGAAAAGTACTCTTCACATCCATTTGATGAACTTCCCAATGATGGGTTGCAAATATAGAAAGGACAAGTTTGATGGAATTCATTTCAGAAATTGGTGTAATAGTCTTAAAGTAGTCAATTAAAATAACCTAGGTGAATCCTTTGGCGACCAAGTGAGCCTTATGCTTGTTAACTGACCCATATGCTACAAATTTTTTAGATAGATCCACTTGCATTTTGTTAAGGGAAAATTGGTGTAAACATGAATAATCAATATATCAATATCAATAATACCCAAAACTCAACGAAAAAGGGAAATAATCAAGATCAAATAAACAAAAATGGAACCTTTGCAAACCTCAATACTTCATAGCTTCTGTTGGTTGCCTATCTCAATCAATCTTGCATGTATGAATAAGGCCCTCAGAGAGTGCACTTCCTTTCTATTCTAAGATTGTCAATGGAGAATGGCCATGATAGTGCTTTGTAATGAAGATGAGCTTCACAACATTGGTAGTGATATGATAACAAGTTGATCACAAGCAAATGGAATGACTTGGGTGCCAAAGGCGCGCTGTAATTCCTACAAAGTAATGATATTAAAAGCTTGGATGAATGAAATGGAAGAACAAGGTTCAATTTTTAGATTTGTGAGAGAGAAGATCAACGGTTGAGAATGGTTGAGGAACGTGCACGAATAAGAAGAAGACATGTGTCTTTCTATATTTTGCATGAGAGGAATTAATAAAATAGAAGAATGAGTTAATTGAAGAGATTAAATCAATTAAAAGAATAGATCAATCAGTTAAGAGAATAGAACTAGAGAATAGAAATTGCATGAGGATGAGAAGATATTTTAGCTCAATTAAATATTTAGAATATTCAATTGCATGTGCACAAGGATTGAATTATATTTAGAGATAACTCAATTTAGAAGAAATGGACAACTTAAATAAATATTTGATTTATTTAAATTTAGAGAAGATATTATTGGAAGAAACAATTAAATAATTGATATTATTTAATTTAGAATGAATTTGGAAGAACTAATTAAATAATTGGTATTATTTAATTTGTTGGAAGAATTAGAAGAATTTAGGAATTTAATTAAATAAATTGATTTTATTTAAGTATTGGGAGAATATGAATCAAATAAATAAATTTGTTTATTTATTTATTGATAGAGGAATTTGACTTAAATAAATATTAAGAATATTTATTTGGACAGATTCGTGTCATTTTTAGGCATATACATTTTGCCCCTCTTTGATGCAATGTAGTTTACGACGTTGCCTCAAAGAATAAATTTCTAATAATGATACATGCCTCAGTTTGCCTCTAGTACAGGTTTAACAACGGTAAGATGCCCCCTCAAGAGATTAGATAGGAAGAAGGTAGAAGGACATGAGATAGACAATCTCATGATGAAGAAGGGAAAAGTAGGTTAGGTTTGATGAAAACAAGATGCAGTTCAGAGAAACGGGAAGAAACAGGCACGGGAAGTAGTCACAGTCACCACACAACTAGTTAGGGTTTCATTTGCTATATATCGAAGCTAGGTCCACAAGAAAAGTCATTTGGACACTTGGCTTTAGTTGGTTTGTCCTTGAGAGCTTATGAGAGCACAAGAGCATAGAGCAGTTGGCATTGAGATGGATATTCAGCACGAGGAGCACTGCTTTGAGCGAGTTCATCGGTTTGATCGAGCAACTGAGGCAAGACCACCAATATGTAGCTCAAAAAACTTCACCTAGGGTCATTTATGAGCGCAATAAATGCTAGGGAAAATTAGGTAAAGTAAATGCGCAGGATAGCAGTTTAGTGCATATGCCATGCAGAACTGCGCATTTGAATTTCTGCAACACATTTAAGCTATGAAACAACGCATGCATGAGTGCTATGCATGCATGTTATGAGTAGGCATATGCATTAAGATCTTGTGCATGCATGATGTATTCTGGCGCATGTATTAAGGCTATGCATAAATGAGGTATAGCTGCGCATTTGATATGGATCTATGCATTTAAGAAATGCTGTGGCGCATCTACCAGAAGTGGCGTATTTACTGTGAAGTTGTGCATTTACCTTTTGGTTCAACACATATGCATAGGATAGTTAGTTTACTTAACAAAATTGACTCGATTGGCATCTTGCTCGATGCGTTAATCGATAAGCTATCTCCGAGCTTGCAGGAATCTAGTCAAGAGATGTATAATGTTTTGATCAATTTGATATGCTAAGTTAGTTGATATGATTCATTAGATATGTTAAGTAGGTTTTCTAGTAGCTATAGGTTGATGCATTGCCTTGCGTGTTTGTAGGAGGACATTCAAGATATATTTATGTCGAGGGAGTAGTTTCCCTTACTGATGTTGCAGTGCTACATGCTCACGGAGATAGATCGAGAGGCGCTCAGTGCTATGGGTCTTGATTACGTTTGCTTCATGCCTGAGGTTTGTACGAACCTCAGTTTGTTGATTGCAGTAGTGGAGAGATTCCATAGTGAGGACGGGACTTTTCACTTTCTGACTGGCGAGATGGTGGTTACTCTGGAGGACGTCTACAGGATTTTGCACTTGCCAATACAGGGTGAGCTTGTAGAGTACGATCCTTAGCGGGATGTAGGACTTGCAGAGTGCAGGTGGGTGTTTGATGACCCTGAGCTAGATTGTCAAGTTATCTCCTAGCAGGATATACATGATTATTATGACTACTTCCTAGGTATAGTGGCAGGATTGATCGGAGGCATTGTATGCCCCGACAGGAGATTGCATGGGTTCTGGATTAGATGGGGACGAATCATGGAGCAGATGATTACAGAAGGCACTCGCTATGCATGGGGTGTCTATGTCTTGGCACACCTATACGACGATATGTATCAGGTGGTATACCATAGGGGTGCTAGTCTGTCGGTAGGTGTTTCACTTTTACAGTTTTGGGTATGGGAGCATATCGCTATCACGTGGTCGATATGCATCTTTTCTAGACAGAGGGGTGTGCCATATCACTATGGGTATGCAGAAGTTATTTCCCAGCACAAGCTGGAAAAGCTAGAGTACTAGAGGCATGCGCTAGATAACGTGGATAGAGTTATCTGGTGCCCCCACCTAAAGTGCAAGCATTGGGATGATGAGGACCGCAAGTTGCCCTACTACTTTAGACGTGGTGGCTCATTGGTAGGACCCGATTTATACTTGAGAGATAGATAGTCAGTAGGGTGCAGAGATAGTTTAGCAGGATATAGGGCATGCCCTGGGGATAGGCCCATTTTGCGAGGACACACACAGAGAGGTTCAGATGGGGTCCAGTGGCATCATATGAGGAGGCCTTGGCAGAGTTTCAGTAGATGCCTTTTGTGGCTTGGCTAATGAGAAGAGAGGTTATAGGTGTAGGGATGACTCCTGATTATGAGGAGTGGTTCACAACTCACCCTTTTCTAAGGTACTCAGGGCCTGGAGAGTTGGTTCCTTGCATAGATGAGGAGGATTCAGAAAACAAGGATGGGGCTGGCAGGAGGAGGAGGAGATGGAGGAGGTGTAGAGGTGGACGGGGAGACTAAGGTGATGGAGGAGATGGGGGAGATGGGGGAGGTGGAGGAGGTAGTGGAGGAGGTAGACAGAGGTAGAGGAGGAGAGCTGGGGAGGGACCCTCCCAGTAGTAGCAGGTAGTACAGCCACAAGCTGTATCACAGGTACAGGTTGGTCAGCAGGTTTTTCAGCAGAGACAGATGCCGCCACTATGGCAGGTGGCTCAGTAGCAAGTGCAGAGACATGTATAGGTTCCTCAGGCTCCTCAGCCTAACTGGTAGTAGTAGGCCATTGTGACACTAAAGGGTCATATTAGATAGCTTAGGGCACATCTTTGATTGGCAAAGTCTTGAAGAGAGTCAGATGCTCAAGTTTTATCAGGGCTCATGACAGAGCGGGATGCAACAAAGGTGAGGGTGCAGGCCTTGCAATTGGAGAGAGATGTGGCCTTAGCAGCTTTGGTGATGCAGAGCCAAAACTTTATCTTACAAACTAATCGGTGAGAGGATGGTCCATGTTTTGGCAATTTACTCCTATCGGCAAGACCATATGCCATCGGCCAACCAAATACCTTTCACACCAAAGTCCTTCCTCATACTGATGTGTCTCCGACACCACTATCACTATGACTTCTTTCGTCGGCGTAACTCAAAACCCTATCCACCGATCTATATCTCTTCTTGATAAGCATAATACCAAGCTTTGCCTTTGGTGAGACTCCTTGCATCGATCAACCCAAAGTCTTTCCTACCGATGTGCCGATGGACCTCCTCTGATCTGCCAATACAACTAATCTTGTATGTACATAGCATGACCCGCTATCGCCAATGGGCTAATGTACCTGCCACGCTCACTATTATGCCAAACACTTGTACATTCATAACATGACTCATGACCACCGGTCCTCTTCACTGTTGCTACTAGTCAACCTCTTGCATCTAACACAATGTATATGCGTGATGTATATTCTCAATATACATTTAGAAGATACATTCGCAACATGCATTTCAAATATGTATTCAGTGGAACAGACTGTTGACTTCCTTTGTATGTCGATGCATAACCTAACCATTCCAAACGGTCATCTCAAGCATATCACTGGCAACCAAAGGTGATCCAATGCATCTAACAATAGTTTCGTTATAAAAGACTTTCAACAGATCTTTGCCTGACTTCTTGTGCCGGTCATACAAAACACTTTCAGCTTAACTACCGATCCTCCTCAGATGGTCTCGACCCCTACAACTCTACAACTACACAGATCTATCCTTCGACCATGCTAGCACATGAGGATGCTAGGATCTATCAGAGCATATTGCACATGATCCTGCAAACACAAAATGAACAAAACAAAAACAACAGAATCTGTATAGCCATTCCACTGATTTCAAAGAAATCTAACTAGTGGAATGGATTAAGAATCCATCTCAACCACAAAGCAGTAAATCGATTGCACAAAGGGAAACTAAAGGAACCGAATGACAGAAAGATACACAACATAGAACTCATTTATTATGCTTTCCAGAAATGTACATAAACATAGATGCTCTATTTCACAATTGCACAACTCAACCCTATCTGATCTCTCTACAATGATTACAATCGATCTGCTGTGGCATTTATCTACTCACCATGAGTAGTACCAACCTGACTCCAAGCAGCTGGGAGAACAATTCCAAGCGGTTGGGAGACAACTGTCTAACAACCTCCTAACTACCTAACAACCTTTGTGATTATAGATTTGACAAGTGTCCCTTGGGACTTACAAAATGAACCTAGATACAAACTACAATGACATGCATTGGTCAAACAGACCTTATTGCATGAATGGTCTTTTAGGACCTTATTGGAAACATCAAAATGACATTAAACACAACATGAAATTGAATGCCTTATGGAGGCCATTGTGGATTAGGTGCTCCTGCACCATACTCCCCACCGAGAAAAGAACTCATGCCCCATGAGTTAATTCTTTGTCTTGATCCACCTTTATCCTCTGCTCTCTTATGTCTTCCCCACGATCTTTGGACATCAACCTGCTTCTAGGGAATCAAAGACTCATGCCTAGCATTGTAGGCTCTACTCACACCTTGCCATGAGTGAGTTTTTGCAACTAGACCTATCCTTTGCTTGCCAGTCTTTCTTATTATCATCTCTATTGGAACACCTGCATTGTAAACCTTCGGTGATGCTTCTTGTACTGTTGTTATGCAGAATATGTTGGCCTTTCAACTCTTGTTGGCTCTAGAGGACAAGCAATGGTCCCTACTATGATAGCATCCTTGTCTTTCCAATCAACTTGTGGTTACTTGTAGACTTGCTCTTGGACCTTCTACTGATCCATCTGATCTCCATCATCCAAAACTAAAATCACCTTCAAACTATGATCTTTAGCAACCCCACTCCTTGAGGTATCCTCAACTTTCTTCATGTCTTCTTCATTGAGCTTCATAAACTCTTTCTTACCCACTAAGATGATCTTGGCTGCCTTCTTGGCTTCAGCATCCTCCTGCAATGGTGTCATCACAAAATTCCTCCCATCCTTCTTGATGGTGTAGGTGTTAACATATCCATCATACAATGCTCTCCTATCAAATTGCCATGGCCTACCTAAAAGTAGGTGACAACATTCCATGGGCAAAATGTCACATAAAACCCTATCCTGATATTCTCCAATCTGAAAATCAACATATGCTTGTTCATATACCAAAAGTGATTGATTATCACTTACCCAAGATGCTTTGTAAGGAGTTTGATGCGAAATCCTTTCTATATTCAATTTATCCACCATTTCCTAAGATACCATATTATCTGTTGAACCAGAATCTATTACTACCTTGCATATTTTACCTTTGCTTTTGCAATTGGTCCTAAAAAGTGCTCTCCTTTCTAGCATGTCCTTGGATGTCTTCAAGAGTGTTCTCCTTAGCATCAATGCTTCTCCATCTTGAACTGGGGCTGCACTCCCAATTGGAAAGTTAACACTTTCATCTACCTCCTCTTCTTGCACATATTGAACCCTCTTTTCATTCTTCCTATTACCTCCTGAAGGTGAACCTTGCCTTTCTGGACATTTTAATGCTAGGTGACCAATTTCATTACAATGATAACATCTCCCAGTGAGAACATTGGAACCTCTACCACCTCCAAATCTGCCTCTTGTGCCTCTCCATCCACCCCTGAAATCAGATTGCTCTTGTCCTTTACTAGTCTCTTCTTGATTCTCATTAGCTTGTCTTGTTGTAGGGGCTGATCCTCTCCCCCTTATATTGCTGCCTCTTCCCATCATGGACTTATCCTGTCTCCTTTTCATCTTCTCCTCAATCCTGATTTCCATTTGATGACATTCTTCCACACTCCTAGGGTTAGCCAAAACTAGTTCATCTTGTATATTCAATCTCAAACCAGCCAAGTATCTAGCAACCTTTTCAACTTCATTCTCATGATGACCAGACCTCATACTTAACTTATAAAATTCCTCAATATATGCTTTCACTTCCATTTCCCTTTGTCGTAAAAATTGAAGCTTTTGAAACATTTGAACTTCATAATCCTTGGGTAAGAATTTACCTTTGATTCTTGCTACCATCTTGTCCCATGAAGAAATCTTTGACTTTCCCTACTTTCTCCTCTCTGACTGTATGTAATCCCACCATACCAAGGCATGACCTCCCCATTTGGTCTTTGCAATATTTACCTTCTGCTCCTCAGGAACTTCCTCACATTCGAAATGATCATCTAATGCAGCAATCCAATCAAGTAACTCTTCCTCATTTAAACTTCCACCATACCTTTGAACATCAATCTTTACCTTAGGTTTGTCATTCTTGACTGCCCTTAATAGTTTTGCAAATCTCTAATCTTCAGGATTCAGATCTTCATCTACATCTTCAAACTCTTCACCATCCTCTTCTTTTTCTGATTCACTTTCTGCCACTTCTCTTATTTTGTTTGTCTCCAAGGCTGCAAGCTTGGCTTGAAGAACTTCTGCAAGCTCTTTCATCTTCTTCATCTCTTGCAACTCTCTAGCAGTACCAGTACTTTTTGGAGGCATTGTGCTAGCTTGTTTTTGCAACCTCTTAGTCCTTCTACTTCTGCCTTCTCAATGACAAAACCAAACACACAACTACCCAGACCTTTTGTTGGGTTTTGATACCACTTTGATGCAAAGCCAAAACTTTATCTCATAAACTGATTGGTGAGAGGATGGTCCATGTCTTGGTGATTTACTCCTATCGGCAAGACCATATGCCATCAGCCAACCAAATACCTTTCACACCGAAGTCCTGCCTCATACCGATGTGTCTCTAACACCACTATTGCTATGACTTCTTCCGTTAGCATAACTCAAAACCCCTTACATCGATCTATATCTCTTCCCAATAAGCTTAATACCAAGCTTTGTCTTCGATGAGACTCCTTGCATCGATCAACCCAAAGTCTTTCCTGCCGATGCATCGATGGACCTCCTCCGATCTGCCAATACAACTAATCTTGTATGTGCATAGCATGACCTACTATCGCCAGTGGGCTAATGTACCTGCCACGCTCACTGTTATGCCAAACACTTGTACATGCATAACATGACTCACGACCACCAGTCCTCTTCACTATTGCTACCAATCAACCTCTTACATCTAACACAATGTATATGCGCGATGTATATTCTCAATATACATTTGAAAGATACATTCACAACATGCATTCATAATATGCATTCAGTGGAAATGACTGTTGACTTCCTTTGTATGCCAATTCATAACCTAACTGTTCCAAACAGTCATCTCAAGAATATCACCGGTGATCAAAGGTGATCCAATGCATCTAACCACAGTTTCGTTATAAAAGACTTTTCAATAGATCTTTGCCTGACTTCCTGTGCCGGTCATACAAAACACTTTCAGCTTAACTGCCGATCCTCCTCAGATGGTCTCGACCCCTACAACTCTACAACTACACAGATCTGCCCTTCCGCCAACCTAGCACATGAGGATGCTAGGATCTATCAGAGCATATTGCACGCGATCCTACAAACACAAAACTAACAAAACAAAAACAACAGAATCTATATAGCCATTCCATCGATTTTGAAGAAATCTAACTGGTGGAATGGATTAAGAATCCATCTCGACCACAAAACAGTAAATCGATTGCACAGAGGGGAACTAAAGGAACCGAATGACAGAAAGATACACAACACAGAACCTGATTATTATGCTTTCCAGAAATGTACATACACACAGATGCTATGTTTCACAATTGCACAACTCAACCCTATCTGATCTCTCTACAATGATTACAATCGATCTGCTGTGGCATTTATCTACTCACCATGAGTAGTACCAACCTGACTACTGTTGGTCATGATGTTAGTCACAAACAAATATAGAATAAAAGTACACATTAACCTTTATTCATCTTGAAAGATACTGTGAATTCAGAGAATTCATGATCCCAAGTCTCCGGTGATTAGGTCTTAATCGTCTAACGTTACTCAGAGGTTAATGTGAGTTGTTGTTTCCATTTTGGGGCCTTACGTGAAGATTATCATCATCATGACGTTCCTGTAGAAATTCTTTACAGAAAAGTCAAATTATGCGGTTATTTGATGAAAAAATGTAAAGATACCTCAATCTTTGCATGATATTTTCAATTGTGCATGCTTAGTATTCAAATATGCTAAATATTTGTGATTATCTACGAAATGTCTGCATATTTTGTGTTGTTTGCTTAAGATTAGCAGTTATTTGCAATTGCGATCATGAGATGTTCTGAAATTGAAAGAAATTAAAAGAAATACTTCTAATTAAGTTGAACCTTTAGCTTTTGATCCACATACATGCTTGATACCGTCATGAGGAGAAGAAATCAAACCATATGTTCACCAGGATATTCCACAGCTAGATACAGTTGATGCAAACTTCAGAGGATAATGAGTGAAAACAATACATGCAACATGATGAGCACTCCAAGGGACGCAGCAAATCAAAGCACATATCCAGAATTCAAGCACAGATTACTCAAGATTTACGAAGATTTGTAATCAAAATACTTTTCCCTTTCATTAAGTATGCAAAAGACATGTACATATACAGCAGCTTTGAAATAAGCCCTGAATACTTTAGCAAACAGATTTCAATTAAGTTTTGAATGTCTACAACAAGGCATTCCACCACCTTTTATAGAATAAGGTGAGGAGGCCGTTACAAAAGATCCCCGATCCTGATTTATCAATACAAATCTATGGTCATAATTTCATGACTTGTCAATTCATACAAAATGGCACAAGTTGCCAGCTGGCAACTATCTATATTACTTATGCAAATATCCCCCTTCATGATGTATCTCCATCATGTTCTTCAGCTGATTCATGCGGGTCATCATCATATGCATCGCTTCCTGAACCTTCGCTATCCTGATGATGATGATGCTGCATATGGGGTTGCATACTGCTCTGGATCTGTTCATATGATTGCACAACCTAATCTATTCCTCTGCCATCTTGAGTCTTTACCGTGATAATGGCATGCTTGTGTGCTTCATACTTATCCCTGCTGTTATCCAGCTTATTTTTCATGTCCTGCAATGTCTCATTTTAGGTCTCCATCTTGACCTTGATTCTCATCACCTTATTTATAATCTCCTCTGTCAAGTGGATGAGTGGACCATCTTCTTCCATTTGGAAGTTGCTACGCAAAGCCTTAAGGGCAGAGTCTTCATCTTGATTCTCTATTTTTCCCTCTACTTTGCCTTCTAGTGTTTCTAGCATATCTGCCTCAATGCCCATTAAGTCCCGCAACTTCATGCTGATCTCCCTCAGCTTATTATTACATCTCTTGAGGACTCTGCATTCGAACTGCACATCCTTATACCAGATGTCCACTAATAGTGCAGTATTATTATTCAATATTTGCTTACTGATAAGCAGTTGTGGGTTTATCTTCCTTATTTCTCCCAAGAGACTCAGGACCTTTTCCAGCCTGTAAGACCTCTTCCCGGTCTGCATCTGCAATTTATCCACCTTGGTCTTGGAGTCACTTAATATGCTCCACCTCTTCAAAGAATCCCTCATTATTTCTATAGCATCATCCAATGTGGATGACATCCATTTCCTTATTATGGAAGCCTCATGTTTCATGAGGTCCAATTTATTTACCTCCTCCTGAGAAATGGCAGTCAATGGGACTGCAGCTTCACTTGTAGTATCATCAGGATTGGTCAAGCCTTTAATATAAGCATGCAACTGAGCAATGTGCTCTTTATGTTGCTTATTCTTCTCTTTCTCTCTTTTCATTTTCTAAATTAGAGAGTCAATGATATCCTTACCTTCTTGACCTTCCTGTTCCTCGTTGGCAAAACCCAAATCTACTGTGCTTATCTGAAATTCATCCACAGTGATTTTGCCCTTCTCCTTCTCCATCGCAGGTATAGCAATTTGTGCGGTCCTTCTCCCTATCGCCGGATCTCTCTTGATGGCTGAAGTCATTCTGGCCTTCCTCCTGGGCTTCATTATATCTACAGAGAACAGGGTGGAGATGTCGAACTCTTGAATTTCAAGTTCCTCCTCAATGTTTACCTCTTTTGTCAACCATGGAGGTACCTGATCATGTTTTTCGACATCATGCTGCTGTTCACCCATACCTCCCGTTTCTATTAACAAGTGTTGCAGAGATGGTGATTTTGCTTTCTCTCCCTCATGATGCTCGCTTTGCTATTGATCCTTCGGTGCCTCCTCCTGTTGACAGATTTCTTTTTCTAGGGGAGCATCTTCTCGGTGTGGGGAACCCTACGGTGCATCTGTATGTAGGTCATGATGATCATGATCTTTCTCCATCATTACTTCACCTGTCCCCAGTTCTTCCCCTTGTGTAGGTTGATCATCCTCCTTTGGTTTCTCTATTCCTGGTGGCATGTCCACCGTTCTGGATGCTGTGAGGTCCGCTTGAAGTAACGGCATCTATTCTGTTCCTGCACTATCCACCTCTTGTGTCTTAGCAGCAGGATCTTCTATTGCTACTTTTTCCTCATCAGCCTTTGCTTCTTGGACCTCTACTATAGCATGTCCTGCTGATGTATCTTGTGGGCTTTGTTGGCCTGATTCAATAGCATGGCCTTCAGATTCTGCCATCTCTACCTCTTTTGTTGGGTGGCCCTTATCAGGTGATCCTGCTGGCTGTTCAGGACTTGCGTCCTGTTTCTCTGTCAGATCTACCACTGTAGGACTTGTCACCTCTGCGATCAGTGTGTCCAGGCCCATTTCCTGAGCTACTTCCTCTGGACTCTTTTCTTGCTCCGCCTCTGCTTGTTTCATCTCCTCAAGCACTGATTGAACAGATGGAGGCTTGTGAGGAGTCATGCTGGCACCAGCAGCCAGTGTTTCCATCTTCTGTGCAGACACATCCTGCACAACCTCATCATCAGACAGGTCGATTGTCTCTTCTAGTGAGACATGTCCTTCTGCTTGCGTCTGGGAGGTTTCCTTTTGTTGCTCTTCAGCAAGTTCAGTTTTGAACTTGACAATGGTAGGAAGTGGAACGTTATGTTGAAGTTCCTTTGGCACTTCACTACCTGCCCCTTGTACTAGTGCAGGAGGTTGGCTTATCTCACCTCTCATGGAGGTTCTTGGTTTCTTAGGTGTGGTAGGAACCAGCACCTGCGGAGCTCTCCTCTTTCTTCTTATTATCAGTGGAGCTTCTTCTTCTTCAGTCTCCTCCTCCATGAGGATATCTCTTCCTGGTTGTTTGGAAGACTGACCCACTTCTTGGGACTCAATGATTCTAGCCTTTGCTGTCTTTCTTTTCTTGGGCTTTTCCTTCTTTGGAGGGGAATCTGAGCCTGATCCTAATCTTGCTGCCTCCTCAGCTGTAAACACTGCCCTCTCAATTATTATACCTTTCGGTCCCTTTTCCACCTTCTTACCCCTTGGGGATCTTTTGCTTGGCTGTTGAGGTGGAGGGATTCTCTCTCCCTTGGTCTTCCTCTTCTCCAGCAGGAAGTCATCATATTCATCTGCAGTGATGTCCCGCCCCTTCTTCTTGTTGTCCATCATCATGGCAACACCCCTTTTCTTCAATGCCTCTATTTGTGCATCTACCCAAGCTTGGGTCAAGTGTAGGGTTCTGGCAAGGAATGGGTCTAAGGACATATCCTCCTGCATGGTGAGGTTAGGTGCAGAGATGGTATCATTATAAATCTTTTTCTGCTCATACTCATCTGCCATTATCCTACCGTCATCATTCTTTAGCTCTTGAGGGAGAGAGATGCAGTCAAATGTTCTAATCTGGTTCAGAGTCAACCTCTGATACCTCCTTCTCCTGGCCTCTGCCTCATCTTCGCAGTCAGCCCAAAAATCTTCTAGGTGCCTCTGGTGAATAGGCTTTCCTAGAATCTTCTGTATTCTACCGTAAGGATCATATGGTTTGGTTATTGGAAAAGGCTGTAGATTCATCTTATTCAGGGTAACCATCACCTTCTTTATATTGTCAGAGTCAGGGCACATGTAGTTGCCGATGCTGACTGGGAACAAAATTGGTGGCAGCTTGTTGGCATCCTTATACATCTATATCATGGTGGAGCCCTACCTGATAAATTCCATTAACACTACTGCATCAGTAGGATATCTTGGCAGCATCAGGGGATGTCCTTCAAAACCCTCAACCCTTATATAGGAAAAGGTGGCAAATTGTATGTACCATGCCCCATGCCTATATACTGCCTCTTGAGCCTCCATGCTCAATCTTTTTGTTCTATCTTCTTCCATGGTCCTTACCAGATGCATAGAGAATGCATCATTGACCAGTTTGTAGTCCTTGAGATAATTGGTTCTTTGCAGCTGGGGATAATGATCCCAGATATATGCTGCATTTGTGCCTGTCAGTTTTCCATCTGTGACTAAGGTATCAAAAGTGCCTCTATAAGCACAAGAATAAACAATATAGGATGTCATGTAGAATGTACAATCTGAACCTCCCAGGTTCATCAGCTGCTCATGCAGAGCATCACTTATTATTTGGCCCCACAGTGGCTTGATATCTGCATACAGACACATCATTATGATTCTATACATCCAATCTCTAAATTCACCAGTATCAGGCTGGCTAGTCACCCTGTTCAGGAGGGCAATCACATACTGATACTCCTCATTGAAATCAAACTTGAACATGTGCACAGGAAGCTTGGCCGTTGCATTGTATGTGTTGTTCTCAGCCCGCCAAGCATACATGTTCTTTCTGGCCACCTTCTTGTTGGCCTCGTATTCTCTTTCAGACTTCTTCAAGTCTACACTCTTTACCTTACTGTCCATTGGCAGTCCAAATGTCTGGGAGAGACCTTTGATGGATAGGTCTGCATACACCCTCCCATGCTTCACCACCTACCTTGTCTGAGGGTTATAATTCCGGGCGCACTCAATGATGAGCTCCAGAGACTCCATGGAGTATGGGAAGCCAGCAGTGTTCCACATACCCGATACAAACACTGCGTCCAATACCGGACTCTTGTCATGTCCATCATTTAGCTTGGCTGACCAGGCTTCCAGGTTGGTAATCCCCTGATGGGTCTCTCTAATTGCTCCATATTTGAACAGGACCCCTCTCTGAGAAGAGAACATAGGCCTGCTGAATTCCTCCTGACTCTTGATTAATCATTTTTCGGCCATGAGTACCTGCAATTAACAACATCTCTTCTCACAAAAAGGGATATACATGCATACATATTGCAATCATCATGCCTGAACATCAATTTCAACATTACTTACTCATACTGATGCATAACCAGAACTTGCAGCATCATATAGAAACAACATGATGAGGGTTTCAATTTACTTACCTGGTTATGCAAATTTTCCTTTATACTAGTATATCATCAAGACGCTCTTGATTCAACTGCTGATCACTTCCTTCCTTCTGTTTGTGAGCTCGAATTGCGCAACGGTAGCTGTTATGCAGATATGGAGGTTGGTGCTCTATAAAATAATTTTAACGTAGGTAAATTTAACAATGGCAGTTGAATTACCTTTTAACCTCACATTTAGGGTAAATTTAGGGCAACTCTGACAAGTTAGATTGCAATCTTTGATCATTCGTGTGAAAACTCAGGATCTCGCCAAGTATTTCATTGGGTTCCGGGGTCGGCGGGAATCACCTACCATATCTGCGCGCATTTAATGATAATGGCGGCAAAGTGAGCGGGGGGATATCCATATGACAAGATATCATGAGGGCAGGATGATATTCACAAATATCGAGTTGAGTTTCAATATCATCCTCCCTAGTCTTGAAATTGTTATCGCGACAAGATTCGGATAACAATGCACCTTTCGTTTAATTTAGCACATCATGAGGGTATTTTGGTTTATCGAGTGATGTTACAAAATAGGATGATGATGTTCGAAACTTACTCGTCTCCCCTTTCGGAATATCAGGATGACGTCATCATGATATTTGTTCTTTGTATCGGAAATGTCTCATAACGTCATCCTCATATTGGGTGAACATGATCATGTTTGTAAAATATCCTGTCGTAATGTAAATATGATGATGATGTCATCAGGATGTTTGTTTCTTCATTTATCGTATTTAGATGATGTCATCAGGATATTTGCTAAGGGTGATATTTCACGTCAGGAGGATATTAACAAATATCAGGTTATATTTGAAAACATGATGTTCGCGGTATAAAAGACCGCTTGACGGGAAAGACTTACTACCGCCTAATGTTGACGTCTGGATATTTGAGCCACAGGATATATCAGGGGATGTCTCAAATATGATGATGATGTTTGAAACATGACTGAGGTTATAAAATATGACCCCCCCTTGTGAATATCAGGTTTGACCAAGACTTTGACTGTTCATAACTCTCACATCCTGATGAATATCAGGGTGATGTAAAAGGCAAACCTGCATGAAATTTAATGTTCTTTCAGAATATGAGGTCATAGATACAAAATATGAATTTTGACAAACTGACCTCATACTGGGGACTTACCTCATCTTGACTCAACGTGATGATGCACTTGACTGATTTTTACCGAACCGCCAGAAAGCAAGAAACACAAACCAAGCCAAAAGAAGTTGGGTCCCTGTTTTGCCAAGTCAAAATGGGGCGTGTTGTGTAACCACACAACAACTTGCCACCAAAGAAAATGAACAAATTCCAATGATTCAAGTGATGTGATCACATTCATCTATAGTGTTCTAATTCTGTCTAAGTACAATCATCATGATCCTCTGAATGATAAAATTTCATCATGGTGATAATGTTAACAAAGGATCAGGTGTGTGCATATGATTAATTATCCTCATCTTGAAAGTAAGTTGAAAACGTAAGTAACTGGTGTTAAACTACATAGTTAGAGATCATCCCTCATAGCCAACCTGGATAGAGCCTTGCTGCCAGCACACGTCTATAGCCCTGGCAAGGTTATCTATACAATCTCCCTAAGTAGAGCCCCACTGCCAGCAGACGTCTATAGCCCCGGTAGAGTTACTTAGATGGCCTAATTTTATTTCTTTTCTGATTTTCTTTTTTATATTTATATCTGATATTATCATGTCAGTTCATTTGTACAAGGTATAGTCACTTGCAGCTTTAGGTTGGAGATTGTATTGGTAGCAAGGGAGTCCCTTTAGATTTTTCACTTAACACCTATACTATTGTGTTCAACAAACCCAAGGCTGTTAGGTGTTTCATTGTGATTGATTCACTTTGATCAAGAAAAAGCACCCTGATGAAAAGATATCACAAACCTGATCATGAACACTTATTAGAATGAATCATAACCTATGTTTAAATGTGATCTCATCATCTAAATCTTAACAACTTAATTATTTTCTAGGGTGATGAAGTGCATCATCTTGACTTACCAGAACAAGGTCCCAACCAACAAAACAAAACAAGCACAACAAACAAACTGTACAAACCACTATACAAATATACACTATGATACATACTGACTGTCATGAAGTCCTTCAGGCCTAGAAATAATGTTTGAGGAATTGTCCATTGACTGGCAATGGGACATCCTCACCTGTCAGGTTCTTAAGCCTATAAGTGTTGTCTCCTAATATCTCAGAAATTTGAAAGGGGCCTATCCATAATCTATCAAACTTACCATGGTCACCCTTCTTTTCATGGGCCTTATCCCACATCAGGACTAAGTCAGATATCCTAAAAGCTTTAATTCTGTCTCTCTTGTCAAACCAGCGTTTGACAACAGCCTGATGCTTAGCAAATCGGTCAATCACTTGACTCCGTTTTTCTTCCAAGTGCATCAGTTGAAGTAACCTGACTTCCTGTTTATTATCTATGCCTAGATATTCTTGGGCAAACTGTAGAGTAGGAATTTTCAAGTTTACAGGGAGGATAGGATCTACCCCATATACTAGTTGGAAGGGTGAGTTTCCTAATGCAGTTTTCATTCTAGTTCTGTCTACCCATAAGGCATATTTCAAAAATGAGTTCCATTCCCTGGGGTTTTTCTCTATCAGTTTTCTTATGATACTCAATAAATTCTTGTTGGTGGATTCTGCTAATCCATTCCCCTGGGGATAGTAGTTGGATGAGAACTTTAGTATGATCCCATGATCAAAAGCCCAACTTGACAATTTGGTGGAAATGAAGGCAGAACCATTATCACTTACCAATGCATAAGGAGTTCCATACCTGGTAACAATGTTGCTCTCCAGAAACTTAATGACATCATCAGCAGTGCAAGTTTTGCTGCTGGTAGCCTCAGTCCATCTAGTACAATAGTCAGTAATCGTTAAGACATACCTATGGCCTGAAGAAGACGGAGGATTGACCGGTCCTATGAAATCCATGCCCCACTGTGCAAATGGGCGCTCTTCCATTACTGGCTGCAATGGTTGCGTAGCATATTTCTCTCTGTTGGCAGCAACCTGGCAAACATGACAACATTTAACATGATCAGCTGTGTCTTTAAAAATGGTGGGCCAGTAATATCCTGCCCTGAGGATTGCATGAGTTGTGGCCAATGCTGATCCGTGTGCCGTTCCAAACTTGTCATGTAACTCTGTCAAAACTTTATTTGCTTCTGGTTTCTCTAAGCATCTCAGGTATATTCCTTCATAATTCTTCTTAAACAAGGTTCCCCCCTTCATCATATACTTTTGGGATCTCATTTTCAAGGCTCTTCTCTGTGAAGTTTGCATTCTTGAAGGACATCTTCCGGTGATCAGGATGTGCCTGATGTCTGAATACCATTCTCTATTGTCTTTCTCATTGATCACATACTGTTGACTGATGATGTTTGGATCCATTTCAGATATCATCTGGCTCAAAGCTTGTCCTCTTACCAGCTTCATTGGTGTGATCTCCATATCATACTCTTGTAATACAGTAATCCATTTGGCTCTTTTTTCACCAGGTTCACTTTGCATCAGCAGCATCTTCACTGTTGCATCTGGTACGACAGCAATCACTTTGCTTCTCAGTATATAATGTCTGAATTTCTTTACTGCTCTGACTAATGCAAGTGCCTGTCTCTCAACATCTACATATCTCAATTCAGCATCCTTGAAAGGACAGCTCATGAAAGCAATTGGTTTCTCTTCTTTCTCTTCAATTCTTTAAGTTAACACTGCTGTAGAAGTATGTTCTGAGGCAAATGAGTAGATGTAGAAATCTCTTGTATAATCTAGACTAATGAGGACAGGAGCATCTGAAATGGCCCTCTTTATATCTTCAAAAGCAGCCTTGGCTTCTGGTGTCCACTCAATTTGTGCATCCTTTTTCAACATGGCATTTAGTGGTCTGACAATCTCAGCAAAGCCAGTGATGAACTTCCTCACAAAATTTATCTTACCAAAGTAAGACTTAAGTTCCTTTTTGCTTCCTGGAAGTTGTAACTTCATAATAGACTCCACCCTGTCAGGATCAATGATAATTCCATCTTCTGTGATCAAGTGGCCTAGTAATTTTCCTGTTGTGACTCCGAATATGCACTTCTTAGGATTCAAAGATATTTCGTGCTCTTCACATTTCTTCAGTACACTTCTAAGATCAGCAACATGATTTCCCCTTTCCTTAGAGAAAACCGTCAGGTCATCCATGTAGATGACTATACACTTTCCTATTAAGCCTCTGAAGGCTATGTCCATTGCTCGTTGGAATGTAGCTCCAGCATTTATGAGTCCAAATGGCATACGTCTATATGCAAATATCCCCCACTTTGTGGTGAAGGCATTTTTCAATCTGTCGATTTTATCAACCATCACTTGGTTGTATCCTAAAAAACCATCCAAGAAGGACATTTTGGCTCCATTTACAATCTATAGAACTTCATCCAAGGAGGGCAAAGGATAATTATCCTTTTCTGATGCTCTGTTCAGGTTCCTGAAATCTACACATAACCTGATGTCTCCATTCTTCTTTCTGACTGGCACAAGATTTGCCACCCAAGTGGAGTGCCTTACAGGAAATATTATCTGGGCATTTAACAATTTCTTGACTTCTTCAAGGATGATTGGTTCAAGCAGAGCATTGACTGGCCTCTGCTTCTGTCTGAAAGGTTTTGCATCTGGCTTGAGAGGTATAGTATGAGTTATGATAGAAGTGTCATATGTCTTTAGCTCATCATAAGTCCATGCAATCACATGTATGTAATCTTTAAGGGCCTGAGTTATTCCTTCTAACTCTTCTGGTGTACATACTTTACTAATCAGGACATTCTTCTTGCCTTCCTTTTGTCCTATGTTCACTTGTGAATATTGACCCCCATCTACCTTGGGCAGGTCCTTATGTTTAAGCATATTATCTAGATCAAAAGCTCTTTCTAATTCAATCATACCTTTGGGAATTCTGTTGCTAGGCAACTCTAATATCTCATCTTCTTCCTAGACATGATCTTCCATACCATTCTCATCTATAATCTAAGCTTCAAATATGTCTCTATTTGATATAAAGTCCAAGATGTGCTGATCATCATCAAACACTTGGAGATTAGTCACATTGTCAGGTACTGAAGGTACTGACACCAATTCTACTGAAAATCTCTTTAGGCCAGATATAGATAGCGGTTCCAACGTACTGGCGGCCTGGGCGAGTGCATCTGCCCTCTGGTTCTGTTCTCTTGGTACATGAATGATATTAAAGGCATCAAAGTCTTCAATCAGGTCCCACACTTGATGTCTGTAATTTGATAGTTTTCTATAGTTACAAGAGTAAATTCCTCTTACTTGCCTCACAACTAGTTCTGAATCCCCAAAGACATGCAGGTTCTTCACTTTCTTCTTATGAGCAAACAACATTCCATGAATCAGAGCTTCATACTCTGCTACGTTGTTAGTACAGGGGAACTGTAGTCTGTAGGCCGCTAAGTAGGATTTTCCTGATGGATTGATAAGATCAATTCCCACCCCAGCACCCTGCTTGGATTTAGATCCATCAAACCTTAAGATCCAAGGCTTATCCTCAGCAAGACATTTATCTTTAGCAGGATATCTATTTGGTCCTCCTTTCTTCTTTGTAGCTCTGGCTGCTGCTCCGCCTGATATCCACCTTAACTTAGAGGTGTTATCCTCCTCAAGTTTCTTCTTTCCTTTATTTTGTGAGCCTGATGGCTTTTCTATTTTCTCTTCCATATCAGCAGGAGGATGATGTTCAGGATCTACAGCTGCATGCTTCTTCAAAATGTGTAAACATAGTGAGCAAGTTGTTTTAGAGTGAGGTGCATCATGCAGCCTACACCAACCTTTAATTAACACCTCGTGGGGAGATTTATGCTGTGGTGTCATCTTCTCTATTTCTTTTACCAGAAATTCTTTGAACTTGGTCAGGTCACTGCCTTTGTCTTCATCAGACAATTCATAATCTGGTTCCATGAAGCAATCACTACCAGGGGTGATCTTTTCTTTTGTCACGTCATTCATCTGATCGGACACCAGGATCTCTTCTGCTTCCAGGATATGATCTTCATCGTGATCTGTCGATTCTTCTGTTCCTGCAGAAGACAAATAAGAATTAGTATCATCATCATCATCAGATGTAGTACTTACTTCGAAATATGATGATGATGCTCTGCTGCATGTCTGCTCCAGCATCATCATATCTAAGCATGTCTCACAAGTCTTTTCTAAATGTGCTTCATCGTGTAATCTGCACCATCCATCAATCAAAATGTCATTAGCAGGTATATTTAATAATTGACAACGTTTTACCTGAGTAGATAAATACATCTCAAAATCTCTGAAGCGATTCATTTCATTTTCGTTATCTGGATCATTATCAGGTTCTATAACTAGCCGGTCTTCATGATGATGATCATGATGATGATGATGAACATCAAGCATCAGGATTTCTTCTATTTTAACAGTCTGCAGCCTGATGCAGTAAACTCCAGGTTCTACATTTACGTACATGATCTCATTCGTTTTGTTGTACTCTGTGATCATATGTTTCATCCTAGGTTCAGCATCGATCCTTATCTGATTAGGTATACCTTTCCATGGCAACCACATGTGACTGAAATCTGTAGACATATATCCGTTAAGCGTTTTAGACCAGTCTCGGCTAAGCAACATCCCATATGTATCAAGTATGTCAACTACCTGAATGTCAATGTAATATTGGATCCTAGGATCAGACGCTAGCTGCATGTGGATGTGAGTTAGTTCTTCTACTACACTTACTTCTGTCTTGTCCAGTTGAGTGACCTTCTTTAAGGATTTAGCAGGATGCAGTCCTAAAGCATTACATATTGACAAAGGCATAACATTTGTTGAGGCTCCTGAATCAACCAAACAGTTGTGTAAGTTCTTGCTGAACATTCTTATAGTGAGTAGGAATGGAGGTGATTCAGTTTTATCTCTGTACAAGGTCATATGGGAGGTTTCAGCAACTTGGACTGTAGCTGACACTTTAGGCTTGATAATATTATCCTTAGCAGCATGATCTTTGCCACTGGATTGACTTGAAAGATAGCTATCCTCTTTAGGAGCAGTATCATCCAGTGACTTCATGAATGCCTTTTTGATGGCAGGAGTTTTCAGTAACTCAGATAAAGACAGGCTGATCTTGATTTTCTTCATTTCATCAGCCAAATAGCTGACTAACTTGTCAGACTCCTGAGGTGCATTTACGACCTTTGATCCGGTGCTTTGAGGTGACAAGTACTGAGCATTCACCTTAGGGAACCCAGGGTTATTGTTAGCCTTAGGATCAGGAGGTGTGTTGAAGTTGTTTGGAGGCAAAGATGATGTCAACAGACCAGTAGGTCTATTGGCATTACTTCTCAAGTTATATTGTGCTTACTAGGATATTGCTGTTGGTATGCATGTACTTCCTCATGCTCTCTTGCAGGTTCATTTTCATCCTCAAAAGGAAAAACATAATTTGTTTCGAAAGTTAAAGTAGATTCCTCACAGGTCTGATCATAACTCAGATGAGGCTGACTAGTGTACGTTTCTAGCACAAAAGCCGAATCATATCCACAAGGAACTATCTCATTTCCTTCTGCCTGAGGTGGATTTCTAGAAGTGTTGGACACTTCAGTCTGAAAGATGCTGGCAGCAATCCTAAATTGTGGGCAATCTAATTCTGCATGTGCATTGGTATTGTGGATCCTACACCAATTGGTAAGGGCTGCCTTAGCAAGATTGAATCTAGTAGTCTGTTTAGCTTCACCCGGAGGCTGATTATCTAGGGGTGATGGTAATGAACCGTTATTTGGCCTAGAGTTCCATATTCTGGGCTATCTAGGTGGATTATTGTTGTTTCCACCATTATTGTTGAAGTTATTGTTGTTATATCCTCTGTCAGGGTAGTTTGGTCTATCATTGGAATAATTTATATTCTGACCTGACTGTGCATAAAACCCTTGATTTCTCAAATGTGTTACTTCGGTGGTGAGTTTTCTCAATTGAGCGGAAATTTCTTTGATCTCCTCCTTTTCCTCTTGGGCTTTGGCCACTACATTTTCGGTCTGAGGCTTGAAAAAAGAAGATCCATGGTTATTGTTGGATAGATCAGTACCCTGAGGTGTCTGAGCATGTGCAGGATATTGTGGTAATTGGCTATTTCCATTAGGAGGAGGCATAATGCTCAGTGGAGGTACTTGCAAAGGTGCAGGCATGACTGCCGGAGGTATCACTGCTCCATTAGGATGTTGTGTAGGATATTGTGAAGAATACGGTGCAGGATATGATGTAGGATATTATGACTGCATGCCAGGCAAGGTAGGGAATACTATATTTGGAGTAGGGGTAGGTATCAACTGCTGATTTACTTTGATAGCTTCTTGAAAAGCTCCTGTCAATGTAGTGATCTCAGGATGTGTTCTTCTGATGAACATGGAAGTTAATGGATCCAGGGTTGAATAGTAAATACTCCTAGCAGCAGCATCAGCTACTACATATGGGGCAACTAGCTTGGACAACATTTTCTAGAACCTAGCATTGAAATTAGCAATAGGCTCATTCTCAAATCTTTTGATTGTAGCAAACATGTGATAATTCATAGATGGATCAATAGGGACCTTGAACCTGTCAAGAAAAGCTTTCTCTAAGACAGCCCATGAACCAACAGAGGCTTGGCCAAGATTGATGAACCAATTATAAGCCTCTTCCCCTAAGGAAAAAGGAAATAATCTGCACACCACGTCCTGATGCTCTATTCTGGCTCTGCAGCAAGCCTCTTTAAATGTCCTGATATGATCATCAGCATCTTGATAAGGATGATATTTTGGACAAAGTTTGTCCGGATTCTTTGGTAACTCGTGATATGCATTAAAGGTCAAAGGTGACTCTGCTGCAAAGAAAGACATTGCAGCCTGAGGGGGCTGAACTGGTGGTGCAGCTGGCTGAGTTTGAACTAAAGGAATACCCTGAGGTTGAAGAGGAGGTGTCACAGATATCCCAGAAGGTATTTGCAAACCAACAGGAGTCACAGGAGGAGGTTCTAGTGAAGCCTTTAACGCACTAGACCCTGGAGTATGATGAATGTCTACAGTCCTAGGTCTGAAACCTCTAACAGGTAATTCTTCAAAAACTTCACTAGGTCTAGACCTGGTATTTATCCTGTGAGCTAGGATTTCTTGATTTGGAGGAAAATTGGCCGAAACTTTGCAAATATTGGCTAAATTTCACTGGATGAGGTGATATTTGTAGTCAGATGGCAAATCAGACTGGATATTTACGAAATATTTGCAAAGGTACTACAAATATGACAGGATATTGGGGTATCTTGACCCGTAACATGAGATCTCAAGTGTCTTCAGCCTAAATTCTTCAAAACTTTGAACAAATTTACGTATCTTTGGCCAATATTAGTGAATTCACAACGATCTGCTGTAAAGCTTGCAATACTGATGTGAGATCTGGAAATCTTTACACAGCATGAGCATATTCAAACTTCTTACGGTAAATATTCATGTAATTTACTGAAATTCACAAATGATCTGAGGTTACCTTACTCTATGCGTCATCAAACCTGAAAATACTGATGATGAGCATGGTATCCCGGACTCTGCCCTCCTTCTAGCACCAATTTATGTTGGTCATGATGTTAGTCACAAACAAACATAGAATAAAAGTACACATTAACCTTTATTCATCTTGAAAGATACTGTGAATTCAGAGAATTCGTGATCCCAAGTCTCCGGTGATTAGGTCTTAATCGTCTGACGTTACTCGGAGGTTAATGTGAGTTGCTGTTTCCATTTTGGGGCCTTACGTGAAGATTATCATCATCATGACGTTCCTGTAGAAATTCTTTATAGAGAAGTCAAATTATGCAGTTATTTGATGAAAAGATGTAAAGATACCTCAATCTTTGCATGATATTTTCAATTGTGCATGCTTAGTATTCAAATATGCTAAATATTTGCGATTATCTATGAAATGTCTGCATATTTTGTGTTGTTTGCTTAAGATTAGCAGTTATTTGCAATTGCGATCATGAGATGTTCTGAAATTGAAAGAAATTAAAAGAAATACTTCTAATTAAGTTGAACCTTTAGCTTTTGATCCACATACATGCTTGATACCGTCATGAGGAGAAGAAATCAAACCATATGTTCACCAGGATATTCCACAGCTAGAAACAGTTGATGCAAACTTCAGAGGATAATGAGTGAAAACAATACATGCAACATGATGAGCACTCCAAGGGACGCAGCAAATCAAAGCACATATCCAGAATTCAAGCACAGATTACTCAAGATTTACAAAGATTTGTAATCAAAATACTCTTCCCTTTCATTAAGTATGCAAAAGACATGTACATATATAGCAGCTTTGAAATAAGCCCTGAATACTTCAGCAAACAGATTTCAATTAAGTTTTGAATGTCTACAACAAGGCATTCCACCACCTTTTATAGAATAAGGTGAGGAGGTCGTTACAAAAGATCCCCGATCCTGATTTATCAATACAAATCTATGGTCATAATTTCATGACTTGTCAATTCATACAAAATGGCACAAGTTGCCAGCTGGCAACTATCTATATTACTTATGCAAATATCCCCCTTCATGATGTATCTCCATCATGTTCTTCAGCTGATTCATGCGGGTCATCATCACGTGCATCACTTCCTGAACCTTCGCTATCCTGATGATGATGCTGCTGCATATGGGGTTGCATGCTGCTCTGGATCTGTTCATATGACTGCACAACCTGATCTATTCCTCCGCCATCTTGAGTCTTTGCCTTGATAATGGCGTGCTTGTGTGCTTCATACTTATCCCTGCTGTTATCCAGCTTATTTTTCCTGTCCTGCAATATCTCATTGTAGGTCTCCATCTTGACCTTGATTCTCATCACCTTATTTATAATCTCCTCTGTCAAATGGATGAGTGGACCATCTTCTTCCATTTGGAAGTTGCTGCGCAAAGCCTTAAGGGCAGAGTCTTCATCTTGATTCTCTATTTTTCCCTCTACTTTGCCTTTAGTGTTTCTAGCATATCTGCCTCAATGCCCATTAAGTCTCGCAACTTCATGCTGATCTCCCTTAGCTTATTATTACATCTCTTGAGGACTCCGCATTCGAACTGCACATCCTTATACCAGATGTCCACTAATAGTGCAATATTATTATTTAATATTTGCTTGCTGATAAGCAGTTGTGGGTTTATCTTCCTTATTTCTCCCAAGAGACTCAGGACCTTTTCCAGCCTGTAAGACCTCTTCCCGGTCTGCATCTGCAATTTATCCACCTTGGTCTTGGAGTCACTTAATATGCTCCACCTCTTCAAAGAATCCCTCATTATTTCTATAGCATCATCCAATGTGGATGACATCCATTTCCTTATTACGGAAGCCTCATGTTTCATGAGGTCCAATTTATTTACCTCCTCCTGAGAAATGGCAGTCAATGGGACTGCAGCTTCACTTGTAGTATCATCAGGATTGGTCAAGCCTTTAATATAAGCATGCAACTGAGCAATGTGCTCTTTATGTTGCTTATTCTTCTCTTTCTCTCTTTTCACTTTCTGAATTAGAGAGTCAATGATATCCTTACCTTCTTGACCTTCCTGTTCCTCGTTGGCAAAACCCAAATCTACTGTACTTATCTGAAATTCATCCACAGTGATTTTACCCTTCTCCTTCTCCATCGCAGGTATAGCAATTTGTGCAGTCCTTCTCCCTGTCGCCGGATCTCTCTTGATGGCCGAAGTCATTCTGGCCTTCCTCCTGGGCTTCATTATATCCACGGAGAACAGGGTGGAGACGTCAAACTCTTGAATTTCAAGTTCCTCCTCAACGTTTACCTCTTTTGTCAACCATGGAGGTACCTGATCATGTTTTTCGGCATCATGCTGCTGTTCACCCATACCTCCCATTTCTATTAACAAGTGTTGCGGAGATGGTGATTTTGCTTTCTCTCCCTCATGATGCTCGCTTTGTTGTTGATCCTTCGGTGCCTCCTCCTGTTGAGGGATTTCTTTTTCTAGGGGAGCATCTTCTCGGTGTGGGGAACCCTGCGGTGCATCTGTATGTAGGTCATGATGATCATGATCTTTCTCCATCATTACTTCACCTATCCCCAGTTCTTCCCCTTGTGTAGGTTGATCATCCTCCTTTGGTTTATCTGTTCCTGGTGGCATGTCCACCGATTCGGATGCTGTGAGGTCCGCTTGAAGTAACGGCATCTGTTCTATTCCTGCACTATCCACCTCTTGTGTCTTAGCAGCAGGATCTTCTATTGCTACTTTTTCCTCATTAGCCTTTGCTTCTTGGACCTCTACTATAGCAGGTCCTGCTGATGTATCCTATGGGCTTTGTTGGCCTGATTCAATAGCATGGCCTTCAGATTCTGCCATCTCTACCTCTTCTGTTGGGTGGCCCTTATCAGGTGATCCTGCTGGCTGTTCAGGACTTGCGTCCTGTTTCTCTGTCAGATCTACCACTGTAGGACTTGTCACCTCTGCGATCAGTGTGTCCAGGCCCATTTCCTGAGCTACTTGCTCTGGACTCTTTTCTTGCTCTGCCTCTGCTTGTTTCATCTCCTCAAGCACTGATTGAATAGATGGAGGCTTGTGAGGAGTCATGCTGGTACCAGCAGCCAGTGTTTCCATCTTCTGTGCAGACACATCCTGCACAACCTCATCATCAGACAAGTCGATTGTCTCTTCCAGTGAGACATGTCCTTTTGCTTGCGTCTGGGAGGTTTCCTTTTGTTGCTCTTCAGCAAGTTCAGTTTTGAACTTGACAATGGTAGGAAGTGGAACGCTATGTTGAAGTTCCTTTGGCACTTCACTACCTGCCCCTTGTACTAGTGCAGGAGGTTGGCTTATCTCGCCTCTCATGGAGGTTCTTGGTTTCTTAGGTGTGGTAGGAACCAGCACCTGCGGAGCTCTCCTCTTTCTTCTTATTATCAGTGGAGCTTCTTCTTCTTCAGGCTCCTCCTCGATGAGGATATCTCTTCCTGGTTGTTTGGAAGACTGACCCACTTCTTGGGACTCAATGATTCCAGCCTTTGTTGTCTTGCTTTTCTTGGGCTTTTCCTTCTTTGGAGGGGAATCTGATCCTGATCCTGATCCTGCTGCCTCCTCAGCTGTAAACACTACCCTCTCAATTATTATACCTTTCGGTCCCTTTTCCACCTTCTTACCCCTTGGGGATCTTTTGCTTGGCTGTTGAGGTGGAGGGATTCTCTCTCCCTTGGTCTTCCTCTTCTCCAGCAGGAAGTCATCATATTCATCTGCAGGGATGTCCTGCCCTTTCTTCTTGTTGTCCATCGTGATGGCAACACCCCTTTTCTTCAATGCCTCTATTTGTGCATCTACCCAAGCTTGGGTCAAGTGTAGGGTTCTGGCAAGGAATGGGTCTAAGGACATATCCTCCTGCATGGTGAGGTCAGGTGTAGAGATGGTATCATTATAAATCTTTTTCTGCTCATACTCATCTGCCATTATCTTGCCGTCATCATTCTTCAGCTCTTGAGGGAGAGAGATGCAGTCAAATGTTCTAATCTAGTTCAGAGTCAACCTCTGATACCTCCTTCTCCTGGCCTCTGCCTCATCTTCGCAGTCAGCCCAAAAATCTTCTAGGTGCCTCTGGTGAATAGACTTTCCTAGAATCTTCTGTATTCTGCCGTAAGGATCATATGGTCTGGTTATTGGAAAAGGCTGTAGATTCATCTTATTCAGGGTAACCATCACCTTCTTTATATTATCAAAGTCAGGGCACATGTATTTGTTGATGCTGACTGGGAACAAAATTGGTGGCAGCTTCTTGGCATCCTTATACATCTGTATCATGGTGGAGCCCTGCCTGATAAATTCCATTAACACTACTGCATCAGTAGGATATCTTGGCAGCATCAGGGGATGTCCTTCAAAACCCTCAACCCTTATAAAGGAAAAGGTGGCAAATTGTATGTACCATGCCCCATGCCTGTATACTGCCTCTTGAGCCTCCATGCTCAATCTCTTTGTTCTATCTTCTTCCATGGTCCTTACCAGATGCATAGAGAATGCATCATTGACCAGTTTGTAGTCCTTGAGATAATTGGTTCTTTGCAGCTGGGGATAATGATCCCAGATATATGCTGCATTTGTGCCTGTCAGTTTTCCATCTGTGACTAAGGCATCAAAAGTGCCTCTATAAGCACAAGAATAAACAATATAGGATGTCATGTAGAATGTACAATCTGAACCTCCCAGGTTCATCAGCTGCTCATGCAGAGCATCACTTATTATTTGGCCCCACAGTGGCTTGATATCTGCATACATACACATCATTATGATTTCATACATCCAATCTCTAAATTCACCAGTATCAGGCTAGCCAATCACCCTGTTCAGGAGGGCAATCACGTACTGATACTCCTCATTGAAATCAAACTTGAACATGTGCACAGGAAGCTTGTCCGCTGCATTGTATGTGTTGTTCTCAGCCCGCCAAGCATACATGTTCTTTCTGGCCGCCTTCTTGTTGGCCTCGTATTCTCTTTCAGACTTCTTCAAGTCTACACTCTTTACCTTACTGCCCATTGGCAGTCCAAATGTCCGGGAGAGACCTTTGATGGATAGGTCTGCATACACCCTCCCATGCTTCACCACCTGCCTCGTCTGAGGGTTATAATTCCAGGCGCACTCAATGACGAGCTCCGAAGACTCCATGGAGTATGGGAAGCCAGCAGCGTTCCACATACCCAATACAAACACTGCGTCCAATACCGGACTCTTGTCATGTCCATCATTTAGCTTGGCTGACCAGGCTTCCAGGTTGGTAATCCCCTGATGGGTCTCTCTAATTGCTCCATATTTGAACAGGACCCCTCTCTGAGAAGAGAACATAGGCCTGCTGAATTCCTCCTGACTCTTGATTAATCATTTTTCGGCCATGAGTACCTACAATTCACAACATCTCTTCTCACAAAAAGGGATATACATGCATACATATTGCAATCATCATGCCTGAACATCAATTTCAATATTACTTACTCATACGGATGCATAACCAGAACTTACAGCATCATATAGAAACAACATGATGAGGGTTTCAATTTACTTACCTGGTTATGCAGATTTTCCTTTATACCAGTATATCATCAAGACGCTCTTGATTCAACTGCTGATCACTTCCTTCCTTCTGTTTGTGAGCTCGAATTGCACAATGGTAGCTGTTATGCAGATATGGAGGCTGGTGCTCTGTAAAACAATTTTAACGCAGGTAAATTTAACAATGGCGGTTGAATTACCTTTTAACCTCACATTTAGGGTAAATTTAGGGCAACTCTGACAAGTTAGATTGCAATCTTTGATCATTCGTGCGAAAACTCAGGCTCTCGCCAGGTATTTCACTGGGTTCCGGGGTCGGCGGGAATCACCTACCATATCTGCGCGCATTTAATGATAATGGCGGCAAAGTGAGCGGGGGGATATCCATATGACAAGATATCATGAGGGCAGGATGATATTCACAAATATCGAGTTGAGTTTCAATATCATCCTCCCTAGTCTTGAAATTGTTATCGCGACAAGATTCGGATAACAATGCACCTTTCGTTTAATTTAGCACATCAGGAGGGTATTTCGGTTTATCGGGTGATGTTACAAAATAGGATGATGATGTTCGAAACTCACTCGTCTCCCCTTTCGAAATATCGGGATGACATCATCATGATATTTGTTCTTTGTATCGGAAATGTCTCATGACGTCATCGTCATATTGGGTGAACATGATCATGTTTGTAAAATATCCTGTTGTAATGTAAATATGATGATGATGTCATCAAGATGTTTGTTTCTTCGTTTATCGTATTCAGATGATGTCATCAAGATATTTGCTAAGGGTGATATTTCGCGTCAGGAGGATATTAACAAATATCGGGTTATATTTGAAAACATGATGTTCGCGGTATAAAAGACCGCTTGAGGGGAAAGACTTACTACCGCCTAAAGTTGACGTCCGGATATTTGAGCCGCAGGATATATCAAGGGATGTCTCAAATATGATGATGATGTTCGAAACATGACTGAGGTTATAAAATATGACCCCCCCTTGTGAATATCAGGTTTGACCAAGACTTTGACTGTTCATAACTCTCACATCCTGATGAATATCAGGGTGATGTAAAAGGCAAACCTGCATGAAATTTAATGTTCTTTCAGAATATGAGGTCATAGATACAAAATATGAATTTTGACAAACTGACCTCATACTGTGGACTTACCTCATCCTGACTCAACGTGATGATGCACTTGACTGATTTTTACTGAACCGCCAGAAAGCAAGAAACACAAACCAAGCCAAAAGAAGTTGGGTCCCTGTTTTGCCAAGTCAAAATGGGGCGTGTTGTGTAACCACACAACAACTCCAAGTGGCTGGGAGACAACTATCTAACAACCTCCTAACTACCTAACAACCTTTGTGATTGCAGATTCGACAAGTGTCCCTTGGGACTTACGAAATGAACCTAGATACAAACTACAATGACATGCATTGGTCAAACAGACCTTATTACATGAATGGTCTTTTAGGACCTTATTGGAAACATCAAAATGACATTAAGTGGTGCAGGAGCACCTACCTGACAACTGGCCTCCATGAGGCAGTTAGTTTGTTTTGAGTCTGGTTAATGTTTCCAAGAAGGTCTTATAAGACCAATGCATGTAATAAGGTCATGTTGACCATACTTTACTATTTTTAGATAGTTTGTTAGGACAGCTGTTATGTTGTAGGTCTGGTTGGATCTCCCAGCCGCCTGGAGAGATTTCCCAGCCGCTTGGAGTCGGGTCGGTAGTACTCGCAGAAGATCCTATTTATGCATGAGGATCGGTTGGTTTTAGACAGAGTATTTCATTGAGCAGAGGAGTTAGATTGCAGAGAGAGACTGAATATTGTATTTGCATCTTTTGAAATCAATAAAGAGATCCTGTTGTGTCAATTCTCTGTTTGGATTCCTTTGTGTGATCGATTTGCTATTTTGGTGGTTTCATGGATTCGCTGATCCATTCCACCGGTTGATTCGTCGAATCGGTGGAATGGCTATGTACAGTAGTTTAGGAAGTAGTTAGCTTTTTCTGTTTGTTCATGTGCATGTTTGCAGGATCACAGTCGAAAGGTGTTGAGGACCCTAGCATGGGTATGTGCTAGGTCGTGCTGGTTGTTAGAGTCTGGAAAGTTGTCCAGGAAGTAGATCGGGTCATCCCAAGAGGTTCGGCGGATCAAAATTCGCTAAGGTTGGAAAATTCGTCACAACGGCATCATCAGGATATTTCTGTGTATATCCTGCAGTTACTTCGGGTGTCATCCGAGTAAGTGGAGATGAGCATGATGCAGTCAATTGCATAAAGTGAATGTGCATTGGGGTGATCATCATCAGGTGTTGCCGAGGAGGAGCGTATCGGCATAAGGTAGAAGATCGGGTTGATAAAACCATCGCGGGCCGATAATGTTAAGTTTGGCTGACAGCAGGATATTGAAGGAACTGCATGTGACGTCATCGTCATCAGGATAATCGTCATCAGGATATTGAAGGAGCTGCATGTGATGTCATCGTCATCAGGATAATCGTCATCAGGATATCAGGGTGACGTAAGCATCAAAGGAAGGGTGCATGAGGTTGTCGTCATCAGGATATATGGGAGGAACCAGATGTTCTATATCCTGTTGATGAACATGATGTTGAACATCATGATGATGAAGAAAGAGGTTGGCGGTAAGATGAACAGTGAACATCAGGAGGATGTTTGCGCTTGCCGAATATGATGATGCTGCCGATAGCCGGATATGATGATGCTGCTGACAGGCGAAAGGTTGAAGGTTTGTCTGCAGGAGGATATCGGTCGGCAGAGTAAATATGATGATGCTGACAGTGTTAAGGGAAATATGATGATGATGATGATGGGTTTTGGACATACATGCTGTATGTCAAGGTTTTAGTGTGGATGCCTCTGCATCATTCAAGCCAGGATTGTAGCCCTGGAAAAGAACAAAAAGAGGGAGTGGAAGACAGTGAGTCAGAAGAAGACGAAGATGCTGTTGAAGAGTATGAAGAGGTAGCTGAAGATCTGGATGCTGAAGACTAGAGATTTGCAAAACTGTTAAAGGTAGTGCAGAGTGATAAACCTAAGGTAAAGGTTGATGTTTCCAAGTATAATGGAAGTTTGAATGAAGATGAGTTACTGGATTGGATTGCTGCACTTGATAATCACTTTGAATGTGAAGATGTTGCTAAGAATCAGAAGGTAAAGATTGCAAAGACCAAGTTAGGAGGTCATGCTTTGGTATGGTGGGATTATGTACAATCCGAGAGAAGGAAACAAGGGAAGTCAAAGATCACTTCATGGGATAAGATGGTAGCAAGGATCAAAGGTAAATTCTTGCCCAAGGATTATGAAATTCAGATGTTTAAGAAGCTGCAATTTTTAAGGCAGAAGGAAATGGATGTGAAGGCATATACTGAGGAGTTTTATAAGTTGAGTATGAGATCTGGTCATCATGAGAATGAGGTAGAAAAGGTGGCTAGGTACTTGGCTGGTTTGCGATTGAACATACAGGATGAGTTAGTTTTAGCTAACCCTAAGAATGTGGAGGATTGTTACCAAATGGCAATCAGGATTGAAGAAAAGATGAATAGGGGACAAGATAAGTCCATGAGAGGAAGAGGCAGCAATATGAGGGGAAGAGGATCAGCCCCTACACAAAGGCAAACCAATGAGGGTCAAGAAGACACTGGTAAAGGACAGGGACAGTCTGATTTCAGAGGTGGATGGAAAGGTAATAGAGGAAGATTTGGAAGTGGTAGAGGTTCTACTACATTTTCAGGAAAGTGTTACACCTGTGGTGAGTTTGGTCATCCATTTTTCAAATGTCTGGAAAGCAAAGGTTCATCATCCAGAAATGATAGAACGAATGACAAGAGAGTACAACTTGTGCAAGAAGAGAAAGTAGAGCAAAGTGTGCAAAGTTCAGACACTTATCAAGAAGATTATGGGTATCCTGAGGAGGGAGAAGCATTGATGCTAAGGAGAATTAGTTTGCAGACATCAAAGGATATGATGCAAAGAAAAGCTCTTTTCAAAACCACATGCAAGAGCAAAGGTAAAGTATGTAAGGTTGTCATTGATACTGGTTCAACGGACAACATGGTATCTCAGGAAATGGTGGATAAACTGAATTTGGAAAGGATTCCACATCAACACCCTTACAAGGCATCTTGGGTGAGTGATAGTCAATCACTTTTTGTCTATGAACAGGCATATGTGGATTTTCAGATTGGAGCATATCAGGATAGAGTTTTGTGTGACATTTTGCCCATGGAATGTTGTCACCTACTGTTGGGTAGACCATGGCAATTTGATAGAAGGGTACTGTATGATGGGTATGCTAATACCTACACCATCAAGAAAGATGGGAAGACTATTATGTTGATGCCATTGCAGGCAAATGCTGCAGCACAGGGGGCAGCCCAAATCATTTTAGTGGGAAAGAAGGAGTTTGTGCAGATGCCTATAGGAGCAGGCATAAAGGCAGTTGAGGATACTGCAGGGAAAGAAGTTGTTAAGGACAACAGGTTGAAGAAAGCTTCAGTTTTGACTGACAGAGGTCAGCAGCAGGTACAGAAACAGGTTTGCAAACAGCAACCAGTTGAGAGGAATGACAAGGATGTTGTCATAGTTGGGACTATTGTTTGTCCTATAAAGGTTGAAAGAAAGATAGAGTTGAACATGGGAGAAGTTCAAGAGGCAGTTCAGACAGAGGTTCTAGTCAGACAACCTGACAAACACAAGGTATGTGAGAGAAGGGCCTACATTGACAGGCATGAGGATTTACTTGCAACAAGGCAAGTTACAGTTCAGAAGTCTTGGAGCAGCCAAGAGAAAGCTGGAACAGGTCAGAACACTGACATGACAAAGTGTAAAGGTGGAGGACTTCCACAACCAAACTCATGGGACATGAGTTCTTTTCTATTGGGGAGTATGGTGCAGGAGCACCTACCTGACAGCTAGCCTCCATGAGGCAGTTAGTTTGTTTTGAGTCTGGTTAATGTTTCCAAGAAGGTCTTATAAGACCAATGCATGTAATAAGGTCATGTTGACCATACTTTACTATTTTTAGCTAGTTTGTTAGGACAGCTGTTATGCTGTAGGTCCGGATGGATCTCCCAGCCGCCTGGAGAGATTTCCTAGCCACTTGGAGTCGGGTCGGTAGTACTCGCAGAAGATCCTATTTATGCATGAGGATCGGTTGGTTTTAGACAGAGTATTGCATTGAGCAGAGGAGTTAGATTGCAGAGAGAGACTGAATATTGTATTTGCATCTTTTGAAATCAATAAAGAGATCCTGTTGTGTCAATTCTCTGTTTGGATTCCTTTGTGTGATCGATTTGCTGTTTTGGTGGTTTCATGGATTTGCTGATCCATTCCACCGGTTGATTCGTCGAATCGGTGGAATGGCTATGTACAGTAGTTTAGGAAGTAGTTTGCTTTTTCTGTTTGTTCATGTGCATGTTTGTAGGATCGCAGTCGAAAGGTGTTGAGGACCCTAGCATGGGTATGTGCTAGGTCGTGCTGGTTGTTAGAGTCTGGAAAGTTGTCCAGGAAGTAGATCAGGTCATCCCAAGAGGTTCGGCGGATCGAAATTCGCTAAGGTTGGAAAATTCGTCACAACGGCATCATCAGGATATTTCTGTGTATATCCTGCAGTTACTTCGGGTGTCATCCGAGTAAGTGGAGATGAGCATGATGCAGTCGATTGCATAAAGTGAATGTGCATTGGGGTGATCATCATCAGGTGTTGTCGAGGAGGAGCGTATCGGCATAAGGTAGAAGATCGGGTTGATAAAACCATCGCGGGCCAATAATGTTAAGTTTGGCCGACAGCAGGATATTGAAGGAACTGCATGTGACGTCATCGTCATCAGGATATTGAAGGAGCTGCATGTGACATCATCGTCATCAGGATAATTGTCATCAGGATATCGGGGTGACGTAAGCATCGAAGGAAGGGTGCATGAGGTTGTCGTCATCAGGATATATGGGAGGAACTGGATGTTCTATATCCTGTTGATGAACATGATGTTGAACATCATGATGATGAAGAAAGAGGTTGGCGGTAAGATGAACAGTGAACATCAGGAGGATGTTTGCGCTTGCCGAATATGATGATGCTGCCGATAGCTGGATATGATGATGTTGCTGACAGGCGAAAGGTCGAAGGTTTGTCTGCAGGAGGATATCGGTCGGCAGAGTAAATATGATGATGCTGACAGTGTTAAGGGAAATATGATGATGATGATGATGGGTTTTGGACATACATGCTGTATGTCAAGGTTTTAGTGTGGATGCCTCTGCATCATTAAGCACAACATGAAATTGAATGCCTTATGGAGGCCATTGTGGATTAGGTCCTCCTGCACCATTTGGGGATAGATGGGGCCACTTCATTCTTGGTTACACAGGTGTAGTAGGGACAGACATAGGTTCAACAGCTACAGACACATCTAGCACAAGTATAGGGTGAGCTTGCTAGGGCATAGGCTCAGACACAGTATTATAGAGGACTGTATCATGGGGCGGTGCTAGTGAACCAACATGCACCGAGCTACAGGAGCCAGTCTGTGGTTTCTCAGAGGGCAGGGGCTTCACAGTCAGGAGCTTCGATGAGGGGCCCATGGCAGTCGGGGGCCAGCAGAAGAGGGGATGGAGAGGGAAGTGCTAGGAGTGGTGGCCCACGATACATGGCTAGCTCACAGTTGCACTTGTACAGACTTTTGGCTTATGCATACACTCTTTAATGGCTCAGATAGCCTGATATGTATATACTTGTATCATTTTTGTACTGAGACATGTATCACTATTTACGTGGTGTATACACTATATATGACATTGACTCAGAGATGGTCATGGTGGACTTTGATATATTGTACATTTGGACATGTTTATTTTATAGTTTATATGATGATGTAGCTATTGATGGTCGATATGCAGTTGTTTATGTTATGTGTCATGGATGCATTTCTATTTTATGATGGTACACATGTGATGCATACTTTTGATTATGTCTATGTGATGTTTATCTAATGCATACTTTATATGTTTACTTTGATGTTTCTAATATGCAAAATGTGTTATGTGATCTATATGATTTTGTAGTTTATGCGATGCTCTACATGTCTTTGCCTATGTTTTTGATTTTTCCTGTGGGTATTATGCTATGCATGATGCAAATGGATATGGATGATCTAATGCATTTATTATGTATGCAAATGATTTAATCATGTTAATGACTATCTCATGTGATATGATATGTAAACTATGCTATGTTTTTGTTATGTCCAAATGTACTCAATCGACACAGAGATGACACAATGATAGATAAAATATTGATTGAAGACTGACTCGGTAGAAATACTCACAAGCTTTTATTTGTATTGATACTCTGCACTTTTGAATCTTTATTTGCATGGGATATGGGTGCTCTTATGGGTGTATAATGGATGCGAATGGTGTTTTCTTTTGACATCTTGATGGTGCAAGTATTTTGAAGTGCTTATTTCATCATTGGGTGATTTTTTTGGTACATTTTCCAAATGTTGTAAGTTAATACAAGCATCTAGGTATAATTGAACTGAGATGACCTGAGTATTGCTTACATGGATTTTGATTTAGCAAGTTAATACAAGCATCGAGGTATAATTGAAATGAGATGACCTGAGTATTTCTTGCATATCAACAAACAAGGATTGCCCCCTTTTATGTTAGACCTTTGATGTCCTCAATGATCTTTTGCCGATCATGTCTTTAGACAAGGTTTCACATTACTAAAGTTTAATCCACAAACAATAAACAAAGAAAATAATCATGTCGTCATCGTAGCATCTCTAGATTTTGGCATCCTTGAGTAGCATAGAAAGACATGATAACAAAAATCAAGATGCCATAACCTAACCCGATCAAAACCACAAAATATTTTTTTGCATTTAGATGTGTTTGTTTCTTTCCATAATTTAGGTAAAATCATTTAGAGTGTTTTAGGTATTTGCTTGCTTTTCTTTGGATAGGTTGAGGTCTTGCGTCAAAATTGCTGCTTGAAAGTGGGTTTTGCTTGTGCTTGCTTGCCTTATTGAAGGTTCCACAATCCTTATTGGTGAGACAGACCCTAAGGGTCTGATCTAGTGCCTCAGGGGCTCATTGCTAGATGGCCTTGCCTACATGATGACACAGAGGCAACGTAGTTCAGGGTGAACCCTAATGGACCTAAGACCTAGGTGATGGAAAGTGGTGTAGACTCAGATAGATAGAAGGACCAAATATGGGATGGATGGGCAAGTGCAACCTTGGGGGCAGATTGAAAAATGGCCTTGCCTATGTGATGACATAGAGGCAATGTAGTTCATGGACTTGGACCATGTGGACACTGACAATAGATGCTACGCTAGGCTGACACTGTGGATAGGATACTGGATAAGACCTTGGCTGACAAGGTGACAAAAGAGATAGAGTATCAAGCCATGATAGGTTATCGTTAGGTTTTTATTATGGAACAGATATGGATCAAATGGGACACAATTGAAGGAAGAATGGACACAAGGTGATTAGTTTCCCAAAGATGGAAGAAGCGGTTTATCACAAGTAACACCTGTTTACTAGGTTTTCACCACTTGCTTTTATTTGTACAAAAGTTAAAAGTACACCTGACACCTGTTTGCCAGGTTTTCATCATGATACCTATCCAAGGCACCTATTTGCTAGGTTTTCACCAAAGGACATTTTTTTTGTTATTTTTTTTATTTTTTTATTTTTTTTTTCATTTTTTTTTGTATTTTATGCCCCCCTTACATTAGGGTTCTCTTAGGTATAGAACTAACGAAGATGCATATTGTTGATTGGGTTGTCAAACAGCTCACCTTCTCATGTTGCCAACTAATATGCCCCCGATCCATAGGCAGCAACGATCACATAAGGCCCAAGCCAGTTGGGTTCAAACTTGCCTTTCTTTTCCTGATCCTGTTGATTGCAGGAATTTTCCTTAAGTACTAGATCTCTAACCTTAAAGACTCTTGGATGGACTCTATGATTGTAGCTTCATGACATCATTTTTTGATATGCCTTGAGATTATTGAAGGCATTTTATCACTTTTCCTTTAGCAGCTCTAGCTCTTGCAATCTGGAAACTCTGTACTCTTCATCAGTTATGAGACCTTTTAATGACACCCTTAGATATGGTAACTCGACCTTGATGGGAAAAATGGCTTCTGATCCTTAGACAAGGGCGTAAGGGGTAGCACCTATGGGAGTGCGTATATTGGTTCGATAGGCCCATAGAGTGGGATTGAGTTGGATGTGCCAATCACGACCAGCATTGTTGACTGTCTTCTTGAGGAGTTTCAAGATTGTTTTGTTGGATGCCTCTGCTTGGCCATTGCCTTGGGGGTAAGAGGGTGTGGAGAAACAGTGTTGGATTTTGAATTTATCATAGAGCTCTTGTACATCCTGGTTCTTAAAAGGTCTTCCATTATCCATGACAATAGATGAGGGAATTTCATATCTGCAGATGAGGTAGTTGAAGATGAATGAGGCAATTTGTTTGCTTGTGACATTGGAGAGTGGAACGGCTTCAATCCACTTGGTAAATATTCTATGGTGGTTATTATGAACTTGTGGCTATTGGATGAGGGTGGGTGGATCTTGCCCACAAGGTCGAGTCCCCATTGACAAAAGGGCCAAGGTCTCGTTAAAGGTCATAGCTCTTGAGCTAGCACATGGATGAGGTTTCCATGTATTTGGCACTGCTTGCACTTCTTCACAAATTGATATGAATCTATTTCCATGGTCGGCCAATAATAACCCAAATGCATGAGTTTCTTAGCTAAAGAAGGACTGCTAGAGTGTGTTCTGCAAATTCTTTCGTGCACATCTTGTAAGGCGGTTTGAGATTCTTCCCATTCTAAAAATTGAAGTAAAGTACCATCCAAACCTTGGCGATATAGGGTGTCAATGATAATGGTATAACGAGAGGTTTGGTGAATGAAGGTTCAACGTTGGTTAGAAGATAAGTCAAGAGGTAGGGTGTTATCCTTGAGGTAAGTGTAAATCTTACCATACAAGAGTGAATCAGATCTGACTAATAGGCATATGGAGTGGGTTTTAGGAAGATCATAAGCCGATTGCATGACAGACTCTACCAAGAACTCATACCATGACTCATTCTCTGGGATCTCGAGGAGCGAGGCAATGGTTTCCATGGCATCTGTTGCTTTGTTTTCAATGTGAGGTATCTACTCAAAAGAGATAATCACAAAGTACTCTTTAAAGTTGTCGACCATGCGCTTGTATGGGATAAGCTTGTCGTCTTTAGTTTGATAGTCGTCGTTGACTTGATTGATCACTAGTTGAGAGTTACCATAGACATGTAGCTCCTTTATTTTCCATTCTGTTGCCCTTTGAGAACAATGACCAAGGCCTCATACTCTGCTATGTTGTTCATGCATGGGAATTGTAGACGATAAGATTTCGGTATGGTGTTGCCCTGAGGAGTGACAAACAAGATTCCTACCCCCGCTCCATGGTTCGTATAGGATCCATCAAAGTAGAGTTTCCATGAGGGTGTTGTGATACTGAATAAGGATTCATTTGGAAACTCAAATGTCAGTTGGTGTGGTATCTTGTAATGGTGCTTTTGCTAATTGATCAGCAATGATTTGTCCTTTGATAGCCTTTCTATCTACATACTTAATGTCATATTCACCTAGGAGCATTACGCACTTGGCTAGGTGACCTATTAGGGCTGCTTTGCTTAATAGGTATTTCAATGGATCTATCTTTGTAATAAGCTTGACTGGATGTGTGTATGAGGAAAATTGATAAGACGGATGATAAAATCAAAACTATGATAATAACCAAATCAATAACCCATAACATAAAGAGATCTATCTAAATGAAAAAGCTATGATCAATGAATAAATCAACTAAAACAAGAAAGCTTTTACCAGATTGTATTGTTCTCTTTTGTCGAATATGGATTGCTCAAATATGTTGCGAAACCATGTTTGCAACAAGCAAGTATAGGTGCTCAAAGATCAATGTCAAAAGATCGTAAAAGGTGCTCAACAATGCAATGTATGCTCAAAACGCTATAAAGGATGCTTGAGAATAAGTGGTCAAAGAGGATTTGTGAAGGAGATGAGGAGGGTTTATATAGGTTTCAACAGAGTTTGATCAACAGTCCAGATAATTCAGAAGAATCAACGGAGGAGATAAAAACAATAACCATGATGAATGTGCACACGACATGTGTCAATCCATAAGGATATTTTTATTAAAATATGATGAAAACAAGATTGATTGAATAGATAACTCAACTTGTAATTTTTCCTTTTTTAGAGTTCTAAAAATAAGACTGATTATGCACAAGTTAACAAGATATTTTAAGAGGATTTGGAAGATAACTGAAATTAAATAAATAAATTTATTTATTTAATTGTGCATGATAGAGGAATATAAAGATTATAAATAAAATATTTGATTTTATTTATTTTTAGAGGATTGAGATAATTTAAATAAATTTGCATGATTTATTTAAATTTAGAAGAATAATTTGATTTAATTAAATAATGTCAATTATTTAATTATAGATAAGAGGGAATTTGATGAATTAATTAAATAATTGGATTTATTTAATTAATGTAGACTTGAAATTTGAAAGATGATAATGATTTAATTAAATAACAAAAAAAATTATTTAATGTTGGAGGAAAATAGAGGAATTTAATTTAATTAATTAAATAAATAGAATTTATTCAATTAATGTCAAATTTTAGGAGTTTTGGAAGAATTTAATGAAATTAATTAAATAATTAGATTATTTAATTAATGTTGAATGCAGGTGATTTGGAAGAATTGATGAAATGCAAGTGGTGTGATGACATGGTCATTTTAGGGTGTCTACAAGATGTGCTAACATGTACTGTCATAGTTTTTGGGAAGCAAAAACCACAGCAAGACACAATCTTTCTGTTTGAGAGTATTGTAGTTCATAGCCCACCAATGTGCGACTGATGTAGTAGATAACTCTTTCTTTACCTTCATAATCTTGTTGTGCTAGGAGGGCCCCAAGAGCTGTTGGTGTAGTAGATATGTAAAGTAACAGTGGATTTCTTTGGATAGGAGGCATTAAGATAGGTGGTTTCATAAGATATTCCTTTAGTTTGCCAAATGCTTCTTCGCACTTCTCATCCCACCTAAATGGAATGTTCTTGTGTAGGAGATGACTGAAAGGTTGGCACTTGTCTACCAGTTGTGATATGAACCAACAGATTGCTTGTAACTTGCCCTGTAGAGACCGCAGTTGAGTAATATTCTTTGGCGGTGGCATTTCCATGATGGCCTTGACTTTGGTAGGATCCACTTCAATCCCATTTGTTGATACAATGAAGCCTAAGAGCTTGCTGGAGGTGACTCCAAATACATATTTCTTTGGATTCAACCTAACTTTGAATTGTTCTATTCTCTGAAAGACCTTCTCTAGCACATCTAGGTGGGATTCTCTTGTGAGTGACTTTGCAAGGATGTCATCTACATAGTCCTCCATTATGATGTGCATCATATCATGGAAGATGGTGGTCATAGCACGTTGATATGTTGCTCCTGCATTCTTTAGCCCAAATGACATGACATTCCAGCAGAAAGTGCCCTATGGACAAGTGAAAGCTATCTTATGTTGGTCTTCTGGTGCTATCCTGATTTGATTATATCCAGAGAAGCCATCCATGAGAGATAACATGGTATGCCCTACTGTTAAGTCGACTATGATATCTATATTTGGCAATGAAAAGTCATCCTTGCAGCAAGCTTTGTTTAGATCTCAGAAGTCATTGCATAATCTGACTCTTCCATCAAGTTTGGATACTAGCACTATGTTGGAGACCCACTCTGGAGAGTCTATTGCTCTGATGAACCCTACATCCAGTAGTTTCTTAAGTTCCTCTTTCACTAGTAGTGCAACGTGTGGATGCATCTTTCTAAGCTTTTGTTTGACTAGTTTCACTCTCGGATCTAGTGGAAGATGATGTAGAATCAAATCTGGGTCTAATCCTAGCATATCTGCGTATGACCAAGCAAAATTGACTTGCTTTTTTCTTGAAGAATGGTACAAACTTAGTTTTTTTTGGTGGAGTTAGAGACTTAGCAAAGTGAATGATCTTAGGTTGTTTCTCTATTCCAATGTTGACAGGTTCTGTAGGTTCCACAACAATTTGAGACTTCTCCTAGTGCATGTCGTCGGGGAGAGTGTCAAGCCTTCCATCGTCAGGTGCCACAGTTGAGTTTTCACCATCGGATGCATCCTTTCTTTTTAATATTTTGTGATTTGATACTGCCATAGAGTAGTTTTCACCATTAGATCTAGTTTTTATTTTGATATTTTTGTGACTAGAAGGCTTGGCACCCTCTCTAAAATAAGCCACAGTATTAAGTTTAGAGGAGAAGCCAACTTTATGATCTCCTGTAGGTAGGTGGTCCCTAAGTTCCATGAAATCAATATAGGCATCATCATTTTGGAACATGTCTAATTGCAGGGTTCCTCGTAAATCCCAGTCGATAAGTTTGGGATGCACAAGGGGGAGGGGGTCAGAGGATAGATCTAATTCATTGATAGTTTGAATGGATATATGAGGAGTATCTGTAGGGATAGGATTTGGGATGGTACTTTCCTCTAAATTGTTTATTGTGATAGAACTCGAACCTTCCCTGAAATTCATACTCTCAGGAATTGGTGAATCACACTCTAATGGTCTATGCATTAGCATTTGTCCCTCAGGTTAGGGCCTATAAGTTTGAATGGTGTCGATTCCTTTGTCTTCTTAGGAGTGTTCTGTCAGTTCATCCCATTCATATTCGTTGGAATTTGTGTCACTGTCCTCTTGAAGGGTATGGATCCTTTCCACTAGGCAAGAATTTGCTTTTACTTTGCCATTGTCCTTGTATCCTAGACCTTTTATATTTCTTGCCAATGAAGATGAAGAAGGTTGAATGGGTTCTATAATTCCTTCTTTTCTCAGGCCAATGGGACCTTGTCCTTCATAACCCATTCTGTGTAAGATAGACTCACCTCACCCATAGATTTCTGTTGGGAGCTTAGGTGGTTCTTGTTGTGTGTTCTCTTCTTCTGTGTAGAGCCATTGTAAGATATCTCTTTCCTTTGTTTCATCTGATAGGGTCCCCCATTTGACAAAGGGAGCTGTGGGAGGTTTGGAAGGAGTAGATGGCTTTGGAAAAGGTGTAAGTTGCCCAAAGGATCTTGGAGATAGAGGCATTTTGGCTAGGTTGAGGCTATGCTCAATGGAATATTCCCCTACTCTGGTTTCTTTGATTATGATTTTCTACTCTTTGGGCTTGGATGAGGAAGCTTCAGAGTTAGAATCATGCTGTGGGATAGGGGATGTAGAAGCTCTATTATTGGGAATGATGTAATCAGGCTTTGAGTGGATAAAGTTGCAATGTTGAAAGGGATTGGGATCACCTTGAATGGTGATTTGTTTGTCGTTGTGAGGGAATTTGATGCATTGGTGGTAGGTAGAAGGCACAACTTTCATGGAATGAATCCATGGTCTACCTAGGAGGAATGTTATAGGCTAGCTCCCTGTCTAGGACTTGGCAAACAATGTCCTTTATCACTAGTCTAACTTGTATTGGTAACACCACTATTCCTTTAGTAGTTCTTTCTTCTTCATCATAGGCCTTAATAGTAATCTTTTTCCTTGGGTCCACTGCATTTTCAGAGAACCCCAATGTAAGGACTAGCTTGAGCGTGCAAATATTTAAACTAGCTCCTCCATCAATGAGGATTCTTTTGATACGGTGTTTATGAATGAAGGCGACGATATGCCAGACGATATGGTTCTATAGGAGGTTAGATTTCCTACCATGGCTTGAAACTTCTCTTGGGCCAGGTTCATGGGTACAGTTGTTTCCACTAGGGCTTTATCAAGAATTTCCTTGTGGGAAGGACACAGATGCAACAACTCTAAGATAGATATGTGGGCAGGAGTTTTAGAAGTTGGTCTATGACACTGTACGTATGGGAATTAGACAGAGAAGATGATGACCTTGGAGGGAGCGTGTTTAATGTGACCTTACCAATGCGGGTGATGATGCTGCAATCAATATGTTGGGTCCTGATTGTTGGTTGGATGTGACTATATTGACTTGTGGGATGTGCTTCGATATGTAGTTAATGGTATAGTCAAATGGTACACTCGCATAGTTAGCATTGTTGTTTTGATTCTGCCTGTTGGGGTTGTTGTTGTACAGCCTGTCATGGTTGTTATTGTTATTTTTGTACGGCCTATCATGGTTGTTATTGTTGTATGTCCGGTCATGGTTGAGAAGTGGATCCTTGTATGCCACATCTGTCTCGTTAGAGGTATGTTGTTGAGCACCTACTTGATTTTGGTCAAGTATGTCTTGAATGACATGTTTGAGACAGAAACAGTTGTTGGTCCTATGGCCTCTTCCTCTATGATACTCATAGAAATCGGTGTCTTTCCAGTAGTGAGGTTTCACTTGAGGTTCATAGCCACTAGTAGGGGGGAAGAGTGATCTCATTGTTGACTAACAACTTTCTTAGCGCAGATTCTTGGGACTCCCCTAGGGGTGTGAACTTTCATCTAGGATTTGAGGTGAACCATGCCTTTGACTCCCAAGAGAATGTTTTGTTGGGCGTAGCATTGCTTGTCTCCCCTTTAAGGGTGAAGATTGGTTGCTGCTGTTTAGGAGCTGCTGCCTTGGCATCTACCACTCCATCATTGACTACGTTCTTGTTATTTGTCCAAAACTTTGACTTGACCATTGTGTAGTTTGAGTTAGGTGCGTCCTTGTATAACTTGATTTGCCCCTTGGCAATCATAGCTTTTTTGATAAACAATCCCATATCAATGACTTTCATGAATGAGGTAGGGCATTGAATTTGTATTTGGTAACTAAGATTGGGGTTAAGATTGTGGATGAACATTTCCATCATTTGCTTCTCAGGCATGTGATATGAACATTTGCTCGCAAGTTGTCTCCACCTTTGTAAGAAGGCGGTGAAGGATTCACCACTCTTTTCTTTTGTGTTGCATAGATCTAGCATGGAAGCTTCATGCTCTATGTTATAAGAGAAGTGCGTGACAAAGAGGTTCACTAACTCATTGAAAGTTTTAATACCCAAGGGTTGTCTTGAGAACCATTCCATGGCTTGTCCACCTAGAGATCTAGGGAATAGTCTCATTAGGAAAGTTTCATTATGAGCTACTTCTAGGCATGCCGTGCTAAACTCCCTAATGTGATCTCTTGGGTCCCCTTTTCCTTTGTATTTGTCAAACTTAGGAACTTTGAATCGATAGGGGAAGGGTACCATGTTCAAGATTTTGTCAAAGGGGTATGGTGCGATGTATTCCAAGGAATAAGTCTTAGTGGGTAGCCCTGTTTTAAGTTTCACGTACTCCTGTTGTAAATATTGAATCTATTTTGCCATCGTGTCCATAGGCATGTTTTGGTCTATTCTTTGCTTACTTTTGCCTTTGTCTAAGGATATTGCCTCATTTGTGCTCATTTCAGGAATTCTTTTTTCTCCTGGTTCTTTCAAAGCATTGATGTCAAAGTCAGCGAGGAGTTTGAGTCCTAAGCTTGTAAGGTAAAGAAAGTACTTTTGAGGGTCCTCGTGGAGTACTTTGTCTAGCAATTGTTGGAATTTCCTATCTTGGAGGGTTTCTTGGAATTCGTCATGAGGGATTTCCTTATCACTGTCGTGAGGGGACACCATTCTGTTAGAGGCTTCAGCCATTTGCTTTTGGTATTGGGATCGAGTTAAAACCATGCAAGTTAACGTGGGATGAAGTGGGGTGAAACTAGAGACTCGGGTAAGACGCTTGTGCAGGTTGGTGAGAAGGGGATACTTGCTTTGACGAGATTTGAACAAGGGACTCTCTAGATCAATAATTCCAAGTAAGGCGGTCGATATAAGATGAAAGCCACAAGTAAGGGTACTCAATACCCATTTATTGTGTAGAGGCTAGTCATGCACCAAGACCACTAGTGAAGTTCTACGACCTACTAGGGTTACTTGAATCCAAATAGATCTAAAAAAGGTCTTGTGCTAATCTGATATAGGATACTTTGACTTTGCTTTAGGGAGACCTGGTAGAAGGTGGATGAGACGACTGACGAAAGAGAGGGTTTGATACGAAATGGATGAGAAAGCGACTACAAGGTAAAATATGATCTTAGAATTTGGAACAAGGCTAAAATGGGTACCCAGAAGTGGTAAAAAGATTATCTCAAAATATGTGGAAATACTCACTATCATGGATGCGTAGAAATAGATGCACATCAGCAGAGGATAAAAGCGTAGCAATTCGATATAAATGCACAGTACTAGTAAAAGTCAAATGCGTAGTAATAGGTGATAAAAGTGCAGGAAGTTGATATAGATGCATAGGAGGTCGAGGTGAATGCGTAGCTTTGCAGGACAGATGCGCAGCTCTAGTTTTTCTGATTGTTTTTGCAATTTTTGACACATTTTTTTGATGTTTTTGGTTTCTTGGTTGTAATATGGTCTTTTTTATCTGATTTTCTTAATTATGGCAAGAAGACACAGCAAACACAAAGAATGTTTTCATGGTTTTTTTGATTTTTTTTGAACTCTTTTTGACTCAAAAAAGAAAGTACAAATCCTAGGTTAGAAAAGGCAATATTTTTCGAATCCCCTAGATATTCATATTCAAATCGGATAGCTTTAGGATCTTGGTAGCATTGGCTCCTCTCCACGGCACACACTTCTCACTCATACCAAGATCTGAGTTTCCTAAGGCTCGTACCCCCACTGAACCTTAGGATTGTCTCTGCTATCTCTACTAAGAACCACATGAATCAGGGTGGCTTCAAAGGTCCCACCTTTTGCGCCAAAAAATAGAAGGATTTTGGTCTACTAAAACAAGGATGACTAGTAAGTACAACCATTCGAGTGGTTATACATGTGGCAGCACTATTCTCTATTATGGAGTCTCCCAGCCTACAAGGGTTGCACCTTAGTGGGTTTTGGGGGAGGTTGGTTGTCGGTATAACACAACTTCACTCGTTGTTTGAAGCTTTCACTCCAAATACAATTTATTTATAGTGGCTTGGCAGAGCTTGGCTTTAGCTTGTTACCACTTAAGGTCGTTCCCCAAGGACGGAAGGATATCCAAGGGCAGGCCTCTCTAAAGGTTAAATACATGTGAAAATGATATGTCTGGCATTTTGGTCACCCAAGATAGGGGAGAGCATAGGCCTAGTATCATTCCCAAAAACATGAAAGACAGTGGTTCTTTTCCCCTAATTGAAATGAAAAAGACTAAATGAGCTAGCTACTTGGGCACACACGCAAGTTGTTAACTTTGAAAGTAAGATAGCAATAAGATAGTGGTGGTTCAATTTTATCCTCCTAGGATTGGGACTAGATTCAAGTTACTCCTTTCCTAGTTAGATCTAGATGTGATTTTGCATGAACATTCGATTATTATCCTTTAAAAAGATGATGTGTTAACAATGCAACTAGAATGACTAAACCAGCCCCTAATCCTACAAGTAGATGAGAGAATATTCCTGTGAAAAAGTGTCAGCGTTAGTAAAAACCACAAGAAATACCCTAAAAACCATTGTTCACAACATATGCACAGCTTCAGAGCCTGAATGCACAGAAATAGAGCTCAGAAGCGCATAAATTTTAAAAGCGCAAAAACAGAGGTCAGATGCACCGAAACAGAGATTATATGCACTGGAATATCAAATGCACCGTAACAAAGGATGTATGCACAGCTTCAGAGGTCAAATGTGCTGAAAGATTATATGCACCAGAACAGAGTTCAGATGCGTGATAGAATTGCTTAGATGTGCTGAATCCCCCTATGTACAGAGCCTTGGCACAAAAAACTTAGTTTTTGGATTAAATCAGGGCAGGACCCCACAGTGGGTGCCAAAAATGTTAAGGGAAAATTGGTGTAAACATGAATAATCAATATATCAATATCAATAATACCCAAAACTCAATGAAAAAGGGAAATAATCAAGATCAAACAAACAAAAATGAAACCTTTACAAACCTCAATATTTCATAGCTTCCGTTGGTTACCTATCTCAATCAATCTTGCATGTATGAATAAGGCCCTCAGAGAGTGCACTTCCTTGCTATTCCAAGATTGTCAATGGAGAATGGCCATGATAGTGCTTTGTAATGAAGATGAGCTTCACAACAATGGTAGTGATATGGTAACAAGTTGATCACAATCAAATGGAAGACTTGGGTGCCAAAGGCACACTGTAATTCCTGTAGCGTAACGATACTAAAAGCTTGGATGAATGAAATGGAAGAACAGGGTTCGATTTATAGACATGTGAGAGAGAAGATCAGTGGTTGAGAATGGTTGAGGAACATGTGCGAATAAGAATGGTACAGGAGCACCCCTTCATCAAACAAATATACATCAAAGGGAGAAGGTTAAGGTCTTAACAAGTTGTTATGCTTTATGCATTTTCTATAGTCAATGTAATAAGGTCAATTTGACCAATGCATCTCATTGTAGTTGGCATTTAGATTCATAGGACACTTGTCAATCTGTTATGACAAGGTGGTTAGTTGTTAGCGGTTGTTAATTGTTTGTTATCTCCCAGCCGTTTGGAGTTGACTCCCAGCCACTGGGAAACATGTTAGTACTACTAAGAATGAAGAGTTAAATACCCTAGATCGGGTCAGTTTAAGTAGATAGACAGATAGATGCTAATGGACAGGGTAAGTGGTATTGAGTTGTAGAACTGTAAAATCAGAGATTTGTATCCATTTCTGAAAGTAATAAGGAGATCCTGTTTTGTGTCATCTTTCTAATTTTTGAATTCACTGTGTGATTGATTTTCTATGTTGAAAGCGAATGGACCCTTAAACCAATTCCACCGGTGAGATTCTTTGAATCGGTGGAATGGTTGTATATAGTAGTTTAGGGTTTTTTTGTTTTATTTGGAAAGTGTTCAGGTTTGCAGGATCAGTTATAGGGAATGCATTGATAGAATCCTAGCGTGTGCATATGCTAGGTTAACAAAGTGCAGAGAGCTGCATATATGGAGGTGAAACAGTTCTGCACAGTCACTAAGTAGAAAGTTGATTAAAAATTGTGAAAATTGGCGTGAGTTGAAATATATACAAATTGTGTGTATATCGCTTTTGTATGCAAGATATACAATCTGTGAGTATATCGCTATCGCATATTGTGAGTATATCGCCTTTGGTCAATCACTGTTGTATGTTGAAACATACATCAAAATATACAAGTCTATCACATGTACAAGGGAGAGAGAAAGTTGGAGTTTCAATCGGCATACAAAGAAGTCAAGATTCGATCAAATGCATATTTGAAAATGTATGTTGGAAATATACAAGGTTGAATATACAATTCCTATATATACTACAAATGTATGTCGGATATAGTTTATGCGTATCCCGCAATTGTAAGTCTGTGAGTATCTATCAATTGCATCTAGCGGATTGTATGTGATGAGTGTACATCGCAAATGTACATCGGGTTATACAGTTTATGAGTATATGTCTTTTGTATGTTGAAGATAGTCTGTGAATATACTGCATATGTATAAGGAGACATTTTATGTGTATCCTACATTTGGATATTAAAGGTTGTATGTTGAAATGTATATTTCAAATATACATCGAGTTGATACAGGGGAAGTCAGCGATCAACTCTCAGCAAAGGCATATTCTGAGGGAATATTCGGCGAATGTATCTTTCGTGTTGTATGTTTTTGAATGTATATGGCAATATACATTGCCACAAGATACAAACGGTGACCTGTCTGAGTGGTATCCTGAATGTGTGGTGGAAGGGTTTTGTGTTGCAGATGACTGGCGCCAGCAGGTAAGGGCATGTTCATCTACTGGTAGGAAAGGTCTGGTTTTGCATATGAAGGATGTATATCATGAATATACATTGCAAGAATACAAACGGTTGATACATTGTATGACTAGCTGTGGAGGTAAACCGGTATGCGGAACGCTGTAGTAGACCGGTATTAAAGGGTGAAACCTTGTATGTATTATGGACAAGGTGTTGTATGGAAATTGTGAATGTGAACTGTGAGCATTTCACTGTTGGATTTAAGCTTTCACTGTATGGCTCTGCATCAAAGAAGAAGATATGTGTCTTGCTATATTTTGCATGAGAGGAATTAATAAAATAGAAGAATTATTTAACTAAAGAGATTAAATCAATTAAAAGAATAGATCAATCAGTTAAGAGAATTGAACTAGAGAATAGAAATTGTATGAGGATGAGAAGATATTTTAGCTCAATTAAATATTTAGAATATTCAATTGCATGTGCACAAGGATTGAATTATATTTAGAGATAACTCAATTTAGAAGAAATGGACAACTTAAATAAATATTTGATTTATTTAAATTTAGAGAAGATATTATTGGAAGAAACAATTAAATAATTGATATTATTTAATTTACAATGAATTTGGAAGAACTAATTAAATAATTGGTATTATTTAATTTGTTGGAAGAATTAGAAGAATTTAGGAATTTAATTAAATAAATTGATTTTATTTAATTGTTGGGAGAATATGAATCAAATAAGAAAATTTGTTTATTTATTTATTGATAGACGAATTTGACTTAAATAAGTATTAAGAATATTTATTTGGACAGAGTCGTGTCATTTTTAGGCGTATACACAATTAACAAGTTTCCTTCCCTTAGGAAGGGGGACTAAATCCCATGTATGGTTTCTCTCCAAGGAACTAACTATGGATTAGAAGATGAAACAATGAAGAGATGTGGAGCCTACTGAAATTGTGACCTTATTCTTCTAGTATTTGAAGGATCACTAACCCAATCACCTCCTAACTACAATGTCTAATGAGCCTAAAGAGGTCTAATTGTAGGAGAGTATGGAGGAGAATCATCAAGCTTTGAATGATGAATAGGAGAGGAAGGTGGACCCTCATCACCACTGTCACCATCTAAAGTGGAGGAAGAAGACTCCTCATTATGATCAAGAGGATTAAGATCCTTTCAAGAATTGTCATCATTTTGTAGTGTCTCCAATGTGAATATAGATGGAGAATTGTTAGGAGCAGAACTAGAAAGGTCCTCAAAACAAATATTCCTTTCGATGAACAACTCATGAGTGGTAGGGTGGAGAAGCCTATATCCTTTGACATTGTTTGGTTACCCAACAAATATGCAAGGATTTATTTACAATCCATAGCCTTGAATTCGCTACTAGAATGTGGGCCCATGCAGGAGAACCAAACACCTGAAAGTGCTTTACTGTGGGTTTCTGACCGGTCTAAGCTTGGGAAGGAGTTACACCCTTCATAGCTCAGTGTGGAACCTAATTCTAGATATAACACACATAGTTAATGGCCACCACCTAGTATTGAGGTTCCATTGATGCAAAATTTCCCAACTATTTCAAGGACCTATTCTTGTGCTCTACAACACCATTTTTCTGAGGACTATATGGAACTTTGTGTTGCAAGTCAATGCCTTCTAAAGCAAAAAATTGTTCAAATTGATGGTTAACATATTCACCCCCATTATCTGTGTGTAGAATCTTGATGGATTTCCCTGATTGTTTGTTTGTGAAAGATTTGAAGTCTTGAAAAGACTCAAAGACCTTAGACTTTTGCGTGATAAAATAAACCCAAGTGTATCTGAAAAGATCATCAATAAATGTTAAGACATATTTAGCCTTGCTGAAGAATGGATGTGGAAATAGCCCTTCCAAGTCACTATGTACTAACTCCAGAAGCTGAGTGGCCCTCCATGCTTTTCCTTTGTCATATTTTTCCTTAGGATGCTTACCAAGAATTCATCTTGTTGGGTCCCAAAACTACTACTCCACCTCTTAGAACATAGATCCAATCTCAAAGCTAGGGTTGTTCTAATGAAAGTAGAACCTACTCATCCATAAATCATAGAGGGATGAGGGTCAACTCTACGAGAGTGTGTTTTGTTTTTGGCTCTTTGAGCTCATCTTAGACTCGGGAGGGTATTCCTTGAGGGTTGATAAACCAATTAAACAACTAAAATGCTGATAGATAAACCCAAACCACTGACTTAATTCTAAATATTGTCTTTGAGTCAAGAACAGTTAGCCACCTAGGTACCTTAAAACAACTAATTTTAGCACCTATGCAATGAATGCAAGATGTAGGCAAAGCACATGGACCACAAGGTAAATGAATGAGAACAATTTGTAGAAATCTATACCTTGTTTCATTGTAAAACCATGATTTTCTATAATTCTGAAGTAAGTTAAAAATATTGTTTATAAGATTATTCTTTTGATTTGTTTAATTAGAGAAAATGAGGATAGACCAATGCCAACCCTAGGGCTATAGAGTCACAATTAACAAAGAGAGGGAATGTAGAAAAAATTAACCAACAATGAAATGACCTCAAGCATTCAAATGCATCAAATACAATATTACCATTTATAAAGACTTAATAATTCATCAATGAGTTGCACAAATCCATGTATAAACACAAAATGATCCATTACAAGTAGTTGTAACAGGTTTAGAATGTTATCTCATTCACCAAAATAGCATTTACACTCACAACAACAAATGTGAAGAGAGGAAACATCTAACTAACTAGAAATTTCCATGAATTTGGCCATACATCCATGAAGAAATAATAAATGTTACACATACATCATATTCTTCAATTCCCTTTAACTGCCTCTACCTCTTTGTAACATGATTAAAAGTAATCATTTTCTATCTTCAATGAATCTCTAGCTTCTTTCCCCCATTTTCTTTGTGTCTTCTGCCTCTTTTTTCTTCTCTCCCTAAAATGAATCCCAAAAAAACCCTAATCCAAACTGGGTGCTTTCCCTAATCTAGAGAATTGTAGCACATGGAAAAGGAATTCCAGATATGCACTCCAATCGACTTGAGAAGCTCCAGATGTTGCACAAGCTAAGGTGGTACCAGGGTAGCTAGAGAACATTCTTGCATTCAATGTGAGTTGATGAGGCAAGAAAAAGATTGGTCTCATTTGGTGCCCAAATGACATATTGAAATATCAATTAGTTCAAAATTTTGCTTATAGAGATACATATCTATTGATCCATTTTTTCTAACAAGTTACAAATGCATTGAGGTGTTCATTCAATGGATCAAACCCATATTACATTTATTTATCCTTTGAAATACTGCTCACATTGATGCGAGGCAATACATAATATCTCACATGGAGGAACATAAGAATTACTATTCCCAAATCTCTGTACACTTGGTGGATATGAAGGGTGCAAACAAATTTTATGCTTGGTCCATGGAAACATCCACCAGATCATAGATTGAGCACATGATACTCAATACTAGACATACATGAGTGAAGAAAGCCTTACAAACCATCAGGCTCCTAGAAAATTTGATGAGAAATAAGAGATGAGCACATAACATACTTAAACTTCTGCACTACAAAGAAACACACCTTTCATACATGTTGGGCCTTGAAGATACTCAAGCTTTCAAAAGGATGAGCACATAGGTTTGGAGCCAATATGGAAAGGCTATTTATTGGGCCCCAATAAGTAATGATTATTTATAACACTTCAGGAGTGATTAAAAATCCACACCCTGTAAAACTTCAACACATCACCATGCTTTTGATTTGGACCACTCACCTTTTAGGCTTCCATCATATTGTCAAAAATAGTTTCAAGTTTGCAAGACTCCCTAAAACTCTAAATTCATGCATAGAACTCACCATAATACATTAGGTTCAAGAGAAATCCATACTCCTAAGGACTACCACTCACTTCTCAAATTCACTTTATCAAGCCGTCCGCCTTTGATCTTCGAACTATCAGTCTTCTATCTATTGGTCTGCACTAGTTTCAGGGTTTCAAGACTCCCTGAAACTCTGATAGAACACAAAGGATACACCACAAAATTACGTACATCAAAACTTAACACCTTTTCAACCATATGAACTAAGCACTAAAGACTTAATAATCCCAACACATATACATGCCACCATGAAAACATTCGTGCTCGTGGAGTGAGCTCCAAACAAAATGAGTGTTCTCAATGAAGAATGAAACATTGCACCATATAAATGTTGGAAGTTTGAAACACCTTCAATTATATAAAAAAAGAATAGAACAAATAAAAGAAACAACATATGCATAGAATACTACAAAGGGCATTGGGTCTTGGAGACACCAGGGCAATCAAAGAATGCCCAACCTTCACATTGCAGCCCAATAGGAAGACCATTTTGTTGAGCCTTGATGAATTAGACCTCCACCCAATCATCATCCTATGAGAGGGGTAAGAGAAACCATAAAACTTTGAAAGCACCACACAATCAATCACTCAGGCACTATCGACACATCCTTAGTGCATCAGAACTGGTAGTCCCTTGATGAATCAGAAGAAGATGAACATAACTCTGAAATGTTGACACACCAATACTACGGTGAATAAAACAAGGATGAAAGTGGAGTTTTAGAGTCATTATGAATGTGTATATAGGTATGGGTGATCCTGAAACATTGACAAGCTGATAAGCCCACAAAACCAATGGAAAGACAAGGAACATCCAAACATAGAGAGTCGTAGATTTAGTGCATCTTGACACACACGGGGGGCTCATTAAAGACATCTTAGATGATTATACAAATAATGGGTCAAATGGCTCAAAGGCACATAGAAGGATATGACATAGGAAAAAAGGACAATATAGGCCAAAGTCCCAACAATGGCTCTAGTTGGGGATGAGTGCCTCCCACAGGGACTGTGAGAATCCAAAATATCTCTGAGGTAGACCACAAAAAATAGGAACAAGGAAGAAAACACAATGAAGAATAGGGACAAACACAAACACACTATCAAGACCACTAGTGATCAAGATTACTCGAGGTTAAAAATATAAAAGATATAGCTTAAATTCATCATTCAAAAATGAAGGACCTCACTGCTTATGACAAGTAATGTTTCAAGCGTTGACCATGGACCAACAACTCCATGAGTTCTCCCCCTAAATTCACCAAGTGATAGACATTTATCTTAAAATTCTTAGCCACTTCATAGGGCCTAAGCCATATTGGATTGAATTTTCCATGCTCTCCTTTGTCGTCAGACTTGGTAGCATTCCATAGAAGAACTAAATCACCAATCTAGAAGCTCTGTGATACTTGTTGGCAACTTGGCAAACATCCTAAGAGAGAGACACTGTTGGTATGGCAGTGACTGATTGTGTATGATGTTTGAAGATGTTGTCATTAATGGCAATAAGGAAAGGAATAAGGTTGAGACAAAGTTTTTGGTCTAGTGAAAAAGACTGTCACTTTTGACTAAGTGTTTGAAGTACACAAAAGATAGCGATAGAGTAGCAGTATAATGGATGGCATTGATCCATAGTTGAAGATTAGATAATGAAGTTCTGGTATGTTGTTTGCATTCCTTTAATGATCCTATATCCTAGATTTTAGCTCCTGATAAGTATCGTAAGCACACACTCTAACAGACTAAGTTTGAAAGAACAAAATACATTGTGATTCAAAGCAGAACACTCATTTGATTTGGTCTACATTCCTCCACTGTTACATATCTTGTTATGTAGTTTTTGTTGGATTTAGGACAAACAACTAAGAGGGGGGGTGAATTAGTTGTCACCAAAATCCTATTCCTTTTTCACTTTAAAACCTTCTTATATTCCAACAGCATATCAATGATTCAATCATGAAAGTATAATGCAATAATTCAAGAGTAGAAACAAATTCAACACATATAACACCAAGATTTTAACATGGAAAATCTAGTTAAGGGAAAAACCATGGGGTGACTAACCCAAGATTGTATTCTCTATTAAAAGAATAAGAAGAATAAAATGACACTTGCCAGTTAGGGCTCACTGCCCGAGCACACTGCTCACAAGAGGCCCACTACCTACAGGAGACACACTGTCTACAAAAGAATATGAGTATTACATACTTGAACTGGAGATTAGCATCTTCACTATGCTTGAGTCAATTCCATTTAAGCTCAACACCTTTGCTCTACTTTTCGCTCCTCTTCACTACCACCTTCTTATCATGACCACAAGGATACTTTCGAATGACTTCACAACTCTTATTTATACATGGCATCGACTTTGGAATGATCATCAAAGTCGGCACAACATACACTTATTTTATTACAGAGCAATTATAAAAATACAACTTGACTTATTACAAAAACTTCATGCGCATTAGTACATTGTCAGCCACACATAGCTGGGACTTCAATCTTCTTCAAGGAAGATGCCATGCTTTGCAAAACATCTTCAAGATCATCCGCAACATGTGTAAATCATCCGGTTGGCCAAACTAGGAAGAACACCATCACCCAAAGGTAAATCTTCAATCACGAGCTTAATCTTCAATACGGACTGCCAACATGAATTGGACACAATCTAGAGACCCCCACAAGCTTGCTTGAATCACCAAGAACATCCATACCACTTCTACTTATTGTAATCATTCGCATCTTCATCTGGAACCTCAATAACACAATCGACCATCACTGTCACATTAGAAGGATTGCTTGTGGACCTCCAAACCATGAATCAATTGAGTTGTTAATTCATATTAGCCTCCCAAACATGCCACTAGATCCGTAGAACATGATATTGTATTTCTGGATCTCACCGGACCTATTTGTGACACTCTATCACCTTTGAACAGTTGCCAGAACTTGTTTTGCTCTCATGGCCATAACTCCACATTTTCATGCGGACCTCTCAAATCTTGACTGGATCATCTTCAAACACATATCTACAAACCATTTGATGTGCATACTCTGATCTTTATCTAGCTGGGATCTTCACTTCATAGAGCTTCACTGCTCTTCTTTGTTTCTAATAGGACTAATTTTCTCAATATCCTTAGCACACAACTCATCCAATCCTTGACATCAATGCAACAGGACTATGTTGACATCAATGACAACACCGGTTAGGCCCATACTTGCAACAATCTCCTCCTTTGTCATTGATGGCAACATATAATGTGAAAATTTGTTTTAACCATCAAGAAAAGAACTTCTCCTCACTGACTGACATAGCTCCCCCTATCAACAACAACCATTCACATGTCTTCTCTTCCTTTACTACTCCCCCTTTGATCATTTGTTTTTCACATGTCTTCTCTCCCCCTTTGACATCAATGGCAAAGGGAACATACTTGCAACTACTTCTCATACTTCAGAATCATACAGACTACTCCCCTTGAGTAGTAGCATCCTAACATCCACCGGACTGATGCACATCAGTGCACCTTAATTCAGAATCGGAGGGGTAATAACTCCTAACTTCTCCCTAAGATACTCAAAAGAGTCCTTAGGTAGAAGTTTAGTAAAAATGTTTGCAATCTGATCCTTTGAGGGCACAAACTCCATTTTGACTTCATTCTTGTTCACTTTCTCTCTCAAAAAGTGGAACTTGATGGATATATGTTTTGTCTTTGAATGCAACACCAGATTTTTTGATATGTTTATTGCACTTGAATTATCACAAAAGATTGTGATAGGTTTATCATACTCTACTCTGATATCTCTTAGCATTTGCTTCATCCATAATACTTGAGTGCAATTGTCTACTACTGCAATATACTCTACTTCTGCGGTGGACAGATATATTGCCTCTTGTTTCTTTCTTAGCCAAGAAACCAACCTTTTTCCCAAAAAGAATGCGCCACCACTGGTACTCTTCCGGTTATACACATCTCCTACCCAATCAGCATTTGTATATGCATGAAGAGAGAAATCATGATCCTTAGGATACCATCATCCATACTCAATTGTTCCCTTCAGTTATCTAAGAATTCTCTTGATTGCCATGACATGAGACTCTCTAGGATCATCTTAGAATTTGGCAACAAGACCAACAAAATTCATTATATCAGGCCTAGTTTGAGTAAGGTAGAGCAGTCCTCCAATCATTGACCTGTACTTTTTCTGATCAACCTTAGGAGATTCATCATCTTTACTTAGCTTACATCCGGTTGCCACGGGAGTATTCATTGGCTTTGAATCTTCCATCCCAAATTTCTTCAACTTTCACATATTTGGTCTGTGATATGAAGATTCCTTTCTTTGATTGAGTGATTTGTAGACCCAAGAAGAAATTTATTTCCCCAAACATAGACATCTTAAATTCACTTTGCATTTGATTTGCAAAAGTCTTGCACATACTATCTTTCCCTCCAAAAATGATATCATCAACAAATACCTCAACAATCAAGATATTTTCATGATCAATCTTAAAATATAGATTACTGTCAGCAGTACCTTTGTTGAAACCAATCTTCAAAAGATGTTTGTCTAATCTTTCATACCAAGCTCTTGGGGCTTGTTTGAGTCCATACAATGCCTTCTTCAACTTGCAGACCATACCTCCATGATCAGACAATTGAAATCCATCTGGTTGCTCAATGTATACCTCTTCTTCCAAATCACCATTTAGGAAAGAAAACTTGACATCCATCTGATATACCTTGAAATCTCTAAAGGCAACAAAGGCAAGAAATAATATGATTGCTTCAATTCTTGCCACTAGAGAAAAAGTTTCTTCAAAGTTAACTCCTTCTACTTGAGAATAACCCTTACAGACCAATCTGGCTTTGTTTCTTACTACTTCACATGTTCATTCAGTTTATTCTGGAAGACCCACTTAGTCCCAATCACATTTTTGTCCTTAGGTCTGGGAACAAGATCCCAAGTGTGATTCTTTTCAATCTACATCAATTCTTCCTCCATTGCTTTAGCCCAGCTCTCATCATTGCATGCTTCACTTACTATTTTTGGTTCAATCTTTGAAATCAAACAATACTTCACTGAATCTTGAGCAATTTTTCTTCTTGTTTGAACATCTTTGCTTTTATCTCCTATGATCTGATCTTCAGAATGATTCAATCTTACATTCTGGGAGTTTTGGGATTCTCTTGTACTTCTAATTCTTGGACAGGTTCATCCAAACTTGTCTCTTCTTCTTGTATTTCAGGATTCTCTGGATTAGTCTGAATCTGAACTGGAGTTGGGACTTGTTCGCCTTGGTCTAAGACATCATTCTAATCATCTGCTTCATACTCATAATACCTTGAGGTACTTTCCATGCCTTCATCAACCTTCACATTTGTACTTTCTACAATCTTTCTCAATCTCTTGTTATAACACTAGTATGCTTTTCTTTGAGTAGAATATCCCAAGAATATTCCTTCATCACTTCTAGCATCAAACTTGCCAAGGTCTTCATCTCTTTTGATATAGCATTTACTACCAAGGAATCTAAAATACTTCACAATAGGAGTGATGCCAAACCAAAGTTCATAAGGGGTCTTACCAGTATTGCCTCTAATTTGTACCCAATTAAGAGTATAGCAGCAGTGCTTATAGCTTCTCTCCAATAGATCTAAGGAACATTTGGTTCCATCATCATGGTCCCAAATGCTTCCTGGATGGTCTGGTTCTTTCTCTCCACTGCTCCATTATGCTATGGAGTCCTTGGAGCGGATAACTGTCTCTTTATCCCATGTTTCTCACAGAATGTTATAAACTCACCAGATGTGAATTCTCCACCTCTATCAGACCCGAGGCATTTTATGTTTATTCCAATTTCATTTTCTACCATAGCCTTGAATATCTTGAACTTTTCAAGTGCTTCAGATTTCTCTTTCAAGAAAGTCACCCACATCATCCGGGAGTGGTCATCAATTAGCAACATAAAATACCTATCTCCTTGTAGACTCTTGATTCTTACTGAACCACAGAGATCAGTGTACACCAAGTCTGACAATCCAGTTGAAGATTGTTCCTTACTTTTGAATGTGACTTTGTTCTGCTTACCCAACTAACATTCTTTGCACAAACTGTTAGTAGGTTTCACTAGTCTTGGAAGATCTCTTACAGCCTGAGTGTTGCTTATCTTGATGATATTATCAAAATTCACATGACACATTCTCCTATGCCAAAACCAACTTTGATCAATTTGAACAAATAAGCAACTTTTGCCAGTACCAACCAATTGGAAGATGTTACCTTTTGTTTGTGTACCAGATGCAATCTCAGTTCTAGAGCTTTCAAAAATCTTGCATTTTCCATTTTTGAATCAAAGATCATAACCTTTGTCCACCAACTATCCAACACTGAGAAGATTATGATTTAGACCTTTAACATACAAAACATCACTGGTTTTGTTCTTTCTATCAAAAGAAATGGTTCCTCTACCTCTAATTCTGCCAGCAGAATTATCTCCAAACTTTACAACTCCACCTTCATATCTTTCCAAGCTTAAGAATTTACTCTTACCACCAGCCATATGGTGAGAGCATCCACTGTCAATAACCCATTCATCCTTTTCTTCAACCTGAGCAGCCAAAGCACTTTCTATCATCTTATGATTGGCAGATTCAATAGGCATTGGATCTTCTTCTTTGATGGCAATAAACACCCAGTCACTTTCAAGTTTGTTTCCTATCTCAGATTCATCATCTGTTACTCCTTCATCATCATCTTCTTGAACATAGTAACATTTCTTTTGAAACCTTGATCTATTAGCGTTTGGCCTTGAAGACCTTTCCAGACATCTTGAGGCAAAATGACCAATCTTATTGTAGGCAAAGCATTTGAAAGGTAATTTTCCTTCATACTTACCAGATCCTCTTGGCAGTCTCTTTGAAATAAGGGCTTCAAGTTGTTCAGCTTCTAACTCATCTTCTTCTAGATCTTTCCTTTCTTTATCATACCATGTTGATTTCCTTGGGGAACTTTCTCTTGGATCATATCTATGTTTGCCTTTTGTAAAGGCACTAGCTTTGAATGCAGATTCAGTCTTAGGAAGTACATCACCAAACTCAACCAACCCAAATGTAGATATCTTACCAACCAGTTGATCCCTTGTAATAGTTGTTAAAGATCAGATTTCCTCAATAGCAGCAACTTTGTGTTTGTAAGAAGGAGGTAGAGATCTGAGAACTTTGGTAACAATCTCATCTTCATCCAATATTCCACCAGTACATCTAATGCCACATACAAGCTCATTTAATTTTGACATATATGAAGTGATATTCTCATCTTCACTCATTTTCAAGTTTTCAAACTTTCCTTTCAGACTTTGTAGCTTGGCACACTTTACATATTTGTCTCCTTCATAAAGATTTTCCAGCTTTGTCCAAATTTCATAAGCAGTTTTCAAATCCATAACATTTGTCAGCTCTGAATTAGTTAAGGAATTTAGTAGGGCTTCTTTAGCTTGAAGATTATTGTCTACATCTCTGACTTCATCCATAGTTGTTGGACCATTCTTTGGGGGAACATATTTAGTTGTAGTTATGTTCCAATACTGATTTCCCATGCATTGTAAGTGACATTCCATGTGGCTCTTCCAAAGAGTGTAGTTTGTTCCATCAAACCTTGGACTGTCCTTTTTGTAAGATGACATCATGGATCTCCTCAAGCAGTTAATCTTCTTCTAGAGGAACCTAGCTCTGATACCAATTGTTGGATTTAGGACAAACAACTGAGAGGGGGGGGTGAATCAGTTGTCACCAAAATCCTATTCCTTTTTCACTTTAAAACCTTCTTATATTTCAACAAGATATCAATGATTCAATCATGAAAGTATAATGCAATAATTCAAGAGAAGAAACAAATTCAACACATATAACAAGATTTTAACATGGAAAACCTGGTTAAGGGAAAAACCACGGGGTGACTAACCCAAGATTGTATTCTCTGTTAAAAGAATAAGAAGAATAAAATGGCACTTTCTAGTTAGGGCTCACTGCTTGAGCACACTGCTCACAAGAGGCTCACTGCCTATACGAGACACACTATCTATAGAAGAATATGAGTATTACATACTTAAACTGGAGATTAGCATATTCACTATGCTTGAGTCAGTTCCATTTAAGCTCAACACCTTTGCTCTGCTTTTCGCTCCTCTTCACTACCACTTTCTCATCATGACCACAAGGATACTTTTGAATGACTTCGCAACTCTTATTTATAGATGACATCAACTTTGGAATGATCATCAAAGTCAGCACAACATACACTTATTTTATTACAAAGCAATTACAAAAATACAACTTGACTTATTACAAAAACTTCATGCGCATTACTACACTATTGGCCACACATAGCTGGGACTTCAATCTTCTTCGAGGAACACGCCATGCTTTGCAAAACATCTTCAAGATCATCCGCAACATGCACAAATCATCCAGTCGGCCAAGACTAGGAAGAGCACCATCACCCGAAGGTAAATCTTCAATCATGAGCTCAATCTTCAATGCGGATCACCAACACAAACTAGACACAATCTAGAGACCCCCACAAGCTTGCTTGAATCACCAAGAACATCCACACCACTTCTTCTTACTGTAAGCATTCACATCTTCATCTGGAACCTCAAGAACACATTCGACCATCACTGTCACATTAGAAGGATTGCTTGTGGACCTCTAAACCATGAACTAATTGAGTTGTCAATTCTTATTAGCCTCTAAAACATGCCACCAGATCCCCAGAATATGATATTGTATTTCTGGATCTAACCAGACCTATTTGTGACACTCTGTCACCTCTGAACAGTTGCTAGAATGAATTTTTCTCTCAAGGCCATAACTCCTCCACATTTTCATGCGGACCTCTCAAATCTTGACTGGATCATCTTCAAACACATATCTACAAACCCTTTGATGTGCATACTCTGATCTTTATCTAGCTGGGATCTTTACTTCATAGAGCTTCACCGTCTTCACTGTTCTTCTCTATTTCTGATAGGACTAATTTTCTCAATATCCTCAGCACACAACTCATCCAATCCTTGACATCAATGCAACAGGAGTATGTTGACATCAATGACAACACCGGTTAGGCCCATACTTGCAACAATTTTGAGGTATTGTAAACACATGTATGAAGTATCTAAATCTAGAGTTGCAAGTTCTGAGTTCCACCGAAAAGATAGTTATGGGTGCCTAAGTATCGCTACTTAGTCTAACAAAACTTGACTATGATAGAGCATGTGTTGTTGTGGTCCGCATTCTACTGCAAAAGAATATTTTTCCTTGCAGTTTTTGTTGCAAATATGTGCCTGATTAGTGTTGTCATTGATGTCAACATATATTTGTTGTCAACTAAATCTTATTCTATTACTTGTTTAGAAGACTTGTATGTTGAGGATATTGAGAAAATTAGCCTCTTTAGAAGAAACAAGTGAGTTACATATCTCTCTGTCAAAAACAGGGAAGACAGTGTAGTTTAGTGAAGTAGATTGCTCTGCATTCCTAGCTAGATGAAGACTAGAGTCTGTGGATTAAATGGTTTTTAGAGGATTGTCTGAAGTTGCTCTAGTAAAGATTTGAGAGGTCCACATGAAGAATTTGTGAAGTTATGGCCATTTGAGTAGAACTGGGTTTTGCAATTGTTTAGAGGTAACAAAGTGATAGGAGATAGGTCCAGATTGCTCCGCATTGGAATATTATGGTCTGCAGTTCTAGAGGTATGTTTGGGATGATGGTGTGTATCCTCAACTCAAGTGGTTTGTGGTTTGGAGTTCCACAAGCAATCTTTCTAGTGTGACAGTCATGACGGTTGGTGTTCTTAAGTTCCTGGATGAAGATGCAAGTGTTTTTGGTGATTTGAGGTGATGCGATTGTTCTTGTTGATTACATTGTGCTAGTGGTGGTCTCTAGATCGTGTGCCTATTGTGTTGGTGGTCCATATTGAGGATTGAGCTCGTGGTTGAAGATTTCTCCTTGAGTGTTGTTGTTCTTTCTAGTCTTGGCCGACCGGATGCTTGGTGCATGTTGCAGATGATCTAAGAAGAATTCTATGGAGCGTGGCATGTTGATCAAGGAAGATTTGAGTCCCAGCTATGTTTGGCCAATAGTGTAATAGTTTACATGTAGCATTTTAAGTCCTGTGATTGTAATTGCTTGTAATGCCTATCTTGGAAAATGTTCTAGATAAATGATTGTAAGGCCGACTTTGATGTTCATTCCAAAGTTAATGTCATGTATAAATAAGTGTTGTGAAGTCATGGAAATGTGTGGTGATGAGCGAAGATGTGGATGTAGCAAGGAAGTGAGGGGCAGAGAAGAGGTGTTGTGCACTTCAATGGAACTAAACCTTGCATGAAGAATGTTGTTTCTCAATTCAATCTTTCTGTGTTAACATTGTGAAAGTTCTTGTAGGTAGTGAGCCTCCTTTGAGTAGTGAGCTCTGGGCAGTGCGCCCGAAGGCAAGTACCTTCCCATTTTTCTATTCTTTTAATAGAGAATAAATCTTGTGGGTTAACCCCCACCATAGTTTTTCCCTTAACCGGGTTTCCACGTAAAAATCCTTGTGTTATATATGTTGATTATATTTTTGCTCATGTGTTGTTGATTCATGCTTTCATGGTTATATCATTAATCTATTAATAAGTGGCAAAGAAGATTAAATGTAGAAAAAGATAAAAGTTTTGTGACAACTGATTCACCCCCCCTCTCAGTGGTCTGCCCTAATTTCAACAATTGGTATCAAATCTGGTTCCTCTCAAAGAAGCTTGACAGCTTGAGGAGATCCACAATGTTGACATACAAGAAGGACAGTCCAAGATTTGACGGAACAAATTACTCTATTTGGAAGAATTAGATGGAGTGTCATTTGCAATGCATGGGTGATCCTTATTGGTTGATAACTAAGGATGAGTATAAGCCTCCGAAGAAAGGCCCTTCAACTCTAGATGAACTCAAAGATACTGAATACAACATTCGAGCTAAAGAAGCATTGTTGAGTGCCTTGACTGATACAGAAATGACAAATGTCCTGGAATTGAAAACTGCTCATGAAATCTGGAAGAACTTGGAAACTTTGTATGAAGGTGGTGCATATGTCAAATGTGCTAAGCTGTAGAACCTGAAAGGTAGATACGAATGTTTGAGGATGAGTGAAGATCAAAACATCACTTCCTATATGCAGAAAGTGAATGAACTTGTGAGCAATATCAGTAGTGTTGGTGGAATACTGGAAGAATCAGAGATTGTTGTTAAGGTACTCAGATCCTTAACTACTTCATACAAGCATAAAGTTGCTACTATTGAGGAAATCAGGACTATGACAACTGTTACAAGGGATTAGTTGGTTGGAAAGCTCTCAGCATTTGAAATGAGTGAGTTTGGTGATTCTCTTCCTAAATCAGAATCTACTTTTAAGGCCAATGTTTCTGGGAAGCAAAGATTTGATCCAGGTGAAATCTCTTCAAGAAGACTAACTAGATATGAGAAGGCAAGGAAGGAACTTGAAGAAGATGAATCGGAGCTTGAAGAACTTGAAGCCCTTTTTGCCAAAAGATTACCAAGAGGATTTGGTAAGTATGAAGGAAAGTTGCCTTTCAAATGTTTTGCTTGTAATAAGATTGGTCATTTTGCTTCAAGATGTCCGGAGAGGGTTTCAAATCCAAACCCTAACAGACATAGGTTTCAGAAGAAATGCTACTATGTCCAAGAAGCTATTGATGAAGGAGTTGCAAATGATGAATCTGATAAGGGAAGTACCTATGGAAATGAATGGGTGTTCATCGCTATCAAAGAAGAAGATCTGGTGCCTACTAAATCTACTAGTTGTGTGAATGTGGAAAGTGCCTTTGCTACTCAGGTTGAAGAAAAGGATGAATGGGTGATTGACAGTGGATGTTCTCATCATATGACAGGTGATAAGAGTAAGTCTGTAAGTATGGAAAGGTATGAAGGTGGAATTGTGAAGTTTGGAGACAATTCAGCTAGTAGAATCTATGGCAGAGGATCCATCTCTCTTGATGGTAAGAATAACACTAATGATGTCTTGTATGTAGAAGGGTTGAAGCATAATCTTCTTAGTGTTGGATAGTTAGTTGGCAAAGGGTATGATCTCTGATTCAAGGATGGAAAATGTAGAATATTGGAAAGCTCCAGAACTAAGATTGCATCTGGTACAAAAACCTTAGGTAATATCTTTCATTTAAGTTATACTGGTAAAAGTTGTTTGATTTCTCAGATTGATCAGAGTTGGTTATGGCATAGGAGAATATGTCTTGTAAACTTAGATAATATTGTCAAGATAAGTACTACTCACGCTGTGAGAGATCTTCCAAATCTTGTAAAACCTGCTAATAGCATGTGTAAAGAATGTCAGTTGGGCAAATAGGGAAGAACTACATTCAAAAGTAAAGAACAATTTTCAAGTGGATTGTTAGAACTTGTGCACACTGATTTGTGTGGTCCTGCCAGAGTTAGGAGTTTGCAAGGAGACAAATACTTTATGTTGTTGATTGATGATTACTCCTGGATGATGTGGGTCACTTTCTTGAGAGAGAAATCAAAGGCTCTTGATAGATTCAAGGTGTTCAAGGCTAGGGTGGAGAATGAGATTGGTGTGAAGATAAAGTGTCTGAGATCTGACAAAGGTGGAGAGTTCACCTCCAGTGAGTTTAATGCATTTTATGAAAAGCATGGAATAAGAAGATAGTTATCTACTCCTAGGACTCCTCAGCAAAATAGAGTTGTGGAAAGGAAGAACTGGACTATTCAAGTGGCTGTTAGAACCATGATGATGGAAGAAAATGTTCCACATGTCTATTAGCGAGAGGTTGTGAGTACTGCTATCTACACTCTCAACCGGGTGCAGATCAAAGGCAATACTGGTAAAACTCCTTATGTACTATGGTTTGGTAATGCTCCTACTGTGAAATACTTCAGAGTTTTTGGTAGTAAATGCTATATCAAAAGAGATGAAGATCTAGGCAAGTTTGATGTAAGGTGTGATGAAGGAATATTTTTGGGTTATTCTAACCAAAGCAAGGCATATCAATGCTTTAACAAGAGATTAAAAAGGATTCTTGAAAGTGCTAATGTCAAGGTTGATGAAAGCAAGGAGAGACCTTCCAAGTCTTGTGGATATGAATCAGATGATCAAAATGAAAATCCTCAAACTTAGATTCAGATTGCTTTAGAGAATCCAATGACTCAAGAAGCTAGTGCAAATGCTGAGGAACAAGTTCAAGAATTAGAAGTTCAAGAAAATCTCAAAACTCCCAGATATGTAAGGTTGAATCATTCTGAATATTAGATCATAGGAGATAAAAATAAAGGTGTTCAAACTAGAAGAAAATTTGTTGAAGAACAAGAGAAGTATTGTTTGATTTCAAAGATTGAACCAAAATTAGTGAATGAAGCTTGTAATGATGAAACTTGGGTAAAAGCAATGGAAGAAGAATTAATAGAAATTGAAAAGAATCATACTTGGGATCTTGTTCCTAGAACTAAAAACAAAAATGTAATTGGAACTAAATGGGTCCTCCGGAATAAATTGAATGAAAATGGTAAATTTGTAAGAAACAAAGCAAGATTGGTGTGCAAAGGATATTCTCAAGTAGAGGGAATTGATTTTGAAGAAACTTTTGCTCTTGTGGTAAGAATCAAAGCAGTCAGATTATTTCTTGCCTTTGATACTTACAAAGACTTCAAAGTTTACCAGATGGATGTCAAGTCAACATTCCTAAATGGAAATTTGGAAGAAGAAGTCTACATTGAGCAATTAGAAGGATTCTAGTTGTCTGATCAAGGAGATATGATCTGTAAGTTAAGAAAAACATTGTATGGACTTAAACAATCCCCAAGAGCATGGTATGCAAGACTAGATAAGTATCTACTAAAGTTAGGCTTTAGCAAAGGCACAACTGACAATAATCTTTATTTCAAAATTGATCATGAACACATCTTAATTGTTGAGGTATTTGTTGATGATATCATCTTTGGTGGAAATGAGAGCAAGTGTAAAAAATTTGTTGATCAGATGCAAAGTGAATTTGAGATGTCCATGCTTGGTGAAATAAATTTCTTCTTGGGTCTACAAATCATTTAGTTAGATAAGGACATCTTCATATCTCAGTCTAAGTATGTAAAAGAGTTATTGAAAAAGTTTGGAATGGAGTATTCAAAACCAGTGAGTACTATGATAACCAGATGCAAGTTGAGTAAAGATGATGATTCCCCTAAGGCAGACCAGAAAAGGTATAGATCAATGATTGAAGGACTGCTTTATCTGACTCATACCAAACCTGATATTATGAATGTAGTTGGCCTTGTTTCTAGATTTCAAGCTGATCCTAGAGAATCTCATGTTGTAGCAGTCAAAAGAATTTTTAGATATTTGAAGGGAACATCTGATTATGGCTTATGGTATCCTAAGGATGATGATTTCACTCTTCATGCATATACAAATGTTGAATGGGCAGGAGATGTGGACGACAGGAAGAGTACTAGTGGTGGTGTATTTTCTTTGGGAAAGAGATTGGTTTCTTGGTTGAGTAAAAAGTAGGAGGCAATATCTATGTCTACTGCAGAGGTAGAGTATATAGCAGCAGCAAGTAATTGTACTCAAGTTTTGTGGATGAAGCAAATGTTGAAGGATATCAGAATTGTGTTTGAAGAGCTTGTTACAATCTTCTGTGATAATTCAAGTGCAATAAACATCTCAAAGAATCTAGTGTTGCATTCAAAGACAAAGCACATATCCATCAATTTTCACTTTTTGAGAGAGAAGGTAAATGAGAATGAAGTCAGATTGGAGTTTGTTCCTTCAAAGGCTCAGATTGTGGATATCTTCACTAAGCCTCTACCGAAGGACACTTTTGAGTATCTCAGAGGGAAGCTAGGGGTAATTACCCCTCCTATTCAAAACTAAGGTGCACTAGTATGCATCAGTCCAGTGGAACTCACAATCATATCTTGTGATCCGGATTGGTGTTAAGGGGATGCTACTCAGGGGGAGTAGTCAGTATGTTCTGAGTTCATAAACAAAAGGGTGAGAGATGATTGCAAATATGTGCCCTTTTCTATTGATGTCAAAGGGGGAGAGAAGTCATGTGAAAAACTTGGATGGAAGTGAGTAGTTGCTAATGAAAGGGGAAGCAGTGAAGAAAGTGGTTGCAGATGTGATAAGAGAAAAGGGGAGAAGTTCTTGTCTTGATGGTTGAAATAGTTTTTCACATCATATGTTGCCATCAATGACAAAGGGGGAGATTGTTGCAAATATGTGCCTAATCGGTGTTGTCATTGATGTCAACATATCTTTGTTGTCATTGGTGTCAACTGTATCTTATTCTATTACTTGTTTAGAAGACTTGTATCTTGAGGATATTAAGAAAATTAGCCTCTCCGGAAGAAACAAGTGAGTTACATATCTCTTTGTCAAAAATAGGGAAGACAGTACCGTTCAGTGAAGTAGATTGCTCTGCATTCCCAGTGAGATGAAGACCAGAGTTTGCAGATTAAAGGGTTTGTAGAGGATTGTCTGAAGTTGCTCCAGTAAAGATTTGAGAGGTCCACATGGAGAATTTGTGAAGTTATGGCCATCTGAGTAGAACTAGGTTTTGCAGTTGTTTAGAGGTAACAAAGTGATAGGAGTTAGGTCTAGATTGCTCCACATTGGAATATTATGGACTTCAGTTCTAGAGGTATGTTTGGGATGTTGGTGTGTATCCTCAACTCAAGTGGTTTGTGGTTTGGAGGTCCAAAAGCAATCTTTCTAGTATGACAGTCATGACAGTTGGTGTTCTTAAGTTCCTAGATGAAGATGCAAGTGTTTTTGGTGATTTGAGGTGATGCGGTTGTTCTTGTTGATTACATTGTGCTTGTGGTGGTCTCTAGATCATGTGCCTATTGTGTTGGTGGTCCATATTGAGGATTGAGCTCATGGTTGAAGATTTCTCCTTGAGTGTTGTTGTTCTTTCTAGTCTTGGCCGACCGAATGCTTGGTGCATGTTACAGATGATCTAAGAAGAATTCTATGGAGCGTGGCGTGTTGATCAAGGAAGATTTGAGTCCTAGCTATGTTTGGCCAACAGTGTAATAGTTTGCATGTAGCATTTTAAGTCTTATGATTGTAATTGCTTGTAATGCCTATCTTGGAGAATGTTCTAGATAGATGATTGTAAGGCTAACTTTGATGTTCATTCCAAAGTCGATGTCATGTATGAATAAGTGTTTTGAAGTCATGGAAATGTGTGGCAATGAGCGAAGATGTGGATGTAGCAAGGAAGTGAGTGGGGGTAGAGCAGAGGTGTTGTGCGCTTCAATGGAACTAAACATTACATGAAGAAGATGTTGTTTCTCAGTTCAATCTTTCTGTGTTAACATTGTGAATGTTCTTGTAGGCAGTGAGCCTCCTTTGAGCAGTGAGCTCTGGATAGTGTGCCCAAAGGCAAGTGCCTTCCCATTTTTCTATTCTTTTAACATAGAATAAATCTTGTGGGTTAACCCCCACCGTGGTTTTTCCCTTAACCGGGTTTCCATGTAAAAATCCTTGTGTTATGTGTGTTGATTATGTTTCTTCTCATGTGTTGTTGATTCATGCTTTCATGGTTATATCATTAATCTATTAATAAGTGGCAAAGAAGATTAAATGTAGCAAAAGATAAAAGTTTTGTGACAACTGATTCACCCCCCTCTCAGTTGTCTGCCCTAATTTTAGTAATTTTGGAGGTATGATCTATGATATGTGAAGAGTATTTGATATGGTTTTGAGCAAGTCTTGTGGTCCACAGTGGAAGATGTAGTCTGATAGTTGAATTGAACCAGTGATAGTCTGTGGTTAAGGCCGACATGAAAGTATGATGTGTGTGCGGTAAGTTTTGTTGTTTGGAATCTTATCCTAAGTGATTATATGGATGGAGCCGACATTTGTGAATATGATTCAAGTGTTGTTTTGATCCGTTGTGTATTTTGGTAAATGATTTTGGCTGACAAGTTATGACTACACGCTACATCTTAGTATGCCAACCTAATGTTAAAATTTCAAATGTTGTAGTTTTATATATGTGATCAAATTCAGTGTTTGGTGTTTGTGTCATGTGAATGTGATTATAAATTCTATGTGTGAAGAATCATAAGGGTGACAAGAGTAGAAGAAGAAAGATCTTGTTTGATGTAGAAGAAGAATAGTGAAATAGGGTAGTCAAATATGAAGAGTTTTGAGACAGTATTTCTGAGCTTCATTGGAACTGTAACCATGCATGTGTAGATGCAATCAGAGTAGTTCAAATTTGCAATGAGCACTTCTTTTGGGTAGTGAGCCCCTATTGTAATTCAGTATTGTTCCTACATAATATATTGTGAGCTAACACTCACCATAGTTTTTCCCAGTTTTGGGGTTTCCATGTAAAAATCCTTGTGTTCATGTGTGATGGATTATGGTTGTTTCTTCTATGCTTAATTTGATTTGTTATTGCATGTAGTAGATGGATAACTAGATTAATAAGTAAGAATTTTAATAGAGTACTGATTCATGCCCCCCTCTCAGTACTTTAGATATTCAACAATTGGTATCAGCACTTGGATCCTCAGAAGAAGTCTAACAGCTTGAGGAAGATCTTGGAGACTAAACGCATGGCAAGTAAAAAATGTCTTACTTCTCCTGAAGAAATTGATGTAACTGAAACTAAAGAAGAATGCACACTTGTCAATAAAGAAGAACTCAAGCTTACACTCACGGATCTTGAAAAGGTTGAAATAGAAAATAGGGATCTGAAAGATAATGTCAAGGAAGCAGGTGAGTGCATCAAAAAATTGAGGGAGCAAGTCAAGAAGTTTAAAGAAAAATATAAGGAGGTTAGTGAACAGTTGATATCTACAAATGACACCATGAGTAATCTGAAAGTGGAAGTTGTAAAAAGAGCAAAAGTAGAAGACCTAAATCTATTGGTGAAAAGCAAAACTAAAGATTGCATAAAGCTTGAACAAAAAGTTGTGGATCTGAAAGTTGATCTGAAACATGCATGGATTCAAGAAGATAAATTCAGAGTGAGTGCTACCCAACTTGATAGAATACTTGCTAGTCAAAAGAGTCCTGATGATAAAGAAGGTTTGGGATTTGAGAAAGGTGAAAGTTCCAAAACTGGTCAAGAAAAGAATGTTGAGATCAAGAAGGACAAAGGAAAATAGATTTAGAATCAAAGGAACAGACCTAGAAGACCACCGGTCAGGCAACCAAATGCTCAAAGGTACCCTTCTTTCAATGGTTATTGTAATACATGCAATAAGTTTGGTCATAAGGCTGCTCAATGTAGTATTAGAGTGAATCAAAATGTTCTATCATCCTCTGGTCAATGTTTCACTTGCAATAAAATAGGTCACAAGGCTAATGATTGTAGAAGTTAGATAAGGAATGGTCATAACAATAGAAGGAATGCTTAGACCTTTAAAAGTAACTGCTTTATATGTAAGAAGTTTGGTCACAAAGCTAGTGAATGTAGAAGTTGTTGGCAAGAGACAATATATGGATTCATGAATGTTGTCATTGATGGCAACAAAGGTTACCCCACACATCCGCAATGCATGATAAGTCCTCACTGGAAGTCAAATTGAAGAAGTGTTGAGGTCCAGTAAGCAAGAACAGAGCAGTCAGTAAGGTTCGACAGACAGGTCCGGATCTCTCAGTAGAAGTATCTCAGTGAAGTATGGATTTGGGGAAGTCAAGAGGAGTATCTTGACTGATATATTCCAAGGTTTGAGCCTCTGGTGTGAAAAGGATAAAAAGATGTGAATGCTTGAGTGTCGGGTTCCCAAGTGATAGTGTGAACAGAGGAAGAACTAACTAGCAGAACATCAGACATTATTCTGGATGTGTTACTGATGTTGGTAAAGGTTATGAAGGCATGAATTATGTTTGGCCAACATGATTAATGATTTCCACAGGTATATCCTTGATCCGCATTGCTTGGTAAGCAAGGATTCAGCCGACAGATTAGAGTTTAGGCAAAATATTGACTATTCCGGGCACCGACTAGAAAGGTGATGAAATCACTTTTGCGGATATATATACAAGATAGATTTAGTTATGAGAAGTGTTTATGTTGTAAGTGATGTGCGAACAAAAGTAGAGCTGAATAAAAGCAGAAAGGAAGATCCAGTATGTGAAATAAGAGCAGCATAAAAGAAGAGGAAAGATGAAGTGCAGTAGATCAGTATACAGAGCCTAACCGGAACTAAACTCTAGCATATGTTGATGCTCCTTATCAGTTCAAGTATTGTATTACACTCTTTATAAATTGTAGATAGTGTGTCTCATGTAGGCAGTGTGCCTCTTGTGAGCAGTGTGCTCGGGCAGTGAGCCCTAATTGGCAAGTGCCATTTTTTACTTCCATTCTTCTAACAGAGAATACAATCTTGGGTTAATCACCCCATGGTTTTCTCCCTTAACAGGGTTTCCACGTCAAAAATATTGTGTCATGTGTATTTCTATTTCATGGTTATGTTTGCTTGTTTGAATTGATGCTGCACTATTACTAAGAAAGTTCAGAAAGCTGAAATAATTAAGATAACTGATTCACCCCCCCTCTCAGTTATCAACAAAAGTTAGATAAGGAACAACTATAATAATGGAAGGAATGCTCAATCTTTCAGTGGGAATTGTTTTTCATGAATTAGATTTGGACACCAGGCCAACCAATGCAAATCAAGGATGAATGAAAGGAACAATAGACATTGAAATGTTGTATGTTTCAATTGCAATAGGCCTAGACATATTGCAAGGTTCTAGAGAAGCAAGAACATAAAGAGGAATAATCAGGAAGAGAAGAAAGAACTTGTACAAAAGGTAGATTTGGCAGAGATCAAGAAGGAGATGAATCAAATTTGGGTTAAGAAGGAAGTGCAGGAAGTCAAGGGTGAGTTTGCACCAGACTTTGGTGCTAGTACTTCCTCTGGGAAGTAAATTGGGTGCTTTGGCTCAGGGGGAGCTTAATGCAAAATCCCATTCTCCTAGCCAGAAATGTGGTTCTGATATCCAACACAAAGATATGAGTTATAAGGTTGAGTGACAAATTTCTTGAAGAAGATTCCAGTAGAAAAGAATCTAATGTGGTAAATTGTGGAGCAATCTTGATCGACTGGGGATAGTAGAGAAAGGGTTTGACAACTTTTTGATTGAAGCATTTATTGTGATTAAATTATGATTAAAAAAATAATATAATGGATCCATTTGAAAAAAAAATCACTTTGCATTCAAAATTCCAAGCGACCAAAGTGATCTGTGAAGCGAGCCAAAGTAAATTCAAGCAGTCAGTGAAGAAACCCTAATGGAGGCAAAAGGTATTTACCAATCTCTCTTTTGAAAATTTTTTTGTTTTGATGTTGTAAAGATGGCTACCCCTCAAATAATTGAGATAAAAGAGAGGCCCCACCCTAAATTCAAGAAACATCCCTTTAAATCATTAATGACTGATCTAGATGGTGTATTTTCTAAGGTTCCACATGGTGTTATGCATATGGAAGATGTTAGGGCATACATACAAGCAAACCTAGAGGAATATGATCACATAAAATTAGGGAAATTATACTTGGATGATCTGACTACTATTAATATTGTGTTGAAAGAAGAATACAATGTTCTACATGAGAAGAATTTGGATACCTGGCTATATTTTCTGATATTCTCAGATGATGCATGGGTTAGATATGTTCTGAGCAGAAATCATGATGAATTCTTTTGGCTTGATGTGCCCCACATGATAACAAAGGAAGCTATCAAAGAAATAACTGGCATGAGCTCTATCAGAAAGGTTCCAACCCTAAAAACCATGAAGAACAACACTTTAATGTAGTTAACTGGTACAAAATTTGATAAGAGGACACTAACTGTGAATGACATTGTGGATCCGACAGTTAGATTTGCATCAATGGTTATTGGGTACAAGGTCTATTTCTCCAACAGGGAGAATTTAGTGTCTGCAACAGACATATACATAGCATATGATATGATCAAGAATAACACAAACTATGACCTATGTGAGTTGCTCCAAGAATAACTAATGGAGAACCTGAAAAGAACAAAGGAAACAAAATATCCCTTTAAGTATGGAACTCTGTTCATTTGTCTGTTCTTCTATTTTCTAAGAGAGTTACTTGGTATGGAGAATATTGGTTGGCTTGATCATGCACCTATAGCTGCACAAATTAGAAATCATTTGCATAGCTTTAGAAATGCTAACAAATAAAATGTAGCTTTATGGGGTCACTTCAAGAATTTTCAAAATAAAATGTAGGCCAGGGCTAGGATCCCTGAAATAGTTGTGAAGAAGTATGAAAAGGATATTGTATTGATGGTGGACAAGGACAAATGCCTCATGGAGGCTATAGAACCTAGGATTGTATGGTTGCCATCCATGGGATATGAAGTCTCAGAGGAAGTATTAATTGGTTTGGCAGATCTTATATTGAGCAAACCAAAAGACCCCAAGGAGGAAAGGTTTGGCACATTTGAGGAACTATCTCTCAAATTTCATCTAGAGCAAACACAATTGGAGATAAAGAAGAATGCAAGGAAAATGGTAGATGAGTTTTTCAAAAGCTAAGGACAAATGAAGAAATAAGTGAAGCAAGAGCAAAGGTAGGGCCATCCAAGGCCGCAAGTGCTCTGGAAGGGCAAACATCAAAATCTCTGAAGAAGTAGGAAGAGGAGAAAATTGAGAAAGAGAAGCATGCATCTGGCCCTACAAGAAGAACAAAGATCATCCACCTCTGCAGCTACTTCCAAGAGTTCTAGACCTTCTGTTGAAAAGACAAAGGTTGCAAGTGCTGAGAAAGAGAGACCTTAGAAAAAGGGTGAGAAAGAAAAGACAAAGCCTTAAAAACAAGCACTGGTGAAGAAAACTGGAGAGAAGAAGAAAAGAAAGAAAAAAAAGGCAACAAAAAGAGTGTATGTGAGCTTGGGTGAAGGAGAAGAAGAATAGGAAACAAAGATAGATGAGGAGATTGTAGCAAAAAGGGCAAGAATAGAGGAAACCACTTCCAATAAAAAGGAGAAGCCCTTAGGAAAGACCAAGAAGAAGGAAAATGAGAAGACTGAAAGTGAAGCAATGCTATCCTTGGAAACCTTAGTCAATGCATTTGCTCAGCATGGAAATTTGAAACCCATAGTTGAAATGTATGATGAAAGATCTGATGCAGACAAGTTAATTATTGAAATAGCAGTTGTCAGATATTTGGATATGTTTAGCAAGGCTTTAATTGAAATCTTAGATCAATTACCGGATAGCCTAGTCAGCATCATGACAGCAAGGAAGGGGCTATGGCCAAAGATATTGAGATAAGAGAATATGTCCTACTAAGTCTTTGCCCAGATATAACAAATGAAGAAAAAGTCAAAGTCACAAAGATACTAATGATAAATTTAGAACAAAGAGAAGAGTTAGTACACTTATGGTGAGTGACACTAAGAAACTGGTAAAAGAAACAAAGGAGATAACCCTGAGTGTGTTGCATGAACTACAAATCACAACTATTGTAGACACTGATGCTAAAGAGCAAGTTGACAATGTTGACACTTTTAATGCTACTCCAGAAGTGAATGTTGAGTAGAGAATGGACCAAGGCACAATCACTCCTCTGGAGAGTTTAGGAAAAGATGAAGCGATGAAAGATTCTGAGAAAGAGAAGGGCTCTAAAGAAGCAAGGACAGCCCCAAAATAGAATATCCATGAGAGACAAGAAGAGAAGAGAGAGGAAACAAATGAACAAGTGATGGATAATCCTATTTTGGAACCTGAAGGAAATGAACACGAAAAAATTCAAGATCCCCTCCGGAAAGTCAAGATACTGAAATGTCTCATGTTGAAATAAAAAGAGACACTGCTGATTCATTAAGGGAATTTTTGTTAAAACAGAAAGAAGCACAAACTGCATACACATTTGGACTACTGCAAGGTCAAATAAACTTGGCAACTATGTCTCCCCTGCAAAAATTAAAGTTGGGTACAATGTTCCAAGCAACTGCCCAGGAAGAAATAATAAAGTCTCACATGGAAGACAGTGAGCTACTTGGTGAAGCAATAAACATTTTTTAGAAGATCATGTCTGGAGTTCAGAGAGATAGAACACTCACTCCTATAGCACAAATGAAAAAGCTTATGGAGTCTATGAATTCCCATTTTGAATCCTTTGAGAAACCTGTTGATAAAAAGGTAATAGCTGAAATAGCTAGTAAGAGATTAGTTGAGCTAAAAGATAAAGCTTCTCAGGATAAAATTTTGTTAGATAAAAGTGTCGAGTATGCATAGTTAGCCCTTAAAGAAGCCAATGAGCTGTATCAATTTTGTCTCACATGGCCAGACCACACTAAGGACATAAAAGATAAAATAGATAGATGGGAAGCTCAAATAATGAAGACATCCATAACTTATGACCTGACAAAAGATGCTATTAGCAATCAGAGGGCACAAGTTGAAACTATTCATTCTTATATACATAAGTTGCAGACCTAGAAGGATATCATAAAGCATAGAATGAGTTAGCTCCGGGAGTTAGCAAATTTCAAAATTGCATCCCTAACCAAGTTAATAGCAGTGGCAGATAAGACAAGGCAATTCACTGAAGCCCTCGATATAGTGAAGAAAGCAGAAGATTTGGTGTCCCAGATTAATGGTCACATACTAGTTTTAAGTGATGGTGGAACTAAAAATAATCTATAAAGATGTTCTACCATAACAACAATAAGCATTTTTTATTTCACTTGTATATATTTTTGTATCATACACCCTTGCCATTGATGTCAAAGGGGGAGAAGAAATGAAGCATGTAAAAAACATTTGAAAAATAATAAAAGAAGCATGAAGACAAGTGGAGTAGTGTATAAAGAGAAAGGGGGAGTCGTAACAGTTTTTCACATCAAGTATTACCATCAATGCCAAAGGGGGAGATTGTTGGAAACTTGGCAAACATCCTAAGAGAGAGACACTACTTGTATGATGGTGAATGATTGTGCATGATGTTTGAATATGTTGTCATTGATGGCAAAAAGGAAAGAAATAAGGTTGAGACAAAGTTTTTGGTTTGGTGAAAAACACTTAGTCACTTTTGACTAAGTGTTAGTAGTACACAAAAGACAACGACAGAGTAGCAGTATAATGGATGGCATTGGTCCGCAGTTGAAGATTAGATAATGTAGTTCTAGTATGTTGTTTGCATTCCTTTAATGATTCTATATCCAATTTTTTAGCTCTTGATAAGTACTGGAAGCACACACTCTAACAGAATAAGTCCGGAAGAACATAATACATTGTGATTCAGAGCATAACACTCATTTTATTTAGTCCGCATTCCTCTACTGTTACATATCTTGTTATTTAGTTTTGAGGTGTTGTAAACACATGTATGAAGTATCTAAATCTAGAGTTGTAAGTTCTAAGTTCCATCGAAAAGATAGTTATGGGTGCCTAAGTATCGCTACTTGGTCTAATAGAAATTGACTGTGACAGAGCATGTGTTCTTGTGGTCCGCATTCCACCGCAAAAGACTATTTTGCCTTGTGTTTCTAGAGGTATGATATAAGATATGTGAAGAGTCTCTAATATGGTTTTGAGCAAGTCTTGTGGTCTACAGTGGAAGATGTAGTTTGATAGTTGAACCGAACCAGTGATAGTCTGTTGTTAAGGTTGACATGACAGTATGATGTGTGTGCTGTAAGTTTTGTTGTTTGAAATCTTATCCTAAGTGATTATATGGATGGAGCCAACATATGTGAATATGATTCAAGTGTTGTTTTGATCCACTATGTATTTTGGTAAATGATTTTGGCTGACAAGTTTTGACTACACGCTACATCTTAGTATGCCGACCTAATGTGTAAATTTCAAATGTTGCAAATATATATGTGATCAAATTCAGTGTTTGGTGTGTGTGTCATGCGAATGTGATTAAAAATTTGATGTGTGAAGAATCAAAAGGGTGACAAGAGAAAAAGAAGAGAGATCTTGTTTGATGTAGAAGCAGAATAGTGAAACAGGGCAGTCAAAGATGAAGATTTTTGAGACAGTATTTTTGAGCTTCATTCAAACTGTAACAATGCATGTGTAGATGCGATCAAAGTAGTTCAAATTGGTAGTGAGCCACCTTTCTTCTTTCTTTCTTTCTCTAGGTAGTGAGCCTTCTTGTAGTGGGCACTTCTTTTGGGTAGTGAGCCCTAGGAAGTGAGCCCTAAGGTAGTGAGCCTCTATTGTAATTCACTATTGTTCCTACATAATATTGTTGTCACATAAAATTGCACCTTGCTTGGAAGGATTCCAAGAATTCCAATGACACAATGGGAATGATCTCTAAGTGTGGGACTTTGCTAAATGAGATTAGACCTCCGGAGAAGGCTGGCTTCCTTGACCGATTATCACCTAAAAACTACTAAAACTTGAGGGGAAAATGGAGAAGGAATGCTTTAAAGTGAAAAATAAAATAATAGAACTTGAAAACAAAGGGTGATACACCAGACAGATTTAAGAAACTTTCATAGAACTGAAGAATGCACAACACAACCAGACATAGCAAGTATGTATACACAGATTAGATGATTCTAGCAAAGGCAAGAAGCAATATGATTGATAGGAACAAAAGAAATTCATAGACAACCATATGTAGATTTACACAGAACCAAAAAAGTCAGTAAAAGAGGTATGATAACTTGCATATATTTAGTAAGAAGGCAAAGTTATAGTATATGAAAACTCTATTTGGAAACAGAAAAAGCCAAAATGCCCAAAAATTTCCAACCTTATTTACATATTACGAATGCATATATATAGCATTCCAAAACAAACCTAGGTCAGTTACAAAATTTGCTCTATGAGCTGGAATAGAAAATATCTACATTTATGACTATCCAGTTGCATCAGCTATGCATTCAATATCTGGCATTGAGCAGATAGAAGATATTTAGAGTCTTTAATACAAGCAGCTTACTCATCGATTCTCAGCAATGCATACACGAAAATATCTAGAACAAGATGGTGTAGAAATATCTTTTACCATCAATGCAAGCTACTTCCATTACCTGCAGAAATGAATGCGAAAAATATCTGTAACTACTCAAAAATGGTCACTAAAATGTCCCCTCACCCAAAATATGCAAATTCGGATCTAAAAAATAAAATGTGACAAAAACTCCTAGAAACCTTGCCAAATGAAAGAGGGGACCAAAATATGCATCTTTGCCTTTTACAGCAGGTCAAAATTCACTAGGACGAAGGAGATACAGGCGGTCAAAGTTTTGGTCAACTACCTGTAGATATCACTTGAATTTGCCGCCTGAATTGGCATCCAAAAAGCTTCTCTGCAACTCCCTTGTATATGCATGGCACTTGTATATCGGGCCCCACCATTTGTATATCGCATTGTATCTTGCCTTGTATATCGAAATATACAATTGCAAATATACAAGCAGAAGATATAATGCAAAGTGCTTGTGCCTTAGCAGACCCCACCACTTGTATCTCCTATGTATGTGCAAACATACAAGCCATGGACTCCAAGCCTGAATTTGTGAGAATTAACTTTTGGGGTCAGGTCTGGCTTGTATGTTCGCACTGTATATTTGTTTCTATATTGCAATATACAATTGCAGATATACATACAACTACACGGACCTGAAAATGTTATAAAGCAGATTGAAGACCTCTTTGAAATCCGGCCTGTATGTTGCAATGTATGTTGGCTTTGTATATCGTATGATATACAAACGCCAAAAATACAAAGCACGGACCTGAAAATGTTATAAAATACTTTAACTGCTGGGTTGGGTTCGGCTTGTATGACCTTTCTTTGTATATTTCCTTGTATATCGCAATACACAATCACCCTTTATACAAAGCAGACCCGAGAACAACATAGAATAAAAATGAAATTTCTACCTGGGTCCGGGTTGTATAAAAGTCCTTGTATATTAGCCTTGTATGTGCAGACATACAATCTGATATACATTCCACTATAGCCAATCCTTGGTATGCCGAACCATACAAACTTCTTTGCATATGCACCTTTGCATATCAACTTGTATCTTTTCTTTGTATATTGGCTTGTATGTACAAATATACAAGCAAACTATACATTCCACTGTTCATGCTCACTTGTATCTTAGGCGAAGGTCCTTTGTATATTCCGCCGCTGTACATTCCATTGTAGCCGATGCATATTAGTCGGCCTTGTATGTTTCTTATTGTATATTGGGTTGTATGTGCGAACATACAAACCCGATATATAATCAATCCTGATATACAAATAGGGAATATTCATGGGAATCTGTGAATGATTCTCCCAATGTATATGCACCTCCTTGAGCCCGATATGCATTGAAAAATGTATACAACCCATTTTTTCACCATTTCTCTTGTATTTTTTTCTTTGTATATTGGCTTTGTATGTACAAAGGCGAATGTATATGCAAATGTACATTCAAAAATACATACAAGTACAATTCATAAAAATGAGAAAATCCCAGCGATATAAAGCACTTGAAAACAAAAGATTTCTGGGTTTTTCTGAGTTTTTTGCAAGGATTACATAGGCAAGATTTTGGGACTTTTTGACAAAGCATGCATGAGTACTTGGAAGATTTAAGCTTTGCATGGTCACTTCTAAAGGATTTTTCAAATAAAATGCAAGGTGAACTATTTAACTCTGGGCAAAGGCAAAAAAGGTCAACAATTTGGCAACCTCTATGGGGTGTTAGCCTACTAAACTAATGAGATCAGTGGCCTTAAATAACCATTGGGCATGGGTCAAGACTAAAACATGCTAGAAAACTGGAACCTGCCTCCAAAACACAAAAAGGGGAAGAGGCCTGCATTCTCCTAATGACAATGCAGCCTGTGCAAAAGCACTTAGGGAAAACAAAAAAAAAAATCTAAACTAAGGTGCAACAGTACTTATTGAAAACATAGAGACCTAATCTACTGATTCAAAAGGTACTCATACCTCAAAACACCTCTTCAAGTGTATCCCATTAACTGGAATAGGCAGATTTTCTCTATTCATGCTTGATAATTGAAATGCATTGTGCTCTTTGCATTCAGTAATAAGAAATGGGCCACTCCACATGCTGTCAAACTTGGAATGCTTTCCTAGTCTGCTTTTTAATTCATCCCATTTGAGCACCATATCACCTATTCTAAAATTTTTGGGGGCGGCCTTCTTATCAAAATTTCTTTTTGTTTGAAGCTGGTGATACTCCATGGTCTTCATAGCTTTATCTCTGCTTTTTTCAACCTCCATCAGTTGAGCATATCTGACAGCCATGGGGTCCTCTGTTTCAAAGATCTCCAGCTGATTCATGATGTCTAGGGTTGGTAGTTCCATAGATATAGGCAACCTTGCCTCTTTTCCATACACTAGCAGATATGGGGAGTTCCCAATAGACCTTTTAGGAGTTATTCTATTTGCCCATAACGCATACTTCAAATTAGTGTGCCAAGTCCTCTCGTTATCCTCCATTGATCTTTTAATAATCCTTATGAGATTTTTATTTATAGATTCAGCGAAACCATTACCCTGTGGATAATAATTTGATGAAGTGATTAAATAGATCCCATTCTTAACAGCCCAGTCAGTTATTTTCAATCCTACAAAGGCTAAAGCATTGTCTGAGATAATAGACTCCGGCACTCCAAATTTGGAAACTAAATCATGATAAAAATTTAAAACAACATTCTCATTGGATTCCCTCAGAGCCACTGCTTTAGTCCATCTTGTGAAATAGTCTATAGCTGTAAGTATCCACCTATGGCCTGCACTTGATGGTGGGTTAATAGGACCTATAAAATCAATGCCCCATCTCATAAAGGGCTGCTCTACCTGAATTGGCTGCAAAGGTAAAGCTGGTAGGCTTTCTTTGCTGGCAAAAATGGCACATTTTATACATTTTCTAGCCCATGCATGGGCATCCTTAAATAAGCTGGGCCAATAATACCAGCTCTCATTACTTTCCAAGTAGTGGTCCTTGGGCCAAAATGACCCCCAGCTGTTCCATCATGAAATTCATGCAGTACTTTGTCAGTCTGATCATAATCAATGCATCTTAGCAATACACCATTAAAATCCTTTCTGAAAAGGATGCCATTTATTAAAACATATGGAATGGATTGTAGTCTAAAATATCTTCTTTTGGTTCTATTTAGACCCGTTGGACATTCACCAGTTTGCAAAAATTGAATCATGTCATTTACCCAACTAGTGCCTACTGCTGCTATATCATTCTGACGCTCCTCTTCAATAGTCAGAAGAACCTCCTCTTCTTTTTTATTTCATTCTTTGAACTGGTAGTGAGTTGTTCATTGAGTCCTCTGCCTCTGATAAGCTTGGTTATCTTGATCTCCACTTCATATTCCATGACTTTGGTGATCCAACCAGCCCTTTTTTCACTAACATTTTTACTCAACAGGAACTCTTTGATGGTAGGATGAGTGACCATCAAGTGTATCTTGTTATTAGAAATAAGATGCCTAAACTTTTTTAGACTTCTTACCACTGCAAGTACATGCTTCTCCACGAAGCTATACCACTGCTCATACTCCTCCAGCCACTGACTAAAGAAAGCAATTGGCTGTTTAAAGCCATCACTCTGCTGCTGTACCAGAATCGCAAAGATTGTATCCAGGCCACCATAAGCATACAAGATAAAATCTTTGGACAAGTTAGGATTTACCAGAGTCGGCGCAGCTGACAATGCTTCTTTTATAGATCCAAAACTAAGTTTGGCCTCCTTCATCCAACTAAAAACTGTGTCCTTCTTCAACATAGATGTCAAAGGCTTCAAAAGATTTGCGATGTCGGGGATAAATCTTCTCAGAAAGTTAATTCTGCCAATGAAACTTTGTAGTCCCCTTTTGTGGTTGGGTAAAGGTAGCTCCAAAATAGCTTTTACCCTTTCAAGATCAATGGTAATGCCTTCCTTTGACACCACGTGCCCTAGCAGTTTACCTTCGTGTACAACGAATATGCACTTTCTGGGATTGAGAGAGATCCTGAATTCCTTACATCTTTCAAATACTAGCCTCAGATGAGATAAATGTTTAGCTGCATTCTTGGAAAAAACTGTGATGTCATCGAGGTATACTAACACTAATTTGTACATTAAACCCCTGAAAGCCATATACATGGCTCTCTAAAAAGTAGAGCCAGCATTCGAGAGGCCGAAAGGCATTCTTTTATAGGCCATGGTACCCCACTTGGTGGTGAAAGTAGTCTTAAACTAATCCCCCTCCTTGACTAACATCTGATTGTAACCAAAAAAACCATCAAGCAAAGAGAATCTTTCAGAACCAGCCACTACTTGCAAAATTTGCTCCATTGAAGGCAATGGGTAGTGGTCTTTTAGGGAGGCCCTATTGAGGTCTCTAAAGTCGACACATAGCCTAATCTCCCCATTCTTTTTTTCTTACAGGGACAAGGCTGGAGACCCAAGAAGTATGCTTGATCAGAAAAATGATTTTCCCCTCAATCAGTTTGGTCAGTTCTTTAATCATTAGAGGCTCAAGCTTTGGATTTAGAGGCCTTTGCTTCTGCCTCACAGGTTTAGTACCTGGTTCTAACTCTATGGTGTGTTGGGCAATCTGAAGGTCAAATCCCTTTAGGTTTGAATAATCCCAGGAAAACACATCTTCAAATTCTTGACAGAGAGCAATAAAGGCTCTTCTATCCTCAACTGAGCAGATTTTACCGATTTTGAGAAGCATACCTTTAAAAATTTCTAGCTCCTCATAATGCTCCACTTTTATCTGCATGCCAGTTTTACTCTTTTTTAGCTGGTCATCAGTGCTGAAAATAGATTCCAAGGTTACCAGTCCCTTGGGTAGCTTGTTTGTTCTCAACTGAACAAATTGACCATCCTCATATTGTTGTTTAAGCTTATCCTAGTTTATGACAGAAAATTCATCTTCTTCTAACAAGAAACACAAGATCTATTCATCACTTTCAAAAACTTGCCAATGAATATTATTATCAGGGATAGAGGGCCTATCAACTATTTTTACATGAGGCTGCACCTTTTCTCATTGGATATCACTGGGGATATCAAACTGAGCTCCAATCGCAGCTAACCTATCAGCATGGGAGTTCTAATTTCTTGGAATAGAGATCAGATTGAAAGAATCAAATTCTTCAATCATGTCCCACACCCTATGTTTGTAGCATTTTAGAACATCATTCTTTGTAAGATGCAGTCCTCTTACTAGCTTACAATGAGTTCACAGTTCCCAAACACCTGTAAACAACCAATTTTCTTCTTCCTTGCCCACTGCAAACCTTGAATTAATCCTTCATATTCAACAGTGTTGTTTGTACATGCAAAGGCAAAATAGAATGAAGAATAATATTTTTCACTCTGTGGTGACACAAGCATTGCACCACCACTGGATCCATTCTTGTTCCTAGAGCCGTCAAAATACATTTTCCATACTTCAATCTTCTGCTCTATCTGTTGTTCTACGTCCTTTATCAGATTTGGAATTGTTGTTTTAGGTTCATGTAGTATGTAAACCCCCATGCCAGTCTCTTGAATGTGTGCCTCAAGATCATCTACCACATTTTTCTGAGGACCACTCCCTCAAGAGTACCTTTGGTATGCTTTTAGCTTGTAGTTCTTGAGTAGCCACAAATTCAGGATCATTGGAAATAATGCAACTTGCATTAACAGCACTTGGTGTGTAGGGCTCAATGTGATGATTTGAAAGTAACTCAGATTTCAAGGTCACATTCGTGCCATATCTGATCCTAAAAAACATATGGGACCAATCTGAGGACAAATATGCTCCTATCTTGGCTGTAAACTCTCTTGATAAGCACATGACAAAGTAAGGAGGCAAATCTATGATGAATACCTCCTGGGAAATGGAAACATTTGGGCAAGTGTGCAAAGTGAGACCTAGGTCTTTGATCACACCTATAGTATTAACAGATGTGCCATCTAATTGGAGTACACCCTTCTCAAGGGGCTAGTACTTGAGCCCTAATTGGTCTGCAATCTGTTTAGGCATCACAGAACTGCTTGCACCATTGTCCACCATACAATTATGTACTAGTTTGTCTCTAATTATCAATGAAACATAAAATGGGAGTGGTTTGGCACCTTTATTAGGCTATTTGCTGTTATCCTCGGAAGAATTGGTAAGGACAACCCTATTCGGGTCAACGGTTGTATCTTTGGACACTTTCAAATCAGATAAGGCAGATTGCAATATGTCCTTTTGGCTTGGGATGGCTAGGGAATCCCACATGGACATTGTCACGTTCATCTTCCTCATATTATCAATAATATTAAAAGGTGGAATGACACTTACCTTCTGATTTGGTTTTGTAGTAGTAACTTCTGCTTGCAAATGAGGCATCTCCCTTGCTACCGCTAAAGTATTTCTTTGTAGAATATGGGGAATATGTGATGCAGAAGCACCAGCATGTCCTTTCTCTTTACTTGTTGCTTGGTCTACCTCATAACCCCTTTTCTTTTCTCTTGTATTTGCTGCAACTGAGGTGTTATCGCTATTTATGCCACAGAATTCACCTTCCTGCCAGTTCATGAAAGCAGAATCACTCTGAGGCTGCCCCTGTTATTGCACAGTTCCATCATTAGGTGTATTCGGCTACGAGACCGCAACATTTTGTACCATCAGAGCCTGATTTATAACCCCATTTGAGTAGGCTACCTGATTGTGTGGCTGATTGCATGGGAAACACCATTCGTATTCAGCTGCAAGGTTATTTTGAACAGGGACAAGGTCCCTTACTGCATTGATGGGTGTCAGATTGTAGGGCTGAAAAGGCCTCTGGTTGAAATTTTGCCTGGCACCTTGATAGTTACTCTAATAAGGTGGCCTATTAGCTTGATACGACTGATTTTGGCCTTGAGGTGGTGGTTGATAGGGCTGTCTACTCTGGGATTGCTGCTTTTTAATGTTTACTAACTCATTCCCAAAGGTGTGCAAAATATTCTTTATCTTTTGCTGACTATTTTTAATATCTTTCCACTCTTGAGATGAGCTAGGAGTAGCAGACTCAGGATTGGTAGTATTTGGTAATGCTGCCACAAAAGGTAAAGGGGCAAAATATGGGATTGGCAAAGGCATTGAACCCTGAATCTCAGGAAAGATGGGTACTGGTGGTCTGGGTACTATTTTTCTGGCCTAAATCAAATTATTCTCTGCCCTAAAAGCTAATTCATAAGCATTTGGTAAACTAGTACCTCCCAGTGATTGAATCATTACTGAAACATCACTATTTAGGGCTTTCAAAAAATATAAGAATGCATATTCAGCTGGAGGTCTTGCCATGGCAGGGATTCTGTCCCATGTCTTCTGGAATCTAAAATTGAAATCCATCATTTGCTCCTGGGGAGCTCTCTTTATGGTGGTCATCTGTTCAACCAATGATAGATTATCTAATTTTTCTTGAAATTGCTTGTTTAATTTCTCTCCTAGATCATCCCAGGTTCCTATAGTCTACACCGGTAGACTCCTAAACCATTGCAATGCTTTCCCCTTGAATGAAGCGACTAGCAACCTGATGGCTACATTTTCTTGAGTGACATGATGTATGCCACACAGAGATGCTATGTCTCTAATGTGCTCAATAGGGGTAGTCTAATTTTCCCCTGCGAAATAGGGTAGATTCTTCAAAGCTGCTATAGGTATGGTGTCATGCACTATTAGGTTTAAAGGGCTACCCCCATCAAAAGTCATGAATGGCTGATTTCTTGCCATCTGAATAGCTGGGAGTAGATTTGCCTGAGTTGCTAGAGAAATTACATAAATAATTGGTCTAAAATTTGGTGGAGCTGACTGTATCCTTTTAGAAACTGGAGTCCTTGCTACAGCTCTACTCTGCCTTCTAGGTGGAGATAGCTGCAAATATTCAAATGAGCTTGAACTCCTGGTTTGAATCTTTCTCATAAAACATGTATCAGCAAAACTAATCTGTTTGTTCTTCCTTAGTGTGAGTCACTAGATATGCAAGTTTAACCTCTTACAGGTTTGAAAATCACTGGCTGCACATCAAAACTAGTAATAAAAATTGTATGGTCCCACCGAGCATGCCAGAAACTATTGTCACATGAAATTGCACCCTACTTGGAAGGATTCCAAGCATTCCAATGACACAATGGGAATGATCTCTAAGTGTGGGACTTTGCTAAATGAGATCAGACCTCTGGAGAAGGCCGGCTTCCTTGACTGATTATCACCTAAAAACTACTAAAACTTGAGGAGAAAAGGGAGAAGGAATGCTTTAAAGTGAAAAATAAAATAATAAAACTTGAAAACAAAGGGTGATACACCAGACAGATTTAAGAAACTTTCATAGAACTGAAGAATGCACAACACAACCAGACATAACAAGTATGTATACACAAATTAGATGATTCTAGCAAAGGCAAGAAGCAATATGATTGAGAGATGTTGGTAATAATTTATGTTTAAGGTTTCAGGATGTGCACCTCCCTAAAAATCTAGAAAATTTCCTAAGTGTTGGACCCTCTCTGTGTTTTGCTACATCATCATCATATTCCAAGGAAGGGGTTGTCATCATCATCATCATATTTCCATGCATCCACCTGATGTTTCTTGCGAGGGTCATTTCTCCTCATGTCTGGATATCCTGTGGGGGTCATCATGCATTTGCCGACCCGACCTTTGTTGCAGGGTGATATTTTAACATCAGGTGATCTTAGTCAAGATCATCCTGATGTTGGTGCTATGAAATTTCTAAATATGACCCACTTTTCATCGGGGTCATCATATTTGAATATCGGGTGATCTTTGTTAAGATCACCCTGATGTTATTTTGTCACCTTATGTTTGTTCAACATCAAGATGCTGCTGATGTCATGTTCCTGCAGGGGTGATATCCACTTGTCTAATCGGCTTCATCATATTCCAAGGAAGGGGGTGATATTTTCAAGTATTAGTCATATTCATACATCACCCCGATGTTATAATAGAGCTATAGTGCAGCATGATATTTGTGCATGGGGGTGATATTTCCAATTATTCGGTTATCTTCCAAATATCATCCTCATCCCAACATGGCGGTGACGTCATTAGGATGTTCATCAGCCAGACATTTGGTATCGGCTAAGCAGGAGGATCTTCCTCCGATGCATCAAGTTGTGCCGATGAAGGTGAGGTTGGTCATCAGGATGCTATTCATACATTAGGGTGATATATTTTATCTGATGATGCTGACGTCAGGGTGATATTGAGTATCTGGATATCATGCTACAGGATGATGATGACGAGGCTTCTGCTAGTGTCGTCAGAAGCAAAAGCACCGACATCATATATGTTCGCGACCTAGTATATAAAGTAATAGGAGGTTGTCGCGGGGTGCATGTGGGATAATTAGATCTTGCATGATTTGAAATATCAGGATGATACATTTTGGTGGGAAAGGTTTGCGATGCACATTATTCTGCATTTCCCAAGGCCGCGGGTTAGTACGCCATTAATGGTGGTTGTTGCAGAGGTATGGGTAATGACATGAATGGTCAAACCGCCCAATTGAAGATGTGAATCCCCAGGCGGTGGCGCAGGGCTTGAGAACCACTTCCTGTCTCTTCCTCCACCTGTTGCATTCAATGCGATGAGCGCCATTTTCCCAATGTACTGTATCTGGCGAGTTTCGATCTGCCATGTAATTAATGCCGAGCACCTCCTTGCTGTATAAGTAGGGCTGTGTTGCTCATTTGTTGGTTGTTAAAGACCTGGGCATCATTTTTTATGTAAATAATGAAGAACAGGGCATGATCCTAGTTGTTTTATCCCATTTTGGAGTTTATGTGTTGCAGCATGAATGTATTTTGCACATATGTTCAGTTTTAATGTTGATTTTATATGAGAAATGCTTCATTGCATGTGTTTATCTGCTTGTCTCCATTTGCTGTATGTTATTCTCCTTCTTCTGAATCTGGTTGCTAAGGGTTTCTCAGGTTCTAGGGTATGGTTTTCTGTATTACATGTTTGATCTCTAACTTCCATTCAAGGAGTGGATTAAATTGTTTTAGGTTGAGCATGGGGAAGGTTGCATGTTAGCAGGGATATCTGTAAGTAGAGGCAGTTAGATACCCATTCTTGGGTGATGTTTGTAAGGCAAGCATCAGTCCAACCCCTTGAAACTTGAGTCAAAGTTGCAAACCATCTGTTGTATATGTCTAGTTGACTCCTTGCTCAATGGATAGGCACCAGTCTGCTCCTGGGTCAGTAGTTATGAGCCAAAACCCCTTGTCTTGTATCCAGGACATTATGTCCACCCATTTCATCACTTCAATGTGTTAGTTGTAGGAGTAGGATTAGGAACCCCTTGCATGCTCTCATACCCACCAGACTCATATGTCTAGGAATGTTGCCAACCTTGTGATCTATCATGCAGATCTTGGTCCATACATGAGAGTATTTTGCCTGTTGTTGTCAAGTTAGATCTTTCTATCATTGAGCTAGTCAAGGTCACATCTTTAGCAAATAGGGATACCCCCTTGGTGCAGCAGAACCAGAAGTGAAGGGAAGGAGCTCACGCAACCTCCTGTATTTAGTTGGCTGAATCTACACGTGCATTAGAACTGGCAAACCCTAATGCTGATTCAGAAGAAAAACCAACAGATTAACGACTCTGCTGGGGAAGAGTTGATGAAAATAGAATGTATTTGTGGCCCATCCGAGTCACCAACAGAAATTGGTGACTCTACTGGGGAGATCAATGTCATATCTATGAAAGTTTGAGTCTTAAAGATTGAAAAATCAGACCTGGAGGTGCTTTGTTGCAGCAAAGGAAAAAGTTGTATATGTGACTCTACTGTGGGAAAATCCAAAAAGAAAGAAATCAATTTGCAGCTTTAGCCAGTTTGAAGCTCATTCCTCTACCAAGGAGGTGGTGACTCTATTGAATGAACCTATCAACAGCTGCAACATATCCAGGTATTTGCACAAGTTCTAAAAGATTCCCTATTTGGTGAAATAGCACTGGTTAAAAGGGAAATATCAATGAAAGCAGAGCTTGCATGCTTTTGTTATAACCTAATCTGTATTTTAAAAGGGCATGCAATATTGTTCAAAAGGCTCATAGGACTTTAGGAAGGCTGAAATAGCAGTTTGTATTTTAAAGGCCTAAGGTCATACTACGATTAAAAATCTGAGTAGGGAAGAGGGTTGCAAAAAACATAAAGGATGTATTGTCAGCCCATGCACCCTAGTGAGGTGTCAAATGCAATAATGTATAGTAGTCAGTCCCAATCATGTAATAAAAGAGGTTTCAGACTTGACAGATATAAGCCCATAAATTTTAGTGGCATTTGTGGTTATCCAAATGCTCTTCCACCTAAAATCAGAAGGTATTTGCCTAAATTTAATGGTATAAAGGATGAATCAGCTAAGAGACACTTGCAACAGTTTAGAAATGTGATGGATGACTTTGAAATTGACCATGAGGATGTAGTCATGAGGCTATTTGTTCAATCTCTAGATGAAGATGCAAGGAATTGGCTCTCCTACCTTCCAGCTTACTCTATCAGCTCTTGGCAAGATTTCAAATCTGCATTCTAGTACAATATGGTGAAAGAATTTCTGAATATGCAGTTATTAGTGATTTCATGTACATCCATATTGAAGAAGATGAGTCGATCCTAGCCTTTAACCTTAGATTTATGAGGACATTGAATAGAATACCAGAGTGTATGAGACCTAATGATGCACTGTGCCTAGTTGTCTATTTGGGAGCATTTGATAAGAAAATGAGTTATAGATTGAGAGATAAGGAGCCCACCACATTGCATCAAGCACATCAGTTTGCAATGGACATTGAAAACAATTGGAGGTATGGAATACAAAAGGGTTATTTCTCTAAAAAAATTTGTTGTTCTGCAGCCCCCAATGTAAATGAAAGATTTAATTCAGAGGAGGATGTCCTGATTTGCCCAGCAAATGAAGTTGACAATAATAATTTTTCAAGTAATATTTGCATGTCAGTCCAAAATAAAGAGCATTCATGTTTAAATGATCCAGTTATGCAAAGTTGTGATCATATGGATCAACAATCAATATCAGTTTCATCAGAAAGTGTTAGAGGGTTGGAAAGTGATATAGATGGTTCAACTTCAGAGTGCATTGAAACGACAGAAATTTTATATGTGGGGCAATCAGATGATAGAAATGATATCCATGACTAGTGCATGGATCAGGTTTGGTATTCTTATGACTCTGGATCTGACAATACTGAAGAGGAATTGGATTATCATGAAGAAGCAAAGACCTTTACAATGAGCATGAATCCCCTTTATGATGAGCTGCAGATGCATAGATATTGTGAGTCATGACCTTCAATGGTGCAGGATTAACCCTCTATTTGATGATGATGATACTAATTTGCAAACTATGGAAAGTGAATGTTCATCATTAGTTGGTTTAGACATATGCAATTATGGATGTGCAAATCAGGTTTTGTTACCATTATCCATAAATGATATAGATGATGATGAGGGTCTCATTTATTTTGAATGTCTTCAGTTTTTGGATCAGCTGGATGAATGCCTAATGATGTGCAGCAGCCAGGTAAATGATGAAGAGTGCCAAGAGCAATATGATGTATTGTCTGAAGAATATAACATACATATGTTACTTAATGCTGAAGAATATTATGATGTGTATGGTTATGTGTCTAATTTTGAAATCCAGAGTGACAGAGGTAGTATTACAAGTGGCAAGTTGTCAAAAATGGTGGAATATCTAATTGAGCAGATGACCTTGTGGGCAGACTATGCCAATCTTTTCAGTTGGGATTGGGATCTTTCAGTTCGGAATTAGGCATTTGACAAGAAAATGTTCTAGTTCTTCCTTTTTGGCTGCCTTGGGCCGCCAAAATAATTTTTGAAATCTAGTTTGTGATGCAGGTTGGTGCGGGTTTGACTTTGTAGCCCAATGGATAAGGCACTGGTCTGCATCCCAGAGATCTGAGGTTCTCGTTGCAGTCTTACACCTACATGTCCCCAATTGGAGCCTATGTTGGTAATAATTTATGTTTAAGGTTTTAGGATGTGCACCTTCCTAGAAATCCAAAAAATTTCCTAAGTGTTGGACCCTCTCTGTGTTTTGCTGCATCATCATCATCATATTTCCATGCATCCACCTGATGTTTCTTGTGAGGGTCATTTCTCCTCATGTCTGGATATCCTGTGGGGGTCATCATGCATTTGCCGACCTGACCTTTGCCGCGGGGTGATATTTTAACATCAGGTAATCTTAGTCAAGATCATCCTGATGTTGGCGCTATGAAATTTTTAAATATGACCCACTTTTCATCGAGGTCATCATATTTGAATATCGGGTGATCTTTGTTAAGATCACCCTGATGTTATTTTGTCACCTTATGTTTGTTCAACATCAGGATGCTGCTGATGTCATGTTCCTACGGGGGTGATATCCACTTGTCTAATCGACTTCATCATATTCCAAGGAAGGGGGTGATATTTTCAAGTATCAGTTATATTCATACATCACCCCGATGTTACAATGGAGCTATAGTGCAACATGATATTTGTGCATGGGGGTGATATTTCCAATTATCCGATTATCTTCCGAATATCATCCTCATGCCAACATGGCGGTGATGTCATCAGGATGTTCATCGGCTAGACATTTGGTATCGGCTAAGCAGGAGGATCTTCCTCCGATGCATCAGGTTGTGCCGATGAAGGTGTGGTTGGTCATCAGGATGCTATTCATATATCAAGGTGATATATTTTATCTGATGATGCTGACGTCAGGGTGATATTGACTATTTGGATATCATTCTACAGGATGATAATGACGAGGCTTGTGCTATTGTTGTTGGGAGCAAAAGCACCGACATCATATATGCTCGCGACCTAGTATATAAAGCAATAGGAGGTTGCTGCGGGGTGCATGTGGGATAATTAGATCCTGCATGATTTGAAATATCAAGATGATACATTTTGGTGGGAAAGGTTTGCGATGCACATTATTCTACATTTCCCAAGGCCGCGGGTTAGTACGCCATTAATGGCGGCTGTTGCAGAGGTATGGGTGATGACGTGAATGTTCAAACCACCTAATTAAAGATGTGAATCCTCAGGCGGCGGCACAGGGCTCGAGAACCACTTCCTGTCTCTTCCTCCACTTGTTGCATTCAATGCGATGAGCACCATTTTCCCAATGTACTGTATCTAGCGAGTTTTGATCTGCCATGTAATTAATGCTGAGCACCTCCTTGTTGTATAAGTAGGGCTGTGTTGCTCATTTGTTGGTTGTTGAAGATCTGGGCATCATTTTTTGTGTAAATAATGAAGAACAGGGCATGATCCTGGTTGTTTTATCCCATTTTGGAGTTTATGTGTTGCAGCATGAATGTATTTTGTACATATGTTTAGTTTCAATGTTGATTTTATATGAGAAATGCTTCATTGCATGTGTTTATTTGCTTGTCTCCATTTGTTGCATGCTATTCTCCTTCTTCTGAATCTGGTTGCTAAGGGTTTCTCAGGTTTTAGGGTATGGTTTTCTGTATCACATGTTTGATCTCTAACTTCCATTCAAGGAGTGGATTAAATTGTTTTAGGTTGAGCATGGGGAAGGTTGCATGTCAATAGGGATATTTGTAAGTAGAGGCAGTTAGATACCCATTCTTGGGTGATGTTTGTAAGGCAAGCATCAGTCCAACCCCCTGAAACTTGAGTGAAAGTTGCAAACCATCTGTTGTATACGTCTAGTTGACTCCTTGCTCAATGGATAGGCACCAGTCTACTCCTAGGTTAGTAGTTATGAGCCAAAACCCCTTGTCTTGCATCCAGGACATTATGTCCACCTATTTCATCACTTCAACCTGTTAGTTGTAGGAGTAGGATTAGGAACCCCCTGCATGCTCTCATACCCACCAGACAAATATGTCCAAGAATGTTGCCAACCTTGTGATCTACCATGCAGATCTTGGTCCAGACATGAGAGTATTCTGCTTGTTGCTATCAAGTTAGATCTATCAGTCATTGAGCTAGTCAAGGTTACATCTTTAGCTATAGGGATACCCCCCTTGGTGCGGCAGAACCAGAAGTGAAGGGGAGGAGCTCACGCAACCTCATGTATTAGTTAGCTGAATTTGCATGTGCATAGGAACTGGCAAACCCTAATGCTGATTCAGAAGAAAAAACCAACAAGAGGAACAAAAGAAATTCACAGACAACCATATGCAGATTTACACAGAACCAGAAAAGTCAGTAAAAGAGGTATGATAACTTGCATATATTCAATAAGAAGGCAAAGTTACAGTATATGAAAACTCTATTTGGAAACAGAAAAAGCTAGAATGCCCAAAAATTTCCAACCTTATTTACATCTTACGAATGCATATATATAGCATTCCAAAACTAACCTAGGTCAGTTACAAAATTCACTCTATGAGCTGGAACAGAAAATATCTACATTTATGACTATCCAGCTACATCAGCTATGCGTTCAATATCTGGCATTAAGCAAATAGAAGATATTTAGAGTCTTTAATACAAGTAGCTTACTCATGGATTCTCAGCAATGCATACACGAAAATATCTGGAACAAGGCGGTGTAGAAATATCTTTTATCATCAATGCAAGTTGCTTCCATTACCTGCAGAAATGAATGCAAAAAATTTCTGCAACTGCTAAAAAATGGTCGCTGAAATGTCCCCTAGCCCAAAATATTCAAATTCAAATCTGAAAAATAAAATGTGACAAAAACTCTTGGAAACCCTGCCAAATGAAAGAGGGGACCAAAATATGCATCTTTGCCTTTTACAACAAGTCAAAATTTGCCAGGATGGAGGAGATACAGGGGTCAAAGTTTTGGTCAACCACTTGTATATATCACTTTGCATCTGTGTATATATCACTTGAATTTGCCACCTGAATTGACATCTAAAAAACTTCTCTGCAACTCCCTTGTATATGCATGGCGCTTGTATATGGGGCCCCACCATTTGTATATCGCATTGTATCTTGCCTTGTATATCGAAATATACAATTGCAAATATACAAGTAGAAGATATAATGCAAAGTGCTTGTGCCTTGGCAGACCCCACCACTTGTATCTCCTATGTATGTGCAAACATACAAGCCGCGGACTCCAAGCTTGAATTTGTGAGAATTAACTTTTGGGGTCAAGTCTGGCTTGTATGTTTGCACTGTATGTTTGTTTGTATATCGCAATATACAATCGCAGATATACATACAACTGCACGGACCTGAAAATGTTATAAAGCAGATTGAAGACCTCTTTGAAATCTAGATTGTATGTTGCAATGTATGTCGGCTTTGTATATCGTATGATATACAAATGCCGAAAATACAATGCACGAACCTAAAAATGTTATCAAATGCTTTAACTACTGGGTTGGGTCCGGCTTGTATGACCTTTCTTTGTATATTTCCTTGTATATCGCAATATACAATCGCCCTTTTATACAAAGCAGACCCGAGAACAACATAGAATAAAAATGAAATTTCTACCCGGGTCCGGGTTGTATAAAAGTCCTTGTATATTGGCCTTGTATGTGCGTTCATACAATCCAATATACATTCCACTGTAGCCGATCCTTGGTATGCCGAAACATACAAACTTCTTTGCATATGTGCCTTTGCATATCAACTTGTATCTTTTCTTTGTATATTGGCTTGTATGTACAAATATACAAGCGAAATATACATTCCACTGTTCATGCTCACTTGTATCTTAGGTGAAGGTCCTTTGTATATTCCACCGCTGTACATTCCACTGTAGTCGATGCATATTAGTCGGCCTTGTATGTTTCTTATTGTTTATTGGGTTGTATGTGTGAACATACAAACCCGATATATAATCAATCCTGATATACAAATAGGGAATATTCCCAGGAATTTGTGAAAGATTCTCCCAATGTATATGCACCTCCTTGAGCCTGATATGCATTGAAAAATGTGTACAACTCATTTTTTCACCATTTCCCTTGTATTTTTTCTTTGTATATTGGCTTTGTATGTACAAAGGCGAATGTATATGCAAATGTACATTAAAAAATACATACAAGTACAATTCATAAAAATGAGAAAATCCCAGCAATAGAAAGCACTTGAAAACAAAAGATTTCTGGGTTTTTCTGGGTTTTTTGCAAGGATTCCTTAAATAAGATTTTGGGACTTTTTGACAAAGCATGCATGAGTACTTGGAAGATTTAAGCTTTGCATGGTCACTTCTATAGGATTTTTCAAAGAAAATGCAAGGTGAACTGTTTAACTCTAGGCAGAGGCAAAAAAGGTCAACAAATATATTGTGAGCTAACACTCACCGTGGTTTTTCCCAGTTTTAGGTTTTCCACATAAAAATCCTGGTGTTCATGTGTGATGGATTATGGTTGTTTCTTCTATGATTAATTTGCTTTGTTATTGCATGCAATAGATGGATAACTAGTTTAATAAGTAAGAAGTTTAATAGAGTACTAATTCACCCCCCCTCTTAGTTTTGGGTTTTCCATATAAAAATCCTGGTGTTCATGTGTGATGGATTATGGTTGTTTCTTCTATGATTAATTTGCTTTGTTATTGCATGTAATAGATGGATAACTAGTTTAATAAGTAAGAAGTTTAATAGAGTACTAATTCACCCCCCCTCTCAGTACTTTGGATATTCAAAAACACTGTGTTTTTATCAAACAAACACTTCATTGTTTAATTATGGTGCACATTTTTATCATGTGAAGCTCTCCATTGTTCATCTAACTCGGTCAATTCCAGAATCCTTTGAGAAAATGTATCACATTGGCCCTCTTATATATCATGTAACAACTAATATACTAGTAATTCCATGTTGGTAGGCATCTTAGCTTCTAATCTATATACCGATTCAAACAGGCTTCTACCAATGGCTCTTTTTAAAGTTATCCTATCATCCCATAGAGCATATTTCAAATTGTCATACCATATCTTTTAATTTTTATTTTATGTTAAGGATTGTTCACCATTCATTAGGAAATAGAAATATAGCAGATACAATAAGAGGTGGACTCCACTAGCTGAAACATTCAGCTACACCTTACCATGTAGCATAGAGTCAAACACTATTACAAAAGAGATAAATTTTACATCTTTGAAGACTAGTAGCAAATACATCAAAAAGTTCAAACTAGAAATGATATTCTACCTTAATGATGATCTTCAGAAACAACAACTTTGTTCAAGTGCCCACAATCCTGCATAGTTTTGTTTTTGCATCTCATTTTCTCTCAAACCTACTCTTTTACAACTAGTTTAACTATATTTTTCTCAGCCAAGTATTGCTCAAGTGTTTTTAACTACTCACCATCAAGGTCATCTCTACCCTGTGGCTAAAAGTCAACATTTACAATTTCATTCTTGCACATGAGGCTCAAACCTTCTTTCAATGTTGTCAATCAGGTATCAGTCTCATTGTTCCTGTCTTTCCAGACATGCCACAAAACCTCAATGGTGAGATTAAACTAGAATTTATTCAACTCTATGAAAAGAATCCACATAACCAAAAAGAATTTCAGCCCATGTAAAACTATTAGACTTGTCCCATCCTTTCCCATTACCCAAGAAGATAGACTAGATTTTCATAGCATAATCACATTAAAAAAATATATGTTCAAAATTTTCAACACATTTGCACAAATAACACATAGACACTTGACCAAACTCAGATTGATTTCCAGAGCAAACAACAAGTTTTTTCAGGACTAACAACCATCTAAAATAGGTTTTCTTTGGTTCACACATGACAAACCACATGTTTTTAAAGAGAAAAGATAGTTTCTTATCATCCCACTCAAGACCCCAATTCCTATTAACTTTCTCAAATATTTCTCTTGTGCCAGCCAACAAACCATAAAGCTTCTTGGAGTTCATGTTACCAAACACTATTCCATCAGTCTAAAGAATATTTTCCCATCTTTCAAAATCAAATTTCAACATCACAGGAAATTTTACCCCATACAAGGTCATGTTTAGAACTGAGAGAGTTCTTTTTTGAGAGTCATATAGATCAAAAGATTCCTTCAGTGAATGCAAAGAATTTAAAACACCATTATCAAAAATATCGTAAAATGTACAAATACCCTTAGAGGCCCATAGTTTAGTAGAGCAACCCTGCAACAAGGCTAGGGGCTTATTCTTATAATGAAGGTTCCACCAAATCGACCTAAAAGACATAAAAACTATGTCAGTTCTAGAGAAGGCCTTGTTATTAGTTGCCAATTGTTTTACACTTTCCCAGGCCCTCCAAAAACTTCCATAGGCTTTGGAACCAAAAGGACCGACAACAAATTCCCCAAGCAATAAGTCCTCTGGGTGCAGAGAGAGCCAATCCTTGGCTTTCTTTGGTTTTGATAGTGCAATAGTGTTTTTGGCCAAAATTTTCTAGGGCTCTTGACCTTCAAAAGCCTTCACAATCCACTTCACTGCCATTCCCTGAAGATTTAAATCTTTAAGCCCAAGACCCCCCATCTCTTTAGTCATACAACACTAATTCCAACAAACTTCATGTCTCTTTATGTTCTCTTTGTCATCTGACCATAGAAAATCTCTAATACATTTTTGACAACTAATCAATCACTCAGGCACCATCAACACATCCTTAGTGCATCAGACCTGGCAATCCCCCGATGACTCAGAAGAAGATGATACGTAACTCTGACATGCTGACACACCAATACTAAGTTGAATAAAACAACCTGGATGGAAGTGGAGTTTTAGAGTCATTACAATTGTTTATATGAGTATGGGTGACCTCGAAACACTGACAAGCTGACAAGCCTACAAAACCAATGGAAAGACAAGGAACATCCAAATGTAGAGAGTTATAGATTTAGTGCATCTTGACACATACAAGGGGCTTGTAAAAGACATCTTAGATGATTATACAAACAATGGTTCAAATGGCTCAAAGGCATGTAGATGGATATGACATAGGCAAAAAGGACAATATAGGCCTAAGCCCCAATAGTGGCTCTAGTTAGGGACAAGTGCCTCTTGGAAGCACTATGAGTATCCCGAAGATCTCTGAGGTAGACCATAAAAAATAGGAATAGGGAAAAAAACACAATGAGGAATAGGGACAAACACAAACACACTATTAAGACCACTAGTAATCAAGACTACTCGAGGTTCAATATACAAAAGATATAACTTGAATTCATCATTCAAAAATTAAGGACCTCACTACTTATGAGAAGTAATGTTTAAGGCGTTGATCATGGACTAGTAGCTCCATGAGTTCTCCCCCTAAATTTACCAAGTATAGACATTTATTTTAAACTTCTCAGCCACTTCATAAGGGCGAGCCATAATGGATTAAATTTTCCATTCTTTCCTTTATCTTCAGGCTTGGCATTCCATAGAAGAACCAAATCACCAATTTGGAAGCTCCATGATATAGTGTTTTTATCAAAAAACACTTCATTGTTTGTTTATGGTGCAAGTTTTTATCACGTGAAGATCTCTGTTGTTCATCTAACTCGGTCAATTTTAGAATCCCTTGAGAAAATACATCACATTGGTCCTATTCTATATCATGCAACAACTAATATACTGGTAATTACATGTTGATAGGCATCTTAGCTTCTACTCCATATACCAATTTGAATGGGCTTCTACCAATGGCTCTTTTGAAATTTATCCTATTAGCCTATAGAGTATATTTCAAACTGTCATCCCATATCTTTTTATTCTAATTTAATGTCCTCTTTAAAATCTTCATCAGGCTTCTATTACTTGACTCAGCTTGCCCATTACTTTGGGGGTGATATGGAGACGAATACACCAGGTTTATAGAAAACTTAGAACACATGTTTAACCTTTCTTGATACCTAAAGCACATTGCATTGTCAAACAAAATCCTAGTAGGTACTCCAAATCTAGTTACTATATTGTTGATCAAGAAATCAATGACCACCTTGGAGGTTACATTTCGAGTTGGGAAAATTTGTACCCATTTGGTGAAATAATCGGTAGCCACAAGGATCCATTTATATCCATTACTATTTTTCTTGTACCTCTCCAATGAAGTCGCATCCTCAGTCCTAGAAAGGTGCATCAAAGTTGTGAGAGGCAAAAGTGGAAGTGTTCCAACAAATTTCAACTTACCAGAAAATCTTTGGCAAGCATCACATCTTTTTATCATTTGTGCTATATCCTTGAATAATGTAGGCAACCAATACCTTGCCCTAAGAATATTATGGGTAGAAGTGTTAGCTTTGAAATGTCCCCCACAAATACCATGACAACATTTACTCATTACTGTGTCAGCTTTCTCTTTGTCTAAGAACTTGAGCAATATACCTTCATGATTTCTCTACATCAATTCATTCTTGAACAACACATACCTTTGAGATCTTAGATTGAGAGTCCTTTTATGATTCTCATCCATATTGGGTGGACAATTCATGTTTCCAAGGTAAAAAATCACATCTTTATACGATGCATCATTAACCAATTTGCAATGAGTAAGAGCATCATCCACATCTATTTCATTTACTTCTGCTACCTCTAAATTAGAATTATCCATAATTTTTTCCAAGCCTTGGCCTTTATGTCCATGTCATACTCTTGGATTTTGTTTATCCACCGACACCTCTTACTTGAACCTTCTTGTTGCATGAATATGTATTTCACTGATGTGTGTGGAACATATGCTATAGTCTTAGTACAGATCTACCTTCTTGTTGCATGAATATGTATTTCACTGATGTGTGTGGAACATATGCTATAGTCTTAGTACAGATCTAAAATTCTTCATAGCCTTGACTAAAGCATAAGCATGCTTTTCCATCATAAAATACTTCAGCTCAACTATTTGTAATGATTTACTAAAAAAAGACACTAGTTGTTCATATCCATTTTCAATCTTTTGGAGTAAGACAATAGAAATAGTATAAAAGGAAGAAAAAGAAAATAACTGTAGGGGTTTATATAGTTTGGACTTATCAATACAGTTTCTTCCTTGATGGCTTCTTTAATGTTCTTAAATGCTTCAGCTGGTTCCACACTCCACACAACTGATTGTTGCTTTTTGAGAATCTTTGAAATGGCTTTAGTCTTCTTTACAAAGTTAGGAACAAACCTTCTAACAAAGTTTATTTTCTTGAAGAAAGATTGTATCCACTTGATTGATTTGGGCTGAGGGATTAGGTCAATAGCTTTGACTCATTCTAGGTCTATTCTTACCTAATCCTTCGACACAATGTGTCCCAGCAACTTGCCCTCTTCAACACCAAATATGCATTTCTTGGGATTCAAAGAAATCCATACTCTAAACACATTTTAAAAATTAATTCAAGATGCTTACAATGCTCACCTCTTTCCTTTGAGAATGTCATCAAATCATCTTGATAAAGAACCATGATCTCATTAATGAAACAAGCAAAAGACACATCCATAGCCTGCTGAATTGTTTACCCTACATTCTTCAAGCCAAATGTTATCCTCACATAGACATAGGTACCCCAAGGAGTTGTAAATACTATCTTGTACTACTCTAATTCCTTGACCATCACTTGGTTGTACCTAGAGAATACATCCATCATGGACATTAACTCTGATCTAGTTACCTTCTATAACAAATGATCCATGCTTGGGAGGGGCTAATTGTCCTTTAGAGACTTGATGTTTAAATTTCTAAAATCCACACATAACCTGATTTTTTCGTTCTTCTTTCTTACTGGGACAGGTTGGATACCCACTCAGATTGTTTGATAAGTTCAATTATGCCTCCCTCTTTCATCTTCATCAATTCCTTTTGTATTTTGGGAGCTATAATAGGGTTAATCAATCTTTTCTTTTGTCTAAAGGGCTTTGCATCAGGCTAAAGAGGAATGGTGTGGTGAAAAAAATCTTCCCTATAGGCCGTGAGTTCGTCATAGGACCATGCAAAACACTTTTTGAACTTTCTCAATAATGCAATCAACATTTTTTTTTCATTGGGTTTCAACTTCTTACCTATGTAAACCATTTTCGAGGCAACTTCAGTCCCTAAGTTCACACCTTTAATAGTATCTTCCTCAATCAATTTGCCTTTGCTCTTCCAATGATTAGCATTATCAAATATCCTTTCTAGCACCACAAGCCCCTTTGGAATGGTGTTTGTTTTTAATTTCACTACTTCACTTCCAAACAAAGTATCTTTTCCATACTCAATTTCCACCATTAGCTACCAATGTATAAGTTGGTTTTCAAACTCATCCATGCAGTTAAGAAGCATATAAATTTGATTACTATCATTAAAAACTTGCCAGCTATATATGCTATCTAGAATTACAGGCATGGTAAGTACCTCAACAACATAATAATAAGAAGAAGTTGATTGTGGATTAAATCTTGAAGCATTAACAACCAAAACGTATTCCTTTTCATTTTTAGTTCTCTCAATCCATTCAATACCAGTGGCATCAAACAACTCAAAAGTATCACAAACTACATTTCTATATGCCCTCAACCTGTTGTCCTTGGATGCATAAATGTTTCGGACCTGTTGAACCACCAATTCAAAATCCCCAAGGATTCTCAAACATTTCACTCCATGCTTGTGAGAAACATTCAAACCTAATATGAGAGATTCAGACTCATCTATGTTGTTGGTACACTAGAAATCAAGCTTAAAAGAAATCCTAAAATGTTTACCATCTGGTGAGATTAAAACAACACCTACACTTGAGCTATCTTTAGAATATGCACCATCAAAGTGCATTTCCCATAAATAATTTGCATTACATTAAAAAGCAACATGATAAGAAGGGAGTACATCATTGCCATGATCATGTTAATTACAATATTCCATGAAATGATCAATTTTAGTATCAAAGAAATTACCTCTGTTGGAATTAACCCAGACAACTAAGAGGGGGGGTGAATCAGTTGTCTCCAAAATTTTCTTTTAAACTTCTTTCTCTATTATCAATTTGATTAATGATTCAAACATTAAAGCATATGATATTAACATAGAAGCAAAAACATAATCAACACATTTGACACCAAGATTTTTGATGTGGAAACCCGGTTAAGGGAAAAACCACGGTGGGGGTTAACCCACAAATATTAATACCCTATTAAAAGTATTTTTACAAATGGAAATGCACATGCATTCAGGCTCACTGCCTAGAGCTCACTGATCAAATGGAGGCTCACTGCCTATGGAAATATTACAAGAAAATGACAGAGATTTGAACTAATTAATACAATCTACCCATGCAAGAATTTCAGTTCCGGTTAAGTACAAAAATTGATCTTACACATTTCATCTTTGCTCTGTTCTTCTTACTGTTCTGCCTTCATTCACATTTTAGATTTCTTCTCTTCTCACATACACCTTATTTGCACACACCACACACACTAAATCATCTAATTTCATCAGCTATATATATCCGCAATATGATCTATAATCATTCTATCAGTCGGCTTCAACAACACTTAGAACTTTTATGAATGCTCTGCTCTTTCGGCTAGATCTATGCATAACTTAAGGTACAGACCAAAACTTGCTCTTGAAAATCATCACTCATGTCGACCACTATCACTAATCATCACCATTTGTCCAACAAACAACTTCCATACATCTGGAATAAAGATCTTCTGCAAGGTCAGCCTGTTCTTCTTTTGTTTGCTCTGACAAACTAGAAATCAATACTCAGAAGCTAATATCTTTTGAGTCCTTCATCTCCGAAGGATGAAATTCTAGATTTAGAGTGTCTTGACAATTATTACAACTACCTCAGATCCATAGCAAAACCATGTCTTTCCACCGGATAGATCCGGGCCAAGATACTGGACTTTGTCACTGCTCTGTTCCTGACTGCCTGGACTTAGACAAGTTCTGATTCTGACTTGCGGTTTAACCAAATTGAGTTATACGAATGGGTAAAAAGATCTTGGTTGTCATCAATGACAAAACCTATTAATGAGAAGTAGTGTCTCTTGCCAACAATCTCCCCCTTTGGCATTGATGGCAAGTCTTAGTGAAAAAATGACTAAGTGTCTAGTGCAACTCCCCCTTTGTCTGTACACTCGCGCACTTCACTTATTCTGGTGCTCCCCCTTTGCTGAATACCTCATTTTTCACTACCCTTCACTCTCCCTTTGACATCAATGGCAAAGGGTGGGGTCCACAAGCCAAAATTCTCCAAAAATTTTGTTTATATTGTCGCATATGTACAAAAAATCATCAAATCCTATTTACATGAACTTTAGGATATCTGTAAAACTAGTTTTTAATTGGGCAAGTTCAGAGGCCCAATTACTCTTTATTCCATCCAAAATGGAGATGTGCCCACTCAGCAAAAATGCATATGCTTCTGCCTTTGCCAGATCTGGAGGATCACTTGTCTGAAGTGCATTCTGGGCTTCGGATAAGGCATTATGCATGGATACCAACTTGGGGGCAATCAATCCCCGAAGTTCACACATCCTCTTCATAGTATTGTTTTTCTCTTTTACAAGTCCCTTTATTTCATCTGTCAAGCTAATAACCTGACATTCCTGTCTTATAGGAGAGGCAGTGAGAGGATCAAAATTTTGAGTTAGAACTGATATTTTCTGTTCCTGTTCCTTTATCTTCTTCTCAATATCCTCATTGACTTTAGACCATGATAGGAAAAACTTATATATATATATCTTCCATCACTTAGAGCATTCTGAATGCTCTTTATGCTAATGTCTAGTATCAACCTATCACTCCTTATCAGATTCTTAACTTGATTGAATTTCTTATTCAAGAACTCTTTCTGAACTTTTGCCTCCGCAGACTTTTCAAAAGACTCAAAATGTGAGTTTACTGAACTTACAAGATTTTTTAGATGTCCAGAGGAGGAATCATTTTCATTCTTCTGATAGGTTGGCATTAAGTTCTCCAAAATTTTGGTTGCAAGCCCCAGTAGCTCATTGTCCTCCATGTGGGACTTTAACATCTTTTCTCTAGCCTTTACTTGGGTGAATGATGCTATTTTCATCAATTGAATTGGAGAGAGAGCATCTAGATTGGCTAGGCCTTGGAGTAGCTCAGGCTCATCAAGTTCAATCATTTCTTTTTCAAGAAGACTTTTTACTGCATCTGCAGTGTCTCTTGCAACCATTTCAGAACCATCCTTTTGTTCACCTAATTTCTCAGTATCTACTTTAGGTGCTTCAACATTTGTACCATCTTCTTCTGCCTTATCCTTCTTCCCTTTTTCTTCCTCTTTCTCTATTTTACTCTTCTTTGTGTTTTCTCCAGAGGGACTCTTTCCTATTTTCTCACTACTTGCTACCTGATCCAGAGGGATCTGCGTTGTGGCAAAATCCTCTTCTTTTCTAGAGTGATTAGGTGGAGGAGTTACCCCTGCATCAACTATTCTGTCTACCATTTATATGTCCTCCTGATTAACTTGTTCCTTTTCCTGAACTTCTCCAATATTTAGATTTGATGAATTAAGTCCATCATTGATCTCCTCATAGATTAATTTTGGAGGATCTAGAGTAGTACTTTGGTCATTAATTCTCTTGTTGGTTTCTTCTTCAGGAGCTTCTTGTTCAACTTGTTTCTCTAAAACAATATAGTATTTATCTTTGTCTAAAGCCTTTCTCAAAATTTCCTCTGTTTCCTTTGTAATTTCCTCAGTCTCACCAAGCATTAGCTTGTTCATCTGGACTTTGCTTCTAAATTTTTCTTTGACTTCTTTGAGAATTTTATCTTCTTCTTTATTGGTCATTATAGGACATAGTGTGGAGAGGACATACTCTCTGAGTTCTAGATCTTTAGCCTTAGCTACTTCTTTTCTCATTTCCAATACTCTCCTTAAACTTTTAGGAAGTTCTTGTAAAATTTCCAATAGAGCTCTATTGAATTTATTCAAATACATGATGGTGGCATCTTCCAAAATTTTCTTATTTGCTTGATCAAAATTGTCATAGTAAACTCTGATGGGCTTTAAATTTCCATGAACAATGATTGTTTTTACAATTTCATCAATATACATAGCGACCTTACCAGTTTCTTGCTTTTTACTGGCTTTATTGCTTCTGGAAGGTTGGTCTTCAGAAGTCTTTGAAGTTTTGGCTTTCTTGGACTTTATTTTTTTCACTTCTTCATCTATTTCTGTCTCCTCATCATCTTTTGTGCTTTTGTGGATTCTTGTGGCCTTGGTTTTCTTTCTTTTCCCTCCTTCATCAGATGGAGTGGCTTCCTGTTTCTTGGCAGAAGTGGGCTTGGGTTGTGTTGGATTAGATCCAGACAACTAAGAAGGGGGGTGAATTAGTTGTCACACATTTTTGATCTTTTTATTTCTTTTACAACTTAAAAATAGTTAATGAAATAAACATTTCAGTCATCACATAAGCAGAAATGAAATAACACATTTGACACCAAGATTTTTGACGTGAAAAAAAAACCACGGTGGGGGTTAACCCACAAAAATTTAATACCCTGTCAAAAGTATTGATACAAAATGGGAATGTACATGCATTCGGGCTCACTTCTCAAATGAAGGCTCATTTCCTAAGATAATATTACAAATGAAAGACAAAGATATGAACTAATTATAGCATCTACTTAAGCAAAAATTTTAGTTCCAGTTGAGTGCAAAAACTGATCTTACACACTTCATCTTAGCTTTGTTCTTCTCACTGTTCTGCTCTTATTCACACCTTAGATTTCTGCTCTATTCACATCCACTTCCCTTCACACACATTTCACCTCATAAACAACCAAATTCATCTACTATATATATTCACAACAAGATCTATAATCATTCTACCAGTCATCTTCAATAGTACTTAGAACACCTAAGAATGCTTAGCCCTGTTGACTAGATCTATGCATAACTTGGAGTGCGGACCAAAACTTACTCATGCAAATCATTACTCATGTCAGCCACAGTTACTGAATGCCACCATTTGTCCAACAAGAAACTTCCATTTATTCAGAAACAAGATCTTCTACAAGGTCTACCTGTTCTTCTTTTGTCTGCTCTGTTAGACTGGAACCCGATACACAGATGCTAATAACATTTGATTCCTTCATCACCGAATGACAAAATTCTAGATATAGAGTGTATTTTCTATGTTGTCAACAACCTTAGATCGGCAGCATACCATGTCTTTCCAATAGAGAGATATGGACCAAAATACCAGACTCTGCTATATACTCTGTTTCAGGCTCCCGGACTTAGATAGATTATTGTTCTGACTTCCGGTATGATCAGATACTACACTGCAGAGGTGTGGGACAATCTTAGTTGCCATCAATGACAACTCTTATCAATTCTATGCAATGTCTCTTGCCAACAGTCTCCCCCTTTGGCATTGATGGCAACACTTAGTGAAAAATGACTAAGTGTCTCAGAGCAACTCCCCCTTTGTCTGTGCATTCGTGCTATTCACTTATTCTGATTCTCCCTCTTTTTTGAACTCCTCATTTTTCACTGCCCTTCACTCCTCCTTTGACATCAATGGAAAAGGGTGGGATCCACAAATCAAAATACTCCAAAATTTCTGTATATATTGTCACATATGTACAAGTAACCAAAACTTCCATGCACATGAACTTGAGGATGTCTGTAAAACTGGCTTTTATTTGCACAAGTTCGGAGGCCCAAGTACTCTTCATTCCATCCAAGAGTGAGATGTGCCCATCAGAAAAAATGCATATGCTTCTACCTCAGCCAGATCTAGAGGATCACTTATCTGGAGTGCATTCTGGGCTTCGGATAAGGCATTATGCATGGCTTCCAACTTGAGAGCAATCAATCCCTAGAGTTCACACATCCTCTTCATAGTATTGATTTTCTCTTTTTCAAGTCTCTTTATTTCATCTGTCAGGCTAATGATCTAACAGTCCTGACTTATGGGAGAGGCATTTAGAGGATCAAAATTTTGGGATAGAACTGATATTTTTTGTTCTTGTTCCTTTATCTTCTTCTCAACATCCTCATTGACTTTAGTCCATGATAGACAAAATTTATATATATCTCTTCCATCACTTAGAGCATTCTGAATGCTCTTTATGCTAATGCCCAGCTACCACTCTATCACTCCTTATCAGATTCTTAAATTGATTAAATTTCTTATTCAAAAACTCTTTCTGAACCTTTGCCTCTGCAGACTTTTCAAAAGACTCAAAATGTGAGTCAATTGAACTTACAAGATTTTTCAAATGGCCAGAGGGGGAATCATTTTGATTTTTCTGATAAGTTGGCATTAATTTCTCTAACACTCCAGTTTCTAACCCAAGTAGCTCATTGTCCTCTAAGTGAGATTTCATCATCTTTTCTCTGGCTTTTACTTGAGTGATGGATGCTATTTTCATCAATTGAAATGGAGAGAGCACATCCGGATTGGTTAGTCGTTGGAGTAGTTCAGGCTCATCAAGCTCAATCACTTCCTTTTCAAGAGAATCTTTCACTGCATCTGCATTGTCTCTTGCTGCATTTACTAAACCATCTTTTTTATCATCTAATTTAGGTGCTTTAGGTGTTTCAAAATTTACACCATCTTCTTTTGCTTTCTCTGCTTTAGGTGATTCAACATTTGTACCATCTTCTTCTACTTTGTCTACCTTTCCTTTTTCCTTCACTTTCTTTGTATTAATCTTCTCTGTGTTATCTTCTGAGAGCCTCATTTCTGTTTGCTCACCACTGGTTGCTTGATTTGGAGGGTTCTAAGTGGTAGCAATATTCTCTTTCTTCTCAGAGTGATCAGGTGGAGGAGATATCACTTCATCAATTATTCTATTTATCATCTCTATGTCTTCCTGATTGACTTGTTCCTCTTTCTAAACTTCTCCAATATTTAGATTTGATGAATCAAGTACTGGAGGATCTAGAGTGATACTTTGATCATTGATTCTCTTGCCAGTTTTTGCTTCTAGAGTAGCAGGATTGTCTTCTTCATCTTGCTTTTCTGAGATAATGTAGTACTTATTTTTGCCTACAACCTTTCTCAAAATTTCCTTTGTTTCCTTTGTAATTTCTTCAATTTCACCAAGCATTAGCTTGTTCATCCAAACTTTGCTTCTGAATTTATCTTTGACTTCATTGAGGATTTTATCTGCTTCTTTTCTAGTTATTACGGGGTACAAAGAGGAGAGAACATACTCTCTGAGTTCTATATCTTTTTCTTTGGTTGCACCTTTCCTCATTTCCATTACTTTCCTCAAACTTTTAGGAAGTTCTTGTAGGATTTCCAATAAGGCTCTATTGAACTTATTTAGATATATTATAATGGCATCTTCTAAAGTTTTCTTATTAGCTTGATCAAGATTATCATAGTAAATTCTGATAGGTTTTAAGTTTCCATGAACAGTGATTGTTTTTACAATTTCATCAATAGTCATGGAAACCTTACTGGATACTAGCTTTTTACTAGCCCTCATGCTTCTGGATGGTTGATCTTTAGAAATTTTTGAAGTTTTGACCTTTTTGGATCTTATCTCTTTCACTTCTTCATTTGTTTCAGTCTCCTCATCATCTTGTGTGCTCTTGAGGATTCTTGTTTCCTTGGTTTTCTTCCTTTTCCCTCCTTCAATGGATGGAGTGGCTTCCGGCTTCTTAGTGTGAGTGGTCTTGAGAGGCTCAGCAAGAGTTGCAGAGCTCCTTGTCTTTCTTGGGGCTTTCGGGGGAATTTCAGGTTCACTTTTTGCCTGCTCGGTGTTCTTTATCTTTTCAATCCTTTGTCTATTTTCTTTCACTGCTTCTTTTGTAATCCCAATGCTTTTTGTATACATCTCTACTTACTTATGTACCTTTCTTTTTGTTTCAAGCTGTCTAAGTCCCACATGCAGCTTTAGGCTTAGTTCCTTGTATGTTCCAAACTTTTCAACAGAGGTATCTTTAGGTTTGCTTAGGAGATGTTGACCATCCATGTCCAAAATTTCCTCATCCACTTCATAGCCCATGGGCATTATCCACATTGTCCTTAGTTCTACAGCTTCCGTCAAACATTTATTTGTCTACCATGAAACATATTTCATTTTCATACTTTTCAACAACTGAACTAGGAATTATTTCCCTTGCATGCATCAAATTCTAGAAGTTCTTGAAGTAACCCAAAATAGTAGTCTTTTGTGTCTGGGAATTGCCAAGACTGCAAAGAAGATCCCTAATTTTCCATGCCACTGGTCTGTCAGATGTCCATTGTATACCAAGAACTCTTGGAACCTCATTCATGAAGTATAAAAAGATACATATCACCAGGGAACCATACTTGAAGGAATTTTTCTTGTCCCTTTTGATTTTTTTAAGGTTTTCTAGTAGTTGGCTTTGTAGAAGCTCACATAAGTCATAATCCACATTTTCATTTATCATCTGATATGTGGAATAAATAGCTATTTTAGAGACTGAGTTCTCCCTGCTAGAGTGGTAGATCTTATACCCAACTACCATCGAAGCAAACTTGACATCTGGATTAGTGATGTCATTGATAGAAATAGCTCTTCTATCAAATTTTGCTCCAGTTGCATTAGTTACTGCTTGATTTTTCACAGCCTTAAGCATGGGTTGTCCACCGGTTGCATTCAGTCTAGTCACAATTCAGATTATATCTTTTGTAATCTTGAACAGCTTCAACAACCACATAAACTCATCATGTATCCGACTCAATACATACCTAACCCATTCGCTTTCATCAAAGGATGACAATTCAATAACTTGTATGAAGTGTTTGTTTTCTAGGGTTTTATATTCCAACTTCAATTGGTGATTGTCATCCTGTTGATGGTGGTTTTAGCACACAACAACGCAGGTGTGATTGCTGGTTTCACACCTCTCTTGAAAAGTATCCTACCCTAGGTAAGACTACTCCAAGGATAATATAGCTAGGTCTTAGCTTGCTTGGAATCTCTTAGTTGGTATGTTCTAGCTGTGCCTACAAGGGGTCTTACATGCAATCTACAAATCTTCAGGTTTGGGGCAGCAAATACACATAAACCCTTATATTATTTTTAGCTGATAAATAAGATAAAGTACTACTGAAATTCCTATTCTAACAACTATCAATGGTTTTAAAGAAAATACAAAAGGTTAGGGTTTTAGAAGAATCCTAAGTGACATTCATAATGCTTAGGTTATTTTTAGTAGACAAATACTCTTAAACTCTTAACCAGCTTCCTGAGTTACCAAACTGAAACAGGTGTTACAGTACTACAGAAAACAGTGCTATCTTCAATGGAAGTAAATAGATTTTTAGATTACATTCATTTGTTAAATACCCAATAAGCGGCGCAACTTAACTTGTGAAATACAATTGAACTTTAACACAAACAATTAGCCTAGACTAACTTTACACGGCTATTTACCATCAGCAAACAACTAAAAGTATGGACTTAGAGTATTCATCAAATACTTCAAGAAACCATGAACATTGCAAAAGCACAACTAACTAACTATGGGAGAGCAACAAGTGAACCATGAAAACCAAAATGAGTCAACACAAGATACAAATTCTTAGAATTACTGCAGAAACTTACTTTGTATTACTTCAAATGGCATAGAGTCAACGATTCGGTATCAAATCTCTATTACAAATAATGGAAATGGCAGCCCTTTATATAGAAAAGTAGCATACTGAGTTTTCAAATGAACGGTGGAGATTAACTCGACACCGATGGTCCAGATTACATCAATAAATACAGATATAACAACCCACATCAATTCTCAGATTACATTTTGTCATCTATGAAAAAGACAAAAAATAGCCTCCAGATACATTGAATCTAGTCCATTTGACTAGCCAACTCAATATATTAGTAGAAAAGAACATTTTAGAAGCAAGAAAAAGACAAAATAGAGTCACATTCTGCCCTGAATACAACAATTTACAATTATGATGGGACTACATCCTTAAAATATTCAAAATAACCTCAAGATTCACCATTGAAGTCAATTTTGTCTTTACCGACCAGCTTGTTGCGATAAGTCAACTACGCATCAAGTGCAGGATTAATTTCAGACGAATCTAGATCCTTCAAATGATTTATCCAATAGTCAAACACCTCCAGTTCCTGACTGAATTTACTATGTATTCTCTCTATCTCTGCTCCTGCCTTCTGAAATGCCTTGAATTCAGCTCTGAGGTCGCTTACCTTGTCCAACCTTTCCTCCATACTGAGCGTGGCATCTTCAAAAATTACTTTATGTAACTTATCTTTACACTTCTCAGTATCAAAAGGGGCATAATCATCATAGGATGCTTCCTAACAATCCTTTAAAGAATCATTGATATCATAAATTATTGATCTAAGCTCCTCATCAGCCGGTTTGTATGCTTCTTTTATATGTTCAAAGGTTTCTTTCCTCAAGAGTAGCTGTTGATACCATTCAATGGCCTTGGGCAGCTGATTCCCAGTCAAAATATTCTCTACAACTAGAGTTTGGGTAGAAAATTCTCTAATGCTCTTTATCTAAGGATACATATGCGAATAGTACTCATCAAAACAATTGCATTCTTCACGCAAGTCCTTCCATTTTTTATGCAATTCTACTAATTTCCTGTGAGCTTGAGTAGAGGCCCCAATGGTTTCACATCCCATCTCAAAAACTCTTAGTAACCAATTCTTTGTACCTTGGGATTTTGATGTTACCTCACCCAATCTAGTCATTTCATCAGTAGATAGGAAAGTGGGTATTGTCCTTATATCTCCTCCTACATCTACTAGTTTCACCAAAAACTGGAGGCATGCGCGAAGTTCTTCATTTTGCTGCTTCAAGTCTTTCTTGGACATTTCATCTTTGTCCAATTGCTCCAAAATTGATGTGACTGAATCTTTAAAATCATTGAGCATGAGTGGCTGGTCCTAGGTCAACTGTAGATATGATGTAATCTTCCGCCCTGACTTGTTTTTTCACTACATCAACTGGCATGACCGCTATTTCTACTATTCTTGATCTTGATTCATTCTTATATATTCTTGATTGAATCTTAGCCTTCTGCTTCTTAGGCTTCTAAGCCTATGACAAGATCACACTCAGATCAAGCTGCATTACTTCTACTTGTGGCTCAGGATATGTCATTCTACCTTGTAGCCATTCAAGTGTAGAGGATTTGTTCTCTTCAGTAGCTCCATCCTTATCAATCACAACTAGCTCTTTGGGTGGTTCTTGCTCTTGCTCTGGCTCTTCATTCTCCTCTGGACTTTTCTCTTCTTCCTTTTCTTCCTCCTAGGCCAAGTTCTTTAGATTTGTCATTGTAATTTCTTGTGCAGACTTGAAAACGTCCTCTATTTGATCTTTGTCTAGAGAACTATCAGATATATCAATAACTTCCACATTGGCTGAACGTTCATGGAAGTCTTTATCACTCATTTCAACCAATGTATCTTTCTCCTCCTCAAATGCTGCTTGAGGCTTCTGCAACCCCAGCTCTGCACATACTTTCTCAATCCCGGGCAGCAGTGGTACTGCCAATGAATCTGTAGGCATTTGTGAAATAGGGACAGCAGAAGAGATGGCTAAGGAAGGCACACTGGCTTGTGTCAAATTGGCCAAGACTGAGGATAGTGGGGAAGAAATGACAAGAGGTGAAGGAAAGGGTAGTGAAGGCAGAGGAAGAGGGGGTGAAAGGATAGTAGAAATGGGAGGTAATGGTAATTGAGTGGAAGAAGTAGAAGATACAAGTGTAGTGATAGTGGAAGGGCATGAAATGGCAACAATGGAAGAAATAGGGATGCTAGAGGCGTTGGAAGAAATTACCAGTGAGTAGGAAGTAGTAGCAATGGCAGAGGTAAGAGAGGTGGTAGGAGATGTTTCTTGAGTTATGGAAGCTGAGGTTATGGGTGAAGTGGATGTAGCAAAGGAAGGAGGGATGGAAGGAGAAATGACAGTAGAAATAATAGGGGTTGTGACAACAGTGCCCACACTTTAGGTAGTAGGAGGTTGGGCAGTTAGAGGATCAGAATCTTTCTTGATTGCAGCATCTTCTTTACTAACCTCTTTAACTTTTACCTTCTTGGCCTTAGAGCCTGCTCCAGAACCACTAGGCGTATCTCTTTTCTTGGAAGCTCTTGTCCTAGTAGAAGGAGGTTGATCTTTCTTTTGAGGAGACCTTGCAGATGGCTTCTTCATCTTCTTTTCTTTTTTGGCTAGAGATGTATGTTCTTCACTATCTGACTTCTATTTCTCAGCTGGCCCTACCTCATCTGTGACATGGATTGGCTCATCCTCCTCTCCCTTGGAGTCTTTATCTAAATCTAATGCTGTATAGGTAAGCTGAACTCCCTTTCCTTCTAGAGCAGCTACCTGACCTCTTACCCAAGCCTTGCTTAACCTGATAGGTTCCCTCATAATAATATCTAGGGAGCTCTCTTCTGCATTTGCCCAATTTGGCAATGGAATAGGCTGTTGGTATTGAGCCTCCCATGGTCCTCTGACCATAACATTCTCATCATCCTACAGCTGGTCTGGTACTGCCATAATGTGAAACTTCCTAATAAACTCTAGAGGCAGCCTTGAATGTGCTTTCTTCATGATCTCATAATCATCAGGGCAATTGGCCCAAAAATATTCAATATGCATTTTGTGGAACAACTTCTTACTTACAAATCTTTCCATCACCTTATTTGGATCAAAATGATCCCTCGCATTGTAGTAGTGTAAGTTGAGGAGCTAAAGTTCCTTATCGGAGTACTCTACTGATGCCAAAGAAGGGCATGCATACATTCCCTTGCCAAACTTGATGGGAAATTGTACATTAGTTCTGTGCAAGTGTTTGAGCTTCTCAGCACAGGGTATTATTTTTTTAGACAGTTCCAGCAGCACTATCTTATCATCGGGGTACCTGGGAAGTCTATAGGCCATGCCAATGAAGCCTTGCACCCTCAAATATGTAAATTTTTCAAACTAGATGTACCATCTACCATATCTAGTTATTTCATTCATGGCCTCAATGGAAATCCTTAGGGTTGTGTTACCTTGCAGCATTCTGGCTATATACATCGTGAAAGCATCATTCACTCTTTTAAAATGTATTAAGGATTGAGAAGAGATCAGTTGCGGGTAGCATTCATACACCTTTATCTAAGTTTTCTCATCCTTTCTAACCTCTCCAATCTTGGACAACCCAACATAGTGATTTCTCCTTGCCAATGCATAAACAATGTAGGATGTCCATCTGAAGTATTTTTTGTCCTTGAAATCACTGAAAGCCTCATGGATGTTGTCTCTTAGGATTTGGGCCTAGTGGAACTTAGTTCCTTTCAATATCTCCATGATAATGACAAACATCCAGTCTTCAAAAGTGGAGGCTGTGGGTAGTCCATATATCCTGCTCAAGAAAGTCACTAAGTCTCCAATCTCATCATGGAAATAACTTCTATATAATATTTTGGGAAGCTTGATGAGGGTAGACTTTCTACTTTTGTCCCAATTATCATTTATGTACTTCCTACAGCCATCAACATCTTTGTTATAAGCATCCTGTGATCCCTTCTTGTCTGGCATAGTCATAACCTTGTGCCAGGGAATATCAAAGGTCTCTACTAGAGAAGGTGGGGTTAAATCAGCCAAGATATCTCCACTGGCTATTTGGATGGTTCTTGTCATTATATCATATTTGTCTGCACAAGTTGCCATTAGCTCTGCACATTGCACTGAAGTGGGGAAGGCAGCAGCTTGTGAAATACCACTATCTCTAAGTATTCTGGCCCTAGGAGTTGGGTTTGGACCGAAGACCCTTAATCTAAAATCATCTAGGTCTATGTGACCTAGGTCTATATCTCCTACATCACTCCATCTGGAGTGAATCTTGGTCTCTAGAGGGATTCCTTTGAACTCGTACTTCATAGCCTTGGCTCGAGCAATCATTTAGTCTGCATGACCGGACCATATAAGTTTGATACCTTGAGGAATCCTATAACATACTCATAAGTTTAATATGAACTTTAACAAATCTATTATTGCTACTAACATACCTTTTGAAGGAAACTCAAATCTAACATTTATTGCCATTATAACAACTATCATTAATGCAATGCAAAGAAACATCTAATGTTGTAAGAAAATCATCATTATCAATGCATCTCAACATTAACTCTATCACTCTGGGCACTTTCCCTTTGAAATTCTTAAAAAAAATAGTCATTTGCATGGTTTTCCCATAATTAAAGGGTGATCCAACCTACAGGCAAAAAAGCGCTGAATTCGGGGTCATCTGACCTCAACGGGGAAATCGGGCAGGTCCGACCAAAGGTTTACTACCTTTTATGCTTTTAAGCGCTTTGCGCAGGTTTTGATGAGTACCGACTTGCGCGGATTTTAGAGGTCTCCGACTTGATCAGATTTTAGAGGTCTCCAACCTCCATTGGTTGTTAAGTCGGTCGGTTGAGATTTTAGCACAAAGCCCATTGATATCCTCTGTATTGCTTTTGCGCGGGATTCAGTGGGGTCCGATTTGCACGAGTTTTGGTTGCTTTTGACCAAGTTAGTGAGAGAGCATTGTAGCGTAGGTCGAAAGGGATTATTTTCGGTGCAAAATTGATGTGTTGCTCCCAGCGGGATTTTGAGATAGCACTAACCTTGCAGGGAAAATTGAGGTGTCCGACCAAATCAAAGATGAGGTCTTTTAGTGCAAAGTTAGAGCGAGGGGTTTTTGGTAGAAAAGTCAGTTTCAAGGCTAGTGGGGCTTTTAGGACCTTCTGACCAAGTCAGAGAAATGTGATTTAGATGTGTAGGTCAGACATCAAAGCTTTTAGCGCCAAATGGGGTCTAAGTGTGTGGTGCGGTTTTTGAAGGTCTCTGACTGACTAAAGGTTGGCTTGTTTTGCAGGTTGGTCGGACCTTATTTCAACGCAAAAACCAAAGGTACCTATGAGAAATTTTGTCTATGTTTTTGCCTTTTGACTACTCAAGATGACTCATTCACGTTTTCAATAGAGAATCTTAGCGAGGGTTTGATTAGAAAAATGGACAATTTAAAAGCAAACCCTATCTAGAAACCCTAAGATTACTCATTCTTTCAAAAAGATTAACATTTAACCAAACCCTAACTGCTTGCGGTGAAAACTTGAAGAACAGTGTTTGGAACCCTACTTGGTAAAATATGAAAGGCATGCTTAGATTGTGCAAACAGGGGTGGTCGCGGGTTCGAGCTTTGGTGAATCGACAACAAGAAAGTTGAAAATCACGAACAGAGCTCTAAAATCCCGTTTAGCGCAAAGAAAATGGTTTAACATGGGGGATTTGCCCCTTATATCCCTTGGTGAAATTGCCATTAATGTACAAGCGTACGTCTATCAGTTTAGGGTTGGCACAGATTTTCCTTAGCTTGGACCTAGTCAGACGGGGTCACTTTCAGCGCTAAGACTTACAACACAGTTTCAAAGTTTTGTGGGCGTTTGAGGTCCATCCGACCTACGGGCATTTTGGTCTCGTCTGACTTAGTCAGTGATCACTTGATTTAGCGCAAGTCAGAGAACATCAATTCTAGCGCAGAAGTCCGTCAAATAGGAAATCAACACTGAAGTCAGAGACAATGGATTTTAGTGCTAGGTCAGTTGGAGGGCAATCCAGCACAAAGGTCAGATAGGTAAGAATTTAGTACAAAGGTCAGTTGAAGGGTAATCTAGTGCAAAAGGGTATTTCAAGGCCTTCAAAAGGAAAATAAGGATTCAACCTAGCAGATTTTGAAGTGATTTTTCAATACTATCATTCAATCAAGGTCAAAGTGTATTTTGACCACTTAAACACTTAGGAGATGAAAAGATCTAATTGACACCCTAAGCCAAATCAAAAGAGGGAGTCCCCATTTTTGAATGGGGCGTGTGTGCAAGGCACAACACATCCTTCAAGTGGTTTTCAAATAAATCTAGTAATCTCATATTTCTAAATTCCTCTATATTGTAGTGAATGTAAGCCCTAATATCTTCAACATGTAAAACCTCGTATAGAACTCTAGAAAATGCACCTTACAGCTCAACCTCTATAAATTTGTATGAATGCTTCTTGAACTTGAGGTGAGGCCTTTAGTAACATCTACCACTAGAGGAGTAGCCATTTGCAAAAAATGAAAACTCAAAAGATTTTGCAGAAAACAGAAAATACCTTGCCACGCAGATTGGGGTTTTTGCTTGGAAATCCCTTTCTCGCTTCCGACTTTTGAGAATTCTCAGTCTAGGCTTGTCCACTTCTTTCTTTTTGATGCAAAGTGTTTAAAATGAAGAGTGAATGACCCTTTTAAGCTTTGCATCACCTAATTTTCCTTTGTAATAAATGCTCTGCCCTAGCGCATCTGGTTGCCCTATTTTTGATTAACCCTTCATGTATCGTTCTGCATATTGCCATATCCATCTCCTATCTTCCAAAAATTCTTCCATATGATCTGAAGACAATTTAAGATCTCTTTTCTTACCATGCCAGATCTGGGCACTAACTTACTGGCTGGGGGAATTTGATTTGTAAGGTTGCTCCTCCTGAGCCAAGACTTCCAACTTAATTCTTGGAGGAATTATCAGCACCGAATTGTGGTCCAGATCCATTGCTATCATTCATAATGGTTTTCCTGACCTATATCTTGTTTGATTCATCCTAAGTCTCATTCGCATCAATTTTTGCTTTCCCTTTGTCTTGTCTTTGTTCATCTAGTTTTCTGTTTACTAGACCTCTTCTTCCATAGTCTTTATTTCTGTAGAATCTTGCAATATGACCAGATTGATTGCAGTTGAAGCATACAACATTTCTTTTCTAATTTTCTCTTGATCCGCACTAATTATCCATATGTCCAAACCCATTGCAAGCAAAGCAATAACCATTGAAAGAATTGCTAATTCTTCTATTATTGAAATTATTCATTGTCATACTTCTGCATTCATTTGATCTATGACCATACCTGTTACACTTGAAGCATTGACCAGAGAAGGATGGACCATTTTGATTTACTCTATTTCTACACTGAGTAGCTCTATGACCAAATTTGTTGTAGTTGAAGCAATTTCCATTGAATGATGGATATTTTTTAGCATTTGGCTGTCTTACCAGAGGTTTTCTAGGTCTGATTCTCCCATTCTTAGGTTGAGCATTTTTTTGTCTGGCTCCGGAGCTCTCACCTTTCTCATATCCAAGACCATGCTTTTCATCGGCTCTTTTATGTCCTTCAAGTAGTGTTTCAAGTTGAGCTAAACTTATCTTGAACTTCTCCTTGTATTCATTTGCAATATCTAGGTCATGTCTGAGATTGACTATTTGCCTTTCAAGTTCTCTCTCATTGTCTCTACTTTCTTGTAGATCAAACTCTAGATGGTTGGCTATTCCATCCAATCTACAACATTCTTCAGATCTTTCTTTTAGTTTGTGTTTCAGATCTTCTTCAATCTTCGTTCTATCTTCACTTTCTTTGGTTTGCCTCATCACCCCAGATTCCATTTCAATTTTTAGAACATTGACTTCTTTTGAGAGCTTTTCACATTCTTTTGTTTTTTCCTCCAAAGCTTCATTCAAATTATTTTCTTCGGGTAAACTGGATAGCTGCAAAAGTAGCTCCTTTTTTCTTTGCAAAGATTTCTTTGATTTATCTTTTAACATTTCAATGGTGTCATCAGCATCTTTAAGTTCACCTCTCAGATTAGTAATTTTTGTTCTAGATTGAGCAAGTTCTTCTAGGGCTAATTGAAGATCTCTTAGTGAACCCATTGAACCTTCTTCCAAGATCTTTCCTTAAGCTGTTAGGCTTCTCTAAGGATCCTTTCTCTGATACCAATTGTTGGATTAGGTCCAGACAATTGAGAGGGGGGGTGAATCAGTTGTCACACATTCTTGATCTTTTCATTTCTTTTACAACTTAAAAATAGTTAATGAAATAAACATTTCAGTCATCACATAAGCAGAAATGAAATAACACATTTGACACCAAGATTTTTGACATGGAAACCTGGTTAAGGGAAAAACCACGGTGGGGGTTAACCCACAAAAATTTAATACTCTGTTAAAAGTATTGATACAAAATGGGAATGCACATGCATTTGGGTTCACTGCCTAGAGCTCACTGCTCAAATGAAGGCTCACTGCCTAAGATAGTATTACAAATGAAAGATAGAGATATGAACTGATGATAGCATCTACTTATGCAGAAATTTCAGTTCCAGTTGAGTGCAAAAACTTATCTTACACACTTTATCTTAGCTTTGTTCTTCTCACTATTCTACTCTTATTCGCACCTTAGATTTCTTCTCTATTCACATCCACTTCCCTTCGCACAAATTCAACCTCATAAACAACCGAATTCATCGACTATATATATCTGCAACAAGATCTATAATCATTGTACCAGTCAGCTTCAACAGTACTTAGAACACCTAAGAATGCTTAGCCATGTCGACTAGATCTATGCATAACTTGGAGTGCGGACCAAAACTTACTCTTGCAAATCATTACTCATGTTAGCCACAGTTACTAAATGCCACCATTTGTCCAACAAGAAACTTCCATTCATCCAGAAACAAGATCTTCTGCAAGGTCTACCCATTCTTCTTCTATCTTCTCTATCAGACTGGAAACCGATACACAGATGCTAATAACATTTGATTCCTTCATCACCGGATGACAAAATTCTGGATTTAGAGTGTATTTTCTATGTTGTCAACAACCTTAGATCCACAGCATACCATGCCTTACCACCGAAGAGATCTAGACCAAAATACTAGAGTCTGCTATATACTCTGTTTCAAGCTCCCAGACTTAGATAGATTATTGTTGTGACTTCTGGTATGATCAGATACTGCACTGTGGAGGTGTGGGATGATCTTAGTTGCCATCAATGACAACTCCTATCAATGCTATGTAGTGTCTCTTTCCAACAGGTTGCTTAGTAAGATTTGTAGAACTCCTTGTCTTCCTTGAGGAGCTTGGTGGGACTTCCAGAGCGACTGTTGGCTTACTTTCTACTTTTTTTTTTGAAGTCTGCTCAGTGCTCTTCTATATCTTTTTTATCCTTTCTCTGTTCTCTCTCACTACTTCTTTTGTAATCCCAATGCTTTCTACATACATCTCCACTTGCTTGTGCACTTTTATTTTTGTTTCTGGTTGTCTGAGTTCCACATGCAAGCTTAATCTTAGTTCTTTGTATGTTCCAAACCTCTCAACATAGGTGTCTTTAGGTTTTCTTAGGAGATGCTAAGCATACATGTCTAGAATTTCCTCATCCACCTCATAACCCATTGGCATTATCCATACTTTTCTTGGTTCTATAGCTTCCATCAAACATTGATCTATGTCTACCATAAAACATATCTCATTTTCATACTTTTCTACAACTAAATTAGGGATTCTTTCCCTTGCATGCATCAGACTCTGAAATTTTTTGAAATATCCCCAGATTGCAATTTTTTGTGCACCTAAATCTCTAGGACTATATAAATGGTCTCTTATCTAGATTGCCACTGGTCTGTCATTTGTCCTGTGCACACCTTGCACTCTAGGCACTTCATTCATGAAATAGAAAAATAGGCATATGATCAAGGAACCATATTTGAAAGAGTTTTTCTTGTCTCTTTTGATTTTGCTCAAATTCACTACCATCTGATTCTGTATTCTCCTTTAACATCTTATAAGCTGCATATATTGCAGTCCCTGAAACTAAATTTTCCCTGCTGGAGTGATAAATATTGTACCCGATCACCATAGAGGAAAATTTAACATCTAGTTCTATGATATCATTGATGGTCATTGCCCTTTTGTCAAAGTTGGCACCGATAGCATCAGTTACTGTCTGGTTTTTAATGGCTTTCAACATGGGTAATCTGTCGGAGGAGTTTAACCCAGTTACAATCTTGATAACATCCTTTGTAATCTTAAATGTTTTCATTAGCCATATGAATTCATCATGTATTCGGCTTAAGATGTATCAAACCCATTCATTTTCATCAAAAAATGGAAATTCAATCATTTATAGAAAGTGTTTGCTTTCAAGGGCTTCAAATTCAGTTCTCAGTTGGTAATTGTCATCTTTCAAATGATTCTTAAACAACTCCATCAGTTTCAGATTCCCAAATTCTTCTATATTGCAATGAATGTATGCCATAATGTCTTCAACATGTAAAACCCCATATGGAACACTTGAAAAGGCACCTAGCGGTTTGACTTCAACAGATTTATAGGGATACTTCTTGAATTTAGGACGAGGCCTCTCAGTGACATCAACAAGTAAAGGTGTGTTGTTATATGGAGCCTAATCAGACTCAGAGGTTACATTTTCCCCACTTTTATTGGCACAGTTCCCCCCCAAATTTTGATAGGGTCAAGGGGCAGCGCCCCTTGCGGGGGTTTGGGGGCAGCGCCCCTTGTGGGGTCTAGGGGCAACGCCCCTGAAACCTCACATGGTTTTTTATTATTTTATAAAGGCACTGGGAGTTTTTTTTGTGACCGACATAAGAAAACCCTATTTTTGTAACCGACAAACAGCTTGATAAAAGCGGCTAAGGGTTAGGGTTTTGATATATTGTATTGTAGCATTTTGCAATGGTATTGAGTTGCAGGGATTGTTGATTGTAATCAGTTTGATTTACTGGATAATAATATTAGACTCTCTGTTTGGTGGATGTAGCCTGAGTTTGGGTGAACCACATTAAAACTTGTCTCTCGTTGTTATTAATTCTGTGTATTTCCATTTCTCTATTTAATCTTTATTTGCATTTAATTGATATCTTCTGCTGGCTAACCCTAACAAGTGGTATTAGAGTGGGTTATGTTCAATTATCATCTGCAGGAAAGTCTCACGGTTGAGTGGGAGCAATGGCAGATGAGGGTAAATTGAAGGTTGATAAATTCAATGGGCAGAACTATCAGTTATGGAAGATGCAAATGGAGGATTACCTCTATCAAAAGGATTTATGGAGGCCGTTGGAAGGAGTAGCCAAGAAAATGACAACAATGTCTGATGAGGATTGGAATCTTCTTGACAGAAAGGCACTGGGAACCATTCGGTTGTGCCTGGCACCATCGGTGGCATTCAATATAATGGAAGCGAAGACAACAGATGGTCTGATGAAAGCTTTGGCTAAATTGTGTGAAAACCCTCAGCCTCAAATAAGGTATTTCTCATGAAGCATTTGTTTAATTTGAAAATGGTTGAAGGTGGATCTGTGACAGGTCATTTAAATGAATTTAATACGATTGTCAGTCAATTGACTTCTGTAAATGTAAAATTTAATAAAGAAGTTAGAGCTCTCTTGATATTATGTTCATTGCCTGAAAGCTGGGATAGTTTGGTAATGGCGGTTAGTAACTCTATTTTTGGTTCAAATACCCTAAAATTTGATGATGTTGTTGGTGTTATTCTGAGTGAGGAAATTCGTAAGAAAAGCTCAAGTGGATCCACATCAGGCAGTGTTTTGAATGTAGAAAGTAGGGGCAGATCAAAGGAGAGAGGAAAAGGTTCTGGAGGTCATGGGAAGTCATGAGGAAAATCAAAGGACAAAAGATCCCAAATTAGAGGACAGAAGGATTGTTGGTACTGTGGGAAACCAGGTCATCTGAAGAAAGATTGCTGGTCTTGGAAAAATAAAGGAGAGAAACAAGAAGGCAATAAGGAAGCAAATGTGGTAAGTAATAAATCTGAAGATGACTCTTTGATTCTTTCCCTAGATAATGCTGATGATTCATGGGTTTTAGATTCAAGGGCCTCATTTCATGCTACACCCCATAGAAGTTATTTTCTTGATTATGTCCAAGGGGATTTTGGGCTAGTTTATTTGGGAGATAACGAACCCTATCAGATTGTTGGAAAGGGAAGAATCAAGATTAAGTCGCAGAATGGGAATCATTAGCTACTACAAGAGGTAAGGCATGTTCCAAGGCTCAGTAGGAATTTAATTTCAGTAGGATAGCTAGCTAAACAAGGTTGCATTGTTACATTTACTGATAAAAATTGGAAGGTTTCAAAAGGTGCCTTAGTAGTAGCAAAAGGTGTGAAAGTAGGCACCTTATATCTTTGTATAGGTCATACTGTTCCTTCTACTTTAGCTATTGTAGAGAAAAAATAAATAGGTTCAGGAATAGTTGCTGCAGGTTTGCAGGAAGAGACTGAAATAGTTGCTGCAAGTTCTGAGACAACGTTGTGGCATAACAGACTTGGGCATATGAGTGAAAAAGGTATGAAGGTACTTCATTCTAAGAAAGTTTTACCTAGTCTGAAATGTATTAATATGGATTTCTGTGAAAGTTGTGTGTATGGAAAACAAAAGAGAGTCAGTTTTCTCAGAGATGGGAAGCAAAAGAAAAATGAAAAGTTGGAGCTTGTGCATACAGATGTATGGGGACCAGCTCAGGTATCTTCTCTCAGTGGCTCTTGGTATTATGTTACATTCATAGATGATGCAACTAGGAAGGTCTAGATTTATTTCCTTAGACAGAAATCTGATGTATTTGAAACATTTAAGAAATGGAGAAGCTTGGTTGAGAATGAGACAGGTAAAAGATTAAAATGTCTCAGATCTAATAACGGTAGTGAATATTGCAGCAAAGAATTTGAGGATTATTGTTCCTTTAATGGAATTCGTAGGCAGAAAATGGTTCCAGGGACTCCACAGGAAAAGGGAGTGGTTGAACGCATGAATAGGACAATAATGGAGCGTGCAAGGACCATGAGATTGCATGCTGGGCTACCTTTAAACATCTGGGCAGAGGCTGTCAACACTGTTGTATATTTAATTAATAGAGGTCCTTCAGTTCCTTTGGGTTGTGGTATTCCAGAGGAAGCATGGACAGGTCAGAAGGTGAGTTATTCTTTTCTCAAAACTTTAATTAAATAAATTACTAGTTTAAATAAATTACTGTATATTTAATTAATAGCTTCTCAAAAATTACTCTGCAATTTGCCATATCCACTCCTTTTCTTCCAGAAATCCTTCCAACTGTTCTGAATCAATTCAAGGTACCTTTTCTTATTGTGCCAGATCCAGGCACTCACTTACTGGCTGGGGGAGTTTGATTTACAATGCTGCTCCCCCTGAGCCAAGGCTCTCAAATCAATTCCCAGAGGAATTTTTAGCACCGGATTCCGGTGCGGATCCATTACTGTCATTCATAATTGTTTTCTTGACCCATATCTTGTTTATTTCATTCTGAGTCTCATTTACATCAATTTTTTCTTTTCCTTTGTCTTGTCTCTGCTCATCCAGTTTTTTGTTTACTGGACCTCTTCTTCCATTGTTCCTATTTCTGTAGAATCTTGCAATATGACCAGATTTATTGCAATTAAAGAACACAACATTCCCTTTCTTATAAGCTTGATTTCCTCTTGATCTATACTGATTAGCCATGTGTCCAAATCCATTGCAAGCAAAGCAGTAGCCATTGAAAGAATTGCCATTTGAGTTATTAATTATCATACTTCTACATTCATTGGATTTATGACCATATCTTTTGCATTTGAAGCATTGACTGGAGAAGGATGGACCATTTTGATTTGCTCCTCTTCTACACTGAGTAGCTCTATGACTAAATTTATTGCAATTGAAACAATTTCTATTGAATGATGGATATCTTTGAGCATTAGGTTGTCTTACTAGAGGTTTTCTAGTTTTGTTTCTCCTATTCCTTAGTTGAAAATTTTTCTGTCCAAATATGGAGCTTTTACCTTTCTCATATCCAAGACCATGCTTGTCATCATCTTTTTTTTGTCCTTCAATCAATGCTTCTAGTTTTACTGAGCTTATCTTGAACTTCTCCTTATATTCATTTGCAACTTCTAGGTCATGTCTGAGAATGACAATTTGTCTTTCAAGTTTTCTCTCATTGTCTCTACTTTCTTGTAGATCAGATTTCAGATGTCCAGCTATTCTATCCAATTTGCAATATTCTTCAGTTCTTTCTCTTAGTTTTTAATTCAAATCTTCTTCAATTTTCTTCCTATCTTAACTTTCTTTGGTTTGCTTCATCACTCTAGATTCCATTTCAATTTTTAGAACAACTTATTTTGACAACTTTTCACATTCCTTTGTCTTTTCTTCCAAAGCTTCATTCATGCCATTTTATTCTGCTAAATTGGATAGTTGTAGAAGTAGCTCCTTTTTTCTTTGCAGAGATTTCTTTAATTTATCTTTTAACATTTCTATGGTATCATCATCTTTGAGTTCACCTCTCAGATTACTAATTTCTGCTTTAGACTGAACAAGCTCTTCCAAGGCCACCTGAAGTTGATCTTTGAGTGAACCCATTTGAGACTTCTTCCAAGATCTTTTCTTCAAGTTGTTAGGCTTTTCAAAGGAACCTTGCTCTGATACCAATTGTTGGAATTAACCCAGAGAACTAAGAAGGGGGGTGAATCAGTTGTCTCCAAATTTTTCTTTTAAACTTCTTTCTCTATTGTGAATTTGATTAATGATGCAAACATTAAAGCATATGATATTAGCATAGAAGCAAAAACATAACCAACACATTTGACACCAAGATTTTTGACGTGGAAACCCGGTTAAGGGAAAAACCACGATGGGGGTTAACCCACAAATATTAATACCCTGTTAAAAGTATTTTTACAAATGGGAATGCACATGCATTCAGGCTCACTGCCCAGAGATCACTACTCAAATGGAGGCTCACTTCCTATGGAAATATTACAAGAGAATGACAGAGATTTGAACTAATTAATAGCATCTACCCATGCAAGAATTTCATTTCCGGTTAAGTACAAAAACTAATCTTACACATTTCATCTTTGCTTTGTTCTTCTTACTGTTCTACCTTCATTCACATTTTAGATTTCTACTCTTCTCACATATGCCTTATTCACACACACCACACACACTGAATCATCCAATTTCATCGGCTATATATATCCGCAATATGATCTATAATCATTCTATCAGTCAGCTTCAACAACACTTAGAACTTTTATGAATACTCTGCTCTGTCGGCTAGATATATGCATAACTTAAGGTGCAAACCAAAACATGCTCTTGAAAATCATCACTCATGTCGGCCACTATCATTGATCATCACCATTTATCCAACAAACAACTTTCATACATCCAAAATCAAGATATTCTGTAAGGTCAGCCTGTTCTTCTTTTGGCTGCTCTAACAAACTGGAACTCAATACTCAGAAGCTAATATCTTTTGAGTCCATCTCTGGAGGATGAAATTCTAGATTTAGAGTGTCTTGACAATGCTTACAAATACCTCAGATCTATAGCAAACCATGTCTTTCCACCGGATAGATCTGGACCAAGATACCAGACCCTGTCACTGCTCTGTTCCTAACTACCCAGACTTAGACAAGTTATGATTCTGACTTCCAGTTTGACCAAATTGAGTTATGCAGATGGGTAAATAGATCTTAGTTGTCATCAATGAAAAAACCTGTTAATGTGAAGCAGTGTCTCTTGCCAACAACCTCATCATTATTTGTTTTGTAATGGTCCTCTATATTTTCAACTTCCACCTTTTCCTCGCTGTATAGTTTTACTTCCACACCATGGACATGGATGGTTGCATACAATAGGTCCATCTGAATACTACCCCCCATAGAGGCTACCCACTTTATAGATAACAACATGGATCATTTAGCAGGGCAGTCCATAATGATTACATCCACTAGCAAAGACTTGTCTAGATATGCTGCAAGATGGACCTCAACATCCTTGACAAGGCCAATCACATTTACTTCCCTAAAATCCATGGAAAAGAACTTACCAGAAGACTTAGATACTTTTAACCCTAATTCATTCTTGACATTGTTATGTAGAAAAAGAGGGTTTGTTGATTGAGATTGATAGTTGAATTAGATCCTCCTTTCACTACATACATTCAAGGACATTAAACTGAGTTGAATCAGAATTGTTGCAAGAGGACTCAGCTACAAGTTTTTTTGTCACTTGGAATGCCAAGGACATTTGGAGTTTGTTGATTACTTTGTTAAGCCTTAGGCTGATTAAGCCTAAAACCCTAATTATGCAAAATCGTAAACAAACAAATGAAACCCGACAAATGCTCGCACAGGAAGGCACTAAATGCAAATTAGAGACATACCAGATTTTAGAAGGTAGAAACTTCAGGGACAAAATAGCAGGTGCCCATGTCCTATGTAGTTCTTTTTTTAGGGCTTCAAGATATTTTCTGCTACAGACTACAACCACTTGAGAGATTCCTAACAGTGCTAAATTGAGGGACAAAAAAGTGGGCACCCTTGTCCAATTAGGGATATTTTCTGTCGTTTTCTTTAGAACTAGAATCTTCCTACTCTGCATTGACCTCCTGCAACTTCTCTCCACATAATTTGACACCTATAACCTATAATCACAAGAGAGGGGTTGGGGGTTGTGGTGTTTAGGAGCTTGCCTTGGTCAAGCCCCGGAATGGCATTCAAGCCTTCCAACACCGTTATTAGATAGAGTGTGTATTCTTGGTGGATAGAGGAAAAAGAAAATGGTATGATAAATTGATTGAAACACAAAATAGATGTCACCTTAGAGGTGAAGCTCTCACGAGGAGATGAAGATCTTTCATGCCACGAGGAGATGGATTGATGAAGACAAATCTACAACAAACATGAACAAACACAACATAATACTGCTCTATAACACAATGAAAGCCTTGAATATCCTTAGCACAAGATCACAAGTTCATATTATCCATCTAGGTGTAAAATGAAGTCCTAAACATGCTTATATATGCATTCTGGCTAAACATTCATAATTCAAATTGAATATGTAACAAAGGGAAACCTTTTAACGGTCACTTTGCGGACATTTAAAATTTGGGTCCCGATAAAATAGGTCTTGACTAGGGCATGGGCACCCTTGTCTAGGGTCCTATTTTGGGACTGGAATAAGCTCAAGAGTGTCCCCTAAGTCCTATTTGACATGGGTTTCAAGGGATTTTTCTTTAGGATTCATTCTTAACATGTGTGAATAAATCTAAGGGACCCAGGAGCTAAACTTAGAAGGTCAAAGTCCTAAGGCGACATTTTACGATATAATAGACCTCAAGTGGCATGACATTACTAGATGCTCTAGAATCAAGCATGTAAATGTGTAATAGCCATCCATTTATAATTAGTGTTGAGTAGAAAGGATCAACACCCATCCAATTGTTAACTATGGATGACCCCAAATAGACCTCTACTATCTCATCTCGACTCTTATTTTCATCATCATTACTAGGAACAACAACAAGCCATTTGGGTGTATCAGTAGCAGTGGTATATGACAAGACCTTATCTCTGTGCTTAGGAATTCTAAACATATCAGTTATTGGTATTGATATTCAGATTTAACTTAAGACTTGGGCCACATCTATGGAGTTATGACTAGGTAGGGGATTATCACATGATACAGTGACATCACATGCATCTGGAATGAAATATATTAAGTGATTAGAAGGGATGTCCATATCTTTCAAATCCTTCTCTTTATCCTTTCTCTTTTCTGATTTGTTAGGTGTTTGAGGTTAATCTCTCTTGGCATCAATCTTTGACTTGTGAACATCTAGTGCTGGTGTAGTAGCCGATTACACAAGAGGTGCTAGGACCTTTTGTACATACTTCTTCTTTGGTGTTGACTACTGCATAGGATTTTTCTTCTTCTCTAGTGCTATCTTTTGAATAGCATTACCCTTTCTATCAACATCCACTTTCTTCTTTTCCTTTTCAGTCTCAACCTTATTCCCAAATAAGTTTGTAGAAACATTACTTTTCACAAGTACATGTCTATTCCTTAATTGATATCCATCATGAGCTTACATAATGGATACATCAATCAAGGCCTTCATGTCTTCATTAGATGGCTGGGACTATTTGTTCTTTTTGTGCATTAGATCTCTCAAGTGCTTGAAATCGTGAGCTAGAAACTCATATTTTTGGAGCCCGCACTATAATCATAATAACAAACTTGATCTTCTTCATCATATCTATTATAATCGGTATCTTTATCCATCTGTTCATAATCCTGAGTGTCAAACTAATTTATTTCATCTTCATAGTACTTAGTTGCACCTTCCTCATTTGGTAACTCTTCTTCTATGTTCATTGAACAAGCTACAACACAATTTGAAGAATCTTGTAGAAGGAAACAAATCTTACACCATGGGGAAATCCCTTGAAAATTCACATGATCTCTTCTCAAAGTATCAAGAGTTTCCTTTTCCTTCTGCTATTTGAAAATTACTTGTTTTGGGGCTACTTGTATATCATTTTGTTATGGTCTTTTGGACCAATCAGTATTGTAAGGCCTATTGTATAGCCTTTGAACCTCATTGAAATGTGTTGCAATTACTTGAGGTGGCAACCCTTTCTCATTTCATGCCATCTTGTAAGATAAGTCTTTCATGACTCCCATAAGTTTATCTAACTTATCCTCAATGGTGAGAGGATTACTCATAGTTGTCCTATCAGGATGGGAAATTTCTATATCAAACCTCTTTACATGCTTTCCTGATTCCCTCATATTGCTTTCTATGTTTATAGCTACATCATATGCCTACATCAATGTTTGAGTACTCTTGTCCTGTAAGCAATACCCAATCTTAGAATCAAATGCACCATAATATAAAACTAGACACATTGATTCATTTGGTCTAAGGTTAGGAAGTACCTTCCTCATTGTCATGATACATCTGTTTCTAAAGTCCACCATATTTTTGTTTATCCCTTTCTTGATGGTTGTGAGGTCATGTATGGAAGACTTGGGATCAATTCCATCCCCATACTAAAGCTTGAGGACTCTCATTAATTCCTCCCATGAATCAATATTGTTGTCTAGGATACTTTTGTACCACTCTTTGGCACTCTCTTCTAATGAGTGCACAAATAATTTCATCATCACATCTTCATCTTCTATTTCATACTCATTAGTAAAATTGATGAAATACATCAAGTGCTCTTCACTTCTGACTATATTGTTGCCATGAAACCATCGAATTGCCTCTCTTATTTCAATCAGAATTGGGTTAGGAAAATCAAGGATACCAAAGAAATCTAATTGTTTATACATTTCTACTTCCAAAGGATTCCTAGGTGGAGGAAATCTCTAAGCCTATCTTCAAAATGTAGGTCTAGGATTTTGAACATTCACATATTGCTCATTCAATTATTGTTGTGGTAGCTGATTTGGAGCTTGAGGGGCCTAGACTGTGTTCCTACCCTACCACCCCATTTGTTGGCATTGTTGTTGTTGATGTTATCACTAATTTACTGCAAGTCTAGGATTTGGAATATTTTAATGTTGAGGTTGATTCTATGCATTCTGAGAAAGTTGAGCCTACTGCAAATCATGTAGGGGTTGCACCTCTCTGCCTCTGTCTAATCTAGTCAAGTAATTCTAACTCATCATCAAGAGTTCTTTCCCTTTCATTAGCATCAAATTGTTTGTATTGATCTTCATCATTGGAAATGTTGTCATGTTGATTCCTTTGTTGTCTCATGGTTGAAGTAGGATGTTGATTTATTTGACAAGCCTCATCATTTTCAATAGGCATGCCAAATATTCACATGTTTCTTTCTCTAGATATATCCCTACTTCCCCTACCAATAATATTTTCATTTCTTCTAACTTCATACTGATTTAGATTTGTTCTTCCATTATTTCTTACTTGATTATCAGCAAAATCATCTGATGTGCATTGAAATGGATCTATCACTTGTTTACAAAGGCATCATTTATACCTAATGTTCTTGCTTGATCTTGAATAATCAATGGTGACATCAAACCAGGAATTCTTGTTCTCCATCTATTTCATTGGCTTCTTGAGTAGTCTAAAAAACCTTTTAGGTGCGAACAAATGTTGGGACCTCCCATGATCCATTTTAGTTCCTTTCAACTCTAACTAATTTTTGGGTAAGGTTCAACAAAGTTGCCACTTCCTGGTTGGGAAGAAATACCTAAATTTTCACTTTGTTGTAGAACTGCAATAATCTTAATCAAAGTCAAATAGTTCCCTAGTAACGATGCCATTCTGTTGGGTCCCAAAACTACTGCTCCACCTCCTAGCACATAGATCCACTTCCAAATCCAGGGTTTTTGTTATGAAAGTAGAACCTACTCATCCATAGATCATGGAGGGTTAAGGGTCAACTCTATGAGAGTGGGTTTTCTTTCCTACTCCTCAAGCTCAGCTTAGACTTAGGAGGGTATTCCCTGAGGGTTGATAAACAAAATGAACAACTAAAATGTTGATGGCTAAACCCAACCTATTGACTTAACTCCAAATGTTATCACTAAGTCAAGAGTAGTTAGCGACCTAGGTACCACAATATAATTGATTTTATCACCTGTGCAATGAATGCAAGATGTAGTTAAAGTACATGGACCACAAGGTAAATGAATGAGAGCAATTTACAAAAATTTGTCCCTTGTTTTGTTGTGAAACCATGAGTTTCTATAATTCTGAAGTAAATTAAAAATATTGTTTATAAGGTTATTCTTTTGATTTGTTTGATTATAGAGAATGAGGACAGACTAGTTCCAATCCTAGGGTTACATAGTCACAACTAACAAAGAGAGGGAATGCAAAAGAAATTAACCAACAATGAAATAACCTCAAGCATTCAAATGCATCAAATATAATATTACCATTTATAAATACTTAATAATCCATCAATGAGATACAAAAATCCATGTATAAACACAAAATGATCCATTACAAGTAGTTGTAATAGGTTTAGAATGTTGTCTCATTCATTAAAATGGCATTTACACTCACAACAACAAATGTGAAGAGAGGAAACATCTAACTAACAAGAAACTTTTGTGAATTTACCCATACATCCATGGAGAAATAATAAATGCTACAAATACATCATATTCTTCAATGCACTATAACTACCTCTGCCTCTCTATAACTTGCTTGAAAGTAATCCTTTTCTATCATCAATGAATCTTTGTCTTCTTTCTCCTATTTTCTTTGTCCTCTGCCTCTTTTTTCTTCTCTCTCCATAAAATGAATCCCAAAAATCTCCCTATATCCAAACTGGGTGCTTGCCCTAATCTGAAGCATTGTAGCATGTTGGTTATTTTCCCAAACTAGATGCTTGTTCCCAATTATTCCTACAAAGTAGCCATCATTGATCAACAGGATTCCCGGGCCAGGGGCCAACAGTACAGGAGATAGACTCTATAAATATCTCTTCTTTAGGCTCTGCAGAACCAAGGGGGGTATTCCCTATTCAACATCTATGAAATGCATCTACAAATTAGCTGGGATGTTGACACAAAGTAGATAAATCCTCTCTTAGGCAGACCAAAATTGTGAGATAAGTGCAAAGGGGCTAGCTTTGGGCCTATGTTCAGTTATGAGATAGAGGATTTCAGTCCTAAATTACTCCTAATGTCCTAAAAGGTTTGTATTTGAAGTTGGAGTTTGATTTATATTTGGAAGAAAAACTAGGACCTTTGTTGTAACCTCAACACAAAACTAGATTGGTTCCTATCCAGGGCTCGAAGTCAATAGACATACACATGTGAATAATTAGCATAAACATACACTAAAGACTAGATTTCAAGGGGGTTTGTTTAGCACCTACCTCACAGATACTTCCCAAGACTGAGTATTCAGTTATCTATGCTTATAAACATCCTTACTACAGTACATTCCTCCCAACACTTGATCTGAAACATTTAATCTACTCCTTGAGCAGAAGTAAGAAATCAAGCATTCAATATAATGAACATATATTCTAGAATCATGAACACCCCTTAGATGCCTAGATTCAGAAGAAGAACACACTCAATTTGGAGATAGATAACAAAACACATGCAATATAGCATTATTCATTTAAATCAACATGAGACTAGTAAATTTATGCATGAAACATACAACATGAGACTCATAAACTCACAAGACGTCCAGAACAGGGCCACCAATGAAGTTGTGTCTTACCACACCACCAAAATTCATCCAGTTTTCAACAACCACAAATGAGTAACACCGTCTGCTTATACAGCAAGAGAGTGTACTCAGCATTAATTACAAGGCAAAAATAAATAATAACAGTTAGATACAGCGCACCAAAATGGTGCCCAAAATATTGAAGGCAGTCGAGGAAAATAGAAGAGAGGGCAGGTGGGCTCGGGATTAGAGCCGCCGCTCAAAGATTTGCATTATAAACTTGATAGTTGGCCATCAACAATCGACCCATATAGTTGTGAATTCACCATTAATGTCCAAACCTACCGCAACCTCTCTTGGAATTTGCAGCAGAGTGCCCATGGAGTTTTCCCACTCAAAACACGTCTGCAGACGTAGGGAAAAACCAACACTGCAACTTTAAAACCTGGCCGTCGATCAATTCCCATCACTTGAAATCTGTGGCACAAAATCCATGCTGAAAAGTCACCTACCTATGACATTGTGCCACGTAGGCACCCTGCTCCTCTATCACTAACATTTTCCTACTTTTCATTTTCCCCCTTTTCGCTCTTGTATATGCAAGAATGAATGCATATACAATCACCTTTGTTCGCCTTTCAAAATTCCTTGTATATGCAAAATACATATACATGCAACAACTCCTTTGAGTCATCAGGGCCCATCACTTATATATCAGCCCCTTGCATATCATGGACATATAAGCATTTTATATACAAGCCGGACCTCAGATTTTATTCACTGCATTTGACTCCTCCTTCACGTCTGGGTTGTATGTCTTTGTTTTGTATATCGGCGTGTATGTTGCATATGCAAATGCAATATACATGCAATCCACGGATTCCAAACCTTCATGAAGCATATTAAAACAACTTTGAAATCTGGCTTTTGTATCTGAAACTTTGCATTTTTCACTGTATATCCGCGATATACAATGCATACATACATGCAAACTGCGGACTTCAAATGACTAATGAGGTGTTTCGAAATTCAGATCGGGTCCAGTTTGCATCTTCTTACTTGTACATTTCATTGTATATCGCATTATACAAATGCGATATACATACAACGGACCTCTGCCATTTATCCATCGGATTCAAAAAACCCTTGAAGTCTGGCTTGTATCCCATCTTTGCACATCGGCTTGTATATCGGCATATACAAGCACTTTATACAACCCACGGATCTCAAATATTTATGAAGTAGCTTGAAAACTCCATCACGTCTGGGTTGTATATCGCCTTCCTTGCATATTGCAAATGTACATTTCACATACATTCACCTTTGTATGTTCGCGGGCCCCACCAATTGTATATCCTGCTGCCTTGCATATTTTCCTTGCATATGACCTTTGTATGTCCAAACATACATTCACCCTTTCACATACAAACAAGGAATCTTTCCTAGAATATGCCTGTAATGTATCTTTTCCTTGCATGTTGCCATTGTATCTAACCATTGTATGTTTGAGCATACAAACCAAATGTACCTGCAGACCCGATATACAAGCAGTGAATATTCTGGGGATCTGCGAGAGATTCCCTCTTTGTATATGCAACTTGATATGCATCTAAAATGCATTTAACTCAATTCTTTATCATTTTTTGGAGGCCGATAGAGATTTCACAAGCCCGATAACATACATTTGCAATTGCACATACAAAAACTTAACATTTATCTCAAGTGCAACAAGAAAAAAGCGGTAAAACATTACATGGAGGCCAAGGAAAATTCAAACTAAGGCACTAAGGGTTTGAAAGGATAAACATAGGAGCTTGCAAACTCAATTTTAGAACCCTAATCCTAGGTGAACACCACCATAGCACATGGAAAATGAATGTCAAAGATGCACTCTAATTGACTTGGGAAGCTCCAGATGCTATGCAAGCTAAGGTGGTACCAGGGTAGCTAGAGAACTTACTTGCATTCAATGCAAGTTGGTGAGGTGAGAAGAAAATTGGTCTCATTTGGCACCCGAATGATATATTAAAATATCAATTAGTTCAATGTTTTGCTTACAAATATATGTATCTATTGATCCATTTTGTCGAATAGGTTACAAATGCACTAAGGTGTTCATTCAATGGATCAAACCCATATTACATTTATTTATCCATTGAAATACTTCCCACACTAGGGCGAGGCAATATAGAATATCTCACATGGAGGAATATAAGAATTACAATTCTTGAATCTCTGAACACCTGGTGGATATGAAGGGTGCAACAAACTTTGATTCTTGGTCCATGGAAACATACACCAGATCATAGTGTGATCACAAGGCACTCAATACAAGGCCTACATGAGTGAAGCAAGCCTTAAAAACCATCATGATCCTACAAAATCCCATCGGTAATAAGGGACAAGCGCATAACATACTTAAGCTTCCACACTGCAAAGAAACACACCTTTCATACATGTTGAGCCTTGAAGATACTTGAGCTTTGAAAAGGATGAGCACACAGGTTTGAAGCTGATATGGCAAGGATATATATCAAGCCCTGATAAGTAATGATCATTTATAACACTTCAAAATTGAAGAAAAAGTTGCACCTCCAAACACTTCACACATCACCATGCTTTACATTCAAGTCACTCACCTTTCAATCTTCTATCATATTATTAGCAATAGTTTCAGGGTGCCAAGACTCTTTGAAACTATAAACTCACGCACAAAACTCACCTTCACCTTATCAAGCCACTTGCCTTTGGTCTTCCAACTATCAATCTTCTATCTATTAGTTTGTGCTAGTTTTGGTCTTGCAAGATTCCCCAAAACTTTGCTAGAACACAAAGGATACACCATAAACTTACCTACATCAGGCCTTCACACCTTGTCAGCCATATGAAATGAGCACTAACAAACTTAATAATCCTGACACATATACATGTCACCATGAAGACTGTCGGGTACGTGGAGCAAGCTCAAAACAAAATGAGTGTTCCCAATGAAGAATGAAACATTGCACCATATAAATATTGGATTTTGCAACACCTTCAAACATATAGAAAAAACATAGAACAAATAAAAGCAATGCCATATGAACAAGCTACTATAGAGGGCATCGGGCCTTGGAGACACTAGGGCCATCAAAGAATGGCCAACCTTCACATTGGAGCCTGGCAGGAAGACCATTTTGTCAAACCCTGATGAATCAGGCCTCCACCTGATCATCATCATATGAACGAGGGTAAGAGAAACCCTGAAACTCTTAAAACACCACACAATCAATCACTTGGGCACCTTCAACACATCCTTAGTGCATCAAACTTAGTAGTCCCCCGACGACTCAAAAGAAGATGATATGCAACTTCGACATGCCGACACACCAATACTAAGGCAAATAAAGCAAGGACAAAAGTGAAGTTTTGAAGTCATTACGAATGTGTATACGGGTATGTGTGACCTCAAAATTCTAACAAGCCGACAAGTCCACAAAACCAATGAAAAGATTGAGGAACATCCAAACATAGATAGTCATAGGTTTAGTGCATCTTGACACATAGGGGGCTCGTAAAAGACATCTCAGATAATTATACAAACAATGGGTCAAATGGCTCAAAGGTATGTAGAAGGATAAGACAAGAAAAAAAGAAAATACAGGCCTAAGTCCCAACACATCCCTGGAAAAATCCATCAAAATTTTAAATAGAAGGAAACCCTAAAACCATGTCCTGTTGATTGAGTGAATGCAAGTAGCAGTAATTCAAGTGGCCAAACCATTGATGCCACAAATGACTCACCTTATCTAAGTGAGTGAATAGTACTATTGAAGGAGAGTCAGAAATAAAATGATAAAAGTGATACAATCTTGACTGATGATCTACTTTGCCCACAGCAACTATAGACCCTTTGTCCAGTTCACTAATTACCACTTTGTCTGGTGTGAACTCAACCCACTTTCTAGAGCCTATGTGAGTGATTTGATAGACAAATAGAATATTGCTTGATAAGGATGGAATATAGAGAACATCCTAAAATTTTCCTTCACCTACGTCAACAGACCTTCTCCCATGCATTTCAATAGGAGTGTCATCACCCATTAGTATGGTAGACATAGAACATAGCTCTAAGGAGGAAACACCATCCTATGATGAAGCCATGTGGTGTGAAGCACCTAAGTCAATGATCCAAGTTTCACACTATGAAGCAACTACATATAGAGCCTTTCCCTTTCCTTTCCCCTTACTCTTATATGTGTCTTTTGAAGACCCTTCTAATGAACCTTGTTTAACAGAGTCAAACACTTTGATGTTGTACTTTTCAAGACGATGTGTAAGGTGATCAATCTATTTTATTTAAACACTTGTGTTCATCATGTTCAGGCCTTTTGTAGTAGGAACACTTGACCTTCTCCTTCCTATATTGTTCACCTTTTGATGAAGAGGTTTGATTAGTTGCATTAGAAGCAATTGGTTTCTATCTTTCTTCTTCTCTCCTTGGTTCTTTTACTTCTTATTCTATTTTCTAGACCCTTTTTGTTCTTTTGTGCCTTAATTTGTATCCAAGGCATGTGATTTTGAGGATTTAATTGTACTCATGTGAAACAATTTATCTTTCTCCTTAGTGATTTTTGCAGCAAACTCATCTAGAGAAGGCATTTTATAATTGGAACCTAGAGCACATTTTGTGGCATGAAAGATATAAATAAATATAGAATAGTTAAGACCAAGCTTAGAAAGAATACTTAAGATTAGTTTTATGTCTTTATTTTCTATTCATACTACTTTAACTACAATCTGATGGATTTTAATTTTGTGAAGAAGTCTTGTATGGTGGAAAATTTGCTAGGACTCAACCCTATGAGTTCATTCTCCAATTGATGACACCTTATTTCATCCTACTTACTAAAGATGTTTTCCAATGTGGTCCACATATCATTTGGTGTAGTGCTAGATCCACTATGAAAAAGTAAGTTGGGAGACATTGACATACATAGAGTATCAAATGCTTCATCACATTTATTAAACCATTTAGGCTTTTGCATCCTATGATGGTTCTATTTCAAGTCCCATAGTAACCCTATTCAATCCTTTCCTTTTGAGATAGATAATAATTTTATATTTCCATTTAAAATAATTATATGGTGTTATAATAGGAACAATTGATGGATCCATTAGTGTAGAAAAGTAGATTATTATGCAAAAAGAGAAGTACAAAAATGAGACACATGAGACACCCCCCTTTTTCACTAGTTTTTAAAATGACCCCCTAGAAAGTACAATGTGTGGCATTTTATCATTAGTGCAATTTACAATGCAAATATCAGATTTTTAGAGTCTTACAGGGGCCAAAATGGCCAAAACATTGAAACTATAGCTCAAATAAAATATGAGATCAATTTGAGAGCACTAATGTCAAGTACACAAACTATTAACTCTGAGAAAAATGGGACCCAAAAGGAGTCTATTTGCATAAGTTATGGCTCTTAAAAGGTCTCTAATGCAAATCAAATCCCAAGTGTCTTAGTAGATAGTTAGGATGAGCAGCCAACACCCAAACATACAACAAAATAACTCATAAAATAATAATATTTTATTATTTGCAACAATTCAGTGTTCTAATGATATGGTAAATAGTTGCATACTCTTTTTTGCGCTGCAACTCCCCACTTGATTTTGAGGTTGGTTTTGGGCGGGAATGGATGGTGACAATTTGGGGGGCCTGTGATCTAGTCCCCTCCCCCTGCTTTTGGGGATTCTACTTCTGGCATAGGCTATTGTGTAGAACACATGATGTTGTCCTTGGACATTAGTCTTAATTGATGGAAAGAGACCCTTATGGGTGTTGCTACCAGTGGCGGCTCTTGCATGACGAAGGTTCCAATTGTGTCTAAGTGCAAAGGAGCTAAGACCCTCAAACTTCTATATCAGACCATTTTAAGGGTGGTTGCATCCATGGAAAATACACTTGTGGGAAAGTTCTTTGCCTACATACCCAATATCGACTTGGTGAGAAGATGGTTGGCTGTCAAGTGGGCTCTTAAGGGGAGAGTCTCAGCTAGCGCTATGGTAGGTTGAATGTTCCCATTTAAGTTTACTTCTCAAGAGGATTTGCTATCAATCCTGGTTGGAGGCCTGTGGTTATATGAGAAGCATTCACTCTCTCTATGCAAATGGAAACTAGGATTTGACCCCAAAGCGGACCTTAACCAATTTGCTCCTGTCTGGGTCAAGCTCTTGGGGCTCCCACTGGAGTATTGGGATGAGGAAATTTTTGCTTGGATAGGTAATTCCTTCAGGGATTATGTTACTATTGACAAGGTTACTAAGGCAAAGGCTAGGTTGGTGTTGTGCCTTGCACACACACCCCATTTTGCCAAATGGAGACCCCCTCTTTTGCTTTGGCTTAGAGTATTGACCTTTGTTAGTTGTGATGATGAGAAGGTGAATTTGTGCTTAGAGTGCATGATTTAGTCATTTGAGTATTTCACATGTGTGAAGTCAATTGATGTCTTTCATGATTGATTTGGAAGTGTCTTGGGTGGTCTTGTGCTTAAGAAATAGCCATTTGTTGCCTTCTGCACTGAAATTGGGTGTTACTGCATTTTGCTCCAAAACCCTATGTCATAGGATATTGTCCTTGAAATTACTTCTGTAGGATGTGTCAAGTTGAAATTCCTAGTTTCTAGGTCTTAGAGTTGCAAAATCGTGCCTAATTCCACAAGATTTCACTAAGGGGTTCATATACTTTCATTCTAACGCATGGTCCTGAAGCCCTAATTTGGCTAAGTCTTAAACCCTGAAAATCCTGAAAAATGGCTAAGTTTGGAATCTGGTGGAACCTCAAAATTCTAGAATATGCATATGAAATCCTATGGACCTGGAATCCATCTCAAACATCCTAAAAGTATATTTAAATATTTAAAGTTATACTTAAATATATTTTTAAATATACTTTCACCTTGAGAAGTTCAAAATCTAGCACTAAAAACAACTCCTACTGACTTTTGTGCTAAAACCTCCCCGACTGACTTCCCTCCAAACTACCACTAAGTCGGCAGGCATCAAAAACCATGCTAAAGCAATTTGGAAAGAAAAGCACTAAAAATGCATCCTATCGACCTGCGCTAAAAATGCACCGACTGACCTATTCAATTAGTCAGTCCAAATTAAAAAACCTGCTACTTCAGTTGGAGGTGAAATTCTCGCTAGGTCAGTTGGAGGTGAAATCCATGCTAGGTCAGTTGGAGGTGAAATCCACGCTAGGTCAGTTGGAGGTGAAATCCCCACTAGTTCAGTTGGAGGTGAAATCCCCACTAGGTCAGTGACCCGCAAAATCAGTGCTTTTTGGTATTTTGGCCTAGAAATTGAGTTTTTCAAGGAACAAATTAGATTTTCTTGATGGATTTGAATTGCATATCTATTTGTCACATCATGATGAACATTTTACCAAGTTTGTGTGGATTTTTTGGCACATTTTATGATAATTAATGCTACTACACATTAAAAGTTCGTGACCCCCAAAAATCTTGCTTTTTATAGAAAAGGCTAGAAAAACATGAAATAAAAGTTTGCAAATGGATTCAAATGACCACAAAAACTTCCTAGATCAATATATTGGCCAAATGGGTACTCAAAAATGATTAAAAAAAAAATGCAGAAAATCATGCAAAAATTAGTGGATTTATGAAGTTGTCTATAGGGAAGCAACATTGACAATGAGTCATTTTTTACTGATCCATGACTGCAAATGGACATATTTTGGTTCAATTTGAAGGAAGATGAATTGTTTAGATGAAATTGACGCTTGGAATTGTTGAATTGTAGGTCTTGGGGGACACAGGAGCTTGTTGGAGTCGTCTTGGAAGGTTGTACACACAGATATGTAGTGCTGACCTAGAAATGCAAAAACTTCATTCTATCAACCAAATTGCTGCTACACCTGCAAACGGAAGTCATTATGATGTCCAAGATGATGGAGATAGGCTTTAGGAACTAGAAGACATTGAAGATCATGCTAATTTCATGGTAGTTCCTGCAGATCTAGTCCAATGTCCAAGACATGTTCACACTTGGTCATAGCTGTCCTAGCAGTCTAGTCATCAAGAATTAGTCCAACAAGCATCCGGTTGGATATACCTTCACTAAAATGTGCCACATACCCCTCTTGATCTAGTCAATACTTGGAATCCCATGAATCCACACCAACTCAAGTTTTCAAGTGTCATGTGAATTTATTTTGGCTTTATTAGGCCTTGAAATTTGACTTTTCATCATGTACAATCAAATGGGTATCCATTTTGTCTAGATTCAATGTATTTGTAAGTTGTATTTTGTCTTTTTCCTAAATGACAAATGCAAATCCAAAAATGTAACAAACTGTTGTACCAAATTAAATGCCATGTAATCTGGACCATTGGTGTTGAGTTAATCTCCACCGTCCATTGAAAACTCGGTATGGTGCCTTGCCTATAAAAGGGCCATCCTTTTCTCTCATTGGTAAGGAGGATTTGATAATGAATTGCTAAGACTCTGCCAAAATATAGTCAATACAAAGTAAGTTTTGCAGGTTGCTGGGAATTTGTGTTTATGTGTTGTCTCATTTTAGTTTTCATGGTTCATATCATTTTGAATTTGATTAGTTGTGCTTTTGCAATGATGGGTAAATGTTAAGATATTTGATGAATGCTTTAGTTCATACTATTAGTGCTTGCTGATGGTAAGTTGCTATGTATAGTTATCCTAGGCCTTGTCATCGAATGTAGTTCGGTTGCACTCCACTAGTTAAGCTGAGCCATTGTCCAGGTGTTTAATGAGTGAATGTAATTTGAAAATCATAAGGATCCTTTAAAGATTGCATCATTTCTTACAACATTGTGGGTTTCCTATCCTAGTGAAACAAGGAATGGTTTATTGAAAGTATTTGTCTATCTGCAGCATTTTAGCCAATTGTAGCTGTCACTTAGGATCTCTTATCCCTTCTCTCTCTCTCTCTCTCTCTCTCTCTCTCTCTCTCTCTCTCTCTCTCTCTCTCTCCTTTTCATTTTGCATTTTATTTATATCAAGTTTGTTAGATTTAGGAATTAAGCAGCATCTAAATTACAAATCTACTGTAATTTCATACTTCACAATTTGAACCACCTAGGGTTTCTGCACTTGCATTGCTATCATATTCCATAAACCCTGCATTTTATGTAAGACCCCTTGTTGGCACAGCTAGACATTCTACAGAATTTATTCCAAGCAAGCTAAGACCTAGCTGTATTATCCTTGGCGTAGTCCTATCTTAGATAGGATACCTTTTTCAAGAGAGGTGTGATACCAGCAATCATACCTGCGTTGTTGTATGCTAAAACACCTATCAACAATTGGTCTATGCCAGGTTCTGTGCCAATGTTGGCATCCTCGAGGAACTACCTACCAACATCATCTTGGAATCCAAATATGGGAAGTGGAATCAAAGTATTCTGTATGAAAATTCTAGGGTTTTTTGTCAAAACTGCATGAAACCAGGTCACGTTTTCACTCAATGCAGGGCTCCCAAATGCCCCCCCCAGTGGAAGGAGGAGATGGTTGATTCAAGTGGAAACTCTGAAGATTATCTATTCAAGGAGGATATTCTCAAGCTTGTGGATTCCCCTCGGATTCTTTGACAAAGAGTGCTGATGAGGTTGTTTCAGTGGAAGAGAAGGAGACTAAGTTACCCTTAGGGGATATGTAGGGGATTTGAGAGGAGGTGGTGGTTCCCTCAGGGGATGACCAAGGGTTGGTTCTCAATGAGGAGAACACAAGGGACAAGATGAGGACCAACAACTAGTTGGAAAACCTGAGTGGTAGACGTGAAGAAAGGGAGGAGGGTGAGTTCGTCTAGACCTCAAGATCTCTAAGGGAGGAGAATGTTCAAACAACTTCTACTCTGGAGGTTCATAGTCTAGATTCTAAATTGGGAGGTTTCAAGATGGGGATTAGTGCCCTGGTGAAAAACTTCTCCCCATCCCCCAGGTGCGAGAACTAGTAAGGGTTTAGAGGATTTAGAGGGCTGGTCCACTACAAAGAAGAAATGAAAGGGTAATAGTAGGAAGACTATGGATGTGGGGGGAGTAAATGGCAAAGGCAGACCCACACACATACAAACAAGGAAGTGGGAAATGGAAAAGGAAATTGCTAGGGGTATGCAGACCATGTTGGTGGCCCCTAGGAAGACAAAAAAATGAAGATAGTTTCATGGAACATAAGGGGGCTCAATAGCCCTTATAAGTAGTTGCTCATTAGGAACTGCATTTTTGATAACAAAGTGGATATTCTGCTACTTCAAGAAGTTAAGATGATGGAGGAGAACTTCAGGATGGTGGTCAATAACATCTGGCCCACTTCTAACTATGCATTAGTGAAGCCCAAGGTGCTTCAGGAGGGATTGTCACTCTATGGACTCATAATCTGCAAGGGAGGGTGGTGTCCTGTTCTAAGTATTATATTGAAATTGCCTTCCAAAGCAATTTTATTCAGTGGATTTTGGTTAATGTTTACGCCCCAAATACCCACAATGGGAGAAAGGAGGTCTAGGAGAATCTGTCAGATAAGATACAAAGTTCTAAGGGAACTAATTGGATGGTAGCAAGGGACCTGAACTCCCCCCTCTATTCGACTAAAAAAATGGGGGGTTTGATAGACTATTTGGATAGTATGGCAGACTTGGCAAAGTTTTTAAGTAATGCGGGCCTTATGGATTGATTTGGAGGGACATTCTTTTACCTAGATAAATAGAAGATAAGTGCATAATCTCATACAAGTAAAACTTGACAAGTTTTTAATATTCTCCAAATAGACCATTGTCAATCTTGTTAATCTAGTGGCCCTTCCCCAGGTGGGTTCTGACCACAACCCATTAATGCTCAATTGGCAAGAGAGGAGTGTCAAAGACCCCTTCCCCTTTAGATTTGAAATAATGTGGGTACTGCACACGAATTTTAGAAATTGTCTGGCTGGGTGGTGGAATACCCCTGTCCAGGGTCCAACCATGTATAGATTGGTCCAAAAGCTGGCTAATGTTAGGAAAAAAGTCAAGGGATGGAATAAGTACACTTTTGGGAATGTTTTGGTCAGGAAAAAGAACATCATGGGTCAACATTTGGAGGTTAAATCCAGAATGGAGCAGGAGGACCCATCTGAGGAGTTATAGGCTTTGGACATCTCTCTCTCCAAGGAATGGATCTTGATGTTGAGAGAGGAGGAGGTCTATTGGAAACAAAAGTCTAGGGTTCAATGGCTGAAAGAGGGGGATAGAAACACTTCTTTCTTTTGTCGGTCTACTCTGAGACATAGAAAGAGAAACTCCATTAGTAAACTTAAGGATGAGAATGTGAACATGGTGGTGGATGATGTTGAAATTGCGAGGTTGGCTTCTAATTACTTTGAGTCTCTCCTAGTCATTCAACATGCCTCAGAGGAGGAAAATGAGTCCCTTCTGGACTCCATTCCCACTTTAATGACCAATGAAGACAACTCCCTTTTGACTAAGCCTATTACGAAGGAGGAGGTTAGGGCTACTGTCTTCTCTATGGGAGCACACAAGGCACCATGTTTGGATGGGTTCCCCCCGACTTTTTCTAGACCTTTTGGGATATTATGAGGAAGGATGTTAATCGTGTAGCCAAAGACTTATTTAGGACTAGAAGACTCCTTCGACAGTTGAACAACACATTTATCACCTTGATTATGAAGAAGATTAACTCAATTTTTATGATGGACTTCAGACCATTTAGTCTCTACAACATGGTGTACAAAATCTTCACCAAGATTTTGGTCTTCAGACTCCAACCTCTTCTGGACAAACTCATAGCCTCCAATCAAAAGGGTTTTGTTCCAGGTAGACAAATCCTACATGTGGCCATCACCACTCATGAGATCATTCACTTAATATCCAAAAGCAAAACCCTAGGTATGATATTTAAACTAGATATTTCTAAGGCCTATGATAGAGTCAATTGGGATTTTCTGATTAGCGTTCTCAAGAAATTTGTTTTTCAAGACCGAGTGATCAATCTAGTGAAGGAGTGCATCTCCATGGTTTGATTCTCTATGTTAGTCAATGGTTTTCCTATAGGTTTTTCCCCTCAGGGAGAGGTCTTAGACAGGGTGACCCTCTTTCCTCTTACCTCTTCATCTTGTTGGTTGAAGTTCTTGGTAGGAATGCTTGTAACTTCTTGGTGCAGGGGTGTCTTCGAGGCATTAAGCCTGCTTCCATAGCCCAGGCATCAATTATTCAACAATTCATGGATGACACTATATTATTTGGAATTACCTCTGTGGTTGAGGCTAGAAGGTGGAAAAGTATCCCTAATTCTTATGAAAGGGTCTCCAGGCAGAGTATCAATTTTGAGAAAAGTCACATCTACTTTCTGAACACTTAGGAGGACCTACCACAAAAAATTACTAGAGCCTTGGGTTACTCTAGTGCAAGGTTGCTAGCTACCTACATTGGCCTTCCGCTTACAATCACCATAGTCACCCCTGATTATTGGAACATCATTATGGAGAGAATGCAGAGGAAATTGGCTAGGTGGAAAGGAGATTTACTGAGCCAAGCTAGGAAATTCTAGCTTCTCAAAGCCTCCCTACAGGGCATTCCCAACTATTTCCTAAGTCTATTCAAAATCCTAAGATATGTGGCTGAGAAGATTGAACAAATAAAGAAGAAGATCCTCTGGTCCGGGGTGGAGGAAAAAAATAAGAATTACATTGGTGGGCTGGGAAAAGTTCTGTACTCCCAGATGTCAAGGGGGTTTAGGGTTAAGGAGGATCCATCTCATGAATATGGCCCCGATGTCTAAGATAGGCTGGAATATGATTCAGGATAATAAAGATTGGGGTGATATAATGGATGCTAAGTATCTTAATGGAGAAGGAGGATGTAATTTGTTGACTGACCTTGGACTTCCTAAAGGTTCAGTTATCTGGAATGGGACCCTCAAAATTCATGGTCTCCTTTGTAGAGGCATCAGATGGAAGATTGGGGATGGAAGAAACGTCAATTTTTGGGAAGATAGATGGTTGAAAGACCTCTCTCTCAAAGAATTGAACTATAGTAGGCTAGTTGACAAAGCCTGCAAGTTCTTTGGTAGTAAAGTGGCCAATTACATTAGAAGTTATGGGGGCATTAGGTGTTGGAAGGGTATCTTGGAATGTGTCACTGATCAAGATGAGGATATGGAGGTGGCTCTTCAACTTCAAAAGGACTTGGTTGATTTTAGACTATCCATTCTTCCTAAATAGGATCAGATGATTTGGGATAAAAACAACATAGGTAGGTTTACTGTTAAGAGTGCCTACAGTCTACTGTTGGACCCTGGGGAGGATAGGCTGTGGGGTAAAGTTTGGCTCCCCAAATTGTTACCCAAGATTAATTTCTTTTGGTGGACCCTAATGCATAACAAAATCCTAACTATTGATAATTTGAAGAAGAGAGGCTTTCAAATGCCAAACAGGTGTGTTCTTTGTGGTGAAGAAGAGGAGATGGTTACCCACCTCTTCCTGCATTGTGACTTTGCTTGGGAGGTTTGGAGTCTTGTGATGCAGAGGCTGACCTTGTGCTGGGTTGTCAATGAAAATGTGGTGGCCTTGGTTAGGGCTTGGAGATCCCCTTTCAGATCTACTTTTTCTATTGTTAAAGAGCTGTTGACTCAAATCCCCCCACTTGGCCTGGAATTTATAGAAGGAGAGGAATAATAGAGTCTTTAGGGAAAAGTTTAGAACCCCCTCAGAGGTTTTTCGAACCTTCTGCAAACTATTGGTGAAGAATATCAATTGCTACAAATTTAAAACTGTGGAGAACCCTCCTGATTAGGAAGAGCAGAACTTATTCAAACAATGGGCTATTAGCCCAAATATTTATTAGATTGACAATTCTTAAAGATTTCCAGAGCTAAAACTATCTAGACTTTTCCTCAAAAAGGCTAGTTCAAGCTCAATTTTGATGGGGCTGCCAAAGGGAACCCTGGGATTGCTAGAGGAGGATGCATTATTAGATCTGATTCAGGGATGTTTGTGGCTGCCTACAATGGGGGATTAGGTGTTAAAAGTAACAATGAGGCCAAAGCTTTAGCAATGTTGTGGGGCATCAAACTGGCTATTTCCTTGAACATTAGACATCTACATGTTGAAGGGGACTCATAATTAATTGTGAACACTGCTCTTGGCTCAACAGATATAGGTTGGAAGCTGGTGGACATCATTGGTGACATATGGATGCTCCTCAATGCTATGGAAGAGTACAAGGTTTCCCACATGTATAGGGAAGGTAATGTTGTAGTTGACGCTATGGCGAATCTAGGCAGTAATAGTGATGGTTGGCGGTGCTAGAGGCTTGTGTCTAGGCTGCCTAGCGGGATCCAAACTCTCATCAAGCATGACAGAAATAGGAACATAGGTTAGGCAGGATGGTCTTCTTGCCTTCTACATTCTCTGGCTATGTGGAGGTAGCTTAATTGCCCTAAAGGGAAATAAGCATTCTAATGAAACATTGGGTTTCAAAATTGTGGTCGTTAGATTTCAAATTTAGTGTGGCGGGAAAGGAGTTGGAGCTTTTCAAATGTCTTGGCCTAATAGGGAAAAGTGCCGAAAGGAGATGAATAGGTGTCACACAAAGATGCTAAGGTGGCATGCGAAGAATGTTAGGAAGACTGGGAGGATGGGATGGCTTGGTAACAAGCTGAGGTGGCAAGATACTGGGTGGTAGACTGATTAGATGATAGGCTAGCCTGGAAAGAAGTCGAGGTGGCACGTAAAAGGCGGTCGGGAGAAGAAGAGGACAGGTTGGCTTGACATATTGATGAAGTGGCATAGGATGAAAGGATGAGATAATCAATGGTCTAAGTGGCTTGAGGGAAATTATTCCCATTCAGTCCTCGCTTCCAACAATTTTATTTCTCACATGAGGTGGTGGGCGCAGACCTTTCCTGAGGAAGAAATCCAGGGTGGCAATGTCATTGCTTATCGGCAGAACTATAATGAAGATTTCATCTCACGACCTTAGATTAGATGGATGTTTATGGAAGGGTTTAATTACTCTTTTAAGTATTTGGCTAAACATTTCTATGCCCTCTGCCTTATGCATTTTCATTCTCTTTGGTTGCGTAGCATACTGTATTTGAAGATGGGTGGAGAAATTGTGAAGATTGAACCAGCTTGAACTAAAGAATTCTGTCAAGAACCTATGGTCTGCCATATTATTCAGGAGGGGGAGGTGGCTCCATTCCTTGACACGATGATTGGTCATGATGAAAATTTGTCTCACTAGTTCGCTGAGTCATGGGATGAGGATACTAGGCAAGTTCACTTGGGAGGAATTGGTTTTGAGGTCTCAGAGGAGGTGATAAGGCAAGCTATGGGCCTCCCCACCAAAGGGAAAAAACACAGTTGTCGCAGCAAGGTGTTAGACCCTAAGAATATGGGAATTTTCTTCCCTAAAGGTGAGGCTGCCATGAAAATTCATGGGGGTTTTGAGAGGGAGAAGTTAGCGCCATGGGGACAAATTTGTCTGATGATCATGAAATATTTCATGTTGGAGGGTAGGTTTAAGGTATTCTACCATTATCACTTTGCGTTGCTTAATCACTTTAAGAATAAGATGAAGATTATTTTTCCCTTTTTCCTATTGTCTTCTCTCGAGAATTCTATTAAGTCTGCTAAGGATATTCATGTGAAAAATCCTAACTTCCCTCTCATTCCCATCCATCAAGGCCTTATTCTGAGATTGTATCACTTCCATTTAGACTTGTGCCTCCAAAAACAAATTAAGGTTAGTTTGGTTGAGTCCCCTACTGCTAAAGGTAAAGCCAAGAAAACCACTGGGACCCCCAAAATCTCCCCTATTAAAAAACCTGAAGGGGGGGCCCTAGAATTGAAGAATGTAGCACCCCTGTTGGGTCCCCTACTCTTGAATCCAAAACTAAGTCTCCTACGAAAGGCAAACTTGAGGCCCATTGCTGGGATATTGAAAAGGTGGCTAGGGTGCAACTAAAAGGGAATGAAATGTTATGGAGGATGATGGCAATGTGTAGTCTAAGAAAGCTAAAACTGGGAAGAACTTCGATAAGATGGAGGAGATTGTGAAAATTATTGACTTGGATGCGTGTGCTAAGCAGGCGAGGAGCGATGATAGGGGAGGTATTGGTAAACAGGGTACCACTAGTGTGCGCAGATCCAACTGTATAGCAGGAATCCCATCCCCTAACCCCCAAGGAGTGGAAATTTTTTATGATTCTAAGTTTGTTGAAGACACCATGGGGGAAGGTGAAGATGAAATGCCCACTGAGTTTGTTTAGGAAGAGGAAGGAGAAAGCCACTTTGTTGAGTTGAACAAGCCTAGTGAGGAAGAGATGGAGAAGGATGTTGAGGAAACCTAGGGCTAGAAGAAGAAAGGAAGCTACTCATTATGTGCTAGGATGGTTGATGACTTACTAGTGCTCAAGGCTAGGATGGACAATATGTAGAAGAAGTGGCATACCATGACGGAGTTTGCTGCCAAGGCTCTTCACCGCGCTGCTTCTGTGTTTGTTGTTGTTAAAGACTTCAACGACAAGGTCAAGGATGTTGGGGCGGACAGCCTTGGTGATTATAAGGACATGGTCAATTTCTTGGCCAAGTATGGCACTACTGATAGTCCTTAGTTTTCTGCTAGTTTTATGTTTTTTATTAGCTTCATTTTTTGTCTGTTGTTCTGTGTTGTTAATGGACTATTTCTGGCATGTTTGAGGCCTTTTTTCCCTGGGGGTATTTTGTATAGGGTTCAAGACCCTTTTTTCTTGTTGAACTAATCAAAAACAATTTAGTATTCTAGGAGTATAATTTTATGAAAAGATTACAACTCTTAAGACCCTTGAACTAGGGGTCTTCAACATATGAATTTTCTCCCTATTTCCCCCTCTCTTCAAACAAGAATAATCATCCCATTTATACTTCTCAAAAGGAAGTGAGCAATTACTCCAACATCAATTACAAAACTGAAAGGTTGGATGTTTTAACAACCACTTGATCTTTCAAATTACAAGAATGGATTAATGAGAATGCTGTGTGATAATCATAATAACTACTTTTAATGGAAATCTACATCTATAATTCATCAACAGTGTACAAGTTTTGTGAACTTTCATTGATACCTCTAAACCTTTGGAGAATAACACTTGGCTGAGTGATCGATCGTCCTTCTTTATCACCATCTCCACTATTGTTAGTCTGAGAATTGCCAGTCATCTATCACCATCCTGACTATCGCCAGCTATCTATCGCCATCCTGATTATTGCCAGCCTAACTATCGCCAACCCAACCATCGCTAGTCATCTATCACCAACCCAATTATCATCAACCTGACTATCGCCAACTAACTATCATCAACCGTCTATTGCCAGCCTGACTATCATAAGCCCGACTATCACCAGCCTCTATTGCCAACTCGAATATCACCAATCGTCTATCACCAGCCCAACTATCGCTAGCCTGACTATCACCAACTGTCTATCGCCAACCTGACTATCGCCAGCCTAAAGAGTGCCAATGAGTGCCAACTAGTGAGTGACAATGAGTGCCAACTAGTGAGTGCCAGTGAGTGCTAGGGAGTTCTAGGGAGTACCAACCAATGAGTACCAGGGAGCGCCAGGGAGTGCCAGGGAGTGCCAACTAGTGAGCACCAGGGAGCGCCAGGGAGCACCAACCAGTGAGCCTCAATGAGCATCAAGGAGTGCTAAGGAGTGCTAGGGAGTGCCAGTGAGCACTAACTAGTGAGCCTGAGGGAGTGCCAAGGAGCGCCAAGGACTGCCAACCAATGAGTGCCAGGGAACGCCAGTTAGCGCTAGGGAGAGCTAGTGAGCACTAGGGAGAGGTAGTGAGCACTAGGGAGCACCAGTGAGTGTCAACCAATGGCTTCCCATATGCAGCTGAGAGTGACTTCCCATTCTCAACTAAGAGTGACTTCCCACATACGGCCAAGAGTGACTTCCCATGTATGGTCGAGAGTGACTTCCCACGTACGACCGAGAGTGAGTTCCGACACACGGCCAAGAGTGACTTCCCACGTGCAATCAAGAGTGACTTGTCTATCACCAGTGTCAATTGTTAGTGCATCAATAGTTTCCTGGCTGAGTGAATGAATGATGAACCAACCAATCAATGTAACCTCACCAATTTTTATCGAATTTGTGCCAAACTTAAACTGGTGATACCCATTAATCTCTTTTACAATACCCATGTTTTTGATCTGATAAAAAAATTATCTGTTTATCCAAATTGTATGAAACTTGAACTAGAGATACCCATTAAGCTCTTCTACAATACCCATGTTTTTGTCTTGATCAAAAAACATCTAAAAGTCTCCTAAAGAAAAAACAACCTGAAGCAAAAATAACCTGAAACCAACACAACAAAAAACTAAAAACATAACAAAACCAAAAAAATCTTTTTTGGTGGATGCAAGATTGCCTATGGACCTAGATGCTCCTGCATTAGACACACCCAGTAAGTGAAATATTCCATGAGTTAGGAAACTCATGAACATTTGAAAGTTCTTTGGATGGTGATCCCATGATTGTTCTTTATCCAAACCTCCTATTTATCTACTTGACCTCTTCTCATCATTACCTACTAAAATTGTTCAACTCTACTTAAATTTCCTGGGCCACACTTATCATGAGAAAAATCCAAGTGTCCAAACTATGACTTGTGTTGTTTCCTCTCTAAACCTCCACTTCCTTGATCAATACCCACATTCTTCACACTATTTTTCAGAATTGCAACAAACTATCGAATTGCTCCTTTGCCTGATTTTTCTTGTTTTTTACTGAACTCAATATATATTTCTACCCATCTTTCACAATGGTATACAAATTTGTTCTACCATCATAGATTGCTTCCCTATCAAACTACCAAGGCCTACCCAACAACACAAGATAAACACTCATTGACATAACATCGCACAAGAATTTGTCCTTATATGACCCAATCTGAAAACTAACCATGCATTGCTCATTCACCACTAATTCATGTTCATTTTGCAACCAAATAACTTTATAAGGACTAGGATGTTTCTTCTTTTTCAAACCTAGCTTTTCTACCATTCCCTCTGAGACTAGGTTATCATTACTACAACTATCTATAATTACTTTGTAACACTTACCTCCAGATTTGCATACTATTCTAAAAAGACTTCTTCTTTGAGAGTCTCCATCCTTCTTCACATCTGGTGTTATCAACACTCTCTTCAACATAAGAGACTCTCCTTCAGGCTCTTCCACTTTCAGTGATGCCACACTCTCTTCATCTTCTTGTACCATGTGGTTTCTGGCCACACTTCTCTTATTTTTCTCCTGATGTAATTGTGGACATTCAAAATCTCTATGTCCAATCTCACCACATTGGAAAAATTTCCCAAGGAACCCTTTGTTGCTACTACCATATCCTCCTATAGAGTATTCTCTTCCTCTCATTCCTTGACTTGACTCCTTATTCCATCTTGAATTTGGTTCTTCTTCCTAAACTTGTTTTCCTTTGCCACTGCTTCCTTGTCCTCTCTAGGCTGAGAATTTTCTTCTTCCTCTTGTATTATTCTGATGTCTTCTTTCTATCTTTCCCTTTGCTTTCAAAGCATCTTGATATGCCTCTTCTAGTGTAGAAATCTTCATCATATTCATCTCATCTTGTATATTAAATCTCAACCCATTGTTATATATGGCTACTTTCTCCTTGTCCACTTGATGATGCCCAGATCTAATTACCATTTTATAAATGAAGTTTTCTGAACATTTCCAACTCATAATCTCCATGAATAAATTTGGCTTTCAACTGGTAACCATCTGATTTCACTAGGTTATTCTCGTGTCTCCATTATCTACTCTTTCTCTTTACAACTCTCTCCACCATAGGGCAACATGTCCTTTGAGTTTTGTTTGTGCTAGTCTCACCCTCTAAGAGTCACAAATATTTTTATATTCAAAATATTCTTCTAATTCTCCTATCCAATCTATCAATTCTTCGAGGTTCAATGTTCTAGAAAAATTTAAAATTTCCATTTTGTTACCTACTCCAACTCTAGCAAGTGCTCTCAGGAACCATTCTTCTCTAGCATCTACTGGGTGTTCATTTTCTCTTTCTTGTTCATCCTCTACAATTTCATCCTCATCATCAACATGAACTCCCACATAATCTGGGTTTCTTCTTAATCTAACAACTAGATTTATCAACCCATTCCTCATTTCAACATGAAACTGTTTGAACATCTCCTCCATTCTGGGAACTCTTCTTCTCAAGGGCATCTTCTCAAAATACAAACTCTACTATTTTCTATCTCCACACTATGGAAACAAAATTTTCTCTACTCACAACTCCAACATCTCCTTCAACCCTCTGTAATTGTAGGACTCCTCTTCACACTTACAAATACCCTCTCGAGCCCTCTGAGACAATATTTTAACACCTCAAATTCTCTGCAACATATCACTTCCCAACAAGAAAGCCTTGCTCTAATACCACTTGACACAAATGAAATCCAAAGTGTCTTATTAGACAGTTAGGATGAGAAACCAATACCCAAACATACAACAAAATAATTCATAAAATAACAATGTTTTATTATTTGCAACAATTCAATGTTCCATGAGTACAATTTTACAAACAAGTTACAACTCTCAAGACCCTCAAACTAGGGGTCTTCAACATATGATTTTTCTCCCTATTTCCCTCCTCTCTCTTCAAACAAGAATAATCATCCCATTTATACTTCTGAAAAGGAAGTGAATAGTTACTCTAACATCAATTACAGAACTGAAAGGTCAGATGTTTTAACAACCACTTGATCTTTTGAATTACAAGAATGGATTAATGAGAATGTTGTGTGATAATCACAATAACTCCTTTTAATGGAAATCCACATGTGTAATTCATTGGCAGTGTATGAGTTTTGTGAGATTTCATCAGCACCTCTAAATCTTTGGAGAATAACACTCGACTAAGTGAGTGATCGTCCTTCTTTATTGCCATCCCCACTATTGTCAGCTTGACAATCGCCATTCATCTATTGCCAGCCTGACTATTGCCATCCCTACTATCTCCAGCCGTCTATCACCACCCTGACTATTATCATCCTAACTACCATCATCCCAACTACCGCTAGCCATCTATCACCAAACTGACTATCGCTGACCTGACCATCGCCAGTTATCTATCACCAATCTGACTATCATCATCCTGACTATTGCCAACTGACTATAGCCAATCATCTATCGCTAGCTTGACTATTTCCAGCCCAACTATCTCTAGTTGTCTATCGCTAGCCTGACTATCACTAGTCATTTATCACCAGCCCGACTATCGATAGCCTGACTATCGCCAACCCAAGGAGCGCTAGTGAGTGCCAACAAGTGAGCGCTAGGGAGTGCCAGTGAGTGCCAACCAGTGAGCGCTAGGGAGTGCCAACCAGTGAGCGTTAGGGAGTGCCAGGGAGTGCCAGTGAGTGTCAACTAGTGAGCGCTAGGGAGTGCCAAGGAGTGCTAACTAGAGAGCATTAATGAGTGCCAGGGACTGTAAGGGAGTGCTAGTGAGCATTAGTGAGTGCCAACTAGTGAGCACTAGTGAGTGCCAACCAGTGAACCCCAGGGAGTGCTATGGAGTGCCAACCAAGGAGCACTAGGGCATGTCAGTGAGCACTAAGGAACACTAGTAAATGCCAACCAATGACTTCCCACACGTGGTAGAGAGTGACTTCCCATGTAGGTCGAGAGTGACTTCCCATTTATTTTTGAGAGTTACTTCCCATGTACGACTGAGAGTGACTTATCTATCACCTGTATCAATCATTAGTGCATCAATAGTCACCTGACTGAGTGAATAATCAGCGAACCAACCGATCGGTGTAACTTCATCAATTTTTATCCAATTTGCACCAAACTTGAACTGGTGATACCCATTAAGCTCTTTTACAAGACCCATGTTTTTTATTTGATAAAAATTATTTGTCCATCCAAATTGTACCAAACTTGAGCTGGAGATACCCATTAAGCTCTTCTACAATACCCATGTTTTTGTTTTGATCAAAAAGCATCTGAAAGTCTCCTAAAGCAAAAATAACCTAAAACCAACACAACAAAAAACTAAAAACATAACAAAACTAAAAAAATCTTTTTTGGTGGATGCAAGATTGCCTGTGGACCTGGATGCCCCTGCATCAGTCTCAAAGTGAGAACTACACAACAAATTTTGGAAAAATCCTCAATTTCTAAAAAAATGGAGCATCAAATTAGAAACCAATCTCACCATGGTGTAGAGTGTGAAATTCTACCCCAAATCAAAATAATGCACAAAAAAATCCTTCGTATCGCTGAGAATGGGCCTCTTGAAGTTGGTCTAGAAAAGCAAAATGCCTAATAAAAAGGGGGCAAAATTGGGAAGGCAGGATGCTGATGTTAACATGACATCATCATTAGAATATGCCAAAATCTTCTATAATATTCTCTATGGATGGAATATTCCCAAATCGTCGTTTGAATACCGAAAAATCACCTACCAAGGTCAAAAATGACTTTTTGAACTGGAAAATGACTGACCTAGGCACAAAACCACCTTTTCCTAAAACAACTATTTTGATGGTGAATATTCTAGAATATTTTGGAGTGTCAGGGTGGTGGGCACAGGTGGCCATGGTGGTAGGGTTGCCCGCTGGTGGTGAGGTGGTGCCTATGTGGTGGCCACTTTGGGGGTAGTGGCTGGTGCACGTGTGGCACCACTCTATGGGTAGTGGGGCTAGAAAGTGTTTCTACTACAATGCTATAGAGTGGCATTAATTTTTTTTATTTTTTTAAATCTGTACGGTATATAAATTCTTACAGCTCGGGGGCTAAATTTTTTTTGCCTTAGAGGCTCCCAACTTTGATTTTAACAATTTTACAGTTGATCTTTAGGTTTTTGGGCCTTTTGAGTGTGATGGAGAGGTCTGTTTGGGATATAAATGCTCTGATTTGATAGCTACCTTCTAGAACCATGCTTCAAACTATTGTTTGCAACTAGGTCCTTCGATCTCCAATTTTGGTGAAACGAAAGCCAATTTTGACTTTCTCGATCCTTCTAGATGCTATGGAACAACTAAATATGCCTCTAAGATTACTAAAAAGATGCAATCACCTAGATCTCACAAGAACACATATATGCAAACTAAAGTAATACATATGCTTATTTTTCTTCTAAACTATTCTGATTCTCCAGATTATCTGAGGATGAAAGAGAAGAGCATACTAGTTTTTTGAGAAAAATATTAGCAAAATTAGTCTCAAAATCTCTCAAAAATAGGACTAACAACCATGCTTTGATACCATGTTAGATTCTATAAGAAGTGAGAATCTTAGCCAAGATCTATTGTTAGTTGTAGATCACACGCACTCCAATCGATAAATGATCGAAGATCAAAATAGTGGAATGGAGAGATTATTGTAAAAGAGAGAACTCAAGAGATAAACTACAAAAGAGTTTAGAGAATGTTCACATTGCTCTCATTGACTAGTAGAGGTGAGAGGTGAGTGTTGTATATATAGAAAAATAAGGGAAAATACATCGAAGAGGTGTAATAACTCCAACTAGCCAAAATAGTGGAAGTTTTACCTACTTGGTAAATGCCAAATTACATGGTTGCACATACTCAAATAAAGACAAATAAATGGTTATGAGAGGTGGATTATAAATCCAAAATCTAGGGTGTGAGACTCAACTACCCAAAGATGGGTGAGAGAGGCACATGTAACTCATGGATTATGCCATGTGGTCTCCTAATAACCATGTCTAAATAACCTAAGCAAGCATAATAATTTGTGTAGGAAAAATAAATATCCCCTAACATAAGGAAAATAAAAAACCTACACTAGCACCTGCAATTTTGCAATTTGTTCCTTCAATTCTCTCTTTATCTTCTCATCCTTTCTCATCCTTGTCACCACTGTGGACATAATTTATTATACCTTTTGGATATCTTGTTCTATTGATAGTAGACACAATAATAGTAGAGAAGAACAACAAAAAATGGATGGATGTTGTGATGAAACCATTTGTTGCTATGGGTATGGATCATTATTTGATAAATTCTAGAATAAAATGCAAGAGTGGGCTTGACTAAGTAACCACATTGTTACAAATTAGATAACGATGTGGTGTTCATTGTTGGGAATTAAGGTGTCTCAACCTTGGTAATTCCTTGTATTATTTTCATTGTATTTATTTATTTATTGCCTATGTTGTAAATTAAATTGTAAATTCATATTGTCATATTGTGGGATGTGGCACAGTGATGTGTCATCCTACATGGAAGATGACAACTTGTAATTTTGTCCTTGCATGACGAGATAGGCATCCCACTTTGTGGTGGGAATATTTTACCATGTGTCAGCATCTTGGATGTTGTGTAAGGGAATATTGACTGAAACGGTCATGACAGATTCCTATGACGAAGTTATGACATGTAAGAGTCAGAAATAGGAGATTCTATGACAGGTGAAGACATGTGTCAAAGAGCATCTTTGAAAAAGGCATCTTTGGGCATCTCAAGGTGGACTATGACATGCTGTAAGAGAATATGCTATTTATAGCCTATGTATGACAAATTCTCTTACAGCTGTAAGTTGTAATTGCTATGACAAATTCTATGATGGTTGTAAGAGTCGTAAGAGCATCTATCATAGCCCATTTTGGAAATAGGTGATCTCTTTGGGATGGGGTGTGTGGACAAGTGTCAGAAGCATCTTACAATGTTGACCAAGTGTCTATAGGCATGGGTTTTGGGCCATGAGGCCAAGTTGGACGCCCATTCCAAGATAGAGGAAATTTTGCCTTGTATTTCTAAATAAACAGGTGCTTTTGAGAGGAGATGTATTATAGGTTTGATAGGTACTGTTATGTTGCCGGTTTGTCTCCAGATAGGAGTGTCAAAGACTCCTGAGATCTTGCATTGCAAGTGTATGTAAACCATTTCAGTTTTGTTAATACATTATGCAGGTTTTGGAGTGTGGGGTTTTTCACCTGATAAGGGTTTTCCCCACATATATCTTGTGTCTCTCTTCTTGTATCTCACTTTCTTGTTTATGTGTTTGCTACAATATCTCTGTTAGTGATTTAACATTTCTGTAATTGTAAGAATAAAATTGAATTTGCACTCTCCTCCCCTCATTAGATTAGTGTAGGAAACGTTTCCGCACACCTAGCTTCCTTTCATTCATGGTTGACAAAGACTACATTCACCTGGAAGTATTGGAACTATGCACCTTTTTAGTAAAGACACTACCATATGAAGCATTTGATGAACTACTACAAAACACAACTCAAAACCTTCTATCATATCCAAAAGATACAACTACAAAAAAATTTAGAACTTGGAGAAATTATATTGATAAAAAAGAAAGGAAAGATGTAAAGGAGAAAGCTGAGAATAAAAAGGATAATATGGCCAAAGAAACTAAATCCAAGCAAGATCATATTCCTCCAACCATTGAGGATATATTTGAAAAAAAACTACAAAGCAACAAGCTACAAAACTTCCATAGCAACATTCAAAATGACTAGGAGCTACTAATGGAACCAATCTACCACCAAAGGGGAAAATAATACTAGAAGATTAACCGCAAAAAGAGAAAAAAAGAAACATACTAAAATAGCAATAGTTCACCTAGAAGACATCCCCCAGTAAGACAAAATTCCAATAGAAAACTACAGAATTCCTACTACAAATGAGATCTTAGAGAAAGGAGGAATCAAGTGGGCAACAACAAATGAAAGAGGTAAAAATAAAATGCACAAAGAAAATTGGTATAGTATGATGATAGTTAGAAGAGAAAGAAGAGGAAACCACAAAGATAAATAACTACTACAAAGAATACAATAGAAAGCACTACGAGAGGAAGCTCAAGAACTTGATCTAGATAGAAAGAAACTGTTAAGAACCTTATACATAGTAGGAAAGCTATTAGAAGTGGCCTAGACTTACTCTATGGCCACTACAAAAACAAAGAGATAATATTGTAGGCAATGGCTGATTTCATTACAAGTATCCCTTACTCAAAAGAGCAAATAATTGAAGAATTTTTGGAATTAAAAATAGTTTTACAAAAGTAAGTTGCTAAAAAAAGTGAGAAATATTTCAAAATAGATCTATTAATCAAAATAGAGCAATAGAAGAAGTTTCTAAAGACTTAAATCTCTCTCCAACAACAACAAGCAAGGTACAAATTCTACAAGATCAAGAATTGAGAACAAAACATATGGTAGATACCCTACCCCACAACAAGGAAAATATGAAATTTCAACAAAAATATATGAAGAGGTTGTTGTGGAAGCCCAATAAACCTATAATAGGGTAAAAGTACAAAGTTGTGTCACACTTCTATAAAGGAAACAACCAACATTGATCCAACTTTTAAAGTTGAATCACTAAAAAGTGACATATGTTTTGAATTTTGAAATGATGTAAACTAATAAAATATTTATTTTTTAGTATATTTTATGTTTGTATTTTTTTGAAAAAATTAAAAAATTATTTGAATATAGTTTTTAATAAATTGACACTATAATTTAGTTGCTGATAAAATGTTGAAAAATGAAGTTACATGAGACGTCAATCTTTATATAGTAATTTTTTTTTCTTCAATTTTTTTGTGTGTATTTATAACTTGAAACTTTAGTGCATGGATATATTTTTTCCAATTTTAATAAATATATATTTTTAAATAAATATTAAAATGTGCATGTATTAAATTGTAGTTGTTTCCATTTGACGTCAACTTTCATATTAACTATTTATTTAAAATAGAAAAAAATATACCATCTTGATATATATTCGTTTATCTAGTGTATCATATTTTTTTCAATTTTTTTAATAAGTTTTACTATTTTTCCTTGACATGGTAATCAACCTAATGTTTTGTGTTGATAACCTACTTTTAGTAAAAATAAAAAGGAAAATATAAATAATAATTAAACTATTAAAATATATACTTTGAAAACTAAACTTATAGATCTACAAAAGGGTATTTTTATATTTTTTAAAAAATGATATTTATATGAGTAGAAGTTGTTGAAATATTAAGTTTTTCAAATAATTTTTTTTTTGGTAAATTGGCCTCATTGTGGTGCTACATATGTATTTAGCCAACAATTTTAGTTGGAAAAGTTGTGGACATGTCTAACTTAGCTAGAATGAATCGTACAAGATAATAGGTTTGACCAAAATTTATTTTTAATTAGAAATACTTAAATTCACTTGTGCTGATAAGTTGGTTGAAAGTGTGACACAACTTTGTGTTTTTACCCAATAAGTTTCTAGAAAACAAGCAACAAAAGAAAGCAAAAGTAAAAGTTGATACACCATTGCCATTGCCATTACATGCATAGCAACCAAAGCAATCATTATATACAAATAAAATTGCTACAATAGAAACAAATAATAAGGATCGTTGCCAACAAAAAACTAGAATTTACACCATTGCCATCATCATTGCATGCACAACAACCAAAGCAACCATTATATACAAAGAAAATTGCTATAATAGAAACAAAGATTGAGGACCATTGCCAACAAAAAACTAGAGGAGATAAGGAAAAAGAAAGGACAATAAAATAGGGGAGGCATCAAAATAATTGATCACTCCACCCAAACAACCAGTGAACAACCCAATGAGCAAGATAATGAAATATTTAGCCAAATAGAAGCAAATAAATTTAATAGTAGCAGTAAGTTTGAACATACTTATTCATACTTCTACAAAACCCCTAATTAATTTTGCATAGATATCACCAATACAGAAGTTGGAATTAGGAGAGGCACTTACCAGTAGTGGAAACACATGATCTAATGCATAAAAATATCACACTAGAATAAGGCATGGAGAAGATGATCTAAATAAAAAAGTAGAAACAATCACAAACACATATAGACTCATTTGTGGCAATACCAACTCAATTACAAGGAGCAATACAAGGATTGCTGATTCAACTAAGTAGTTGGGAGCAAGAAAAATAGAATATTAAGAAACAAATCATAGTAAAATATCAAGAAAAAAACTAAACCAGTCACAACATAAATAGAGAAATGATCAAAAGGAATTAGACAAACAAAAAAAGAAGCTAGAATATTCTTGCAGTAACATCTCCAGACTATACCAATACTGCACTAATTGGTCATAAATCACCATGGCTTAGAAGACTCAAATAGACACCACAGAAGCTCAAATTCTACAAATATCTAGCTATTGTAATATCATGGCTGACTTAGATGGATCGCAATGGTAACAAATGTAAAATATCCAAACCCAACACAACCAACTCAGTGAATAAAGAATAAAATAAATAACATAGATGGAGTTAGGGTTGGAGGTAAACACTCATCTATCAATTTTATCAAAGCTTCTCCAAGAAACACAACAGTTCATTTGTGCCCTTGCAAAACTAGATACTCTAATAGTTGTAGATAGGGAGTATGTGGACCTTTTAGCAAAAACACAAAGAATTTAGTATATGGTGTAGATATGGGATAATACTATTATGGAGTGAAAGTGGACACATGCCTTTTTACCTCCTAGTTTAGGTCCTAGGTCCATGTGTTTACACTCTACAAAGCAAAATATTCATCCCGATGAGAAATCCCCTGAAACCTATGTCAAATGGGAACTAGGGGTCCATTTAATGCTTAGGTCCCGACCAAAAAGGCACCTTGGGACTTGGGCGCCCACATCCAAGTCCACCCTGATTGGTCAAGGTAAAATTTAAGGGATGTTAGCATAGGACTTTTAAATGGGTCCTCTCTTGTCAGCTCTTTCAATTAATTTGTGAAAGTTCAACGGGATGGCATATATAAACAAGTGTTTGAATTTATTTTGTGACAAGTTGATGATAGCAAGGTTATGATATTGAGAAAAGGAGCATTCAAGACATTCATTGTGTTATTATTGTAGATTTGTGTTAGTATAATGTTTATTGTAGATTCAAAATCATCATCAACATCATTATGAGTTGAAGAATCTTCATCCTCCTAAGGACTTCACCTCCAAGGTGACATTATCATTGTGTTTGAATCATTCCATCATCATTTGGATTATCGTTAGCCTTTGTCCTACAAGGACAGAATCTCTCTCTCTAACAACAGTGTTGGGAAAGCTTGAATGCTAACCCGGGATTTAACTGAGGCAAATCCCTAAACACCACAACCCCCAAGTCCCTTTTCTTCTTGTTGTTGGTCATGATGTTAGTCATTCACAAACATAGAATAAAAGTTACACAACAACCTTTACTCATCTTGAAAGATACGATGAATTCAAAGAATTCATGATCCCAAGTCTCCGTTGATTAGGTCTTAATCTACTGACGTTACTCAGTGGTTGATGTGTGTTGCTGTTTTCCATTCAGGGGCCTTACGTGTTTCTGCACTGTTCATCATCATCATCTTCAAATATCCTGCTCTAGATGTTTGCTCTGCATAAGTCTCCAACAATTCTACCTCTGCACTGTAAATTTAGTCAAATAATGTGCATACAGGCTGATATTTGCATGATTTCTACCATTATTTATGATTCTTTGCATGATATTTTCAATACTACATGCATTTAACTCAAATATGCTAAGGATCTTCAGTTACCTACGGGATTTCAGCATATTTCACTGTTTCTGCTTGTTATTTATCATGATTTGCAGTTATGGTGATGAATTAATGAAATTAAAAAAAGGAAAAGGGTTAGAGAGTGAGATTCCTAAAATTACTGGACTTAGATCACTGATTCACATACAAGCTCCCATACTTGCAATGAAAAGAAGGAAAACTAGAAATCATACTTCACCAGGACATTCCACAAATCCGCATGATCTAGTGCAAAGCTTCAAAGGAAAGTTGACAACAATATGTAATGAAATGAAAGCGCTTCCAGTTGAACACAGCATTCACCAGTACATATCCAGAAATCAACAGAAGATTACGTAAAATTTACAATCAGGATGTAATCTGGAACTTCATATTCATTCAGTATGCTCAAGAACAGGTACATTTACAGTGATCTGAAGAAAGAACCTTGACATTTCAACAATTCTATCCTCATTAGTCTCAGTAATCCGATCTCCTAACTTATTCTACAGTAATTGACTCTTTGCGCCAGATGCGTCTGTGTATTCTAGTGTATTTCTCCCTCTTTTAAAATGACAAGCCCTGGATGTTATATAGAGCAACTGCCAGAAAACGGTTACAATGATCCAAGGATCAGGATCCTCCATTAACAAACAACGGTCCAGATGAAAAGCACATGCTTCGTCAGTTAGCAAATGTACAGCTGGCACAGAATATTCCAGCATCTTCAACTTGATTCGGTCTCCAGCTGGCGAACAGCATATTTGACAATATCCTCCTCATTTCTGGCTCATGTTGCCTCCATGCGCAACTTTGTAATGCTCAGCTTCAGCAGCATCATCATGATTTCAACGCTCAGCTTCAGCAGCATCATGACTTCAATGTTCAGCTTCAGCAGCATCATGATAATTTCCTGCAAGTAAACAGACAAACATTAAGTTCATCATCATCATGATAAACAACAGGAAATAAACGCTTTATTAAACATACCTCCCAATGTGCAGCTACAGGCAAACAGGTCTTACCTGTGAAAATATGCACTAAAATGCATAAACAGCATAAAAACAACTAGGTCAACCCTCGTTGACCAAAATCAGGCAGTCGGGCTTTCAAATTTCTAATGCTTCATGTTTTTCTCATTCTCTTGTATATCGGGCTCGAAATATGATGATGATGATCCCAAAAATAATCAAGGAAATAATCGCCCTTCAACCATCCTTTGAAACCGGCTCGCATGCCCTGCATCATCATCATATTTGCATCGGCGTGACTACATATGATCAGGGTGACAATTTTACCTTAGGCCGACGGCAACAGTTATACCGACGCCAAAAATCATGATGATGACCAACTATATGCCTTCCGTCTGTCCGCAGGATATTACAAAATATGATGATCCTCCTTTCCTAATGCTCTGATGAAAAGCACATCAGGATGTTTTGTTCCTGCACATTCGGGAAAGAAAGACATCGTCATCATCATCATGATGAAGACAAACAGGAGGACTTGGAAAATGATCCTGCCGCTGAGGAAAATCATGATGACGTCATCGTCATCATCAGGCTTGGTTAAAATGCAAAGGGATGACGTCATCGTCATGTTTCGTCACGATCAGGAGGTAAATGGAGTATCGGGTTCCCTCTAAGGAAGATGATCAGGTCATGAAAGCAGTATGACCCTTTTCGGCCAAGGCAATCCGCTCGAAAGATCAGGATGATGAACATCATCATCATCATATACGCACTGGGTGATCAAAAATATGATCCTGCTGAAAGTCCTGATGACGTCATCAGGATATCCGGGGCTTGTGTTAATCTTCGAAGATGACGTCATCGTCATCATCATATTGGTGAAATGGATCACGCCTTGGAAAATATCCTGCCGAAGGACAAAGGTGATGGTGACGTCATCGTCATCATCATATTTGCAAAAGGTTATACTAGTCGGCAGGATGATATTACGAACTGTCGGGAAAGACTAACAAGATCATGATGATCTTGTTCAACACGACTTAAGAAACGAAAATCACCCTCCGCTTCGAAAGATAAGATGATCATCATGATCACGCAAAAGGAGGTCAGGAGGATATTAAGAAATGTCGGGTCTCGAAATATCATGATGATGCTGATCACCAAGACTATCGTGCGCGCAATAATTATGCAGATGGCATATTTCTCTAAGTAAGGTGACGATGATCATCAGCATGATATTATCACATCGGGTGATTTTAAATATCATGATGCTCGCAATGTTGGAATATCATGATGCTGATGATGTTTCCAGGGTCGCTTGACGGGTAAAACACACTAGCATTTAAGATTGACGTCCGGATATTTTGGGACTGCATGATTTTCATCAGGTGATAGAGTAAGATCATGATGATGACCTTTGGCGATACAAAAGACCGCCCGACGGGGAGAACCTACTACGACTTAAACTTGACGTCCGGATGTTTCGACCTCAGGATATTATCGGGGGGCTTTCCAAATATCATGATGATGATGTTCATATAGCAATTATCAGGTTTGACCAAAACTTTGACTGCTTACAACTCCCTCATATGGACGAATTTTCAAGTGACGTAAAAGGCAAACCTGCATGGAATTTCAAACTCTTTCTAACCATGAAGTCATAGAAACAAAATATGAACTTTGACAAACTAACCTCATGATGATGACCTACCTCATCCTGACCTTCATGATGATGATGCACCTGACTTAATTTTTACCAAAACCACCAGAAACAGACAACACAAGCCAAAACAAAAGCTGGGTCCCTGTTTTGCCAAGTCAAAATGGGGCGTGTTGTGTAACCACACAACAACTTGCCACCAAAGAAAACAACAAAATTCAAATGATTCAAGTGATGTGATCACATTCATCTATAGTATTCTAATTCTGTCTAAGTAAATCATCATGATCCTTGAATGATAAAATTTCATTATGGTGATAAAGCTAACAAAGGATCAGGTGTGTGCAAATGATTAATTATCCTCATCTTGAAAGCAAGTTGAAGACATAAGTAACTGGTGTTAAACTACATAGTTGGAGATCATCCCTCATAGCCAACCTGGATAGAGCCTTGCTACCAGCAGGTGTCTATAACCCCGGCAAGGTTATCTATACAATCTCCCTAAGTAGAGCCCCACTGCCAGCAGGCGTCCATAGCCCCGGTAGAGTTACTTAGATGGCCTAATTTTATTTTGTTTCTGATTTTCCTTTAAAAATTTAAATTTGATATCATCATGTATGCTCATTTGTACAAGGTGTAGTCACTTGCAGCTTTAGGTTGGAGATTGTACTGGTAGCAAGGGAGTCCCTTTAGATTTTTCACTTAACACCTATACTCATATCTTCAACAAACCCAAGGCTGTTAGGTGTTTCATTGTGTTTGATTCACTTTGGACAAGAAAAAGTACCCTGATGAAAAGACATCATAAACCTGATCATGAGTATTTATCAGAATGAATTACAATCTATATCTAAATCTGATCTCATCACTTGAATCCTAACAATTTAGTTATTTTCTTAGGTGATGAAGTGCATCATCCTGACTTACCAAAACAAAACTCAACCAAAACAACACAATAACAACAACAAGCAAACACTGTACAAACCACTACTAGGCAAACAAAATCCAGAAAAAGACCTAAGGACACCTGTATTTGCATACTTCTTTTGATTGTGCAGGAGCATTAGGGTATTAGTTATGGTTCTCAACCTAGCAAATTTATCTTTATATTCTGAAGAATATTCTGGTATTCTGAATTCACTGTATTCAACAGAACAACTCTTGATGATCAGCAACTGAGGACGCTCATCATGTTCATGATTAACCCATATGCATGTCTTATCTTCTGTATTTCCATAATTAAAATAATATTCAACATTATTTACTGTGGAAAGGAGAAATACAACCTGGTGTATTTCTGGCTTTGCTGGACATGCTTCTTCATTGGCAGTTGGTCTTCCATTTGTCATTATATTTTCACTGCTTGGCTCAGTGCCTGGTCCCTCTTCAAATTGAAGGATGTATGACTCTTGATGTATTGATTCTTCATCTTTATCCAGCCTTATCCCTTCATTCTGGATGTTCAGTTTATCCTCCAGTTCAGGAAACTTCTCAGTATTTTCTTCAATTTCCTGCCCATTAGCATCTAAATAAGTATCTTTATTATCACAATCTGATATACAGAAATTTATCATTTCTAAATCATTTGACTGTAAAGGAGAAACAACTTTCACTTGGTGAGGACACTCCCCTGTTTCATTTTCAAAATATTTCTGGAGTGACATCTAATTATGCATAACAACTCCAAAGTCTTCTACATCTTCATTTTTCAGGAATTGTTCATTAAATAATTCACATTTTCTATCTATTAGAGGATCTGGTTCCTTTAACCTGCAACATTCTTGCATTTGATCATTTAATTCAAAGAAGTCAGGTAATAAATCAGCATTTATTTTCTTCTCTGTGACTCATTGAGTTACCATCATAGGAACTTCATCATTAGGAGTGCATTTAAATTGCTCTAGCATCTGTTTACACTTCTCTTTACCATAGAATGACTCCAGGAAAGATGTTTCATCTTTTTTATCAAAAGTATTAGGATCAGAATCAAAACTATTATCCTGATGAGTGATTTCTTCTCTAAAATTTTCACAAGATTCATACCTGCATACTGACTGATCCTTACTTGTATTAGGAAGTAGAGAACTCCTATCAATCCCAGCATAAAATGAATCCAGGAAAGATGTTTCATCTTTATTACCTTCTGAAACTGCCTCAGCTATTGTATTTTCTAGAATCTTTTTCAACATGACCAAGCAAGGGTAACAATCTTTTTCTGAATGCTCTTCATCATGTAATCTGCACCAGCTTTCAATCAAGACATCATCAATGGGCAAACCTAATATTTGACTACGCTGTATATTTCTAGACAAATATAATTCAAAATCTTCAGAATGATCTACTTCAGTGTCTGGACAATTAATAACTTCTGGTGCTGCATCTGCTTGTTGCTCCTTTTCTTTATCTGATGAGCCTGATGGCTTTCCTCTTTTCTCTTCCATCCTAGCAGGAGGATGACGTTCAGCACATACAACTGCATGCTTCTTCAAAATGTGCAAGCACAGTGAGCAAGTGGTTTCTGAGTGAGGCGCCTCATGCAGCCTACACCAACCTTTGATTAAAACCTCCTGGGGAGATCTACACTGTTGTGTCATTTTTTTTATTTCTTTGACCAGAAATTCTTCGAACTTCGTCAGGTCACTGCCTTTATCCTCATCAGACAACTCGTAATCCGGTTCCATGAAGCAATCACTACCAGGAGTGATCTTTTCCTTTCTCGCATCATTTGTCTGATTGGACACCAGGATCTCTTCTGTTTTTCGGATATGATCCTCATCAGGATCCGTCGACTCTTCTGTTCCTGCAGAAGACAAATAAAAATTAGTATCATCATCATCATCAGATGTAGCACTTACCTCAGAATATGATGATGATGCTTCACTATACGTCTGCTCCAGCATGATCATGTCTAAGCATGGTTCGCAAGTCTTTTCCGAGTGTACCTCGCCATGCAATCTGCACCATCCGTCAATCAAAATATCATTAGCAGGTATATTTAATAATTGACAACGTTTTATCTGAGTAGATAAATGCATCTGAAAATCCCTGAAGCGATCTATTTCATTCTCATTATCAGGATCATTATTAGGTTCTACGACTGGCATATCCTCATGATAATCATCATCATGATGATGATGAACATCAAGCATCAGGACCTCTTCTATTTGGACAGTTTGCGGCCTGATGTGATAAACTCCAGGTTCTACGTTTACATACATGATCTCATTTGTTCTGTTATATTCCGTGATCATATGTTTCATCCTAGGCTCAGCATCAATCCTAATCTGATTAGGTATACCTTTCCATGGCAACCACATGTGACTGAAGTCTGTGGACATGTATCCGTTAAGCGTTTTAGACCAGTCCCGGCTAAGCAACATCCCGTATGTATCAGGTATGTCAACCACCTGAATGTCAATGTAATACTGGATCCTAGGATCAGACGCTAGCTGCATGTGAATATGAGTGAGTTCTCCTACGACACTTACTTCTGTCTTGTCCAGTTGAATGACCTTCTTTAATGATTTAGCAGGATGCAGTCCTAATGCGTTGCATATTGACAAAGGCATAATATTAGTTGAGGCTCCTGAATCAACTAAGCAGTTGTGCAAATTCTTACTGAACATTCTTATGGTGAGGAGAAACGGTGGTGATTCAGTTTTGTCTCTGTACAAGGTCATGTGAGAGGTTTCAGCAGCTTGGACTGTGGCTGACACTTTGGGCTTGACAGTGCTATCTTTAGCAGTATGGTCTCGGCTATTGGATTGACTCGAAAGGTGATTATCCTCTTTGGAAGCAGGATCATCCAGCGACTTCATGAATGCCCTTTTGATGGCAGGAGTTTTCAGTAACTCAGATAGGGACAGGCTGATCTTGATTTTCTTCATTTCATCAGCCACATAGCTGACTAACCTGTCGGATTCATGAGGTGTACCTGCGACTTTTGTTACTGTGTTTTGAGGAGACAAGTACTGAGCATTCACCTTAGGGAACCCAGGGTTATTGCTAGCCTTAGGATCAGGAGGTGTGTTGAAGTTGTTTGGAGGTAGAGATGATGTCAATGGACCAGCAGGTCTGTTGGCATTACTCCTCAGGTTATAATTATGCTTACCAGGGTATTGCTGCTGGTATGCATGTACTTCCTCATGCTCTCTTGTAGGTTCATTTTCATCCTCAAAAGGGAAGACATAATTTGCTTCAAAGGTTAAGGCAGATTCTTCACAGGTCTGATTATAATCCTGATGAGGCTGATTAGTGTATGTTTCCAGCACAAAAGCTGAGTCATATCCACAAGGAACTATTTCATTTCCTTCTGCCTGAGGTGGATTTCCAGAAGTTTTAGACACTTCAGTCTGAAAGATGCTGGCAGCAATCCTAAACTGTGGACAATCTAATTCTGCATGTGCATTGGTGTTGTGAATCCTGCACCAATTGGTAAGGGCTGCCTCAGCAAGATTGACTCTAGTAGTCTGTTTGGCTTCACCAGGAGGCTGATTGTCTAGGGGTGATGGTAATGAACCATTATTTGGCCTGGAGTTCCACACTCTGGGCTGCCTAGGAGGATTATTGTTATTTGCAGCATTACTGTTGAAGTTATTGTTGTATCCTCTGTCAGGGTAATTTGGTCTGTCATTGGAATAACTCCTATTCTGACCTGACTGTGAATAAAACCCTTGATTTCTCAAGTGTGTTACTTCTGTGGTGAGCTTTCTCAACTGAGCAGCAATTTCTTTGATTTCCTCTTTCTCCTCTTGAGCTTTGGCCACTACATTTTCAGGCTGAGGCTGGAAAAAGGAAGATCCATGGTTATTATGAGATAGATCTGTACCCTGAGGTGTCTGAGTATGTGCAGGATATTGTGGCAATTGGCCATTTCCATTAAGAGGAGGCATGATACTCAATGGAGGTACTTGCAAAGGTGCAGGCATGATTGCTGGGGGCATCACTGCTCCATTTGGATATTGTGCAGGATATTGCGAAGGATAAGCTGCAGGATACTGTGCTGGATATTGTGACTGCATGCCGGGCAAAGCAGGGAATGCTATATTTGGAGTAGGAGCAGGTATCAGCTGTTGATTTACCTTGATAGCTTCTTGAAAAGCTCCTGTCAATGTGGTGATCGCAGGATGTGTTCTCCTGATGAACATGGCGGTTAATGGATCCAGGGCTGAATAATAAATACTTCTAGCAGCATCATCAGCCACCACATATGGGGTAACTAGCTTGGACAACATTTTCTGGAACCTAGCATTGAAATTTGCAATAGGTTCATGCTCAAATCTCTTGATTGTGGCAAACAGGTGGTAATTCATGGATGGATCAATAGGGACCTTGAATCTGTCAAGAAAGGCCTTCTCTAAGACAGCCCACGAATCGACAGAAGATTGACCAAGACTGATGAACCAATTATAGGCCTCTTCCCCTAAGGAAAAAGGGAATAATCTGCACACCACATCCTGATGCTCCATTCTGGCTCTGCAGCAAGCTTCTTTAAACGTCCTGATATGATCATCCGCATCCTGATAAGGATGGTATTTTGGACAAAGCTTGTCCGGATACTTTGGTAACTCATGATACGCAGTAAAGGTCAATGGTGATTCAGCTGCAAAGAACGACATTGCAACCTGAGGGGGCTGAACTGGTGGTGCAGTTGGCTGAGGTTGGACTAAAGGTATACCCTGAGGTTGAACAGAAGGTGTCACGGGTATACCGGAAGGTATTTGCAAACCAACAGGAGTTACAGGAGGAGGTCCTGGTGAAGCTCTGGACATACTAGACTCTGGAGTATGGTGGACGTCTACAGTCTTAGGTCTAAAACCTCTGACAGGCAATTCTTCAAAAATTTCACTATGTCTAGACCTGGTATTTATCCTGTGAGCCAGGATTTCTCGATTTGGAGGCCAATTAGCTGAAACTTTGCAAATATTGGCTGGATTCCACTGGACGAGGTGATATTTGCGGTCAACTTGCAACTCAGACTGAATATTTACGCGATATTTGCGAAGATACTGCAAATATGACAGGATATTGGGATATTTCGACCGGTAGCACCAGATCTCGCGTGTTTAAGGCTCAAATTCTCAAAGCTTGAACAAATTTATGCATCTTTGGCCGATACTTAGTGAATCTAAAGAAATCTACTGTAAAGCTTGCAATATTTATGTGAAATTTGGAAATCTTTACACAGAATGTGCAAATACAAACTTGTCGCAGCAAATATTTACGCAATTTGATGAAATTCACAAATGATCTGAAGTTACCTTACTCTGAGCGTCATCAAACCTGAAAGTACTGATGATGAACGTGATCTTCCGGACTCAGGCCCTCCTTCTAGCGCCAATTTATGTTGGTCATGATGTTAGTCATTCACAAACATAGAATAAAAGTTACACAACAACCTTTACTCATCTTGAAAGATACGATGAATTCAAAGAATTCATGATCCCAAGTCTCCATTGATTAGGTCTTAATCTACTGACGTTACTCAGTGGTTGATGTGTGTTGCTGTTTTCCATTCAGGGGCCTTACGTGTTTCTGCACTGTTCATCATCATCATCTTCAAATATCCTGCTCTGGATGTTCACTCTGCATAAGTCTCCAACAATTCTACCTCTGCACTGTAAATTTAGTCAAATAATGTACATACAGGCTGATATTTGCATGATTTCTACCATTATTTATGATTCTTTGCATGATATTTTCAATACTACATGCATTTAACTCAAATATGCTAAGGATCTTCAGTTACCTACGGGATTTCAGCATATTTCACTGTTTCTGCTTGTTATTTATCATGATTTGCAGTTATGGTGATGAATTAATAAAATTAAAAAAAGGAAAAGGGTTAGAGAGTGAGATTCCTAAAATTACTGGACTTAGATCACTGATTCACATACAAGCTCCCATACTTGCAATGAAAAGAAGGAAAACTAGAAATCATACTTCACCAGGACATTCCACAAATCCGCATGATCTAGTGCAAAGCTTCAAAGGAAAGTTGACAACAATATGTAATGAAATGAAAGCGCTTCCAGTTGAACACAGCATTCACCAGTACATATCCAGAAATCAACAGAAGATTACGTAAAATTTACAATCAGGATGTAATCTGGAACTTCATATTCATTCAGTATGCTCAAGAACAGGTACATTTACAGTGATCTGAAGAAAGAACCTTGACATTTCAACAATTCTATCCTCATTAGTCTCAGTAATCCGATCTCCTAACTTATTCTACAGTAATTGACTCTTTGCGCCAGATGCGTCTGTGTATTCTAGTGTATTTCTCCCTCTTTTAAAATGACAAGCCCTGGATGTTATATAGAGCAACTGCCAGAAAACGGTTACAATGATCCAAGGATCAGGATCCTCCATTAACAAACAACGGTCCAGATGAAAAGCACATGCTTCGTCAGTTAGCAAATGTACAGCTGGCACAGAATATTCCAGCATCTTCAACTTGATTCGGTCTCCAGCTGGCGAACAGCATATTTGACAATATCCTCCTCATTTTTGGCTCATGTTGCCTCCATGCGCAACTTTGTAATGCTCAGCTTCAGCAGCATCATCATGATTTCAACGCTCAGCTTCAGCAGCATCATGACTTCAATGTTCAGCTTCAGCAGCATCATGATAATTTCCTGCAAGTAAACAGACAAACATTAAGTTCATCATCATCATGATAAACAACAGGAAATAAACGCTTTATTAAACATACCTCCCAATGTGCAGCTACAGGCAAACAGGTCTTACCTGTGAAAATATGCACTAAAATGCATAAACAGCATAAAAACAACCAGGTCAACCCTCGTTGACCAAAATCAGGCAGTCGGGCTTTCAAATTTCTAATGCTTCATGTTTTGCTCATTCTCTTGTATATCGGGCTCGAAATATGATGATGATGATCCCAAAAATAATCAAGGAAATAATCGCCCTTCAACCATCCTTTGAAACCGGCTCGCATGCCCTGCATCATCATCATATTTGCATCGGCGTGACTACATATGATCAGGGTGACAATTTTACCTTAGGCCGATGGCAACAGTTATACCGACGCCAAAAATCATGATGATGACCAACTATATGCCTTCCGTCTGTCCGCAGGATATTACAAAATATGATGATCCTCCTTTCCTAATGCTCTGATGAAAAGCACATCAGGATGTTTTGTTCCTGCACATTCGGGAAAGAAAGACATCGTCATCATCATCATGATGAAGACAAACAGGAGGACTTGGAAAATGATCCTGCCGCTGAGGAAAATCATGATGACGTCATCGTCATCATCAGGCTTGGTTAAAATGCAAAGGGATGACGTCATCGTCATGTTTCGTCACGATCAGGAGGTAAATGGAGTATCGGGTTCCCTCTAAGGAAGATGATCAGGTCATGAAAGCAGTATGACCCTTTTCGGCCAAGGCAATCCGCTCGAAAGATCAGGATGATGAACATCATCATCATCATATACGCACTGGGTGATCAAAAATATGATCCTGCTGAAAGTCCTGATGACGTCATCAGGATATCCGGGGCTTGTGTTAATCTTCGAAGATGACGTCATCGTCATCATCATATTGGCGAAATGGATCATGCCTTGGAAAATATCCTGCCGAAGGACAAAGGTGATGGTGACGTCATCGTCATCATCATATTTGCAAAAGGTTATACTAGTCGGCAGGATGATATTACGAACTGTCGGGAAAGACTAACAAGATCATGATGATCTTATTCAACACGACTTAAGAAACGAAAATCACCCTCCGCTTCGAAAGATAAGATGATCATCATGATCACGCAAAAGGAGGTCAGGAGGATATTAAGAAATGTCGGGTCTCGAAATATCATGATGATGCTGATCACCAAGACTGTCGTGCGCGCGATAATTATGCAGATGGCATATTTCTCTAAGTAAGGTGACGATGATCATCAGCATGATATTATCACATCGGGTGATTTTAAATATCATGATGCTCGCAATGTTGGAATATCATGATGCTGATGATGTTTCCAGGGTCGCTTGACGGGTAAAACACACTAGCATTTAAGATTGACGTCCGGATATTTCGGGACTGCATGATTTTCATCAGGTGATAGAGTAAGATCATGATGATGACCTTTGGCGATACAAAAGACCGCCCGACGGGGAGAACCTACTACGACTTAAAATTGACGTCCGGATGTTTCGACCTCAGGATATTATCGGGGGGCTTTCCAAATATCATGATGATGATGTTCATATAGCAATTATCAGGTTTGACCAAAACTTTGACTGCTTACAACTCCCTCATATGGATGAATTTTCAAGTGACGTAAAAGGCAAACCTGCATGGAATTTCAAACTCTTTCTAACCATGAAGTCATAGAAACAAAATATGAACTTTGACAAACTAACCTCATGATGATGACCTACCTCATCCTGACCTTCATGATGATGATGCACCTGACTTAATTTTTACCAAAACCGCCAGAAACAGACAACACAAGCCAAAACAAAAGCTGGGTCCCTGTTTTGCCAAGTCAAAATGGGGCGTGTTGTGTAACCACACAACACTTGTGTACAGGTTACAGGTACAGGAATTACAGAAGTGAAGGTACAGGGAGTGTTAAACACACCAAGATATTGAGAGGGGAGGTGAATCAGTATCTAAACAAACTTCAAATCCTCTAGAGCATATTGAAACTTAAGCATTACAGCATTAACATAAACATGAAAGATCAACGCAATGCACATCAACACATAACACCAGATATACATGAAAAACCCAAGAAGGGAAAAACCACAGTGAGAGTTAACTCACAATATATGAAGCTCAAAATAACAAGTTTGTTTTAGGGCTACAACCCAAGGAAGCTACTACTCCTTGCTAACTTTGTTTTAGGGCTGCAACCCATGGAAGCAACTACTCCCTAATCTGAGAACAAACTCAGAGATGATTATAGTATGATAGTCCTTCTACTGTTTGAAAACTCACATTGAGACTCACACCTTTGATAATTGCAATTCTACTTCTTCTAATGATTGGATCAATTAGGCACACTCTTCACTTTCCTCCTATCACAAAAATGTCTTCAAGATGAATCAGGATAGCCTTTAACTCTTCTGCTCTTTCTCATTCAGTCACACATCATAATGCATGTAATATTCATACTCTACTCTTTTTCACACTCACATATTCATCTTCACAATCATACCTTACCTAGACCAACTAGGTTTACAATATATACATGACATTACATTGATTTCATTACATGTTGGCCAATACAACAAGAATATTACATTTTACAAGTTGGATAGAGATTACACACCATGAAACTTGCATAGAGTAAGCCCTATCAAGAACAACACACTACACCAAAAGAAACCATGCACTTTGCAGACTCCAATTCATGCTTATTCTAGTCCTAAACATCCTTCACAACACCATTCTTCAAGGAATCACCTCCGCACACATCGCCCATTCGAAATAGGATGGCCTTAAGTAGGAAAACATGAAATATGAAGTATAACGATCATCACCACTTGAAAACCTTGTGCGGTACTGGAAACACGAAAGATCTTTGTGAAATTCTTCCAAATGAGTCTTCATGACTCATATAACACCTTCATATACACCTCTAACTTTGTACAACAAATACATTGTGCCGCATACCTTAAAACATTCATACTGAGATCAAATAACCATCTGAAACACACTGTAACATACTGCCATTGAGAAACTAAGCTTGTGGACCTCCAAAACACCTAAAACTCATATGGATGCACTCATACCCTTCTGTGAACATGTCCTCAAATTGCATATCCATATCTATCACTGCAGAGAAATGTGGAGCATTCCAAACAGTCTTCATCATTACTTAATTCTACCAGAGCATAGACTAGAACACTGTCTTTCATAACTTTTGTTGTGGACGGACAAATGATCTAAAACTTTGGATTTAGCACCTTTACATCATACTTATCTTAAATTATGAACTGCATGACCATTTCTTCAAATGTAGAGGAATGCAGAGCCAAACATTGCAGTACTGTAAATACCTTCTTTAGGAACAACACTGTCTCCAAACTGTCAACTACAAAACACTCTTCCGGTGGTCCAAACAATATGAAACTTGGAACATACATGCTTTGACACTATATGAGGCTATCTTCCACTCTATAGAGATACAACATCAAAAGCACGAAAATGCAGAGCAATCTCCCAGACAATCTTCAAAATAGTCTTTCTGTAGCAGGAACTTTCACCAACATCCGGAGGTGAAACCTTCTTTGTATAAACACATACATTCTTAGGAACAATAGGAGAGAGCATAAAATATGCTTTAGACCATTAGTAACATCTCCCCAACATCAGCAACACATCTAATCATCTTAGTGCTTCTAATTCCCATCTTAATATGTCTTCATAATCAACTTTGCATTGACTAAGGCATGACATCCAACCATGAACAACATCTTCTCTAATGGGTAGGACATGACATCCAACCATGAACACCATCACACATTCATGATAGTGTTGACATCAATGACAACCTTGTGATAGTGTTGACATCAATGATAACCTTACGAACCATATGTGTAACAAGGAGGTTGCTTAAGGGATAAAGATTCAAGATCTAAAAATAGAGTTCAAAAATTCCCTGTAGAAGACTTGGGCGCTAGCCCCAGTGTCTAGTAGATAAAAAAAATCCCAGATTCAGCATGAGAGCATCATTTATGACATTGTTCTAGTTCAGAGATTTCAAAGATCGAGACTTTCTGGACTCGGGCACTAGCCCTGGAGTCTTTAGGCATTTAAGCTTTTGAGGAAAATGTTACAACATCTCACTGATCATTCTGGTACTTTCAAATCTTGACTTTCCATTGTTGTTTGCCTATTATAAGCTAATTATCACAATTCTAGGGTTTAGTGCATTGATTGGCCTAGGGTTTGATAAAAGGATTGGTTGAATCACATCTTTCCTTAGCAAACAAGAGAACAAAATCAGTAGTTGAGTCCTCTTGCATCTTGAAGTGACTTAGCTCAATTTTATCCTTGAATGTTATATGGAAAGGAGGGTTTGATCTAGTGTACTCACATGCTTGCATTCAACACCCCTCTTTTTCATACATAACATTTTTGTGAACCCATGTTTTAAAGAATTTGTATCTTTCTGAGTGTTGAAATTAGATCTTGCATTAATTCCTATCATACTTATCATTCTTCATTTGAAAATCTTGCATACACTTGAAAAAAAATATGAAAAAATAAGCATTCTAGGCCTGCATAAAGGAATAGTTTTGCATTATTCTCATTGCGTAATCATGGGAAACATTTGAAAATCTGATTTTTATATCAGAGCTAAAAAAAATTATAGAAATTAATTATTTCATGATATCACATCTTGCATTTGAAGATGTCATTTGCTAGGGTTTTGTTGAAAACTTGCATTTTTCATATAACCTAGTTTTTGTAAAAGCTAGGGTTGGTAGTCAAAATATTATTTCATATTTTGCTACTATTTTACAATACTCTTTCAAATCTAATTTTGAGTTTTAGTGTTTTTTCATTGTGTGTTCTTGCATTTACAATTCAAATTATGTAATTACAAAGTCTGTATTTCAACATTAAGGGTTTTACACACTTTCTCCAAATTTCTTTAAGAAAACTTTTACATCATTCATCTTGCCTTGTTGTGTAGCACTATTTCCATCATAATTACTTTGTTTGCAGTGAAACTAGTGTGTTTTTTATTTTCAACAATTTAATTTCCTCAAACTAGTGCCTTGGTGTGAAACAGTCTCACATACATGGCCTCTCATCAAAACATGGGTGGTATGGTCCCTCCTCGAGTTTATAGGAAGAGGAAGACTCCTGAACCTGAAATAACCTTTACACCTCATGATAGAACAATTGGAGACATTGAGGGACCTCTTTACATTACCGCACGTATAAGTGGAAATCCTACAAGAGGAGTCCTTATTGATCCAAATTGTACAATGAATGTAATTACTGAAGAGTTCCTCTACATGCATGATTTGACACAAGAATATTATGAACCCACACATATGATGGTCAAGACACATAATGGAGATTTTCTCCTGGCTATAGGGAAGGTTACATTATTGATTAAAGTAATTGAGAAAGCTTTGGAATAATCATTTGATATCATTCCTACCTCCAACCTATTTCATGTGAAACTAGGCTATCCATGGCTCAAATACTTGAAAGCGGTCCCCTCTACAATTCATAAATGTTTAAAATTTCCTCACCAAGGGAGAGTGCATGTTGTCCACCATAGTAGATGGAAGCCCATGGTTACTCATGGAAATTTCATCCTGGACTACTTTTGGCCATAGCCTACTGAACCTGCTCAACCAAGAGAAGATCAATTCTTCCTGGCATACCAAAGATACAAGGCAAAGTTAATAACAAAATTAGCTAGACATCCTATTAAATAACTCTACAGTGAAAAGCATCCTAAATTGAATGAACCCCCTTTCTCACAAGGTAAAGGAGTCTTTGTTGAGGTTCCTCTTCCACCATCCTTACAAGGATCGGAAGATACCCATAAAGAACAAAGCAGTTTATCTGAAAGATCAATTTTGTATGAGTTTCCTCCTTTAAGATGTTGAAGACTATGGAAAATCATGAGAATCCTTTTGCAAACATCACTAATAAAACATGAAGGAATAGGAAAGAAAGAGACAGAAGGAGGAAAAGACAAGCCTTAGCTCGACAAGCAACACCTCAACAAGAAAACATTCCACCAACTACTATTGAATCAACAAACGAAGAGCTAAATGTTGAAGCGTTAAAGGACAATGATTCAAATTGGGAAATAGTACCTTATGTACCTATTTCCTCCTACATTCAAGATTGGGAGGAAGATGATTTGCTCAACGATGACCGCTAGTTCAGTTGTGTAACAGGTAAAGTATTTCTAACCCTTTTTAGCCACCTTTGATGTAGCACCTCTGTCAATTGCTCACTTACATGGCCTCCTCTTTGGTCTTGTGTTCCCCCGTGATGTGTTATATATTGTTTAGGTCTCCTTGGGTGACTCTTGATACTCTTGTAAGGTCAAAGATATAAGGAGACTACCTCCATTGTGATCATTCTTCTATTTGTTTCTCTATTCTTCTATTATCCTTCCCTCTATTTTATTATTATGTGTTGTGCCTTGGGGGCATAATGTTGTGGAGGATGTCTTGGGGGTATCTTCCCAAGTTGTAAACCCAAGTCACTCTTGTCTCCTCTCTCCTTTTTATTGTTTACATTATTTAGTGCCTCTACTAGTCGGTGGATGCTGAAAACAAAGACTGATAAGCACCATGTGTCCCATGTCATGCCCGCATTTCCCATACAGTCACGACACACAACACACATGTCATGTCCACATTTGCCATGTGGTCATGACATGAACTACGAAAAAATTTTCTACCTATCCCTAGGAACCCCCTCACACGCGACTGCATGCTCGGTGGCAACATGCCTAAGGCGTAAACATGTCAACATAACTGCGATGGTGAAGGCCATCTAGGGGGTATGCGACACGTAGTGTATCGCTTCTAGGGTTAGATTGATTTTAATCTGAACCCTAAGTTTCCTCGGTGAAGAAGATTTCACCAACATCGAACCCTAATTTAACTCAGATCAAAAAGTGATTAAATAATATGACATGATGGTGCATGATTGAAGTGGAATGATGGATTAAACATAAATAAAATATCGCATAAATTAAACCGTAGAAATCTAGCAAAATTTTGGTAGCATAACACGTTTTTGATAAACGCAAAAATAAAATTTAAAAAATAGAATTGCCAATAAGGAAATAATTAAAATTTAAGAATAAAAGTTAAATTAAAACAAAAAAAAGATTTAAGAATAAAATAAAAAAATAAAATTTAAAGGCAAGACGTCAAATAAAAATCAAAAGGAAAAGTTGAGTCCGTTATTAAATATAATTTTGGCATTATATTTAATATCTTATTCAAAAATTTAATAGAAGAGGGAGGAGAGTTTAAATAACTCTCCTCGTAAAATAATGATAAAAAAAATAGAACAATAATATTAAACGGTAAAATCCCCGCCAAAGAAAAATGAAAACAATAATCCCATTTAAAAGTGAATCAAAAAAACATGGGAAAAATTACTCCTTCCCAATAGAAATAAGATTAATTTCCCAAATGAAAACTAAATGCACAAGGTCAAAAGAATAAAATGCAAACCTTCATTTAAAATTCAAACAAATTACAAGGGATCTCCAAGTTTTTTTAAAAAAATGAACAAAGGGCAAAAAGGGATATTAAAATTATCTCCTCTCAATAAAAGAAAAATCCCTCACAATTAAGATATCCCCACAAATGCTCTCCAACTAAAATAAAAACAAACCTAATTGTATTTTATTACAATCTCTATATTTGGTTGCCCTAATTACAAAATTAACACTAAGTGTTCAATGAAAACCCTATTCTTGTTTTCTATTGCTCTCCCTCTTCTTGTTTACCCTAATCTCATTTTCTCCTTTGTTTTCTTTTTTGTTTGTTTGTTTTGTTTTCTCTCATGTGAAACAGGTTAGGGTTTGGATGCCAAGGGAGGCCATGAACCACGGTGGTATGCATAACTAGTAATAGTGTTATTTATACATATATGTGTAAATGAAATTTGTATCCCTTTTTTTTTAAGAGTAACAGTCTACCAAAAAAAATGCTTGTGGTGTAGGGGATAGGGCCAACGGTGGCCTGAAGGTGGAAGGCCGGAGAGAATGGCGGCACTACCACAAGGAGGATGGTGGTGGCAGAGCGTAGGAGGTAGCGGCCGGAGGCACCGTGGAAGGGGAGGTCAAGGACAGCACAGTGCAACATAGTCAAGTAGCAGAGGGGAGTCTGGAGCTGTGGACTATGGGTGGCGTGGTGGCGCTGCGTAGGGGTTAGGGAGTTAACGAGGGGCAGGTGTGGGGAGGGGGCTGTGTCTCCCCCCACACCCAAGGGTGTGGGGGGAGGCACAACCCCCTCCCCACACTATGGGTTATACAGAGTCAGCGGGGGGGGGGGGGGGGGGGGGCGGCTGGGCCGTCGACCCCCCCTATACTTCCTTTTATTTTTCATAATGAAAAAAATAAAAACTTAACAAAAAAACAACGATGGGGTCTCGACCCCTCCAAATATTCGATGACAGTTTAATATATATATATATATATATATATATATATATATATATATATATATATATATATATATATATATATATATATATTCTTTTTTTTAATTTATTTTATTTTATTGTTATTTGTAGATGGCAGTTTACTAAATAAACATCATATATATATTTATATGTGTATATTCTGATATCTCACAGTCATTAAAAAAAACTCACAGAACAAAAAAAAACACATAACCAACAACATGATTTAAGGAAATAAAAATACAGTGTATATATATATGTTTATATATGCATATATATGTATTTCCATACATATATATCTATATATTTAAATATATATATATACTCAATACATATTTTCAATAGCTGTGGCTTAAATGGCAAAAGATGAACTTTCAGATTTGTATAGTAAACTAGAACAACAACTCTCTCTCTCTCTATATATATATATATTTTAGCATTAAGCAAAATAGCAATACATCTTCTCCTACTTACAACAACTACAATACTTTAAGCTTCTAATGCACAAATCAGAAAACTGAATTAATTTCCCCTTTTTTTTTACAGTATTTAAGGTAGAAGATACATTCTAATCTAGTTTTATTTTCTTCCAACAACAACAATTGCAATGGAAACTTTCATACACAAACAAATAACAAACCTCAAGTTTTCTCTTTCTTTCATCTAAATAAAATCTAGACAGCAACATTACAACTCTTGCATTTTTTTTTTTTGAAAGATTAATGACAGAAATATAAATAACATTTCTCATACATTTCTTCATTTTTAACTCACAAAATAGGAAGTAAATAGCATTAAATAAAGTAACAAAATATTTACATTTCTTTACTTATCACAGCTAACTCCATGGCAAATAACTTAACAATCTTTCACAAAAATAAAATACAATGAGGCCACAATGGCCATGGCTTCAACAGCCAAGAAAATACAACTAAACCAGCCAAAATGAGCTCCACAACCACTCTATTTCTCCACTCAAAACCTGCAAATTAACACAACCAAAAGAAGAACATTCCAGCCACTACGAAAATCTCTCCTCCCTACCATAGACCCACAAGAGGGTCACCCCCGAGCTAGGGAGGTAGGGATTCACACAGGTATGACATTCCACAACAAGAATCAACTTCAATAACACAAAAATAGCCCATAGGTTTAACACAAAATTTAACTCATGAAAATGAGTTTGATGAGGGTAGGGAATGGACCCCTCTACTTCAAAGGTCACCCAAACAATAGAAATACCAATCTCATGGCCTCAAGCCAAAATATCCAAGAAATCTCAACTCCCAATATCACAAATAATCTCCATGGCACTCTTGCCATTTTAAAATATTATCCACAACAAAGAGAAGCCCTCAAGGCAAAATATCACACGTGGGAGTGACCTCAAGGAGGTTCCTTTCCCCTACCCAAACAAGTTGAGCATTACCTCCATTGGAGGTGCTCTCACCATACTCCCATCCCAACAAAAACAATGCAAACAACAAAACAACCAAAAACTATAACACAATACATTAAATAAGCAAGGGTGAGAAAAGAAGTTTAAGAGGCTTACCTTCAAAGCCCTATAATGGAAGCACTTTTGGTGAAGAGCTCCAAGCCTTCCCAAACCTTCCAATCTTCAAGAAATTCCTCTAATTTTTCCCCAAACTCCTCCAAAATAGAAAGAAACTTAAAATTGCAAGAACCCCACACTCCTCAACAAGAGGAGATAATATAGGCCATCAATTTGGCCTTGAGGAATGAGAAGGTGACACTTGTCACCTTCTCCTTCCTCCTCCAATGCCACTTGCAAAGGAGAGGAAGTGTGAGGATGACAAGTGTCATCCTCTTATTCCATCTCAATCCTCACCTTATCCACTTGTGCTCTCACACATGTGTGAGAGGACAAGTGGTGAGGTGGCATTTCCACTCACACCTTCAAGAGGATAAGGGATGCCATATGGCATCCTCTTATTCTCTCAAAGAGCCATCTCCCTCCAAGATGCTCTCACACGTGTGTGAGAGTCTTGGAGGAAGCTCCCACACACTTGGGAGTCTTGGAGACCTCCCAAGTCTTCCTTGGGAAAGGATTCCCAAACTTTGGGAAGGGAGATGAGTCTTTCCCAAGGCGTGACTCATCTCCCACCTTCCCTAAGTTCAAAATTCGTCACTTTGACTAAACCATAGTTTAGAGTGACCAAAAGTGAGTTAATTCTAGGGTTAGATAGTCCAAGTTGACCCTAGACCCATGGGTAACCACCTAGGGTAACTTTTGGGACACTAGGGTTCATAAAGGGGGTTAAAAATCCACTTTTAAATGGCCCAAAAAAAAAATACCAAGTGGTGTAAGTCAAATAAAATTTATACAACACTTATTATTAATTAATTTAAACAAAAGGGTACTAAGGCCAAAATAATAAAATTAAATCAAGCACTTAAATTAGCATTCAAATTCAAACGTGATCCTTATCCCTCTTGGGAATGGATTAGTTTTACAGGGGATAACATAGTGTGAATTCTACCTCCAATTTCCCATGGCTAGGGAATGTAAAACTTGCACATCTTGATCAAGTGTCAATCATATCATGAAAAATCATAGCCGAAGCAACTAGAATTAAATTCACGCAATCGAATACAACAATAATCATCAATACATAATTCTAAATTAAACTGCATTTTCAATCACATGTCAAATAGTCACATCACATAAATAACTATAACCTCATCACAAAACATCATCAAATATATATCTCGTATGTCAAATCACAAAATAGCATCAATATGATCAAATTGAATCACATATGTCTAATCAATGTCCTATCATAATCAGGAGATAAAAATCAAGTCTGCATAATGAAACCATAGTCACTAAAAGTCTGATAATGTCATCAACTGAAATGCATAATGATCAAAATAAGGAAGGTAAAATAATCGGCCTCACATCCCATAAACAAATACTGATAAGCACCGTGTGTCCCTTCAACAAGAAAGCAAAAATGGACCTAGTCCATATATGAAGTTGGGGTTGATATATATTACTAATGCTTGACTATTAGAATCACTCTGTGTTGTGATCCATATTGTGATATTTGTTGTGACAAACTTTTTCAATACTCTAAATTTTCTTATATGCACTTTGGATTGTTTTGTATCTCACCTTGTTGCTACACTTGGTTCTAAGATACATGTAGTATAATCTCATGGCTATACTAGGATCTGAACCCGCAAGTATAGCCTTGGTCTATTATATGATATGATTTATGTATAATATTCATGAGATGATTTGGTTGTTATCTTAGAGTAAGATTTTCTAACCAAAACTTATATGTTGTTGATTATATTAGCAAACGATATCAATGTGTTTGTGGGAACATTCGGCAATCGTGGAACACATAACTTTGGGGCATGGGCTTTGCAAAAGATTTTGTTCCCTTGCATGTTTTCACCTTACCTTAATGTGCTTGATACCAGCAAGAGGGATCAACCACTTTAATGTAGGGGCATATATAATGGTATCTACTTGATTACATTTACACTGACAAAGTGTGTTTGTAATCCCTCATCAAGAGGCGGGATGGTGTATCTCTTCAGCTAGTGCACATCCTTATAATAAAAAATTCTCATCGTGAGGCAAGATGGCATATCTCTTGAGTTAGTGTGCATCCTTTTGAACAAAGCCCTTTTGTGGAAGGCATGATGGTGTATCTCTTGAGCTAGTGCACATCCTTTTAACAAAATCCTCATTATGAGGCAGGGTTGGATCTTGAGTCATTCACCCTTAAGAATTTCTTTGGTGGTTGTGGTAGCATAGCTCAACTGTCAGATGTGTTTGGTGTGTTTTAGATAGTGGAGTAGTGATGAGCTCCTCCCTATCACTCGTGTTTGTCATGTATAAGACATATAGTGTGTCGATGACATACTATGTGGTGCTCGTGTCTTCTGTGTGTTTTACATGTCTTCCTTGCGTGTTTTGTGTGCTTGTGGCATGGTGTAAAGTCATGTGGTGATGAGCCCCCCCAACAAGGTGTGTTTTGTTTACTTTAGCATTATATATATAGGTATGTAATTGCTAAATCATGTCTTCTCTTCATGTCTTCTTTGTGTCTTGCGTGACTGTTTTCATGTATTCTCCATGTATTATGTGCTTTCACTATTTTCTCCATGTATTGCATGCTTCCTTACTGTATTCACTGTGTCTTATGTGACTACTAAGTGTTTTCTTATGTTTTCCTAAGTATGGGGGCTAGAAATAGTCCTTTAAGATTAGGGTGTGTCTTCATTCTAGTGTTTGATATGTTTGATGCATTTTGATATGCTTCGACCATACTTTAATGCAAGTGTTGAATCATAGGATCACACACACATTAAAGTAGGGGCTAAATGTTATGGAGTAAAAAGTGGACACATGCCTTTTTATCTCCTAGTTTAGCTCCTAGGTCCCCGTGTTTACACTCTACAAAGAAAAATATTCATCTCGATGAGAAATCCCTCAAATCCATGTCAAATGGGAACTAGGGGTCTATTTAATGCTTAGGTCCTGACCAAAAAGGAACCTTGGGACTTGGGCGTCCATGCCCAAGTCCACCCTGATTGGTCAGGGTAAAACTTAAGGGATGTCAGCATAGGACTTTTAAATGGGTCCTCCCTTGTTGGCTCTTTCAATTAATTTATGAAAGTTTAATGGGATAACATTTATAAACAAGTGTTTGAATTCATTTTGTGACAAGTTGATGATATCAAGGTTATGATATTGAGCAAAAGAGCATTCAAGACATTCATTGTGTTATTATTGTAGATTTGTGTTAGTATTGTGTTTGTTGTAGATTTAGAATCATCATCAGCATCCTTATGAGTTGAAGAGTCTTCATCCTCCTATGGACTTCACCTCCAAGGTGACATTTGAAAGGAAGCAAGGTATGCAGAAACGCTTCCTACACTGATCTATTGAGGAAATATTTATGCAAATTTTAACTTTTACTATTACAGATTAATATGCACATTAACAGAAAGATAATAAAAACTTCCAAATGCAAAACTCACAACACAAGATATACATGGGGAAAACCTTTTTAGGTAAGAAACTCCCCACTCCAAAGCCACCCAATATATTATTTAGGAATCAAGAAGATTACAATATACTTGTAGAGAAAGATTTCACGGGAGTATAACAAAACCAGAGATCTAGGAGGTAACTCAACATCTATAAGACTCTTACACACAACCTCCATCTCAAGCTCTTGATATATAGGAGACACAATACAATAAACCGCCAAAGGTAATTACAAAACCATGAGCCAAAACCACCCAAAAGTGGCACCCAAATTATCTCCAATCAAAGATGCCTTGTGATGTGCCAAAACACACACCAACATGTGTAACTCTCCTCTTTACAACTCTTTTAAGTGTCCAACATGTTTTTACATTTCCCAAACATAGCAGGTCTAACTTTCGAAGGCCATAACTTTTGATTTGGGTGTCCAGTTGACAAACTGTTTAATGCTTCCGAAAGCTTGTGAAGAGATCTATCATTCTATAACCCACTTCATTAGTTATGACAAATTTTGGGACATTTAGGGACCTCTAAGTGCTTCAAAACAGAGTTCAAAACATTTTTCAACAATTTCATAAAATAGAAACTTTAATATCTCACAATCGAGATATGATCTTGAGTTGAAACTCACCTGAGATGTTTACTTAGTATTTCCACACCTTTTGGGAAAAAATTGGGTCAATCCGAGGTCAAATTTAGAGTTACTAAAATTAGTAAGTCCCTCCATTTTTAGCCCTTTTGGAAACTTTGAAAGTTCTAGATCATTCTCCAAGATAAAGGGTATTCAAAAAGACCAAAACTAGGAAGAATAGTAACCTTTCGAAGTTGCAAGGTTGAGATACTTTTCCTAACATTCTCCTAGTTGTCGAACACCTTGCAAGAGCAAAGGGATTATCAACACCATGATTTAATTACTAAGGGCCGAGAGGCCCATAGACTTTGAACACCATCTAAACTTCTCTGTGCTCACAGGTTGTGTCAAGGAATCTGCAACATTTGTCAAAGTGTCAACTTTCTTCAAGTTTACCTTCCCATCCTCTACCATGTCATGAGAAAAATGGTATTGGACATCAATATGCTTAGTCCTCATGTGGAAAGTAGGATTCTTCACCAAACATATGGCACTCTAACTATCACAACAAATAGTAATCTTCCATGCATCAAACCCAACATTAGAACATAATCTCTTAAGCCAAATGACTTTTTTACAAGCATGAGTTGCTTCCATGTACTTAGCTTCAGTAGTGGACAAAGTGACCATAGGTTTCTGCTTACTCATCCAATTAATAGCACCACCAAACATAATAAAGACATAAGCACTGGTGGATCTCCTGTTGTCAATGTCACCTACCCAATCTGAATCCAAAAATCCACGAATACAAAGTGAATGTTGAGGTCCTGTAGGATAACCATGATAACATAAGGAATACTCGGAAGTATCCCATAAACATATGAACAATCTCTTCACTGCATCCCAATTTACCCATCCAGGATTAGCCATAAATCAACTAAGGACTCCCACTGCTTGGGCAATGTCTGGTCTAGTATAGACCATCACATACATCAAATTGCCAACCACACTAGCATAAGGAACTCTACTCATAACCTCCATCTCAGAAGGAGACTTCGCACAATTTGCAAAGATAACTTCATCCCCATTGTAATAGGAATAGTCAAAGGTCTGCAATCTACCATGCTAAATCTCTCCAACACAGTGTTAACATACTTACTCTGGACTAACCAAAGTTTTATGTTTGCTCTGTCTCTTCTGATCTCCATCCCCAGAATGTACTGAGATGCCCCTAGATTTTTTTTATCTCAAACTATGCTGACAACTAATACTTAAAATCAGAAATCAAACTTTTACCATTCCCAATGAGTAACATATCGTTGACATATAATGAAATAATGAGAATGTGATCACTGTCAAACTTGTAATAAACACATTGATCTGATTTTAATCTCATAAATCTAATACTCAACACAAAGGCATCAAACTTCTAGTACCACATCCTAGGAGATTATTTCAAACCATACAAAGACTTTTTCAACTTGTAAACTAGATTTTCTTTACCTTTCACCATGTACTGCTCTAGATGTGACATATAGATTTCCTCCTCCAAGTCACCATGAAAGAATGTTATCTTCATAGCCATCTCTTCCACTTCTAGATCATACGCTACTACAAGAGATAACAAGAGCTTGGTGCAGTCATGGTCAGAGGGTTCCCAAAATAAACTGTCCAAACCATGCAGCTAGAGTAAACACAACAGAAACAACACAATCATAGAATGCAATGGAAGATTCAAATGCTTAATATATCATATATTTAGAATGATTATATGCCAGCAACATGCGGGCTATAATCAAAGGGTTCACAGTCCTACTTTTTGGGTTACAACAAATATGCAAGATATGACATTGAAGTGCCTTCCGGAATGGAAATCGAACATTAAATCACATCCTCAAACTACTAATCAAGAACTGACTTCCTATGCCTCTAAGAGATCTATATATATCATCTTCAAGCTCATGAAATCCTCCAAGTCAGCCACAAGAGGTTACAAACTCCAAAGAAGAATGTAACGTGTAGAAATAAGTAGGCCAGCCTTAAACAACTGGTAATGCTCTGCAAATGGATGAAACTTGGTGTAGACATCAAGGAATGTCTATCTAACCCATATGATGCTCCATCTAGCTCTGCAAGTCACGGAAGTGCTCTGCAAACCTTTTCCTTCAACTGACCGTTTGAATGCTCTATTCTGTGAAAACTGATGATCTTCTGATAGCAATAACTTTTAGCAGACAAGTCCAAATGACCTAAAATTTGGATATGATGTTTTTATGTTAGAAAAGTAACCTTGGGGCCTTTTTCCTATTAAAGTTTATCTCTTGGGTCCTGTAATTGCTTTTAGAGTATTTTGCATGTTATTTCTGACTCCTGATGAGAAAACCCTTGGGTCTTGTGACAAATAGGACCTAGGGGGCTGCACTTTGATGAATCCTGAGAAAAAATGGTAGGGTGGACTTGGGCGCTAGCACCCTAGTCCAGCCCTATTTTGGGTCTGTCCTAAACTTTTATTTCATTTTTATGGTCGTTAATTAGGTCCTATTCCGACATCTAAAGTTTGAATTACAAAATTCTTAGCAGGAATCTTTGTAGTTGCATATATAAGCATGATTAGGTTTTATTTGAAAACTAGATGGAAACTAGATGGGCATTTTGATCTACAAGCTTATGTTAAAGTGATTCAAGGCATTCATTATGTTGTATAGCAGTACTTTGTTGTTATTGTGTTTGTAATTACAGATTTGGCTCCATCTCCTGATGGCATGAAGAGCATCTTCCTTCCATGAGATCTTCACTACAAGGTGATATCTATTGTGCTTTCAATCATTTATCATTTGAATTTTTGCCTCTATCCCACTCGGATACACACTCTCATATGACAATAGTGTTCAGAAGACTTGAATGTATCTCTGGGGCTTGACCAAGGCAAGCCTCTAAACACGACAACCCCTTCCCACACTCCTTGTGATTTTAGGTTACAAGTGTCAAGTCTCGTGGAGTAGAGTTGCAAGAAGGAGTAGCAGACACAGAGGATTTAGGATCTGAAAAGAAGTAGAACATTGGTGCTTTTCCTGGACTAGGGCTAGTCCCTGTGTCCTCCGCAGTGGAATTTTTGGAAACTGAAGTTGCAGTGTAGATCAGTGTCGAAAGGAGATCAGGATCCTGCAAAGAAACAGGTACCTTGGACTTGGGCGCTAGTCCCCGTGTCCCTTACTTTTCTACCTTTCAAACTTTGAAAAATAATGAGTTAAATATCTCTATCATTTGCCTCAGTCTGAAAGGATTTGTCGTAATTTGATAATTTTCTTACTGATTTGCATAATTAGGGTTTCTAAACACAATTGAGCATTAGGTAGAGACATTATTTGATATATCAAAGAGTCCATAGCTTCCCAAGTGGTAGCTCAACCTGATAGGTGATTTCTCTCGCTTAGTGGAGATTCAACTCAATTGAAAAGCCCTTGGAATGTTTGTTGGGAAAGGAGGATTACAAATAAACCCCTAAAATCAACAACCCCCTTTTTCCATACAAAACATTTTGGTGAACCCATGTTTTTGAACTTTTTGGCACCTTTCTTAGTGTTATTTGATATATTTGCATTCATTCATCTTATTGCATTCAAAAAATTACAAAAAAAATGAAAAAATTGAAAAAATTGGCATTTTAGGCTTGCATTTTAGCATAATTTGAATTATTTGGCATTCAACTTCATTAAATTTCTACCATTTTCATTAGATCTAATTTAAATTTTATAAATTCATCATTTAGAATACATTTTCATTACAATTTAATGCTTAATTTGACAAAAATTGCTTGAAATTGTGCATTTTTCATAAAAACCTAGTTTTGCATTAGCTAGGGTTTGTAGTCAAAATCTTGTTTCAGATTTTACTACCATTTTCAAACACTCATTATGATTTATTTCTAACTGTATTTTTGCATCATAGTGGGTTGCTTGTAAAATTTCATGCCTAGGGTTTAAAAATCTTTCTTTTTTCACTAGATTTTGGCCTTATCGTCTCTCTAGATTTGCACCATAAGCATGTTGTAAGGAATTTTTCTGCACTAATTGGATATTATCAGGGTTATTATCTTCTTCCCCTCACCAAATTCTTTACAACACCCTTTTTATTAGGCCTTCACATTGAAAATTTGTGAAAAATTACATATTTTGACTATATTTTCCCTAGGGTTTGACTTAGATTTGCACTCCAAGCGTGTTGTGATAGATTTTATGGCTTTAGGTGACTGATATTACTGCTATAACCTACTTCAACTCTTAACATTCTTTACAACACCCTTTTTATTGGGTCTTTGCATTAAAAAATTATGAAAAATTGTATATTTTAGCACAATTTTCACTAGGTTTTGACTTGTCATCACTCTAGATTTGCAGAAAAAGTGTGTTGTGAAGGATATTATTACTTTATTAAACTAATATTAGACATATTATTCACTTCCCTTGATCAATTTCCATACAACACCTTTTCTTTCACTTATTTGCATTGAAAAAAGTTGAAAAATTAAGCATTTTAGGTCATATTCATACATACTTTTGCATTTGCTCTTGCATAAGTTTTGAAAAACTTTTAAAATTTATTTGGAATTCATTTGAAAACATACACATGGATTCTCAATACAACAATAATTCTAGGCTTCCTCCTAGACCGCATTTGAAAAGATGGGCCCCTGAACTTGAAATAACATTTACACCTAATGACAAAGAAATGGTAGATACTGAAGGGCCTATTTACGTTATAGTGAAAATAATGGAAATAATTGTTCATGGAACACTTATAGGCCCTAATTGCATGACTAATGTGGTTACATCTAAGAGTTCCTTCTTAAACATGCTTTGACACAAAACTATTATGACTCGTCAGATTTGAGATTTAAAACACAATGGATCTTTGATGAAAACATTTGGATTGGTAAAACTGTTAGTCTCAGTTTATGACAAAGCCATGGATCAATTATTTTATGTCATCCCCTTATCTGACCTCTTTCATGTAAAACTAGGACACCCATGGCTTAAGGCTATGAATGTCGTCCCTTCAACTATTCATAAATGCCTAAAATTCCCTTTGCATGGAGAGATCCGTATTGTCTGTCATAACACATACCAACCTTCGGCTAAGAGCAAGAATTTCACTCTTGATTACTTTTGGCCACAACCTAAAATAGAACCTAAGCCATGAAGAGACCAATCTTTCTTAAACTACAGACAATACGAAGCAAAATAACTAGCTAGAGTGGCCAAGCCTCCTTTACAAACAATGAGGGATGAACAACATGTGTTTGAGGATCCCCTTAGAGAAAAAGGAAAATGAACACAAGACTACTATGGATATGATGAGAAAATTGTTGTGATAGATGTGGATAAGGAAAATTTTCATAACTCACCTCGTCCACAGAGAGATGGTATCTACGCTGAGGTCCCTCCTCCGACATCCTTACAAGGATCGGGAGGTTTTCATAGACAACAAAGTATTCCATCGAGACCAATGAAATTTGAACATGCTGCCTCCTCCTCTAATGTGCAAAACCCTATAGAAAAACATGATGATTCCTTTGAAGAAGTAAGTACTAAAACAAGAAGGAATAGACAAGCAAAAGAAAGGAGGAGGCAAAGACAAGCTTTTTCCCAATGACTTGTTGCTCAACAAGAAAACATCCAAGCTAACATTGAAATAAACATAGAAAAACTCAACACTGAAGAATTGGAAGATAAGAACAAAAGTTGGGCTATGGTACCTTACACACCTCTTTCCTCTAGCATCCAAGATTGGGAAGAGGATGGCTTGCTCAATGACAAATCTAACCCTTTACCTCCATGATGTGTTATGTGTTGTTTAGGCCTCCTAGGATGACCCTTGATACTATTGTAAGGTCAAAGATACTGGGAGACCGCCTCTATTGTGACCCTTCTTCTATTTGTATCATCATTCTTCTATATTGCTTCTCCTCTATTTTCATTGTTGTGTGTTGTGTCTTACGGACATAGCGTTGCGATTGGTGACTTGGGGGCACCCTCCTATGTGACTGTCCCTAAGACACTTGTTTCTCCTCTCTTGTTTTATTATTTCCCTTCCTCTTATGGTTCTATCTAGTGGGCCGATGACAAAAAATATTTTATATTGATGCGGACTTAGTGTCCCTTTGGCGAGTAATCAAAAAATGGACCTAGTCCATACATGACGATGGGGTTGTTATATATTATCCGATGCTTGGCTAGTAGAATCACTCCATGTGATCTTGATGTTGTCTTATCGCACTTACAAAACAGAACAATACTATTGTCCGTGCACTTTGTCTATCTTGAATCTTGCATTCCTTGGTTCTCTATGTGAATGATCATATGCATTTTTGTTTATCATGATTATATGGACACTAACACTTTTCTTGCAGGACTGTGTTTGTGGGAACATTTGGCGATCATAAAGTACATGTCACCTCTGGAGGGCATGGGCTTTGCGAGAGCTCGTGTTCCCTTGTGTGTTTTCTTCCTACCTTAACGTGCTTGATATCGGTACAGAACATCAACCACCTTAAGGTGGGGGTATATAAGGTAAGATGTCTATTGTAGATGTTAGCAATGTGTGTTTGTGAATCTTGAATCTATCTCAATCACTTAAGCCCTCTGCGGAGGCAAGATATCGTGCATATCCTTTTTATCTTAAGCCCTCTATGTGAGGCAGGGATGGTGTATTTCTCGAGGAAAGTGCACAATCCTATCATTTTCAAAAGTCCTTCAAGCAGGCAGGGAGCGGTTCTCTGACTAACCTAACCCTTAAGTGTGTCTTCAGCGATTGTTGTGGCAAAGCCCAATCGTCGGTATGTGCCTATAATGTGCCTGAGATGGTGATGAACCTAGAAATAGGTACACTCCATTGCTTGTTTGACATGTTTTTTCTGTGTCTTCCATGTGTGTGTGTATGGCATGTTTGTTCCCAAGCATAGTCTAAAGACCGGTGGTGATGAGTCCCTCTTATGCTTTGGGATTTGTTTGGCATGCTTGATTTGTATGGCATGTTTGTTCTCAAGTGTAGTCTAAAGATTGGTGGTGATGAGTCCCTCCTACACTCTGAGATTTGTTTACATGTTTGTTTCCCCATGTGCAGTCTAAAGATTGGTGGTGATGAGTCCCTCCTGCATTATGGGTTGTATGTTTACTTTCCTTGTACCTGCATTCTGCATTTCATATATGAGAAAAAAAAATAAAAAAATAATCACTACATTCACTGTATTCACTGTGTTTTGCATGTCTTCAATGTCATCTTCTCCATGTTTTGTGTGACTGTAACTGTCTTCTCCATGTTTTGCATGTATGTTATTGTCTTCAATATGTTTGGCATGTCTTCTCCGTGCTTGGCATGTTTGTTGTGTTTGTTGATCGTACTTTAATGCATGTATTGGCCTTGCGTTTATACATACATTAAAGTGGGGGCTAAATGGGAAATGGCGAGTCATGCAAATTTTACCATTATAAATGTATACAACAAGTGAGATAATGTTGGGAAAGGTGTTGTACAACTTACATAAATTTAATTTTCTAAAGTTGTACTCCACCTTGAAGTGAGACACCACACTTTGAGTAGTGCAATATTTTCCTAAGTAGTTGTTGTGTGTAACATTGGAAATGCATTTAGTTTTAGAGGTCATATAAAATACATTTAATATGTGGTCACATGAAGATAAGTCATTTTGAGCACTTGAATTGGAAGAGCATTTTGGGTATGCCTTGGAGGTTGCAATGGTTTTTGGGTGTAGAGTTAAACTTGGGCACATACCTTGGAAAGTGTTAATTGAGTGCATTGATTAAAAAACTTAGTAAGTTTTATTGTTACCCTTTTGCTCATATATAAAAGTGCTTGGGATGAGGAAGTATGATTTCCAAAAGATAGGTACAAGCTACCAAAATAGCTATAATAAATGAGTTAAAGATCTCCTTGATAGTACAATCAAATTCTCTCACTATATTATAAATCTTGTATTACAAATATAATAAAAATGGTGCTATTGTTTGTTGGGTTTTTTCTTCAAAAGAATTTTTTAATATATATATTGTGTTGTATGTTATTTTTTTCTAAAATTGTTTAAATTCTATCAACTTTTGCAAATATTCTTCTATTAATATTAGTATTATTTCCATCATTATAAAACTTTTGTTATATAAAGAACAATCTAATAGAAAACTTAATTTGTTCTTTTGTTTCTGTGTATGTATATACTGTCTATGTAATTTGTGGTTGGAGGTTGTTTTTTCTTCAGCATGTTGTTTTGTTTTCCTGTCATTCTGTTCCTTTGGCAGCTCTCTGCAGCCTTTTTCCATATGTAAATTTCTGCATTATTTCAATACAAAAAAATAAAAAACTTAATTTGGTGTGTGGTTATTTCTTGGAATTGGAAGCCTCTATTTTTTATTCTTTAAGAATGTATTGGATTGCATTGGACTTTGATGCAGAGCAAAGGAGGCTTCTCAAAGACATTCAAAATGATTCTTAAGACTCACTAAGTTAACTGTCCCAACTTGAAAAGTTTCCTCTTCACCTAGCATGGTTGCCAAAGGGTGAAACATGTATAAATGAAGGCCAAACTAGTTAACCAACCCACTACACTCCTATCACACCCTGACACACTCTGTTTTGGCAGACTAAAATCATTCAAGGTCACAAAGATCCATGATACCATATCCTCCTAGTCGCTTGCTTGCAATCAGCCTTATTTGCTTGTAGCCCTTAGAATAGGGTTTTTCAGTCATATCTTGCAAAATACTTGACAAACCCACAAACTATTTGGCTTTCTAGATACCCATTAAACTCCTTCAAAACATATCTAGCATGCAATATGGGTTTCTTTGGAACATGTGTCCCAAAAATCAACTGTCTCTACTGCTCTTAGGCCTAATTAGGCCTTTTTAATAAGGCAAGTATGGTGTAAACTTATTATCAACTCCTCTAACCTACTCTAGGGCATCAATAAGATGGCAAATGGTCTAAATATGTTGATTTTAGGGTTCTTGAGTCATCTCAAGTCACATATACATCAACTCATCTCTCTAACAAAGCCAAAAGTCCTAATACATGAAGATATTAGGCTTCAAATGTTGCAACAGTCACCTTAAACACATCCCCTGCTCTTGCAATGAAAACCCAATTGAAAATCAAACTAATCAACTCCATTCCACCCATTTTGAGGCTATGGTGCAGGTGGAATGGGCCAAAAACCCATCGATTTCACTAAAACCCTCAAAACTAGGGTTTAAGAGCTAGTTACAGAAAACGATTGATAAAATGCCTTAACTACAATGAGAATCCTCCAAACTTGATTCAAATGAAAGCTAATATTATTCCCAACATGATTTCAGACATTTTGTTGCATGACAATATTGTACGGCTTTACTTAGAACGTTGGAAACAACAAAAGACAGAAAAATACAGAAAACAGGGCAAAATCTTGTATTTCCTTCACTTCAAATTACATTCTCTCCTTCCTCGACATGTCTGAGGCATAAATAACATTCCTACAATAAAACTCCACGTTTGCATAACTCCCCATCATGGGAAAAATAAAAAAGAAAGCATAAAAACTGACTGTCCACTACCATGTCCAAATTAGACAGCCCTAAACTTAGGAAAAAATCAGGTTTTTAAATCCTCCACTATAAGAAGATGCCTCTAGTGGGCTTTATTACAACATTTAATAAGAAAACTCCACCTATGTTCTTTAATAAACCCAAAAATTCAAAATTAGCCTTGAAGTCTAGGTGCCCCTGCACCAAACTTTAAAAGGACATGCTAACATCCATGTTCGTTACACTAAATTTCAACATTGATGTATAACAATTAATTGATAGTTAGTTATATGTATTTAGTTATGAGTCTTTATTCCATTTCTCTGACTATTTCCTCTAATCAACTTTAATACAATAGATAAAAATATTTTACCTTTTAATGATTAATTTCTAAGTTGTTTTGTAGTATTATAGATGTTTACTTAGACTGTAATTAAACACACCTTAATATGTTCGCATCTGATTGAAATGATTGTGTAAGTGGATTATAATTAAACACACTTTAATCTACATTTAAAAAACACCAATCATGACAGTTAACTTTTGATGATCCATTCCACCGGTATGATGCCCACGTTTAACCCACTTATGAAAGGAAAAGAAGTGGATTCTAACAAAATAATATTACTAGATATAAAGGTGATTTTCTTGTCCCCTATGCACCAAGTGAATTATAGGCAAAGACATACAACAAGTTTGTTTTGTTGAGGAAAAATTATTAATGAAGTGCCATTTTCAATTAGTTAATGACAAAGACAGTGTTGATTTCAACGGAATATTCCTTGTGTTATTGGAAGGACGCAACATTTTTTTTTGAACTGACATCCATTTCCAAACCTATAATCATTCACTAACCTTTTTTTTTCTTTTGGGGTCAACAACCTAATAATTTTAAAGGTATATAACCATTCGAGTCTATGGCTATAAAGTCGGCATATACCACGGCAAATATGTCATTTTCTATACACATTTTAAAGCAAGCATATTTAAAACAGGTGGGCAGCATATTTGCCATATGTGGCCATGGTATGTTCCCCTCATAAAACCTTATCAAAAAGGGAAATGCATATGATTCACATATATATACGGTTAAGATAAACTAAACTCGTATATAGAAAGCAATTATCTATAGGGCTTTTTTTTCTTTGATAAAAGTCTATATATGTGTGTGAAAATATTCAAAAGAGTAATGTAATAAACTAGGCAAGAGCCAAAAGAGTTCTAAGACTTGTTAGTTGGACTTACTTTGTTAGAGATGATAAAATTGAAAGTTGGTAGTAATGAAACTTGGAGGTAGAGAGGTTTGGAGATTTATGGGTTTAGCGCATTAGTTGTGTTAATGAAAGCATTGTTGTAGATTCTATATATTAGACTTGGGTCCAAGTCATTCAAATGTTACTTTTATATTGTTTTTTAAACCAAGTGAAAAAAATTTATTGGTTCAATTTATGTTGTAATTCTGTGTTTCAGGATTTACTTGTGTGATGGATTTTTGTCTCACATTTAAATCCTGAAACACAAAATTACAATATTATGGACTATGGAAATTTGATGTCAATTTATGTTGTCAATCTCAGTCATGTGTTGTTTGATTTTTTTTTTTTAATTTGATAAAATAGACATTAATTGAGGGGGAGTTGCAAAATGACCATTTGCCTCTTCTCAACCCATATGAATGTTTTGAAACAATAACAATGAGTTCACAAAAGGCATATTTTCGATCACTTATAGTTTGTCATAAGTTATTTTGAATGATGATTTCTTAGTGTATCCTTGATAGCAATATGTTTTCCCAAGCCACCATTGTGTTGATGAAAAATATTATTAATAGAGTTATGAACTGTGTCTCTCTAATTGGGCTAAAAACCTCATGACCACATGATCTTATTGTAGAATGCTCACAAAAGTAATAAAGGAAAAGAACATTGGTTGATGTTGCTCTTACGCATGGAGAAATAAATAGAGACTGGTGAAAAAGAAATTGAATGCTAGGTTGCATAAGGAGGAACCTTATTGGACGAGAGGAGAATGACCATTAGAACACCTACACATAATAGAGGAATGGTCATTCAAATAAATTATTAGAGCTATATTTAGTGGGAATGTGAGCCAAGAAATGACTAAAGAGAACTTTCCCCCAAGGGAACAGTTGATGTGAAATCACATTCTCACTACTTATTGGAGGGTCCACCAACCAAACAAAGATAGGTAAAAAGGGAACATCATATTGTTGTAGAGAACATTAAGGATCCAGATATCCACAACCATACACAAAGAAGAGAGGGAGCAGAGAGTATGCTAAAAAGAGAGAAGGGGATAGGTGATAAAAGTGTATCCATGAAGAGGTTAGAAGAGGAAATTACATGATGTTGTAACAAACAAAAGGAAATAAATAATCACATGTGATTCAAGAAATCAAGCAACATATCTAACATGGAAACAACACAAACAATATCATTAAGGAAAGGAAAAAAACTAACAAGTGGCCAACAAAGGAAGGAAAATAAAAACAAAAGGAAGGGGCTAATGCAAAAACATGATACTAATCTCAATATTGAGTTTGCTAATATCAATGTAGAACCATTTCATCAATTTATGTTTCCCATCTAAGGTTTGGTGCAAGGTGGAAATGTTTTGGCCTAGCATAAATAGGTCTTCTGCTATTTCTCACAAGGATGTGGGATTAGAATGGGATAGACTAAGCTCATTAGGGATATGGGGATAGGCATTTCCAATTCCTAGGAAAGGTTCACCAATTCAAGGATCAAGAAAAGCTTTACCTTTTCCTTTTTCTAGAGTATGGGGAGTTTCGTAGCCTTTTTGGGTGAAAGAGGGTTTTTCCACATTTTCACCATGGCAGAGGGTTCTTCTCTTTTCATTTTACTATCCCTTCTACCTCCACTGTTAGTAGATTTCTCCTTAATTAAAGTCTCATTATCAAAGGATTCCTCAGGGCTAGATTTTGACTCAGACTCAAACCCAGTTTTATTCTAGCTACTATCATCCTTCTCATTCAACTCCTCAAAAGTAGAGATGGAATAATCCACCACACTTTCCTTTTTTCCAACCTTCTTATGGGGAGGTCAGTCTATAGGAGGATTCATCTACTTCACATGATTAGCTATTAACAACATTAACCCCTGGTGTAGGGGGATGGTAGTTGAGGCTTTCTTATAGTCTGTCATAAACAAATCCAAAGAAGATAGAAAGTAGAAGGGAAAAGAGACAAGCCCATTCCTTCTAAAATGGTTTAGAAGGAAAAAGTGGTAGAAAAACACAAATTTGAATCACCCTTCCAGGGTGACATACCTCATAATTCAGAGATCTATTTCATCCCATGACATCTTGAGGGTACTTCTTGCATATTCAGTGTTGGTTCCCAAATATACATGCATCAAGTCCTAAATATTTGCCACTTCTTATACTCATATTCAATGAGAGATTTGGCCAACAGAGTGGGAGATTACCTCCAATCTCCCCTACACTTTAGGTTCTGCCGCACCTAGGGGGATATTCCCTTATTCACAGTTAATATATATAGATTTTCAATACCAGGTAGAATGTTCTCATGTATACACCAAGACTTATAAGATCAATCCAAGATTGGCAATGTTCTTGGATTATCTAACTTATTCATGTTAAGGGAAATTATGCGTAAATGTCAATGATATCAATAATACCCATAACTCAATGAAATATAGAAATAAAGAAGATCTAAAACGATGAACAATACCTTAACAAACCTCTTTACCTCATGGCTTCCATTGGTGGCCTATCGTAAATGATCTTGTGTATGAATATGCCCTCAGAAGGTGCACCTCCTTGCTATTCGAAGATGTCAAGTGGGAATGGCCATGATAGTTTATTGCAATGAAGTTGAGCTTCACAACAATGGTAATGGTAATATGGTAACAAGTTGATCGCAAGCAAATGGAATTCCTATAGAGTAACAATACTGAAAGCTTGGATGAATGAAATGGAGGAAGAGGGTTCAATTTATAGACTCATGAGAGAAGAGATCAACGGTATAGAAAGAATGAGGAGATCAATGGTTGAGAAAGAATGAGAGAACATGTGCAAATAGAAAGAAGATAAGTGTCACACAAAAGTTATTTTGAGTTAACTATTTTTCTATTTATTGAAGATAAGATATGTTGTCATAAAATAGAAATTTTTTTCTATTTTAGGAGTTTTTGATAAAAACAAGGTTGACTAAGTTAGTTAACTCAACTTGAGGTTTGCTTTTACATGATTTGAGAGGAATTAAATAATAAATTATTTAATTCTATGTGCATGAAGAAGAAGATTTATTTTTAGAAGATTTGGAAGATTTTAGAAGAATAAGAAAGCAAATTAAACAAATAAATTTATTTAATTGTTTGTGCATACTTTGGAAGAATAAATAAAATATTTGATTATATTTTATTTTTGAGAGATTGAGAGGATTTAAATAAATTTGATTGATTTATTTAAATTTGGAAGAAGAATTTGACTTAATTAAATAATTAAGAATTATTTAATTGTTTGGAAAAATTTGGAAGAATTAAATTAAATAAAGGATTTTATTTAATTTTGACTTTAGAAGAGGTAATTAAATATTTTGATATTTAATTAATTTAGAAGAATATGAATCAAATAAATAAATTTATTTATTTATTTATTGCTGGAAGAATTAGAATGGAATAAATATTAAGAATATTTATTTAGACCGAGTCGTGTCATTTTTAGGCGTATACATTTTGCCCCTCTTTGATGCAATGCAGTTTACAACATTGCTTCAAAGAAAAGATTGTCTAATAACGATACATGCCCCAGTTTGCCCCTGGTATAGGTTACAATGATAGGATGCCCCCTTCTAAGATTAGACGGGAAAGAAGGCAGAAGGACGTGAGACGGACAATCTCACGATGAAGAAGGTGAAAAATAGGTTAGAATAAAGAAAAACAGGTCACGGTTCAGAGAAACAAGAAGAAACGGGCCTGGGAAGTAGTCATGGTGGCCACACAGCCAGTTAGGGTACACATACTATATATAGGAGCTGGGTCCACAATCCTAGTCATTTGCACACTTGGCTTTTGTTAATAGGTCTTTGAGAGCTTAGGAGAGCATAGGAGCATAGAGCAGTTGAGACAGATATGGATATTCCGCGTGAGGAGCACCGTTTTGAGCAAGTTTGACGGTTCGATCAGCCAGCCGAGGCAGGACCATCGGTATGTAGCTTGGAAAATCTCACCTAGAGTCATTTATTAGCACAATAAATGCTAGGCAAAGTTTAACTAGGACAGATGTGCAGGGTCACAGTTCGGTGCATATGCCATGCAGAACTGTGCATATGATATTCTACAGTGCATTTAGGATATGAAACTGTGCATATACAGTATGAGTCAGTGCATACACTAAGAAAGTGCACATACGGTATGGGAAACTGTGTTGCAGCACGTTTACTAAGAAGTTGTGCTTTTGATATGGGACTGTGCATGTACTCAAATTGATTGCGCATTTGCCAGAAGTGGTGCATTTATTGTGAAATGGCGCATGTACCTTCTGGTTCGGCACATTTTCTTTAGATAGTCAATTGACTTAACAAAATTGACTCGATTGGCATTTTGCTCGATGCGTCAATCAATAAGCAATATTTGAGATTGCAGGAATCTAGTCAAGACATGTTATATGTTGTTTTGATCAATTTGTTTAGGTTAAGTGATGTGATGCTTTAGATATGTTGAGCAGTTATGCAATTTAGGTTGACACATTGCTTTGCATGCTTGCAGGAGAACATTCAGGATGTGCTTATGTCACAGGAGTAGTTTCCCTTGTCGATGTTGTAGCGCTATATGCTCACTGAGATAGATCAAGAGGCTCTTGGGGCGATGGGACTAGATTATGTGTGCTTCATGCCCGAGGTTCGTGCAAACTTTGATTTGTTGACTACAGCTATGGAGTGATTTCATAGTGAGGATGGGACCTTTCACTTCCTGACTGGTGGGATGGCGATTACTCTCGAGGACGTCTATAGGATTCTGCATTTACCGATACAGGGTGAGCTTGTAGAGTACGATCCTTAGCGAGATACAGGATTGGCAGAGTGTAGGCAAGTTTTTGATGACCCTGAGTTAGAGGGTTAGGTTATCTCTTTGCAAGATATTCATGACTATTATGACTACTTCCTAGGGATAGCGGCAGGGCTAATCAAAGGCGTTGTATGCCCCGATAGGAGGTCGCATGGGTTCCCTATTGGTTGGGGTCGGGTCATGGAGAAGATGATTATAGAGGGCACCCATTTTGCATGGGGTGTCTGTGTTTTGGCACATCTGTATCAGGATATGCATCAGGTGGTATACCACAGGGGTGCCAGCTTGTCGGCAGGTGTTTCTCTTTTATAGTTTTGGCTATGGGAGCACATTGCGATCACTCGGTTGATATGCGTCTTTGCCAGGCAGAGGGGTGCGCCGTACAGTTATGGATATGCAGGAGTTATTTCCCAGCACAAGCTGGGGATGCTAGAGTACTAGAGACATGAGATGGACAATGTTGATAGAGTTGTTTGGTGCCCCTACTTGGATTGTGAGCCATGGGATGACGAGGATGATGAGTTGCCATATTATTTTCAGACTCGGTAGCTCATTGGTAGGACTTGGTTCATTCTAGAGAGACAGATTGTTAGCAGGGTGTGGAGACAGTTTGGCAGGAGACAGGGCATGCCCTAGGGACATGCCCACTTTGTGCGCACACATGCAAAGAGATTCAGATGGGGTCTAGTGACATCATATGAAGAGGCCTTGGCAGAGTTTTAGCAGACTCCCTATGTGGCTTGGCCGATGAGGAGAGAGGTTATAGATGCAGGGATGACTCCTAATTATGAGGAGTGGCTTGCAGCTCACCCTTTTCTGAGGTACTCAGGACCTGGAGAGTTGGTTCCGTGCATAGATGAGGAGGATTCAGATGACGAGGATGGGGTCAGTAGGAGGAGGAGGAGATGGAGGAGGGGTAGAGGAGGATGGGGAGATAGAGGTGATGGAGGAGACAGGGGAGATGGGGGAGGTGGAGGAGGCAACAGAGGAGGTGATAGAGGAGGTAGACAGAGGCAGAGGAGGAGAGCTGGGGAGGGACCCTCCCAGCAGCAGCAAATAGTGCAGCCGCAGGCTGTACCATAGGTACAGGTGCCGGCACAACAGGTTAGGTAGCAAAGACAAATGTCGCCATCACAACAGGTTCCCCAGCAGGTAGCCTAGCAGCAGGTTCCTTAAGCTCCTCAGCCTAACTTGCAGCAGTAGGCCATTGCTACGTTGCAAGGTCAGATCCGACAACTTAGGGCACATCTCCAATCGGTAGAGTCTCGGAGAGAGTCAGATGCTTGAGTATTATCTAGGCTCACGGCAGAGCAAGATGCAGCAGAGGCAAGGGTGCGAGCCTTGAGACTGGAGAGAGACACGACCTTAGCAGCCTTAGGGACAGATGGGGCCACTGCATTCTTGATTACATAGGTGCAGCAGGGACAGGCCCAGGTTCAACAGCTACAGAAATAGCTGGCATAGGTATAGGGTGAGCTTGCTAGGGCATAGGCTCAGATGCAGTATTATAGAGGATTGTACCATGGGGTAGTGCCGGCAGACTAGCATGCACCAAGTTATAGGAGCCAGTCTGTGGCTTCATAGAGGGCAAGGGGTTCATAGTCAAGAGCTTCAGTGAGGGGCCCACAATAGTCAAGGGCCAGTAGAGGAGGGGATGGAGAGGGCAGTGCTAGGAGCAGTGGCTCATAGCAGTAGGGCTAGCCCACAGTTGCACTTGTACAGATTTTGGCTTATACATACACTCTTTGATGGCTTATGCATACACTCTTTGATGGCTCAGATAGCCTGATATGTATATACTTGTATCATTTTTGTACCGAGACATGTATCACTATTTATGTGGTGTATACACTATATATGACATTGACTCAGAGATGGACTTCGATATTGTACATTTGGACATGTTTTATTTGATATTTATATGATGATGCAACTATTGATGATCTATATATGTAGTTGTTTATGCTATATGTCATGGATGCATTCTATGTTTATGATGTTTTATATGTGATGCACATGTTTATTATGTCTATATGATGCTATGTGATGTTCTACATGATAATGCAGTTTAATGTTTCTACACTATGATGCTTTATGAGATATGATTCTAATGTATTTCATGATGATCTGATGCACTTTTATGTATGTAGATGCGAATGTTATCTATGTGATTATGTAGTTTATGCGATGATATTTATCTATGTTTTTAATTTTTCTGTTGACACTATGGTATGATTGCAAAACGTATATGGATGACCTAATGGACTTATTATGTATGAAAATGATTTAATCATGTTAATGGCTATCTCATGTGATATGATATGCAACTTATGCTATGTTTTTGCTATGTCCAAATGTACTTAATCAACACAAAAATGACACAATGATAGATAGAAGACTGACTGATGGAAGAATGACTCGATAGAAGAAGTTTACAAGCTTTTATTTGTATTGATACTTTGCATAGGAATTTTTATTGCATGGGATATGGATGTGAATGGATATGATATGGATGTGAAATAGTTTTTTGCCATCTTGATATTGCAAGTATTTTGAAGTGCTTATTTCATCATTGGGCGTTTTAAAATGTTGTAAGAAAATACAAGCATCTAAGTATAATTGAACCGAGATGACCTGAGTATCACTTACATGGATTTTGATATAGCAAGTTCATACAAGCATCTAGTCAAAATTGAATCTAGATGACTTGAGTATTTTTTGTGTATCAACAAACAAGGATTGCCCCCTTTCATGTTAGACCTTTGAATTCCTCGATGATCTTTTGCTGATAATGTTTTTAGACAAGGCTTCACATTACTAAAGATTAATCCACAAACAATAGACAAAGAAAATGATTATGCCCCCATCATAGCATCTCTAGTTTTAGGCATCCTTGAGTAGCATAGGAAGACATAATAGCAAAAATCAAGACTCTGTAAGTTAACCTGATCACAAACACAAAACATTCTTGCATTAGATGTGCTTTCTTGCCATAGTTTAGATAGAATCAATTTGAGTGTGGGTAAGTGCAAAAAGATGGGGGGCCAAAAAGTGGCCAAATTGTTTTCAAAAAAAATTAATGCATAACGTGAGCGCGTTATGACTTATTATAAATTTAAAAAAAAGCTTGTTATCTCATTTCATTTCTTTTTTCTCTTCTATACTCACGGCCTACAAACCCTAGGAAGCGCGCTCGTGTTTTGCAAAAGTCAATTCAACACCAAAATCTTACCAATTCGTCACCAAAATGCCGCCACGACGTCGAGCACTCCAAAGGAGTGAGTTTTATTTGTTTTTTTGTTTGAATTTATTTCTAAATAGGTAGGTTTGAGTTGATTTTTGATGTAAATTTCATTAATTGTCAGGAAATGTTAATGCACCTCCTCCTCCTCCTCCTCCTCAAAATCCACAAAATCCTGAGGAGGAAATACCTGTGGAACAACAACCTCCTCCATCCATTCCTCGACATGCCCCTGGAACACAAGAAAATATAATGGGGCAAATTGAAAACAACAAAAAATAAATTGAAGATATAATTGCAAGGTTGAACGATCCTTCCACTTCAACCTTGCATAGGTTCACACTTGCTGAATCTCTTGGATCTATGTTATCAAATGTAGATTCAATTAGCAAGCAAATATCTAGTTGGATGGCTAAGAGGAGAGAGTTTAGAGACTATTATGTAGACAAGCTGTCATACCAAGATGTGAAAAAATTACAAATTACAAAATTAGACTTGTGTTCGATTTTCACAAACCCACAAACAAATCAACCTCCACCCATTATATGCAAGAGGTTCCCTATCCATTGGTGCAACAACCAAGCGATAAGGGACAATTTTGGGTAGAGGTGGTGGATGGTTTTTGACCATCCTCCATGCAATAATAATGAGGTCCCGCAATACGTTTTGAGGAAACTCTACTGCGAGTTTGTCCTCAATAAAGTGCCAAACTATTTTGATATGCGGGACTTCTAGGGTAGAGGTGGGGTGTCAGCATAAGATAGACCAGGGGTACGTGTTGACCCACAGCGGGCAGTGAGATGAGTAATCAGCAGACCAGCCCATGAGCATGTTTCTATCCCTTCCATTGTGAAGGAGAGTGTTGAGGTCGATACACTTCAGTCCATTAGTGCCTTGACCCAGAGCATCATAGAGCATGCTAGTCCTGTAGCATAGAGTGGGTTGGGAGATAGTGTAAGGAGTAGGGTCCCAGTTGGTCATGATGTTAGTCACTCACAAACATAGAATAAAAGTTACACAACAACCTTTACTCATCTTGAAAGATACGATGAATTCAGAGAATTCATGATCCCAAGTCTCCGTTGATTAGGTCTTAATCTACTGACGTTACTCAGTGGTTGATGTGTGTTGCTGTTTTCCATTCAGGGGCCTTACGTATTTCTGCAAAGTTCATCATCATTCCTCCAAATATCCTACTCTGTATGTCTGCTCTGCATAAATCTCCAACAATTCTACCTCTGCACTTATGGATTCACTCAAATAATGTGCCTACAGGCTAATATTTGCATGATTTCTACCATTATTTATGATTCTTTGCATGATATTTTCAATACTACATGCATTTAACTCAAATATGCTAATGATTTTTAGTTACCTACGGGATGTCAGCATATTTCTCTGTTCTGCTTAAGATTATCAATTTATTTGCAATTGTGATAGTGAGATTTTCTGAAATTGAAAGAAATTAAAAGAAATGCTTCTAATTAAGTTGAACCTTCAGCTTTTGATCCACATACATGCTTGATACTATCATGAGGAGAAGAAATCAAACCATATGTTCACTAGGACATTCCACAGCTAGATACAGTTGATGCAAACTTTAGAGGATAATGAATGAAAATAATACATGCAACATGATGAGCACTCCAAGGGACGCAGCAAATCAAAGCACATATCCAGAATTCAGACACAGATTACTCAAGATTTACGAAGATTTGTAATCAAAATACTCTTCCCTTTCATTAAGTATGCAAAAGACATGTACATATACAGCAGCTTTGAAATAAGTCCTGAATACTTCAGCAATCAAATTTCAATTAAGTTTCGAATGAATCTAACAAGGCATTCCACCACCTTTTATAGAATAAGGTGAGGAATCCGTTACAAAAGATCCACAGATCAGATATGTCAATACAAATCAACGGTCATCACTTCATGACTTGTCAATTTTACAAAAAGGCACAAGTTGCCAGCTGGCAACTATCTATACTGCATATGCAAAATATTCCCCTTCATGATGTATCTTCATCATGCTCTTCATCTGATGCACGTGGGTCATCATCATGTGCATCACTTTCTGAACTTTCGCTATCCGGATGATGATGCTGCTGCATATGGGGCTGCATGCTGCTTTGGATCTGTTTGTATGCCTGCACAACCTGATCTATTCCTCCGCCATCTGGAGTCTTTGCCTTGATGATGGCGTGTTTGTGCACTTCATACTTATCCCTGCTGTGGTCCAGCTTATTCTTTCTGTCCTGCAGTGTCTCATTATAGGTCTCCAGCTGGCAAACAGCATATTTGACAATATCCTCCTCATTTCTGGTTCATGTTGCCTCCATGGCAACCATACAATGCTCAGCAACAGCTCTAACAGCATCATGACTTCCTGCAAGTAAACAGACAAACATTAAGTTCATCATCATGTGGATAAACAACAGGAATTTAAACGTTTTATTAAACAGGCCTCAAAATATGCAGCTACAGGCAATCAGGCTTCAAATTTGTGAAAAATATGCACTAAATGCATAAACAGCATTAAAAAACACTCGGGTCAACCATCGTTTCATTTTCCCGCCCATTTTCATGTATATCGGGTTCAAATTATGATCATGCATCGCAACATACTGTCGGAATGACAATTTTACATTAGGCCGACGGCTAAACTTCTACCGACACCAAAATCATGATGATGTCCATCCAGCGGGAAGACATGTTCTATCGGCATGATAACTCAAGATAAGGCCGATAGCAAGACTTAAAACTTTCGTCTGCATGATATTGTGAAAATATGATGCTCCCCCTTCTGAATGTCCAGATGATGTCACCGTCATGTTTCGCTTCTGTATATTGGGGAAAAGAAAGACATCATCATCATCATCATGTCGAAGGAAAATAGGAGGATATGAAATATGATCCTGCTGCTGAGGAAAGGAATATGATGGTGACGTCATCGTCATATCCGGGCTTCATTAAAATGCAAAAGATGGCGTCACCGTCATGTTTAGTTAAGATCAGGGGATAAATGTAATATCGGGTCACCTAAGGAAGATGATCAGGTGGTGAATGTAATATGACCCCTTTGTGGCCAAGGTAACCCTCTCGAAAGATCAGGATGATGACGATCATCAGGATATCCGGGGCTTTTGTTTAAACTTAGAACATGATGTCATCGTCATATTCGCGAACCGGATCATGTTTTGGAAAATATCCTGCCGAAGGGAAATGTGATGATGATGTCATCCTGATATTTGCTTCTTCATTTATCAGATCGGGATGACGTCATCAGGATATTAGCATAAGGTCATATTTCTCGGCAGGAGGACATTACGAAATATCGGGTAGACAAACAAGATCATGATGACCTTGACAACATGACAGGATAAAAATATGATGATCCTCCTCATCGAATGTATATTCCGTCTTCGAAGCACGAGGATGAGTTGAGGTCATCATCAGGTTAGCGCTAGGGTGATGTTTAAAATATGATCATGCTAAGGAATGGAATATCACCCTCCCTTAAAAGAATAGGGTGATGGCGCTCCGACAGGATTTTGACATGCGCATGCAAATATGTAGATGGTGGACTTTCTAAGCAGGGTGATATTATAATATCAGCATGATATTATAATATCAGGTGATGTTAAAAATATCATGATGCTCGTTGTAATTTGAAATATGACCCTCCCTAAAATCATGATGCTCACGATGCGCATAAGGTCATTTGACGGGTAAAGGGCACACTATCACCTAAGATTGACGTCTGGATATTGGGACTGCATGATTTTTATCAGGTGATAGATCAAAATCAGGATGACTTTGACAACATGACTGAGGATATAAAAATATGATGATCCTTGCGATTATCAGGTTTGACCAAAACTTTGACTGTGCATAACTTCCACATATGGACGAATTTTCAGGTGATGTAAAAGGCAAACCTGCATGGAATTTCAAGCTCTTTCTAAATATGAGGTCATAGAAACAAAATATGAACTTCGACAAACTGACCTCATGATGATGACCTACCTCATCGAATATCATGATGATGATGCACCTGACTCATTTTTACCAAACCGCCAGAAAATAGACAACACAAGCCAAGCCAAAAGCTGGGTCCCTGTTTTGCCAAGTTAAAATGGGGCGTGTTGTGTAACCACACAACACCACCCCATGCTTGTCAGACTTACGGGTCAGCCTGTGGTTATGACCCCATGGATAGTCAGGATGCAGGTGCACAAGCTACATCTGTAGCTGAGTAGATGGTGATGACAAATACCCTCCTGAGTAAGACTTTCGGCCTTGATACTCAGGTAAATATTAGCAAGTTTATTGAATTTAATTTATTAAATTTCATTTTTGAAATGCAAGATTAACTAATTTAGTTTGATGATTTTAATGAAATTTTAGGGTCATAGCATTGATGCAGTTTTCAGTGGTTCTCCACCTGCATATTACACTAGATCATCTACTATCGAGGTATGTAACTAGTAAACAATTATAAATATTACATGTGAATAGCATCGTTATATGAATGGTATTCTAATATCTGATTTTAGATGTTGAATAGGTTAATATTGGAGATTTCACGGCAACACCTGCCAGCGGTGGTGGACTTCAAAGCTTCACGGAGGTAATAAAATAAATAGTTTAATGAATGAATTGTACTTACTAGATTTTTGTATGTGACTTTTGTGCTTTATTGTGTGTACTTCCATGTTTAGATGATTGTGTGTCTATGTTAGGAGCCATGATTTGCATCACTATTATAGTTTTCATAATTGAATAATGTTGTTTTATTTCCAGATGATGCAGGCTGTAGAGACACCTCCTGATGTTCATAGGGCAATGGAGCATGGTGTGACCTCTATGATTCATAGCTCCATGGCATTGACAGGGGTATGAGGCAGATTAGTAAATTTCAATTTACATTCATTGTTATAGTTGTTTATTTTTTGAAAAATCAAAAGATTATTGATTTGAAGTTTAATTTCTATCTAGATGGTTTCTATAGGACATGATATCACCATGGCCTATTCCTGCTACTGAGGCAAGTGAGGAGACAGATTATATGGTAGCAGTAAGTGATTATTTTGTTAAATGTTTCATTTTTTATAACATGTAATTTCTATATATTAATGTCTATACTTTTTATTGTAATAGCTAAAGATGCATGAAGAACTAAATAGGGGTAGCCCTCAAGTTTGTAGTAGATCACCCACATGCGCGTCTCCATCCCCTAGAAGATCAAAGGCTTCCCGTGATCTATTCTCTTCACCAGCCAAAGGGGAATGACTTTTTATTGTGTTCCTTTGTTGTATGCCTATATGGCATTTGTTGACATATATTTTGTATTGCATATAGTTGACATTGTATGCCTATATGGCATTCTTGTAAGCCTATATGGCTATTTTGTATATATGTTATACTTATATCGACAGATATTGATGTATGCCTATATGGATATTTGGTTAATACAAATCTTTTTTATTGATGGCATCCATACTTGCATTATAAATCCATGTTTGAATGGATATTTGTAGATGGCTACTTCAAATATTTAAAGTCCAATTGTATTACATAGGATGTTTGTTGATCCAATAAGCTAGCTATTGTTATTCAAGTATCACCTAAACCTCATTTTGGACCTAAAAGATAAAAGTTGAATTTAAAAAAAATGAATCATCATGTTGAACAGAAAATATTAATATTCTTTATGAGTTGGTCAATTGAAAATATTTCTTAATTTCTTGTTATTATACCATATTGGGATGCAAAGAGTATGTTTGTTGTTTTGAATAAGATAGTCAAAATCATATGCTTATAAGCACCTGATGACCATTGTGGTTATTAAATGTAATTCCTCTTGCATATAAGGCGAAGTTATGAGATTACATTGAGTCTTACCTAATTTTAGTATGCAACATAAAATTGGGGCTATAGGCTTCTATAAGTCATACCTTGAGGATTTTTAGTTTTAGGCACAAATTTGCTTTAAGACCTTAGGTGCATTTCTCTACTTGCACAACCTCAAAACTCTATCTAGAACTCAAGGCACCTTTCATCATCCAAACAACCTCAAAATTGCGCCTTGATATTGAAAGGATGTTTCAAAGTATAAAGGAGGGCGCCTTAAGGGAGGCAATTCATCTTGATTATCAAAGTTGATCAAACACATCAAACTGAGCATCATACCTCTAGGCGCATTTTTGCCTCTTTCTAAACTATCCATTTTGGTGCCTTGATGTAAAGCGAAGTCTAATCTTAGTGAAGATTGCACCTAGAAAGATATCACCTTGGATATGCGCCTAGAGTCATCCTAGATCATCCATTTGCGCCTAAGGGTCAATATAACATAATATAACTTAGGAAGACTTTGAAAATCATCAAAAGAAGCCTAGGCACCTTTTCTTGTCTCCACCATCCATTATGGGTGCCTAGAGGAAAATGAACTTCAAATCACTTCCAACTATAGTGCCGAGTGTTAGAACCTTCAAAATGACTAAATCTTACCAAAGGAAGTCTAGGCGCCTATTGTCACTTGGATCATCATGAATGGGTGCTTAAGTGGAAGGAGAATAAGCATCTTGTATGGAGGCGCAATTTTGTGTCTAAATAACCTCATTTTGGTTCCTTGAAGGAAGATGTTCTAAATCCTAAGATCTAGCACCTAAGTGTAAAATGGTCTCCTATAGGTTTGAACAAGTGATTGAAGCCATCGAATTGCCAAGAAATGAGCTAAGTATACTAAGGCACCTTTTTTTGTCTAAACTATCCATTTTGGCACCTAGGAGGAAGGAGATTCAACATCATGAATCAAGGCACCCTTTGCCATCAAAACAGCCTCACATTGGCACCTTGGAGGAAATCAACTTAAAACTTGTGCCATGGAGTAGGACAAAAGTTACACCCCTTTGCAACTTTACACTACCTCCTTCTAATGATTTTTGGGGCAGTAGAAAACCTTTCACCATGGGCAAATGCCTTAGAGATATAAAAAATGAGAGAGGTTATTGTAGAGGCACTCTACGTGATCATGTTGCCTTAGATGAAATGTTTTTAAGTGACACATTTTTTGAGTAACATCTTGCCAAAGATTGCTGCCTTTTTGCACTTTGGACTCTTCAGGGATATCGTTGGTACAATGTAGCTCGGACTGTTTCGGCATGTTTGGGTAAAAATTAAGACCATGCCTAGCATAAATGTACCCATCCGGATGCGTTGGAATAGTTAGTTTGGTCGCATCAGGAGCATGACGAAAGTTACACCCCTTTGCAACTTTACATTACCTCCTTCTGATGATTTTTGGGGCAGCAGAAAACCTTTCACCACGGATAAATGCCTTAGAGATATTGTAGAGGCACTCTATGTGATTATGTTGGCTTAGACTGAATGTTTCTAAGTGACATGGTTTTCAAGTAACATCTCGTCAAAGATTGCTACCTTTTTGCACTTTGGACTCTTCAGAGATATCATCGGTACAATGTAGCTTGGACTGTTTCGACATGTTTGGGTGAAAAACAGGACCATGCCTAGTGTAAATGTACCCATCCAGATGCGTTGGAATAGTCAGTTTGGTCGCATTAGGAGCAAGATGAAAGTTACACCCCTTTGCAACTTTACATTGCCTCCTTCTGACGATTTTTGGGGCAGTAGAAAACCTTTCACCACGGGCAAATGCCTCAAAGATATAAAAAAATGAGAGAGGTTATTGTAGAGGCACTCTACGTGATTGTGTTGCCTTAGATGGAATGTTTCTAAGTGACATAGTTTTCGAGTAACATCTCATCAAAGATTGCTACCTTTTTGCACTTTGGACTCTTCAGGGATGTCATCAGTACAATGTAGCTTGGACTGTTTTGACATGTTTGGGTGAAAAATAGGACCATGCCTAACGTAAATGTACCCATCTAGATGCGTTGGAATAGTCAGTTTGGTCGCATCAGGAGTAGGACAAAAGTTACACCCCTTTGCAACTTTACACTGCCTCCTTCTGACGATTTTTGGGGCAGCAAAAAACCTTTCACCACGGACAAATGCCTCAGATATATAAAAAACTGAGAGAGGTTATTGCAGAGGCACTCTACGTGATTGTGTTTCCTTAGACAGAATGTTTCTAAGTGACATAGTTTTTAAGTAACATCTCGTCAAAGATTGCTGCCTTTTTGCACTTTGGACTCTTCAGGGATATCGTGGGTACAATGTAGCTCAGATTGTTTTGAGATGTTTGGGTGAAAAATAGGACCATGCCTAGCCTAAACGTACCCATCTGGATGCATTAGAACTATCAGTTTGATCGCATCAGGAGCATGACACAACAAATGCAAAAGTTGCTTTGTGTAACTTGACAACATTGACATTTTTTTACAACAGGACTCAAAGACTCAAACTGACCCCAAATGACTCAAAGTTACTTAAAAGAAATGAAATGGTCTTAGAAGACCTTATTACATATAATTGACTCAATCAAAACAAAATTTTATTTTTTGACCCCTCTTGGAGGCATGACAACCTAAGTGCGCCTGCACCATTAGTGCAACTGAAGGACTATGTTGGTGGCATGAAACTAGAGTGAGTTGACATTCATTTACATCTAGTTTTGCATCTTGAAACAATTCTAAAGTAGAGTAAGACTCATTTTCCTGAAAATAGTTTAAGAAACCCTTATCTAGGGTTTTGGTAAGAATCATGCATTTTTTGGCCATTCCACTGATTTGATTCACTTTTGATTAGTGGAATGGATTGTAGTAGGTCTATTCTAGTATGCTATGATAAGTTTTGGGTAGGAAATCTGAGGAGAAGAAGTTTTCTTTGAGGAAACCTAACAAAACCATGTGTTAGGTGATGTTTAGAGACATAGAGAAGGAACCATAGAGGCATTTTTGGGAACAACAGATTGTAGGAGGGAAAAACCCACAAAATTCATAGTTTTGGCATGAATACTAAGTGCTCAAGTCATTGGTTGAGTTCTGTGTGTGAATTTAATGGGAGTCTCTTTGTATTTTAGGCCTAATTGGGGCTCTAGGTTATTGAGAGGAGTTATAGGTTAAGGTATATTGTCCAAATCAACCTATACCTAGTTTTGGATATGTGATAGGGAGTACAAATGGATATCTACTAATTGTCCAAGTTTTGTACTTGAAGATCTGTATCAAAAGTTATTAGGATTGTTCTCTTTTTTAGGGCTATAAGCTATTTCTTGGGTTTGTGAAGGAAGTGTTAATCCTGAGTTTGGTCTGCCTTTGGCAATGATTGGAATGGGTTCGATAGCATCTGAAATTACCTTTTCCATGAAGAATTCAGAGTCTCTAATTGCTATTCCCACTTTTGTATAATAATCATGAAATTTGGGCTTTAGAGCATAAGGAAACCTTGTCTAGTTTGCCATCCTCCAACTATCCCATTGCCTCTACATCACAATTAGAGACACCTATTATCTAGTTAGAAACTAAGACACCTAGAGACACCTATATTTTATACATTACCTAGATTTTATACATTATTCTTAGGATCAACTTCATCCATCACTTAGGTCTAACCCCATGAAGCATAACATGATGATGTAAAAATGTGTATATGTGTAAAAGTACAGTAGGAAATAAAAAAAGATAAACCTTACAAATTAATGTGCATACTTACAACTCAATGTAACATGACTTTACAAAATCAATGTGAATACTTACAAATTAATCCAATGAACCATCTGGGTCTGCTCTACTCTTTATTGTGTCAAGTATTGCTTCATGGTCAGACTCACACACCTTCCACAAGATTTTGTTCAAAGGTCTACCCTGATACTGTATCAAATGAACATTGGATGCCACGACAAGTTTTGAGTAATGAAGAATCTTCCGATGCATGTCAAAGTCCTAAAACAACCAAATAGTAACACTCTTATGTGGGCACCTTCTAAGCCATGTTCCAGTAATAACCATTGAGCCTGAAGGGTATTCGATGTTTTCTCCATCTGTAACTGGGGCCTCCAATTTCTTTTTGGCCTCAACACAACGACATAAGTAATAATCTATTCCCTCTTCATTAACTTCATCTGCAATAACTGTATATACATGCCCTACATTGATATGTGTAGCAAATTAGATGAAATTAGTCAACATTACAAAAACACTACAAAGTAAGAGGACATTAGGTATTTAAAAAACTATGCAAATAGATATATTACCTAGTTGAACTAGATCTGATATGTGGTCAAAGTCAACTGATGATTCCACCTGTGTTAGTTCCAGTGCCGTCGGGGGTCGATACGTGTCAAGTGGGCTAAGATAACTTAACTGCCATTCGTCAACCCACTCCTTTGACTCACACTCATCCCATGCTTGAATTGTACAGGAAGAACAAAAGCATGACATCTTTCACATATGGATACTCCATGAACCTATAATTGAGATTCTGAAAGAGTGCATCTCATTTGATCCTGTCAATGTACAATAGTCCTCATATGGTGCAATGTTAGTATCATCTATCAACCAAAAAAATCTACAAAGTCGATGATTGAAACAATGCTACAACAGGAAATGTGTCCTTGCATAATTTGAATTGCAAGTCCAACCATCAAGCTCTATGGGCATGTCTTGCATACTCATACACTATGCTATCACGAAATATAGGCATAAATTGATACATTGGAATCTTTTCAATAACCAATTCACACCTCTTTGCTTCTTTACCATCTTTTGTATTGTATGCCACTGTTTTATACTTGTCAAACTCTACTAGTTTGTTTCCAACCACATGTGTTCTTTCCATATGTTCACCTATTGGCAAATGTTGCAAGCCACTACAATGATGACATGTGCCATCCAAGCATAATTTCTTATAGAATATTTGACCTTCCTCTCTATCACATAAAATTATTGATATGAAGTCTCTTGAAGATGTTGGTGGGGCACATATGGCACAACCCTGCAAATCATTGTTAGTATGCATATCTAAACATATAGACCTATAAACATCAAAATGGTTAGAAAATTCAATATGTAATCTACAACAAGTAGTGCGTGTGTGATTTATCTAGACATAGAAAGGTTTTAGCATTTCAAAATATCTTTGTCAAATTTTAGGATACTTCTCTAGAAATTTACCATAAAACTGTGTTTGAGTCTCATCCAAAAAATACTTTGGATGTGGCTCACGGTTTTGACTACCGATTCTCCTTCTTACCACATCCCTTTGATTTAGAGATACCCTTGTGTAATTCTTCCAAAAGTTTTCAATTAGTGATCTCAATGCTTCAATAATTGGTTTATCTTTTCATGGTAGTCTCCCCGAGAACGCCCATAATTCATTGGCATTAGTGTCCTCAATTCTTTGGCGTCTTCCAACGGCTCTTGATAAAGTTTTCCTATTGATTCTCAATTCTTAACTTGTCTTTCTAATGAGACGAGCTTTCCTCATTTGACTACTTACTATAGTCAATGTAATCACACGCCGTGTTACATTACTATCTTTTGCGCATGAGGTGTTACCAACACTTTCATACGCACTCATTAGATTCTTGACAATAGATTTTTCACATGAAGCCTCTGATGTTCTCAACCCAAGAATCTTCATGATGGACATATACTTTATACTTCACATCATTTCAAGGAATAGTTGACATCTTGCAGTCTCATTTAACTTTTCAAAGAACAATCTCCAAATCTTATGAGCATATCTTCTACAAGTGCGTTTTGGAATCTTACCTTCCATTGGCTGTAAAATATTCTCATCAATATAATCAAATACTTTGGCTTTCTATGCAAAATTCTAGGTGGTGTTAAGTTAGATAAATTCATCTCAACATTAGGAATTTCATCAATATTTAAATGAGATGGGCTATATGGCATACCTTTGATCGAAGATGGAATAGATGATGTACCTTGAGGTTGAGGTGGGAATGATGGCGTACCTCCTTCATCACATGTGAGTGATGATGTACTCTCAACTTGAGATGTGGTAGATGGTGTCCCTACATGTTGACTTGCGGTAGAGGATGTGTCTCCAACTATGGTATTCAAATCTCTCGTACCACGAAGTTTTTGCATTCATTCTCTTTGTGCCGCCAATACCATATCTCTTTGTGATGGTTGTGGTTCCTCTTCAATTGGCATGTCTTCATTTATCGTGTCCAATTTCCTCTTCTCACGAAGTTCCCTCATAGCCACTGCTTTCTTTGCATTCTTAGCTTCTATCTCTTCCTGTGTTGGTTTAATTCTTGATCGTTTCCTCGGCATGATGGAGAATTTGTCTGTAGCATGATAAAGAGACCAATATTAGTTCCTAAGAAATGAATCCATACAAGTAACTAAAATATATGTCATTCAACCCTTCATAGTAAATGTACATACAATCCTCATGTAAAAGAGTAAATGTCACTCAACCAAAATAGGTACAAAGCATACAAAGAAAATTATTGCAGCCATGAAAAGAGTACATGGGACTTCATGCTTCAAAAGGTTGAGGCAGACCCAATTTGACATGTTTGTTGTTACTAGGGCTACTAGGATTTGGAATTGAGAAGGTGTTTTGTTGGTACTAGGATACTAGGATTTGAGTGGCTTGTGAAGGAATAGACAACAATTGTTGTGTCATGTGCATGTACAAATCATCATGAATAGGTGCATAAGGAATGTCCTAGCCCAATATATGTGCATATAAATCATCATGTGAAGGTCTATTAAGGTTTGTTTATTACACATAATTATTAAAGAGCCCAAGTGTAGAAAATATACATGGCATCATGTGAGATTGTAGGCTGCTTTCTTGATTGGAAATGTGTCTATTTTAAACATGTATGATAAAGCATGATAAAGTAATTCAAATAGAATTAAGGAAAATGTAAATAACATGCATGTAAAGACTTGACATACCAAAAAAATGAAGATTCGAATGGAGAGAGTACCCAATTATGTAGTGTTTTTTCTTCTTGCATCAAACTCCTCAACAATTTGAGTTTTTCACCACTTGCTTCCTTTTCAATGTTAAATTGAATAACACTCAAATATAATTACTAACAACAATACTATTAACCAATCTATAATTTTAAATTCCTAAAATTGAATCACAATTAACATTGCAACACTACAAAAATTGAAACTTGAATAGATATATATCAAACTTGGTGTGAAAACTATGTTATTTCCTCCTCAAGTTGGCAAAGCAGAAAAGGTGGTGGAAAGATCATGCAAAGGTGGTAGAATGTGTAAAATGTGCATGTGAATTTCCCAACAGCATGAAAGCACTTCTTTTTTGTCAGAGCACGCGCACAATCAGCATGAAAACAGAGCATGTGGGCCTGGAACATGGGGGTCAACACTTTTTTACCATTTCTATAGAAGGACAAAACATGAGCGCCTTATAACGCGCTCATGTTTTGTCCTACTATAGATTGATCCATAAATATTTGTGCCTATCTCACCTTCGATAGTACCTTTACAATATCTCACCTCTAGTTCCATTAGCTCATGTTCTATATCTCACTTATCTCTCCCCCTCACCTCTCTACCTCTTCCGTCTCTATGTCTCTCAGTCACTCCTTGTCTACCTCAACCCTAAACCTTATCCCTAAACCCTAATCCCTCAACCCTCAACTCTAATCCCTCATCCCTAAACCCTAAACTCTATCCCTATTCCTAAACCCTCAACAGGCTCGATACTATACGTTAAACCCTAATCCCGTATCCCTAAACCCTCCAACCCTATCCCTAATCCTTATACTCTCGACACTCTACTTTAACCCTAATCCCTCAACCCTCAAATCTCAATGTACTCAACCCTCAACATCAAACCCTAATCCCTCAACCCCTAATTATGATCCCTGGACCCTCAACCCTATCCCTAAACCCTAAACCCTAAAGCCTTGACCCTCAACCCTCAATGTCAAATCCTAATCCCTCAACCCTTAACTCTAATACCTCAACCCTAAACCCTATCCCTAAACCCTAAACACTATCCCTATTCCTAAACCCTCAACGAGCTTGACACTATACCTTAAACCCTAATCTCGTATCCCTAAACCCTCCAACCCTATCCCTAATCCTTATACCCTCGACACTCTACTTTAACCCTAATCCCTTGACCCTCAACCCTATCCCTAAGCCCTCGACCCTCAAACCTCAACCCTCAACCCTGATGTAGAGGTGTCAGGACTTTAATGATAATCTAACAAGATCAAAAGATTCAAATACTTTGTGGGCTTCTCCCAATAAGACTTCTCTAGTCTTCCTCTTGCCTTAATTTCCACCAAGGTGCTCAAATTTGTGTTCCAACTTCTCAGATGAAAACTTATGCCTTCTAGGGTCTTAACCTACCCCAACCAACAAGATTCAATAGGTTTTACACACCATTTTGCTTGGTTCATTGACAACTCCATTTAACTAGGCCTAATCCTAGTAGCCCTGTTCAGCGACTAAACTGTACTTTTCTCCAAACTTTTCCAAAACACTCTTGAAAAAAATGACTGGATACCCTCTATTGATTTCTAAAACATATCTCAAACTCGCCTACTGTTGTTTTAGACAAAATGTGACTGTCCTAACACCCTGCTACCTTCCAACAAGGCCTAAATTGACCATTTTACAAAGGAACCCTATGACAAACTTGTCCCACACACTTCAAACCTAAAAAAAGTCTTAGGAAAGGGTTCAAAACCAAGGATTTTCCAAGACTTATCAGGTGGTTTGCACATTTAAGGTTTGAGATACAAAAACCTCATTTCTAGGCCTCAAAACCTAGGGCTTGCTAGTTCTCCCACCTCCAATCACTTCCAGACCTTATTCAAAGGTCTAACACCATCTTCTTGGCCATACCAAACAATAACAATCATAAAAAGGTCACCTTATTAAGACAGATCTCCGGCTGCTATAACCATGCCACCATTCTCATGTTCTTTTCACATGCAAACTTGACTCCAAACGGTGATCACCTCTCCCACTTACACTCCTCCTACTTTGTCAGGGTTAGAAACATATGGTACATGTTATCAAGGACCTATCCCATGAGAACTAGGGTCTTACATTCATGGGAAGGCCCAAAGATGCATTGTAAACTCTCAAAATGTACAGAACACCCTGCTGTTCTTGGTAACAGTCAACAAGAACAGAAATAAAACTGATCTAAAAACCTTTTCAGAGCATGGAATGTGATCTATTATTGCTAGATGAGGTCCTCAATCATTTTCCAACACTCAAAAATCAAGAACCCAACAGAAACAAGAAAGAAAAAATGCAAGAAAACTGAAATTTTTGTTATTTCCCAGTCTGTCATACCAAAAATAGACCTCCAAGGTACTTGTCCGTACATCAAATGCCTTGGAATGCTTACATAAGTTCTATCTTAATTTCCTTAACCAATCCCCATCAGTTGGAGTTGGTTTAACCACAAAGAAACTACTCAAATTGACTTTCCCTCCTAACTGCATAATTCAAAAATTTGAATTTCTGAACTTTGGTTTAGTGAATTTCTACCTTATTTAATGAACTTATACCTTATTAATTCATCATGTTTGATCTTCTTAGGTTCATTATACTTTCTTATTGATCTTAGACACCTCTATTTGACTCTAGGGGCACTATTGGCCCAACTTACATCATTTTTGGTCCTAGGGTCCTTACCAGGACCCTCAGGACATTTAAACATTACATCATCTTGACCATTACAATATATCATTATTGGTTTTAGACTATTCCATTTGACTTGATGGACTCCATGGACTCCTCTCTTATTCACTGATGCCTCCTTGTTCCACAATGCTCTATTAGGTGCTCCTGCACCATACTCCCCAGCATGATAAAAACTCTTGTCCCAAGAGTCATGTGATGTGCTCCAAATCTCCTGTAATCTTTTTGAAGTGTTCCTCTGATTTATGCTAGGAAACATGAACTCTCCAAGGGTCATCCTTCTTCTTCTCCCATCTGCATGACTCTTACAAACAATGTTAGCATCATAAAACATGTTTAGATGTCCTTGCCTAGGACCTTGATGCTATAATGTTTCTACTCTTCCCATCTTAGAATTCTGATTTATTCCTCCCTATACTATCTGCTGTCTGCCTTCCTTTTTCTACCTCCTTATAGGGCAGTCAATGTCCCCAATCTTGATATGACTCAAGTCCCAAACCTGCTGTTCTTTAGGACTGTCATCCACCTTCCTTTGCTGCAACTATTCCTGCTGTTTCCAATCATCCTTAACCTGCACATTCAACTGCAATTTCTCTCCAAAATAGATAATAGCATGTTCCTTCTTGTCTTCACAAGGTAAAGGTATTAGTTTAAACTTTTTACCATCTTTGTGCACCAAATGACTATTTTTATAACCATCATGAACTGTCCTTGTCAAATGTTGCCATGGTCTACCCAAAATTATATGCCCACATGTCATTGAAATAACATCACATAAAATAGAATCATGATATGGACCAATTGAAAAATCAACATATGCCCTCTGATTAACCCTTACTTGTTGTTCTTGACTTACCCAAGTGGCATTGTAAGGACTAGGATGATCAAATGTCTTCAATCCCAGTTTGTGTACCATATCCCAAGAGACTAAATTATCATGTGAACCTGAATCTATAATCAACTTGCACATTTTTCCATGACTTAAACAATTATTTTTAAAAATGGATACTTGTGGTGCTTGTTGTACCTTGCCTTTTTTCACCATGAGCAATTCTCCATTTGTTGCTAGATAGGTTGCTGCTGGTTCTTGGTCTTCTTTCTTTTCCTCTTCTTGTGCCAAATGAACTCTTCTATCCCTGCTCTTATCAACATCATCCTTCTCAGGACATTTGAAAAATGTGTGTCCCACTTCATTGCAATGATAACATCTACCTCTGAATACTCTTCTACTTGATCCAAACCTACCTCCACCTCTATATCCACCTCTCTGATCTGTAAAAAACTCTTTACCTTTCTCATTGCTGCTTTGTCCTTCAATAGTAGATCTGCCCCTACCTCTATATCCTCTACCACTACCTCCTTGTCTTTCTTGCTTCCTCTTCACCCTCTCTTCAGCCCTTATGGCCAATTGAAAATATTCTCCAAGTGATTTTGGTATGGTCAAACCAATCTCATCTTGCAAGTTATACCTAAGCCCATTAAGGTATCTTGCCACTTTCTCTTCTTCATCTTCCAATCCTCCTCTAATACTAAGCTTATGAAATTGCTCAGTATAGGACATAACATCCATGTCCTTTTGCTTTAAATTTTGCCTCATCCTCTTTGTTTGAATGGAGTAATCGGATGGAAGAAATTGATCCTTCATCATATCCTTCATCCTACCCCAAGAAGTGATTCTTGTTCCACCTCTAGCCACTCTTTCTGTTTGCACACTAATCCACCATGTAAGTGTTGTCCCTCTCAACTTTGTTTTTGCAAATTTAATCTTCTTCTCACCACTCATCTCCTCATACTCAATTTTTTTTTCAAGGGCATCTATCCACCCTAATAGCTCTTCACTATCCATCTTCCCTTGATAGATAGGTAACTCTATGTTTGCCTTTGTTCCACTTCCTTGGACTGCCTTAAGCAATCTCACAAATCTCGTTTCTTCAACATCCAACTCATCCTCAGGAGGGTTCTCATCTACCTTCTCATGTCCTCCATCATCTCCTTCTTGATCATCTTGTTCATCCACGCTAGGATTCTTCTCCAATGCTTCCAACCTTGCCAAGATTGATGCATTCTCCCTTCTTACTTGTCTTAACTCTCTTCCCCTTGTAGCATCTTGTTCTCTCCTCTCCCTCAACTCTTTTTCTCTAGCCTCTAAGGCTTCCCTCAATTCATTATTCTCTCTAGCCATCTGATTCTTAGGGGGCATCTTCACAACTTTCACCAACCCTTACTCTTTCACAAGATCCTACTAATCCTTCAAGGATCTACTTACTGCTCTAATACTAATATGATGTAGAGGTTTTAGGACTTTAATGATAATCTAACAAGATCAATAGATTCAAATAGTTTGTGGGCTTCAACCAATAAGACTTCTCTAGTCTTCCTCTTGCCTTAATTTCCACCAAGGTGCTCAAATTTGTGTTCCAACTTCTCAGATGAAAACTTATGCCTTCTAAGGTCTTAACCTACCCCAACCAACAAGATTCAATAGGTTTTATACACCATTTTGCTTGGTTCATTGACAACTCCAGCCTAATCTTAGTAGCCCTGTTCAGCGACTAAACTATACTTTTCTCCAAACTTTCCCAAAACACTCTTGAAAAAATGACTGATTTGGATACCCTCTATTGAGTTCTAAAACATATCTCAAACTCACCTACTATTGTTTTAGACGAAATGTGACTGTCCTGACACCCTGCTGCTTTCCAACAAGGCCTAAATTGACCATTTTACAAAGGAACCCTATGACAAACTTGTCCCACACACTTCAAACCTAAGAAAAGTCTTAGGAAAGGGTTCAAAACCAAATATTTTCCAAGTCTTATCAGGTGGTTTGCACATTTAAGGTTTGAGATACAAAAACCTCATTTATAGGCCTCAAAACCTAGGGCTTGCTAGTTCTCCCACCTCCAATCACTTCCAGACCTTATTCAAAGGTCTAACACCATATTATTGTCCATACCAAACAATACCAATCATAAAAAGGTCACCTTATTAAGACAGATCTCCGGCTGCTATAACCATGCCACCATTCTCGTGTTCTTTTCACATGCAAACTTGACTCCAAACAGTGATCACCTCTCCCATTTACACTCCTCCTACTTTGTCAGGGTTAGAAACATATGGTACATGTTAGCAAGGACCTATCCCATGAGAACCAGGGTCTTACATTCATGGGAAGGCCCAAAGATGCATTGTAAACTCTCAAAATGTATAGAACATCCTGCTGTTCTTGGTAACAGTCAACAAGAACAGAAATAAAACTGATCTAAAAACCTTTTTAGAGCATGGAATGTGATCTATTATTACTAGATGAGGTCTTCAATAATTTTCCAACACTAAAAAATCAAGAACCCAACAGAAACAAGAAAGAAAAAATGCAAGAAAACTAAAATTTTTGTTATTTCCCAGTCTGCTGTACCAAAAATAGGCCTCCAAGGTACTTGTCCATACATCAAATTCCTTGGCATGCTTACATAAGTTCTATCCTAACTTCCTTAACCAATCCCCATCAGTTGGAGTTGGTTTAACCGCAAAGAAACTACTCAAATTGACTTTCCCTCCTAAATGCATAATTCAGAAATTTGAATTTCTAAACTTTGGTTTAGTGAATTTCTACCTTATTTAATGAACTTATACCTTATTAATTCACCATGTTTGATCTTCTTAGGTTCATTATACTTTCTTATTGATCGTAGACACCTCTATTTGACTCTAGGGGCACTATTGGCCCAACTTACATCATTTTTGGTCCTAGGGTCCTTACCAGGACCCTCAGGACATTTAAACCTTACATCATCTTGACCATTACAATATTTCATTATTGGTTTTAGACTATTCCATTCAACTTGATGGAATCCATGGAATCCTCTCTTATTCACTGATGCCTCCTTGTTCCACAATGTTCTATTAGGTGCTCCTGCACCAAACCCTCAATGTCAAACCCTAATCCCTCAACCCTTAACTCTAATCCCTCGACCCTCAACCCTATCCCTAAACCCTAAACCCTAAAGCCTCAACCCTCAACCCTCAATGTCAAATCCTAATCCCTCAACCCTTCACTCTAATCCCTCAACCCTAAACCCTATCCCTTAACTCTCAACACTATACCTTAAACCCTAATCCCTCAACCCTCAACCCTAAACCTTATCCCTAAACCCTTATCCCTCAACCCTTAATCCTCAACCCTAATCCATCATCCCTCAACTCTAATCTCTTATCCCTAAACCCTAAACACTATCCCTATTCCTAAACCCTCAACGGGCTTGATACTATATGTTAAACCCTAATCCATTATCCCTAAACCCTCCAACCCTATCCCTAATCCTTATACCCTTGACACTCTACTTTAACCCTAATCCCTCAACCCTCGAACCTCAATGTACTCAACCCTCAACATCAAACCCTAATCCCTCAACCCTTAATTTTGATCCCTTGACCCTCAACCCTATCCCTAAACCCTAAACCCTAAAGCCTTGATCCTCAACCCTCAACGTCAAATCCTAATCCCTCAACCCTTAACTTTAATCCCTCAACCCTAAACCCTATCCCTAAACCCTAAACACTATCCCTATTCCTAAACCCTCAATAGGCTCGATACTATACCTTAAACCCTAATCCCTTATTCCTAAACCCTCCAACCCTATCCCTAATCCTTGTAACCTTGACACTCTACTTTAACCCTAATCCCTCGACCCTCAACCCTATCCCTAAACCCTCGACCCTCAAACCTTAACCCTCAACCCTTAACGTCAAACCCTAATCCCTCAACCCTTAACTCTAATCCCTCGACCCTCAACCCTATCCCTAAACCCTAAACCCTAAAGCCTCAACCCTCAACCCTTCACTCTAATCCCTCAACCCTAAACCCTATCCCTAAACCCTCAACACTATACCTTAAACCCTAATCCCTCAACCCTCAACCCTAAACCTTATCCCTAAACTCTTATCCCTCAACCCTTAACTGTCAACCCTAATCTGTCATCCCTCAACTCTAATCTCTTATCCCTAAACCCTAAACACTATCCCTATTCCTAAACCCTCAACAGGCTCGATACTATACCTTATACCCTAATCCATTATCCCTAAACCCTCCAACCCTATCCCTAATCCTTATACCCTCGACACTCTACTTTAACCCTAATCCCTCAACCCTTGAACCTCAATGTACTCAACCCTCAACATCAAACCCTAATCCCTCAACCCTTAATTATGATCCCTTGACCCTCAACCCTATCCCTAAACCCTAAACCCTAAAGCCTCAACCCTCAACCCTCAACGTCAAATCCTAATCCCTCAACCCTTAACTCTAATCCCTCAACCCTAAAGCCTATCCCTAAACCCTAAACACTATCCCTATTCCTAAACCCTCAATGGGCTTGATACTATACCTTAAACCCTAATCCCTTATCCCTAAACCCTCCAACCCTATCCCTAATCCTTATACCCTCGACACTCTACTTTAACCCTAATCCCTCAACCCTCAACCCTATCCCTAAATCCTCGACCCTCAAACCTCAACCCTCAACCCTCAATGCCAAACCCTAATCCCTCAACCCTTAACTCTAATCCCTCGACCCTCAACCCTATCTCGAAACCCTAAACCATAAAGCCTCAACCCTCAACCCTCAATGTCAAATCCTAATCCCTCAACCCTTCACTCTAATCCCTCAACCCTAAACCCTATCCATAAACCCTCAACACTATACCTTAAACCCTAATCCTCCAACCCTCAACCCTAAACCTTATCCATAAACCCTTATCCCTCAACCCTCAACCCTCAACCCTAATCTGTCATCCCTCCACTCTAATCTCTTATCCCTAAACCCTAAACACTATCCCTATTCCTAAACCCTCAACAAGATCGATACTATACCTCAAACCCTAATCCCTTATCCCTAATCCTTATACCCTCGACACTCTACTTTAACCCTAATCCCTCAACCCTCGAACCTCAATGTACTCAATCCTCAACATCAAACCCTAATCCCTCAACCCTTAATTCTGATACCTCAACCCTCAACCCTATCCCTAAACCCTAAAGCCTTGACCCTTAACCCTCAATGTCAAATCCTAATCCCTCAACCCTTAACTCGAATCCCTCAACCCTAAACCCTATCCCTAAACCCTAAACACTATCCCTATTGCTAAATCCTCAATGGGCTTGATACTATACCTTAAACCCTAATCCCTATCCCTCAACCCTTAACCCTTAAAACTTATACCCTATCCCTAAACCCTCAACCCTCAACTCTCAACATTAAACCCTAATTCATCAACCCTAAACCCTAATCCCTCAAACCTAAACCTTATCCCTAAATCATCAACCCTCAACACTATACCTTAAACCCTAATCCCTATCCCTCAACCCTTAACCCTTAAAACTTAAACCCTATCCCTGCACCCTCAACACTTGACACTATATCTTAAGCCTTAAACCCTCATCCCTAAAGCCTCAACCCTCAATCCTTAAACCTTCAACCCTAAACCCTATCCCTAATCCCTCTACCCTTGACACTCTAACCCTAACCTCAACATTAAATGCTAATCTGTCAACCCTAAACCCTAATCCGTCAACCCTAAACCCTCAACCCTCAACACTATACCTTAAATCCTAATCCATCAACCCTAAAACCTAATCCCTCAACCCTCAACCCTAAACACTATCAATAAACCCTCAACCCTTGACACAATACCTTAAACCCTAATCCCTTATCCCTAAACCCTAAACCCTATCCCTCAAACCTTATACCCTCGACGTTAAACCCTAATCCCTCAACCCTTAACTCTGATCCCTCGACCCTTAACCCTTAAAACTTGAACCCTAAAACCTATCCCTACACACTCGACACTCAACACTATATCTTAAACCCTAATCCCTTAACCCTCATCCCTAAAGCCTCAACCCTAAATCCTTAAACCTTCAACCCTAAACCCTATCCCTAATCCCTCTACCCTCGATACTTTTCTTTAACCCTAATCCCTTGACCATCAACCCTATCCCTGAACCCTCAACCCTCAACCCTCAACCCTCAACTCTCAACATTAAACCCTAATTCATCAACCCTAAACCCTAATCCCTCAAACCTAAACCCTATCCCTAAACCATCAACCCTCAACACTATACCTTATACCCTAATCCCTATCCCCTAACCCTTAACCCTTAAAACTTAAACCCTATCCCTGCACCCTCAACACTTGACACTATATCTTAAGCCTTAAACTGTCATCCCTAAAGCCTCAACCCTCAATCCTTAAACCTTCAACCCTAAACCCTATCCATAATCCCTCTACCCTCGACACTCTAACGCTAACCTTGACATTAAACTCTAATCCGTCAACCCTAAACCCTAATCAGTCAACCCTAAACCCTATCCCTAAACTCTCAACCCTCAACACTATACCTTAAACCCTAATCCCTCAACCCTCAACCCTAAACACTATCAATAAACCCTCAACCCTTGACACTATACCTTAAACCCTAATCCCTCAACCCTCAACCCTAATCCCTCAACCCTCAACCCTAATCCCTCATCCCTAAACCCTAAACACTATCCCTATTCCTAACCCTCAGCCCTTGACACTATATGTTAAACACTAATCCCTTATCCCTACACCCTAAACCCTATCCCTTAACCCTTAACCCTTAAAAATTAAACCCTAAAACCTATCCATAAACCCTCGATGCTTAACACTATATTTTAAACCCCAATCCCTTAACCCTCAACCCTAAAGCCTCAACCCTCAATCATTAAACCTTCAACCCTAAACCCTATCCCTAATCCATCTACCCTCAACACTCTACTTTAACCCTAATCCTATGACCACCAACCCTATCCCTAAACCCTCAACCCTCAACTCTCAACATTAAACCCTAATCCGTTAACCCTAAACCCTAATCCCTCAACCCTAAACCCTTTCCCTAAACCCTCAACCCTCAACACTATACCTTAAACCATAATCCCTCAGCCTTAAACCCTAATCCCTCAACCCTAAATCTTAAATCCTATCCCTAAACCCAACAAAATTGCTTTGCCTTATGTTAGGTTGTTAAACCCATCATTTTTGACACTCTTCTCTTAAAAATATCTGAGTTGCAAGAATATGTCAGAAAAATGACTAAACTTTTTTAATGTTAGTAATGTTATATGGCATGTTTTTATGGCCCATCTGGGGTTCATTATGCCAATAGGTGTACACACTATGAGAAAAGCTTTGCGTATGGTACATCCACAGTGAGTAATTAATAGTTGAAATTAGAAGGATGATCATTATGAGAAAAGCTTTGCATTGGGGCACATCTATGTTTCTTGCTGTCCACCCCGCACTTAGGGGAGATATATTGTTATGAAACAGGCAAATAATCTCCCATTGTTTACTGGTTCTATCCACAAGAACTACTAAACTTTTTTCTCTTGGTAATTGTAGAGGACATTCTCTTATTTTTGGCAACTCTTGCATTCCCAAACCATTACAAAAACTAAGTTATTTTAACCCAATAAATAGCTAATTGCATTGATTTAATACTCCACTATATTAAAGCTTAGCATCAAATGCAGATGTTTATATTATAGAAGACTGCATTATATTAGACTATTAGAGATCCCTCAGAAAAATGTAATAACAAAACTACTTTGCCTTATGTTAGCTTACAATTAAACCCATTCTTTTTGACACTCTTCTCTTAATAAAGTAAGAGTAATAAGAATGGAAGGTAGAGAATTTGATCTTACTAGTATGAATGGTCAGTTTACATTCCATGACTTCATTTTCATTGAATAAAAAGGTAAATATTTGATTTGAAAGGTGGGCAGAGTTCACTGACATGTGCTTTTCTAGATGATAGGGTCCATAATGTCCAGGGTTCTTCAAAGAAAGGCTTGTAACATAATTAAGTTTTTTTTATACCAATCCTCTAAGTAAAGCTACAATTCAAATGCCTTCTTTGAAAGTTGAAATAAATTAAATTAGACTTACAATTTTGATTTTCTTCCATTGCTTCAACATCATTGTTTTCTTCATCAGAAACGAATTCAAGATCAGCAACTTGGTACCCATTGGTTGACTTGAATTACATCCTCTATTAGAAGAAGGGCATTTTTTATCTATATCAATGTTGGTATTCATAAGCTGAAGAGCATTGATATTTTTCACACACCCTGTTCTTTGAAATATCTTAACCTTAAAATATGACTTGGATATGTACTTGAACACAACGAAATCTCCAATCTCCAGCCCATGATGATTCACAAAATTTTCCCAACCCTGCCTAAATTCTAGTTTATTTATGGTACCCCTTAATTGTACATCCCACTCCTGCCCACCTGGGCCTTGAAGAAGGAGGCATGCCCATTAAACCAACTCATTTGACAACTTGCTACCCATCGGTTCACTTAAACTGCATACTCTATCAAAAGGACATCTTTTATCTGTATCAATGTTGGTATTCATAAGATGAAGAGCATTGATGTTTTTCACACACCCTGTTCTTTGAAATATCTTAGCCTTAAATTATGACTTGGATATGTACTTGAACACAACAAAATCTCTAATCTCTAGCCCATGATGATTCACAAAATTTCCCCAACCCTTCCTAAGTTCAAGTTTATTTATGGTACCCCTTAATTGTACATCTCTAAACCCTAAACCCTAATACCTTAACCCTTAACCCTAATCCCTAGTCCCTAAACCATAAACCCTAATCCCTAATTATAATTTATGGTACCCTAAACCCTAAACCGTAATCCCTTATCCCTAAACCATAAACCCTATCCCTAAATCCTCAACCCTCAACACTTAAACCTTAAATCCTAAACCCTATCGCTAAACCCTCAACCCTCAAAACTATACCTTAAACCCTAATCCCTCAACCCTCAACTTTCAACCCTAAAACCTATCCCTAATCCCTCTACCCTCAACACTCTACCTTAACCCTAATCCCTCGACCCTTAACCCTAAATGCTATCCCTAAAGCCTCAACCCTAAACCCTAATTCCTCAAGGTCTTAAACTCTAATCCCTTATCCCTAAACTCTAAATCCTATCCCTAAACCCTCAACCCTCAACCTTAAACCTTAATCACTCAATCCTTATCCACCCCTCTCCTCCACTATCTGGCTCACTCTCATCTCTACCCTCCTCTACCCTTGACACTATACATACATACATATAGGCATACATACATACATACATGATTAATAACCTTGAACATAAAAAAATTCAAGGGGAACATAATACGAGTGCGTTATAACGCGCTTACATTATGTAAAACATGACAAACAACACAAACTTTTGTGGAAAAGGGAAAATGCAAAGCAAACAATAATGCGAGCGCGTTATAACGCACTCGCGTTATGTTTTGCTTTGGGAATCCCAAGCCTTGGGATTGGGATTTGCTTTGGATTTCCAACCCAAAGGCTTGGAGTGCCTTTTCAACATCCACAGACGTGTTTTTCCATATTCTTCAAGATTTCACATAATTTCGTTCGTGTTAACCCTCAGATTTGCACGTGTTTCAAAGTTGAACAAATCGAACACCTAGGTAATGTTAGGCTTTCTCTTAGCTATTTGACAATGTGATTTTTTTCACATTTTAACAATGTTAAGCCTTTCATCTTTAATTTCTTTTGTTTGTGTGTCCATTTTTGGGCAAAAACCACAGTTTGGTCTTTTTTTCATTGTAAATTAACTATTCATTAAAATTTCAAAAAAATTACATATTTAGAAACTAGACTCCATTATACACATATTAAAAAAAGAAAAAAATGATTTTCGATTAGTTTTCAAAATTTATAGGGGTAGCACGGCCAAAATTCTATTTTTTAGGATGTGTCCACTTTGAAAATTAGTAAAAAATTAAATATTCATCAAAAAATTATCAGAAAAATAGGGCATAAACTACATGCTATTGGCTAATTTCTCACTGAAGCGATTTTAAAAATACCAAAAAAAAGTTGACCTTTTGAGGGAGCCACAAAACATGCTATGTTATGTTTTTTTGACAGAAACATCACCAATTTCTATGGCTCCCTCTTTTAAACCCCTTAATCTATGACATTTTAAAAAAAAATAGTAGGTTAGAAAGTAGACTCGGAGCACTACGAACATTGTTTTGGTTGCATCTCCAAATTTTGAGTGTAACTATGCTCAATTTCTCATCTAAGGCCAACATTTCCTGATTTTAGAAAAAAAGTGGCCACTTAAGACCCCTTTTTGGTCCCCCATCTTCTTGCACTTACCCATATGTTAGGTTCATGTTTGCTTTGCATTGGATAGGTTGATGTCTTGCATCAAGATTTCTACTTGAAAGTGGGTTTTGCTTGTGCTTGCATGCATGCCTGGTAAAAACAAACCCTAAGGGACTGACCTAGTGCCTTGAGAGCGCATTGCTAAATGGCCTTGCCTATGTGATGATGTAGAGGCAACGTAGTTCGGGGACCTGGACCATGGATGGACTAGAGGATAGGCGACAAGATATGGGATGGATGGGAATTGGAGCCTCGAGGGCGCATTGAAAATGGCCTTGCCTACGTGATGACGTAGTTCAGGGTTGACCCTATGGTATCGACAACAGACGCTATGCCAGGCTGACATTGTGGATAGGACACTGGATAAGACCTTAGTTGATAAGGTGACAAAAGAGATAGGGTATCAAGCCATGATAGGTTATTGTTAGGTTGCACAAGGTGTTTTATTATGGAACAGATATGGATCAGACAAGAAATGATGGTAGGAAGAATTGACACAAGGTGATTGGTTTCCCAAAGATGGAAATGGTAGTTTATCACAAGTAGTGCCCGTTTACCAGGTTTTCACCACTTGCTTTTAATTGCACGAAAGCTATAAGTACACATGATGCCTGTTTCTAGGTTTTCATCATGGTACCTATCCAAGGCACCTATTTGCCAAGTTTTCACTAGAGGACAATTTTTTTGTTATTTTTCCATTTTTTAAAATTTTTTCTATTTTTTTAATTTTTTTTTATTTTTTCAAATTTTTTATTTTTTTGAATTTTTACCCCCCTTACATTAGGGTTCTCTTAGGTATAGAACTGCTAAAGATGAATATTATTGATTGGGTCATCGAATAGCTCACCCTCAGATGTTACTAACTAATATGCCCTCGATCCATAGGTAGCGATGATGACATAAGGACCAAGCCAGTTGGGCTCAAACTTACCTTTCTTTTCCCGATCCTGCTGATTGCGGGGATTTTCCTTAAGTACTAGATCTCCAACATTGAAGACCCTTGGACGGACCCTGTGATTGTAGCTTCGTGACATTCTTTGTTGATATGCTTTGAGATGGTTAAAGGCATGCTGCCTTCTTTCTTCTAATAGCTCTAACTCTTGCAATCTGGAAACTTTGTAGTCCTCATTAGTAATGAGACCTTTTAACGACAGCCTTAGAGATGGTAACTCAACCTTGATAGGAAAAATGGCTTCTGATCCATTGACAAGGGCGTAAGGGTAGCACTTGTGGGAGTGCGTATATTGGTTTGATAGGCCCACAGAGCAGGATTCAGTTGTATGTGCCAATGACGACCAACATCGTTAATAGTCTTCTTGAGGATTTTTAAAATTGTTTTGTTGGATACCTCTGCTTGGCAGTTGCCTTGTGGACAGTAGGGGGTGGATAAATGGTGTTGGATTTTGAATTTGTCACAAAGCTCTTGGACATCCTGGTTCTTGAAAGGTCTTCTGTTATCCGTAAGAATGGATGAGGGAATTCTGTATCTGCAGATGAGGTAATTGAGGATGAATGAGGCAATCTGTTTGCCTGTACAATTAGTGAGCTGAACAACTTCAATCCACTTGGTAAAATATTCAGTGGTGGTTATTATGAACTTGTGGCCATTGGATGATGGAGGGTGAATTTTGCCCATAAGGTAAAGTCCCCATTGACAAAAGGGCCAAGGTGTCGTTAAAGCTCATAACTCTTGAGTTAGTGCATGTATCAAGTTTCCATGTATTTGGCACTACTTGCATCTCTTCACAAACTGATATGAATCTATTTCCATGTTTAGCCAATAGTATCCCAAACGCATGAGTTTCTTAGCTAAAGAAGGATCGCTAGAGTGTGTTCCACAAATTCCTTCGTGTACGTCTCATAAGGCGGTTTGAGATTCTTCTCATTCTAAACGTCAGAGTAAAGTACCATCTAGACCTCGATGGTATAAGGTGTCAGCGATAATGGTATTACGAGAGGTTTGGCAAATGAAGGTTTGGCGTTGGTTAGAAGACAAGTCAGGTGGTAGGGTGTTATCCTTGAAGTAAGTGTAAATCTTACCATACCAAGGTGAATCAGATCTGACTAAGAGGCATATGGAATGGGTTTCAGGAAGATCATAAGCTAGTTGCATAACTGTCTCAACCAAGAACTCATATCGTGACTCATTCTCTGGGATCTCGAAGAGCGAGGCAATGGTCACCATGGCATCTGCTGCTTTGTTTTCAATGCGAGGTGTCTGCTCAAAGGAGATGATCAGAAAGTACTCTTTAAAGTCATCGATCATACGCTTGTATGGGATTAACTTGTCATCTTTGGTTTGATAGTCATCATTGACTTGATTGATTACCAGTTGGGAGTCACCATAGACATGTAGCTCTTTGATTTTCCATTTTGTTGCCAGTTTGAGACCAATGATCAAGGCCTCATACTTTGCTATATTATTTGTGCATGGGAATAGTAGACGATAAGACTTAGGTATGGTGTCGCCATGAGGAGTGACCAACAAGATTCCTGCTCCCGATCCATGGTTTGTATAGGATCCATCAAAGTAGAGTTTCCATGAGTGTGTTGTGATACTAAATATGGCTTCATCAGGAAACTCGAATGTCATTGGTGTGGTATCCTGTAATGGTGCTTCTGCTAACTGATCGACAATGATTTGACCTTTGACAACCTTCTATTCTACATACTCAATGTCATATTTGCTTAGGAGCATTACCCACTTAGCTAGGTGACCTGTGAGAGCTGCTTTGCTTAATAGGTATTTCAATGGATCTATCTTTGTAATAAGTTTGAATGAATGTGCTAGCATGTAATGTCATAGTTTTTGGGAAGCAAAAACCACAATAGGACACGATCTTTCTATCTGAGAATATTGTAGTTCGTAGCCCACCAATGTGTGACTGATATAGTAGATAGCCCTTTCTTTCCCTTCATGATCTTGTTGTGCTAATAGGGCTCCCAGAGCTGTCTGTGTAGCAGATATGTAAAGTAGTAGTGGTTTACCTTGGATAGGTGGCATTAGAATAGGAGGATTCATGAGATATTCCTTCAGTTTTCCAAATGCTTCTTCGCACTTCTCATCCCATATGAATGGAATGTGTTTATATAAGAGATGACTAAAAGGTTGGCACTTATCTACTAGTTGTGATATGAACTGATGGATTGCTTGTAACTTGCCTTGTAGAGATCGCAATTGAGTAATGTTCTTTGGCGGTGGCATTTCCATGATAGCCTTGACTTTGGCAGGATCAACTTCTATCTCATTTGCTGATACAATGAAGCCTAAGAGCTTGTCGGAGGTGACTCTAAACACACATTTCTTTGGGTTCAACCTGAATTTGAATTGTTCCAGTCTCTAAAAGACCTTTTCTAGTACATCCAGGTGGGATTCTCTTGTTAGTGACTTTGCAAGGATATCATCGACATAGTCCTCCATTGTGATGTGCATCATGTCATGGAAAATAGTGGTCATAGCACGTTGATATGTGGCTCCTGCGTTCTTTAACCCAAATGGCATGACATTCCAGTAGAAGGTTCCCCATCGACAAGTGAAAGTTGTTTTATGTTGGTCTTCTAGTGCTATCCTGATTTGATTGTTCCCAGAGAAGCCATCCATTAGAGAAAGCATGGTGTGTCCTGCTATCAAGTTGACTATGAATCAATATTAGGCAACGAAAAGTCATCCTTGCGAAAAGCTTTGTTTAGATCTCAGAAATCATTGCATAGTCTGACTCTGCCATCAGGTTTAGATATTGGCACTATGTTGGTTACCCACTCTGGATAGTCTATTGCCCTGATGAACCCTACATCCAATAGTTTCTTGAGTTCTTTTACTAGTAATGCAACGTGTGGATGCTTCTTTCTGAGCTTCTGTTTGACTGGTTTGACCCTTGGATCTAGTGGAAGATGATGTAGAATCAAATCTTGATCTAAACTGAGCATATCTATGTATGACCAAGCAAAGTTGACTTGCTTTGTCTTGAAGAATGGTACAAACTTGGTCTTCTCTGGTGGAGATAGAGACTTTGCAAAGTGAATGATCCTAGGATTATCCTCTGTTTCAATGCTGATAGGTTTTATAGGTTCCACAACAATCTGTGACTTATCCTGATACATGTTGGTGGGGAGAGTGTCAAGCCTTCCATCCTCTGGTACCTCAAAGAGGTTTTCACCATTTGATGCATCCTTTCTTTTACTATTTTAGGATCTGATACTGCCATAGAGCGGTTTTCACCATCAGATCCATTTTTAATTTTTATGTTTTTGTGACTGGAAGGCTTGGCACCCTCTCCAAAGTAAGCCATGGTGTTGAGTTCAATTGCGAAGCCAGCTTTATGATCTCTTGTAGGTAGGTGGTCCCTAAGTTCCATGTAGTCAATATAGGCATAATTGTTTTGGAACATGTCTAGTTGTAGGGTTCCTTGTAAGTCCCAGTCGATAAGTTCAGGATGCACAAGGGGGAGGGGATCGAAAGATAGATTTGATTCATTGATAGTTTGAATGGATACATGGTTAGGATTCAGATTGGTAGGGATAGGATCCGAGATGGTACTTTCCTCTAGATTGTTTATTGCGATGGAACTCTGACCTTCCTCAAAAGTTGAACTCTTAGGAGTAGGTAAATTAGACTCTAATGGTCTATGCATTAGTGTTTGTCCCTCACAATAGGGGTTATAGGTTTGAATGGTGTCAACCCCTTTGTCTTTATAGGAGTGCTCTGTGAGTTCCTCTCACTCATATGTGTTGGAATCTGTGTCACTGTCTTCTTGTAGAGCATGGATCGGTTCCATAAAACAAGCATTGGCCTTAGCTATGCCTTTGTCCTTGTATCCTAACCATTTTGTATTTCTTGTCATTGAGGATGAAGAGGGTTGGATGGGTTCTATTATTCCTTCTTTTCTTAGGCCAATGGGACCTTGTCCGTCATAATCCATTCTGTGTAGGATAGACTCACCACGCCCATAGATTTCCATTGGGAGCTTAGGTGGTTCTTGTTGTGCGTTATCTTCATCTATGTAGAGCCATGATAAGACATCTCTCTCTTCTATTTCATCTGATAGGGTCCCCCATTTTACAAAGGAAGCTATGGGAACTTTGGGAGGAGCAGAAGGTTTTGGAATGTACTTAGGTGGAGGTCGGCCAAAGGATCTTAGAGATAGGGGTAGTTTGGCTAAGTTGAGGCTGTGCTCAATGGAGTATTCCCCTACCCCTATTTCTTTGATGGTGATTTTCTGCTCTTTGGCTTGGATGAGGAAGCTTTAGAGGTAGAATCATGCTGTGAGATGGGGGATATAGTAGATCTATTGTTGGGAATGATGCAATCAGGCTTCAAGTGGATAGTGTTGCAATGCTGAAAAGGATCAAGATCACCTTGGATGGTGATTTGTTTGCCGTTATGAGGAAATTTGATGCATTGGTGATAGGTAGAAGGCACAACTTGCATTGCATGAATCCAGGGTCTACCTAGGAGGATATTATAGGTTAGCTCCTTGTCTAGGAATTGGCAAACAACGTCCTTTATCACTGGTCCAACCTGTATTGGTAACACCACTGTTCCTTTGGTAGTTCTTTCCTCTTCATCATAGGCCTTAATAGTGATCTTTCTCCTTGGATCCACTACAGGTTTGGAGAACCCCAATGTAAGGACTAGCTTGAGCCTACAAATATTTAAATCAGCTCCTCCATCGATAAGAGCCCTTTTGATACGGTGTCTATGAATGAATGCAATGATATGCAATGGTGTGTTATGAGGCTGAGACACTGAAAGATCATCTTGTTTAGTAAATGAGATGGTGCTTGAGGAGGTTAGATTTCCTACCATGGATTGAAACTTCTCTTGGGCCAAGTTCGTGGGCATAGTTGTTTCCACTAGGGCTTTATTGAGAATTTCCTTGTGGGAAGGAGACAGATGTAACAACTCTAAGATAGATATGTGGGCATGAGTTTTCAAAAGTTGGTCTATGACCTTATACGTATGGGGATTAGATGGAGAAGGTGATGACCTTGGAGGAAGCGTGTTTAATGTGACCTTACCACTATGGGTGATGATGCTGTAATCATTTTTGTTGGGTCCTGATTGTTGGTTGGATGTGACCACATTGACTTGGGGCATGTGCTCTAAGATGCAGTTGACGGTATAATCTAATGGCATGCTTGCATAGTTTGCATTGTTGTTTCCGTTGTTTTGATTTTGCCTGTTGCAATTGTTATTGTTGTTGTTGTATGGCCTATCATGATTGAGGAGCGGATCCTTGTATGCCACATGCGTCTCATTGGAATTATGTTCTTTAGTGCCTACCTAATTTTGGTCAAGTATGTCTTGAATGACGTGTTTGAGATGAATACAATTGTTGGTCATGTGGCCTCTTCCTCTATGGTATTCATAGAAATCTATATCTTTCCAGTAGTGAGGTTTTATTTGAGGTTCATAGTCTCTAGTTGGTGGAAGAGTGATCTTATTGTTAGCCAATAGTTTTCTTAATGCAAACTCTTGGGACTCCCGTAGTGGTGTGAATTTTTGCCTAGGGTTGGAGTTGAACCATGGCTTTGGCTTGCGAGAGAAGGTCTTGTTTTGCGTAGCATTGTTTGCTTCTCCTTGGAGAGTGAAGATTGGTTGTTGTTTGTGAGCTGCCACTTTGGCATCAACTACTCCATCATTGATGACATTTTTGTTCTTTGTCCAAAATTTTGACTTATCTGTGGTGTAGGTAGAATTAGGGGTGTCCTTATACAACTTTATTTGCCCCTTGGCGATCATAGCTTTCTCGATAAATAGTACCATCTCAATGACTTTCAAAAATGAGGTAGGGCATTGAATTTGGATTTGGTAGCTTAGATCAAGGTTAAGGTTGTGGACAAACATCTCTGTCATTTGCTTCTTAGGTACGTCATATGGGCACTTGCTCATGAGTTGTCTCCACCTTTGTAAGAAAGAGAAGAAGGATTCGCCACCTTTTTGCTTTGTATTGCATAGGTCAAGCATGGAAACTTCGTGTTTAATGTTATATGAGAAGTGTGTGGTAAACTTGTTTACTAACTCATCAAAAGTTTTGATACCCGGTGGAAGTCGTGAGAACCATTCTATGGCTTGTCTAGTTAGAGATCTAGGGAATAGTCTCATTAAGAAAGTTTCATTGTGAGCTACTTCCATGCACACGGTGTTAAATTCCCTAAAGTGATCTCTTGGGTCCCCTTTTCCTTTGTACTTTTCAAACTTAGGTACTTCGAATCGAAAGGGGAAGGGTACCATGTTCAAACTTTTGTCAAAGGGATACAGTGCAATGTCTTCCAAGGAATAAGTTTTAGTGGGTGGCCCTGCTTTGAGATCTGCCATTTGTTGCGTTAGATCCTTGATTTGTTTCCTCATCTCTTCCATAGGTATGTTTCAGTCTATGACTTTCTTTCCTTTTTCCTCAATAGTGTGATTTTCATGAGTTTCCTCTACAATCTCTTTTAGTTTGTTGAGATCAAAGTCTGAGGGGAGTTTAAGTCCTAGATTTGCAAGATGGAGAAAGTACTTGTGAGGGTCCTTGTGGAGCACTTTTTCTAGCATGCATTGAAATTTTTGATCTTGGAGGGCTCCTTAGTATTTTTCATGAGAGATTTCCTCATCACTATCATGAGGGGTGACAATGCGGTTAGATGATCCGGCCATTTCAAGTTGTTTTTGGTATTGAGATCTAGTTAAAAGCATGCGAGGCGACGTGGGAAGAGGTGGGATGAAACTAGAGATTTTGGTAAGGTGTTATTGGAGATTGTTGAGAAGAGGATACTTGTGATGAGATTTGAACAAGGGACTATTTTGATTAATGATTCCAAGTAAGTTGGACGACACAAGACGATAGCCACAAGTAAGGGTATCCGGTACCCATTTACTCTATAGAGACTAGTCTTGCACCAAGACCACTAGCGAAGTTCTATGACCTACTAGGTTTACTTGAATTTGAAATGATCTGAAAAGGGTCTTGGACCAATCTGATATGGAACTTTGACTTTTGTTTTGGAAAGACCTGGTAGAAGGTGGACAAGACAACTGACGAAAGAGAGGGTTCGCTATGGAAATGGATGGAAAAGGTGACTGCATAGTAGATTTGATCTCAGAAATAGGAACAATGCTGAAATGAGTACCTAGAAAACCTAAAAATTTTCTCCCAAAAGATGTGGAAATGCTCACTGTTGCAGATGCACAATAATAAATATGTTAAAACAGAGGATAAATGCATAAAAAGTCAAGAAAAAAGTGCAGTTCTAGTAAAATTTAAAGGCGCAGTAATAGGTGACAAATGCACAGCAAGTTGGAATGTATGCACAGTAAGTCGAGGTATATGCGCAGCTCTGCAGAACAGATGCGAAACTCTGGTTTTCTTGACTATTTTTTGCAATTTTTGGCATGTTTTTTGATATTTTTGGTTTTCTTGGTTGCAAGTTGTTTTTGATCTAATTTTCTCAATTATGGCAAGTAAAACACAAAAAACACAAAGAAGTTTTCATGATTTTTGTATTTTTTTGTGATTTTTTGGACTCTTTTTGACACAAAAACAAGTACAATCCTAGGCTGGTAAAGACAATATTTGTTGGATCCCCTAGCTGTGCATATTCAAAGCAGATAGCTTCAGGATCTTGGTAGCACCGGCTCCTCTCCACAATACACACTTCTCACATATACCAAGATCCAGGTTTCCTAAGGCTCGTACCCCCACTGAACCTTAAGATTGTCCCTACTATCTCTACTAAGAACCACATGAATCAGGGTGGCTTCAAAGGTCCCACCTTTTGTGCCAGCAAATAGAAGGATTTTGGTCTACTAAAACAATGGATGACTAGTAAGGGCAACCGTTCGAGTGGTTATACGTGCGGAAACACTACTCTCCATTATGGAGTCTCCCAGCCTTCAAGGGTTACACCTTGGAGGGTTTTGGGGGAGGTTGGCTATCGGTATAACACAACAACACTTGTTGCTTGAAGTTTTCACTCCAAACACAGTTTTTTATAGTGGCTCGGCAGGGCTTGGCTTTAGCCTGCTACCACTTAAGGTCATTCCCCAAGGATGGAAGGATATCCAAGGGCAGGCCTCTCTAAAGGTTCAACACATGCGAAAATGACATGTCTGGCATTTTGGTCACCCAAGATAGGGGAGAGCATAGGCCTGGTATCATTCCTAAAAACATGAAAGATAGTTGTTCTTTTCCCCTAGTTAAAATGAAAAAGACTATATGAGCTATCTACTTGGGCACACAAGCGAGTTGTTAACTTTGAAAAGTAAGATAGCAGTGGTTCAATTTTATCCTCCTAGCATTGGGACTAGATTCAATTTGTTGATGCAACAAGATTCAAGTTACTTCCTTCCTAGTTAGATCTAGATGTGATTTTGCATGAACATTTGATTACTATCCTTTAAAAAAAGAAGACGATGTGTGTTAATAATGCAGCTAGAATGACTAAACCAGCTCCTAATCCTGCAAGCAGATGAGAGAATATCCTTGCAAAAAAGTGTCAGCGTTAGAAAAAACCATAGAAAATATCCTAAAAACCATTATTCTAAACATATGCGCAGCTTTAGAGCTTGAATACGCAGTAACAGAGCTCATAAGTGCAAAAACTTTAAAAGCATAGAAACAGAGCTTAAAATCGCAAGAATAGAGAGCATATGCGCAGGAATATCAGATGCACTGTAACATAAGATGTATACGTAGCTTCAGAGGTCAGATGGGTCAAAATATCATATGCACCGAAATAGAGTGAAGATGCATGATAGAATTGCTTAGATGTGCCGAATCCTCCTGTGCATGAAACCTTTGCACAAAAAACTTAGTTTTTGGGTTAAATCGGGGCAGGGCCCCATGGTAGGAACCAAAAATGTTAAGGGAAATTACACGTAAATATCAATGATATCAATAATACCCATAACTCAATGAAATATATAGAAATAAAGATCTAAAATGATGAACAATACCTCAACAAACCTCTTTACCTCATGGCTTCCATTGGTGGCCTATCGTAAATGATCTTGTGTATGAATATGCCCTCAGAAGGTGCACCTCCTTGCTATTCCAAGATGTCAAGTGGGAATGGCCATGATAGTTTATTGCAATGAAGTTGAGCTTCACAACAATGGTAATGGTGATATGGTAACAAGTTGATCAGAAGCAAATGGAATTCCTGCAGAGTAACAATATTGAAAGCTTGGATGAATGAAATGGAGGAAGAGGGTTCAATTTATAGACTCATGAGAAAAGAGATCAATGGTATAGAAAGAATGAGAAGATCAATGGTTGAGAAAGAATGAGAGAACATGTGCGAATAGAAAGAAGACAAGTGTCATACAAAGCTATTTTGAGTTAACTATTTTTCTATTTATTGAAGATAAGATACGCTGCCATAAAATAGAAAGCTTTTTTCTATTTTAGGAGTTTTTGCTAAAAACAAGGTTGATTGAGTTAGTTAACTCAACTTGAGGTTTGCTCTTGCATGATTTGAGAGGAATTAAATAATAAATTATTTAATTCTGTGTGCATGAAGAAGAAGATTTATTTTTAGAAGATTTGGAAGATTTTAGAAAATAAGAAAGCAAATTAAACAAATAAGTTTATTTAATTGTTTGTGCATGCTTTGGAAGAATAAATAAAATATTTGATTATATTTTATTTTTGAGAGATTGAGAGGATTTAAATAAATTTGATTGATTTATTTAAATTTGGAAGAAGAATTTGACTTAATTAAATAATTAAAAATTAATTAATTGTTTGGAAGAATTAAATTAAATAAAGGATTTTATTTAATTTTGACTTTAGAAGAGGTAATTAAATATTTTGATATTTAATTAATTTAGAAGAATATGAATTGAAAAAATTAATTTGTTTATTTATTTATTGATAGAAGAATTAGAATGGAATAAATATTAAGAATATTTATTTAGACCGAGTCATGTCATTTTTAAGCGTATATAATTCATATATGAGAACATGCAAGACCTAAACCTAAACTAAAACAAAACATAAAATGATTTGAAAGATTTACCATTAGTTCAGTTATCTTCTAGACCATTGGACAAATAAACCCTAGACTGGTGCTTTATCAGGGCAACAGAGTCAGACCCATCAATGTAAATGTTCCCTCATGACAACAAAACTTCATATCTGGAGGACCCAAAATAAAAGTATTACTGCCTTACGGTAACATGTCCAAGAAAAAGTATTATCTATGACTCTTCTTCACTAATCCCTTGATACAACACATCTCCCCTTATATTTGACCTAAAGCATTTTAATCCATTCCTTGAACAAATGCAACAAATCATATACATCACACAACAAATGTACATGAATGAGTTTAGAAACCCTTAGCAACTTCAATCAAAAGAAAGATGCTCATACCCAAGGAGATAATCATAGATAACACATAGAAAGTGTTTTTCATAGACATCAATCTAGAAAGAACATCGTCATTTAGAAATTTATTCATCTACAAAACATAAAATACCTCTATACCTAGACAAAATGAACCAAGTTCGCAACATAAATTACTCCCCAAAGTGTGGATACCTTGTATCCAAAGCCTAGAATCCCCCAGGATATCTTTTTCCTAGATCCCTGTAGAATGGCCCTGAATTCCTTTTTAAAGGAGCAACAAGCCTCTGGCCACCTACATTCTGACACACTTTAATGAAACAATCAGACCCTCAATTAAGATAGTAGTTGAAGCAATCAAATTTCTTGGTGAAATCCCGCTGATAAAACAACCTGGACCTCATTTGAATGAATAGATTTTATATCCTAGCCTTAGTCGCGCTGAAGCTTCATTAATTGTAGAGTCAGATCTACCACTGCCTGGAATGACCATAACAACTTATACCAATAGGACACCACCTCAGAACTTGCAATCTACCTGGAGCCTTTTAATGGCCTCCATGAAGGATAGGAACCTCTGCAAGACACCATCGAGCCTCCATAGATCATGACACAGACTGCCATGTCGAAATCAATCCAACATACCATCTCTGCTGTTGTGCAAAACTATCGCAGGGCCATGGGTTGTAATTTATATCATACCATGGGTGTAGGAGATTCAAACTCCATCATTGATGTAGGCCTCATACCATGATATCAACGGTCTAGAATTGATTGCTAAGTTTGAAAATTCAAGCCTCTTCATGGAAGGCAGCCAACCAATCAGGCTACTCCATCTCAACAAATCCTTTTGCTGATTTTTCCTCCTTTCTGTCCCCTGTGGCCACATGGCATCACATTGTAGCTGCATGGAGGGAAGTGGACCACCACCTTTAGGCTCTGCGCACTTGCACTAAGCCTCCACGCATACCCCCGCTCTGTAGGTTTCCCTTTCTCATATCAAGAATGGGCCACATGTCAAGATATCGCAGCCAAGCGATGAATCTTCCATGCAGGCAAGATTCATCTGCGTACATGCACTGCCATTGATCTTTCAATACCTATGGTCCCACATTCTTTGTTTGACTTCCTGACATTTGGTAGCATCCTATTCATCCATTTAGAATTCTTGATCCTGTGGCTGTAAGCCTGAGCATCCCTGCCACATGGCACAATTCCAGGGCTGTGCGATAGTAGGTGACCCATTCTCCATTTGGCTTCGTGGAGACATGTTAAACCCTCCATGTGGTCCCCTTTTTATATAGCTTTTCTTTTCCCTCGAAGGCTAGACATGTGGCATCATTGCGCAACAGCACAAGGAATCTTTGCCTCTGCCAAGATTTTTCTGCGAGGGCATGCTACCATTGGATCATACAATATCTACATCTCACCCCTACGCCCGACACTTGGCAACATTCCTTTCGTAGACTTGGAATCTTCCTTTTAAAGGCCATAGGCCCAAGCTCCTTCGACATGTGTCATCATCTCGCAACTGTGTGGAGGAGCCATGATGTCACCAAAGATGTTGTGCATGCTCATGACATCATGCCATGTGGCACCTCCGGGCCCTGCAAAGACTTTTAGACTTAAGCTTTACGATGCGATAGGCTACATAGGGTAATACTAGGTAAGAGGGGTCGGTTAACTCAGGACTTGAAGGGCTTAAGGTTGTGACTTAAGAAAATGGGAACCTAGGATAAACGGTCAATGATAGAATAAAACATAAAGTAAAAAGTGACCATGGTACATAAGCTTTAAGGGGAAATGAAAATAAATACTTGCATAGCAGACCTAAAACCCTAGACCTAGGCAGGTACCATCATTGGCTCTTGTTCAGGGATGAATGCCTCTTGCAGGCATGGCAAGGATCCAGAAGCCTCTAGGATGCAGACCATGTGCCCAAATCCACTGGGCTATCTGTGAATGCTCTATTCTACGTCAAAGTTCACACCTTCAATTTTTATTTGGTGGCCTTGGGCCACCAAAAATGAAAAACTAGTATTTACCTCTGTCAAATGTTCTATTTTCACCTGACTACTTTAGGTCAAACTTGGAAGCATCATGTTGATTAGTGCTGTCATGAAAGTATATCATCCTTGTGACACCTTCATCATGCCTTTTTTGATCCATGTTGACAAAAACTAAAAAATCCACATAGATACTATTCCTTTGCATACATGGATTATAGTTGTGTATTAGTGAAAACATGTTGTCCCAAAGTAAACCATTAGAATCATTAGAAAATGAACAACTATTCAAAGATATGTTATCAACATAGGCCTCATGTTCAAATTCTTCCATAGCTTGATACTTACTCTTATACACTGACCCAAAAGGTGTATCTAGCACAAATTCATGAAGAAGGATAAACTCCAAATGATTTTGTACCTTATTATAAATCAACTCCTCAACTTCTCCATAAATGATCAAAGGTTCACCCAAATCTAATCGCTCCTCATGTGCTATGACTTGAGTCTCAAAAGGTTCTTCCTTTGCTTTCTCAACCTCCATGCATTCCTCCCTTGGAAGAAAAAGAGATCTAAGGTATAACTCCTTTTGTTGCCTTGCATGATCTAGCTGGTTGACACATTCCTTGATCTGCTATAAATGTTGTCTTTCTTGGCTAGCCAACATCTTTGCCCTTCTAGCTCTCTCCAATCATCCATCTTCCATCTCATTATCCTCACATGAAGTATCTTCTATCTCTGTTATATCCATACGAATATCCTGGTCATGCAAAAAAAAAACCTCTGTCTCTTCTTCATATACATCATCCTAAATAGCTAGGACACACTCACTTATGTATGCACCGTTCTCAGAATTTAACTCACAAGTTAATCCATCATACCTGGTATTTGTGAATTTCTTTGATTCTTCAACAACACTGCTACAAGATACAACGTCATATATATCTTTTGTCTCATGGTATATACAACCTGCATCTACATATTTCTCTCCTATAGGTTGATCATAACCTTCATCTTTATCATTGCAGGATGTGCCTCCACAATTTCTTCATTTGTATGCATTATGCAATGACTTTTCTTAAAATTATAATTGCTATTAGTATTCTAAGACATAACTCTTTGTGCATAATCACCTTTAGCTCTTTCCATAATCCCAATCCAATCAAATACCTAATCAAGATTTTGAGGCTTCAGTCTTTCAGGCAAAGTGCTCAAACCTGATTCATAAACTTCACAAAACAAATCAACACACAAAGAATCATCAGGTATGTAATACTCTGGGATTTTTAACAAAGCATTCATGAACCATGTATACAGAGCATAGGGTGATTCTCCTTCCCATCTCTTCAAGTCAAAGAATGATTGAACAAAGAACATAGGATCAACAGTACTTGCAATCTATTCACAAGTTGCTTGAAACTCTCTGTGATTCTCATGAGACAGTGATGAACAAACTGGAACAACAGAACTACATTCATTTTGAAAACTATTCTCATTATCAGATTTACATTGTTCATCTGCATATGATGCTTTGCAATAACCAGCACTTGCAGACATGTATCCTATTGGCATTCCATATTTCTGATTATTTTCAATATCCATTGCAATTTTATAATCTTGATGAAGTGTAGCAGGTTCCTTATCTCTCAGCAAATAACTCATTTCCTCATCAAATGCACCAATATAAATTACTATGCACAATGCATCATTTGGTTTCATACATTCAGGAATATGTTTGAGCAAATTTAAAAACTTTAGGTTGAAGGCTGGAACCAACTCATCATTTTCTTTTTGAATGTTCATGAATTGATTAATTAATGAAATCACATTAGTCCTTTCACCAAATTGTTCTAGAAATACAACTTTGAGCTCAACCCATGAAGAAATAGAACAATCAGGCAAGAATGAAATCTAGTCCCTAGCATCATCTTTTAATGATTGAACAAAAAGTTTCATGATAACATCTTCAGCTTTAATCTTATAATCTCTTATCAGATCATAGAAATCTTGCAGATGTTTGTTTGCTAATTCAGAATTTTTTCCACTATATCTTGGCAAACATTTTCTAACCTTACTAGGCACACTATTTGGATATCCATGAATCCCATCAAAATCTAGAGCTTTATATCTTTCAACAAACAGTACCTTTTTCTGAGGACATGACCAAGATTGTTGTTCCAATTTAATCATTTTGAATGAAAAAGATGAAGTACCAGGAAATGTATTGTAGCTTCAAATAGGTTCAATAATAGAGTCACCACCTCTCCATAGAGGACAAAACTGTTGATAACTGAGAGGGGGGGTGAATCAGTTATCTTAATTATTTGACTTTCTTTTCTTCTTTAATAATTAGTGCAGTATCAAAATATATATGCATACATGAACATGAGAGCAGAAAGAAATCAACACACATAACACAAGGATTTTTATGTGGAAAACCCTATTAAGGGAAAAACCACGGGGTGACTAACCCAAGATTGTATTCTCTGTTAAAAGAATAGAAGTACAAAATGACACTTGCCAATTAGGGCTCACTGCCTGAGCACACTGCTCACAAGAGGCTCACTGCCTACAATAGTTTATAGAAAGAAACTAGGTACTTGAACTAATGAGAAGCATCCACATATGCTGAGGTTTAGTTCTGGTTAGGCTCAATATACTGATCTATTGCACTTCATTCTTCCTCTGTTTTACTGCTGCTGTTTTGTCACATACTAGACCTGTATTGCTACTTCCACACTACTCTCTGCTTTTCTTCACACTTCACAACACACCATTCTCATCTTCACATCGAAATCCATCTGGTATATATATCTGCACAAAGGATTTCAACATCTTTCTAGTCGGCATCTGGAATACTCAATATTTTCCCAAACTCTGGTCTGTTGGCTGAATCCATGCATACTAAGAAATGCGTATCAAAAAGATAGTTATAGGAGTCATCAATCATGTCAGCCAATCATGAATGATCCCTCAAGAAACTTGATCACCACCAATTTCCCATCCGGATTAAAGTCTGATGCTCTGCCAGTTGGTTCTTTCTTAGTCTGCTCTGCTTGTCAGGAACCCAAAACTTAGGTGCTCATATCTTTTCACTCTTTCATCACCGGAGGCTCAATCTCTAGAATGTAGTAGTTATGGTTCTCCTCTTGACTTCCCCAAGTCCGTACTTTGCTGAGATTCTTCCTCTGAGAGATCTAGACCTGACTGTCAGACGTTGCTGCATGCTCTGTTCTTGCTTACCGGACCTAAATACTCTTCGATCGGACTTCCGGTATATACATACCATGTGCTGCGAATGAGTGGGATGGAAATTGTTGCCATCAATGACAACACTCATGAAGCCACACAGTGTCTCTTGCCAACAATCTCCTCCTTTGGCATTGATGGCAACACTTAGTGAAAAATGACCAAGTGCTATGAAAAACTCCCCCTTGGCTGATGCTCTATCTTATGTACACTTTTACTGGAGCTGCCCCTTAGCTGGATTCCACATTTTTCACTACTCCTCACTGCCCCTTAGACATCAATGACAAAGGGTAGAATTTGCACACCAAAATTTCCAAAAAAGAAACAGCCTATACATAGCCGCATAAGTATATAGACAAGTTATACTTACATATACTTAAGTATATTTGCAAAAGTTGTCTTCAACTGGACAAATTCTGTTGCCCAAGTCTGCTTCATCCTGTCCAAAATTGAGATGTGACCACTCAACAGGAATGCAAAAGCTTCTGCCCTCTTTAGGTCATCCGAATCACTGGTCTGGGCTGTAGCCTGAGCATCAGTTAGGGCCTCATGCATTGCCTCTAACTTAGGGATAATTATCCCTCTTAGTTCACTTAGCCTTCTTATTCTATTTTTCTACTCCTTCTCAAGCTTCTTTATTTCATTTATAGCTACAATAGTCTGGTACTCTTGATTCATTATGGAAGAGGTGAGAGGATCAAAATTTTGAGATAAGCTTGATAGTTTGTTCTCTTGTTCTTCCACCTTCTTGGTAATGTCTGATGCCACAGTGGACTAAGATAGACAAAATTTGTATAGATCTCCACCATCTTTAAGAGCATTTTCTAGGCTCTTTATTCCAATATTTATATTTTGCCTATCATTTGCTATGAACCCCTGTACTTTAGAGAATCTTTTACCCAAAAACTATTTCCAAACTTTCTCCTCAACTGATTTCTCCAAATACTCAAAATGTGTGCTAATAGAATTAACAAGAGATTTGAGATTACCAGATGAAGAGGCCAAAAGATCCTTCTGGAAGGATGGCATGATCTTCTCCAACACACCAGAAGCAATATCTATCAGCTCATAGTCTTCCATGTGAGACTTCAGAAGCTTTTCTTTTGCTTTGGCTTGAGCAAAAGATGCTACCTTCATTGTTTACACCGGAGAGAGTCAAAATTGAATGGTCCTTAAAACAGCTCCAGTTCATCTAATTCCATCATTTCTTTGGTCAAGAAGTCTTTAACTGCTTTTGCAATGTCTCTTGCCAGAGACTTCTTTCCTCTTGCAGCCTCAGAGGTGTTAACAGAGACCTTCTCTATTTGTTCTTCTTCTCTTCCCTTTTTCTCCTCTTTTGGACTTGCTTTCTCCTCTTTTCTTGCTTCTCCTTCAGTTCCAGAGTTTGCTGGGGGATCCGAAAGAGAGATATTTTCTTCTTCATGGACTTCCTCTTCCAGAATAGAGGAATCCAAGTCCTTAGTCCTCTCCTCACTTATCTCCTCTGGATCTTCTGCATTTTTATTAGTAGGTTCATCATCTATGTCCTCTATAACAGGGAGATTGAATCTCATGAAGGCATTCCAGAGGATGTCTTCAGTTTCTTTTTCCACTTTATCAGTCTCTCCAAGAATAAGTTGATTCATTCTTGCTTTGCTCCATAACTCATCCTTGTAATCCTTGAAGATCATATTCATTTGTTTTGGAGTGATGGAAGGATAGAGCTGAATAGCTATCTGTTCCCGGATCTCCAAATCCTTTTCCTTGGCATTGTTCTTTCTCATTTCAAGTTCCTTCTCTAAACTCTTGGGGATTAGAGTGATGATTTCAGTGAATGCTTTATTATATATGTTTAAGTACTTGACTATAGCATCTTCCAGGATTTTCTTGTTAGTATCACTATACTCATCATAAAATTCTATTAATGGTTGTAGATTTCCATCCACTGTGACTGCCTTGATGATATTATCAACAGAAGGAGTGGACCTTTCAACAAATTCTTCTACCTCGTCTTCTTTATTTGTACCGATAGAAGATCCACCTGATGTTTTTTTCTTCTTCTTCACTTTCTTGACTTCCTCATCTATTTTTGTCTCTTCATCATCTTTTTGACTTGTATAAGACCTTGTGGCCTTGGTTTTTGTTCTCTTTTCTCCTTTTCTAGATGACTTTGCTTCCGGTTTGATGCTTTTGGGCTCTTAGTAGTGGCAGGTACAGAGCTCTTGGAGGATCTGGTCCGGGAGGGGGCTTCCACCGGAGCACTTTCTTTTTCTGCTTCTTGCCTTTCTTTCTTTGCCCTTTCTACCTTCTCTCTGTTTGCATTGACTGCTTCTTTAGAAATGCTAAATCTTTTGGCAACTTCCTCTACTTCTCTTCTCACGTTTCTCTTGATCTCAGGCTGTCTTAGTTCAACATGAATTTTTACACTCAACTCTTGGAAGGTTCCAAACCTTTCTGCCTCAGGGTCCTTTGGTTGACTTAGCATGTGTTGAACATGTAGCTCCACAATTTTCTCATCTACTTCATAACCCATTGGCATAATCTAGACTATCCTTGGCTCCACTGCCTCCATTAGGCATTGATCAGTGTCTACCATAAAGCACACTATATCCTTGTATTTCTCAACTAATGATTGGGGGATTCTTTCTCTAGCCTGCATCATACTTTGAAATTTCTTGAAATACCCCCAGAGTGCTGTATTTTGAGCCTTGGCATCACCAAGCCCATACATGTAATCTCGGATTTGTATGGCAACTGGTCTGTCATTTTGCCATACCCAACCACTAGATCTGGGTAGCTCATTCATGTAGTAAAATAATAGATAGAGTATCAAGCCACCGTACTTAAAAGAATTCTTCTTATCCTTCTTTATTTTCTGCAAATTCTCTAATAGTAGGTTTAGGAGGAGCTCACAAAGATCATAGTCAGCATTTTTCCTTAGCATTTCATAAGCAGTGTAAATTGCTATTCTAGATACAGAATTCTCCCTATTGGAGTGATATATCTTGTAGCCAATTATCATGGAGGCAAACTTGATATCCGGATCAGTGATATCTTCTATTGTCATTGCTCTCTTGTCAAATTTTGATCTGGTAGCCTCACTTACACTTTGGTTTTTGACCAATTTGAGAGTAGGTAACCCACCAGATGAGTGCAATCTGGTTACCACCCTAATAGCATCTTTTGTGATCTTAAATGGCCTCATCAACCACATGAAGTTGTCATGCACTCTGCTCAGAACATACCAGACCCATTCATCTTCTGCAAAATAGGGGAAATGGATGCAATGTCCAAAATGCTTGTCTCGGATGGCCTTGTACTGAGGTTTGAGTTCAAATGATTCATCTATTAACTTCTTGTGATAGATATCCATTAGCTTGGATTCCCCAAATTCCTCAATATTCGCATGAATGTATGCCCTAACATCTTCTATATACAAAACTCCATGTTGAATGCTAGAGAAGGCACCTAAAGGATCAACTTCTAGAGATTTGTAAGGGTGTTTCTTGAACTTAGGGCACAGCCTATCAGTGATTTTGACAACATTCAGAGTATCCATCTTTCAAAAGATTCAAAGAGAAATATTCAAGAGCAAAAATACCTTTTTATGCCTCTAGGGTTCACGATATGCGCTGGGTAAGATTGCTGGTTGAATCGACTTCTGCGGTTGATTTTTGAGAGGTTTAGAGACAATTTTGTTGCAGAGCTCCTTCTATCTTCTTCTCAAATGCAAATGTGCAAATGATGAGCAAAGAAACCCTTTTATCTCTATGCAAACCCTAATTTCATATTGTAATAAATGTACAACTTTAAGTCATTCCGGATGCCTTGTTTTGAGAGAGATTTTTCTAGATCACTAAGATGCACTTAGAGCTATTTTTAGTGATGAATTAAAATGTCTCTCCTTTCCTCAAATCATCCCATTTATCGGTAGATCAAGATGTTTCAATTTAGAATCACACCGGATCAAACTGTGAAAGTCCTGCTTTTACCGGAAGGCTGTCAAACCAGATCAATCTTGGAAGATTAGACTCTTCAAATCTTCTTGTGGATCTTCCATATATTTACTAAGGGTTACTTTAGATATATCTCTCAAAACCCTTTAGTCTGCAGCTTTCCATGTGCCAAATTTAGGCACCAATTGACTGGCTGGAGGAAGTTGTTTTCCTTTGGGTCTCCCCCTGAGCCAGAGCTCATCTATTTAATTTTCAGAAGGAATATCAACACCAGATTCTAGTACGGATCCATCCCCGACATTTTTTGTACTTCTCTTCACCCAAATCTTGTTCATCTCCCTTCGAACTTCATCTGCATTCACTTTTCCTTTTCCTTTGTCTTGATTTTGATTATGATGCACTGGACCCCTTTCATCCTGATTCTTACTTCTACAGAATTTGGCAATATGACCGAATCTATTGCAATTGTAGCAAACAACATTTGTTTATATTTTTGACTGATATGCTCTTGATCTGCATTGATTAGCCATATGTCCCATTCTATTGCATGCAAAGCATCTTCCATTGAATGAATTGTTTATTTGCATATTTCTACATTCATGAGATTTGTGACCATACCTTTTGCAGTTAAAACACTATCCAGAGAAGGATGAATTAGTCTGGTTCATTCTCTTTCTACACTAATTTACTTTATGACTGAAGTTATCGCAGTTGTGGTAGTATCTATTGAAAGATGGATATCTTTGAGCATTTGGTTGCCTTACCAGATGTCTTCTAGGCCTGTTCCTTGGATTTCCTGATCCAGAGTTCTTGTAACCAGATCCAGAGCTTTCACCTTTCTCATATCCCAATCCATGCTTGTCATCTACCCTCTTTTGGCTTTCAAGAAGAACTTCAAGTTGAGCAGAGCTTATCTTGAATTTCTCTTTGTATTCATTTGTTGTTTGAAGATCCTTTTTAAGAGTGTCTATCTAATTCTCAAGCTATTCTTCATTATCTCTAGCATCTTCAAGATCAGATTCTAGATGCCTGATTATTCTATCCATTTTGTGGTAGTCTTCTGACTTCTCCTTGAGAGATTGTTTTAGATTATCTTCACTTTTTCTTTTCTCTTCAATTTCTTGGGTGAATTTCATAACTCCTGATTCCATTTCATGTCTTACCATAATGACTTCTTTTGATAACTTCTCACATAGCTTGGTTTTCTCATTCAAATCTTCATTAGTATCAATGGCTTCACTTTGACTTGCTAATTGTTGAAGTAGTTCCTTTCTTTTCTTCATTGAGATACTTAGTTTTTATTTGAGTTCATTTATGAAATCATCAGCTTGTTTGAGTTTTCCCTCAGGTTATTGACTTCAGAGTGAGATTGATCAAGATCATCTAGGGCAGACTGAAGTTGATCCCTCATACTATACATATCCATTGAGATTCCTAGATCTTCCTCAAGCTGTTAGGCTTTGTCTAGAGGAACTTAGCTCTATGATAACTGAGAGGGAGGGGGGTGAATCAGTTATCTTAATTATTTGACTTTCTTTTCTTCTTTAATAATTAGTGCAGTATCAAAATATATATGCATACATGAACATGAGAGCAGAAAAAAATCAACACACATAACACAAGGATTTTTACGTGGAAAACCCTGTTAAGGGAAAAACCACAGGGTGACTAACCCAAGATTGTATTCTCTGTTAAAAGAATAGAAGTACAAAATGGCACTTGCCAATTAGGGCTCACTGCCCGAGCACACTGCTCACAAGAGGCTCATTACCTACAATAGTTTATAGAAAGAAACCAGGTACTTGAACTAATGAGAAGCATCCACATATGCTGAGGTTCAGTTCTGGTTAGACTCAATATACTAATCTACTGCACTTCATTCTTCCTCTGCTTTAGTGCTGCTGTTCTGTCACATATCAGACTTGTATTGCTACTTCCACAATACTCTCTGCTTTTCTTCACACTTCACAACACACCATTCTCATCTTCACATCAAAATCCATCTAGTATATATATCCACACAAAGGATTTCAACATCTTTCTAGTCAGCATCTAGAATACTCAATATTTTCCCAAACTCTGGTCTATCGGCTAAATCCATGCATACTAAGAGATGTGTATCAAAAAGATAGTTATAGGAGTCATCAATCATGTTAGCCAATCATGAATGATCCCTCAAGAAACTTGATCACCACCAATTTCCCATCGAGATTAAAGTCTGATGCTCTGCTGGTTGGTTCTTTCTTAGTCTACTCTGCTTGTCAGGAACCCAACACTTAGGTGCTCATATCTTTTCACTCTTTCATCACCAGATGTTCAATCTCTGGAATGTAGCAGTTATGGTTCTCCTCTTGACTTCTCCAAGTCCACACTTTGCTGAGATGCTTCCTATGAGAGATCTGGACCTGACTGTCAGACCTTGTTGCACGCTCTGTTTTTGCTTACCGGACCTAAATACTCTTCAATCTGACTTCTGGTATAGACATACCATGTGCTGCGGATGACTGGGATGGAATTTGTTGCCATCAATGACAACACTCATGAAGCCACATAGTGTCTCTTGCCAACAAAAACATCAAGAAGGTAATTATATTCTAGATTCACTTCACCAGCAGAGCACCATACAATCTTCCTTTGATTATGCTGCAACAAAAGTAAGCAGAGTCACCATCCTCCAAAGGGAATGATAAAACATTGTTCATGTGTTAACTCTACACACCCATGACAAAGGTTAGCATTGGTTCTTCAGAGACTATGGCAATATTTGACAAGATTCCCCAGTGGAGTCATCAGTTTTGTTGGTTCCCAAATCTACATGCATCAAGTCCTAAAGATTTGCCACTTCTTATACTTAGATTCAATTAGAGATTTGGCCAACAAAGTGGGAGATTACCTCTAATCTCCCCTGCACTTCAGGTTCTACTACACCTAAGGGTATCCCCTTAATAGATATATCTTTTCAATACCAGGCAAAATGTTCTCACGTATGTACCAAGACTTATAAGATCAATATGAGATTGGCACTGTTCTTGGATTATCTAACTTATTCATATCTGAGAACATGTAAGACCTAAACCTAAACTAAAACAAAACATAAAATGATTTGAAAGATTTATCATTAAGTTCAATTATCTTCTAGACCATTGGGCAAATAAACCCTAGACCAGTGCTTTATCAGGACAACAGAGTCAGACCCATCAATGTAAATGTTCCCTCATGACAACAAAACTTCATATCTAGAGGATCCAAAATAAAAGTATTACTGCCTTACAGTAACATATCCAAGAAAAAGTATTATCTATGACTCTTCTTTACTAATCCCTTGATACAACACATCTCCCCTTATATCTGACCTAAAGCATTTTAATCCATTCCTTAAACAAATGCAACAAATCATATATATCACACAACAAATGTACATGAATGAGTTTAGAAACTCTTAACAACTTCACTCAAAAGAAAGATGCTCATACCAAAGGAGACAATCATAGATAACACACACAAAAAGTGTTTTTCATATACATCAATCTAGAAAGAACATCATCATTCAAAAATTTATTCATCTACAAAACAGAAAATACCTCTAGACCCAGACAAAATGAACCAAGTCTGCAACAAAAATTACTCCCCAAAGTGTGGATACCTTGTATCCAAAGCCTAGAATCCCACATGATATCTTTTTCTCAGATCCCTGTAGGATGGCCCTGAATTCCTTTTTAAAGGAGCAACAAGCCTCCGTCCACCTACATTCTGACACACTTTAATGAAATGATCGGACCCTCAATTAAGATAGTAGTTGAAGAAATCAAATTTCTTGGTGAAATCCCACCGATAAAACAACCTAGACCTCATTTGAATGAACAAATTTGATATCTTGGCCTTGGTTGCGCTGAAGCTTCATTAATTGCAAAGTGAAGGCCTACAGGAATGGCACTAATAGACAACTGCCCCAAGACCCAAAGTCAGATCTACCACCACCTGGAATGACCATAACAATTTATGCTGACAAGACACCACCTCAAAACTTACAATCTTCCTGGAGCCTTTTAATGGCCTCCACGAAGGGTAGGAACCTCTGTAAGACACCATCGAGCCTCCTCAAATCATGACACAAACTGCCACGTTGAAATCAATCCAGCATACCATCTCTATTACTATGCAAAACTATCGCAGGGCCGTGGGCTGTAATTCATATCATACCGCGGACACGGGAGATTCAAGCTCCACCATTGATGTGGGCCTCATACCGTGATATTGATGGTCTAGAATTGACCGCTAAGTTTGAAAATTCAAGCCTCTTCGTGGAAGGCAGAGCAAATCCTTTTGCTGACTTTTCCTCCTTTCTGTCCCTCATAGCCACGTGGCATCATGTCACAACCACGCGGAGGGAAGTGGGCCACCACCTTTAGGCCCTGTGCACTTGCGCTAAGCCTCCATGCATACTCCCACTCTATAGCTTTCCCTTTCTCATCTCAAGAATGAGCCACGTGTCAAGATTTTGCAGTCGAGCGGTGAATCTTCTGTGCAGGCAAGATTCATCTATGTGAATGTGCTGCCATTGATCTTTCAATACTTGCAGTCCCACATTCTTCGTTTGACTTCTTGACAACTGGTAGCATCCTATTTGTCCATTTAGAATTTTGGATCCTATGGTTGTAATCCTGAGCATCCCTGCATGTGGCACAATTCTGGGGCTGTGTAGTAGTAGGTGAGCCATTCTCCATTTGGCTTTGTAGAGATGTGCTAAGCTCTCCATGTGGCCCCCTTTTTATATAGCTTTTCTTTTCCCTTAAAGGCTGGACACGTGGCGTCATCGCGCAGTAGCGCAAGGAATCTCTTCTTCCCCCAAGATTCTTTTGCGGGGTTGTGCTACTATTGGATCATATAATATCTGTAGCTCAACCCTATGCTTGACACCTGGCAACATTCCTTTTGCAGACTTAGAATCTTCATTTTAATGGTCGTAGGCCCAAGCTCCTTTGATAGGTGTCGTCATCTTGCAACCACGTGGAGGAACCATGATGTCACCAAAGATGTTGTACGCACTCATGACATCGTGCCGTGTGGCACCTCCGGGTCCTGCAAAGACTTTTAGGCTTAAACTTTATGATGCAATAGGTTACAAAGGGTAATACTAGGTAAGAGGGGCCAGTTGACTCATGACTTGAAGGACTTAAGGTTGTGACTTAAGAAACTAGGAACCTAGGATAAACAATCAATGACAGAATAAAAAATAAAGTCAAAAGGGACCATGGGACATAGGCTTTAAGGGGAAAAGAAGATAAATACTTGCATAGCAGACCTACAACCCTAGACCTAGGTAGGTACCACCATTCAGAGTACAAAATTTCAATCTCTTTTTCCTTATTGAGGAAAGTAGACATTGCTTCCTCCTCCATTCATCTATCCTTGAAGACTTTGGCACCTTCCATGGATAGACCAATGGCCTCTATCACTAGATCCTCTAAAACCATAAGCTCCATACCCTTCATAACCACTTTCCTATTGTCCTAATTTTTCATAAATTCAACACTCGGTGAGGTGTCGTGACCTCTCAGTCATTTCATAAAAGTGGTAAAACCAATTCTCTCCAAGATCTTCCATATCCTAGCATCTTGTTTCTATTTACCATAGTTGACTAGTTCAACCCTATTTCTACCTCCCATCTTAGATAAATTTATTTGAAAATTTAAAATATCCCTCTATGTTTGAATGGAAACCCAACCCCACCAAATCTTACTAGTTTCTTTAAAATATAAATTCAAGACTAAAGCTATGATGAACATACGAGAAGCCTCATCCCTTATATTCACATCATTTACTTCGACATGACCTTTCTTCATGGAATCAAATTTACACCTTAAGAATTATCTATCTATCATGAAGCCTCACATACGACCACCTCCATCCTCGCAAACACCTTTATTTAAATGATTATTGATATCATTTAAACTTAACATAACAATTTCCTTAGGAAATTAATTCGTTGACCAAAGGGAGGTCCCTTGTCGATACACCCCCAATTCGCTAGGCAATCAGCTGCTCGATTAGCTTCCCTATACACATGCCTAATCCTTACCATTCTCAATTTACTTTAATGTCTAAAGAGTCTTTTATGATATTCTCAATGGTCTAGGTAAGGGGTGATTTCTTTAATAACTAGTTAAAGGACCTAGATCATTATCACTTATAAGATGAAATAAGGATTTTTTTAACCTCTAAAATTAAAAGAAACATTGCTTAGTTTGGATTATATAAGACCAACATAGGAATTTTGTTTAGGAAAAAAAATTAGGTGTCCTCATGATTCACTTTGTCCTCTATTAGATTGTCTTCAAAGAAGTGAATCACTTCTTTACTAATTTCCACTTGAGATTCCAAAAAATTGAATAAGATTGGTTGATTGTATTGATCTAATGCTTGACTATTTTACTATGATGCAATAATTTGTTGTTTTAGCATCCCTCCTATATCCTCATGATCCTTGATCTTTATTTCTAGAATATTTCCTCTTATTTGTTGTAAATACCATGCAACTAAAAATGTGTCTCTTATTCCTTAGTTTCTAACCTATCTCTAAGGCCATATATATAATGGGTTTATTTGTTTACACATTCTCCTCCGTTTTGTTTTTATAATGAAACCATTTCCTTAAAAATTCCTTATTCTATTTTTTAGTCTAGATTAAGGAACTTTAATTTGAACATGAAGCTAAAAATAGTTGTGTCCATCTATGACAAACCATTTATCCACCAATCAATGATAAAATCATCAAAACTAAAGTTTTACAAGCACATCTTTTCCAATCTAAAAGAGTACACTACATGAGCCATGTCTTCAGAGATCTAAAGGTCAACAAGATAGTGATATGATCCCCCAATTTTTAGGAACTAAATATTATGAATGAAGTTACGTTCAAGCCATCTAGTATTCCCTAAAACTTGTTAGGACTTTCAATAATATATATATATATATATATATATATATATATATATATATATATATATATATATATATATATATATATATATATATCTTTTCTTTTATTATTCCAATTAAAGTGTCATGAGAAGCTCGTTATTGAAAATTCCTGGCAGTCAACACTTCTCAAAGAAGCAAATCATCTCTTGCCCTTGATCTCTAAGGTACTATTGAAGTTTAATCCAAACATATCAATTTATCATCCTTTATAAGAATATGAATTATTTTGAGAGTTTTGAGTGCTTCTTATCTAAGGCTCACTTGATTTGTCATGAAGTTAATGACTTAAGATTGGAGAGGGGTCACAAGAATATAAATTTTGCACATTAATTGGTCATTTGAAGATTCAATAGTGTTAATTTTACCTGTAACATCCCAACTAGAATATTAATAAAATTAAACATAATTAACCAAATATTCACACTCTTTTTTTTAAATAATAAAGAGAAATATCCAAAATTAATATATTACATTTGTAATAGCCAAGTACAATATACATATTTCAAAAGAAGGTCACTTCACATGTGACTAGAAAATTGCACATATAACAATTGGTCATTTTTCTTATGACTTACAATTTTATCAATATCATTTACAAAATAAGCAATGTATTCTTGTAAACAAGTCTTTGGCAGTCAACTGCAGGAGAGAGAGAGCATCACCCTGGTGCTTTTCCTCCAACCACAGACCGATGATCACCCACTCAGCTTCCTTTCTTGAAGTGACCCTTCCCTTCATGAGGGTAATAGATAATGAGAATCAACTGATTCCATATGCCATCTGAGAACTACTGATGTTTCCTAGCTAATGAAAATCAAGTTTACAACTCTAGCCTAGCTCTAGAGCTATGTATGACCCATTTTGATTATTTAGCTATTTGGTATACCATGAACCAACAATGCAACCAATGACTTTTGCATTACTTTGGCCAGAGTTTCATATATATAAATAGTCATATGTTCACTCACTCTTTTCTTGACTTGGAGACAACATTCTTATTAATCATTTATTTTCTTTATTCATAACAACTCTTTTGGTCTTGCTTATACCACATTAGTCATAAAGACTTATACCCTTATCTACTAGTCATCCTTGACAAGTCTAGGGTGAAAGCTTAGATGACTGGTGCATACATATATTGAGTCCCTCTATGCATCCTTGCAATCATGGGTTTATGACATCATGTCATCTACTCAATGGCTTGTTCACCTAATCCCATGCTTATCCATAGTCATCTACACATACAAGGTTGACACTTAAGCCATATAGATTATCAAATAAAGACTCTATCTATCTTAATACATATTCAACTCATAATCTATCGATAATAAGCTATAAATGAATAATCATACGGATTATATACTTCTCTTTATGTATATCAAAGAGATAATTCCAAATATCATGATAGTCTAAATCTTGACTTATTATTGGAATAAAGAGTGTTTCTCAAGACATTCTTGTGGCTATACTTGGCCTAGAATAGGTAAAAGAATAAATCTATTGTCAAGTGTTCCTACACTATGACTTTGTCATTTATACTAGCTTTATAAGCTTTAAAAAACACACTCTCAATCCTCTTAATCAACTACTGGTAAGAGATGTATACTTTAAATTGATCTTCTCTTAGGTTCTACAATAGTTTGTTTCTAACCCTTTTTAGGTTACTAAACCCATACTTGGTTTTCAATGAACCATCAGTCTCTTCTAAGACATGACCTATACTTTTTACCATCGGCCTCTATGTTGTAATACATTCAACCTAAGTATAAAAACACAGTCGATCTAAATATATTAACTCAGTTGACCTCAAAATAATATCAGAGTTGGCCTCCTTATTTTATGACAGTCGGCCTCTTAATGATATAATAGTCAGCCGCTTTATGTTCTAACAATTGGCCTTAATATTGTATTACAAGTGCCCTGAAAATATATTGACACACTCAGCCTCGCTATTAGAACAAATGGATAGACTTATACAGTCAACCAATATCTCAGTATTTGGCCATCAGACTTAATCATTAGCCATTAAACATTTTACTTGGCCATATGACATACTCAGTCGGCCATTAAATATTGCACTTGGTCATATGACTGGTTTGACCACATAGTCTTGCGACTGTTAGTATCATTTGTAATATATTTTTGATAATCAATATAGAATAACTATGGTGTAACATAGACATACAATTTCTCATATCCTAAGATATCATTTTCACAAACATTCATTTTAAGATACATATATGAATACCAAGAATAACATATCTTCTGATTTGTTCAATTCTATCTCTACTGAGATACGAAACTTATTCATACAGATATAATCCTCAGTTGAGGATGAACAACAATAGAATTCTCTATATAAATCTACTTGCAACTTCAACAAACATAAAGCAATATCAATCATACACATCATCACTTTCGATGGTATATCTATGAACTTACCTTTTATATGCTACAAGAAAAATATTGTGAAAGTTTTACTGCCTCCTATGTTCCTCTTCCTACTCTCTTTTCTTCAAGGCTTTTCCAAGTATTCTCCTCCTATCTCCAAAACACTCCACTCCCTTTTCTAAGGTTGGGCTCTCCATATTATGGGCGCATCATTTAAAGCACCACTATGCACCACTACATAGTTCTTCATATCCCCGTAACTTTCTCTCTACATGCAGAAAATAGTGGAGAGTGTGGAGAATACAGAGCTACTGCTTCTTCTCCCACTCCCAAGCATCTAGGGAGTTCGTTAGAAGAAAAAGAGACTTTTACCAAACCTAACATAATTATTGACTATACAATAATATTAATAATAATAACTCTATAGATAGGTATAACATACTTGTTGATGATTGTTTTAACACAGTCATAACAATAATTAAAATTCACATAAAATGAACCTAACTGACTTGAAAGATATGAAGGAATCGATTAAAATTTGCTTAATCCCAAGTTTAATATGGTCAGGTCTTGACCTGTTGGGCAAATTCAGTAGGTTGATGTGAAGCTATAATGTTCAAGGGGCCTCACGTGATTTAGGATTTCTTAATGGTTTACTGGGCTCAAACTATGCAAAAGATCATAAATTTCATCATTTTATTCATTCTTTTGCATAAAAGTGTTATTGTTTTATAAAGCTTTAAATGATTTATATTATTGCAAGCTTTCTTCTCTTAAATATTATGAAAAACTGTCTACTTTTAACTCTGTTGTTTATGCTTTTTAAATATGAGACAAATTTCCTTCAAATTTCTGTGTTTTAGGCTAAGTATTTTCAAATGGGTTGGGAAAAGTTAGAAAGATCTACACTAAACTTCATTTAATCTACCACATGATCTAAATGTTCTGTTATGCACTTTGTAAATCATACAACTTGATCAAATCCACAGACAAAAAAAACCTTAGATGTGAGTTCTGAACATTTTCACAAACATACATTTAAGATTGCAAGCTCTAAGAGAAAATGTTTCAAATACAATGAAGAGCCAGAAAACACTCAGAAGATAGATGCAGAATTCTAGATTCAATTGTATTGGAAACAGACAGTCACATAAGATTTACATTATCTGAATGACTCTTAGCTTCATTGATCAAATTACATAAAACTTACAAGCTTTACAGATACAGCAAGGATGCAGGATGTTCCACATGCTCCTTGTTGCAGACACAGGTGACCTCCTTCTACTCCTAAATGCTAAAGGTTCCTCTATTCTAAATGCTATGCTATCTTCTAAAATCCCTGTGTAAAGTTTTATAGTGTAAAGAGGCACAATATATAGACTTGATTGTCCTTAATACAACTCAAAACCTTAGTTTAAACCCTGGTTCAAACCTCTAGTTACAGCAATAAATGTTGGAGAATAAGTCTCCCAAAATATCTTAGAGCATACATCAAATCTGGGTGAAATATGCCCTTCTGGAAACCCTAGAAGCTCAATAATAACTTCTATTGTTGGCTGCAATGATGTCTTCAGCCACATTTTATCTTCATTAATGAAGACCTTTGACTTCCTCGCCCCTCATCCTTATCTTCCTCTGCTCTTGAGATCGGATCTCCTTTCCATGATGTCATCGTCATCAAGTTTTAGCTCCTTCCTCAACTGCAAACCTGCAAAAAAAATAGACCAGCAATAAGTACCACTTTACCTAATAAACAATAGAAAATTAAAACACTCGTTAAATCAAGGCGCGATTGTGTGAACATGGAAATCGGGACCCAAATCTGTGAAAAAATGCGGGTTAAATGCATATACAATGCTAAAACCAGTCAGATAAACCATCGTTGACCAGAAAATATGCATTCAGGCTAAAAAAATGCCTCAAAAACCCTAGCGCTTCGCCTTCCCACTCATTTCCTTGTTTAAATTCTTGTATTTTCTGATATACAAGCCGGGAGTGATATATTCGATATATTAGATTTGAATCTGTTTTAAATTCTGGCTTGTATGTATGCAATGCATATCGCAATGTATCCTTGATATACAAGCCAGATTTGATACAATGTATTCATCAGATTCTAATTTCTTTAGGATCCTAGCTTGTATGCATAATGAAATGTATGTTTTGGAACATACATACAAACACGAAGATACAACAATTTAACTGTCCTTAATTCTCCTTTTGTGTCCGTACAATGTATAAGTCATTGTATATTGGCTTTGTATGTCAAAATATACAAAGCACAAAAATATACAAAGCCTTGACTCTTTTCCATAAGTCTGCTGAGTCCGCACAATGTATCCTTGCTTTGTATGTTTCAGAATGTATGTATATCGAAACATACATACAAGTTGAAACGTACAAAGACTTAATTCTAATTCATAAATGTTTCGTGTCCACCTTATACATTTTGATGCATATCAGCTTTCTATGTAAGATACATACAAAGCGCAAACATACAACAAATTAACCCTGCTTCATAACATTTGAATTCCGTGCGATGTATATGCCTTATTCATTTTACCTTGTACGTTTCAACCTGCCAAACATACAACGTGAGATACATGTGGCGGAACTCAAACATTTATTCATTTCAACTCTAAGTTATTTCGGGTCCACCTTGTATGTATTAAAATGCATGTATTAATATACAAGGCGCGAAATATACAAGGACTTTTCGTTATTTCATAGCCATTTCAGGTCCGCCCCTTGTATATTTCGTTGTATGCTACCCCGATATATAGACCCCACTTCTGCGACCCTATATGTGAATGATATACAAGAGACTTAGTATATGCATGACGCGACATACAAAGGCCAATCATACAGAAAAAGTCAAATGCATATGCAACCCGAAATGCAAAAGAAACGGCCAAGTATAAAACAAACCCTTTGCATATACAAATGACCTTGTATATGAACATCGATATACAAAGGCCTTGGTATACAAGCGAACTTGCATACAAAGGGCCTTGTATACGCAACCCGATATACATGCAGGATTGTACATACAAACAACAAACCCTTCCCTTGTACATTTTACCAAAATGATCATAACTTACAAAATATGGCAAATTTTAAGATGGTTCAAAAAGTAACCCAAGCTCATTTTTCACAAGGAATCTAACCATATCATGCCCTAGTACTGAAAATGTATTTTTTCTCTTGTTTTAACAAAGTTTGCAAATTTAACCCTCTTTTCCCTTTTACCACCAAGCAAAACAACACACACAAGCAAAAAGCAAAAAAAAAAAAAAACACAACAGGGGTCCTCATTTTGCTAAGGGGTAAAATGGGGCATGTTGTGAACATCACAACAACTAGCAACCAAACAAAACAATTAAATTCAAAGCATTAAGGAAACTAAATGGAATAAATTCATAACTTCCAACTATCTTTCCTGTAGATCATTATTCAACTTGAGACCAAAGGTATTCAATAAGGGTGCATGAATTTTCACTTTCAGTTTAGGTGTGTGCACGTGATTAATTATCCTCATCTTGAAGATTGGTTGAACAAACCAGTGACTGATATTAGCCTACGTAGGTGAGGACATTCCCTCATAGCCAATCAGATAGAGCCTTGCTACCAGTAGGCGTCCATAGCCCCGATAAGGTTATTGTTACAATTCTCCTAAGTAGAGCCCCACTACCAGCGAGTGTCCATAGCCCCGATAGAGTTACTTAGATAGCTTAATCTAGATTTTCAGTATAATCCACTTTATTTATTTATTTATTTTATTGATATTTGATAGAAATTTTTCATAAGATGATGCAATTGTAACTTCATGATGCAAGGAATGGTCACTTGCTAGAATTAAGCTGAGAATTGTAATGGTAGCAAGGGTGACCTTAGATTTTTCACCTAATATCTACATTGGTAGTTTCAACAAACCCAAGGATTTTAGGTGTGTCATCGTGAGAAACATCCCCTAAATTCTCAATCACTATTATTGAATACAAAATTTCAGAAGCTAAACAACTCTCTACATTCATAACTGTCACAACAAGTTATGCCTAAATTGCAAATGATTAAATTGAATATTCTAAATTTTATACTGTTTTCAATGGTTGTTAGCTTGCTCCTTAATACTCTAAAGGAAAACAAAGATCCTTGCTAAGGAGACAACAACAAACCAAGAACAGACTATACAAGAAAAACAAAAACAAAGCAAAAGAAAATTGTACAAACAACAAAATAGAAACAAAACAACAAAACAAAAATAAACAAAAACAAAACTGTACAAGCAACAAACTAGAAACAAAACAACAAAATAGAAAGAAACAAAAACAAAACTATACAAGCAACTAACCTACAAAAGGAAACAACAAAAGAAAACTGTACACTACTTACACTATATTACACAAAATATGGATTATCCTTTTACTTCAAGCCTGGAAGTAGTGTTTCAAATGTTGGCCATTAACTGGTAATGGCACATCCTCCCCAATCAAGGTCTTGAGTCTAAATGTGTTGTCTCTTATTATTTCTGAGACTTGTAATGGACCTAACCATAGTTTGTCAAATTTTCCATGACTCCCCTTCTTTTCATGTGCTTTATCCCAGCACAACACTAGGTCTGATAGCCTAAATGTTTTGACTCTTGCCCTCTTATCAAACCACCTCTTAACTACTACTTGGTGTTTGGCAAATTTCTTGATGGCTTGACCTCTTTTCTCATCTAGCTGTAGCATTTGTACTATCCTGGCTTCCCTATGATTATCAAAGCCTAGATACTCATTGGTAAACTCCCAGATTGGTATTCTTAGATTTACTGGAAGTATGGGATTAGTCCCATAAACTAAATGATAAGGTGCACTACCTAAAGCTATTTTAAACTTCATCCTATCTACCCACAATGCATACTTTAACAAGGTATTCCACTCTCTAGGACTCTTTGCAATTAGCTTCTTGATTATATCTAATAAAATTTTGTTTGTAGACTCAACTAATCCATTACCTTGAGGGTAATAATTTGAAGAAAACTTTAAAACAATCCCGTATTCAAATGCCCATTTAGAAAATTTCAGAGAAGAGAAAGCAGGGCCGTTGTCACATACCAATGAATAGAGAGTTCCAAACCTGGTTATGATGTTTTCTTCAAGAAACTTGATAACTACCTTAGTTGTGGAGAACTTGTAGCATGTGGCCTCAGTCCACCTTCTACAGTAGTCTGTCACCGTCAGTATGAACTTGTGTCCTGCAGAAGATGGAGGATTGATGACTCTAATAAAATCTAGGCCCCATTGTGCAAATTGTCTTGATTCAATCACAGACTATAATGGGTTGGCCTAATTTTTTCCCTTATCTACTGCAGTCTGACAGGTGTGGCAACTCTTAATGTGACTCTCTGTATCTTTGAACATTGTGGGCCAGTAGTAGCCTGCTCTCAATATTTTGTGTGTTGTAGCTAGATGGGAACCATGGCTAGTTCCGTACTTGTCATTCAGTTATGTCAACACCTTATCCGCCTCAGCTCTGTTTAGACATCTCAAATAAATTCCATCATGGTTCTTCCTGAATAGAAGACCTCTTTGCACCATATACTTTTGTGCTTTAATCTTGAAAGCTCTCCTCTGAGAAGCTTTCATCCTACTTGGGTACTTTCCAGATATCAGAAAAGTGTTTAAATCACCATACCAGTCTGATGTGTTATGGGAATTTAGTATATACTATTGTTTTATCAAATCTGGGTCTGTGTTCACTATTGTTTTCACCAATGCGTGTCCTCTGACCAGCTTCATGGGAATGATTTCCATGTCAAACTCTTGCAGCGTGGTGATCCACTTGGCCCTCTTTTCCCCAGGTTCATTCTCCATCAGCAACATCTTTACTACTGCATCTGGCACTATGGCTTTGACCTAGCTACGCAAAATATAATGCCTGAATTTCTTCACGGCCCTCATTAGTGCGAATGCTTGTCTTTCGGTATCCAGATATCGTAGTTGTGCATCCTTCAACGGTGCGCTCATAAAATCTATGGGCTTTTCTTCATTGTCTACACCCTTCTGCATTAAGGCAGCGGCGACTGAATGGGAGGATGCAAAGGAATATATGTAAAATGGCCTTGTGTAGTCTAGGCTTGTCAGTATAGGGGCATTAGAAATGGTCTACTTGATATCTTCGAATGCAGCCCTAGCCACAGGTGTCCACTCTATTTGCACATCTTTCTTCAACATGGCATTCAACGACTACATGATTTCTGCAAAACCTGTGATGAACTTCCGAACAAAGTTAATTTTACCAAAAAATGATTTCAACTCTTTCCTACTGTTTGGTATTTGCAAATTTTTTATTGATTCTATTCTATCTGGGTTAATCGATATTCCAGTTTCAGAAATGACATGCCCTAGTAATTTACCTTCAGTTACTCCAAATGAACATTTCTTAGGGTTAAGGGAAATTTCGTACCTCTCACATCACTTAAGTATTTTCCTGAGATCTTCAGCGTGAGTGGATGCATCCTTGGAATACACAGTCAGATCATCCATATACACAACAATGCACTTACCTGATAACCCACGGAATGCAATGTCCATGACTCTCTGAAAAGTGGCACCTACATTGATCAGACCAAAGGGCATTCTCCTATATGCATAATTTCCCCATTTACAAGTGAAGGTGGTTTTAATCTGTCATCTCTATCAATTAAGACCTGGTTATAGCCCGAGAAACCATCTAAAAAAGACATCATATTTGCCCTGTTCACTGCTTGCAGCACTTCATCTATTGGAGGCAGAGGATAATTATCCTTTTTAGATGCTTTGTTCAAATTTCTAAAGTCTACGCATAACCTGATGTCTCCATTTTTCTTCCTTACTGGTACTAGGTTAGCCACCCAGGCTGAATGTCTGACTGGGAAAATTATTTTGGTAGATAATAACCTCTTTACTTCTTCAAAGATTAAAGGCTCTAAAATGGCGTTCACAGGCCTTTGTTTTTGCCTAAATGGTTTAAGATCTGGTCTCAAAGGTATCACATGGGTTATGATGGACGTATCATATGTTTTCAAGTCTTCATACGTCCATGCTATAATGTGCTTATAATCTTTTAGAGCATCTATAATTTCTTTTCTAATCTTCTCAGAACAGGCCTTTCTAATTTGTACATTTTGGGGATTCTGCTCTGTTCCTAAGTTGTATGGATCACACTTACCTCCCTCTGTTTTAGGCAAGTCCTTTTGTTTTACTACTCCATTAAGGTCAAAGATTTGCTCTAACTCAATTACTCCTTTGGGTAAGAAGTTACCTTTTAAGTTGATTATATCCTCTTCGTCCCATGTTCTCTCAGGCCTTTCTTGTTCGTCAATGATTTGAGCCTCAAATACCTCATTACAAGTCAGAAAATCAATAATTTTTTGATCCCCTCCAAGTACCTGAAAGTGTGTAACATTGTCTAGGATACTGGGAACATTAACTAATTCAACAGCAAATCACCTCAATCCTGACAGTGTCAAAGGTTCTAGTGTGCTAGCAGCAACTGCTAGTGCATCCGGTCTATGGTTCAGTTTTCTAGGGATATGCTCTATGTTGAAAGCATCAAATGAATCTATTAAACCCCATACCCTATGTCTGTAACAAATCATTGTTTTGTAATTACATGCATATAGTTTCCTTACTTGTCTGACTACTAGTTCAGAATCTAAAAATACCTTAATCATTTTCACCTTTTTCTTGACGGCCATGACAAGTCCCAAAATTAAGGCTTCATATTCAACAATATTGTTAGTATAGGAAAACTGTAGTCTATATGCTACTAGATATGATTTACCCTGAGGATCTATGAGTTCAATACCTGCACCCGCACCCTGTTTTAATTTGGACCCGTCACATTTTAGTGTCCACATGCCATCTTTACTTTTTTGACCTTTTACCTTGGCATGCTTTGTCCCTTCTATCATTCGTGAGGTGATGGCTTGTTTATTCATGGGTATTTATGTTTGGTCAACTTGCATATGTGTATTTTCAGCTTGTACATCAGAAAGACAACTACCTTTGTCCTTTATTCCTTTTCCTAAATTTGAAACCAGAGCATCCACATTACTCTGAAAGTATCTCTGTGGTTGATCAAGATACACATTTCCCTCTTGTAGTCCTACTCTCTTTGTACATTTTTGTATTCATATTCAATGATGTCCTTGCACATTCTACAACTCTCCTTAGAATGTGGCCTATCGTGAACTCTACATATGTGCTTATATAGTTTACATTGGACTGGCAGATTTTGTTTAATGTACTCTTCCATCTCTTGTCTAATGGCATGACCAAATTTGTTCATTGCACTATTTTCTTCATCCGAAGAATTTCCATCAGACTCAATGAATAATGCTGTCTCACTACTGGCATGTTTTTCTCTAAATTTTAACACCATGATCTCTTCAATTTGTACCCCATTGTTAGTAATCCTATAAACACCAGGTTCAACAATAGCATATAATATTTCATTAGTTTGATTATACTCTATTATCATATGTTTCATCCTGGGTTCTGCCTCTATTCTAATCTGGTTTGGGACACCTCTCCAAGGTAACCACATATGCGAGAAATTAGTGGCCATATATCTGTTTAATGTCTTGGACCAATCCCTACTCAGCAACATTCCATAATTTACAGGTATATCCACTATTTGAATGTCAATGAATTGGCTTACCCTAGGGTCTGAAGCTAATTGCATCTGAATGTTCATTAGTTCTCCTATCACACTAACCTCATTTTTATCTAACTATGTGACAACCTTGGTAGATTTGGTGGGGGTCAGCCCTAGAGTTTTACATATCCCTTAGGGCATTACGTTGGCTAATGCACCAAAGTCCACCATGCAATTGTGTATGTTCTTCCCACATAATCTAACAGTTAGCAAGAAAGGAGGAGCATCCTTCTTATCAACATACATAACTACATTTGTATTGGAAGGGTGCTCAACTTTCTTACCCTTCTCTTTAGACGGTGAATCTCTATTGGGAATAGCTATATCAGCAGCAACCTCATCTGTTATGGATGTATCCAGAGATTTTATAAAAGCATTCCTGATCCTTGGGGTTTTCAATAATTCATTCAGAGGTATACTAACCTTAATTTTCTTTATTTCCTCTGACAAGTAACTCATTAATCTTGTTGTCTCTATCGTTTCAATTTTACTTGTTTGGACCCTGTGTACTGCTGTTCCACTATTTGTATGATGATTAGCTTTAAGTATGGTGGGATTGTTGCTAGCATTCTGATTTGGGGGTGTATTGAAGTTGTTAGGAGGGATGGAAGTGGTGAAAGGTCCTCCTGGCCTAGTGTCGTTCCTTAAATTGTAGGTGTGGTTTTTATTTATTTGTTGAAAAGCCTGCACCTCTTCTGTTTCAGTCAATACTTCATTTTCAGTTTCAAAGGGAAACTAAAAAGCATTTAACACAAAGGAAGATTTAGGATAAAGATTTTCACAGAAATATGGTTCATCTTCTAACAATTCATCCTCTTCCTCTTCTGTAGTTGCAAAGGTAAAGGTTCCTAAAACTAAAGTTGTATCATACCCTGAGGGTACTACCTCATTACCCTTGGGAATGAGAAATTTAGAAGTAGGAGGCTACACGTCTATATTAAAAATATTGGCTACTAAATGGAACTGTGGACAGTCAAGCTTAGCATGGGCATTGGTATTGTGAAATCTGCACCAATTTTTTAGTGATGTATTAGCCATTTGGATGCCAGCTGTTTGTTTTACATCATGATTATCTGTATTCTCAAAAGGAGAAGCTAGAGTACCATTGTTTGGTCTGGTGTTCCATTCTTTGGGTGGCCTGGGCTAATTCTGATTTTTGTTATTGTTACCCTAGGCCCTATTGTCTATCACTGGCCCTCTATTTTGCATTAGTTGCCCTTGGTTATGACCTTGATGCTGATTATAGTTTTGGCTTTGATTTGAATATTGGCCTTGGCTATTATTTTGGATATGGTTCTGATTGTAGTGCTAATTTTGATTTGAATTATAGTTCTGATTTGGGCCTTGGTTATAATTCTAATTTTGATTGTATCCCTGGTTGCCTCTTCCATAGAGATTCTCATTTCTTAGTTGTGTCACTTCGGTGGTTAATCTTTTCAAGTGTGCAATGATCTATTTGATTTCTTCCCTTTCTTCTTGTGCCTTTGCCACAATTGTATCTCTAGGAGGTCAGAAGAAAGGCTGACCACTATTCTGACTATTATTAGCAGTGTTACCCGTATAAGGAGCTATAGTTTGGATTGGGGTAGGACTATACACAGCTATGTATGTAGGAACCGGATTTAATAATGGAGTGTGATGCATAGGGGCTCCATTCCAAGGCTGTGCCTGATTTTGCACCCCAAAATTTCCTCCATTAACTAATGGGCTATAAGTTGTATGCCTCATCTCTTGGTTTACTGAGGTTACCTCTTTATAGGCTTTGGATATTGAATCTATGTCAGGTTTTATTTTGACAAACATGGCAGTTAAAGGGTCCAAGGCAGCATAGTACATAGCCAACAAGGTATCATCATCCGCGGTGTAAGGGTCTACCAACCTAGAGTAGGCCTTCTGAAATCTATCATTGAAATTATCAATCAACTCTCCTTCACCTCTTTTTATGGTAGCTAATTTGTGATACAAGATGCAAGGATCAATGGGTCCTCTAAATCTAGACAGAAATGCTTCTTCCATAAGTGACCAAGAAGAAATATAGCCATTGGGTAAGTTTACATACTAGTTAGAGGCTTGTTCATTGAAGGTGTAGGGAAACAATCTACACATAACGTCCTCGTGCTCTAATCTGGCCCTAAAGCATGCCTCCTTGAATATTCTAATATGATCTTCTAGATCCTGATGTAACTGGTATTTAGGACATATCTTCTCAGGATTTTTGGGCATCTCATGATAATTAGTGAACGCTATGGGAGAATGAACATTGAAATAAGCCATTGTAGGTGATTGTGCTTGACCTAGACCCATAGAAATACCTGGATTTACTAGTGGGATAGGATCTCTAGGAGGACTAGGACCTCTAGGAGTACCTAAACCAAGATTTAAAGATCTAAATGCAGAAATGTCAGGACTCACAATATTATGGATAGTATAAGGTGATCCAGGAGGTGTGTTGGATGAGCCTCCTGGGTGAGTTATTTTAGGGTTCTAGATCAAAGGACTCTTACTTCACCTTATATCAGGTAATTGCACAAATATATCCCCTAAACTGGATTTAGATCTAGTCACTCTACTACTGTTATGAGCCATCTCTACTTGAAACAAGTCCTAACTCAAACGAGGCCCTCCTTCTAGCACCAGAAAAATTATTGATGATTGTTTTAACATAGTCATAACAATAATTAAAATTCACATAAAATGAACCTAACTGACTTGAAAGATATGAAGGAATCGATTAAAATTCGCTTAATCCCAAGTCTAATATGGTCAGGTCTTGACCTGTTGGGCAAATTCAATAGGTTGATGTGAAGCTGTAATGTTCAAGGGGCCTTACGTGATTTAGGATTTCTTAATGGTTTACTGGGCTCAAACTATGCAAAAGATCATAAATTTCATCATTTTATTCATTCTTTTGCATAAAAGTGTTATTGTTTTATAAAGCTTTAAATGATTTATATTATTGCAAGCTTTCTTCTCTTAAATATTATGAAAAACTATCTACTTTTAACTCTGTTGTTTATGCTTTTTTAAATATGAGACAAATTTCCTTCAAATTTCTACGTTTTAGGCTAAGTATTTTCATATGGGTTGGGAAAAGTTAGAAAGATCTACACTAAACTTCATTTAATCTACCACATGATCTAAATGTTCTGCTATGTACTTTGTAAATCATACAACAACTTGATCAAATCCACAGACAAAAAAAACCTTAGATGTAAGTTCTGAGCATTTTCACAAACATACATTTAAGATTGCAAGCTCTAAGAGAAAATGTTTCAAACACAATGAAGAGCCAGAAAACACTCAGAAGATAGATGCAGAATTCTAGATTCAATTGTATTGGAAACAGACAGTCACATAAGATTTACAATGTCTGAATGACTCTTAGCTTCATTGATCAAATTACATAAAACTTACAAGCTTTACAGATACAACAAGGAGGTAGGATGTTCCACACGCTCCTTGTTGCAGACACAGGTGACCTCCTTCTACTCCTAAATGCTAAAGGTTCCTCTATTCTAAATGCTATGCTATCTTCTAAAATCCCTGTGTAAAGTTTTATAGTGTAAAGAGGTACAATATATAGACTTGATTGTCTTCAATACAGCTCAAAACCCTAGTTTAAACCCTGGTTCAAACCTCTAGTTACAGCAATAAATGTTGGAGAACAAGTCTCCCAAAATATCTCTGAGCATACATCAAATCTGGGTGAAATATGCCCTTCTGGAAACCCTAGCAGCTCAATAATAACTTCTACTGTCAGTTGCAATGATGTCTTTAGCCGCATTTTATCTTCATTAATGAAGACCTTTGACTTCATCGCCCCTCATCCTTATCTTCCTCTGCTCCTAAGATCGGATCTCCTTTCCATGATGTCATCATCATCAAGTTTTAGCTCCTTCCTCAACTGCAAACCTGCAAAAAAATAGACCAGCAATAAGTACCACTTTACCTAATAAACAACAGGAAATTAAAACACTCGTTAAATCAAGGCGCGACTGTGTGAACATGGAAATTGGGCCCCAAATCTATGAAAAAATGTGGGTTAAATGCATATACAACACTAAAACCAGTCAGGTCAACCATCGTTGACCAGAAAATATGCATTCAAGCTTAAAAAATGCCTCAAAAACCCTATCGCTTCGCCTTCCCGCTCATTTGCTTGTTTAAATTCTTGTATCTTCTGATATACAAGCTAGTTGTGATATATTCGATGTATCAGATTTGAATCTGTTTTAAATTCTGGCTTGTATGTATACAATGTATATCGCAATGTATCCTTGATATACAAGCCGGATTTGATACAATGTATTCATTGGATTCTAATTTCTTTAGGATCCCGGCTTGTATGCATAATGAAATGTATGTTTTGGAACATACATACAAACACGAAGATACAACGATTTAACTCTCCTTAATTCTCCTTTCACGTCCGTGCAATGTATAAGTCATTGTATATCAGCTTTGTATGTTGAAATATACAAAGCACAAAAATATACAAAGCTTTAACTCTTTTCAATAAGTCCGTTGGGTCCGCACAATGTATCCCTACTTTGTATGTTTTGGAATGTATGTATATCGAAACATACATACAAGTTAAAACATACAAAGACTTAATTCTAATTCATAAATGTTTCGTGTCCACCTTGTACATTTCGATGCGTATCGGCTTTCTATGTAAGATACATACAAAGCGTAAACATACAACAAATTAACCTTGCTTCATAACATTTGAATTCCGCACAATGTATATGCCTTATTCATTTTACCTTCTATGTTTCGACCTGCCAAACATACAACGTGAGATACATGCGGCAGAACTCAAATATTTATTCATTTCAACTCTAAGTTATTTCGGGTCCACCTTGTATGTATTAAAATGCATGTATTAATATACAAGGTGCGAAATATACAAGGATTTTTCGTTATTTCATAGCCATTTCAGGTCCGTCCCTTGTATATTTCATTGTATGCTACCCTGATATATAGACCCCACTTCTGCGACCTTGTATGTGAACAATATACAAGAGACTTTGTATATGCATGATGCGACATACAAACTACTTTGTATGTGCAACATACAAAGGCCAATCATACAAAAAAAGTCAAATGCATATGCAACTCAAAATGCAAAAGAAACGGCCAAGTATAAAACAAACCCTTTGCATATTCAAACGACCTTGTATATGAATAGCAATATACAAAGGCCTTCATATACAAGCGAACTTGCATACAAAGGGCCTTGTATATGCAACCCGATATACAAGTAGGCTTGTACATACAAACAACAAATCCTTCCCTTGTACATTTTACCAAAATGATCATAACTTGCAAAATATGGCAAATTTTAGGCTGGTTCAAAAAGCAACCCTAGCTCATTTTTCACAAGGAATCCAACCATATCATGCCCTGGTGCTGAAAATGTATTTTTTCTCTAGTTTTAACAAAGTTTACAAATTTAACCCTCTTTTCCCTTTTACCACCAAGCAAAACAACACACAAGCAAAAAGCAAAAAAAAAAAGAAAAACACAACAGGGGTCCTCATTTTGCTAAGGGGTAAAATGGGGTGTGTTGTGAACATCACAACAATACTTATCTAATAGACATTGATATTGCGTACTTTTGAACACTAAATGTGTTCATCTAAAGCACAATTATCAATGGAGAATTATCACATATCGACTAAGATCTTGACACCAAAATTTAAACATGTTGAGTCAATTTACTCATGTTGACTTGACATCCCAAAGGCATACACCAATTTTCTATCAGATGACAAAAAGGATTTAACCTCCATCTTAACGACAACATAGCTTGGCAAGGGCAAACAAAATCTCTATACTAAGGATATGTGTGTGAGTTTTTAGATGGCATAAGGATCATTGCATTCATGTGATCTAGCATCCTCTCCGTGGTGATACTCTCTCTCCTCATATTGGAGGGAAAAACAACACTATTCCTACATCCACCTCAGTTTCATGACGGTAGTTAGTCTATTACATCATTTTAACCACATGTTCAATAATGAAGTCATAAACAATTATTTCTTGCATATAAGTTAATATAAAACAAATGCATTTCCCATCATTACTATAATCATAATATTTTCTCTAACTAACTATTTGTATCCTTGAAAATAATGAAAATAAATACATTAGTTTAAAAATGGGGTGTGACATATCTCCCACCTTAAAGATCATCGTCCTTGATGATTATGTCCAAACCAAAAATAAACACTTCAAACATGTTCTTGTACATCATACTATTTAAAAAGATGTGGAAACTTTTGAGAGATATCATTGTAATCCTCTCGGGTAGCATTTTCCTCCGAATATTAGTCCCACTAGACCTTATATGGGTAACCTCTATGGTTTAACTCTTAATTGGGATTTATGTGGTTTAATTCTTAAGAGAACTTTATCTCCTACTAAAAATTATTGGTCTATTCGATTTGCATTAGCATAGCTTTTTTATCTATCATTTGCTTCTTCTAATCTTTTCCTGATCAACTTTACTTGCTCTTCCATTTTTGAAAGCATTTCTGGCCTAAGGTTAATCCTATCTTCTAGCTTATCCCATCTTATAGGAGTTTGACACTTCTTGCCTTACAATGCTTCAAATGGAGCCATCTTAATTGCAAAATGATAAGAGTTATTATATGCAAATTCAACTAATGGAAGATACTTTTCCCACTTATATTGTTGATCCATGCAATACACCCTCAACAAATCCTCTAGTATTTGATTTACTCTCTTAGTTTGTCCATCCACTTCTAGATGATAGGATGAGATTATATTCAGTTGTGTTCCCAAAGCTGAGAACAAAGTTTTCTAAAACCTTGAATTTATCCAAGAATCTCTATCCTAAATTATCTTTTCCAGAATTCCATGCAACTTGAAAATTTCTTGCATTAACTTCTTATCCAAGATGGGCGCTCCATCTGTAAGATTACCAGGTATAAAATGAGCTACCTTAGTAAGTTTATCCACTACTACAAGAATAGCATCATGCTTATAGTGGTACATAGGTAATCCTTGGACAAAATCCATACTAATAACTTGTCATTTCCATGCAGGTATGTCATGAGGATACAAAAGTCATGTCGGGTGCTGGTGTTCAACCTTAACTCGTTGGCACTCTAGGCATCCTACCACAAATCTTGTAGCATCATTTTTCATTCCCTTCCAAAAATATAAGGGTTTCACATCAGCTAACAACTTTGTCACTCCAGGGTGACCTGAATATGGTGTATGTCACGCCCGCATCTCCCGCGCGGACGCGATGCACAAACGCCCATGTCTCGACCACATTCGTCATGTGGTCGCGACACAGGCCACGAAATTTTTTCTCCCTAACCCTAGGAGCCCCCTTGCATGCATCTACGTGCTTGGTGGCAATACGCGTAGGCGTAGATATGTCGACGTATCGTGAAGGTGAAGGTCGTCAAGGGGGTATGCGACATGTGAGGTGTCACTTCTAGGGTTAGACTAAATTAACCTGAACCCTAAGTTTCCTAGGTGATGATAGATTGCCGGCATCGATCCCTAACTAACTCAGATTGAAAGGTGATCAATTATGTTGACATGATGGCGCACGCTTATAGGTGAAATTATGGAAAAGAAATTAATAATTTAGCGTAAATCCAACCCTAGAAGCCTAGGAAATTTTGGCAGCATAATGCGTTTTTCGATAAACGTGAGCATAAAATTTTTAAATAAACACCAATTAGGTAAAATAAATAAAATATACGATTAAATATTAAAATCAACGAGATAAAATAAAATAATAAAAATATTTTAAAACGTCAAGCCGTCGGTTAAATTTCAATTGAAAAATTGAGTTCGTTATTAAACTTAATTTTGGCATAATGTTTAATATCTCACTCGAAAATGAAAAGGATGAGGGAAAAGAGTTTAATTAATTCCCCTCACAAAATTGATGATAAAATAACTCCATAATTTCAAATGGTAAATATCCCCACCAACTAAAAAAAAGATGAAATTAAAAGCCCCATTATGGTGAATCTTAACTACTAGGGATAAATTCTTCCCATAACGAATAAAATAATTTCCAAGTTAGAAAAATTTCCCAAGGCATTTAATTTCAATGCAAACCCCATTTAAAATTAAAACAAGGATAAAATAAAAATAAAATTAAAATAAAATAAAAACTCCTAAGGTGAAATGAATAAAAACAACAAGGCAAAATTTAAAAGTAAAGGGAAATTACATCTCTCAAATAAAAATATCCTCACAAACAAAATGAGGAGAGCCCTAACAAATTTAAAATTTGTTATCTAATGACTAGTTTGCCCTAATTGTCTCCCAATTCTTTTATTCTTCCTCAACCCTAATCTATCTATTTTCCATTGTCTTGTTGTCTTGTTTTCTCTTTGGGCTGCCCTAATTTTTTTTTTCTAACATTCTCATTTTCTCTAAAATTTTGTTTTGCCTCCTTCTTTTTCTTTTGTATGTGCAGGTAGGGTTTCAAGGGCATCCATGGAAACAAACCGGAGGTTTGCATACAAGCTCCGAGAGCTTCCATTATTTTTTTTGGTTTCTACTCATCTATGTTCTTAATATAAGTATATAGATTTTTTTTTGGTTTAGATCTAAATGTATAAACTTCTGATGACAGTGTGATTTCGGGCATGTTGAGCAGGGTTTTGAGAGAGGGGAGGTCGACGGCAATGGCAACGCTCTTATCTCAGTGGGGCGCTGTGTGAGGCGCGTAGGAGGGAGGGTGTTGGCCGTGGAGGGCGGCGGGAGAGGTGGTGGTGTGGGGGACTGGCGGCTCAGGGGGTGGAGGTCGTATTGGCGGTGAGAGGGAGGTTTCGGGGGTAGCAGCGGGGGAAAGGGGAGGCAGGCGCGGCCTACAGGAGTATTGGGGAGGGGGTGTGGGCAGAGGCTAAGCCTCCTCCCCCACACCCTTGTGTTCACAGTTGCTATGGGTGCCGCCGGCGCCCACAGCACTGTGTGTTGTTGTTTATATATATATATATATATATATATATTTATTTCAAAAACCCTACTCAGCGATTTTTAAATTTATATGATATATATATTTTTTTGTTTCAAAAGGACATATGCATATATATAATATATATATATATATATATATATATATATTTATATTTACAGTTTGACAACAAGCAAAATAAAATTCATAGAAAAATACATTTTTTTTTTGAAATACATACAATAAATAGGAGCTAAAAAAATAACAGCAAAGATCTATATTTTTTTTTAAATGATCAGCCAAGTATACCTTTGAATTTATGCTTTACAAATTTGTGAATAATCCCATAGCACTCTTTTTCTCCACATTATTTTAAAACAGAAATTAACTTGCAATCAAAAACAATTATAAACCATTAACTCCTCTCTATATATTTTTATTTTAAGGACATAAATATAAACATATGATATACTACATGCAATATATATCTTTGAAAACATTATACAAAAAAAAATAGAAAGTGCATTTCTCCCTTTTTTTTTTGCAATGAAATTTACCCTACAACTCAAGTATGTTTCATTCCTATAGAGTATAATGACAGAAATGTAAACAAAATTTCTCTTTCTTCCATGGGTTTAAATACACTTTGTTCAACAACATTCACTCACATAGATATCACTTGGGAAGAAATGTGACAGAAATCCATTTATAGCCTGGTCTTACTTTCTTCTCAACAACAACTAATACTTATGAATTTCACTATAATATAATAGCAAGGAGTCACAACATATACATATGTTTCTTCAAGGGATAATGACAGAATTTACATATACCACTTCTCATGCATTTCACAACTCTTACTCACAAAAATAGGGAGAATGAATAGCCATCTAATTAGCTAAGAAATACAATACATACAACATTAACACAACCAAACTCATGGCAAGGATGTCCAAATAATCTTTTGCAAAATTAAAATACAATGAGGCCACATTGGCCTTGGCTCCAACAGCCAACACAAGAGACTATATGAACACCAATTTGAGCTCCACAACATCTCCAGCTCTTCACTTAAAAACCTACAACTAAAACACAACCACAAGGCAACAAAACTAGCCACCATGAAAGGAAATCTCTCCTCCCTACCGTAGACCCACAAGTGGGTCACCCCCGAGCTAGGGAGGTAGGGGTTTCACACAGGGTTTCATTCCACAACAACAATCACACACTAAACACAAATAGTAACATCCCCATAGGTTTAACACATAACATAACTCATAAAATTGAGCTTGGTGAGGGTAGGGAATGGACCCCTCAACTTCAAAAGGCTCCCAAATGATAAAAATCTCTACTCATGGCCTCAAGCCAAATTCTGCAAAACACCACAATCTACAAGATTCACAAATAAATCACCTGGCACTCTTGCCATCCAATTAATTCACTCCTCAAATAAGAGCTCCATTGGAGGTGCTCTCACCATAACACCCAACCCAACATCACAATGCAAACCTCATAATGCAAACAACACACAACCAAAATCTAAAAAAACATTGAACATCATATAAGCAAGGTAAGAAGCAAGTTAAGAGGCCTACCTTCAAGGCCTTGACAATGGAAGTAGAATTGGTGAAGAGCTCCAAGCCTTCGCAAGCCTTCCAACTTTCAGAATTTCTCCAACCTTCCCTAACTCCTCCAAACTAGAAAGGAAAACTAAAATTTTCAAGAACTCCCAATTGCAAGGAAAAAGGCTAGGAAAAAAAGAACCCCCACTCCTCTACAAGAGGAGCTATTATAGGCCATCCACTTGGCCTTGAGGGAATGAGAAGGTGACATTTGTCACCATCTCCTCCCTCCTCCAAAGGCCACTTGTAAGAGTGAGAAGGTAAGAGGATGACAAATGTCCTCCTCTCACTCCACCTCTGCCTCCACCTCATCCACTTGTGCTTCCACACAAGTGGGAGGGGGACAAATGGTGAGTTGGATTCCCACTCACACCTCAAGAAGACAAGGGTCTTGAGTGGTGCTCCCACTCACTTGGGAGTTTTGGAGGACTCTTGGAGACCTCCCAAGTCTACCTTGGGAATGATTCCAAGACTTTGGGATGGGAGATGGGTCCTTCCCAAGCAAAGGCCCATCCCCCATCTTCTCTTATTCCAAAAATTCGTCCCTTTTGCTAAAACATGGTTTAGAGTGACCTAGGGTGAGTCAAAATTAGGGTTAGATGGTCCAAGTTGACCCTAGACTCATGGTTGACCACCTAGGGTAACTTTTGGGACCCTAGGGTTCATGAAGGGGTCAAAAATCCACATTTAAATGGCCTAAAAAAGAAATAATATAAATACCAAGTGGTATAATGCAAATAAAATTATACAACACTTATTATTAATCAATTTTAAATAAAAAGGTTACTAAGGCCAAAATAAATTAAATTAAACCAAGCACAATAAATCCACACTCAAATTCAAACATGATCCTTATCCCTCTTGGGAATGGATCGGCTTAATAGGGGATAACATAGTGTGAATTCTACCTCTGATTTCCCGTGGCTAGGGAATGTAAAACCTGCACATCTCGATCAAGTGTCAGTCCTGTCATAAAAAGTCATAGCCGAAGCAACTGTAATTAACTTCACACAATCGAAATAAACATCAATACATAACTCCAATTTAAACTGCATTTTCCATCACATGTCAAATAGTTCACATCACATAAATAACTAGAATCTCATAACAAAATAGCATCTAATATTTATCACGTATGTCGAACCACAACATAACATCCAATATGACCGAATCAAATCACATACATCGAATCAGTGAGATAAAACATCAAGTCTACATAATGAAACACAGTCACTAAGGTCTGATAGTGTCATCTACTGAATAGCACAATGACCAAAATATGGAATGTAAAATAATCGGCCTCACAGTGTGGAATGCACTTCTTTCCATAGAGTTCTTCTTAAATCTCCCTGATTCGGAACACAAATTTTGTTATTGAATCTCAATATCCCATCAAGTTCAAAATAAAATCAAACATACCTTGTAGCTTGAGGATTTTCTATTAGAGCTCTCAAAATTTGCCCATAATATTCATCACTGGTCAAGTTTTTCAATATCTGAGCTCTAAAATCAGAGTGCACTGATACTATTTCTGATATGTGCCTTCTTTGACTCAAGGCGTTAGGCACTCTATTTTCCTTACCTTTAATGTAATTAACCTCAAAATCATAATTAGAGATGAGTTCTAACCATCTTCTTTGTCAGGTGTTAAGGTTAGGTTGCGTGAAGATATACTTCAAACCTCAATTATTACATCTCAATTCAAATTGCTTCCCCAACAAATAATGCCTCCATACTTGGAGAGCATGCACAATTGTTGCTAATTCCAAATTGTGAGGGGCATGATTCTACTCATAAGGTCACAAATTTTTGGACTCATAAGCTACAACTTGGTCTTCTTGCATGAGAACTCCTCCTAACCCTCTTGAAGTGTCAGTCATAACAACAAAATGACCCTCTAGGTCTGGCACTTCAAGAATTTGTGTTGAAGTCAATTTCCTTTTAAGAATATTAAAAGCTTCTTCACACTTATCAGATCGTTCAAATCTCATTCCTTTTCTCTACAAGGAAGTAATAGGATGGACAATTCTAGAAACGTTTAAAGAAAACTTCTTGTAATACCCTACTAATCCCATAAAACTACGCACTTCATGCATATTTTTAGGAGTAGGCCATTCTAAAATAGCTTTTATCTTTGATGGATTTACAACAATTCCTTTAGGTGATATGATATGACCCAAGTATTGTACCACTTTTTGAAAGAAGGTACATTTGGATAACTTTCCATAAATATTATGCTCCCTAAGTCTTTGCAGAACTATCTGCAAGTGCTAGTGATGTTCCTCCTCATTATAAGAGTAGATTAAAATATCATCTAAGAACACCCAAACAAACTTGCCTAGATAGTCTCTAAAAACATTGTTCATCAAATTCATAAATGTTGCTGGAGCGTTGGTCAAACCAAAAGGAAAGACTGTGAACTCATAATGCCCATACCTTGTTTGAAAGGTTGTCTTGTGAATATCTTCTTCCTTTAATCTCAATTGGTGAAAACCTGATCTAAGATCAATTTTGGAAAATATAGTAGCATCACATATTTGATCAAAAAGATTGTCTATGTGTGGTAGAGGATACTTGTTCTTAATTGTTGCTTTGTTAAGCATCATACGATAATCTATACAAAGACACAGAGTGCCATCTTTATTTTTAACAAAGATCACTGGCACTCCCCAAGGTGATACACTAGATCTAATCAACCCTTTTTGCAACAATTCCTAGAGTTGAGCTTTTAACTCCATCAACTTAGTAGTAGTCATATGATAAGGTGCTTTGGACACCATTTAGAACCAGGAATAATATCTAGTGCAAAATCAAAAACTCTCTTTGGGGGCAGATTTGGAAGGTATTCCAGAAACACATCCTAAAAATCTTGAAGAAAAGGGTACTCTTCAAAAGTATTTTCCTTTAATTCCTTCTCTTGGTGCAGTCACGGCTACAAGGATCCACAAAGTGAATAGTCTAGACTGTGCAGTAGGAGTAAACACAATGAAAACAATTCAAAGATAGAATGCAAATGTAGATTTAGTCATTCAGTATATCATTGATTCAACATACAAACTGGCCGGCAACATGCAGGCTTACAAACTGGCCTAATTCCTCAATTACAGAATATGCACAAGATATAGCTTTGAGGCTCCTTCACTATGAATTCAAACTATCCAACTATGAACTAGTGATCAACTATCAATAACTACTTTCTTAGGCATCTATTACATGATTATATATCATCTCAGGAACAAAAGATTCCTCCGCGTCGGCCAAGGATGATTAGAAACTCTGATGAAGAGCTATAATGTGTGTACATAGATAGGTCAGACCTAATCATATAGAACTCCGCAAATGAATGGAATGACATGTAGATCTTAGGGAAGGTTAGCCACAATCCAAACAACATTGAATGACGTGTAATTTATCTCCACAAGTCATGAAATGCTCTGCCAGTCTTCTCCTTTAGCTGATTGTCTGAGACTATTAGGATGCTCTGTTCAAAGAAAATAGTCGATCTTATGATAGTGATATCTTTCTGCTACCTAATCCAAATGATCTAAAATTTGGATATGATGTGCATGAGTGCGTCTAGATGCTAAGTTTAGCTCCGCAAGGTTTGAAATGAGACTACAGTAGAATGTAGACCAAAATATAGAAATTGCTACTGACTGAACTGAACTAGAAAATGAAAGAAAATAAACTAAAATGTAAATGTTTTTGGTTGATGCAAGATTGTTCTTGAACCAGGGATGCTCCTGCATCACCTCTTCATCCTTTACCTCCTCCATTTCACTATAGACATCTGAAATCCTTTATGTTTTGCTCTTTTCAATTGCATTGTGGAAATTTTCCTGATTTTCATTTCTCACTAAAAACCTTGGATAAGGACAACATTTCCATCATCATCAATGCATTATATTATTTTAGAAAGGAAATTGGTGCAGTATGGTGCAGGTGCACCTCACCCACAGTGGCCTCCTTATGGCATTTAGTTGTTTTATGTTTATTTTTCTATTTTCAATAAGGTCCTAAATGACCCTTCAATGTAATAAGGTCAGTTTGACCAATGCTTACTATTTTTAGGTTGTTAGTTAAGAGTTTGTTAGTCAGTTAGATCTCCCAGCCGATTGGAAGTGTCTCCCAGCCGCTGGGAACCAAGTCTATACTACCGACTCAGGTAAGTAGATAAATACCCCCTGATGATCGAATGAACAGAGTACAGTGTGGTGGTCAGTTGTAGCTCAATTCAGTTGTGAAGTTGTAATAGAGCATCTGTATACATCTTTGAAAGAATAAATAACAAGATCCCATTTTGTGTTACTTCTGGCATTTGAATTCACTGAATAAATCATTTTATTATTTTGAGACCAGATGGATTTTCCATTCCATTCCACCGGTTGATTCCTTCAGAATCGGTGGAATGGCTGTGTACATAGATTTAGGGTTTTGTTTTGTTTTTTGTTTTGTTCAAGTGCATGTTTGCAAGATCGGGTCTAAAATGCGTTGAAGAACCCTAGCATGGGTATGTGCTAGGTTTAGCAGAGTGAAAAGGTCTGTAGAATCATCGTAGGGACAGACCAGAACAAACGCAGGTGTTAAGTGAGTCGAAAATGGTGAAAATTCGCAAAGTTGTAAAAGACATACAAAGTGTGAGTATATCACTCTTGTATGCGAGATATACAATCCATGAGTATATCACTATTGCATGTTCTGAGTATATCACTTTTGGTCCATCACTGTTGTATGGGAGAAACATACAAGTCTATCGTAGATACAAAGGAGAGAGAAAGCTTCGGTGCATACAAAGAAGTCAAGATTCAGTCAAATGCATATTTGAAAATGCATGTTGGAAATATACAAGGTCGAATATACAATTCTTGTATATACTGCAAATGTATGTTGGATACAGTTTATGTGTATCCTGCAGTTGTAAGTCTGTGAGTATCTGTCAATTACATCTGGCGGATTGTATGTGATGAGTGTACATCACAAGTGTACATCAGGTTATATAGTTTATCAGTATATGTCTTTTGTATGTCGAAGACAGTTTATGTATATACTGCAATTATATGGGTGAGACAGTTTCTACATATCTGTCAGTTGCATTTTGTGGTTGTATGTGGTGAAGATACAACAAAAGATACATTGCCAAATGATGCAAAGGTTGACTGGTCAAAGTGGGAACTCGCATGTAGGTTCGAAGATTTTTTGGTCTGTGGATACAAGGTGCAACCGGTAGTAGTAGGTAAGAGCACTGGGAGAGTAGGTTAAGAGTTGTATGTATCGGTTGTATATTGGAATATACATTCCGCGATACAAAGGGCTATGTGCAAGCGGCGACCGATAGAACGGGTGGCAGAAAATGGCGATCGAAGGTCATGTGTTGTATGCTCAATATAGAAGGAGCGACAGATGTAAATGGGTCACGGGTGTAGTAGGTAAGTGTTTACATGTATATTTGAGAATGTATCTTGTAAAAGATACAAGTGCTATAGTGATCAGGAAATGAGGTATTTTGTGAAGCTGAGGGTGTTATGAGTTGCGATAGGCGAGAGAAGTGAATTTTTATAAAATAAAGTTTGTATGCATGTTAACTAATGCATAGATATATATCTGTGGATGTATATGAGGGTTTGAGTGGTGGATGCTCTGCATCATAGTGGTATCAGAGCTCAGCAAAAGGTTTGGGCTGTTGTGTGTTGATTCTATCACTGAGAAGGCAGAAGTAGAAGGATTGAGAGATTGACAAGATGCCTCCAAAAGGTAATGGTACTACCAGAGAGTTGCAGGAGATGAAGGAAAAACATGTTAAGGAGATGAGAAAGATGAAAGAGCTTGCTGAAGCACTTCAAGCCAGACTTGCAGCCTTGGAGACAAACAAAAGAAGAGAAGTGGAAGAGAGTGAATCAGAAAAGGAAGAAGATGGTGCTAAAGAATTTGAAGAGGTAGATGAAGAACTGAATGCTGAAGATCAGAGATTTGCAAAACTATTAAGGGCAGTCAAGAATGACAAACCTAAGGTAAAGATTGATGTTCCAAAGTACACTGGAAGTTTGAATGAGGAAGAGTTGCTTGATTGGATTGCTGCACTAGATAATCACTTTGAATGTGAGGAAGTTCCTGAGGAGCAGAAGGTAAAGATTGCAAAGACCAAATTGACAGGTTATGCTTTGATATGGTGGGATTATGTACAATCAGAGAGAAGAAAGCAAGGTAAGTCAAAGATTTCTTCATGGGACAAGATGGTAGTAAGGATCAAAGGTAAATTTTTACCCCAGGATTATGAGGTTCAAATGTTTAAGAAGGATCAATTTTTAAGACAAAATGAAATGGATGTGAAGGCATATACTAAGGACTTTTACAAGTTAAGTATGAGGTCTAGCCATCATGAGAATAAGGTTTAAAAAGTTGCTAGATATTTGGCTGGTTTGAGATTGAATATACATGATGAATTAGTTTTGGCTAACCCTAGGAGTGTGGAAGAATGTTATCAAATGGCAATCACGATTAAGGAGAAGATGAAAAGGAGATAGGATAAGCCCATGAGAGGAAGAGGCAGTGATTTTAGAGGAAGAGGATCAGCTCCTAAAATAAGGCAAGCCAATGAGAATCCAGAAGAGGCTGGTAAAGGACAAGAATAGTCTAATTTCATAAGTGGATGGAGAGGCACAAGAGGTAGATTTGGCAATGGAAGAGGTTCCAATACATTCTTAGGAAAGTGTTATACTTGTGGTGAATATGGTCATCCATCTTTCAAATGTCCAGAAAAAGCAACAACCTCAATGGGAGAACGGAGGACAAATCTGGTCCAAGAAACTGATGATCAAAGTGGGACAAACTCAAACACTAATAAAAGTTATGCGTATCCTGAGCAAGGAGAAGCATTGATGTTAAGGAGAACAACCATAAAGACATCCAAGGACATGTTGCAACAGAGAGCACTTTTTAGGACCAGTTGTAAAAGCAAAGGTAAAGTATGCAAGGTAGTCATAGATTTTGGTTCAACAGATAATATGGTATCTCAGGAAATGGTGGATAAACTAAAACTGGAAAGGATTCCATATCAAAATCCTTACAAAGCATCTTGGGTAAGTGATAGTCAATCACTTTTGGTATATGAACAGGCATATGTTGATTTTTAGATTGGAGAGTATCAGGATAGAGTTTTGTGTGACATATTGCCCACGGAATGTTGTCACCTAATGTTGGGTAGACCATGGCAATTTGATAGGAGAGCATTGTATGATGGGTATGCTAATACCTACACCATCAAGAAGGAAGGGATAACTATTCTGTTGATACCATTTGAGGAGGATGCTGAAGCCAAGAAAATAGGTAAGATTATTTTGGTCGGTAAGAAGAAGTTTGTGAAGATGCCTACAGCAGAGTCAAAGGCAGTTGAGGATATCTCAAGGAGAGGAGATCACAGTTTGAAGAAGATTTCAGTTCTGACTAATAGAGATCAAGTAGATCAGCAGACGGTCCAGAAGTAGGTTTGTACATAGCCACAGGCTGATTGGGATGACAAGGATGCAATCATCATAGGGACTATTGTTTTCCCTCTAAAAGTTGAATGACCAACTCATTCTGCCATAGAAGTAACTGAGGTTTCCCTTGCCATGTTTAGATAGAGATGATGGTCAGAAAGAACGACGAGTAAGATGTGAGAAGAGCCTACAGTGCTAGGCATGAGTATTTGCCTCAATGGCAGCAGGTTACAGTCCAGAGATCATGGGGCAGATATGCGATAGCAGAAGATACAGGTGGATTCAGTCAAAGACTTAACTCATGGGACATGAGTTCTTTTCAAATTGGGGAGTATGGTGCAGTATGGTGCAGGTGCACCTCACCCACAGTGGCCTCCTTAAGGCATTTAGTTGTTTTATGTTTATTTTTCTATTTTTAATAAGGTCCTAAATGACCCTTCAATGTAATAAGGTCAGTTTGACCAATGCTTACTATTTTTAGGTTGTTAGTTAAGAGTTTGTTAGTTAGTTAGATCTTCAAGCTGATTGGAAGTGTCTCCCAGCCGCTGGGAACCAAGTCTGTACTACCAAGGGTAAGTAGATAAATACCCCCCTGATGATCAAATGAATAGAGTACAGTGTGGTGGTCAGTTGTAGTTTAATTCAGTTGTGAAGTTGTAACAGAGCATCTGTATACATCTCTGAAAGAATAAATAACAAGATCCTATTTTGTGTTACTTCTGGCATTTGAATTCACTGAATAAATCATTTTATTGTTTTGAGACCGGATGGATTTTCCATTCCATTCCACTGGTTGATTCCTTCAAAATTGGTGGAATGGCTGTGTACATAGATTTAGGGTTTTCTTTTTTTTTCTGTTTTGTTCAAGTGCATGTTTGCAGGATTGGGTCTAAAATGCATTGAAGAACCCTAGCATGGGTATGTGCTAGGTTTAGCAGAGTGAAAAGGTCTGTAGAATCGTCGTAGGGATAGACCAGAACAAACGCAGGTGTTAAGCGGGTCGAAAACGGTGAAAATCTGCAAAGTTGCAAAAGACATACAAAGTGTGAGTATATCGCTTTTGTATGTGAGATATACAATCCGTGAGTATATCGCTATCGCATGTTCTGAGTATATCGCTTTTGGTTCATTGTTGTATGGGAGAAACATACAAGTCTATTGCAGATACAAAGGAGAGAGAAAGCTTTAGTGCATACAAAGAAGTCAAGATTCGATCAAATGCATATTTGAAAATGCATGTTGGAAATATACAAGGTCGAATATACAATTCCTATATATACTGCAAATGTATGTCAGATACAGTTTATGTGTATCCCACAGTTGTAAGTCTATGAGTATCTGTCAATTGCATCTGGCAGATTGTATGTGATGAGTGTACATCGCAAATGTACATCAGGTTATATAGTTTATCAGTAGATGTCTTTTGTATGTTGAAGACAGTTTGTGTATATACTGCAGTTGTATGGGTGAGACAATTTCTGTGTATCTATCAGTTGCATTTTGTGGTTGTATGTGGTGAAGATACAACAAAAGATACATTGCCAAATGATGCAAAGGTTGACTGGTCGAAGTGAGAACTTGCATGTAGGTTTGAAGAGTTTTTGGTCTGCGAATACAAGGTACGACCGGCAGTAGTAGGTAACGGCACCATGAGAGTAGGTTAAGAGTTGTATGTATCAGTTGTATATTGGAATATACATTTCGTGATACAAAGGGCTATGTGCAAGCGGTGACCGATAGAACAGGTGGTGGAAAACGGCGATCGGAGGTCATGTGTTGTATGCTCAGTATAGAAGGAGCGATAGATGCAAATGGGTCACGAGCGCAGTAGGTAAGTGTTTGCATGTATATTTGAGAATGTATCTTGTGAAAGATACAAGTGCTACAGTGATCAAGAAATGAGGTATTTTGTGAAGCTAAGGTTGTTATGAGTTGCGATAGGCGAGAGAAGTGAATTTTTATAAAATAAAGTTTGTATGCATGTTAACTAATGCATAGATATATATCTGTGGATGTATATGAGGGTTTGAGTGGTGGATGCTCGGCATCAAAAATCAACTTTTGTCTTATGTTTAGATAACCATTTCATATTGTTATCCTTGAATTTTGCTAGCTCAATTCGTGGGATAACCCCTACGAAACTTGTCCATTTTGTAGCCCATGATCTCTATGCACGTAAATTGAGGCAAGATTTAATTGGTCTCATGCGTATTCTGACACCTTGAAAAGTCATTTTGATTTGGGTCACTTTTCACCTTTTGGAAAAATGCAAAAGAACAAGTTTTTATACTTAGTCATTTTTTCCTTCATGTACCAGGTCACTATTTTTTAGCGACACTGCACATTTGAAGAAGTTTTTAACACATTTGTAATTGTAGAGAATTTGTCTACAACTACACTCTTGTAACAACATGTTCGGCCATAAATTATGTGATTTAATGTTGGTTTATATATGTTAATTCATGTGTTATTTTTATTTTAACCATTTACTTTCTACCTATCTCCTCACCATTTTCAAAACCCATTGCATCCCATTCACTGTGTCAAAGTTAGCTTGTGCTAGATTCAAACTTGTGGAGTTCTTCTTGGTTTTCCATCATAGGTGAGTTAACTTCTTTTTGTTCTATGTATTTACCTTGTTTTCTTGTTGTTTATAAATATTTGTGGCTTTTCTTTTTGTAAAACCCTAGGTTTTAAGTTTGAGGTATCGTTGGTTTTAAGCATAGTTAGCCATGTCTTAAACCCTAGTTTTTCACCATGAATAGAGATCAGAGAGAAATCTTAGAGCTACATCACTTAAACACCCTTTTAACCATCTTTGAAATAGTTTTAAACCTATGTGTTTTGTAATTGTCTGTCATTTTTAAACAAAATGTCAACCAGTGTTGTTTGGAGTTATTTTCTCTAAACAACACTATCGGTCCTTTGGACCAGGTTTTGTTCGGAGAAAAAATCCAAGCAAAACCCCTAATGTACTCCATTGAAACTTTTAACACTCCTAATGTAAGGATGTCATTCAAGGAATTTTCCCCGAACAACACCCTTGGTTAAAAGGTGTTGTTCGGGGAAAATTCCCCAAACAACACCAGTCCCGTGTTTACCACCAGACTCGCCAAGTTACAAATGCATTACCTTATGCACTTTGGAGAAAATTCTTTGAAGTGCACCAAAGTGATTTACCCCTCATGCACTTCAGAGAATTTTCTCTGAAGTGCATATCCTTTTTTTTGCGCTAAGTATTACATGCAAGTCGAAGATTTTTTTCTGACTTGCATCTAATGAATTACCCCCAAAGATGTAGTTTGGAGAAAATTCTCCAATTTGCATATGTCTTTCAAACTTATTTAAGTGGAATTTGGATAATTTTCTTCGAACTACACCTAAAATCATACCTTCATGCAAATGTAGAAAAATTTTCTAACTTTACACCAAAAAGAGATTTTCCCATGTAGTTCAGAGAATTTTCTCTGAACTACATCGAACCCATTTCTGAAATGTAAAAGTGCAATTTTTCTATGTACTTGCACAGTTCTTGATACATAAAAATTTTCTAACTCTGGAGAACTTCAAAAATCTTTTTGCAATTCCTTGGCAAATGTCTGAGCCTTCTCCTAAGAAGAAAAACATGAAGTTCAAATACCAAGGAGTGATCCCTTAGACTTCTATGGAGACTAATGTGGAAAACATTAGAGATACAGAGATAGGCTATGCTGATATGTCAGAGTTCTTGGAGAGAATTGCATCAAACGTGCAGGTTGTCCTTGACAGTAACATCCACTTGGTTTCTATTTTCCTAGTGTTAGCTCAGAATCTAGAGTTCATGTTAACAATAGCTTCTCACTTCAATAAAGAGAGTAAGAGCATAACAGATGCAGATAGTAAAGTGGTGATAAATTTGGATGAGGAATTATTTGACAAGATATTTATGTTTCCTGACATTGATGACTATGCTGATATAACCATGGAATCAACACAAGACCACTATGACAAAAATGTAGAGAAGTGTAAGAAAATCGTTAACACTCGTTGGCTCAAGATTCCCAAGCCTACAATTGCAAGGTGGCCAAAGAACATCTTTCAAAGAGAGTTCATCGAAGAGGTAGGTGATCTGATTACTCTCTTGAACAGAGTCAAAAGGCTCGCAACCTCCAATACTTTTCAAGAATGGATGTACCAGTACATATACGTCATAAAGAAGGGTAATCAAAAGATATTTTGGGGTAAGAAAATCTGTGATTCAATCTATCAACAACTTTCCAAAGTATCGACTTCTTTGAAGTTCTATATGACTTCATATTTAGTATATGTTGTTGCAAGCATGAGAGCTTTCCTTGGCTTGTCTTTAGAAGGTAATAGGAGGCATATTCCAGTGTATGAGTACTACCCTCAACTAACATTGAAGGAGAGCATTAAGAATTTCACAAGGGTAAATGATTCTTTCTTCTATAGATACATTTGTATGTTTGAAAAAGATCTTGAGAAGAAAAGAGTTTCTAATGTTGCTTGGGAGCAAGTCAAAAGGTTTGGTTGCATATTTCTATAGTTCCCTACTTTTACATATATCAAAGTTGGTTGTTTCAATGGGAAACCTTACATGTTGCCAAGATACCTAGGAAACGAGTTGATCTTGATGGAATTATGTAGACAGATAATGAATGTGCATAGCAAGCAAGTAGAATCATACATATCGGGCTTCAAATTCCCAATGACCATTGGACGATACATAGTGCCAACAACTCTGAAGGCAAAGGCAATGGAAACTAAAATGCAATGGATAACTATGAAGAGGTATAAGAAAAGGAATGATTTTGACTACAGAGGCATGAAGGATAAGCTAAAGGGGAACTTCACTCATGTGCATAAGATTGAAGATATATGGGCTGAGTGCAGAACCAATGAAGAGGTAAGGAAGTTAGACTACTATCGGCTTACCTTGGAATAGATTAGAAATTTTGAGCTTGCCGATGTGTCAGAGGATATGCAAGAGGATGGTAATATATTGGATCCTTTGTATGTAAGTGGTAAAGTTGTTGACACTCCTCTTCCACAAATTCAATGGTCACAAAAGGAGTCTACTTCAATAAGGGAGAGATTTCAATTGATTCTTACAAACACCAATGTTTGGTTGGAGAGCAAAGGGATAAAGATAAAGCTTCTTAAAATAGGATCAGAAGAAGAGCATATTGAAGGACCTTTTGGTAAAAGGGAAGAATTGAGAATAAAGAATAAAGAAGATACTCCCAATACCAACAAGAAGCCAAAGTTTGTTTTCAAGACCAAAGGGGATAAAGGAAAAAGGAAAGAAAAAGAGGGAACATCTGCTCAGGTAGATGTTGAAAAAGAAGAAATTGCAGCCGAGGAGTCACAAGAACCTCTTGTCACTTCTCAATTGGGATCAACATAGGTAGTACCTCCCTCTTCCCCTCCTATAATTTTAGAAGTTCAAATCCTTCTTCTTGTTACTTCAAGTGCACAACCTTTGCCTTTTGTTTCAGCTACACCTACTGTGTCAGTTTTGTTGGGAATTAAGGTGTCTCAACCTTGGTAATTCCTTGTATTATTTCATTGTATTTATTTATGTAGCCAGGGAAAATCAGATTTAGTGTTAAAAACATAAAACTAACTAAACCCTAACTATGCACCATGAAGGACAAACTAGAATGAAAATGAAAATAGAAAGAAATGCAAAGCAAACCGAATCCATGCTAGGTTTGATTGATCTCCATGGCTCTTCTCGATCTTGCATGAGAATACATGATGTTGAAGGGTTATTGATTGATCACAGTTGTAGCATAACAGAAAGATGAAGATGATAGATAGATGGATGATGCAAAGGCTCAATTGGGATTTCAATAGCGTAAAGATACTTGAAACTCCATGCATGAAAATAGCTTAAGCTGATAGGATTGGATGGTTGAGATCAAAATTCAAATGTGTGATGTGCAGGGCCAGGATTAAAAGTTGATTTTAGTACCTATGATGCACATTAAGTGGTTTATGACATGAGGCTAAAAATAGGATGAGAAGAAATAAGTGGGATTCTTTTATTTGTTTTGGAGGAAAAGATGCTTATGACACAACTAAAAATAGGATGTGAGGGGAATCTCATAATTTAAATAATAGAATTATTTAAATTATGTGTGCATGAGAAGAGTTGTAGTCATGTGACACATGTCATAATGAGGGATTTGATTTAATATTTAAATTAAATTATTTGTGGGACATGTGAAGAGGGATTAATTAAATAAAGAGATTTATTTAATTAATTGGAAAGGTGATCAAGTGGGATAAATGGGATTATGCTAGGACCTAGGGCAAAACGTTACAAGATATCTCTAGGTGATGTGTTGGCTAGGTGTTGTAGGACATGGACAATTTTAAGTGTCTATATTTTGCCCCTCTTTGAGATGATGTTCGAGATGATGAGATTTATGTCGAGTAACATCATTTCAAAGAAGAAAAGGTATGGATGGAAGATGAAAGGATAGGATGATGATGCCCCCTCGAGAGGATAGGTGGGTTGGACAAACACAGGTATGCTCTCGAAATGAAAGGGATTGGTCAAGGAAGAAAGATAAAGAAATGGATAGAAGAAACGGAAGGATGCATTATGATGCAATGAAGTTGAGAAACCATGATGTTTGATATAGCACTAGATGTTATGCACCAAGGTATAAGGACCAAGGTGACGATGTGTCTCGTGCCCCAGCATAATACAACCTTATCTAGATACAAGACATGAATATTAGCTGGGAATGATTCAGATGCAAGATAAAATGATAACACACACAAGCAAGCAAGCAAGCATGTACAAATGGTAAAAAAACAAACAAGGTATTACCCCAGTCAATCTGTAAACTAATGATTAAGCGATTGATTGTTGATGATAACGTTCTTGATGTGGGAATGATTTATCCCAAGAACAATGCAAGGATTGTGTTGTTGATATGGGAATGATGTATATCAAGAACAACACTAGGATTGGGGATGATAAATCCCATTGATTATGATGATGATTGATCAATTGATTTGGTTGATAACAAGATTGGAACAAAACCAAGGATGCAATTAGATAATTTAGCAGGATTGATTGACTTGATTGGTATGGATTAAAGATTATTTGCATTTAAGTTTATTTCTTGGATTGATTAAACGATTAGATTGAGTTGATTAGAAGTGATTTGATTTGGATAAATTTGATTGAATGTTTGATTTTGATGATGTGATTGATTTGATTTGATAAGAAGAATTGGATTGATTGGAAGAAATGATTTGATAAAGATTGTTTTGATTGATTGAAAGAATTGATTTGATTGAATGATTGGATAGATTTTATTGTTTGGGTTTTTGGAATGTTGTAATTTTTTTGGAGTTTTGAAATATTTTGATTTTTTTTGTGGATTTTGACATATTTTGATTTTTTGGGATTTTGAAAATGTTTTGATGTTTTTGAATTTTTGAAATGTTCTAATTTTTTTGGATTTTGGAATGTTTTGATTTTTTTTGTATTTTTGAAATGTTTTATTTTTTTTGTATTTTTGGAATGTTTTGATTTTTTTGGATTTTTTCAGGACCTTTTTCTATTTTTTTGAGATTTTTTCAGGAATTTTTATAATTTTTTTGGGATTTTTTCAGGACTTTTTATAATTTTTTGGATTTTTTGAATTGTTTTGGGAATGGCATTGGATGACAATTTTGAGTAGCCTTTGCACTAGATACCAATGACAAGGGAAAACCAAGTCTAGGTGCAAGGATAATGTAGGATTGGATGAATGGATGAGAGAATGAGAGGTAGCAAATGGGATGGAAGGCTCGTCATAGATGGACAGATAAAAGGATAGGCTATAGTGGATGGATGTATGCATCATAAGGGAGCAAGGATGTGATCTCCAAAGACTATGTCACATAGGAATAACATGGCCCATTCTAGGTGTCATACTTAGGATTTGCATGACAAAGCTTATGACAATAGGATGTTAAGATGGATTGGAAAGGATGAGGTATGTCAAGAGATACCCAAAAAATGTTTCAACAATTTGCCCCTATGTCTTCATCAAGATCAAAAGGAGAAGGGTGGATAAGTGGACTTAATATGATAGGTATGTATGATGGCTAAAGATGGTAGGTAGGATGGAAATGGTATGATATGATAGGTTGGATAGATGAGACATTGTCCCCCCAAGTGTAAGTGACATAAAATCAACCTACACATGATGCCTGTTTGCCAGGTTTTCATCATGGTACTTATCCAGGGTGCCTGTTTACCAGGTTTTCACCATTGGACAAAGGGATTTCTCTTTACTATTTTTTTTTGGATAGGAGAAGGATAGGAGGGACTCAAGTGTCTAGTTCCATGAAAGGTGATAGTCCCACTAGATGGATGTCGTCACATGGACCATGTCATTATGCTCATAGATGTTGGTAGGGAATGCATGAGAGGGAGATGGATTAGGTTGATAATGGATCATGATATGGATTATGTAGGATTTATGTAGGGATGGATGAAAGGTTTATCCAAAAGCATGGACCATAGGAAGGTGATGGGGAATATATGTAAGGTAATAGGTGAAGGATGGGAAGATGGAGGTATGTGGATTTGTGGAATGGAATGGAACCATGACCAATGGTTGCACACATTGTGTTAAACATTTAAGCTTTTGATTTGGAGGTGGTGTAGGAAGAAATGAAGATGTTTGCCTAGGAGATGGATGATGAAGTGCTTTAGGTACCCACATAGACTTAGTATTTTTATGATTTTTGTTTTACTTGTGGGATTTAGGAATTTGCAACTTTTGAATGGAGTGGGACTTTTGGATGGAAGATGATGGTTGGGATTTTTGTGATGTTGATGCCTCATTTGACTTGCTTTATTTTTGCTTAGGGACCCATACTATTTTAGTTTTAGACTTTTCTTTTAGAGGTATGGGCTTAGATTGCTTTTTGGATGTACTTGAATTTGACCTTTTGCAATTATATGCTAAGGCATTAGGACCTTTAGGATTTTTGACTTTATGTGTGGAGGCATCCATTTTTTATTTTGGAATCCCATGGGTTTGGTGGAATGAGTGGAAGATTCATGTTTAGACAATGTGTGCATTTGTTGGTCATGATTAGGATTTTTAGAGGGTTTATGGGTAAATGGATAAGGGGATTGATTGATACGGCTATTAGGTGTTGGAAGCAATGGAGGTAAAGTGGATGGAGGGAAATTAGGAGTTGGAAGAAGTGCAGGTAAAGTAGATGGAGGAAGGTGTATGGTCACATGCTTTTGACATTTATAAGATGATGGAGGTGGAATGGCAACATATGTCTTAGGGGTATGATAGAATTTACGATGGAAAGTGGTGGACTTAGGAGGAATGAAAGAAATACCAACATATTTAGATTGTTTACCTTGGGGTGTGTATCCAAGGCCATAGGAGTGTGGAGGAACTTTGACATGGATGGGCTCCAAAACACCTTGTTCATGAAGGCCTAAGCCCTTGCCTTGATAGTTCATGTTTTGGAGTATGCAGTGGAATATGGGACTAGGTGTAGTTTGAACATTAGACACAAGTTCCTTATCGGGTGAAGAAGGTGAAGTGGTGGATAAAGGTTGTTGATGTCCTAAAGAAGAACATTCATGAATGAAGGTGGATAGACCAAGTGGATATGATGGTGGATTGGAAATGGGGTTGATAGTGGAGGTGGAAGGATCAATAGGAGCTTGATTATGTGCATGTAGATCCAAGCTATTGGTTTGATCTTTAATGTGTACTTTGGAGGCATGTGTCTCATCAAGGGAAGTGGATGTTGTGGTATTATGGATAGGGGTAGGTGGAGTGATAATATCTGTATCATGACATGCATAAAGTTTGGCTAAGAGGATCATCATGGTTTTCATGATCATATACAAAATCTTGATCACAAATGTGAGCATAAATAGGATTAATTTGGCTATGAATGGGATAAATTGGATCACAAATAGGGTCATGATCATAAATAATATCTTGATCATAGAAAACATATATGTCATGGATGAGTTGAACTTAGAGATGCTTTGATCTTGATTTGGATGAGGGCTTGATATTTCCACATGCTTAGGATTAAACTCTTGACATAGCTCTTGGTTTTCTTGAATGAAAGAGGATGACTCTTGGATGAGTTTGATAAGCTTTGGACAATCATCAACATGAGGGTACAATCGTTCTTGACTTGGACTCATGGTGGGAAAAATTTCAATAGACTCAAGGGGTTGTGGACCACATGAGGAGGTGAAAGAAGTCGACATGGCATTCAAAGGTTCTTTGGTAAGCTCTTCAATGGGTGCTTGACATGGGGATGGTTTATTCTTTGCTAGTGGCCCTTGGATCACATCCTTTGTAGGTGAATGGGTGATGGAAACTGAAGGCTCATGATTTGGATTAGGTGGAAGGCCAATTGGATTAGGTGGATTAGGACTAGGAGTAGATAGATCCCATGGTGGAAGGACAAGAGGGATATTGGATGGATTAGACTTAGGGCTTGGACTTTGGTTGGATGGAGGGTCAAAGGGATTTAATGGATTGGTGGATTTTGATAACTCTATATCTTTTCTTTTTCTTTTAGATTTTGCAAAGAATCTTTCAAAAAAATTATTTGAGGATTTGTTGGTTGATGGATTAGAGCTTGATGGTGATGTTGGTGTAGGACCAGTAGGCTTCGGTATAGGTATTCTCTTGGATGATGATGGAGGACTAGTATATGGAGTGGTGTATGATTCCAAACTTAAGGTGGTATTTCTCTTGTCAAGAGTATCATTAGAGCTTGAGGACATTTGATCTTGTTTCAAGGGGTGGCTTAGGTTCACATGTGCTTGTTGTGATGTAGATGGATATTTCATGAGTTGTTGGACTTTGGCTAGGAGTTTTTGTATTTGTGGTGATTGGTTTTGTTGAAAATTTTGAATGAGGGCTTGGAATCTTTGTATGATTTTTTGATCTAGGGGTCGGGGTACCTCGTGAAGTGTTTGAATGAGGTCTTGGAGTTCTTGTGCTATGATCTTTTGCTCTTGTGTTGGGGTTGAGTTACACATAGATTGAAGTTTTTATATTTCAATTTGTTCTTCCAAGTATGCCTCAAAATCTACAAGATCCTCATCACTGCTAGGATCTACAAAGTTCTCATCATCACTAGAAATAAATTTTGGGTCACCTCAGAGCATATATGGTTTTGGATTGTCGTCATGATTAGGAAGAGGGGCTCCTCGAAGTGTGACTTTGGGCATTGGATTAGGATTAGGCTTGCTTAGGATTATGACCATTTTGACAAGTGTTGACTAGGATTAAGATGATGATGTGGAATGATGGGATTGAGTGATTTAGATTGAGTTAGGATGAAATTTGATTGGATATGACAATGATGATTGTGTTGGAAAAAAAGCTCAGAATGACTTGTTTAGCTTGATTTGGTAATGATCAAACAATGAATTACACATGTACACACACAATTCACTCACGCAAGACACATAAGCAAATTTGAATTTGAAAATGAAAAGTTGTGATGATTAAGCAACCACACATGGAAGACACATAAAAAATCCCTAGAATTAGTCAGGTAGGGTATGGCCAATTAGGTCTTAATCTAGGTTGCACAAGGTTGACTAGGGAAATGGATTGAAAGTGAAATCCTACCACACAGTTGGGAGAAAGGGGTAACCCACCCTCCACCTTCACTTCCCAAAGGTATAAAGTTCTTTGGGGCTTAGCCAAGAGTGACAAGATTTAAAACTCTCAATGAGGGTGTTTTTTGATTCAGCCTCGGTTGAGGTCGTCTCTTGGAGTGGTGTGTCTCCAAGTAGGCCTCCTAAGATAGGGTAAACAAAAGTAAACCAAGTGAGCTATCACTTGATTCACAATCACAATTGTTAATTTACCCTTAGAAAATGAAATGTGTGATCAAACACTTCACGCACTTGTTCTTTTTAATCCACAAATCCAAATGTGATGGTAGACACTTGTTGATTTTAACCTAATTTTAATGATGTGATTGCAATCAAGTTGTTCGTTTTAAAGACCAAAATCCAAATATGTGATCAAAAATGATAAAGAGATAAAAGATGAAACAATTGCACCTGATTGTTTTTGCTTTCTAAGTTGATGTTGTGACCGATCCAAACGCTACTCCATCTCCTTTGAAAAAGACCAAGTAAACTTGCATGAGAAGAAGGCTATGTGAAAAATGAGGAATCTGATAAAAAAAATTGATTAAGATGATCTAATACAAAAAATTGATTGCATGAACAGATTCTAGATGAAATTCTATGCACTTTTAAAAAACATTTCACTGAAAAAGGATCAAAAATGAAAAAGTTATGAGCATTTAAAGTTTTCATGCAATGTTGACTTTGACTGTGAAAAAAGCATGGAAAATGGTACAGCCACTTGACGAAAGTTTCTCTGTTACATAGTTCACCCTGTCAGATTTCCAACGAGTCCTCCTGTACGTGATTTCGACCTATTTTGACCAAGTTATGATAAAAAGAAAAAATGCCTCCTTTAGGGTAAGTGGAGAAGACAAGAGGTTAACTGACTATTAACTGTAACTGCTAGCTATTTGGAAAAGTGATCATATGGACTGGCTGTCTGAAGCTAGCAGTTTAGTCTTTATGTTGGCCATTAAGGGTCTAACATTTATCACTAACAATAATACTAACAATAATACTGTCCCTAACCTCTAGCACTAACAAAAATACTAACCCTAACATTAACAGTAACAGCTAACCTAACCCTGATAGTTAACACTAACATTAACATTTAATCTAAACCCTACCTACACCTATCGCCCATGAGTTCTAAACCATCAACATGTGTTGACTTAAAACATAGGACCTGTTGCACTAAGTGGTCATTGTCAATGTTAGGGTCGCGGTCTAGATTAAGGTTTAGGTTAGGGTTTAGACACATGGGCTATTGCCTATGGAGGTTAGGGTTTTGGAGGAGGCGGACATTAACAGTGGCATGGAACACAAACTTCATGGTGGCAACTGAAGACTTGCAGGAGGCGATGGGACTTTTGAAGTGGCAGAGATTGATATACTAGGTGGCAACAGAGCCAAGCGTGGGTGGCGACAAGGTGTCAGGGCGGAGTAGCGATAGTAAAGATAAGGGTTTTGACTAGTGACAATAATGGGCAGTGGAGCTAAGGCCAGTGGTGAGTCAACGATGGAGGAAGGGGTTTCCAAATGAGTGGTGACCTAGCAAAGGATTGGTGACGACAGTTTGAAAAGGAGAGGTGACCTTAGTAGTGGTGGTGACTGGTTTAGATTTAGGGTTTTGGTAATTGTTTGAACCTGCAACACCAATATTTAAATCTGCAACATACAAACAAAACCAACACTATGTGAAATGAAAAAAAAAAAAAAACACCTGCAAAATGAAACCAGAGATACAGTCAGCAAAGAGGAGGTGGCGGATCCATACGGATTTGTACTGTATGCTCTGCCCCCCTAAAAAAATTTCAAAACTTTTCAAGAAATTTTCCTGTCATCAAACCATAACAAATTTATAGTCAAAAATCATGGAAATGACCTCTTGGATGCAATGGTGTAGTCAGTTTCAGCCTAGGAGGTCACCTACAATAGATCACATGCAAAACTTGATAAATAAGGGTTAGAAAGCACACAAATTTTTAGAACAAAGACCTACAAAAATGAATGATTAGATCCAATGGAGCATGTTCATGTTGGGTTCACCAAAATGTAGTCAGGGAAAATCAGATTTAGTGTTAAAAACAAAAAACTAACTAAACCCTAACTATACACCATGAAGGACAAACTAGAATGAAAATGAAAACAGAAAGAAATGCAAAGCAAACTGAATCCATGCTAGGTTTGATTGAGCTCCATGGCTCTTATCGATCTTGCAGGAGAATGCATGATGTTGAAGGGTTTTGATTGATCACAGTTGTAGCATAATAAAAAGATGAAGATGATAGATAGATGGATGATGCAAAGGCTCAATTGGGATTTCGACATTGTAAAGATACTTGAAACTCCATGCATGAAAATAGCTTGGATGAGAGGTGATTTATAGGCAAAAGCTGATATGATTGGATGGTTGAGATCAAAAGTCAAATGTGTGATGTGTAGGACCAAGATTAAAAGTTTATTTTAGTGCCTATGATGCACATTAAGTGGGTTATGACATGAGGCTAAAAATAGGATGAGAGGAAATAAGTGGGATTCTTTTATTTATTTTGGAGGAAAAGATGCTTATGACACACAACTAAAAATAGGATGTGAGGGGAATCTCATAATTTAAATAATAGAATTATTTAAATTATGTGTGCATGAGAAGAGTTGTAGTCATATGACACATGTCATAATGAGGGATTTGATTTAATATTTAATTTAAATTGTTTGTGGGACATGTGAAGAGGGATTAATTAAATAAAGAGGTTTATTTAATTAATTGGAAAGGTGATCAAGTGGGATAAATGGGATTATGCTAGGACCTAGGGCAAAATGTTACAAGATATCTCTAGGTGTTGTAGGACATGGACAATTTTAAGTGTCTACAATTTATTTATTGCCTATTATTGTAATTAGGATGCAAATCCTTATTGTCATCTTGTGGGAGTTGGCACGGTGATGTGTCATCCTACATGGAAGGTGACAACATGTAAATTTGTCCTCAAATGAGGAGGTAGGCATCCCACTTAGTGGTAGGAATATTTTTCCATGTGTCAGCATCTTGGATAGTGTGTAAGGGAATATTGACCAAAATGGTTATGACAGATTCCTATGACAAATCTATGACACGTAAGAGTCATAAATGGAAGATTCTATGACAGGTGAAGACATGTGTCACAAGGCATCTTGGAAGAAGGCATCTTTGGGTGCCCCAAGGAGGGTTATGACATGTTGTAAGAGAATATGCTATTTTTAGCCTGTGTATGATAGATTCTCTTACAGTTGTAAGATATGACATCTATGATGGATTCTATGACAGTCGTAAGAGTATCTGTCATAGTCCAACTTGGGAATAGGTGACTTCTTTGGGATGGGGTGATATGACAAGTGTCATGAATACCCTACAGTGTTGGACAAGTGTCCCTAGGCGTGGATTTTGGGCCATGAGGCCATGTTGGACACCCATCTCAAGATAGGCTCATTTTTGCCTTGTAACTTCTTTATAAATAGATTCTTTAAATATCACTTGAGAACACATCACAGACTACTTCTTAATAGACACTACCAAACTATGCTAGTCAATTACTTGCTTTTTAGAGAACCAAATGACAAATTCTTTGAAATGACGATAACTAAGAACCTTATAAGATTAAGTCTAGAACTGTAAAGCCAAAATCCAATCTGCAAAGAAATGTAGAGCAAAACACTTTCTCCCTATCACTTTGCACACATTTCCAGGCACAGTCTTCCAACTGGTGAATAGAACTTTTACTGCACAGTGATCTGAACCACCAAATTCTGGATTTAGCATCTTCAAACACTTCTTTAAATCATATCCAAATCTCCTACTCCAGTCTTCAACATTGAAAATATGCGCAGCAAAATATTCAGACAGTGTTCTTCAATTAATCAACAAACAACAATATCAGAAGATATAGTTGGCACCAATGACAACACAAACATGTTGACATCAATGACAACACCAGTTAGCACATACTTGCAACAATCTCCCCCTTTGTCATTCATGGCAACATATGATGTGAAAAACATGTTCCACCATCAAGACACAATTTTGCATTAGAACCCCCCCTTTCTTTTTACACCTCTGCAATCTTACCCCCCCTAGGTTTTTCACATGATCTCTCCCCCCCTTTGACATCAATGACAAAGGGCATCATATCTCTTCTATTGCACATACTTGCACACTACTGCTTTGATCAGTCTAAAACCATTCTTTACTCCCCCTGAATGTAACAATAATCTCAAACCACTACCTGCTCCCCCTGAGAGGTAGCCTCCAATCATTAGTCCAAAAAGAGAAATGTACTTTGAAGCACACTGGACTAATGCACCTCCCTATGCATCTAGTTCAAGGAAGGAGGGGCAATAACCCCTAATTTCTCTCAGAGATACTCAAATGTGTCTTTTGGAAGAGCCTTGGTGAATATATCAGCAACTTGATCTTTTGTAGGCACATACTGAAGCTTTACCTCATTCTCTACAACTTTCTCCCTCAAAAAGTGATACTTGATTGAAATGTGCTTTGTCTTTGAGTGCATCACTGGATTCTTTGAAATATTTATGACACTTGTATTATCACAAAGAATAGGGCTTGGCCCATCATACTCAACTTTGATATCCTTCAAGGTCTGCTTCATCCATAACACTTGAGTACAACATGATACTCCAACAATATATTTTGCTTTTGCAATAGACAAGGAGATAGATTCTTGTTTCTTGCTTTGCTAGGACACTACCCTATTTCCAAAGAAGAATGCACCTCCACTTGTGCTTTTCCTATCACCAACACATCCAGCCCAATCTACATCTGTATAGACACTTAAAGAAAAATCATTTTTCTTAGGATACCACAAGCCATGATCAGGAGTGCCCTTCAAATACTTGAATATCCTTTTTACTGCCATCACATGTGATTCTCTAGGATCTGATTGAAATCTGGCCACAAGACAACTTGCATACATGATATTTGCTCTAGTAGTAGTTAGGTAAAGTAGTCCTCCAATCATTTATTTGTACACTTTTTGATCAGCCTTAGGAGATTCATCATTCTTGCTTAGTTTACAACCAGTAACCATAGGAGTGCATACCAGTTTAGAGTCCCCCATTCCAAACTTCTTCAACAATTCCCTGACATACTTAGATTGAGAAATGAAAATGCCTTTGTCTGTCTAATCGATTTGCAGTCCAAGAAAGAAGTTCATCTCATCACACATAGACATCTCAAATTCTTTTTGCATTACATTTGCAAAAAATGTATTTATCACAGCAAGTATTTCTTTATGACACCTGTGATAGTTAAGCTCACTATTCTTAAAACTGCCAGAAATATATCTGACAATTTCTTCTCGGCCTTGGGGCATCTTTTCTTTTAAAATACTAGCCCATGCAACTTCGTTGGCATCTATTTCTACAATCTTTGGGCCATCACCTAGTAAACTTAAAGGTGGCAGATTAGCACATTTATTCTTAATTCTCAAGATCATAGCATCATGTGTATTAGACCATGGTGGTGGATTCTTTCCTAACAATTTATTCAGCTCAAGCCTATCTTCAGCAAGCTTGTGATAGAATCCAGCAATATAATTAACTAAACCCAAAAATCTTTGTAATTATTTGACATTTGTTACTTGAAGATTTTGGATTCTAGTCAGAATATGTACTTGTGCTTCCATTTTCCTCCCGAGAGAAGCTTAATGCCAATGAAGATAATCTCTTCTTGAGAAAAGTAGGATTTAGTAGGATTGACTGCAAGCCCATGTTCTTGACAAATTTTTAGAAACTGCTGCAGATGAAGAAGGTGTTGATTCATGTCTTGGATGAACACAAGAATGTCAAAGCCTATCAAAGGAATAAGGTAACAACAACCTGCCCAGGTTGCATTTTAACCATTCATATCCCAGGTATAAAAGCATATCCATTAGCATTTTTATGGGACACTGGCGCTAATGTAAATGTAGCAAGATATAATTGTTTTCCCAAAGATCTATGGATTGAAGGAACTACTGACCTCATCTTTGGAAAGGGAAAATTTGAATCCAAGCTTGTCTGTAAAGTTCCTATTTAGCTAAGCAATGGATATATTGATGAATTAGTATTTGTTCATTATGAAGTAGATGGATATGATGGTGTCATTGGTAGCAAATCAATGCAACATTGGGAGCCAATCACCCTTGACTCCACATTTATAACTCTGCAAGGCACTTTTCAAGTTCCAAGACTGCATCAAGATCTAGCCTTCACTACCAAAATTGAAATTCCAAAAAAGAAGAAAGAAAACAAAGTATGGATATCTAGACAACTGGAAGTGGTAAAAGAACCATTGGAAAATCTCAAGTCAGAGTTTACAACTACCATTTTGACCAAAGACTTGAAGAAACAGAAACAAAATCTGTTCTGCAGTCTGCCATTGAAAAGAGATACTGAAGGTAATGAGATAACTCCTAAAGCCAAAGCAAACTATTTTCTTATGAGTATGCATGAAACTAAAGTTTGCAGAAAAGAAATTAAGGAGTTATATGATATGGATTTAATTAGAAGTTCAAGTTCACCATTTTGTTGCCATGCCGTGTATGTACCCAAATTTGATGAAAATGGTAATGAACTCCCTGAGAAATGACTGGTTGTCAACTACAAGCCGTTAAATGAATGTTTGATTGATAATCGTCATCCACTTCCCAGCGAAGATCATATTTGGCAATCTATTAAAGGAAGTTATATTTATTCAAAATTTGATCTAACAAAGGGATTTTGGCAGATTGGGCTCAAAATTGAGGATTTCTACAAAACAACATTCTTAGTTCCATAAGGGCTATTTGAATGGAAAGTTCTTCCATTTGGCATCAAGACAGCTCCATCTATTTTTCAACAATAGATGGATATTATTTCTTACCCTTATGCTAAATTTATTCTTCCATACATTGATGACATTCTTGTGTTTAGCCAGGACATGAATCAACACCTTCTTCATCTGCAGCAGTTTCTAAAAATTTGTCAAGAACACGGGCTTGCAGTCAATCCTACTAAATCCTACTTTGCTCAAGAAGAGATTGTCTTCATTGGCATCAAGCTTCTCTCGGGGGGGAAAATGGAAGCACAAGCACATATTCTGACTAGAATCCAAAATCTTTAGGTAACAAATGTCAAAGAATTACAAAGATTTTTGGGTTTAGTTAATTATATTGTTGGATTCTATCACAAGCTTGCTGAAGATAGGCTTGAGCTGAATAAACTGTTAGGAAAGAATCCACCACCATGGTCTGATACACATGATGCTATGATCTTGAGAATTAAGAATAAATGTGCTAATCTGCCACCTTTAAGTTTACCAGGTGATGGTCCAAAGATTGTAGAAACAGATGCCAACAAAGTTGCATGGGCTGGTATTTTAAAAGAAAAGATGCCCCAAGGCCAAGAAGAAATTGTCAGATATATTTCTGGCAGTTTTAAGAACATTGAGCTTAACTATCATAGTACTCATAATGAAATACTTGTTGTGATAAATACTTTAAAAGCCTTTCAGATGTTTGTGGCAGACAAGAAGTTCCTGATCAGAAGTGATCTGTAGAATTTGTGTGGGTTCTTCAAGAAAGAATCTAAGGATAAAGTTGTTTGAGGAAGATTGCTCAGATGGGCACAAGTTTTAAATACATTTAATTTTGATATTGTTCATCTTCCTGGTACTAATAATATTTTTGCACATTTCCTATCCAGAGAATGTCACCTTCCAGCCAAGGTAGAGCATGATCTACCTGTTGAATTGCCACCAAAACAATCCAGTAGAGTCAATGTCATCCGAGTCTGAGAACATCGGTGGTATGAAAAAAGTTGTCCAGAATGAAGCACAAACCCATTCTAGAGAAGATACTACCAGAATTTCTAAATGGCTAATGATTATTTGTATGATAGGTTTAAATGCTTAACTGTAAAACAACAATTAACTCTTGAAGGTCTGTGGACAATAAGACCCTTCTTTGAGTTTTCAGCTGAAGCTGAACCAGTTGATCCAGAAGTTGGTCATGTACTTGCAAATTGGTGTGGTGATTTTGTCCTACTAGTTAAATTTCTAAACCCTCAAGTACTCAGACCAGATCGATGGTTGAACGAAGAAAAGGGAAAAGAACTGATAAGGAATATGTTTCAAGGTCCTTATGCTCCAGCTAAAGGTTTGTAGTTTAATGGTACTTCTTATACAGGTTGTATTTTCAAGCTAACATTTGATTTGCCTCATGAGAATTTGATCAGTAGATATCTCTATCAAATGTATGGCCCCACTGGAGCCAGATCTTTGTACCAATATTGGAACGTACCTAACAAACTCTGAAGCCTACACGCAAAACAAACACCTATCTAGATCAATACAAAGACATACTGGATGGAAATGACTGATGAAGGAGCTATGGCACATGGCATATATGGACCATATAAATTAAAAACACTCAGCATCATCTGGAAGGAGTCCAATCCTCGACAAACCCCTATCTTTCCAACTGCTAGAAATATTGTAGGATGTGTCCCACATGCCTCAAATATGACATGCACAAATTGCACATATGATCCTCTTAATGATCCAAGTGTTGCAAGTTATGGAGATGGGTCTGATGAGGGACCCAATTCAAGTTAGTGGATGGGCTTGTCATCCACCAAAGGAATCTATCCCTTCATGGTTAAAGATGGACGTGGTCCACACCACGGTAAAAGGGGAAAGCTTACGCGCCTAACAGTAAGCATGAGATATGCCTCTCATGATCAAAAGGCAACTTTGTAAAAAGTAGATTCCATTAAGGTCTTGTCAATCCTCTTTATTCCTAGTTCACGGGTTATTGGGATCCACCTGAGGAATCTTATCCTCAACTAGATAACCCTACGGATAAGGAGTTGCAACATGTCCATTTTCTATGGCCGGACTCCAAACTCAGACTTAAGCCAGAAGGTTAAAGATTTGCCTTGCCTTCCTATAAAAGGATGTAAGGCCACCTCATTTGGCATTGGAGCCTTGAGTGAGTAAGTCTCTCATAGCAATCAGAGTCTTATAGTTCTTAGTAAGTCATCTCTAGTCCTAGGAAACTTGAGGATTAAAGAAGTATGATTTTCCTGCTCTACCGGAATCAAAAACTCAGAAGTCCTGCAAGATAGCAGTATAGTATCATTGTAATTTCCAGTCTATTTACAACGTGCATTATATGAGTTGAATGATGAAATGATAATAACAAAATTTTGCACTTTCATTACTTTCATTCTCTCTTATTACTTTCATTCTCTCTTGCAGTTGTGTGTAAAAAGTTGCTATCAGATTTTTAAATACATTTGATTTTGATATTATTAATCTTCCTAGTACTAATAATATTTTTGTAGATTTCCTATCCAGAGAAGGTCACCTTCCAGCCAAGGTAGAGCATAATCTACCTGTTGAATTGCCACCAAAACAATCTGGTAGAGTCAATGTCATCCGAGTCTGAGAACATCGGTGGTACGAAAAAAGTTGTCCAGAATGGAGCACAAACCCATTCCAGAGAAGAGACCGCCACAATTTCCAGATGGCTAATGATTATTTGTATGACAAGTTTAAATGCTTAACTACAAAACAACACTTAACTCTTGAAGGTCTATGCACAATAAGACCCTTCTTTGAGTTTTCAGCTGAAGTAAAACTAGTTGATCTAGAAGTTGGTCATGTACTTGCAAATTGGTGTGGCAATTTTGTCCTACCAATTAAATTTCTAAACCCTCAAGTACTCAGACCAGATCGATGGTTGAATGAAGAAAAGGGAAAAGAACTGATAAGGAATATGTTTCAAGGTCCTTATCTTCCAGCTAAAGGTTTGTAGTTTAATGGTACTTCTTAGACAGGTTATATTTTCAAGCTAACATTTGATTCGCCTGATGAGAATTTGATTAGTAGCTATCTCACCAAATATGATATCATCTACATAGACTTCAATAATCAAGATTTGATCTTTGCTTACCTTGATATACAAATTACTAACTACAGATCCTTTACTGAAACCCTACTGCAACAAATACTTATCTAGTATTGCATACCAAGCTCTGGGAGCTTGCTTCAACCCATACAAGGCCTTCTTCAACTTGCATACCATGTCTAGTTTGTCTGATAACTGGAACCCATTTAGTTGCTTTATGTAGACTTCTTCTAGCTCACCATTCAGGAAGGTAGGTTTCACATCCATTCGATATACTTTGAAATTTTTGTGTGTTGTATATGCCAAAAATAGTCTGATAGCTTCCATTCTTGCCACCAGAGCATAGGTCTCTTCATAGTCAATTCCTTTCACTTGTGAGTAGCCCTTACACACAAGTCTTGCCTTATTTCTCACTGCTTCTCCAACTTCATTCAGTTTTATCTAGAAAATCCACTCTGTTCCAATCACATTCTTGTTTGCAGGTCTAGGGACAAGTTCCCAAGTCTTGTTCTTCTCAATCTACAACAATTCTTCTTTCATTACCTTAACCCACTGTTCATCATTGCATGCTTCATTTACTATTTTAGGTTCCACCTTTGAAAGTAGACAGAGATTTACTTGTTCTTCTACAATCCTTCTTCTTTTCATCACACCTTTCCTTTTGTTACCAATAATCTGTTCTTCAAAATGATCTCTTTGCACATACCTTGGAGTTTTAGGAATTCTTATTGGATCTTCAGCTTGAACTTTTTCTTCTTCTGGAGCAGTTTGTACTTCAGTCTGAACTTCCTTTTCTTTTCCTTTTTCACCCTTTTCTATATCAGTAGGTCCATCTGACTCATATCCATCTGATTGAATATCTTCATCTACCTTCACATTTTCACTTTCAATGATCTTTCTCAATCTTTTATTATAGCACCGGTAAGCTTTTCTCTTAGTAGAGTACCCAAGGAATATGCCTTCATCACATCTGGCATCAAACTTTCCTAATTATTCATCTCGCTTGATGTAGCACTTGCTTCCAAAAACTTTGAAGTATTTGACAGGAGTTATACCATACCATAGCTCATAAGGTGTCTTCATTTCTTCTGCTTTGATTTGCACTCTATTTTGAATGTAGACAATAGTGTGTATTGCTTCTTTCCAGTATGCTTCTAGTAGGTCTACTTCCTTGATCATTGCTCTGGTAGCTTCTTGAATAGTTCTATTATTCCTTTCAACCACTCCATTTTGTTGAGGAGTCCGGGGAGCAGACAAATGTCTCTTTATTCAATGTTCTTCACAAAAATCACTGAACTCATTTGAAGTAAACTCACCACCTCTGTCAGATCTTAAGCATTTGATTCTCAAATCCAACTCATTTTCAACCATAGCTTTGAATGCCTTGAACTTATCTAGAGCTACTATCTTTTCTCTAAGGAAAGTAACCCAAGTCATTCTTAAAAAATCATTAATAAGAAGCATGAAATACCTTTCACCTTGTAGACTTATTGTTCTTGTGGGACCACACGGGTCTGTATGCACCAGCTCTAGCAAACTGGTACAAGATTGTTCTTTGCTTCTGAAAGTAGTCTTTGTCATCTTCCCAAACTGTCATTCTTTGTATATAGCATTAACAGGCTTCACAATCTTGGGTAGGTCTCTTATAGCTTGAATAGTTCTTATTCTCACCACATTATTGAACTTAATGTGACACATTCTCTTATGCCATAGCCAACTTTCATTTGTCTTAGCCAACAGACAACAATTTTCAGCACCTTTCAAATGATAAACATTACCATGAGTCTGCTTTCTAGCAGCAATTAAGGTTCCAGAGCTATTTTATATCTTACACCCATTGTCCTTGGACACAAGATTATACCCTTTGTCACATATTTGTCCAACACTTAGAAGATTATGATTTATGGCCTAGACATAAAGAACATCATCTGTATTATGCTTGCCATGAAAAATAATAGATCCCTTTCCACAAATCTTACCAGCTGCATCATCACCAAACCTAACAAGTCCTCCATCATATTTTTTAAAGATAACAAACTTACTCTTGTCTCCTGTCATGTGATTTCAACATCCATTGTCTATGATCCATTCATCTTCCTTTTCAGCATGAAATGTAGACAACTCTCTTGGACTTCCTTCACACAACTAGCAAGATTATCAGAAACTATAAGCACAAAAATCATGCACAACCTCCATGAGGACCCCTATGATGACTCAAATCCTTGTCATGTACATGTAAGCATGAAATAATGTCCTTTAAGCAATAAACCTCTTGATGACGTGCCTTCTTTCTTGTCTTGTGTTGATTCCTCTTTGTCAAATTCTCTCTCGTCGCTTGCAATGCTTCTTGGCACCTTTTTGTGACACTTGTCGATTTGCATTTTCTAAGCTTTCGACCTTGCTCCTAAGCCTTGTAAGCATCTTGTAAGTGAGTTTTCACTTTTCCCTTGTGTTTTTCATTCTCTGCACCCCCTAGAAGCCTTCTAGAGGTCCTCCTTATCCATCTCCCGCTTTCGATTTTCAATTTCGCTCAACCAATCCAAATCTCCCCCTATTATTTCTAGATCTCCCTTGGGAGATCTTGTAGGTGCAAGTGGAGATTTGGATTCTTGCACATGACTGACCTGTTTCTAGAGGCAGAACCCCTCCTTTTCTTCTCTTCTTTCATTTCCCCCTGCAATTCTTTAGAAAACCCTGTCCAGCCTGGATCTCCCCCAGGCCACCTAGGGTCACCCTCAGAGTGACCCTATCGTATTTCCAGCCGCAAATAAAACTTGAGTTTCTCACTCATTTTAGCTCCATTTTCACCCATCTTTCTTCCGGTTCACATGATTTTTGATGCCTAATATGGAGATGACTATTTCATGCACCCACACATGCATAATTAACTCCATTTGATCTAAAATTAACTATTCAATCAATCTCATGCATCCTCACATCTGCATTTCTTCTTCAGTGATAAGCTATTATTGAATTATCACTCCATAGTTATTTGAGTTCACTGGGTAATCAACCTTGTTAACTCCCCAATCATCCTTGTTAACTCATCAATCAAATGAGTTAACTTCTCAATCAATCACATTCCTCAAACCTATAAATACACCCCTCCCTCAAGCACAAAGGGAGGCAAATTCATTGTGCATATAGCTCTTGCCAGTTTTTGCTCTCCAACTTAGCATTCAAATGCTCTTACAGGACGAAGGTGCCTTTTGCTTTATTCATTGTTCAACCAAGCATCATTACGCTACTTCATTCTATGCCATTGTGCTCAACCAAAGATCTCATTAAGCTCTTTCAAGCTTTAACAAGCTTATTTTTGCTTCTTTGTGTTGTTTTATCATCAAGAGGATCTCCCATTACTTCAAAAGGACATGAGGTTGGCAATATCAAGGATTTCTAAGGGTAGTGGAGTCACACAAATATTCATTTCTTACAAGTTCCTTCATTGCTTTATTCAATTCATAGTAATTAGAAAACCAAATTTGCTCTTTGGAATAGTAAATCTTTGCTTTTTCCTTGATAGATTAGATCTTGCATGTTAGAATAATTGTTTTCATATTCCTAGATCTAGACTATTTTTGTAGAAGTAATTTCCCTTTTTAGATTAGATCATTTCAAAATAATCGAAAACCCAAAAAAACATAGATTAAATTTGCATTAGGAAAAGTCATATTAGCTTGCATTCATATTTCCCTTTCATAGATTAAATAGCACTTTTCATTTCTAAAATACTAAAAAAGCACAAAAATATGTTTGCATATCATTTAGTTTTGCATGCATATAGAAACCCTAGAAAAGACAAACTTGTAAACCCTTGATACCATCAAGAGGTAACCACGATTAAATGATTCCATCAAACCCTTGATCACATCATAAGGTAAACACAAATCAAAGCATAGCCAAACCCTAAGTCAACTAAACCCTAGGTCGAAAACCCCCAGTCTAGTTAAGGTTGGTCATCACACATCTACCACTATCTTGGCTCATGAATGTGCCTAGGAGTAAGAGGAGAGTGGGTGAGGGTTGTCTGTGATGAGATTGAGGAGATCAATTCACGACAATGACAAGAGATATTTACTCTACCACAACAAGATCAATTTATCCTCTTATTGTTAGAAAAAACTAGACAACTCCAAATACAAAGAGAACTCATTCAACGCATTGAGAGACAAGAGGACATAAACGAGAATAATTGCTTACCCACACAAAGGTGGAATAGAAGAAACCCCAACATGAGAAGAGAAACTAGTGACCCTTCGGGTCATAGGGTTATCTCAACAAGAACTTCAATCGAATGAAACATTCAACTTAGCACACAACAACAAAGGCCACAAGACTTGCCAACCCCTCTCCATGAAGTAAGCTCTCCAACGAGCTAGATCTCTCCATGTCTTGCCTCCTCTTGACTGGCTACTTCCATGTGAGCGAGAGTAACGTAGTGTATTGCCCCATGGCAAGGAGGAAGGGTCCGTGTGTGTATCAAAATCCAACCTGATAGCCCCAGGCAACTGGAGTCATGATTTTGAGTGTACATATTTTGGTGAACCTGATATGAAATTGCAAATCCTTCTAGGATGAGTAATTTTGTGTTCTTATTTCAAATGCTTCAAGGATATTAGTGAAATCTCCAAAACATTTTCACACCATTCTTCAAAGCTGCTTTGGTTTCTATTGCCTATACTATCATCCATTCCATTTGTTCTATGGTATCTATGGTGCCCCGGAACATGACAGAACTTGACTTAAACCAAGGGAACATTCCCTCAACAGAACTAGAAACTCCTTCATTTGATAGGTATGTGCCGCTATACCCTGATGCACCAATCACCAACTGTTACAACTACGAAGATGTTGATTATGAACCAAATCAAAGAGAATCCCGTTGTTCTCTATCTTTCAACAACCCAGCTTGGGAAAACAACTCGGCCATACCAAATGCACCACATAAGGTTAGAAGGATAAGGTCAAAAATACATCGACTCTAACAAACTTCCACAAGCACATCAAGTACTCATCTTGATGAGGAAGTCAAATGATTAGAAAAACATCTGTAAGAGGACAAAGACACTCAAGAGGCATTGAGGATTGCCTTGCGAGAAGAGAAAAGAGAAAACATTGCACGTGAAGAAGCATATCACCATGAAAATACTTGAAGAGAAAATCCTAAAGATGAAGAAACACCTAGAGCTGCTACTCCTGTAGATTTAATCACAACTCTAGTACAAATAATTAGAATCTTGGAAGCAGAGCAAGATGCTCTAGAAAGAAGGCAAAATCTCATGAACAGGACTAGGGGGCATCTCAAAATCCCCCCTACCTCAATTATTATTCACGGAATGCTAGCAATGACACATGTATGAATGGAAATCCTCATGTTTAAAACAATTAAACAAATCTGACAATGTGTTATCAAAACCCACCTACAAGGTTATTACTATCAACCCCGCAATCTCAAAGTGCCTTTCTACAAACATATCTTGAGTATTTGAAGGAACCTTTGGACCAAAACATAAGAAGCATGCAACTACCTCGACCATTACCAGATCTCCCAAAGTTCAAAGGAGAAGGAGATCCAAACTCCTACATTAAAGCCTACACCATGGCCATAAGAGAACTCCTCCCTTGGGATGGGGTTGTAGCAAAATTCTTTCCAAAAATTCTTGAAGGCATTTCTCTAGATTGGTATTAACGCCTACCAGAAGCTTCAATCCATTCATTTAGACAGCTAATCAGAGAGTTTGTCATGGTGTTCGACATGAACAAACTTGTTAAAATAGGGATCAGATAATTCCTCACAATGAAGCAAGAGCCAAACGAATCCGTAGCCTACTTTTTCACTCGATGGAGGCAAGTCCTCTATTCTTCGACTAGTGCTCCGAACATGGATCACTGAGAACTGTGTGACCTCTTTTTACATTGCCTTAACAAGGACATGAGAGAAGATGTTCAAAAATTGGCATACAAATGCTATGAAGAAGCATTGGAAAGTGCTTTGAGGATTGACCAAGCCACCATTGACAGTGGTAGAAAGGTCTATGGGACAAATGGAAAGATGATGAAGGAAGACAAAGGAAACAATGCCTCTATCATTAAAATCCTTAAAAACAATAGGAGTGCAACCATAGACAAGGTGATGGATCAACCCCCAATCAAGAAAGTAAGGGATGATTACAATGGGAGAGATTACTATCCTCCTAATGTGAATGGCATAGACCAACATAGGAACAATAGATACTACCCTTGATACAATTACCAAAGTTGGAACTGCAACAGAAATGGGAACAGAAACGATGGAAGATACGATAGACCCCCATACGAGTTCAATCAATTTTATTATTTTCATAGAACAAGGGGGCACAACACAAAATCTTGTAGAGAGTACAATAGATTCATAGCAAGGCTACCAGAAGATAAACAATGTTTGTTCATAAAGATGTTTTTAAACCCACAAGAAGTAATGCCAGATAACAAAGATACAAGACAAAATCAAGCTCCAATAGCACCACAAAACATAAACATGAGAATTTATTAGGATCCATTCCCCATGCATAAAGACACAGAAACAACAAAACAAAACAATACAGCTTAGAGCAATAACCCAGAAACCCCACTGCAACTGGGACAAAAAGGAGAAGCTAGGATGATGGGATTAGTCGAGATTATGCACAATGAAGGAGAAGAGGAAGACCATGAGGATGAAAATGAGCAAATAGGAGCATACAAAGGTATTATCTTGGTAGTAGAACCAATACCAGCTCCAATCAGACCTTATGAGCTCACAAAATATTTAAAGATGAGATATGCTCACATTTCGTTCACTGACTTACTCAGGAACTCCCCTTCACATCACTCAGCATTACTAAAAGCAATGGGTCTAAAATACCTCAACCAAACTACGCCATCACCTAGTGATAAAATCAATCCTGTGGACTATGACATCAGTCCACCAAACTCAGAACTCAAAGATCTAGGGTTCTTCTTCGACTTACAATAGATGCCTTCTGAGGCAGAGTTAACAAAAAAAGGAGACCCTGCACTATATCTTCAAGTATGGATCTATGATACATGCATCAAGAGGACATTAAGCGATGATGGAGCCGCAGTGAACATAGTTCCTTTCTCTCTATTAGATAAGATTAGGCTATGGAGATACAAATATCACTACTTCACGGGATACGATAAGCAGGTATGATAATCTCGAGGCTACCACCATAGGTAATATTACCCTTCCAGTGACCTTGGGACCCAAATTCCAACCACTTTCTACATCATAGACAAAGACACGGGATATAACTTGATTCTTGGAAGACCATGGATACACAGAATGAAAGTTATGCCATCCACATTATTTCAAGAAGCTTGATTCTTGAACTTAGGGAAAGTTTATGTTGCAAAGGGAGATCCAAAACCCTTCAGCATGTTAAAATAAAACATGCCAAAGAAGCGTATAGGTATCCCCATAGACTATGAACTCCCTACCAACAAGTTAACCATCCCTAATCCTACACCGCAGTCGATATACATCAAATGAATGGAAATCTCAGAAAAGACCATAAATGCCGCAGAGATCAAAACTTTAGAGAATGAGCCATTACTGAAACAAAAGGAAATGATCCCTAAGGAAAAGACAATTGAGATCATAGAATTGATTGAGCAGGATGGACCACTCCAATTCCCCCTAGAGGTACTCATGATCAATTTCCAAGAGGCCCACAAACTCTTCCCTTGCATAGGGGAGAAGCCTCATAGAACTAAAGGACTGGTATTTCAAACCACTACATTAGATCTGAGAAATGTAGACCTGCACACTTTCTCAGACGCTGAGGAAGACATAACAGAAAGTTACACTCCACTGTCACTGCTAAGTGAATCACGTGTCCTCGAGACACTAGAAGAGATAGAATCTTATGAACCACTCACACCATTAGAGGATTCATATTGACCATTGACACCCATGGAGGAGGCACATTCTATCGACAATAGATCAACTAACACCATAGGAATGATGCCTAGAATGTTCATGGTATCTTAACCACAAGAGAAACCAACCACCTCTGTCTTGGTTCAATCAAATGAACTCGGTGAATGGGAAACACCTCTAGTACATTTCGAAATGGTTGAAAGACTTCCCAATGAAGATGAAGAAAGTGAAGGTATCTTTCACAAAGAATGGAAGATGAGAGTGACAGTTGGCATTGATGACCCTGTCATTTTCAAACTCCCAAAGAGTTACATCGGATATGCCATGGACTTAAGACCAAAACCAAATGGGAGGACAAGTATAATCTTTGTCCCTCCTGATGAGCAAAGGGAGCCACAAACTCCCCTAGAGTTGTTCCAATTTTTGCAAAGAATCCAAGAGAGACCAGATGTGAAAATCTACATACAAGAACAGTTTGACCTATTAGCAGAGCTATTAAATTGTGATGAAGTCCTGTATTAGACTCCTCATCAACAAGCCTTTCAAGACTTACTTCATCTCACAATGCCAAGAGAAACCACTGTGTTGGTAGCAATAGATTCAAATGACAAACCCTACGGAATAGGAGAACTTGTCTTGAGAAGAGGTAGCATGAAGAATAAGAAAAGAAGACGAAAAAGATCTTTTTGGAAGACTGGAAAGGTCCTTACATGGTCAAAGAAGATGTCAGAAATGGTGCCTATCTCTTGTGCGCAATGGAGGGAGAGGAATTTGGCAAAATAGTCAATGCCTTTCACCTGAAGAAATACTATGTCTAAAAACCAAAAAAAATCATAAAACATACAAAAACAAAAAAAATTATAAAAATCAAAATGTCAAAACAATTTGTTTCTCGCATTTCTGCATCATTCTGTCCATCTTGCACTACTATTAGTGACTTGCTCTTATATTATTTTCTCTTTAATAAGGAGTCTAATGTTGCCTAGATATTCGTCATCCTTTCAGGACCTAGAGATTCCCCACTTTTCACAATCATTACTATCCCCCTTCATTCCTAGTGATTCTAATAAAAGCCTAGCTCTTAGCTTTACACTAATCTCAATCTTAATGAGTCAAGATGTTAGGTCAAAACAAAGTTAGTATTCAAACCAACAGTGTTCAAAGAAAGCTTGCAAGTAGACCTTCCCAGTTCTTCCCTAGTAGAGGAGAAGTCCAAACAGATTACAAAAACTTTAGGTGGTGCTCAGCCCATTATCTTTCCTAGCCAAAAACGTCAGGAGAATCAAAACTCTAAAGGAAGCAATCTAAAATCCAAGTGAATAAAAAAATGAATGATCAAAATAAGAGTATTGAGAGATCAAATCATTGCATATTAAAAGTTCCAAAAAGCATTCATTTCTTGAAAAGTAAAAAAAATCCAAAAAACAAAAATGAGAAAAATCAAGTGACGAAAATACAAAAAAAAGTGAAAAAAAAGAGAGATACACAAAAAAAGAGTGAAAGAGAGAAGATTGTTGAATGTCTGTACTCTTGGGTGGAGATCAGTCTAAGATCAAAGCCTCAAGGGTGACATTCTAATAGAGAAAGAAAGGTACAAAGCACACACACACACTAGCTGAGCAAAATCAAAGAGTCTAGTAGTCTCTAGGATCATCTTCTACCAAGGGACCCTTGTTCTTTTCATTTTATCCTTTACCCCGGGTCTACTTCACTTGCCATCTATGATCTAAGTCTAGTGAACACCAATAAAATTTGTTACTTGTCTAAGTTGAAAGCTTGTTAGATTGTCTTATCTAGATAAGGATCAGTGTTTAGCCTTTAGCGAAGCCAAAAATGAGAAATGTTCCATTTTCATTCCCGCTCCCCATTGGAGTTATCCAATCCTACCTCACAGCCTTGAATAGTTTTCTTATATCAGAACAACTCGCAATCCCCTAAATCAAAAATCATATTTAAGGGAAGTCACATTGTTTGTTCCACATTTGCATTCATGCCAAAATCAAAAAAAGAGTCTCAAAGAAATAAAGTCAAATGTCATATATCATGACATTCAGTAGAAGTAAATGTTTCATTTCAACATTTCTTGTGTTCCTGCATTATCATATCATGAACTACATCTCATATATTTGCCACAAAAAAATATTACAAAAAAAATGTCATTGTTATCATCCTTGCATCATTAAAGAGTTGAAAAGGTCAAACTGATAATCAAAAGTTCCCAAACCTCCAAACATGCACAAGAGATGAGGACAAATCTGATAGGTGAAAACCATAAAAAGATAAACTTTCATAGATACATCTGAAGTTTACATATACAAGAGTATCAAAGAGCTAGGACAAAATGCTCTCAAAAGAAGTAGAGGCTCCCCATGCAAGGGGGCACGTTTTCAAAGAAAGGAAATCAAGGTTAGTTCCCTCCAACGGAACCCTCAGGACTTCAGCTCCTCCACCTATGAATACCACTCGTTGCTCCATGAGACTTATGAGAGTGAGGTGCTCTACTGTGAGCATGTGACTGTGAAGGCCCCTACATACTAGCATCACGTCGTCCAAAACTAAGATGAGCCATCTCTCAGAGTACCTGATTCTCATCCTTAAGGGTGTCAACCTAGGTCTTCAAGTCTACATTCACCTAACATCCATGATAGATAGGAGCAAAAATGTCAGTGTGTTGCCCAGCAATAGTGGGCACACTAGGATCATCTAAATGATGGTCACAAGTCAACCTAGTGAAGGGAGAAGCCAATCCAACATTAATTTCATGAAGAAAGTCCCTCCACTCTCTGACGTTACCTAAAAGAGCGAATCAAAAGAAAAACAAGTCAGTTCCCCATGAAAAGAGAAAGGACACAAGTACAAAAAGCAAATAGATTAGACTTATGTGGATCACTAGGTTGCCAATCAGGGTCAAATTATTGCATCACCTCATCTGAATGCAGAGGTCGAGGAACAATAGGAGGACCCTCGGGGATATCAAGAGGTCATCATCTGAATCAATAGTATCATCAAAATCCTCATCCTGCGCATCCTCAGGAAGAACCTCGTCTGACGAATCATCATCATCAGGAACATAGTCCTCGTCAGTAGACTTTGAAGCTATAGCCACAATTAGAGATCTAGAAGGAGTCCCTCTCCCTCTCCCTCTCCTATGTCCTCATCTCGAGACTCTAGTAATGAAGACTCTAGGTGTCAAGGGAGTCCAAACCACAGTCCTTTGTCCAATCTCACCCATCTCTAAAACTATCTTGTAGCATGTGGACACTGGGGGAAAGTCCTCAGGGATGTCCTCATCAAACGACTATGAAACACGATCAACCCGATGTGCTTCAACTAGACCATTATGCTATGAAATCTTAGATACTCCACGACAATACTCTCTAACCTTGCCATCATGGGCCAAGGATCATTCTATATCACGATAAGGATTAAAGATTATGTCCTCATATGTATGATTAGAAATAGTGGGTAAAGAAGCATCAAAGTGACCTACATGCATCCACCTAACGTCTATCTGGAATCGAAATGAGCTTTTGATAGGGCCTCATGTGCTCAAATATCCATGTCATGATCAAAGAAGAGTGGCTAAAAGCTGGAGCCCCTCACCGTGAAATACAATAGAAGTCTCTATAGACCATAGCCAAGATGTCTGGTCCCCAAGCATAAACTATGCCCTCCTCAATACCACGAATGATGGTTGCCCAACACCATCTCAAACAAGACGAGGCCTTGTCTCTTGATAGCCTCGATACAATCAAACTGATCAGGGATCTCCTCAAAAGTGGGATGCGAAGGTAAGGTATAGAAGTGATCTAGACTCTTATCTGATCCCTAGGGTGACCAACCCCCATGAACTCTACCCAAGATGGCTTGTCCTCAAAGGACTCACTATCTAGGACCAGAGGATGTCCTCTCACAGGAACCCCAAGTATACAATACACATCATACAGAGTGATGGTCCACTCTCCAGAGATCTATGGGAACCTAAATATGTTTCTGTCTGCATCCCAGTAAGTCAGAATGTCACAGCATATATGAGACACATGATGAATAATAGGCACATGACAAACTCTAGCTAGACCTGCCCTCCTCAAAGTAGCACGATCCTCATCACTCAATGAAGCAAATATCCCTAAGAGCCATCCCTGCTCTCAGTAGGCATTCCATTAGATACGCATGTCCTACAAAATCAGAAGAGAACTTTAGATTAGATCTCGTAAACTCATAGAAATCCATAAAAATTGTAAAACTGCAAAAAAACTTTACACAAAAAAAAGCATATAACCCTTCAAAATTACAATAAACAGGCGAATACAGTAACCAAAATAGATTGAAGTAAACAAGCGTCAAACAAAATGAAATTTTAGTCAAAATCAGCCCAACAGGGTTGCCCCCGGACGACCTAGATGTTTTGCAAGATCTCCCCCGAGTGACCTTGCTATTTTGCAGGATCTCCTCTAGGTGACCTACCTAACAAAAGGGGTGACCCTAGAGGGAGATTCCTCAATCAAAAATTGCTCTTAAAACTTCATTTTTCAGCTGATTTCAGAAAACAAAAAACCTATCTTGCTCTAAACGGTGAGACAGAGACAATGCAACAGATAAAGTCATCAAAAATGGACAATTTCAAGAGATTTTTCACAAAATTCAAACTAGGGTTTAGAGAAGGGTTTTTCACTATTTGTGTACCTGATTCTCTGTGGCTGAAGAAGAGGTGGCCATATTTGCGATCTCCTTAATGATACCTTTCCAACAACTGCTCACATGATCGATTCCATCAGCATTTCACTCCGATCTCACAATTTGACTTGCTTTGTTTGCCCTTAGCTTAGTTTTATTTGTGCATTTTAGATTAGTTCTTTGCTTTTATGCATCTGTTTCATGCATCATTTTGCGTGCTTTCATTCCTACAGGTCTAAACTGACAAAGGCAAGCAACTAGTCAAACTTGAATGATCCATGGTAAGTTCATCATTTTAGTTTTCATTATTTATTTTGATATATTTAAATGTCAGACTAATACTAGTTATTGCAGGTACAATTGCAGAAAATTGACAATAGGTAAGGCCTAGTTCAGGAACGGTACCTACCTTTCATGTAGACTACCATCCCTGAGGGGGCAAATATGTAAGCACATAAATCATGCATAGCCTCCACGAGGACCCCTATGATGATTCAAATCCTTGTCACATACATGTAAGCATGAAATAATGTCCTTTATGCAGCAAACCTCTTGATGATATGTATTCTTTCTTATCTTGTGTTGATTTGTCTTTGTCAATTTCTCTCTCGTCGCTTGCGAGGCTTCTCGGCACCTTTTTGCGCCACTTGTCGATTTGCATTTTCTGAGCTTTCGACCTTGCTCCTAAGCCTTGTAAGTGTCTTGTAGGTGAGTTTTCAGCTTTCCCTTGTGTTTTTCATCCTCTACACCCCATAGAAGCCTTCTAGAGGTCCCCCTTATCTATCTCCTACTTTTGGTTTTTAGTTCTGCTCAACCAATCCAAATCTCCCCTATTATTTCTAGATCTCCCTTGGGAGATCCTGCATGTGCAAGTGGAGATTTGGATTCTTGCACATGACTGACCTGTGTCTGGAGGCAAAACCCCTCATTTTCTTCTCTTCTTTCATTTCCCCTGTGCAATTCTTCAGAAAACCCTTTCTAGCCTGGATCTCCCTTGGGCAACCCTACTGGCAAAAGGGTTTACCCTGTCATATTTCCAGCCACAGAAAAACTTGAGTTTCTCACTCGTTTTAGCTCTATTTTCACCCTTTTTTCTTCCAATTCACATGATTTTTGATGCCTAATATGGAGTTGACTATTTCATGCACCCACACATGCATAATTAACTCCATTTGATCTAAAATTAACTATTCAATCAATCTCATGTATCCTCACATCTCCATTTATTCTTCAGTGATAAGCTATTATTGAATTATCACTCCATAGTTAGCTGAGTTCACTGGGTAATCAACCTTGTTAACTCCCCAATCATCCTTGTTAACTCATCAATCAAATGAGTTAACTTATCAATCAATCCCATTCCTCAAACCTATAAACACACCCCTCCCTCAAGCACAAAGGGAGGCAAATTCATTGTGCACACAACTCTTGCCAGTTTTTGCTCTCCAACTTAGCATTCAAATGCTCTTATAGGATGAAGGTGCCTTTTTCTTTATTCATTGTTCAACCAGGTATCGTTATGTTGTTTCATTCTACACCATTGTGCTCAACCAAAGCTCTCATTGAGCTCTTTCAAGCTTTAACAAGCTTCTTTTTGCTTCTTTGTGTCATTTTGTTGTCAAGAGGATCTCCTGCTACTTTAAAAGGACTTGAGGTTGGCAATATCAAGGATTTCAGAGGCTAGTGGAGTCACACAAATCTTCATTTCTTTCAAATTCCTTCATTGCTTTATTCAATTCATAGTAATTAGAAAACCAAATTTGCTCTTTGGAATAGTAAATCTTTGTTTTTTCCTTGATAGATTAGATCTTGCATGTTAGAATAATTGTTTTCATATTCCTAGATCTAGACTATTTTTGTAGAATAAAGTTCCCTTTTTAGATTAGATTATTTCAAAACAATCAAAAACCCAAAAAAACATAGATTAAAATTGCATTAGGAAAAGTCATATTAGCTTGCATTCATATTTACCTTTCATAGATTAAATAGCACTTTTCATTTCCAAAATACTAAAAAGGCACAAAAAACACATTTGCATATCATTTAGTTTTGCATGCATATAGAAACCCTAGAAAAGACAAACTTGTAAACCCTTGATACCATCACGAGGTAACCATGATTAAATGATTCCATCAAACCCTTGATCACATCATAAGGTTAAACACAAATCAAAGCATAGCCAAACCCTAGGTCAAAACTCCCAATCTAGTTAAGGTTGGTCATCACATATCTAGCACTATCTTGGCTCACGAATGTGCCTAGGAGTAAGAGGAGAGTGGGTGAGGACTGTCCATGATGAGATTGAGGAGATTAATCATGACAACAACAAGAGACATTTACTCTACCACAACAAGACCCATTTGTCCTCTTATTATTAGAAGAACCTAGACAACTCCAAATACAAAGAGAACTCATTCAACGTATTGAGAGACAAGAGGACATAAACTAGAATAACTGCTTACCCACACAAAGGTGGAATAGAAGAAACCCCAACAGGAGAAGAGAAACTAGTGACCCTTCGGGTCATAGGGTTATCTCAATAGCATCTTCAATCGAATGAAACATTCAACTTAGTACACAACAACAATGGCCACAGGACTTACCCACTCCTCTCCATGAAATCTAGCTCTCCAACGAGCCAGACCCCCACTGTGTCTTGTATCCTCTCGATTGGCTACTTCCACGTGAGTGAGAGTGACATGGAGGATTACCCTATAGCAAGGAGGGAAGGGTCCGTGTGCATGCCGAAATCTGACCCGACAACCCCAGGCAACCGGAGTCACGATTTTGAGCTTACAAAAATAGGTTCTTCTCTAATTACAATAAACAGGGATTCACTACTATTACGACCATTAGAATTAGACTCATCATCAGTTACACCATCATCATCTCTAACATAATAACTCTTTCTTATCATCTTTCCTTTATTTTCATTGATTTTCAAGGCTCTGTTAGGACATCTTGAAGCATAGTGACCAATTTTACCATAATTGAAGCATTTGAAAGGTAACTTACCTTTGAATTTTCTTTTGCTGCCCCTTTTTATTCTTCTTGCAAATTTGGCTTCAAGCTCTGCAAAATCTTCTTCATCTGATTCCATAGCATATTTATATGATCTAGCAGTCTTTTCTTCCTTGGCCTTGAAAGCAGTCTTAGTTTTTACAAGGTCATCAGTAGTACCAAACTCTCTCATCTCAAAAGTAGTTAGTTTACCAAGCAATTGATCTTTTGAAAGCTTGGCCATATCAAGTAACTCTTCAATGGAAGATACCTTGTGACTATAAGATTTGGGAAGAGTTTTGAGTATCTTATCTGTAACATCCTCATCCTTTAATTCTCCACCAAGACCCCTGATGTTGCTGACAACTTCATCAATCTTCTGTAAGTAACTTGTTATGTTCTCATCTTCAACCATTCACATGGTTTCATATGTGGTCTTCAAGTTTTACAACTTGACCTTCTTGACAGATGCATCACCTTCATAGATTTGCTTTAATTTGTCCCAAATCTCATAGGTAGTTTCCAAATTCACAACTTTTTCCATTTCAATGTTAGACAGGGCATTTAATAGAGCATTTTTAGCTTTATGACTAGCCTCAAATTCTTTAATTTCTTCTTCAGACTCCAGACCATCTTTAGGTGCTGTGTATTTATCTTTAACCATTGTACAAACATTATAACTAATAGAAATGAGATAACTTTGCATTCGTACCTTCTAGTAGGCATAGTTAGATCCATCAAACTGAGGAATGTCATTCTTGTGTGCCATCCCTGATCTACCTTAAGCTATTAGGCTTTCTTCCAAGGAACCTGCTCTGATACCAATCGTTGAAAGGCACAAGACAACTGAGAGGGGGGTGAATTAGTTGTATCAAAAACTTTAACTTCTTTACACAATATCACTTTCACATTTACTTAATCTAACTCCTTATTTTGTTATGAACATTAAACATGAATAGTAGAATCAAAACATGAACACATCAACACCATACACACATGAACACCAAATTTTTATGTGGAAAACCCTAAATAGGAAAAAACCACAGTGGCTATTAGCTCACAATATAATGTAGTAACAATACTGAATATCAAAAGTGGCTCACTGCCCAAAAGAATGGCTCACTGCCAAAGGGTGGCTCACTGACAAGGGTTGGCTCACTGTCGAGGTTGAACTGATACATTGGCATCTACACCATGCCTAAGTTCAGTTCCATTGAAGCGCAATATAATTCCTCTACTCTGCTTTGCTTTTACACCTCACACTTTATCTTCACATCTTCACTCAATCACCCCTCAATCACGAATTAATTACATACATTTATACCTATCATCAACCTTGGAATGTACATTAAGGTCGGCATTACATTCTACAACCATTGGAACTATCTCCAAAGTCAGCATACATACATAAATCAAATTAGGACTAGACCTAAACAAACTTGCAAAGCAAATCAATGAAGGATGAACACATCATGGCTTATCTCAGACCCAAATACATCTTCACACACTTGGACATGCTTCTACAATCCACAAATCACCTCTGCATCAAGTGTGACTAACCAGGTCAGCTAGAACAAGTGCACAACATCAAGAAAACTTAGATACATGATTCCAAGATCTTCATTGTAGCTTGCAGATCAAGAACATGCCTTCAATACATTTTGGAGACATCTACTAACAACATAGAATCACTTGGGAGCTGACAAATCCAACTACAACAAATCTCTCTTGAAAACAACAACTATCAATTGAGAACACATCATAGACTACTTCTTATCAAACACTGCCAAACTCTGCTAGTCAATTACTTGCTTTCCAGAGCACCAAATGACAAATCCTTTGGAATGAAGATAACTAAGGACCTTATAAGCTTAAGTCCAAAACCACAAAGTGAAAATTCAATCTGCAAAGAAATGCAGAGAAAAACACTTTCTCGCTGTCACTTTGCACACATTGCCAGGCACAGTCTTCCAACTGGTGAATAGAACTTTTTCTACACAGTGATCTAGACCACCAAATTCTAGATATAGCATCTTCAAAAACTTCTTTAAATCATATCCAAATCTCCTACACCAGTCTTCAACACAGAAAATATGCAAAGAAAAATACTCAGACAATGTTCTTCAATTAATCAACAAACAACTGTTGAACACAAAGAATACTGAGAGGGGGGTGAATCAGTATTCTACAAAACCACTTCTTGTATTGTTCTTTAATCCAATTGCCAAATTTAGTAACATGAAAGTAGAATAAACATAAGAACAACAACCATAAAGACATAACACATAGACACTAGGATTTTTACATGGAAAACCCAAAAAGGGAAAAACCACAATGAGTGTTAGCTCACAATATATTATGATAACAATACCAAATTACATGAAGGCTCATTGCCCAAGGACTCACTATCCAAAGAAATGTTCACTGCATAAGGCTCACTGCCAAATAGAAGAGAACATAGAAGAAGGATTGGCTCACTGCCAAGAGATGACTGCTACTGGTGCATCTACAGAATGCTGAGGTGTAGTACCAATTAGCTCAGTATACAAATTTAAAGGAATTCCTACTGCCTACCCTGCTTTTCTTCTCTGCTTCACATATGCTTCTATTTTCTGCCTTTATTATCCTTTACTGTTCTACAAACTACCTTAGATTATGCACATATCGAATTCACACACTATTTTCACATTTTTCATTTTTCCAACACCTCAGAAATTCATCGAATATATATATCCGCAACAAGATTCATCTCACAATCAGTTCAGCAACCCAGACATGAAACATGTATACAAGTGTTGTACCTTGTCGGCTTGATCTTGTGCTCAAACAAGAATGCAGACCCAAAAAAACATACAATAGTCTTCATATAGGTCAGCATCAATCATTCTACTACTTAGATTGATTGTTCAAACAATATATCTTCTTCACATATAGATCTAACATGCCTGTCGACTTGTTCCTTAAGAACACACTTGACCAATTCAAATGTCACATCATAACTTCCACTACGGACTGTATGAGACTCTAAAAATCATATCCAACATTCATCATTGACCTCTTAGCATACCTTCAGAACTGTAAGACAAAATATACCATAGCAGAGGAATGCAGACCCTTTTACTCTGGTATTATGCACTGTTCCTGACTTGACTTTATTCACCCGGACTTAGATATTTCACCATATGACTTCTGAAGGAAGTTAGTGTTACAAGTATGGGTCTAACCAGTTTTGTCATTGATGTCAACATACTCCTGTTGCACTAATGATAAGGATTGGATGAGCTGTGAGCTGAGGATATTGAGAAAATTAGTCTCAATTAGGAACAGTGAAGAATAGTGATGATAGTAAGGTAAAAGTCCAAGATAGGATGAAGATCAGAGGATGCGGATTAAAGGGTTTGTAGATATGTGTCTTAAGGTGTCTAGTAGAGATTGCAGAGGTCTGCATGAAGATCTGAAGAAGGTGTGGTGGTTCAAGTAAAATCAATTTTGGCAGATGTTTAGTGGTGACAGAGTAATATAGATAGGTCTGGTGAGATCTGGAAATGAAAGATCCTACTCTGCGGATTTGAGGGAGTGCTAAGGAAGTCTCTATGGAGTGTTATCTAGATTAGTTCATGGTTTGAAGGTCCAGAAGCATGTATTCTTCTATGACAGTAATGACAGACTGTGTTCTTAAGGTTCCAGATGAAGAAGAGATGGTTTTCAGTAAACAGATAAAGTGTGGATGTTCTTGGTGAGTCAAGATTTCTTGTAAAGATCTTTGGATCATGTCCAGCCTATATTGGTGATCCACATTGGAGTTGGATCCCACAATTGAAGAATAACCTTTGGATGATGATGTTCTTCTTGAGACAGGCCGACTGAATGAGTTATCCATCTAGCGGACAATCTTGTGAATGTTTGCTAACTTAGATGATCATTCCTAAGTCGATGCCTTGTATAAATAAGGGATTACAAAGTTCGTTTGAAGTTGTCCTTGTGGTGATGAGTGTGGAGCAGCGAGAAGGAGAGCGAAAGGTAGAGCAGAAGTATTGGGCTTAAATGGAACTGATTCAAGCATGGTGAAGATGCTATTCTCCAGTTCATGTATGTGATATTTATTTACTTGTAGACAGTGTGTCTCTTATAGGCAGTGAGCCTCTTGTGAGTAGTGTGCTCGAGCAGTGAGCCCTAATTGGCATGTGCCATTTTGTTCTTTCTATTCTTCTAACAGAGAATACAATCTTGGCTTAATCACCTCGTGGTTTTTCCCTTAACTGGGTTTTCCACGTCAAAATCTTGGTGTCTTATGTGTTGATGTGTTTCTACTCTTGATTTGAATACAATATAATTCATAATTAATATGCTGCTAATCACTAACAGGTTTTTAAGTGTTTGAAGAGAGAAAGTTTTGTACAACTGATTCACCCCCCCTCTCAGTTGTATGCCCTAAGTCTAACAATTAGTATCAGAGCCAAGTTCCTCTAAAAAGAACTTAACCGCTTGAGGAGATCTAGGATGTTGTCATACAAGAAGGATAGCCCGAAGTTTGATGGGACAAATTTTAATCTATGGAAAGGTCGCATGAAGTGTCACTTGCAATGCATGGGTATGGCATACTGGACCATGGTTACAACATAGTATGTACCTCCACAGGGTGGTCCAAAAGCTGCAAATGAAATCATAGATGTTGAAAACAATCTCCGGACTATAGAAGCCCTTCTAAGCGCATTATCTGATTCAGAGCTCTCAAATGTTATTGACCTACCAACTGCTTTTGAGATTTGGAAAAAATTGGAACTGTTGCATGAAGGAGACCACTATGTCAAATGTGCAAGGTTACAGAGTCTGAAAGGGAAATTTGAAAACCTGAAGATGAGAGATGATGAAAATATTACTACTTTTATGCCAAGAGTAAATGAGCTTGTTTGTGGAATTAGAAATGCTGGTGGAGTCTTGGATGAAAATGAGATTGTTGGCAAAATTCTCAGATCCCTTCCTGCTTCTTACAAAATCAAGGTTGCTGCCATTGATGAATTCAGAGCCCATACAACTGTCACAAGAGATCAATTGGCTGGAAAATTGGCTGCATTTGAAATGACAGAGTTTGGAGATGACCCCCCAAGACTGAATCTGCATTCAAAGTCAGTGCCTCTATTAAAGGTAAACAAAGGTTTGATCCAGGAGAGAATTCATCAAGAAAACTGTCATGGTATGAAAAAGCAAGAAAAGATCTGGAGGAAGAAGTAGAAACTGCTCAACTTGAAGCCCTTATTGCAAAGAGGCTGCCAAGAGGATCCGGTAAGTATAAAGGAAAATTGCCTTTTAAGTGTTTCAACTACAATAAGATTGGTCATTTTGCCTCAAAGTGTCCGGAAAGATTTTCAAGGCCAAATCCTAACAGATCAAGGTTCCAAAAGAATTGCTACTATGTTCATGAAGAAGATGACAATGAAGGAGTTACAGATGATAAATCAGAGACAAGAAACATATCCGGAAGTGATTGGGTGTTTATTGCCATCAAGGAAGAAGAACCAATGTCCTCTGAATCTGTCAATCATAAAACTGTAGATAGAGCTCTAGCTGCTCAAATTGAAGAAAAGGATGACTAGGTCATTGACAGTGGTTGCTCTCACCATATGACAGGTGACAAAAATAAGTTCATAGATTTGGAAAGGTATGAATGAGGAGTGGTAAAATTTGGTGATAATTCTGCTGGTAGAATCAGAGGAAGAGGAACTATTTCTTTTGATGGAAGGAACAAAACCGGTAATGTACTATATGTTGAAGGTTTGAAGCACAATCTTCTCAGTGTTGGACAGTTGGTGGACAAAGGCTATGATCTCCGGTTCAAGAATGGAAAATGCAAAATCTTTGAAAGTTTCAGAATAGAGATTGCATCCAGTACCCAAACTAAAGGTAATATCTTCCACTTGGTTGTTACTAGTAAAAGTTGCTTATTTGCTCAAGTTGATCAGAGTTGGCTGTGGCATAGGAGAATGTGTCATGTGAATTTTGATAATATCATCAAGATAAGAAACACTCAAGCTGTAAGAGATCTTCCAAAATTGGTGAAACCTACAAATAGCTTGTGTAAAGAATGTCAGTTGGGCAAGCTGAGCAGGGTCACATACAAGAGCAAGAAATTGTCTTCTACTGAATTATTGGACTTAGTTCATACTGATCTTTGTGGTTCGGCAAGAACCAAGAGTGTGCAAGGTGATAGGCACTTCATGTTTCTAATTGATGACTATTCCCGGATGATGTGGGTAACCTTTCTAAAAGAGAAATCAGAAGCTCTTGAGAAGTTCAAAATATTCAAAGCTATGGTAGAGAATGAAACCGGATTAAGATTGAAATGTCTGAGGTCTGATAGAGGTGGAGAATTCACATCCAGAGAATTCCTAGAATTCTGTGAGAAGCATGGAATAAAGAGACAGTTGTCTGCTCCTAGGACTCCATAGCAGAATGGAGTAGTGGAAAGAAAGAACCGGACCATCCAGGAAGCATCTAGGACCATGATGATGGAAGCAAATGTTCCTCAGATCTATTGGAGAGAAGCTGTCAACACTGTAGTCTATACTCTCAATTGAGTTCAAATCAGAAGCAATACCGGTAAGACTCCTTATGAACTTTGGTTTGGCATTTCCTCTACTGTAAGGTACTTCAGAGTCTTTGGTAGCAAATGTTACATCAAAAGAGATGAAGATCTAAGAAAATTTGATGCTAGTAGTGATGAAGGAATCTTCTTGGGTTACTCTACTCAAAGCAAAGCATACCAGTGTTATAACAAGAGACTAAGAAAGATAATAGAAAGTACAAATGTGAAGGTTGATGAGGGAATTGAGAAACCCTCAAGATTTTATAAACATGATGAAGATGATCAGAATGATGTTCTAATTCAGGGAGCCCAAAACTCTTCTGAAAAATTAGATTCAAACTGATCTGGAAGAAGAGTTAAGTTTGAATGAGCCTGATCAAGAAGCAGAAGTGGAAGAAACTCCCAAAATTCCAAGGTATGTAAAACTAAACCACTCTGAAGATCAGATCATAGGTGACAAAAACAAAGGTGTGCAAACTAGAAGAAAAATTGTTCAAAACTCGGATGAGTATTATCTGATGTCAAAGATTGAACCTAAGACAATAAATGAATCTTGCAATGATGAAAAGTGGACCAAAGCAATGGAGGAAGAGGTGATGCAAATTGAGAAAAATCACAATTGGGATCTTGTTCCCAGACCTAGAAACAAGAATGTGATTGGAACCAAATGGGTCTTCTAGAACAAACTAAATGAAGTTGGTGAAGTAATTAGAAATAAAGCTAGATTGGTCTGCAAAGGATATTCTCAAATAGAAAGAGTTAATTTTGAAGAAACTTTTGCTTCGGTAGCAAGAATTGAAGCAGTTAGATTATTTCTTGCATTTGCTGCCTTCAAAGATTTCAAAGTATATCAGATGGATGTCGATTCTGCCTTCCTAAATGGTGACTTGGAAGAAGAAGTTTACATTGAGCAACCAGATGGATTTCAATTGTCTGATCAAGGTAATATGGTCTACAAGTTGAAGAAAGCACTGTATGGACTGAAGCAAGCCCCAAGAGCCTGGTATGAAAGATTGGATAAACACCTTTTGAAGATTGGTTTCAACAAAGGTACTGCTGACAGTAATTTGTATTTCAAAATTGATCATGAAAATATTTTGATTGTTGAAGTATTTGTTGATGATATCATTTTTGGAGGAAGAGATAGTATGTGTAAAACTTTTGCAAATTAGATGAAAAGTGACTTTGAGATGTCCATGCTTGGTGAAATGAATTTCTTTCTGGGTCTGCAAATCACTCAAACAAAGAAAGGAATCTTCATTTCTCAGACCAAATATGTGAAAGAATTGTTGAAGAAATTTGGGATGGAAGACTCAAAACCAATGAATAATCCCATGGCAACTAGATGTAAATTGAGCAAAGATGATGATTCTCCTAAGGTTGATCAGATAAAGTATAGGTCAATGATTGGAGGGTTGTTGTATCTCACTCAAACCAGACCTGACATAATGCAGGCTGTTGGTCTTGTTGCTAGATTTTAGGCTGATCCTAGAGAATCTCATGTCATGGCAATCAAGAGGATTTTTAGATATCTAAAAGGGATAGTTGAGTATGGTCTATGGTATCCTAGAGATCATGATTTCTCTCTTCATGCATATACAGATGCTGATTGGGTAGGAGATGTGGATGACTGGAAGAGTACCAGTGGTGGAGCATTCTTTCTAGGGAAGAGATTGGTGTCTTGGCTGAGTAAGAAACAAGAGGCAATATCTTTGTCTACAACTGAAGCAGAATATATTGCAGCAGCAGGTCGTTGCACTCAAGTTTTGTGGATGAAGCAGATGCTAAGAGATATCAGAGTAGAGTATGAGAAGCCTATCACAATCTTCTGTGATAATTCAAGTGCAATAAGTATATCCAAGAATCCAGTGTTGCATTCAAAGACTAAGCATATATCTATCAAGTTTGACTTTCTGAGAGAGCAAGTGAACAAGAATGAAGTCAGATTGGAGTTTGTGTCATCCATGGATTAGATTGCAGATATCTTTACTAAACCTCTGCCTAAGGACTCTTTTGAGTATCTCAAGGAGAAGTTAGGAGTTATTCCCCTCTGGTGATGAACTAAGGTTCACTAATGTGCATCAATCTGGTGAGTATCACAGTCACATCCTATGATCTGAATTGATGTTGGGAAGCTGCTACTTAGGGGGAGCAGCAGGTATGATTCTGAGATGGTGGATTTGCAAGAATGTGCCCTTTACCATTGATGTCAAAGGGGGAGAGAAGACATGTGAAAAATAAGTGGTTGATGATCAAAGGGGGAGCAGTAAAGGGAGAGAAGACATGTGAATGGTTGTTACTGGTAGGGGGTTGTGATAGTAAGGAGAAGTTCTTATCTTGATGGTTTTTCACATCATATGTTGCCATCAATTACAAAGGGGGAGATTGTTGCAAGTATGGGTCTAACCAGTGTTTTCATTGATGTCAACATACTCCTGTTGCACTAATGATAAGGACTGGATGAGCTGTGAGCTGAGGATATTGAGAAAATTAGTCTCAATCAGGAACAGTGAAGAACAGTGATGACAGTAAGGTAAAAGTCCAAGATAGGATGGAGATCAGAGGATGCGGATTAAAGGGTTTGTAGATATGTGTCTTAAGGTGGTCCAGTAGAGATTGCAGAGGTCCACATAAAGATCTGAAGAAGGTGTGGTGGTTCAAGTAAAACTGGTTCCAGTAGATGTTCAGTGGTGATAGAGTAATACAAATAGGTCCGGTGAGATCTGGAAATGAAAGATCCTAATCTATGGATTTGAGGGAGTGCTAAGGAAGTCTCTGTGGAGTGTTAGCTAGATTAGTTCATGGTTTGAAGGTCCAAAAGCATGTATTCTTCTGTGACAGTAATGACAGACTGTGTTCTTGAGGTTCTGGATGAAGAAGAGATGGTTTTCAGTAAACAGATAAAGTATGGATGTTCTTGGTGAGTCAGGATTTCTTGTAAAGATCTTTGGATCGTGTCTAGCCCATATTGGTGATCCGCATTGGAGTTGGAGCCCACAATTGAAGAATAGCCTCAGGATGATGATGTTCTTCTTGAGACAGGCCAACCGGATGAGTTATCCATCTAGTGGACAATCTTGTGAATGTTTTCTGACTTAGATGATCATTCCTAAGTCGATGCCTTGTATAAATAAGGGATTACGAAGTCAGTTTGAAGTTGTCCTTGTGGTGATGAGTGTGGAGTAGCGAGGAGGAGAGCGAAAGGCAGAGCAGAAGTATTGGGCTTAAATGGAACTGATTCAAGCATGGTGAAGATGCTATTCTCCAGTTCATGTATGTGATATTTATTTCCTTGTAGACAGTGTGTCTCTTGTAGGCAGTGAGCCTCTTGTGAGCAGTGTGCTCGGGCAGTGAGCCCTAATTGGCATGTGCCATTTTGTTCTTTCTATTCTTCTAACAGAGAATACAATCTTGGGTTAATCACCCCATGGTTTTTCCCTTAACCGGGTTTTCCACATCAAAATCTTGGTGTCTTATGTGTTGATGTGTTTCTGCTCTTGATTTGAATGCAATATAATTCATGATTAATATGCTGCTAATCACTAAAAGGTTTTTAAGTGTTTGAAGAGAGAAAGTTTTGTACAACTGATTCACACCCCCCCTCTCAGTTGTATGCCCTAAGTCTAACAGTCAGGACTTGAACATTGGAACAAATGGTCATCAAATAGCTATGAACAACATAATTGAACTATATATAATAATCTTCAATTGTGGAGGCATACTAACCCAAACACTGTCATTTACACTATATAATGTATACTACCCATACTTAGTCATTTATTCTTCTAGAGTAAAGTCTCTTAGCCATGTTGGTAGAAACCCTTTTTCTTATTGCCATCAATGACAACATTCAACATTCATCAGAGCAGTGTCTCTTGCCAACAATATCCCCCTTTGGCATTGATGGCAACACTTAGTGAAAAATGCTCATTTGCTCCCCCTTAGGTGTTTTCCCATTTTCACTAGTTTTCTTCTCCCCCTTTGACATCAATGGTAAAGGTGTGTGTACATGAGTCAAAATTGTGTCAAAAATGCAAAAATTGTCATGCTATGCCGCATATGTATAGGTACAATCTTCAACTTAATTTGTTGTGGGTTGTAGGATGTCATTGAAAATGTTCTTGATTTGAACTAACTCCCTATCCCAACTCTTCTTAGCATTGTCCAAAATTTGAATATGGCCACTTATTAGGAAGACTAATTTCTCTGCTTTTTGTATATCAGAAGGTGTGTCAATTAGTGCATTTACATGTAGTGCTTCCGCTGCAAGATTTGACATTGAGTCAAGCTTGGGACTTATTAGTCCTCTCAATTGACACATTCTATTTTTCATTTGATCCATCTTATTCACCAGATTACTTAACTCATTATGGATATTGATCACTTGTATCTCTTTGCTGCTTACTGACTCAACTACCGGATCAAATGACTTAGAAATATTTGTCAGCTATAGTTTTAGATCATTGATCTTCTCCTCTAATTCCTTTGTGGCTTCCGGCCATGATAAACAAAATTTGTACAAATCACAGGCTTCTTTTATGGTATTATGTATACCTCTTATTCCATTGTCTAATGAATTTTTATAATTGACTAACATGGTCTTCAATTCAGATAATCTTTTCTCATCAAACACTTTTCTTGCTTTTGTTTCTATAGAATTTTCAAAAGATTCAAAGTGCATACTTACAGAGTTTATGAGTCCCTTGAGTTGATCTGTTGAAGACATCGAGGTATCCTTTTGATATGATGGCATCAACTTCTCCAAAATGTTGGATGCTTCACCAATTAACTCACTATCTTGTATGTGTGACTTCCATATTTCTTCCTGTGCCTTTGCTTGCACAATTGATACCAATTTAAATTTTTGCACAGGGGACATTGAATCTAAATTTATTGGTCCCTGCAAAAATTCAGGCTCATCTAAGACTTGTTTTTCTCTTTCTAAGAACTCCTTGATAGACTTCGCAGTGTCTCTCGCTATACCAGAGACTTCTTCTTGGTTTTGTTCTAGAGGATCTAAGTCCATGGCATCATTTGCATCATTCTTTTGTTCTGGTGTAGATTTTTCTTTTGCTTGTTCCTCTTCTTGATCATTATCTTTATTTTGTTCCTCAATCTTTTCCTTGTCTGTTTGATCATTAGTTTGTTGTTCTAGAGGAATACTTGTTTTGGATTGATTCTTAACAGCAGTATCCAAACTACTAGTAGGGACTGGATCTTCTTTCTCCTTCGGCTCTTCATCACTTTTGTCTAATCCTTGATCCATGTTCACCTCAGGAATAGATGTGTCATCTTCAATATTTGTTTCTTCTCTATCATATATAGTTGGAAGATGATGTTCTTTTAACACTCTCAAAGTGATTTCCTCAGTCTTCTTCACTACTTTCTCAATGTCATCTGACATGAGATTATTCATTCTTTTCTTTGTTCTAAACTCCTCGTTGAGCAATTTGGAGATTTTTGTTTTGTCTTCAGGGGTGATCTCTGGACATAATGTTATCAGTGTATGTTCTTTGAGTTCAATGTCCTTTACCATAGCAGCTTCTTTTCTTGCAGTCATGATACTACCCAAGCTATCTGGGAGATCAATAATTATCTCAATGAGGGCTTTGTTGTAGATGTCCAATTATCTGATAATAGCAGTCTCAATGATCCTCTTGTCTGGATCATTATACTCATCATACAGTTGGGCTATGGGATTCAAATTTCCATCAACTATTATGGCCTTTAGGACATCTTCAAGACTTATAGTGGCTTCTCTTGTCTGAGACTCATCTTGTACTAGCCCTTTCTTGGTTCTACCCTTACCGGTAGGTTTCTTCTTGCTGCTCGCAAAGGCTTTGGTAGTCTCAGTTTTCATCTTCTTCACTTCTTCATCTGATTCTATCTCTTCCTCATCCACTCCTATACTGACATACATTCTATGACCTTTGGTTTTCCATCTTTTGAATATTTTGTTAGTGGGCTTCTTGGTGTGTGCCTCTACACTAACAGATGAGGTTGGACCAGAGATTTTTGATGCAATTGCTATAGAGGCTGAACCTCTTTTACTCTTCCTTGTTACAACAAGTTCCTCTGCCTTTGCCTCAGGATCTTCTGGAGCCTTGACCGGTTCTTTTTCTTTCTTCTCTTTTGTAACCCTTTCTGCTTGTCCCTCTTGTCACACATCCTGAACTTCTAGATCTTTTTCAGCTATTCTTGCCCTTGATTTGGCAACTTCATCTTTTGTAATCCCTATGCTCTAAGCATATTCTTCCACCAATTTTCTTACCTTTTTCTGGGTTTCAGTTTTCCTTAATTCAACATGGATTTTTACAAACAATTCTTCATAAGTGCCAAGTCTTGGCTTAGAAGTATCCCTAGGTTTTCTTAACATGTGCTTAGCATAACTATCTAAAACATCTACATCCACTTCATACCCCATTGGCATAATCCAAATTGTTCTAGGCTCAATAGCTTCCATCATGCATTGATCTTTATTTACAATAAAATAGATGTCATTTTTGTATTTTTCAACAATTGTTTTGGGGATTCTTTCCCTAGATTGCATTACCCTTTGGAAGTTCTTGAAATAGCCCCATAGGGCTATAGTTTGTGCATCATAACTTCCAATACTATTTAAATGATTTTTGATTTGTACCGCAACAGGTTTGTCTTCAGTCCAAAGTAGATTTTTCATACTAGGTAACTCTTGCATGTAGTAGAAGAACAAGCATATGATTAACGTACCGAACTTGAAGGGATATTTGCTTTGTTTTGTCTTTTTTAGGTTCTCCATTAACTGCTATCAAAGCAGTTCACACAAGTCATACACAACATTTTCCTTAACCATTTGATAGGCAATATATATGGCAGTACGGGAGATAGAGTTCTCATGGTTTGTCAAGTAGAACTTGTAGCCAATCACCATGGATGCAAACCTAACTACATGATCTTCAATATCATTGATTGTCAATGCCCTTTTGTCAAATTTTGCTCCACTGGCTTTCATTACTATATCATTTTTCACAACCTTTAATAGAGGCATTGTATCAGTAGAGTTTAGTCATGTGATCACCCTTATGGCATCTTTGGTGATCTTGAATGTGGAATTAAGCCACATAAACTCACCATGAATTTGACTTAAGATATACTAGACCCATTCACCTTCTGTAAGACTGGAAAATCTATATGATGAATGAGTTTCTTTTCCCCCAATGCCTTGTATTCTTCTTTCAAGTCAAATGTATCACCGCTTAGATGTTTTAGATATAGGTCTATGAGTTGACTACCTTCGTGTTCCTCTAGGGAAACATGAATATAATGTTGGAATTAGGACAAACAACTGAGAGGGGGTGGGTGAATCAGTTGTCCCACAATAATAACCTTTTCTTTCTTTTAATCTTCTTTCACAACTTACAAACAGATTAATGATGCAGTCATTAAAGCATGAAACAATAACACATGAGCAGAAACACAATTAACACACTTGACACCAATATTTTTGACGTGGAAACCTAGTTAAGGGAAAAACCACGGTGGGGGTTAACCCAAAAGATTCATACCCTATTAAAAGTACTTAAAAAGGGGAAGGCACTTGCCTTTGGGTGCACTACCCAGAGCTCACTACTCAAAAAGAGGCTCACTGCCTATAGAATTCAGTTTAATATAAAAGGAATTAACTAAGAAATAGCATCTTCTTCATGCCTGGTTTAGTCTCATTGAGTGCTCATAAAAATTCTACTCTTCTCCCAAATACTTCTGTTAGATTCAGGACAGACAACTGAGAGGGGGTGGGTGAATCAGTTGTCCAAAACTTTCTTCCGATTAAGCACTAAAATCTACTTTGTAATTCAGTAGCATAATAGTAAATCAATAATGGAAACATAAAGCATTAAATCAAGAGCAGAAACACATCAACACTTAAGACACCAAGATTTTGACGTGGAAACCCTGGTTAAGGGAAAAACCATGGGATGATTAACCTAAGATTGTATTCTCTATTAGAAGAATAGAAAGAACAAAAATGGCACATGCCAATTAGGGCTCACTACCCGAGCACACTGCTCACTAGATGCCCACTGCCTACAAGAGACACACTATCTACAAAATGATAAGTATCACATACTTGAACTGGAGAATAGCATCTTTACCATGCTTGAGTCAGTTCCATTTAAGCCCGATACTTTTGCTCTACTTTTCTCTCTTGTCTTCGCTACCACACTCTAATCACCTTAAGACACACTTTAAAATGACTTTACAACTTCTTATTTATACAAGACATCAACTTAGGAACAATCATCTAAGTGAGCAAACATCTACAAGAACATCCACAGGATGTGTAATTCATTAGGTCGGCCAAACTTAAGAAGAACACCATCATCTAGAAGTTATTCTTCAATTGTGAGATCAAGCTTGCCTGAATCACCAAGAACATCCATACTACATCTGCTTACTAAAATCCTTATCTCCTTCATCCAGAACCTCAAGAACATAGACTATCATCACTGTCATAATGGAATAGATGCTTGTGGACCTCCATACCACTAACCAATTGAGTTATTACTTCACATGGACTTCCTAAACACTCCACCAAATCTGCAAAATAGGATATTGCATTTCTGGATCCCACCGGACCTATCTGTGTCACTTTGTCACCTCTAAACACCTACCAGAACTGGTTTTACTTGAGTGGCCACAACTTCTTTAGATCTTCATGCAGACCTCTGAAATCTTTACTGGATCATCTTAAGATTCATATCTACAAACCCTTGAACCACATCCTCTGATAGTCATCTTATCTTGGATCTTTACCTTACTGTCTTCACTATTCTTCTTTGTTCCTAATATGACTAATTTTCTCAATATCCTCAGCACACAGCTCATCCAATCCTTATCATCAATGCAACAAGAGTATGTTGACATCAATGACAACACCAGTTAGGCCCATACTTGCAACAATCTCCCCCTTTGTCATTGATGGCAACATATGATGTGAAAAACTATTTTGACCATCAAGACAAGAACTTTTTTTTACTGACACAACTCCCCCTATCACTAACAACCATTCACTTTGTCTTTTCTTCCTTTGCTACTCCCCCTTTGATCAACCATCACTTGTTTTTCACATGTCTTCTCTCCCCCTTTGACATCAATGGCAAAGGGCTCATACTTGCAACTCCACCACTTCAGGATCATACCAGTTGCTCCCCCTTAGTAGCAACTTCCCATCATCATTATGGACCACAAGATATAACTATGATATCCACTAGACTGATGCACATCCGTGCACCTTAGTTCATCACCAGAGGGGTAATAACCCCTAACTTCTCCCTGAGATACTCAAAAGAATCCTTAGGTAGAGGTTTAGTAAAGATGTTTGCAATCTGATCCTTGGAAGGCACAAACTCCAATCTGACTTCATTCTTGTTCACTTGCTCTCTCAGAAAGTGAAACTTGATAGATATATGCTTAGTCTTTGAATGCAACATCAGATTCTTAGATATATTTATTACACTTGAATTATCACAGAAGATTGTGATAGGTTCATCATACTCCACTCTGATGTCTCTTAGCATCTGCTTCATCCACAAAACTTGAGTGCAACTACCTGCTGCTGCAATATATTTTGCTTTAGTTGTGGACAGAGATATTGCCTCTTGTTTCTTGCTTAGCCAAGAAACCAATCTCTTTCCTAAAAAGAATGCTCCACCACTGGTACTCTTCCGGTCATCCACATCTCTTGCCCAATCTGCATCTGTGTATGCATGAAGAGAGAAATTATGATCTCTAGGATACCACAAACCATACTCAACTGTCCCTTTTAGGTACCTAAAAATCCTCTTGATTGCCATGACATGAGATTCCCTAGGATCAGCTTGGAATCTAGCAACAAGACCAACAACATTCATAATATCAGGTCTTGTTTGAGTGAGATATAACAATCCTCCAATCATTGATCTGTACTTTTTTTTATCAGTCTTGGGAGAGTCATCATCTTTGCTCAATTTACATCCAGTTGCCATGGGAGTACTCATTGGTTTTGACTCTTCCATCCCAAATTTATTCAATAATTCTTTTACATATTTGGTCTGAGAAATGAAGATTCTTTTCTTAGTTTGAATGATTTGCAGGCCCAAGAAGAAATTCATTTCCCCAAGCATGGACATCTCAAATTCACTTTTCATTTGATTTGCAAAGGTTTTGCACATACTATCTCTTCCTCCAAAAATGATATCATCAACAAATACTTCAACAATCAAGATATTTTCATGATCAATTTTGAAGTATAAATTACTATCAGTAGTACTTTTGTTAAAACCAATCTTCAAAAGATGCTTATCCAATCTTTCATACCAGGCTCTTTGATGCAGAGGCATCCACACTATAACCTTCGCATATAGCCTGGATGTCTGCAGCCCATCCTCATCATCATCATCATCTTCGCCATCATCATCATATTCCGCTTTACTCTGTCAGCATCATCATCATGTTTCCTAAAACCACCAACAGCATCATCATATTTCGGATGATCACACTTATCCTCCTGCCGACTACTGTTCACCTCCTCCGTTTTCCGCCAAACATCATCATCATGATGTTCAACTAACGCAAACATCCTCCTATTGCACTGTTCATCGGGCGCCAAATACTATCGGCAACATCATGATCTTCAACACTCCCTTCGTCAGCAGGATATCCAATATCCTGTTGCTCCAAAGATCCTGATGACGGTCACCTTCAGCACCTTCCCTTCGATGCTCCGCCAGCCGACGACACAAGCAACAGCATCAGGATCTGCTTTATCCGGTTCTCTCGAAACCTCCTGATGATGCTAATACAGCCTTCTGCCGATACCCAAGCACTTAACAACGGCAGGATAAACTCGCATAGGGTGATATCTCAATATCCTGATGACGATGACGTCATATCCTGATGACGATGACGTCACCCAATATCCTGATGACCTCTTCAACACTTAGTCAAAAAAACTAAACTTTCACTCCCGCATCTGTTAGCGATGTGCGGATGATGGGCTCTCCCGAGATATGATCCTGATGCCGATACGCTCCTCCTCGGCTCCTCCTGATGATGATCACCCCGACGCACTTGCACTTCATGCACTCGAAAGCATCAAGCTCTCCTCCACTTATCCGGATGACGATGCTCAAATTGACTGCAGGATATTCACCAAGATATCCTGATAATGCCGTTTTGACGAACTTCTTCACTTAGCAAAATTTCACTTCGCCGATCCTCCAGGGATGACCCGATCCACTCTCAGGGTGATCTTCCACACTCTATCTTATCAGCTTGACCTAGCACATACCCATGCTAGGGTCTTCAACATCTGTCGACCGCGATCCTGCACACCTGCATGCGAACAGAAAACAAACTACAACCTAACCTACTGTACATTACCATTCCACCGATCAGATGAGTCAACCGGTGGAATGGATCAGTGAATCCATGAAACCACCCAAACCAGCAGATCGATTACACAAAGGAGATTAAACAGAAAATGAAACAGGATCTTTATTGATTTCAAAGATGCAATACAATGATCAATCTCCCTCTCAGTCTCACTCTCTGCAATCCTAGCTCGATCGATGATATCTGTCTGTATATCCAATATCAAACGATCTCATGCTTAAATAGATTATCCTACGAGTACTACTGACCTGACTCCAAGCGGCTGGGAACTCTCCAGGTGGCTGGGAGATCCAACCGGAACCTACATCATGACAGCTATTCCAACAAACTTCCTAAAAATAGTAAAAGCCTGGTCAGCATGATCTTATCATGATCAGCGTGACCTTATTACATGCAATTGGTCTTAACAGACCTTCTTGGAAACATAAACAAGACCTAAAACTACTAACTGCCTCAAGGAGGCTAGCTGTTAGGTAGGTGCCTCTGCACCACTCTTGGGGCTTGCTTGAGTCCATACAGTGCTTTCTTCAACTTGCAGACCATATCACCATGATCAGACAATTGAAATCCATCCGGTTGCTCAATGTACACTTCTTCTTCCAAGTCACCATTCAGGAAGGCAGACTTGACATCCATCTGATACACTTTGAAATCCTTGAAGGCAGAAAAAGCAAGAAATAATTTGACTACTTCAATTCTTGCCACCGGAGTAAAAGTTTCTTCAAAATCAACTCCTTCTATTTGAGAGTAACTCTTGTAGACCAATCTAGCTTTATTTCTAATTACTTCACCAACTTCATTCAGTTTATTCTGAAAGACCCATTTGGTTCCAATCAATTTCTTTTTTTAGGTCTAGGAACAAGATCCCATGTGTGATTCTTTTCAATTTGCATTAGTTCTTCCTCCATTGCCTTAGTCCAGTTTTCATCATTGCAAGCTTCATTCACTTAGTCCAGTTTTCATCATTGCAAGCTTCATTCACTGTCCTAGGTTCAACTTTTGAAATCAAACAATACTCTTTTGAATCTTGAGCAATCCTTCTTCTTGTTTGTAAACTTTTGCTTTGATCACCTATGATCTAATCTTCAGAGTGATTCAGTTTTACATACCTGGGAACTTTGGGAGTCTCTTGAACTTCTGATTCTTGAATAGGTTCATTCAAGCTTATCTCTTCTTCCTAATTTACCGGATCAGTTTGAATCTGAATTTTAGAGGGACCTTGGACTTCTTGAACAAAAACATCATTTTGATCATCTTCATCATACTCATAAAACCTAGAGGGTTTTTCAATTCCTTCATCAACCTTCACATTTGTACTTTCCACAATCTTCCTTAATCTCTTGTTATAACATCGGTATGCTTTGCTTTGAGTAGAATAACCCAAGAATATTCCTTCATCACTTCTAGAATCAAATTTTCCTAAATCTTCATCTCTTTTAATGTAACATTTTCTACCAAAGACTCTGAAATACCTCACAGTGTAAGTGATGCCAAACCAAAGTTCATAAGGAGTCTTATCAGTATTGCTTCTGATTTGTACTCGATTGAGAGTATAGACTGCAGTGCTGATAGCTTCTCTCCAATAGATCTAAGAAACATTTGCTTCCATCATCATGGTCCTAGATGCTTCCTGGATGGTCTGGTTCTTTCTCTCCACTACTCCATTCTATTGTGGAGTCCTAGGAGCAGACAACTGTCTCTTTATTCCATGTTTCTCATAGAATTCTATGAACTCACTGGATGTGAATTCTCCACCTCTATCAGACCTCAGACATTTTAATTTTAATCTAGTTTCATTCTCTACCATAGCCTTGAATATTTTGAATTTCTCAAGAGCTTCTGATTTCTCTTTCACAAAAGTAACCCACATATCTGGGAGTGGTCATCAATTAATAACATGAAGTATCTATCACCTTGCACACTCCTTATCCTTGCCAGACCACATAGATCAGTATGAACTAAATCCAATAATCTGGTAAAAGATTGTTCCTTGCTTTTGAATGAGACTCTACTTTGTTTCCCCAATTGACATTCTTTGTACAAACTATTTGTAAGTTTCACTAGTTTTGGAAGATCTCTTACAGCCTGAGTGTTGCTTAACTTGATGATATTATCAAAATTCACATGACACATCCTCCTATGCCATAACCAACTCTGATCAATTTGCACAAATAGACAACTTTTACTAGTACCAACTAAATGGAAGATATTACCTTTTGTTTGAGTACCGGATGCAATCTCTGTTCTGGAACTTTCAAAGATCTTGTATTTTCCATTCTTGAATCGGAGATCATAGCCTTTGTCTACCAACTGTCCAACACTGAGAAGATTGTGCTTTAATCCTTCAACATACAACACATTACCGATTTTGTTCTTTCCATCAAAAGAAATAGTTCCTCTACCTCTGATTGCAGCCAGAGCTCTTTCTACAACTTTATGATTGACAGATTCAGAGGCCATTGGTTCTTCTTCCTTGATGGCAATAAACACCCAATCACTTCCAGATTCTTTTCTTGTCTTTGATTCATCATCTGTTACTCCTTCATTATCATCCTCTTCATGAACATAGTAACAATTCTTTTAGAACCTTGATCTGTTAGGATTTGGCCTTGAAAATATTTCCGGACACTTTGAGGCAAAATGACAAATCTTATTGCAATTAAAATACTTAAAAGGCAATTTCCCTTCATACTTACCGGATCCTCTTGGCAGTCTTTTTGCAATAAGGGCTTCAAGCTGAGCAGTTTCAGCTTCTTCTTCTTCCAGGTCTTTTCTTGATTTTTCATACTAACATAGTTTTCTTGAAGAGTTCTCTCCCAGATCAAACCTTTGTTTTCCTTTTACAGAAGCACTAGCTTTGAATGCAGATTCAGTCTTGGGAGGGACATCTCCAAACTTAGTCAGTTCAAAAGCAACCAATTTACTAACCAATTGATCTCTTGTGACATTTGAATGGGCTCTAAATTCTTCAATGGCAACAACCTTGATTTTATAAGAAGCAGGAAGGGATTTGAGAACTTTGCCAACAATTTCATCTTCATCCAAGAATCCACCAGCACATCTAATGCCACAAACAAGCTCATTTACTCTTGGCATAAAGGTAGAGATATTTTCATCTTCTCTCATCTTCAGATTTTCAAATTTGCCTTTCAAACTTTGTAGCCTTGCACATTTAACATACTTGTCTCCTTCATGCAGAAGCTCTAGTTTTTCCCAAATCTCAAAAGTAGTTTGTAGGTCAACAACATTTGTAAGCTCTGAATCAGACAAGTCACTTAGAAGGGCTTCTTTAGTTCACAGGTTGTTTTCAGCATATGTGATTTCACTTGCGAATTTCGGGCCATTCTGTGGAGGCGTATACTTTGTTGTAGCCATGGTCTAGTACTGCATTCCCATACATTGCAAGTGATATTGCATGTGACTTTTCCAAAGATTAAAATTGGTTCCATAAAACTTCAAACTATCCTTCTTGTAGGACAACATCCTAGATCTCCTCAAGTGGTTAAGCTCTTTTAGAGGAACTTGGCTCTGATACCAATTGTTAGATTCAGGATAGACAACTGAGAGGGGGGTGAATCAGTTGTCCAAAACTTTCTTCTGATTAAGCACTTAAATCTACGTTGTAATTCAGTAGCATAATAGTAAATCAATCATGGAAACATAAAGCATTAAATCAGGAGTAGAAACACATCAACACTTAAGACACCAAGATTTTGATGTGGAAAACCTGGTTAAGGGAAAAACCACGGGGTGATTAACCCAAGATTGTATTCTCTGTTAGAAGAATAGAAAGAACAAAAATGGCACATGCTAATTAGGGCTCACTGCCCGAGCACACTGCTCACAAGAGGCCGATTGCCTACAAGAGACACACTATCTACAAAATGATAAGTATCACATAATTAAACTAGAGAATAACATCTTTACCATGCTTGAGTCAGTTCCATTTAAGCCCAATACTTCTGCTCTACTTTTCACTCTCCTCTACACTACCACACTCTCATCACCTCAAGACATGCTTTGAAATGACTTTACAACTTCTTATTTATACAAGACATTGACTTAGGAACAATCATCTAAGTCGACAAACATCTACAAGAACATCCATAGGATGTGTAATTCATCTGGTCGGCCAAACTTAAGAACACCATCATCCAGAAGTTATTCTTCAATTACGAGTTCAAGCTCCAATGCGAACCACCAACACTAATCCAAAGACCTCAACAAGCTTGCCTAAATCACCAAGAACATCCATACTACATCTGCTTACTGAAATCTTTATCTCCTTCATCCAGAACCTCAAGAACACAGTCTGTCATCACTGTCATAATGGAATAGATGTTGGCAGACCTCCATACCACTAACCAATTGAGTTATTACTTCACATGGACTTCTTAAATACTCCACCAAATCCGCAGAATAGGATATTGCATTTCCGGATCCCACCGGACCTATCTGTGTCACTCTATCACCTCTGAACACCTACCGAAACTAGTTTTACTTGAGCGGCCACAACTTCTTTAGATCTTCATGAGGACCTCTGAAATCTTTACTGGATCATCTTAAGATTCATATCTACAAACCCTTTGAACCACATTCTCTGATAGTCATCTTATCTTGGATCTTTACCTTACTGTCTTCATTGTTCTTCTCTGTTCCTGATATGACTAATTTTCTTAATATCCTCAGCACATAGCTCATCCAATTCTTATCATCAATGACAACACCAATTAGGCCCATACTTGAAAAAACTTCTTCACTATCACTTCATCCTTTATTGTTCTTGCTCCTCTGCTCCTCTTCTCTACTCTACCTTTGATCCTTTCTTGGGATTTGATTATTTCACACAAGGATGATTTTCCACAACTCAATTGCACGCCTTTATATGCTTCATCAACCTTGGAATAAACATCAAGGTCGACACTCCAAACATCTGACTTAATGTGAATCACTAAGCTATCAGCCAAACATAACTGGGACTCAAATCTTCCTTGATCAACATGCCATGCTCCATATAATTTCTCTTAGATCATTTACAACACGCTAGAATCATCTGGTCGGCCAAGACTAGGAAAAATAGAAACACCAAGAAGAAAATCTTCAACAATGAGCTCGGTCTTCAATGCGGACCTCCAACACATCAGGCACATGATCTAGAAACCTCCACAAGCACATTGAATTTAACAAAGACATCTGCACTCCTCCAAATTATCATAATTAATTACATCTTCTCTTGGAACCTTAAGAACATTGTCTGCCATGACTTTCACACTAGAAAGATTGCTTGCAGATCTCTAAACCATGAACCACTTGAGTTGATGATACACACTAACTTCCCAAACATGCCTCTAGAACAGCAGATCATAATATTTCAATATGGAGCAATCTAGACCAATTTATTGTCACTCTATCTCTTCTAAACACAACAAAACCTGATTCTACTCAGATGACCATAGCTTCTTCAAATCTTCATGCGAACCTCTCAAAACTTAACTGGAGTTACTTCAGACAATCCTCTACACATCCATATGGTTTGCATACATTGATCTTCATTAATTTTCTCAATATCCTCAACATTACAGTCTTCTAAATAGGCAACAAAATAGGATACAGTTGACACCAATGGCAACAAGGATATGTTGACATCAATGACAACACCGATTAGGCACATATTTGCAACAATCTCCCCCTTTGTCATTGATGGCAACATATGATGTGAAAAAATGATTCAACTATCAAGACAAGAACTTCTCCCCCTTTCTCTTATCACTTCTGCAACTACTTTCTTCACTGCTCCCCCTTTCATCAACAACTAGTTTTTCACATGACTTCTCTCCCCCTTTGGCATCAATAGCAAAGGGCACATATTTATAATCTTTTCTTCCCCTTTTTGTTTCAGATTGATCTCAAAATTTGCATACTAACTACTCCCCGTGAGTAGTATCTCCTTAACATCAATCTGGATCACAAGATATGACTGTGAATTCCACTGGACTGATGCACCCTAGTGCATCTTAGTTCTAATCAGGAGGGGTAATAACCCCTAACTTCTCTCTGAGATACTCAAAAGTATCCTTGGGTAGAGGCTTGGTGAAAATATCTACAATCTGAGCCTTTGAAGAAACAAACTCCAATCTGACTTCATTTTCATTAACCTTCTCTCTCAAAAAGTGAAACTTGATTGATATGTGCTTTGTCTTTGAATGCAACACCAGATTCTTTGAGATGCTTATTGCACTTGAATTATCACAGAAGATTGTGACAGGCTCCTCAAACATAATTCTAATGTCCTTCAGCATTTGCTTCATCCACAGAACTTGAGTACAATTGTTTGTTGCTGCTATATACTCTGCCTCTGTTGTAGATAGGGATATTGCCTCCTACTTTTTGCTCAACCACGAAACCATTCTTCTTCCCAAGAAGAATGCACCACTACTAGTAATTTTTCTATCATCCACATCTGTATATGCATGAAGAGTGAAGTCATTATCCTTTGGATACCATAATCCATAATCAAGTGTCCCTTTGAGATATTTGAAAATTGTTTTGACTTCTACAACATGGAAACCTTTAGGATCATCTTGAAATCTAGCAACAAGTCCAACTGCATTCATGATATCAGGCCTGGTCTGAGTCAGATAGAGCAGTCCTCTAATCATTGATCTATACCTTATCTAATTTGCATTAAGGGAGTCACCATCTTTACTCAACTTACATTCAGTTACCATGGGTGTACCCACTGGCTTTGAATCTTCCATTCCAAACTTTTTCAACAATTCTCTCACATACTTAGATTGAGATATGAAGATACCTTTATCTGTCTGAATGATTTACATACCTAAGAAGAAATTCATTTCACCAAACATGGTTATCTCAAATTCACTCTGCATTTGATCAACAAATGTTTTGCACATACTCTCATTTCCACCAAAAATGATATCATCAACAAATACTTCAACAATCAGAATGTGCTCATGATCAATCTTGAAGTAAAGATTATTGTCAGCAGTGCCTTTGCTATATCCTAGCTTTACCACATACTTATCTAATCTTGTATACTAGGCTTTTGGGGCTTGTTTGAGTCCATACAATGCTTTCCTCAACCTATAGACCATATCTCTCTGATTAGACAATTGAAATCCTTTCGGTTGCTCAATGTAGACTTCTTCTAATTCTCCATTTAGGAATGCTGACTTGACATCCATCTGATAGACCTTGAAATCTTTATAAGCAACAAATGCAAGAAATAATCTAACTGTCTCTATTCTTTCCACTAGAGCAAAATTTTCTTCAAAATCAATTTCTTCCACTTGAGAATATCCTTTGCAGACTAACCTTGCTTTGTTTCTTACAACTTCACCATCTTCATTTAGTTTATTCCGGAAGACCCATTTAGTTCCTATCACATTTTTGTCTTCAAGTCTAGGAACAAGATCCCAAGTGTGATTATTTTCAATTTACATTAATTCTTCTTCCATGGCTTTTACCCAATTTTCATCATTGCAAGCTTCACTTACTAAATTTTGTTCAATCTTTAAAATCAAACAAATTTCCTCTTGATCTTCAGCAATTCTTTTCCTAGTTCGAACACCTTTATATCTATCTCCTATGATCTGATCTTCAGGATGATTTAGTCTTACATACCTAGGAGTTTTGGTATTTATTTGAACCTTTGTTTCTTGAGCTTGTTCTTCAACATTTGTACTAACCTGTTGAGTCACTAGATTTTTTGGATCAATCTGAATCTGAGTATGAGTTTGAACTTGTCTTCCTTAACTTTGACTTTCATCTTGATCATCAGAGTCATATCTGCAAGACCTGGAATGTCCTTCTTTGCTCTCATCAACTCTAACATTTACACTTTCAACAATCTTTTTCAATCTTTTGTTAAAGCACTGGTATGCCTTGCTTTGAGTAGAGTAACCTAGAAATATCCCTTCATCACTTCTTTCTTCAAACTTGCCTAGATCCTCATCTCTTTTGATATAGCACTTACTACCAAAAACTCTAAAGTATCTCATAGTAGGAGGATGACCAAACCATAGTTCATAAGGGGTCTTACCAGAATTGTCTTTCATCTGCACCCAGTTGAGAGTGTAGACAGCAGTACTTATAGCTTCTCTCCAATACACTTGTGGAACATTTTCTTCCATCATCATAGTCTTGGCAACGTCTTGAATGGTCTGGTTCTTTCTTTCCATGACTCCATTTTGCTGAGGAGTCCTAGGAATTGTCTTTTATCCCATGCTTTTCACAGAATGTATCAAACTCACCGGAGGTAAACTCTCCACCTCTGTTGGATCTCAGACATTTTATTTTTTCACCAATTTTATTTTCCACCAGAACCTTGAACAACTTGAACTTGTCAAGAGCTTCTAATTTTTCTGTCAAAAAGGTTACCCACATCATCCAGGAGTAATCATCAATCAGCAGCATAAAATATCTATTTCCTTGCACACTCCTAATTCTAGCAAGGCCACACAGATCAATATGTACAAGTTCCAACCATCCACTTGAAAATTGTTCTTTACTCTTGAATGAAATTTTATTATGTTTACCCAATTGACATTCCCTACACATGCTATCAGCAGGTTTCACAAGTTTTGGAAGATCTCTCATAGCCTGAGTAGAACTTATCTTGACAATGTTATCAAAATTCACATTACACATTCTCCTATGCCATAACCAACTTTGATCAATCTGAGAAATCAAACAACTTTTTCCAGAACTACTTAAATGAAAGATGTTACCTCTAGTCTGAGTACTAGATGCAATTTCAGTTCCAGAGCTTTCCAAGATTATGCATTTTCCATCCGTGAATCAGAGATCATAACCCTTGTCAACCAACTATCCAACACTAAGAAGGTTATGCTTCAATCCTTCCACATATAGAACATCATTAGTGTTATTCTTACCATCAAAAGAGATGGATCATCTACCACAGATTCTACTAGTTGAGTTGTCTCCAAATTTCACAATTCCACCTTCATATTTTTGAAAGCTTACAAACTTACTTTTATCACCAGTCATATGATGAGAACATCCGCTGTCAATTACCCATTCATTCTTTTCTACAACTTGAGCAACCAAGGCACTTTCCACACAACTAGCAGATTCAATAGGCACTGGATCTTCTTCTTTGATAGCAATGAATACCCAATCATTTTTAGTGGAACCTCCATGATCAGATTCATCATCTGTGACTCCTTCTTCACCAGCTTCTTGGACATAGTAGCATTTCTTCTAAACTCTAGGTCTATTAGGGTTTGGCCTTGAACCCCTCTCCGGACATCTTGAGGCAAAATGACCAATCTTATTGCAAGAAAAACATTTGAATGGCAACTTTCCTTCATACTTACTAGATCCTCTTGGCAATCTTTTGGCAAAAATGGCTTCAAGTTCATCGAACTCAGTTTCATCACCTTCAAGATCCTTCCTTGTCCTATCGAATCTGTTAGATCTTCTTGGAGAGCTTTCACCTAGATCATATTTTTGTTCTCCATGAATACTAGCTTTAAATGAAGATTCAGACTTAGGAAGAGAATCACCAAACTCAATCATTTCAAATGCTGAAAGTTTACTTACCAACTGATCCCTTGTAACAATTGTCACAGTCCTGATTTCTTCAATGGCAGTAACTTTATGCTTGTAGGCCGGAGGTAAGGATCTAAGCACATTGGCAACAATTTCTAATTCTTCCAATTTTCCACCAGCACACCTTATACTGCTCACAAGGTCATTCACTTTTAGCATGTAGGAGGTGATATTTTCATCTTCACTCATCCTTAAGCTTTCATATCTACCCTTTAGGATTTGTAGCTTGGCACATTTGACATGTTCATCACCTTTATGCAATGTTTCCAACTTCTCCCAGATTTCATGTGTAGTTTTCAATTCCAGTACATTTGTCATTTCTGTATCAGACAAGGAACTCAATAAGGCTTCTATAGCTCGGGTATTGTTCTCAGCATCTTTGATTTCATCTGGAGTTGTAGGACCTTTTTCTGGAATCTTATATTCATTCTTAGTTATCAACCAGTAGACATCTCCCATACATTGCAAATGACATTGCATGTGCATCTTCCATAGAGTGTAATTTGTTCCATCAAATCTCAGATTGTCTTTCTTGTAACTCGACATTCTAGATCTCCTCAAGCAGTCAAGCTTCTTTCAGAGGAACTTGGCTCTGATACCAATTGTTGGAATTAGGAAAGACAACTGAGAGGAGGGGATGAATCAGTTGTCCCACAATAATAACCTTTTCTTGCTTTTAATCTTCTTTCACAACTTACAAACAGATTAATGATGTAGTCATTAAAGCATGAAACAATAACACATGAGCAGAAACACAATTAACACACTTGACATCAAGATTTTTGATGTAGAAACCTGGTTAAGGGAAAAACCACAGTGAGGGTTAACCCACAAGATTCGTACCCTATTAAAAGTACTTAAAAAGGGAAAGGCACTTGCCTTCAGGTGCACTACCCAGAGCTCACTGCTCAAAAAGAGGCTCACTACCTATAGAATTTAGTTTAATATAGAAGGAATTAACTAAGAAATAGCATCTTCTTCATGCCTAGTTCAGTCTCATTGAGTGCTCATAAAACTTCTACTCTTCTCCCAAATACTTCTTCATTATCACTTTATCCTTTACTGTTCTTTCTCCTCTGCCTCTGATCCTTTCTTGGGATTTGATTATTTTGCACAAGGATGATTTTCCACAACTCAACTACACGCCTTTATATACTTCATCAACCTTGGAATAAACATCAAGGTCAGCACTCCAAACATTTGACTTAATGTTAATCACTAAGCTATCGGCCAAACATAACTAGGACTCAAATCTTCCTCAATCAACATGCCATGCTCCATAGAATTGCTCTTAGATCATCTGCAACACACTAGAATCATCCAGTCGGCTAAGACTAGGAAAAACAACAACACCAAGAAGAAAATCTTCAACAACGAGCTCGGTCTTCAATGCGGACCTCCAACATAGTAGGCACATGATCTAGAGACCTCCACAAGCACATTGAATTTAACAAAGACATCCGCACTCCAAATTATCAGAATTATTGGATCTTCTCCCGAAACCTCAAGAACACTATCTGCCATGACTGTCACACTACAAAGATTTCTTGCGGATCTCTAAACCATGAACCACTTGAGTTGATGATACACACTAACTTCCCAAACATGCCTCTAGAACCGTAGATCATAATATTTCAATATGGAGCAATCCGGACCAATTTATTGTCACTCTATCTCTTCTGAACACAACAAAACCCAGTTCTACTTAGATGACCATAGCTTCTTCAAATCTTCATGTGAACCTCTCAAAACTTAACTGGAGCTACTTTAGACAATCCTCTACATAGCCATATGGTCCGCATACATTGATTTTCATTAATTTTCTCAATATCCTCAACATTCTGTTCTTCTAAACAGGCAACAAAATAGGATACAGTTGACACGAATGGCAACAAGGATATGTTGACATCAATGACAACACTGATTAAGCACATATTTGCAACATATAAACCCTAACATCTTTCGCATGAATCACACCAAATAGAATTTCTAAAAATGTACCATTTGGATTGACCTCTATTGATTTGAATGGATGCTTCTTAAATTTTGGTCGGGCTCTCTCAGTTATATCAATCACTTGTGGTGTTGCCATTTTTTCAAAGATTCAAATAAGTTCATAGTTTCGAATCTAAAAAATACTTCTTTTATCGAATTATGGTTTTGCTTGATTTTGCCTTGCTTTGGAAATCACTATAGTCGCTAGGATTTTTGCTTCAATTCACCTTAGACACTTGAGAACTTGAATGCAAAGTGATTTTTCCTTTAGATACAACCATTTTAACCTTCACTTGTCAAGACCTAATCGTCATAAATACTATCTTTCAAAAAGCTATCACACTTCTCTGTTAAACATAGTTAATCAAGATTGCTCTGCAATGTTCTGCATTTGACTCTTTTCTTCTGAAATTACTTTCAAAAGATCTGTAATATAAATCTTTACATCACATCTTCATGCTGGATCCCAGCACTGACAATCTGGCTAGGGGATTAGGATTTTCATTACAGCTCCTGTAGTTATGTAAAATTACAAATCAGGGTAAATGAATAAAAAACAATTATCAAACCCTAACAATTGCACAATGAAGCACAAGAAAACATGAAAATCAAAATAACAAATGTAAATGCAAACCGATCTCCATGCTATGCTCAATTTATCTCCATTGCTCTTCTCCACCTCGTATAAGCATGCAAGATTTTGAAGGATGATTATTGGAGGAATGTTGGGTGCTCACTTCTGCAGCATAACAATGATATGAGGATGATAGATGAATGATGAAAGATTCAAGAGTGATTTTGATAGAATGAGGATACTTAAAGAATAACTTATCCAAATGGCTTTGTAGAAGACTTGATTTATAGGCAAGGCTTAGTTCAAATGGATGGTTAAGATTAAAAGGCTAAATGATTGACGTGGACTGCTAGAATTGATTAGTTATTCCCACTCTTTGAGGGAGTTGTAGTCATGTGACAAGTGTACAAGGAAGATAAGGCTCATATGTGACCGTGTACACAAAAAGTACTACATGTGTGATTGTGTATATAAAAAGTACTATATGTGAAAGATATTAAATAAAAAAATGTAGTACAACACATGATTCAATTAAGAGATGGACAAGTGTTGGAATGTGGTGGGAGGTGAGGACCTAATTCAAATATTTTATTTGAATTAGTTGGGATATGTGAGGGAAATTAATTAAATAAATAAAATTTATTTAATTAATTGGGAAGATGATTATGATAGGATTGGGATATGATGTGAAAATTAATTAAATAAATAAAATTTATTTAATCAATTGGCTAAGTGGGATAAGGATGGGATTAAGATGGGAAATTAATTAAATAAATAGAATTTATTTAATTAATTAGCTAATGGAATAAGTGGGATTTAGGACAAAATGCTACATAATGTCTCTAATAAGGTTTTTGACTAGGTGTTGCAAGACATGGACAAATTTGGGTGTCTAAATTTTGCCCCTCTTTGAGATGATGTTTGAGATGATAAGATTTATGTCGAGTAACATCATTTCAAAGAAGCTAAGGTATGGATAGAGGAAAAGGATAGGATAATGAAAAGATAGGATGATGAGGATGGGATGATGATGATGATGCCCCCTCAAGAGGATAGGCGGGTTGGACAAACACGAGTAGGCTCTCGAAAGAAAATGAATTGGCTAAGAAAGATAACTAAGGGAATGGATAGAAGAAATGAAGGATGTATTATGCTACAATGAAAGTGAACAACCATGATGTTTGATATAGCACTAGACGTTATGCACCAAGGTATAAGGATCAAGGTGACAATGTGTCTTGTGCCCCAACATAATACAACCTTGTCTAACATATGAGGAAGTACACTTAGAGCATTAAAGTCATAATGCACAAAAGATATGATATGACCTTAGATGCAAAGGATAGTGCAAAAATCTATTCCAACATACACAAGATATGAATATTAGCTGGAATGATATGGATGTGATACAAATGCAAGATAAAATGATAACACACACAAGAAAGCAAGCAAGCATGCACAAATGATTCAAAAACAAACAAGGTATTGCCCCTGTCAAGCTGTAAACTAATGATTAATTATTAATTGATTGATTAATTGATAATGATTTGATAGTGGTGTCATGGAGGGGAACACTATATCCCTAGATCAACACAAGGATGCGGGAATGATATATCCCATTGATGATGATGATGATTGATTGATTTGGTTTACGACAAGATTAGGATAAAGACCATTGATTGTGATGGGATAATTTGACAAGATTGATTAACTTGATTGGTATGGATTAAGGATTGACTTGCATTTGGATCATTGTTTGGAATTGATTTGATTTGATGAATGGATTGATTTAAAGAATTGATTTGATTGAACTGGATTGATTTGATTTGAGTTTGATGCTATTGATGGGATGATATGGATTGGATTAATGTGATTTTCATTGAGTGATAGATTGGCTTGATTTGATGATTTGATTGGATATTTCATTTACTTTGATGGATTTGAGATTTGACGATGATTGATCATTGATGAATTTGATTTGATTTGATGATTTGATTGGAATGGTTTGATGAATTTTGATTGATGAATTTGATGGTTTTAATTGATGATAGATGAAGTTGATTAGATTAGATTTGGTTTTTGATGAAGTGATGGATTTGATTTGATGGTTGGTTTTATTGCTTGGATTTTTTATGGATATTTTGATTGTTTTGTGTTTTTGGAATATTTGATTTTTTTCGTATTTTTGAGAATATTTGATTTTTTAGATTTTGGGATATTTGATTTTTTTGTATTTTTTGAAATGTTTTGGGAAAATGCCAATGGATTTACAATTTAGGTAGCCTTTGTGCTTTATACCAATGACAAGGGAAAACCAAGTCTAGATGCAAGGATGGATGAATGGGATTGGATGGATAAGAGGATGGGTGATAGTAAATAGGATGGAAGGCTCATCATATATAGATAGATAAAAGGATAGGATATAATGGATGGAAAGCTCATGATAAATGGATGGATACAAGGATAGGCTATGGAACAGAAAGCTCATGATAAATGGATAGATATAAGAATAGACTATGGCAGATGGATGTATGACTCATAATGGAGCTAGGATGTGATCTCCAAAGACTATGTCGCATAGGAATAACATGCCCCATTCTAGGTAGAAGACTTAGGATTTTACATGACAATTGGATGACATGATGGGTTTTACATGACAAGACTCTTGTAAAGGACAAGGTATATCAAGAGATATTAAAGCATGTTTGAACATTTTTCCCCTATGTCTTCATCAAGATCAAAAGGAAGAAGGGTGGATGAAAGGAGGATTATGATAGGTACATGGGTGTAATGGCTAAGGATGGTAGGATAGGATATGGAAATGGTAGGACATGATAGGATGGAAAATCATAGTATGGTATGGATGAGACAATGTTCCCCCAAGTGTAAGTGACATAGAAGATCAACCTACACATGACACCTGTTTGCCAGGTTTTCATCATGGTACTTATCCAAGGCACTTGTTTACCAGGTTTTCACCATTGGACGATGGGATTTCTCTTTACTATTTTTTTTTGATGGGATAACAATTACACATGGTGCCTGTTTGCTAGGTTTTCACCATGGTAATGAATAGGAGGGACTCAAGTGTCTAGTGCTATGAAAGGTGATAATGTCCCACTAAAGAAGGATGTTGTCACATAGACCATGTCATTATGCTCATAGATGTTGGTAAAGGGATTCCATGGAAGAGTGATGGATAAAGTGGATAGTGGATTATGATATGAAGTATGGAAAGGTTTATGCAAAAGAATGGATGGAGGGAAGGATTATGCAAAAGCATGGACCATAAGAAGGTGATGGGGAAGATATGTAGGATAATGGATGAAGGATGGGGAGATGGAGGTATGTGGAAATGTGGAATGGAAGGGAACCATGACCAACGGTTGCACACACCGTGATAAACAATGAAGTTTTTGATGGGAAGGCAATGTAGGAAGCAATGGAGATATTTGCTTAGGATATGGATGATTGAGTGATTTAGGGACCCACATGGACTTAGTATTTTTATGATTTTTGCTTTGCTTGTGGGATTTAGGAAGTTGAAACTTTTGTATGGAATGGCATTTTTGGATGGAAGGGGATGGGGATTTTTGAGAGGTGGATAAGGACGCCTTATTTGACTTGCTTTCTCTTTGCTTAGGGACCCAAACCATTTTAGTTATGACCTTTTCTTGTGAATACTTGGGCTTGGGTAGTGGTTTGGATTGCTTTTCTTTGGTTCTTTGCATTGATTTTTCATGTTTATACCCTAAGGCATGAGGGTCCTTAGGATTTTTGGTAGGTCTTTTGGCTTTATGGATAGAGGAATCCAAATATTTACATTGGAATCCCATGGGATGGATGGAATGAGTAGAAGCTTCGTGTTTAGATAATATGTGCATTTGTTGGTCATGATTTGGGTTATAAGGGTACTTATGGATGAATGGATTAAAAGGGGGTTTATGGATAAATGGATAAGGGGATTGGAGGATAGGGATATTAGGTGTTGGGAGTAATTGTGGTAAAGTGAATGGAGGGATATTAGGAGTTGGAAGGAGTGGAGGTAAATTGGATGGCGGAAGGTATACGCTCACATGCTTTTGCGATTTGTAGGATAATGGAGGTGGAATGGAAACATATGTTTGGGGTATGTGATGTGATTTGTGATGGAAAGTGGAATTAGGAGGGATGGAGGAATTACCAACATCTTTAAAGTGTTTACCTTCGGGTGTATATCTAAGGCCATATGAGCTTGGAGGGATCTTGACATAGTTTGGCTCCAAAATACCTTGTTCATAAAGGCATAGGCCTTTACCTTGGTAGTTCATGTTTTGGAGTATACGATGGACTATAGGACTTGGTGTGCTTTGAACATTAGACTTGAGATCATTATTGGATGGAGAAGGTGAAGTGGATAAAGGTTGTTGTTGTCCTAAAGAAGAACACTCATGTGTAAAGGTGGTAAGACCAAGTGGATTTGATGGTGGACTTGAAGTGGAATTGATGGTGGATGTGGAAGGAGGATCATTAGGATCTTGATTAGCATTGTGTTCACTAAGATCCAAGTTATTTGTTTGATCTTTTATGCTTACTTGAGGGACAAGTGTCTCATCATGACAAGTGGATGTTTGCTCATTATGGATAAGGCTAGATGGCAGATGACTAGGAGCAATGTGGATATCTTTCTCATGGATGGATATAGGATTATGGATAGGATCAAGGTGCTCACGGATAGCTTCTTTATAGCTATCATCTTGATCATGGAAAAGATACATGTTATGGATGGGTTGCATAAAAGTGATTTGATCTTGACTTGGACTAGGGCTTAATGTTTCCACATGCTTAGGATTAAACTCTTGACATATCTCTTGGGTTACTTGAATGGAAGTAGATGACTCTTGGATAGGCTCTTGGTCAACAACATGAGAACATGATGACTCTTGACTTGGACTTATGGGAGGTCCTGGAATAGGATTAATGAATTGTGGACCGCATGAAGAGCTTGAAAGGATAGGCATGTTAATTGAGGGCTCTTGAAGAGGCTCAAGGATATGAACGCTATGTAAAGGAGTTGTAGGATTGGACATGACATTTGGAAGTTCTTTGGTAGGCTCATGAATGGGTGTTTGACATGGGGGTGTTCTATTCCGTGCCAGTAGCCAATGGATCACATCATTTGCAAGTGTATGGGTATAAGGACAATATAATGGATGGATGATAAGGGTAGATGGTGTTGTAGAATTATGATTAGGACTTGGTTGAGGTCTAATTGGATTGGATGGATTAGGATTAGGATTAGAGGGGGGTGACACATGAGATTTGGATGATGTGACATGATTTCTTATTGTATGTTGGTACACCTTGTAAATAATTGGGAAAAATATTGGGCATTTATTTTTATTATGGCCTTTGGTCCTATGGTATGCACAATAATCATGTTCATCATACAGACTTTCTTCACATGGTCTGACTTTGGGAAGTTCAATGAATTTTACTTCAAGCATCCTTTGTAAAACTATCTTAGCCGCATCCTTTGGTGAACGATTAGAATGACATGGTGATGAAGGTAATGGAGGGCTTGGTGGTTTGGAAGGTAGAGGGATTAATGGACTATGAATGGAATCACATGGTGGTGTTGGGATAGGACTTGTTGGCTCATGTGTTGGCATGTGATTGGATGGTGGAGGCCAGTCATATGATGCATTAGGTAGATTGGTATCTCCCTTGTCAAAGGTTATTAGATCCTGCATAGGATAACTCGGGCTTTGCTTTATGTACAAGGAACTACTCTGGCTTGCTTGATTTATGTACAAAGGACCACTTGGACTTGGATATGCTTCTTGTTGCAAAGGTGTACTTAGGTCTATCAATGATGCTTTGATGATCTTGTGAAGACACTTGGTTGCTTTGTGGATGGGTTTGGTGATGTTTTGGAATGTTAGAATGAGGAATTGGGTAATGTTGGGGTGGAGGTTGATAGGTTGGTGTGGCATTGACATGATGTATGGATAGATGAGGTTGGTGTGAAGTTAAGGTGGATGACACATAGGATTGAGGTGTAATTTGTTGAGGTTGAGATGGTGTTTGGATTTGTTGTTGTGATATGATTTGTTGTTATTGGAATTGTTGAATGAGTTGTTGTGATGGTTGGATTTGTTGAATTAGTTGATGTTGTTATAGTTGAATGTGTTGATGTGATGGTTGAAATTGTTGAATTGGTTGATGGTGTTGTGGTGGAGGGATTGCATAGGGTAATAGTTGGTGTGAAGTTGAGGGTGATGACATGTAAGGTTGCGGTGGCATTGGTTGTCGATAGTGAATGGATAGAGGATGATGTACTTTTTGGGTTTGTGATTGACTAGTGGCCATGAGGTGTTGTGCGAGTGCTATGAGTTGTCGTAGTTGAAATGATTGGCTTGCTTGAGATTGAATTTGTCAAATCATGTCATTGGCCTCTTGAATTAATTGTTGGTCTAGAGGTGATTGGCTTGCTCAAGCTTTGTGAAGTTGGAGAATGAGTTTAAATGCTAGGTCTTCTAATTTTGGCATGGTGTCACACAAGTGTTTAAGTCTTAAGTCCTTTTTGGCATGTGCTTGGTTATAATTCAATGATGATGTGGATTGTTTGGATGATGATTTGATGATTAGGATGAAGGTGACAAGGGTGAAATTTTAGATTGATTTGTTTATGTGTTTGATGTCTATGGCTTGATTTGGCAATGTTAAAACAAATGATTATGCATATACACACATGAATCACTCACGCAAGACACATAAGCAATTTTTGACCTTGAAAATGAAATGTGATGATTATTAAACAAACACACGTAGAAGACACATCACAAGCCTGATGTCTAGTCAAGTGGGTATGGCCAATTAGGTCTTATGCTAGATTACACAAGGTTGACTAAGGAATTTAAAGCAAAATCCTACCACACAGCCAGGAGAAAGGGGTAACCCACCCTTCACCTTCACTTCCCAAAGGTATAAAGTTATTTGGGGCTTAGCTAAGAGTGACAAGATTCTAACTCCCAATGAGGGTGTCTTTCGATTCAGCCTCAGTTGAGGTCGTCCCTTGGAGTGGTGTGTCTCCAAGCAGGCCTCCTAAATAGGGTAAACAAAAGCAAACCAAGTGAGCTATCACTTGATTCACACTCACAGTTGTTAATTGACCCTTTAGAAAATGAAATGTGTGGAAGACAATTCAAGCACCTATTCTTTTTAGATCCCAAATCCAAATGTTTAGGAAGACAATGGTTTGTTTTAACCCAATTTCAATGATGTGATTGCAAACAATGTTTGTTTTAAGCCCAAAAGTCCAAATGTGTGATCAAACAATGATTAAAAGATTAAAAATTAGAATGAGTGCACCCAATTATTTTTGCTATCCAAGTTGTTGTTGTGATTGATCCAAATGTTGCTCTAGCTCCTTTGATGCACCTACAAGTCACCAATTCCAAAAAGAAACAAGTAAACTTGCAAAGAAGATCGTTATGTGAAAAATATGAAATGTGATAAAATCTGATGAAAATGATCTGATATAGAAAAATGGATTGCATAAACAGAATGTTCAAGAGATTCTAAGCAAATTGAAAAAAAAAATAATTGGATTCTTATTGATTTCGCTCAAGATATGCTCAATTGAAGTTTAAAAATAAGTTTGAATTTGACTGATAAAAAAGATGGTAAAAAATATATAGTCACCTGATAAAATCTACTCCTTTCTAAAGTTTGTCCTCTCATCTTTCCAACGAGTCCTTATTTGCGTGATTTGGCCTTCGTATGTGAAAGTTATGATAGAAAAATCAAAATCCACAATGACAGCAACCAAAAGCAAGTTATAGTTACCAGAAGTGATCAACCGTTGCTCAAAAGTGACTTGAATACTACCGACAGTGAAATGTTACTACTTAGAAGTGATGCAAAAAACCTAGATGCGAACTGTTGCTACTCATAAGCGACCTGAATCTGCCAGATGCGTAAAAATCCTTGTTTCTACAAAACTAGGGTTAGGGTTATAAAAATAAGGGATAATAAAGATTGCAAACCCTAGAATGACAAATCTAGTGGATGAAATGTGATCAGATAAACACCCTGCAATGATAGATTGATCAATTGGAAACCCTAGAATGGTAAATTGATGAGATCTTGCCAAACCAAGGGTGTTAGCTTGATTGAAATGAAAACCCTAATCAAATTGATTGGCAAATGATAATAGGATGATCAGGAGGATGCAAAATAGAGATTAGAACCCTTGATTGATCAATAAAAATCTAGCAAAACACCTTACAAAAATTAAATGTTAACAAAAAACCCTAGATTGCCAAAAAAATGACTGGAACAGTCGAAAGCAATCTGTTTTCGATCAAAAGTGATTCACTATAAAGCAGAAGCAATCACTGTTAGCTCAGAAGAAATCTAGAAATGCCTGGAAGCAACTAGTTCTCACTCAGATGCGACTTAGAAAAAGCCAAAAGTGACGGGTAATAGCTTAGAAGCGATCTGAAAAGTTTTAGGTGACAAAATACAATGCTAACCAGAAGCGACCAGGTTTACCAGAGGCGACAGGTTTTTGTTCAAAAGCGATGCAAATTTTGCCAAAAGTGACTAGTTTTAGCTCAAAAGTGATGTAAATTTACCAAAACAACCAGTTTTAGCTCAAAAGTGATGCAAATTTACCAAAAGCGACTGGTTTTTGCTCACAAGCGAGCTAAATTACCAAAAGCGATTTTTTGCAACTCGAATGCAAGTTTCTTCACCAAACGCTCTTTTCATCATGAAATCTAGGCAAATTTGTACTCAAAAGTTATGGAAACAACCTCTCGGATGCAATGGTGAGGTTAGATTTGAGCTAGGAGATCATCTACATACATTTTCATCCAAATCTTGACAAACTAGGGTTAGAAAAAGGCAAATTTTTGCAACAAGAACCTGTAAAAACTAATGATTCGTCCCACCGGGCATGCCAAATGTAGTTAGGGTAAAATTTCAAATTAGGGTAAATGAATAAACAACAATGATCAAACCCTAACAATTGCACAATGAAGCACAAGACAACATGAAAATCAAAGTAACAAATATAAATGCAAACTGATCTCCATACTATGCTCGATTTCTCTCTATTGCTCTTCTCCACCTCACATGAGCATGCAAGATTTTGAAGGATGATTATTGGAGGAATGTTGGGTGCTCACTTCTACAGCATAACAATGATATGAGGATGATAGATGAATGGTGATAGATTCAAGAGTGATTTTGACAGAATGAGGATACTTAAAGAATAGTTTATCCAAATTGCTTGTAGAAGGCTTGATTTATAGGCAAGGCTTAGTTCAAATGGATGGTTAAGATTAAAAGGCTAAATGATTGACGTGGATGGCTAGGATTGATTAGTTATTCCCACTCTTTGAGGGAGTTGTAGTCATGTGACAAGTGTACAAGGAAGATAAGGCTCATATGTGACCATGTACACAAAAAGTACTGCATGTGTGATTGTGTATATAAAAAGTACTACATGTGAAAGATAATAAATAAAAAAATGTAGTACAACACATGATTCAATTAAGAGGTGGACATGTGTTGGAATGTGGTGAGAGGTGAGGACATAATTCAAATATTATATTTGAATTAGTTGAGATATGTGAGGCAAATTAATTAAATAAATAAAATTTATTTAATTAATTGGGAAGATGATTAGGATAGGATTGGGATATAATGTGGAAATTAATTAAATAAATAAAATTTGTTTAATTAATTTGAAAGTGAGATTATGAATGTGAAATTAATTAAATAAATAAAATTTATTTAATTAATTAGCTAAGTGGGATAAGGATGCGATTAAGATGGGAAATTAATTAAATAAATAAAATTTATTTAATTAATTAGCTAATGGAATAAGTGGGATTTATGACAAAATGCTACATGATGTCTCTAATAAGGTTTTTGGCTAGGTGTTGCAAGACATGGACAAATTTGGGTGTCTACAGTTCCCCCTGAACCAGAGCTCTCCATCTACTTCCCAGAGGAAGTATCTGCACCAGAAACTGGTGCGGATTCATTCCTGACCTCATTTACATCATTCTTAATCCAGACCTTGCTCATTTCCTTCTTGATTTCTACTAGATCAATCTTTTTTTTGTCTTTATCTTTTCTCTGCTCTTTTTTCCTCTTCTCTATAGGATAGTCTCTCTTCTCATTCTTGCTTCTGCAGAATCTTGCAACATGTCTAAACTTATTGCAATTGTAGCATACCACATTCCTTTGTCCTTGATTCCTTCTATTGATTGGATTCATTCTTGATCTATATTGATTAGCCATATGTCCAAATCTATTGCATGCAAAACACTTCCCATTGAAGGATTGAGTATTCCTTGCATTGTAAAAACCATTCCTTACCAGACTTCTGCATTCATTTGATCTATGACCAATTTTTTTGCAATTGAAACATTGACTAGAGGATGATGGAACATTCTGATTCATTCTACTAGTACACTAAGTAGCCTTAGGACCAAATTCATTGCAATTAAAACAATAGCCATTGAAAGATGGGTACCTTTGAGCATTTGGTTGCCTGACCGGAGGTCTTCTAGGTCTTCTTCTCTAATTTTGGAATTGGTTGCCTTTGTTTTGCTTATACTCAGTGTTTACTTGGCCTAATTTTAAACTTTATCCTTTTTCAAATCCCAAGCCTTGCTTGTCATCTAAACTCTTCTAACTTTCAATCAGTTCCTCAAGCTTTGCAAAGCTTATTTTGAACTTTTCTTCATAGCTCTTAGCCTTCTCTAAATTTGATTTTAGGCTCACAACTTCTTTTTCAAGTTTAGCACATTCTTCCAACTTGCTTTTTACCAACAGATTTAGATCTTCTTATGTTTTATCTATTTCTACAACTTCCACTTTCAAATCATCCATGGCTTCATTAGATGATATCAATTGTTCACTAACCTCCTTGTATTTTTCTTTGAACTTCTTGACTTGTTCTTTTAGCTTTAGAATGTATTCATCAGCTTCTTGTATGTTCTCTTTTAGATCCCTGATTTGTGCTTCAGATTTTTCAAGATCTTCAAAAGTAGCTTCTAATTCATCATTGCTTTCATATGAGGCTTTAGGAGAAGTGAGATATCTTCTAGCTTCCATGTGTACACCTTCCTAGATCTTCCTCAAGTTGTTAAGCTTCTTCCAAGGAACCTTGCTCTGATACCAATTGTTGAACACAAAGAACACTGAGAGGGGTGGGTGAATCAGTATTCTACAAAACCACTTCTTGTATTGTTCTTTAATCCAATTACCAAATTTAATAACATGAAAGTAGAATAAACATAAGAACAACAACCATAAAGACATAACACATAGACACCATGATTTTTACATGGAAAACCTAAAAAGGGAAAAACCATGGTGAGTGTTAGCTCACAATATATTAAGATAACAACACTGAATTACATGAAGGATCGCTACATTAGGGCTCACTGCCCAAGGACTCACTGTCCAAAGAAATGCTCATTGCATAAGGCTCATTGCCAAATAGAAGAGAAGATAGAAGAAGGATTGGCTCACTACCAAAAGATGATTGCTATTGGTGCATCTATAGAATGCCAAGGTGCAGTACCAATTAGCTCAGTATACAGATTCAAAGGACTTCATACTACCTGCCCTGCTTTTCTACTCTGCTTCACATATGCTTATGTTTTCTGCCCTTATTATCCTTTACTATTCTACAAACTACCTTAGATTATGCACATATTGAATTTGTACACTATTTTCACATTTTTCCAACAACAAAATTCATTGAATATATTCATCCGCAACAAGATTCATCTCACAATCAGGTTGGCAACCCAGACATGAAACGTGTAAACAATTGTTGTACCTTGTCGGCTTGATCTTGTGCTCAAACAAGAATGCGGACCCAAATAAACATAAAGTAGTCTTCATATAAGTTGGCATCAATCATTCAACTACTTAGATTGATTGTTCAGACAATATATCTTCTCCACATATAGATCTAACATGCTTGTCGGCTTGTTCCTTAAGAACACACTTGACCAATTCAACTGTCACATCATAACTTCCACTACACACTGTATGAGACTCTAAAAATCATATCCAACATTCATAATTGACCTCTTAGTATACCTTCATAACTACAAGACAAAATATGCCATAGCAGAGGAATGCAAATCCTTTTACTCTGGTACTATGCACTGTATACGCCTAAAAATGACACGATTCATTCTAAATAAATATTCTTAATATTTATTCCCTTCTTATTTCTTCTATCAATTAAATAAATATTCTAAGTTTATTTGATTGGTTCATTAACCCATAATTAAATAAAATTAATTTATTTAATTAAATTCCCTAAATTCTTCTAATGTCTCACATAATTAAATAATCCTACATTATTTAATTAATCATAAATTCCTCTATCCTAAGTCCTAATTTCATAAATCCACCTCATCTTTCCACCTCACCATGTTGCACATGTAATTAAATATTTTAAATATTTAATTAGCTAATATTCTCTCACCCACATGTCCTATTTACCCTCCAGCCAAAATTAGTTAACTCATCAATCAAATCTGTTAACTAATTAGTCATTTGAGTTCACTAGTCAATCAATTCAGTCAACTCCTCAATCAATTCACTTAACTGATCAATCAATTCAGTCAACTCCCAATCAATTCACTTAACTGATTGGTCTATTCTGTTAACTCTTCAATCAATTTTGTTAACTCCCCTATTACATGATGGAGGTGGGACACTTGTCCTCTTTCTATTCGTTGCACATTCCTCAACCATTCTCAACCATTGATCTGCTCATTTCGTCTCAACCGTTGATCTTCATTCTTCCAACTCTATAAATGGAACCTCATTCTTTCATTCTATTCATCCAGGCTATTCGTATTGTTACTCTGTAGAAATTCACCAGCGCACCTTTGGCACCCCAATACAATTTGCTTGAGATCACCCAAAGCTCTGAAACTCCTCTTCTTTGCACATTTATCACCATAGCCATTCACTATCGACATTCTTGAAAACAGCAAAGGAGTGCACTCTCTAAAGGCCTACTTCATACAAAACAAGGACAATCTTGATAGGCAACAATAGAAGTTTCAATTCGAGGAAGGTTTGCATTGTTTCATTCATTGCTTCATTTTATTCAATCTTCTTAGTTTCACTATTCTATTGAGTTATGGGTATTTGATATTATTTATTGATATTCATTGTTGATCCAATTTACCCTTACATTTTTGGCACCCACCGTTCAATTTTATGTTTCATTGCAATTTTTTGTAGTAAAAATTTGTGTTTCTCTAAACCCCATTGTCGAGTTTTGCAAGGATCTATCAAAAGGTGACCCCCTGGGCTGAAACTGACATCACCAACGTGCTCAAAAGGGTCGAAAACCTTAGAATCACCTGTTAATTCATAAAAATTGGAGACTAAAAAAAATCTCTGTGATTTTTTTGAGGGTGCATCCTTTTATCCAGTGGTCCAAAGGGTGCTTCTGCAGGGTGCATCGCTTTATCCAACGGTCTGAAGGGTGTTTCCGCATCTTTTTATCCAACTGTCCGAAGAGTTTTTCGCAGAGTGCATCCTTTTATCCAGCGGTCTGAAGAGTGCTTCCGCAGGGTGCATCCTTGTATCCAGCAGTCCAAAGGGTGCTTCCATAGGGTGCATCGCTTTATCCAGTAGTCCGAAGGGTGCTTCTGCGTCCTTTTATCCAACTGTCCGAAGAGCTTTTTCGCAGGGTGCATCCTTTTATCCAGTGGTCCGAAGGGTGCTCCCACAGGGTGCATCATTTTATCTAGAGGTTCGAAGGGTGCTTCCGCGTCCTTTTATCGAGTGGTCTGAAGGGTGCTTCTGTAGGGTGCATCATTTTATCCAACAATCCTTCATCCTGCCTTCTTCTACATGCCATAAGGGTGGTATCTTTTTCTTTTTGCCATAACAGGAGCATACGAACTCGTAATTGCCCAAATAAACACTCGTTGGAAAGGTAATTCTATGAACTTCACAATGGAGCAGGTTTGATCAAGTGATTTTATCATTTTATCAGATATTTTTACAGTCAAAATTCAGCTATCTTTCTAAGCTTAAATCTAGTGTTTTTTTGCTAACGCTAACATCTTTGCAGGGAATTCTCTTATCAGTTTTGCAAGCTAGGCTCTGGTTTAGATTCATATAGTTGCATTGTTAGATCACACTTTGATTTCTAAAATAGAAAAGTAAAATGGATGTTCATGCAAACTCTCACATATTATAACTAGGAAAGAAGTAACTAAATCATTGCTATCTTGCATTGCAACATTGCTATCTTTTCAAAGTTATTGCTATCTGGATTAAAACTGAACTCACCATTGCTATCTGGGTTTAAAATGAACCACTGCTATCTTGATTGACCAAAATTTCAAAGTTAACAACTCCTGCTATCGTGGATTAAAACTGAACTCACCATTGCTATCTGGGTTTAAAATGAACCATTGCTATCTCGATTGACTAAAATTTCAAAGTTAACAACTCATGCTATTGTGGATTAAAACTAAACTCATCATTGCTTTCTAGGTTAAAACTAAACCACTGCTATCTTGCTACTCACTTCAAAGTTCTGTGCTTGCCCAAGTAGATAGATCATCTAGTTTTTTTCATTTTAACTAGGGGAAAAGAACCACTGTATACTATGTTTTTGGGAATGATACTAGGCCTATGCTCTCCCCTATCTTGGGTGACCAAAATGCCAGAAGTATCATTTTTGTGTGTGTTTTTCCTTTAGAGGGGCCTGCTCTTGGATACCGCTTATCTAAGTAGGAACGACCCTAAGTGGTAACAGGCTAGACGTCAAGCCCTTCCAAGCCACTATAAATAAATTGTGTTTGGAGTGAAAGCTTCAAACAACGAGTGAAGTTGTGTTACACCAACAACCAACCTCCCCCAAAACCCTCCAAGGCACAACCCTTGCAGGCTGGGAGACTCTATAATAGAGAGTAGTGCTGCCGCATGTGTAACCACTCGAATGGTTCCCGCATTAAACACCTCTTGTTCTAGTGGCCAAAAACCCTTGTAATCCATTTCGAGCCTAGGATTTTGTACTTTCTTTTTTTTTCTTTTAGTCCAAAAAGAGTCAAGAAAATCACAAAAAAATAAAAAAACCATAAAAATATCTTTGTGTTTGCTATGTCTTCTTGCCATAAATTCAGAAAATTAGATCAAAGAGGCTTTTTCTGCAACCAAAGTACCAAAAAACATCAAAAAATCCTAAAAATTGCAAAAATACTGAGAAAAAGCTAGAACAGCGCATCTGCCCTCTATTCCTGCGCATCTATGTGGACCTGTGGCACATTTGCAGTGACTTTCAGTGCTTTTACATCCTATTCCTATGCATTTGCATTTTGCCAGTACAATGCATATATCCTGACTTATGGCGCATCTGTCCCTTTCCGCTGCGCACCTGTTTCGGCGCATACACAATAGTGAGCACTTGTACAGTTTCCAAGAGAAAAATTTCACCAGTTCTCAGTACCCATTTCAGTCTAGTCCCAAAATCAGAGATCAGGTCCTACCTTGTAGTCAATTTCCCATCCATTTCACGCCAAACTCTCTCATTCGTTAATCGTTTCATTCACTTTCTGTCAAGTCCTCTTATTCCAAAGTCAAAAGAACGTCCCATATCAAGTCAGCATAGGTCCCCTTTTTCATATCACTTTGGATTCAAGTAAACCTAGTAAGTCACATAACTTCACTAGTGGTCTTGGTGCACGACTAGTCCCTACACAGTAAGACTAGTATCGAGTACCCTTACTAGTGGCTACCATCTTGTATCAGTCGTCTTATTTGAAATCATTGAGCAAGAAATTCTTTTATCCAAATCTTGTCCTAGATTCCTATCCACAACAGTCTCCGTCGGCACCTTGCCAAAATTTCTAGTCCCAGTCCACTTCATCCCACATTGCCTTGCATGGTTCTTACTAGATCTCAATACAAAAAGCAACTTGAAATGGCTGGCTCATCCAACCGCATCGTCACACCTCATGATAGTGACAAAGAAATCTCTTACGAAGATTATCAGGAAAACATCCAAAATCAGAAATTCCAATGCCTAATAGAGAAAGTGCTCCATGAAGACCCTCATAAGTATTTCTATCATCTTGCTAGTCTTGGAATTAAACTCCCTGCAGATTTTGATGTAAGCTCAATCCTGGAAAACATGGAAAATGATCACGAAAAGGGAAAGAATGCCATAGACCCAAACACAAATGACAAAGGAAAGAGAACCATGGACCCAAATACTCCTATGGAAGACATGAGGAAACAACTCAAGAGTCTAACGCAACAAATGTCAAACCTCAAGACAGGTACAAACACTAAAAACTACTCCTTGGAAGATATTGCACCATACCCCTTTGATAAAAGTTTGATCATGAAATCATTTCCCTATCGATTCGAAGTTCCTAAGTTTGACAAATACAAAGAGAAAGGGGACCCTAGAGATCATATTAGGGAATTCAACGCAGCATGTTTGGAAGTAGCTCACAATGAGACTTACTTAATGAGACTATTCCCTAGGTCTCTAGGCGGCCAAGCTATGGAGTGGTTCTCATGGCTTCCACCAGGCATCAAAACTTTTGATGAACTAGTCAACAAATTTATCACGCACTTCTCTTACAATATCAAACATGAAGTATCTATGCTAGATCTATGCAACACCAAACAAAAGAGTGGTGAGTCATTCACCACCTTCCTACATCGATGGAGACAACTAGCTAGTAAGTGTTCTTACGATATACCTGAGAAGTAGCTATTGGAGATGTTTGTCCATAACCTCAATACCGATCTTAGCTATCAAATACAAATACAATGCCCTACATCATTCTCAAAAGTCATTGAAATGGGATTGTTCATCGAAAAAGCTATGATCGCCAAGGGGGCAATCAAGTTATACAAGGACACACCTACCTCCAACTACATGATAGACAAATCAAAGTTTTGGACCAAGAATTAGAATGTTGTCAACAATGGGGTAGTGGATGCCAAGGTGGAAGCTCCCAAGCAACAATCCATATTCACTCTCGAAGGAGAAGCAAACAATGTTGCACCCAACAAACCATTCTCTCAGGAGCCAAGACCGTGGTTCAACACAAATCCAAGGTGAAAGTTCACACCGCTGGGTGAGTCCCAAGAATCCACATTACGGAAGTTATTGGCTAACAATGAAATATCTCTACTGCCAACAAGTGATTATGAGCGTATAGTCAAACCTCCCTATTGGAAAGACACTGACTATTGTGAATATCATAGAGGGAGGGGACATACAACCAACAATTGTATTCATCTCAAACATGTTATCCAAGATGTGCTTGATCAAAATCAAGGAGGAACCCAACAGCATACCTCCAATGAGTCACATGTGGCTTACAGAGAGCCACTTCTAAATCACAACAGGCCATACAACAACAATAACAACAACGGCAATACCAACAATGACAACAACAACAACAATCGCAATAGGCCAAATCAAAATAGTGGGAATGGTAATGCCAACTATGCAAGTGTGCCATTTGACTATACCATAAATTACATTTCTAAGCATGTCCCACAAATCAATGTCATCACACCCAACCAACAATCAGGACCTAATAGAAATGGTTGTAGTATCATTACCCACAGTGGTAAAGTCACGCTCAATACAGCCCCTCCAAGGTCGTCACCTTCTCAATCCAACTTCCGCCAGTATAATGTCATAGACCAATTATAGAAAACTTCGGCTCACATTTCTATCTTGGAGTTGTTGCGTCTATCTCCTTCCCATAAAGAGATCCTCAAAAAAGCCTTAGTGGAAACCACTGTCCCCACTAACTTGGCCCAAGAGAAGTTTTAGGCCATGGTAGGTAATCTAACCTCCTCAAGCTCCATTTCATTTACCGAGCAAGATGACCTCTTTATGTCTCAACCTCATAACACCCCTCTACATATTGTCACCTTCATCCACAAGCACCGCATCAAGAGGGTTCTCATTGATGGGGGGCCGATTTAAATATTTGCACATTAAAGCTAGTCCTTGCATTGGGGTTCTCCGAACAGGCAGTTGATCCAAGGAAGAAGATTACTATCAAAGCATATGACGAAGAAGAGCGAACTACAAAGGGAACAATAGTCCTACCCATACAAGTGGGACCAGTAATAAAAGATGTTGTGTGCCAAGTCCTTGATAGGGAGCTCACTTATAATATCCTTCTAGGGAGACCATGGATTCACGCCATGAAGGCAGTACCCTCGACCAATCACCAATGCATAAAATTCTCGCACAATGGCAAGCAAGTCACCATCCAAGGCGACCCTGACCCCTTTCAGCATTGCAACTCCTTCCTTCCCAAACCTGATTACATCATACCAAATAACAGAGCTTCTATATACCTTATCCCACAGCAGGATCATACCGCCGAAGCATCCTCATCAAGGCCCAAAGAGCAAAAAATTACCATAAAAGAAAGTGGAGTGGGAGAATACTCCATAGAACATAGCCTCAGTTTAGCCAAGATGCCTTTGTCTCCTTGATCTTTTGGCCGACCCAAACATTTTCCAATGCCATCTGCTCCTCCTATAGCTCGCGCAACTCCCTTTGTAAAATGGGGGACCTTATCTAATGAAATAAAGGAAAGAGATATCCTACAGTGGCTTTATACTAAAGAAGAGAGCACATCACAAGAACCGCCTAGGCTTCCAACAGAACTCTATGGGCGAGGTGAAACCATCCTGCATAGAATGGGTTACGAAGGACAAGGCCCCATCGGCCTTAGAAAAGAAGGAATCATAGAACCTATTCAAACTTCTTCATCCTTGCTAGCTAGAAATACAAATGGTCTAGGATACAAAGGCAAGGGCAAAGCCAAAGAAAATGCTTGTCTTGTGGAAATAACCCATACACTTCAAGAGTACAGCGACATAGATTCCAATGAATATGAGTGGGATGAGCTAACAAAGCATTCCTATTACAATAAAGAGGGCAATACCATCCAAATCTTTAGCCCCTACCATGAGGGACAAACGCTATTACATAGACCAATAGAGTCTGATTTGCCTATCTCTGAGAATACAACTTTCAAGGAAGGTTTGGGTTCCATCGTAATAAAGTACCATCCCAAACACCACCCCTACCTATACTCCTAGCATATCCATTCAAACTATCAATGAATCAGGTCCATCCTCTGACTCCCTCCCCCTTGTGCATCCTGAGCTTATTGATTAGGATCTGCAAGGAACTCCCCAACTAGATATGTTCCAAAATGATGATGCTTATATTGACTATATGGAACTTAGGGACCACCTACCCAAAGGAGATCATAAAGTTGGTTTCCCTATTGAACTTAATACCATGGCTTACTTCGAAGAGGGTGCCAAGCCTTCCAGTCGCAAAAAATATCAAGATAAAAATTGGATCTGACAGTGAAAACTATTTTGCGGTAGTGTCAAATCCTAAAATAGTAAAAAGAAAGGACACATCCGAAGGTGAAAACCCAACTGTGGCACTTGACAATGGAAGGCTTGACACTCTCCCCACAAACATGCACCAGGAGAAGTCCCAAATTGTTGTGGAACCGACAGAGCCTGTTAATATTGGTACAGAGGAACAGCCTAAGATCATTCACTTTGCTAAATCTCTTACTCCACTAGAAAAGACAAGGTTTGTACCATTCTTCAAGAAAAAGAGGGGCAGCTTCGCTTGGTCATATGTAAACATGCCAGGTCTAGACCCAAACTTGATTCTACACCATCTTCCATTAGACCCAGGAGTAAAACTAGTGAAGCAGAAGCTTAGAAAGATGCAACCACACATAGCACTATTGGTCAAAGAAGAACTTAAGAAATTACTGGATGTAGGGTTCATCAGAGCTATAGACTACCTGGAATGGATATCCAACATTGTACCAGTGTCCAAACTGATGGCCGAGTCAGACTATGCAATGATTTTAGAGATCTAAACAAAGCTTGCCGCAAGGATGATTTCCATTGCCAAATATAGATATCATAGTCGACTTAACTACAGAGCATACCATGTTGTCTCTCATGGATGGATTCTCAGGTTATAATCAGATCAGGATAGCACCAGAAGACCAACACAAGACAACTTTTACTTGTCCATGGGGCACTTTCAGTTGGAATGTCATGCCATTTGGGCTAAAAAATGCAGGAGCCACATATCAACATGCTATGATGACTATATTCCATGATATGATGCATGTAACAATGGAGGACTATGTTGATGATATCCTAGCAAAGTCACTCACAAGGGAATCACACCTGGATATATTAGAAAAAGTCTTTCAGAGATTGGACCAATTCTAAGTCAAGCTGAACCCAAAGAAATGTGTGTTCGGAGTCACTACAGGCAAGCTACTAGGCTTCATCATGTCGGCAAATGGAATTGAGGTGGACCCCGCCAAGGTCAAGGCTATTATGGACATGCCACCACCTAAGACTCTTACTCAATTAAGATCACTACAGGGCAAGCTACAAGCAATCTACAGATTCATATCCCATCTACTAGACAAGTGCCAACCATTCAATCATCTCCTGCACAAGAACATTCCATTCAGATGGGATGAAAGGTGTGAAGAGGCATTCAACAAGTTGAAAGAATATCTTACAAATCCACCCATTCTCATGCCTCCTATTCAAGGGAAACCATTGATACTCTACATATCTACTACAGCTATAGCTCTTGGGGCTCTTCTAGCACAACAAGATTATGAGAATAAAGAAAGAGTCGTCTACTACATCAGTTGAATATTAGTGGGCTATGAATTGCAATACTCATAGATAGAAAGATCATGTCTTGCGGCAATTTTTGCTTCACAAAAACTCTGACATTATATGCTTGCACATCCAGTTAAACTCATTGCAAAAATAGATCCACTGAAGTACCTACTAAGCAAAGCAGCTCTCACGGGTCACCTAGCTAAATGGGTAATGCTCTTAAGCGAATACAACATTGAGTATGTAGACAGAAAAGCTGTCAAGGGACAGATCATTGCTGATCAACTAGCAGATGCACCATTATAGGACACCACATCGATGCAATTTGAGTTTCCAAATGAATCCCTATTCAACATATCAACATATTCTTGGAAACTCTACTTCGATGGGTCCTACACAAATCATGGATCAGGGGCAAGAATCTTGTTCGTGACTCCCCATGGTGACACAATTCCAAAGTCTTACCATTTTTTATTCCCATGCACCAATAACATAGCAAAGTATGAAGCCTTAGTAATTGGTCTCAAGATGGCAACTGAGTGGAAAATCCAAGAGCTACATGTCTACGGTGATTCTCAACTTATAATCAATCAAGTCAACAATGATTATCAAACCAAAGATGAAAAGCTTGTCCCATACAAGCGAATGGTCGATGACTTCAAAGAACACTTTGTAATCATCTCTTTTGAATAGATACCTAGGATCGAGAATAAAGAAGCAGATGCCATGGCCACAATTGCCTCTTTCCTCAAGATACCTGAAAATGAGTCACGGTACGAGTTCTTAGTGGAAACTATCCGACAACTAGCTTATGATCTACCTGAGACCCATTCCATATGTCTTCTAGTTGGATCCGATTCACCTTGGTACGGTAATATTTACACTTACCTCAAGGACAACATCCTCCTACCTGACCTATCTTCTAACCAATGACGAACTTTTATATGCCAAACCTCTCACTATACCATCATTGCCGATACCCTATACCGACGTGGTCTAGATGGTACTTTACTCCGTTGTTTAGAATGAGAAGAATCCATAACCGCTTCGGAAGATGTACACGAAGGGATCTGCGGAACACACTCTAGCGGTCCTTCCTTAGCCAAGAAACTCATGCATTTGGGTTATTACTGGCCGAACATGGAAATGGATTCATATCAGTTTGTCAAGAAGTGCAAGCAATGTCAAATACATGGGAACTTGATACATGCACCGGCTCAAGAGTTGAGACCTTTAACGACACCTTGGCCCTTCTGCCAATGGGGACTTAACCTTGTGGGAAAGATCCATCCACCCTCATCCAACAGCCACAAATTCATCATAACTGCCACTGAGTACTTTACAAAGTGGATTGAAGCCGTTCCCCTCACCACTGTCATAGGTAAGCAAATCTCCTCATTCATCCTGAATTCCCTCATCTGCAGATACGGAATTCCTTCATCCATTATCATGGATAATGGAAGACCATTCAAAAACTAGGATGTCCAAGAACTCTGTGAACGTTTCAAAATCCAACACTGTTTCTCCACTCCGTACTACCCCCAAGGTAACGGTCAAGCTGAAGCATCCAACAAGACCATCTTGAAACTTCTCAAGAAGATAGTTAACGATGTTGGCCATGATTGGCATAGCCAACTCAATCCCGCTCTATGGGCCTACAGAACCAGTATATGTACTCCCACAGGTGCTACACCCTACGCCCTTGTCTATGGCTCAGAAGCTATCCTCCCCATTGAAGTCGAATTACCCTCTCTCAGGGTGTCGTTAAAAGGCCTCATATCAAATGAAGAATACAGAGTCACCAGGTTACAAGAACTAGAGTTGCTAAAAGAAAGGAGACAGAAATCCTTTGATCATCTCAAAGCATATCAACAAATGATATCAAGAAGCTATAACCACAGAGTTTGCCCAAGAATCTTCAAAGTTGGAGATCTCGTTCTTAAGGAGAATCCTCGCAACCAACAAGACAGAGAAAAGAAAGGCAAGTTCGAACCCAACTGGCTTGGGCCTTATGTAATTGTAGCAGCATATGGATCAAGGGCATATTAGTTGGTGACATTAGAGGGTGATCTATTCGATGACCCAATTAACAGCATGCATCTTCGCAAGTTCTACACCTAGGAGAACCTCATTGTAAGGGGGGGTAGGAAAATACAAAAAAAATCAAAGCAAAAAAAAAAATGTCCTTTGGTGAAAACCTGGCAAATAGGCGCCTTGGATAGGTATCATGATGAAAACTTGGCAATTAGGCGTCATGTATACTTTCTAGCTTTTCGTACAAATAAAAGCAAGTGGTGAAAACCTGGTAAACAGGTGTTACTTGTGATAAACCACCTTCTCCATCTTTGGGAAACCAATCACCTTGAGTCCATTCTTCTTTGTGTCCCATTCGACCCATATCTGTCCCATAATAAATTCCTGACGGTACCCTATCATGGCTTGATACTCTATCTCTTTGTTGGCCTTGTCAACCAAGGTTTTGTCCCATACCGTATCCATCGCGTAAGCCTAGCATAGTGTCTCTCGTCAGTTTTCCATTGTCCAATACCATGAACTACATTGCCTCTGCATCATCACGTAGGCAAGGCCATATTTCTATGCGCCCCTAAGGCTCCCAGGGTCCCATTTGTCCCATTTCTTGTCATCTTTCTTGTCATCTTTCTTCTAGTTCATCCATGGTCCATTAGGGTTTACCCCAAACTATGTTGCCTCTGCATTGTCACGTAGGCAAGGCCATTTAGCAATGAGCCCCCAAGGCACTAGGTCAATCCCTTAGGGTCCGTCTCACAAATAAGGATTGTAAAATCTTCTCACCAAACAAGCAAGTGCAAGCATAACCCGCACTTCAAGCAGAAATCTCAACACAAGGTATTTTAACCTATCCAAAGAAAAGCAAAATACCCAAGACCCTCTAAATGATTTTACTCAAATTATGGCAAGAAACAAACACATCTAAATGCAAAAATGTTTTGTGGGTTGGAAACACGGTTAAAGTACAGAGTCTTGATTTTTGCTATCATGCCTTCCTATGCTACTCGAGGATGCCGAAAGCTAGAGATGGTATGATGGGGGATGATTCTCTTCTTTGTTTGCTATTTGTCGATTAATATTTAGTAATGTGAATCCTCGTCTAACGACCTGATCGGCAAAAGATCATCGAGGACATCAAAGGTCTAACATGAACGAGGGCAATCCTTGTTTGTTGACACGCAAGCAATACTCAAGTCATCTTGGTTCAATTATACCTCGATGCTTGTATTAACTTGCTAAATCAAAATCCATGTAAGCAGTACTCAGGTCATCTCAGTTCAATTATAGCCAGATGCTTGTATTAATTTACAACATTTCAGAAAAAGTACCAAAAAAAATGCCCAATGATGAAATAAAGAACTTCAAAATACTTGCACCGTCAAGATGTCAAAGCAACACATCCATTTATACATCCATACATCCAAATCCCATGCAATAAAAGATCCACAAAATGTAGAGTATCAATGTTTACAAAAGCTTGTGAGTCCTTCTATCGAGTCTTTCTTCTATCATCATATCTTTCATCCTTGTCTAGTCAGTCTGAGCAATGATCCAAATGTAGGTCCATACTTAATCCATACCAATCAAGTCAAGTCAATCTTGCACAAATGATCCAATCACAATCAGTGATCTTGATCCTTGTCTGGTCATAAACCAACTCGATCAGTTAATCAATCAATTGTTTTATACAGGATGTAACATTGTCGAAATCAAACCAATACATGCGTCTTACACGACATGTTTCATTTCCTGAAACTAGACACTATCCTTCATGTTTTTCTAGGGATCTATCATTCCCCGCCATGACAACATGCCTGTCATGTTAGTCTAGGGATATATCGTTCCCCGCCATGACAACACTGTCATATATCATTATCAATTAATCAGTTGGTTTACTGCTTGATAGGGGCAATACCTTGTTTGTTCTTGTATCATTTGTGCATACTTGCTTACTTGCTTGTGTGTGGTATCATTCTATCTTGCATTGCATATCATTTGACTCTTTCTCCAACCAATTTCTTCACCCCAACCTAATTATTCCCTTCGTCTTCATGAGATTATCCATCTCACGTCCCTTCTGCCTCCTTCCCGTCCAATCTCCCGAGGGGGCATCCTGTCGTCAAACCTGTACCAGGGGCAAACTGGGGCATGTATCATTATTAGACTATTTATTTATTGAAGCAACACCGTAAACTGCATTGCATCAAAGAGGGGCAAAATGTATATGCCTAAAAATGACACGATTCATTCTAAATAAATATTCTTAATATTATTCCCTTCTTATTTCTTCTATCAATTAAATAAATATTCTAAGTTTATTTGATTGGTTCATTATCCCATAATTAAATAAAATTAATTTATTTAATTAAATTCCCTAAATTCTTCTAATGTCTCACATAATTAAATAATCCTACATTATTTAATTAATCATAAATTCCTCTATCCTAAGTCTTAATTTCATAAATCCACCTCATCTTTCCACCTCACCTTTTCCACCTCACCATGTTGCACATGTAATTAAATATTTTAAATATTTAATTAGCTAATATTCTCTCACCCACATGTCCTATTTGCCCTCCAGTCAAAATTAGTTAACTCATCAATCAAATCTGTAAACTAATTAGTCATTTGAGTTCACTAGTCAATCAATTCAATCAACTCCCTAATCAATTCACTTAACTGATCAATCAATTCAGTCAACTCCCCAATCAATTCACTTAACTGATTGGTCTATTCTGTTAACTCTTCAATCAATTATTTTAACTCCCTTGTTACATGATGGAGGTGGGACACTTGTCCTCTTTCTATTCGTTGCACACTCCTCAACCATTCTCAACCATTGATCTGCTCATTTCATCTCAACCATTGATCTTCATTCTTCCAACTCTATAAATGGAACCTCATTCTTCCATTCTATTCATCCAAGCTATCCGTATTGTTACTCTGCAGAAATTCACCAGCGCGCCTTTGGCACCCCAATACAATTTGCTTGAGATCACCCAAAGCTTTGAAACTCCTCTTCATTGAACATTTATAACCATAGCCATTCACTATCAACATTCTTGAAAACAGCAAAGGAGTGCACTCTTTGAGGGCCAACTTCATACAAAACAAGGACGATCTTGATAGGCAACAATAGAAGTTTTGATTCGAGGAAGGTTTGCATTGTTTCATTCATTACTTCATTTTATTCAATATTCTTAGTTTCACTATTCTATTGAGTTATGGGTATTTGATGTTATTTATTGATATTCATTGTTGATTTGATTTACCCTTACATGCACTATTCCTAACTTGACTTTGTTCACCTGTACTTAGATATTTCATGATATGACTTCTGGAGGAAGTCAGGACTTGAACATTGGAACAAATGGTCATCAAATAGCTATGAACATAATACCTGAACTATATATAATAATCTTCAACTGTGGAATCATATTGACCCAAACAATGTCATTTACACTATATAATGTATACTGCCCATGCTTAGTGATTTATTCTTCTGTAATAAAGTCTCTTAGCCATGCCGGTAGAAACCCTTTTTCTTGTTGCCATCAATGACAACATTCAACATTCATTAGAGCAGTGTCTCTTGCCAACAATAGTAATATCAAAAGATACAATTAGCACCAATGACAACACAAACATGTTGACATCAATGACAACACCATTTAGCACATACTTGCAACATACAGTCATACCACGAAGTGTGGCAAGAGGAAACCTAGCTAAACTTAAGCTTTCCTTGAAAAATTACAGAAGAAGGATAAATTCATACAAAGATGACTGAAATCAATCTGAAAAACCTTTCAAAACCTACCATTTATCTGTTGGAGAACTGTAATTTTCTACTCTTTGAAACCCTAAAGAGCTCTACACTTTGTCACCTAAAAATGGTAAAGACGACCAACCCACAAAAAGAGTTCAAGTCTTTCCTTTATAGACTTCACATCACATCTGAGAATGAAATGGGCACCCCAAAATCCTCAACCACCCCACCAACTACATTAAAAACATTGAATTCAGACACCCACTTCGCAGTAATGGCAACACCAAAAGTAGTTGGCGCATTCCCAAGTGGTTGGAGGAGTCTGGAAGGCTAGGAAGCCAACCTCTAAAAAATCAAAGTTTTGGACCTCAGGCCTTCGGCCTTCCACCCTCTTCCTTTCTCTTTTCACCTTTGTCTCTTTATCTCCCTTTGCCTTATTGGACTTCGGCCTTTGAGCGTTCATTGTTTCACCTTACAAAAGGAAGAAGAGAAAATACCACAACTCTGACCCCCGAAGTCTACCTCATACTTAGAAAATTCTTTAGACCTTAGGCGGACTTCAGCCTTTCAGCTTTCCGCCATGCACTTGTCTTTGAAGATGAGGAAAAGCCAAAGCCCCAACTCCCACCCTCCGAAACACTTAGTCAAATTTGAAAATGTCGGTAGTCAAATTTGAAAATGTCGGGGGTCGGCCCCCGAGATTTCCATCTACAACCTTCCCCTTGGAAGAGAAAAGAGAAGAGGCCCGCCATCTGCTGAAACCACCATGTGTCAATAGCCCGCTATCCCGCCAGCCTATTGCAGGCCCACTAAAAGACTCTATGGGATGGTGGAAAGCCTTAGGAAACTTTTACTTGTCAGGGGTCAGTCGTTGGGCCTTCCTCCTTTCATCTTCTAAAGAAGAAGGTGAAAAGGGAGGAAGCCCGAACTCTAACCTCCACTATACATTTGATACTTAGATTATTTCCCATGCAATCCTGTTGGACCTCAGGGCCCATCTCTTCACCACAACACCGAAGAAGGTGGAACAACACAACTTTGAAGTCTGACGTTTCACAACATTTCTCCATACTTAGAAATTTTTCATCTCTTTGAGTGGACTTCAGCCCTTGATCTTTCATCCCTATGCTTGCTATTAGGAAGATGGAAGGGAGGAACTTTGACTTTCGAAACTTTGCCGAACACTTAGAATTTTCAACACTTAGGCAATTTTAGGCCCAAAAGGGGAAGCACAATGGAAAGAGGAAGCCCGAAACTCTAACCATTGACAAAGAAAAAAAAAACAAGGGGAAACTTAGGATATTGGGACTTAGCCAATTTTTGGGCTTTCCTACCTTGTATTTTCAAATGGAAAGCACATGAAAATCTATGAAAGATGTCTCTAATCGGTTATAAGCTATAGATTCAAGTGGGACTCAAATAGAACATGGGGGCATCTAGGGACTAATTTTTTAGGTGTCAACATAAGCAACATTGGTTGTGTTGCTTGAGAGATATGACAGGGACAAGTTGATCAAGGATCAACTTAAAGCACAGGTAGAACACTTGACATTTGTGCTACTTAAAATAGCCCAATCATCAGAGCAGGTGCAACCTGTTGATACATGTGAACTGATGATGAAGCCATTCAAAAGGCTAAAAAGATTGGGACTCAAGGTCGGGCAGTTAGTGCCTGGATTGAGAGGATATTGGCCCAAGGTACACAGTTGATAAAGTCTTGGTGCAGTCACGGCAGGGGGGTTCACAGAATGAACTATCCAAACGGTGTAGCAAGAGTAAACACAATGGAAACAACTCAAAGATATGAAATAAATGCAGATTTAGTCATTCAGTATATCATAGAATTTAATTACAGATCAGATGGCAACATGCGGGCTTACAATTAGGGCTCAAAGGCCTGATTATAGAATATTAGAAGATATAGCTTTGATCCTTCACGTAAATACAAACTATGAACTTATGAATCTATTTCTAACTATCTAAATCTACTTTCCTAATGATCTATTACATCAATATATATATCATCTCTAGATCACAAGATTCCTCCATGTTGGCCAAGGAAGATCACAAACACTGATGAAGAGCTGTAATGTGTGTACACGAATAGGTTAGACCTAATCACGTAGAACACCTCTACAAATGCATGGAATGATGTGCAGATCTTGGGGAAGGTCAGCCACAAACCAAAGGTCATTGAATGATGTGTCATTAGGCTCCACAAGTCGAGAAATGCTCCACAAGTCTTCTCCTTCAGCTGATGTGTCTAAGACTGTCAGGATGCTCTGTTCTAAGAAAACAATTGATCTTCTGATAGCGATAACTTTCTAATAACTGATCCAAATGCTCTAAATTTTGGATATGATGTAGATGAATGAATCTAGATGCTAAGTCCAGCTCCGCAAGATCTGAAATGCAACTACGGTAGAATGTGGATGAAAATATAGAAATTGCTATTAACTGAACTGCCTAAACTGAACTAGAAAATGAAATGAAACAAACTGAAAAGAAAATGTTTTTGGTTGATACAAGATTGCTCTTGAACCAGGATACTCCTACATCATACATCTGGGGTTATTGAAAAAGTGAATCCCTCACTTTGTTGGGGCTAGGGAAGAACCAAGATGGTCCACCTCAGCCTGGGAAATCCATGATGAATCTTCTTCCGGTCTGCCTTTCCACTTCACAAGGTATTCTCTGTATTGTCTTCCTTTGGTGCTGCATCCAAATCTGTTGTCCAAAATGTCTTCAATCTGCTCTAGTACTTGTTGTGGTAATTGCTACTTCAAGTCCTCTATCATGCTATCACTGAACTCTGCTTCATGATACTAGTATAGGTCTGCAATATTGAAAATAGGTGATATACCCAATGTCTTCGGTAATTCCACTTCATATGCATTTCTGAAATCAAATTTTCTGAGTATCTTACAAGGTCCAAACTTCTTCATCTTCAACTTGTTATATGTTCCAACTGGAAATCTCTCTTTTCTCAAGTATACCATCACTTCATCTCACACTTCAAATTCTTTATGTCTTCTCTTCTCATCTGCTTGCTCCTTATATTTGTTGGTTATATCTTCCAAATGCTTCTTCACCTGATTATGCATTGCTTCCATATGTACTACAAATTCTTTTGCTTCTGCACTTCGTTTTTCTGTCATACCAATATCTCTCAATTCTGCAACTCCTCTAGGGTTTACTTTGGTAACAATCTCAAAAGGCATTCTTCTGGTAGTCCTATTCACTGAATTATTATATGTAAACATCTCAACAAGTTTCCCAAACTTCTATTCACTACCTCTATCTATCCATCAGTCTATGGATGAAAAGCTAAACTAAACTTCAAATCTATCTTCATCTTCTTCCAAAGTGTCTTTCAAAAATATCCAAGAAATCTAGCATCTCTATCTAAAATTATACTCTTAGGTAATCCATGCAATCTCACAATCTCCTTGAAAAATAGGTCTGCTACATGCACTGCATCAGTTGTCTTCTTACAAGGTATGAAATGAGCCATCTTTAAAAATCTGTCTACCACTACAAATATTGAATCATGTCCTCTCTGTGTCTTAGGCAATCCCATCACAAAATCCATGCTTATGTCTTCCCAAGGTCTCTCTGATACTATCAAAGGTTTGTATAACCCAATATTCTAACTACTCCCTTTTGCAACTTAACAAACTCTACAACTCTACACAAATCTCCTAACATTCTTATGTATCTGAGGCCAATAGTAGTTTTCACTCACCAATTCCACTATCTTATCAATGCCAAAATGTCCTGCCAATCCTCCACTATGTTTCTTCTTGATCAAATTGTCTCTCATTGAACTTCTAGGTATGCATAATTGATTTCCTCTAAACAACATATCTTCTTGAATTAAATAATCCAACCATTTACTCCTATCTATCACAATAGGTTCCTTACATTCTTTCCAAGGTTCTATAAAATTAGTGTCTGCCTCATACATGTTCTTTAATTCTTCAAATCCTAATACTTCAACTCTCATCTCTGTCAACAAGTTTCTTCTCCTACTGAATGCATCAACAACTTTGTTTGATTTTCCACTCCTATGCTTCAACACCAAAGTATAACTCTACATGAACTCAACCCATCTCATATGTCTTTGATTCAATTTACCTTGACTATTCAAATACTACAAAGCTTGATGATCTGTATACAACACAAACTCCTTAGGCAACAAGTAATGTCTCCACTTCTTCAAGGCTTGAATTATGGCATATAACTCTTGATCATAAACTAAATATCTTCTCCTTGCATCATTCAACTTCTCACTGAAATATGCTACAGGTCTACCTTCTTGACTTAACATTGCTCCAATTGCACTCCCACTTGCATCATAATCAACATGAAATACCTTATTGAAATCTGGTAATGCTAAAACAGGTTGCTCTTTCACCTTCTTCTTCAACAATTCAAAACTTTTATCTGCTCTTGATGTCCACTTGAAATCTTTTCTATCACCTCTCATTGTCTCTGTTATAGGGTTACATACAAAGCTAAAAAAATTTATGAACTTCTAGTAGAAACTAGCCAATCCATGAAATGATCTAACCTCTCCAATGCCCTCTGGTGTAGGACATTCAACAATTTCTCTTACCTTCTCAGGGTCCATCTTCAATCCTTCCACAAAAATCACAAATCCCAAGTACACTAGTTCTTCCTTCATGAAACTACATTTCTTGATGTTGATCAGCAATTTCTCTTCTCTCAACCTCTACAAAACTTGTCTAATATGCCACAAATGTTCCTCTTTCATCTTACTGAAATTCAGAATATCATCCAAGTATACAATCACAAACTTACCCAAGAATTTCTTCAAGACCCCGTTCATCAATCTCATGAAAGTACTTAGTGCATTTGTCAATCCAAAAGACATCACTAACCACTCATACAGTCCTTAATTTATCTTAAAAGCAATCTTCCATTCATCTCCTCTTATTCTGATCTGATGGTATCCACTCTTCAAATCTATCTTTGTGAAATATCTTACTCCACTCAAACAATCCATGATATCATCCATCCTAGGTAAAGGAAATATATACTTAACTGTGATCTTGTTTATTGCTCTAGAGTCAGTACACATTCTCCACTCTCCATCCTTCTTAGGTGCTAGCACTGTAGGTACTGCACAAGGACTCAAACTTTCTTTGATCAATCCTTTCCTCAACAACTCTCGTATCTGCTTATTCAATTCTTCATTATCTGTTGGTGTCATTCTATGTGCTACCTTATTAGGCAAACTAGCTCCCGGTATAAGAGCCATGTGATGACCGATACTCCTTATTGGTGGTAATCCTTTAGGTACATTGTCTGATATGACGTCTTCATACTCTATCAGTAACTCTGTTAGCTCCTCCGGTTGTGATTCTTCAATTTGCTTCAATGCTTCAGGCTTCTTAGGGATCAAAGCATAACACATATTCTCATGTCTTGAACCATCCAAAAATTTCCTTCCATCTACCAAATAGATTCTAGCATTCCCACATACTTCACTCTTAGGATAATCTTCTCAAGGAATCAAAGTAATTCTCTTTCCATTTGCTGTTATAGTGTATGTATTCTTTCTCCCATCATGTATAGCCTTTCTATCATACTGCCAAGGTCTACCCAACAAGATATGACATACATCCATAGGCATAATATCACACAAGACTTCATCATGATAAGATCCAATATGAAATTTCACCAAACATTGTTCACTCACCAGTACCTTATGATCATCCTAAATCCATGCTATCTAATAGGGCTTAGGGTGTTTTAATCTTTCCAACTTCAGCTTAGTCACCATCTCCTCTAAAACTAGATTATCTAAACTACCACTATCAATTACAACTTTACAACATTTACCTCCTGATTTGCATCTAGTTCTGAACAAACTCTTCCTCTGTAGTGGTTCTTCATTTGTCTCTACCTAAAATAGTTCTCTCCTCATCACAAGTGATTCTCTTTTCTCAGGTTTATCAACTAAACTCAGTGATCCAACAAGTTCTTCTTCAACATATGCTACTCTTCCACTGTTCTTTGTTCTCTTGCTTGTACTCCCTTGATTACATTCAAATGCTATGTGTCCTTCATCTCCACACTTGAAACAAGTGCCTCTGAATGTTCTCTTATCAAATCCTCTTCCTTCTCTTCTGTTTCCTTCATTCTGGTATGTATTAGGGTTTCCTCTCTGATAAAAATCTCTGTCATCTCTCCGGTATGCATTGTTATCTCTATCATCCTTTTTAAATAGACTGTCAAGCTTGTTCTACTCTGGATGTGCTCTGTCTCCTCCAGAAAATGTTCTGCCTCTCTAAAATTTACCTCCTCTTCCTCTCTGTCTCTAGTCATGTCTCTTATTCAGCTTCTCTTCAACTTTCAAGGCAAACTGATATGCTTCCACCAAAGATGTCATCCTCACCAGACTTAGTTCTTCTTGAATGTTCAATCTTAGTCCATTGATGTATCTAGCCACTTTCTCCTTGCTTTCTTCACTATGTCATGTCCTTATGATCATCTTGTGAAACTCTTTAGTATACTCCTTCATAGATTTCTCCTTTTGTCTCAGGTTCTATAATCTTTTCAATAGTTCTAACTCATAGTCAGCAGGTATGAATTGATTCTTCAATTTTGTCACCATTCTATCCCACTTTGTAATCTTTTCTTTTCCTCTTATGTTTCTATCCAACTAAACTTCTTTCCACCATATGGTAGCATATCCTTTCAAATTTGTCTTTGCAAATTTCACCTTCTCTGGATCTTCAACTTCTTCATACTCAAAGTATTCTTCCATGTCATTTATCCAGTTAATCAACTCTTCAAGGTTCAAATTACCAGTATAGTTTGGCACATCAACTCTAGGTTTCTTTCCAATCTTCGAAAAAAGCTTGCAACATCTTTACTTGATCTAATTCTTCTTCTTCATCACCTCCTAGGGTTTCGCTAGTTTGTTCAATAGATTGAAATTCTTCCTCATCATCACTTTCAACATTAGGTCTCGGTGTCAATCCTCTTCACTTATCTTCCTCAACAACATCCAAATGAATTCACATTGTTTTCATCATTTCCATCATCTCATCCATTCTACCAGCCATTGTTCCAATAGCAGCAACTCTCCTCAGCGGCATTCTTCCTAAGATCAAGTACAAACTACCTCAAGTTTAGAGATCAGGCTACAAGGTGACAACTGCCTCACAATCAGCAATTGGTTGTGACACAAGTAACCTCCCTCAATTTGGTGATTTGTTCACAACATGATTTTACAGAATTCCTTCACCAACTTCACTCAATTTGCCCCCAAAGATTCAAACTTTCACTCTGATACTACTTGGTGCAGTCACAGTAGGGGGGTTCACATAATGAACTATCCAAACCATGCAGTAAGAGTAAACACAACGAAAACAACTCAAAGATATGAAAAAAATATAGATTTAGTCATTTAGTATATCATAGAATTCAATTACAAATTAGTTGGCAACATGCGGGCTTACAATTAGGGCTCAAAGTCCTGATTACAAAATATCAGAAGATATAGCTTTGAAGCTCCTTTGCGCAAATCCAAACTATGAACTTATGAATCTATTTCTAACTATCTAAATCTACTTTCATAAGGATCCATTACATCAATATATATCATCTCTGGATCATAAGATTCCTCTGCGTCAGCCAAGGAAGATCACAAACTCTAATGAAGAGTTGTAACGTGTGCACATGGATAGGTTGGACCTAATCACATAGAACACCTCCGCAAATGCATGGAATGATGTGCAGATATTAGGGAAGGTCAGCCATGAACCAAAGATCATTGAATGATGTGTCATTAGGCTCCACAAGTCAATAAATGCTCTGCAAGTCTTCTCCTTCAGCTGATGTGTCTGAGACTGTCAGGATGCTTTGTTTTGAGAAAACAGTCAATCTTCTGATAGTGATAACTTTCCAATAACTAATCTAAATGCTCTGAATGCTAGATATGATGTAGCTTAATGAATCTAGATGCTAAGTCTAGCTCTGCAAGATCTGAAATGCAACTGTGGTAGAATGTGGACCAAAATACAGAAACTACTACTGACTGAACTACCTGAACTGAACTAGAAAATGAAATGAAACAAATTGAACTACAAACAAACTGAAAAGCAAATGTTTTTTATTGAAGCAAGATTGTTCTTGAACCAAGATGCTCCTGCATCAAGTCTTCCATTGAACTTTATAACAATTTGGGCAAGGTAAAGAAAGAATTTGATCAGACACTTGAGATATTATCTCAAGAAATGTAGCTGATAGAATAAGATCTTCAAACATGGGACAAGCTGCGAGAGTTCAAAATAGAAGTACTGGTTAAACATGTGGTGATTCCCAATAGAAAAATGTATGTTGAATATAGGGAGGCGATGATAAACAAGAAGTACATCATCAAGGGCCTGATTAAGGACCTAAAGGATGACTTGGAAAGGGGCATAGACAAAGGTCTAGATATTTCACATATTGTTGAGCTTCCTTGTTAGATGTTAGATGAAAGTCAACAAACCCTCCCTATTGATACAGTTGTCCAAGAATTCACCACACTGATACATATAGAAATAGAGACAAAAGATTTCTCATTGGCTTCTATTGATAAGTTGGTGGAGTTTCAGGTAATTATGGATAAAATGCAAAAGATTTTGAATAAGCACAAGAGTGGGCCTATCACCATAACAGACTCCATCACCAGAGTGCTCACCATCTCCAGATATACACTAGGACCTAACAATAATGAAGTCCAGGCTGCCATGAAGAGATATGAAGATTTTCTAGAGAAGGACAAAGAGGAAGAAATTGGGTTGTGTCTTTGGGCACTTAGTTAATTTTTCTATGTTTTCATTATGTAGTTTTATAATATGTAAATGACATCCTACATGTCTTTTTGTAATATGTAAATTGCATGAAGGAGAAGTACAAAGTCCCAAATCAAATTGGAATCTATCTTGAATAAGTCAAAGTAGTTATAGATTTCCTATTTTTTCTCGTAGCTTCCCTCTATAAATAAGAGAAGGCTCTTTTGTAAATAGGATCTTTTAGCTATTGAAGTGAAACGATGCCATTTTGAAGAGCATATTGAAAATTTGAGTTCAAATTGTAAATCATATTCAATCAATATAAGCAAAGCAAGTTGGCATTCAATCTTTGTCTTGAATCAAGCTTGTGGTGCATTGGAATTGTTCCTTAAGTCTTTTCTATTGCATTCTCACATATATGTGATTGAATCGTGTCGTGGAGTTAAATAATTTAGAAGGTGTTCTAAGTCTGATTTTGTAGTCTTTGATCTACAATATCACATTTGGATTTGTGTTTATGTTCGTGATTGGAGGTAACTTGAGGGACTTTGAGTTGCAATTTATTATCTAAGATTGTTTGATCTCATCTTGGAATACAGTGAAGACTTTGGGCTTCATCATATTCCATACATTTTTCCTTTTCCAATTGGCATAAGAAGCAACAAAGGACTTTGTGCTTTTGTGGGTTTCTTATTGTTGACACATCCTGGTATCATTTCAGTTACTCTTTCATTTAACTTATTTGGATATCAATTATTGTTGCTCCAATTAGTAGTTTGTGGTTCATTACATATTGTAAGCATTACGGGATTGTTATTGTAAGTTGTAAACATCTATTCTGAAATAAGAGAATTAGATGATATGGAAACACCCCATGGATAGTTTTAGTGTAAATACGCTTAGTTAATTACTAGTTTATTATAGTTAGCAATAAGAAGGGAAACTCCCCTTTCTGAGAGGAGAGATTTATCTCATTACACTGGGGTTGATAAAACCATTTTGTCATCATTTAGTTGATAACAAAATATTCACCCAACACATCCTTGAAATGACATCATAGGATCCTAAAGGTACTATATATAGGTTGACCTCTGTGGAAAAAAGTAGGTAGGGTTAATTTGGCTTCAAACAAGAATTTCTCTACCTAATCTCTTGACTGGTTTGCAAGCTCTACTATCCAAGAATTATCCATGAAACCAGCTTTCCTAGACATTTTATCAAGTATTCTAGGGTTCACAAAAATTTTAGTTGCTCCTGCATCTATAAGAATAGAAATTGGGGTTCCAAAAAGAGTACATGTGGTTTCAATAGGGGTAACCTAATACTTAGCTTGACGACTATCAAGAGTAGCATGAATCCTTTGCTGAAAAGACATTTGTTGTGAAGGTAAAGGTTTGCCTCCATAAGAATTCCCTTGACTCTTTGTGCGGAACTAGTTAGCATAATGATCTCCTCCACACATGAAAAACCATCCAAGAGGACCTCTCTTTCCTAAGGATCGGTTGGTGTTATCATCATTCCTTTTAGGATTAGAATCCTGTTGTGTGGTTACACAACACACCCCATTTTAACTTGGCAAAACAGGGACCCAACTTTTGGCTTGGCTTGTGTTGTCTGTTTTCTGGCGGTTTGGTAAAAATGAGTCAGGTGCATCATCATCATGATATTCGATGAGGTTGGTCATCATCATGAGGTCAGTTTGTCAAAGTTCATATTTTTTTTCTATGACCTCATATTTAGAAAGAGCTTGAAATTCCATGCAGGTTTGCCTTTTACATCACTTGAAAATTTGTCCATATGAGGGAGTTATGCGCAGTCAAAGTTTTGGTCAAACCTGATAATCGCAAGAGGATCATCATATTTTTATATCCTCAGTCATGTTGTCAAGGTCATCATGATCTTGATCTATCACCCGATAAAAATCATGCAGTCGAAATATCTGGACGTCAATCTTAGGTGATAATGTGTTTTACCCGTCAAATGACCTTATGCGCATCGTGAGCATAATGTTTTGAGTGTAACCCGATATTTCATAACAATGAGCATCATGATCACCTGATATTATAATATCATGCTGATATTATAATATCACCCTGCTTAGAAAATCCACTATCTGCATATTTACATGCGCATGTCAAAGTCCTATCAGAGGGTCATCATCCTGATCTTTCAAGAGAGGGTCATATTTGCTGATATTCGCTAATATGATGATGACGTCATCATATCCTCCTGATCTCCTTTTGCATGATCATGATGATCACCCTATCTTTTAAGGGGGGTGATATTCTCAGCAGCAGGATCATATTTTAAATATCACCCTAGCGCTAACCTGATGATGACCTCAACTCATCCTCATGCTCCGAAGACGGAATATGATGGTTACGTTATCATGATATTCGATGAGGAGGATCATCATATTTTTATGCTGTCATGTTGTCAAGATCATCATGATCTTGTTTGTCTACCCGATATTTCGTAATGTCCTCCTGCCGAGAAATATGACCTTATGCAAATATCCTGATGACGTCATCCTAATCTAATAAAACGAAGAAGCAAATATCAGGATGACATCATCATCACATTTCCCTTCGGCAGGATATTTTCCAAAACATGATCCGGTTCGCGAATATGACGATGACGTCATGTTCTAAGTTAAACAAAAGTCCCGGATATCCTGATGATCATCATCATCCTGATCTTTCGAGAGGGTTACCTTGGCCGCAAAGGGGTCATATTACATTCACCACCTGATCATCTTCCTTAGGTGACCCGATATTACATTTATCCCCTGATCTTAACTAAACATGACGGTGACGTCATCTTTTGCATTTTAATGAAGCCCGGATATGACGATGACGTCACCATCATATTCCTTTCCTCAGCAGCAGGATCATATTTCATATCCTCCTATTTTCCTTCGACATGATGATGATGATGATATCATTCTTTTCCCCAATATACAGAAGCGAAACATGACGGTGACGTCATCTGGACATTCGGAAGGGGGAGCATCATATTTCCAAAATATCATGCAGACGAAAGTTTTACATCTTGCTATTGGCCTTATGTTGAGTTATCATGCCGATAGAACATGTCTTCCCGATGGATGGACATCATCATGATTTTTGGCGTCGGTATAAGTTTAACCGTCGGCCTAATGTAAAATTTGTCATCCCGACCGTGTGTAGTCACGTCGATACATACAGGATCATATTTGAACCCGATATACATGAAAATGGGCGGGAAAATGAAACAATGGTTGACCCGAGTTTTTTGATGCTGTTTATGCATTTAGTGCATATTTTCCACTGATTTGGAGCCCGATTGCCCGTAGCTGCACATTTTGAGGCCTGTTTAATAAAACGTTTAAATTCCTGTTGTTTATCCACATGATGATGAACTTAATGTTTGCCTGTTTATTTGCAGGAAGTCATGATGCTGTTAGAGCTGTTGCTGAGCATTGTATGGTTGCACATGGAGGCAACATGAACCAGAAGAGAGGAGGATATTGTCAAATATGCTATTTGCCAGCTGGAGACCGAATCAAATCAAAGATGCTAGAATATTATGTGCCAGCTGTACATTTGCCAACTGGCGAAGCATGTGCTTTTCATCTGGACCGTTGATTGTTATGGGAGGATCCTGATCCTTGGATCATTGTAACTGTTTTCTGGCATTTGTTCTATATAAGAGCCAGATCCTGAGCTGTAAAAAGAGAGGAGATAGATAGATATATCTGGCAATAAGGCTAATAAGGGGGATATACATAGACGCATCTGGCACATTAAGGCCAATTACTGTAGAATCAATTAGGAGATCGGATTACTGAGACTAATGAGGATAGAATTGTTGAAATGTCAAGGTTCTTTCTTCAGATCACTGTAAATGTACCTGTTCTTGAGCATACTGAATGGATATGAAGTTTCAGATTACATCCTGATTGTAAATTTTACGTAATCTTCATGTTGATTTCTGGATATGTACTGGTGAATGCTGTGTTCAACTGGAAGCGCTTTCATTTCATTACATGTTGTTATCAACTTTTCCTTTGAAGATTTGCACTAGATCATGCGGATTTGTGGAATGTCCTGGTGAAGTATGATTCTAGTTTCCTTCTTTTCATTGCATGTATGGGAGCTTGTATGTGGATCAGTGATCTCAGTCAAGTAGTTTTGGGAATCTCATTCTTTAACCCTTTTCCTTCTTTTAATTTCATAAATTCATCACCATAACTGCAAGTCATGACAAATAACAAGCAGAATAGAGAAATATGCTGAAATCCCGTAGGTAACTGAAAATCATTAGCATATTTGAGTTAAATGCATGCAGTATTGAAAATATCATGCAAAGAATCATAAATAGTGGTAGAAATCATGCAAATATCAGCCTGTAGGCACAGTATTTGACTAAATTCACAGTGCAGAGGTAGAATTGTTGGAGATTTATGCAGAGCAGACATACAGAGCAGGATATTTGGAGGAATAATGATGAACTTTGCAGAAATACGTAAGGCCCCTGAATGGAAAACAGCAACACACATCAACCACTGAGTAACGTCAGTAGATTAAGACCTAATCAACGGAGACTTGGGATCATGAATTCTCTGAATTCATCGTATCTTTCAAGATGAGTAAAGGTTGTTGTGTAACTTTTATTCTATGTTTGTGAATGACTAACATCATGATCAACAAATCCCTGTTTCCATCTCTAGATTCATTTCTATTAAATCTAGAACTTTTACCATGGTTCCTTTCTCTAGATTCCTAATTCTTGTTTCTCTTTTTAAAGTATGTCAAAGGATGACTCCAGTTAAATTTCCTTCGAGGTCTTTCTCAATACACAGAGATAGATTTGAGCTTCTACTCTTTCTTGATGGCTTTCTCAAAAACTTGATCCATGGTTGTGGGTCAATGAACATCTACTTCTCTACCAATTTGAGCATTCAAGCCCATGATAAACTTCCTTATTCTAAATCTTTCATCCTTCTAATATTGTGGCACATACTTCAATAACCTGGTAAATTTTTCTGAGTATTCAATGACAATCATAACTCCTTGATGCAGATTTTGAAAATCTATTAATTTCTGGTCAAAATAAAGTTGCGGCAACCACTTTTTTCTAAATATAGCCACAAATTGATCCCAATTTAGACTAAAGGAACTCAATCCCAGTTCCATTTTCTTATTCATCCACCACGTGAATACTTCTCCAGCTAACTGGTATGCTCCCCATACAGCCTTGGTGATCTCAGAATATTTCTTATTTCAAAATATTTTTCCATCTCTATCAGCCAAGCCTCGACTACATCTCCACTCGCTATTCCATCAAACTTAGGAGGTATAAATTTCTTCATATCTCAGGCTAACTCGCTGGTAAGATGAGTTTTTTCCTCATTATGAATTTGTGACTCTTGATTATTTACTCTAAGTTCACCTTGAAAATTGGATTCTTCTCTTCATTTAGAGTGATGTTCTTGATTAGTTTCTCTCCCTCTAACTTCTTGTTCCAAGGCTTCTAATCTTCCTTTTGTTTCATTTAAAACTGACAAAATTTGATCTAATTTTTCCATGGGGTTATTCTCATGATCTAGACCATCCAGGTTCCCTCTTGGTTGGTTTTCAAAGTGTTCCATAACAATACCACACCTAATCATTGCATAGAAATTTATCAAAACATGTAACTTTCTGATATTCTATCATAAAAGTACAAGTTCATAAATACAAAAACTCAAAGATTCATCACACAAACATTTTCTTACTAAAAAAGCCAAAACTTCACTTTCTTCACTTTTTGGATCTTTACATCCTTATTTAAATACAAAAAAACTTGTGAAAGGAAATGTCTACATACCACTTTCTGATAGAGGAAATTCCTCTGGTTCCTCCTCTCCATCAGAATTGAGTAACCCAAACTTAGTAGGTGGATTACTCGTGAGTACACCTTCAAAACCTCTAGACTCATAACAAGTGCATCCTGACCACACCCGAAAGGCATGTAACGATGTACAGATGGTTTACTAATCTTAACAATAGTAGAGGTTGATAATCATTTTGCCTCCTCAAGGCATTTCCTCCTTTCCAAGTGGATACGTTTGAGTGCATCAACTAGTGTCTCAAAATTAGTGAGACAAGCTTCCTTTGCAAAAATCTTTGTTTCTTCATTCTTTGGTTTAGGAGATGGATCTTTTTTAATAGTGATCTTAGGCATTTCACTAAGTTTTGTTTTCTTGGCTCACTTTCTTGTCCTTCTATTTCCTATCATTCTAGCACAAGACTAAATGTTTTAACATTAGCATATCTCACCAATCTTGCAAAACCTTGAAATGAGCTCCAAGGTCCAAGTGTTGAACCCAGTAGCTCTGATACCATGTGTAACATCCCAAGTGGAATATTAATAAACTTAAACATAATTAAGCAAATATTCACACTCTTTTTTTTAATAATAAAGAGAAATATCCAAAATTAATATATTACATTTGCAATATCCAAGTACAATATACATATTTCAAAAGGTCACTTCACATGCGACTAGCAAATTGCATATATAACAATTGGGCATTTTTCCTACGACTTACAATTTTATCAATATCATTTAAAAAATAAGCAATGTATTCTTGTTCACAAGTCTTCGGCAGTCAACTATAAGAGAGAGAGAGAGCATCAACCTGGTGCTTTTCCTCCAACCACAAACCAACAGTCCCCCACGTTGCACATATGTTACCTAAGGTTGGCACTAATGTGGTTATCATTGATGTCAACACTCAGGTTGTCATTGATGTGGTTGTAACACTCATGTCAACACTCAGTTTGGGTTGTTTTCTATGTTGTTGATGTTGGATTTTATGTGATTGTGATGTGGTCATCATTGATGTTGTTGATGTTCATGGTTGGATGTCATGTCTTGTTAAGGTCAGCAGAGATTGTGGTATTGAGTATGTTTGTTGACAACATCAAGAAGATATATTAAGATGGGAATTAGAAGCATTAAGAAGATATATTAAGATGGGAATTAGAAGCACTAAGATGAAGTAATGCTAATATTGGGAGATGTTGCTAATGGTTTGTAACATGTTGCATGCTCTTTCCTGTTGTTCCTATGAAAGTATGTGTTGCTACAAGAATATTCTAGCCTCCGAAGGTTGGTGAAGGTTTCTACTGTAGGAAGTTGCTTTGAAGTCAGTTTGAGAGAATGCTCTGCATTCCTCTGTGTCATGCCTGTAACAAGCCCACTTGTATGCTAGCCATACAAGTGGGCAAAAATGGAGATAAATAATTTTTTTCTAAGAATATTTTCACCCAAAGGAAGAAATCAACTACATAAAATTGAACTAAATTAAAACTTTACCTAAGGCTCACTCAAGAGACCTATCATAAAATGAAATAATGTAGTTATCACTCTGGTCTACAACTTCCCTATCAAAAACAATTGTCAAGTTAGATCTAGATGATAAATCATTATATCCGGTGACTAACTCTTCAAAACTATAAGGTCAAGAAAATAAATCTATAACTAATTTAATCATGTCTAAGGATAACATGGTTGGAATAATTTGAATTTATTTTATTTAATTTATAATTAATAGGTAAACCAGTGTAATAGAATCAATACTTATATGCATATTTTTATGAATTATTACTTTACCAATCTTTACTATTCTAGTTGACATAAAAGCTAACAATTTAGCTAGGCATAATTATTAACTAACGACTTACTCCATGTCCACAACAATTCTGAGGTTAACAATTAATATATCAAACTATAATGCAAGATTCAATGCCCATAGCAGGATACTCTATAATAAGGGAGGAATAAATATTTATTTAACAAAATTATCAACATTAGGTAAGGTAATATAAATAACTACCAACTAGATACTTTTAATATAATATTTAATTAATTGAGTTATACCTTATCAACACATCACTAGACATTAAATCTAACTTGTGTTTAAAACCCTTACTATAGAAACTCTTTTAAATTGAAACATAATAAAAAAAAACATGGTTAAATAATTATTCATAAACATGGACAAAAATCAATCACGTTTAAATTAAATAATCATAAATGTTGGTATCTCTATCTTGCTACCAATATAGAAGTTTCTAAAACAATTAAACCTAATTAATATTTCTAATTCCACAACCAACATTCAAAACATTTTCAATTGCAAGCATAATCATTCTTATCTTTATTTTTTTTGTTTCACCATTTCATGGATTTTCTATTGTTGTTGGTTTGTGCATGTGTAGGTAGAGGGTATGAAGCTACAGGGTTACAGAGGGAAGGATAAGCATATACATTTAAATGTATGTGTGTGTGTGTATTATAAGCAAGCTTGACTGTTGTGTAGGCAGTAGTATATATCAATTGGATGAAGCAGTTATATATATATATTAATAAACATAAATTTAGTTCTTTTATTTTCTTTTGGGTTCCATGGCCAAAGTGGACCCTTTGTAGGGCCAATCTTCCCTTGGGAAGATCCACGACCCTTGGCCTGCAGCCTCCCCAAAGGATAGCTGCTGCCTTGGGCCTATGGTCTCCCCCAAAGGGGAGCCACCACCGTGGGGGGCTCTACCTCCCACGGGCGCCCAAAAATAATTTCATTTATTTTTTTAATTCAAAAAAACAAACCCTAAAATTTAATGAATATAAATTACTTTCTTTAATATATATATATATGATGGATGATATGCATAAATTTACCACAGAAAACAACATCCACATATTTATAATTATTTATGTTGAGTATATATATTTCAAATAAAAATAATTTAACACAATATAAATTTAATTCATAAAGTATTTCTTGTTTGTGTGTGTGTGTGTTGATAAATATATAGATTCATAAACGTTTAATTTCAAAACTAGAAAAGAAAGAATAATTAATTTTCTTTTTTACAAATTACATATCCATAATTTTCTTTCACAGCACATTGTGTGCTTAAAGGATTGAATCCACACATAATATATTTCTTTTCTTTTTCCATTTTATGTACAATATAACAAGATAACTAAATTATTTCATTGAAGGAAAAGAAGTAACATTGCCACATTATAACAACTAACCTAATCATATAAATTTTTTTCACAGAATATTATTCCATAACTTCAACACATGATATGATGAAAAATGTTACAAGTTAGCAATTCACTCTACACAATTCACAAATGGCATCATGCCATAATAATTTGTTTTACATAAATATTATTAACTTTCATTCCAAAGCTTCCTTGCATAGCAAGGTCCTCATGCATCAATAGATCTTCCCTGCATCAACTATGACAACAGGAATGGCAGGACTTCTCACCTCCCTACTATAGGGGTTGTATCACAACCCCACCCCTGAGCTGGAGGCTTCCAAGAACTGGATAGCAACATGCACGCATAGAGAACACATTATAGAAAATAATGAAATACATTCACACACAACAAGCAACCCCAATGGCCAACTCACAAAACAAAGGTATCCAAAACTAGATTCCGCAAGGGGGGGAGAGGGGAAAAGTCTTCCCTCTTGGGTATTGCCCACAACATTCCATTTTTCATACTGTATAGAGATCACATAAGTTTATTCACAACTCCCATATCTCATTCTCCTTCAACACCAAAAAGCACCAACACTCCAACACCATTCCACCACCACACAACACTCCTCAACCACCCAAATTTTCATACTAGAACTCACTTATCCCTCCAAGAAAACTAGATTAATTCTTCATACATCACCACAACCTTCCACCACACAGAATTACACAATAATCACATTTTAGATTAACCCCAAGAGAGGTCCACATCTCTCTACCTCGTTACATGGGAGGCACTCATCTGATTTAGAGTGCCACTCCCAGAACAATCCATTTTCCCCACAAGACATTTACACAAAACAAGGAAACAACCATCAGGCAACAATATCATACAAGTAAAAAAATTGCATAACATAAATTTTATACACAGAAGAGAGGTAAAAATCCTACCTCAGCTCTCTTCAAATTAAGGAGAGCCTAGATCATACACATACTTCCAAAACCATTTCCTCAAAAATCTTCCCCCATTTCTTCTCTTCAAGTTTTTTTTTCAATCTTCTTCTGCTAATTTTTTCCCTTCCCCGTGCAACCATTTTCCATCCAATAAAAAGAAAAACCATGCAAGATATTCCCCCACAACATAAATGCAACTCCCAAAAATAAAACATTCCATCCCCAAAACAACCAAAAAGGAGAATCTTCTCCTTAATTTAATTTTTCAAAATAGTTGAAGGCATTAACTCTTCCCTATCCCCATAAGGTAGAAATAACAATTAATAAATGAATTCTTCCCCCTCAAATTTTCAAATAAACATAAATAAGAATAATTAAAAGTGGAGCCAATAAAAATAAATAAGTAAAATAAATGATAAAATAAATACATAACACAAACACATTAGTCTTTACTCCTTCCATGAGTAAGACTAGGCTAACAGGGGAAACACAAGAGAAAGGTTCTTGAGAAGCCTCCAAGAATATTTATCCTGGACACCCACCTGCACACTCGCTTTCAAATATCAGTACACCAATGAATATTTATATAGCCGAAGCAATGTAATAAATGTATAAGAAAAAGTACTTTCATATCCTAACTTGTTCATGATCAAATAATTCATTAAAACATTATCTCACAACAATTAGTTCATTTAATAAATTCTTTTAACACATGAATAATGATCTATAAAACATCTCATCATAATTTCAAATATAACACTAAAATATAACATCCATATGTTCAAATCAAAATATCTATATCATCCAATCTATAAGGTTCAATTATAATGCTTAGAACATAACTTCCAAAATATAGCAACCATAAATAAATCACACACATAGAGTATATACTAAAAGCAACATAGTCTAATAGTCTAAGATGAACTGATGTAAGCAATTGCAAAAGCTAGGCCTCACATCCTCCCCCCATTAATATTAGGCTTCCTCCTGGAAGCCCTCAAAGAGGTGGGGGTATAAGGTCCTCATCTAAGTAGAGTCCTCCCAAGTAGTTGTAGTCTCATCAAGGTGGTCCCATTGGACCCTGACTTGGTCTAGCACTCATTCTCGAAGGGCCAAGATTCGACGATCCAAAATTTGTATGGGCTCCAGTGACAACTACCCATCTTGCGTCACCTATAGAGCATCCCAATCTAGAACATGAGATAAATTTGACATGTAATTTCTAAGAATAGAAACATGGAAAACATCATGAATGTGAGATAGCTTGGGTGGAAAGGCTAAGCAGTAAGCAACTAGGCCAATCCTCTCAAGGATCTCAAAAGGGCCTATGAATCGAGGTGCCCACTTGGAGCCTTTCCCATAATGAATTGGGCTCTTATGAGGGCAAATTCACAAAAATACTTTATCCCCAACCTGAAAGGTCCTATCCACCATCTTCTGAACTAAGTCAGGTCCCACTGCAACTCTATCCTCAAGATGATCCCAACTCAAGGGTGTCCTGCAAGGTCTACCATACAATGCCTCAAATGTAGCCATGCCCAAGGAGCTATGATGTCCATTATTGTAAACAAACTCAACTAAATATAGGTAGTCTTCCCATTTAGATTGTTGATCCTAAGAAAGTATGTGTTGCTACAAGAAGATTCTAGCCTTCGGAGGTTGGTGAAGGTTTCTACTACAGGAAGTTGCTTTGAAGTCAGTTTGGGAGAATGCTCCACATTCCTCCACATTTGTAGATATTGTCATACAGTTTAGAATTTAAGTTCATTGAGTTGTGAAGGTATTATATCCAAGAGTTCAAGTCATTAAACCTTCAACAGTTAAAACTACAAGTGATTGAGTTTTGGTCAGTGCTCTGGTAGAGTATAGTGGTGATGAAGGTTGTTGGAATGCTCCGCATTCCTCTAAAAGTGAATATTTGGTCATGTGGTTTTGAGGACATGTTCAGAGATGTTAAATGCATGCTACTTTGCAGTATCAATTGTTTCGGTGGTCCACAAGTTTAGTTTTCCAAATAACAGTGAGCTACAGATAGTTTTAGATGCCTGATTATTCCCAGAATATGTTGATGGTATGTGCAAACTTGTTGCTACATGAAATGGTGAATTAGTTGATGGAAGATGATCCTAATGATCTTGTGATGTTTCTTGTTGCTCCACAATATGTTTTCTACTTTCTCTGGAACTGGTTGTGGTCCGGAATGATGATGTTGCTAGGTCATGCTCTTGCCTAGCCATCTAAGGAATGTTGATGGTGTGCGGCTCAAATTATTTGTTGTACAGAGATCAAGGAGTGTTTGGAGGTGTTGTATGGGTCATGGAGACTCATCTAGGAGAGGCACAAGTAATGTTTGATCATCCATGAGTATCGCCAAGTTGTAATGACCGATATGCTACCAACTTAATATTTTCTTGCTTAAGGCTGACCTATTTCAAATGTATGAAGCATGCATATGATATTCCTTGAATACCATTGCTATGAAGGATGTTTAAGACCAAGGTAAGCATGTTTTGGGATCTGCAAGGTGTGTTCCTCTTTCTGGTGTTGTGTGCAGTTCATGATAAGGCTTGCCCTCTACATGTTTCATGATAGTTGATCTCTAACTGACTTGTAATTGTAATATTCATGTTGTCTCTAGCTAACAAGCAATATAATCAATGTAATATCATGTATATATTGTAAACATAATTGATCTAGGTGGAGTATGATTATGAATGTAAATATGATGAAGCATAATGTGGATGTGTAATGCATTATGATGTGTGATTGAAGGAGAAAGAGCAAAAGTAATAGGGCTTATCCTGATTCATCTTGAAGACTTTTGTAAGATAAGAGGGAAGTGAATAGTGTGCCTAATTGATTCAATCATCAAAAGAAGAATGAAAAGGTAGAATTGAAATCATCAAAAGGAGTGAGCTTCATTGTCAGTTTCAGGCAATAGGACTATCATACTGTAATATTTTTTGAGTTTTTTTCTCAGTTCAGAGAGTAGTTGCTTCTTTGGGTTGTAGTCCCAAAACAAAGTCTACAGGGAGTTGTAGCTTCCTTGGGAATGACCCTAAAACCTTTCTTCAGGGAGTAGTTGCTTCCTTGGGTTGAAGCCCTAAAACAAAGTTAGCAAGGATAGTGTCTTCCTTTGGTTGTAGCCCTAAAACAAAGTTGTAATCTTTATTACAGTGAGCTTCATATATTGTGATTTAATCCTCACCGTGGTTTTTGCCGTTTTGGGGTTTTCCATGTGTATCTAGTGTTATGTGTGGTTGTGCATTGTGTTGATCTTTTATGTCTCTATTAATTCCATAAAGTTTAAGTTTTGATTTGCTCTAGAGGATTTAAGATTTGTTTGGATACTGATTCACCCCCCTTCTCAGTATTCAGGTGTGTTCAACACCCCGCTCACCTTCGTTTCTAGAAGTGACCCTTCCCTTCATGAGGGTAATAGATAATGAGAATCAACTGATTCCATATACCATCTAAGAACTAGTGATGTGTCCTAGCTAATGACAATTAGTTTTACAACTCTAGTCTAGCTCTAGCTATGTATGACCCATTCTGATTGTTCAACTATTTGGTACACCGTGAACCGATAATGCAAGAAGTGACTTTCACATTACTTTGGCCAAAGTTTCATATATATAAATAGTCATATGTTCACTCACTCTTTTCTCAACTTGGAGACAACATTATTATTAATCATTTATTTTCTTTATTCATAACAACTCTTTTGGTCTTGCTTATACCACATTAGTCAAAAAGACTTATACCCTTATTTACTAGTCATCCTTGACAAGTCTAGGGTGAGAGCTTAGATGATTGGTGTATACATATATTGAGTCCCTCTATACATCCTTGCAATCATGGGTATATGGAATCATGTCATCTACTCAATGGCTTGTTCACCTAATGCTATGCTCATCCATAGTCATCTACACATACAAGGTTGACACTTAAGCCATATAGATTATCAAATAAAGACTCTATCTATTTTAATACTTATTCGACTCATAATTTGTCGATAATAAGCTATAAATGAGTAATCATACAAATTATATACTTCTCTTTATGTATATCAAAGAGAGAATTCCAAATATCATGATAGTCTAAATCTTGACTTATCGTTGGAATAAAGAGTGTTTTTCAAGACATTCTTGTGGCTATACTTAGCCTAAAATAGGTGAAAGAATAAATCTAATGTTAAGTACTCCTACACTATGACTTTGTCTTTTATACTAGCTTTATAATCTTTCAAAAACACACTCTCAATCCTCTTAATCCACTACTAGTAAGAGATGTATACTTTACAATTGATCTTCTCTTATGTTCTACAATAGTTTGTTGATGTATACACCTAAAAATGGCTTGAGTCAAATTAAATAAATATTTTAATATTTATTTTATTCCTATTCTTCTATCAGTAAATAAATATCCTAATTTATTTATCTGATTCACATTCATCTTAAATCTTCCAAAAATTAAATAAAAATTAATTTATTTAATTAAATACCCTAATTCCTCTAATGTCTCATCTAATTAAATAATCCTAAATTATTTAATTAATCACAAATTCCTCTATTCCAAAGTCTTAAATTCTATAATTCCACATCATCTCACCCATGTCACTTCCACCTCACCATGTTGCACACATAATTAAATATTTTAATATTTAATTAGCTAATTATCCTCACCCACAAGTGTCCTATTATTTCTCAATCACCTTTAGGCTCAAATACACTTGTCTTTCTAATTCTAGTTCATCTCTCACAATCCAACAGATCAAGAGTCCTTCCACAATCTCCTCAAAGCCTTCCATTTTTAACTCACAGGTCATTTATGAGCAATGACATGTGGCTCATGGATCCACATATTCCTCTACCTTGGAAATGTAGTAGGAACATTTCTCACAATTATCTCCCTCAACTCCATCTCAACCGTACACCTCACAGATAATTCCTCCAAACATGGATCTTATGACACTTGGAATTGGTCCATCCTTAGCCTATAAAAACAAGGTTCTCACCCCCATCTTGAACCACTCAAGCTTTTAGTAATCTTATTCTGCAGAAATTCCATCATAGCTCCCAAGCATGCCTTTGGCTCCATTGCATTTGCATCTAGCTTTCATTATCCTCATCTCATTATCATCACCCATGGTTGCATATCATTATCCCCATCCATCATCTTAGTTATTGCATTGTAGTCTCATTACATAATCCTCCACATAGCCATTCTATCTTTGTCATCTTAACAGCAAGGAAGTACAACTTCTGAGAGCTCCATAATCACACAAGATCAAAGAAAGATAGGCAACAATGGAAGACACGAGGTAAATCTATTTGCAAAGGTATTATCTTTGTTTTATTACATTTGTCTCATTTTCATTGAAGTTGTTGGTTATTTTTCCAGATCGGTAGAGGGTTTGCCAGTTCCTATGCATGAGTAGATCCGGCCAACAGAAATGGGAGGTTGCATGAGCTACCTCCCCTTCACTTCTAGTTTTGCCGCAGCAAGGGGGGTATCCCTATTTTCTAAAGATTTGACACTTTGACTCACCCAATGACATTAAGATTTAGCTTTGTGATAATAAGCAGAATACTCTCATTTTAGGACCAAGATTTGTGTGACAAATCACAAGGTTAGTAACATTCTTGGACATATGTGTCTGGTTAAGGATGAGAGTATGCAGGGGTTCCTAATCCTACTCCTACAACTAACAGGTTGGGATAATGGAATGATTAGTTTGATGGATTGGATGCAAGACAGGGGGTTTTGGATTATAACTACTTCACAAGAACAGACCGGTGCCTTATCCCAGGGCAAGGAGTCAACTAGACATATACATAAGAATGGCTTGCAATTGTCATTCAAGTTTCAAGGGGTTAGAACTAATGCTTGCCTTACAAACATCACCCAAGGATAAGTATTTAACTGTCTCTACTTACAGATATCCCAGTTGACATATAATCTTCTCCATACCTTAACCTAAAATGATTTAATCCACTCCTTGAATGGAAGTCTAAAGATCAAGCATGCAATACATAAATCTGTATTCTAGAATTTAAGAAACCCTTAGCAACCAAATTCAGAAGAAGAAATGCATACAACAAGTGGAGACAGATAGAAAAACACATGCAAAAAGCATTTTTCATATAACATTAACACTGAAACTGAACATATGTACAAGATAGAACTCAGATGCAACACATAAACTCCACAGAGATAAAATAGACAGGAAATGCTCTGTATTTTGTTATTTTTCCCCCAAAATTGCCCAAGTCTTCAACAACCAAAAATGAGTGACACAGTTTGCATTTTATAGCAAAACTAAGTACTCAGCCAAAATTACAACAGTCAACTCAAAAATTGCCAAATACAATGCATCGTGAGAAATGGTGCTCAAAATTGAATGCAGCTGGGAAGCAAAGGAAGAGAGCAGGTGGAATCAGGATCTAAGCTGCCACTCAGAGACATTCATCTTCAATTGGGTGGTTGACCTATCATTTCCGTCACCCATCCTCTGCAAATCTGCCATCAATGCTTCATCTACTCGCAGGATGCAATAGCAGATGCATTTGGGGATTTTCCTGCTCAAAAAAGGCCGCACTCGCCCAAAAAAAACCATCGATGAAGGTTCAAAACCTGACTGTTGATCCAAAATCCATCACTGTGATAAACGGCTCAAAACACCCTGAAAAGTCACCTACCAGTGAAAACATGCCACGTAGGCACTGTTGGCAAGAGACACTATATGGATTCATGGTTGTTGTCATTGATGGCAACAAAGGTCATCCCACATATCCGCAAGTCATAATGTGTCTCTACCGGAAGTCAGAATAAAGAATGTTGTGGTCCGGTGAAGAAGAACAGAGCATGTGGCAAGGTCCGACAGATTGGTCCGGATCTCTCAGAGGAAGTGTCTTGGTGCAGTGAAGATTTGGGGAAGTCAAGAGGACTACCTTGAGTGGTATATTCCAAGGATTTAGCCTCCGGTGATGGACGAGGAAAAAGATATGAATGGTTGAGTACCGGATTCCTGAGAGACAGTGAAAACAGAGGAAGAACTGACTGGCAGAGTATCAGACTGCTTTCCGGATGGGTTACTGTTGATAACAGAGGTTGTGAAGGCATGAATCATGTTTGGCAGACATGATTAATGATATCTACAAGTATATGCTTGATCCGCATTGCTTGGTGAGGAAGGATTCAGCTGACAGAATGAAAAGCTTATAAGAAACTAGACTATTCCAGATGCCGACTAGAAAGGTGATGAAATTACTTGTGCGGATATATATAGAGGATGGATTTAGTTGTGAAGTGTGGTGTTGATGTGGAGAAATATGCGAATAAGTCCAGATAAAGAGGAGAAGTAGCAAAAAGGATCCGGTATGTGAAAGATAGCAGAATAAAGAACAGAGGAAAGATGAAGTGCAGCAGATCAGTGTACTGAGCCTAACCGGAACTGAACTCCAGCATATGTAGATGCTTCCAATCAGTTCAAAGACTGTGATTCTCATCACTTTGTAGACAGTGTGTCTTCTTGTAGGCAGTGGGCCTCTTGTGAGCAGTGTGCTCGGGCAGTAAGCCCTAATTGGCAAGTGCCATTTTTGTAATTTCCTATTCTTCTAACAGAGAATAATTCTTGGGTTAATCACCCCGTGGTTTTCTCCCTTAACAGGGTTTCCACGTCAAAAATACTGTGTCATGTGTTTCTTATTTCATGGTTAATGTTTTTGTGTTTGATTTTATGCTGCATCAATTAAAAGGAAAGTTCAATAAGGGAAATAATTAGGATAACTGATTCACCCCCCCTCTCAGTTATCAACAATTGGTATCAGAGCTAAGTTCCTCCTAATAGAGCCTAACAGCTTGAGGAAGATCTGGGATTTCAAATGGATGCATATGGTTTAAGAGAGCAACTCAAGACCGCTCTTGAGGATCTTGAACAGTCAAATTCTGAAGTTAGTGAATTAAAGGAAAGACTCAAACAGGCTGATGAATTCATGAGAGAATTAAAAGACAAATTAAGTCTCTCTATGAAAAAGAGAAAGGAGCTGCTTCAACAGTTGGCAAGACAAAGTGAAGAAAGCAATACAAATGAAGAATTGACTGAGCAAACCAAGTTATGTGAAAAGTTATCAAAAGAAGTCATTATGTTAAGACATGAAATGGAATCAGGAACTATAAAGTTTACTCAAGAGATTGAAGAAAAAAGAAAGGCTGAAGACAATCTAAGACAATCTCTTAAAGAAAAATCAGAAGAATGCCACCAGATGGACAGGATTATCAGACATCTTGAATCTGATCTTGAAGATGCCAAAGATAATGAAGGAAAACTTGAGGATCAAATTGTCTCTCTCAAAAGAGACCTTCAAACAGCAAATGAATATAAAGAGAAATTCAAGATAAGTTCTGCTCAACTTGAAGTTCTTCTTGGAAGTCAAAAGAGGACAGATGACAAGTATGGCTTGGGATATGAGAAAGGAGAAAGCTCCGGATCCGGTCAGAAGAATCTTGGATCAGAAAATCCAAGGAACAGGCCTAGAAGACCTCCGGTAAGACAGCCAAATGCTCAAAGATATCCATCCTTCAATGGATACTGCCACAGCTGCAACCACTTTGGTCACAAAGCTAATCAGTGCAGAATGAGATTGAATCAGATTAATTCATCCTTCTCCGGACAGTGCTTCAACTGCAAAAGGTATGGACACAAATCCCATGAATGCAGAAGTATGCAAGTAAACAAATCATTCAAAGGTAGATGCTTCACATGCAATAGAGTAGGTCATATGGCTAATCAATGCAGATCAAGAGGATATCAGTCAAACATGCAAAGAAATGTTATTTGCCAAATCTGCAATAGGTCCGGTCATAATGCTAAAGTTTGCAGAAACAAGAATCAGGACAAAAAAGGTCCGGTGTATAATCAGAATCAAGACAAGGGTAAACAAAAGATGAATGCGGATGAGGTTAGGAATCAGATGAGCAAGATTTGGGTGAAGAAAAGTTCAGAGAATGTAGAGGTTGGATCCGCACCAGACTCTAGTGCTGATATTTCTTCCAGAAATTAAAAAGTGAGCTCAGGCTCAGGGGGAGACTCAAAGAAAATCTTGTTCCCCCAGCCAAACAAGTGGTGCCGGATGTGGCACAAGATGCGGATCAAAGGGTTTGTAGATATGAGTCTTGAGATACTTCAGTCAAGTTTTCAGAGGTCCGCATGGAGTTATGAAGAAGCTGTGATCGATCAAATAAGACCTGTTCAGGGAGATGCTCCGGTATGATAAAGGATTACAAAAAGATCCGGAAAGATCCGGAAATGCACTATCTTGTTCTGCGGATTGGACAGAGTGTTTGGGATGTTCTTGCAATATGTTGCCTCGATTCATTCATGATTGAAAGATCCGGATGATATCCACAGATCTGGACTAATCCGGGATACTCCAAACTATCCAGACAAGGCAAACTGGAATGATGTAGGTGAAGCATTTATTGCAGACAGATATTAGGGTTCGCGAAGCAATTTAAGGGATTTCTCAAAGGACATTTGCTCATTCTGCACTCGAGAAGAAGCGAAAAGTGGAGCTCTGCAACAAGGTTCATCAAGCACACCAAGGATCTCCTGCCGAAGCTATTGCATAAAGAAATCAATCCAACCACTCCGTGCAAACCGAAGGCGCATAAGGTATTCTCCGTTTTTCATTACCTCACTGCAAATCTTTGAAGAATGGCTACTCCAAACATAGTTAAGATCTCTGATAGACCTCGCCCCTCATTCAAGAAACATCCCTACAAATCATTGGAGGTAGATCCACTAGGAGCCTTCTCTAGTGTACCCCACGAAGTTTTACATACCGAAGACATTAGGGTTTACATACATGCAAGCATTGAAGAATTTGGGGAATTCAAATTAAGAGACCTCTATCACAAGCAGCTGATAGACAATGCTTTTGAGCTTAAACCAGAGTATAAGGATATCCAGAAGAAACAATTTGAGCAATTTATTCATTTCCCCTGCTTTGAAGAAGATGAATGGGTCCGGTATGTACTGAGCAGGATGCATGACAACTTTCTATGGCTAGATAGACCCTGCAAGATCACAAAAGAGGCAATTAGAGCAGTAACTGGTCTATACTCTTCCGGAGGGGTACCTATCCTCAAATCTGTCAAGAACAACGTTGTAACTGAGGCCACCGGATCAAAATTTGACAAGAGGGCAATGACCATTGAAGATATTTCGGATCCGGATATCAAATATGCATCAATGATAATAGGATACAAGATCTATCACTCCAGCAGGGAGAATTCTGTATCCGGAACTACAATATACACTGCTTATGAGATGCTAAGAAAGAATGCAGAATATGATCTCTACGAACTACTGCTAAGCCAATTAATGGAAAACATACAGAAAATCAAGAAGGATAAGAAGAATTCCTTTAAGTATGGTACTCTTATTGTATGTCTATTCTTCTATTTCATGAATGAGCTACCCGGAACAAGTGGATGGGTATGGCAGAATGACAAACCTGTTGCAGTTCAGATAAGAGACTATCTGCATGGACTTGGGGATGCAAAAGCGAGAAATACAGCTCTATGGGGATACTTCAAAAACTTTCAGAGCATGATGCAAGCAAGAGAAAGAATTCCCCAGTCTCTCATTGAGAAATACAAGGACTCAGTGTGCTTTATGGTTGACACTGATCAGTGCCTAATGGAGGCAGTGGAGCCAAGGACTGTCTGGATCATGCCCATGGGGTATGAAGTAGATGAACAGATAGTGGAGCTGCATGTTCAACACATGCTAAGTCAGCCCAAAGATCCTAAGGCAGAAAGGTTTGGAACCTTTGAGGAGCTGAGTGTAAAAATACATGTAGAACTCAGGGAACCTGAGATTAAAAGAAAGGTAAGAAAAGAAGTAGAGCACATTGCTCAAGGCCTAGGTATCTCAAAGGAGGCACTTGATGCCAGCCGGGAAAAGAGGAGGAAGGCCGAGGAAGAAGAGAAAAGCAAGGAAAGTGCTCCGGTTGAAACTCCCACCCGGACCAGATCATCAAAGAGACCTGCACCTTCCACAACCAAAAGTTCAAAACCGGAAGTTCAGGCATCCGGTAAGAGATCCAAGACAAAAGCCACAAGGGCTTATGGAAGCCAAAAGGATGAAGAGGAAACAGAATCAGATGAGGGAGTAAGAGAAGTAAAGAAACAGAAGAAGAAAGGATTCGGTAAGCCCTCCACAGGCCAAGACAAGGATGAAATGGCAGAGGTAACTGTTGAAAAGCCCACTCTGTCACTAGAGAGCATAATCAAATCAGTCACGGTGGATGGAAACCTTCAACCAATGACTGAATCATATGATGACTTCAGTGAGGCCGACCAAAAGACTCTGCAGGAGGCCACAGTAAAATATCTTAACATATATAATAAGGCTTTCATTGAAATAATATCTCTTATTCCTAAAAGCCTAGAAAAGGAAATGGAAGTAAGAAAGAATAATGCTCATGCTAAAGATCTTGAGATCCGGGAGCAGATAGCTATTCAGCTATATCCTCAAATTGATCCCAAGACAATGAACATTATCTTCAAAGACTGCAAAGATGAGTTCAGGAGCAAAGCCAGGATGAATCAACTCATGCTTGGTGAGACTGACAAAGTGGCCCAAGAAACAGAAGAGATCCTCCGGAAGGCCTTCAAAAGGTTCAATCTTCCGGTTGTAGAGGATTTGGGTACAGAAACAGCTGAGGACTTGGGACCCTCTGCTCCAGAAGAAGTGGCCCATGAACAAACTAGCATCTCTCCTCCGGTTTCCCCTACAGTCTCCGGATCCAAAGAAGAAGAGCAATTACAGGAGAAGGAAGCAGTGGTGAAAGACAAAGAGGTTGACAGTTCTAAGACTGCAGAAGAAAAGAAACATCTGTCTCCGACAAGAGACACTGCACAAACTGTTCAACAATTTTTGAGCAAAGAAACTCTAGAGATTGATGAACCGGAGCTTCTAAAAGGTCCATTTGATTTTGACTCTCTCTCTCCGGTACAAACAATGAAGATAGCTTCATTTGCAAATGCCAAGGCAAATGAAAAGCTCCTGAAGTCTCATATGGAAGACTGTGAGTTGATAGAGGCTGCTTCCGGAGTACTTGTAAAAATCATGCCATCAATCCAGATAGATCCGACAGCCTCCACTTCCGGTAATCTAAAAACCTTAGTCAGCAGTGTTGATACACATTTTGATTCTCTAGAAAAATCAGCTGAAGAAAAGGTCCGGAAGGAATTTTTGGATAAGAGATTTTCAGAAATATTAGAATTAATCTCTAAGGATAGGAAGATTGTAAGCATTGGAATAAGGAGCTTAGAGAATGCTCTTAAGGATGGCGGTGACATCTACAAATTTTGTATATCCTGGTCAAAGGCAACAACAGCATTTGACAAGAAAATAAAAGAGGAACAGGATAAGCTACAAAGCTTATCTCAAAGTTTTGATCCTCTCTCTTCCTCTATAATAAATCAAGAATGTCAGACCATTGCAGTCTTGAATGAAATAAAAAATCTTGAGAAGGAAAGGAAGAACATCACCAACCGGATGGGAGAACTTAGAAGGATTATAATCCCTAAGTTGGAAACAATGCATGAGGCCATCAGTGATGCTCAGACCACCGCCCAAACAAAAGATCCGACAGATCTCAAGCGGGCAGAAGTGTTTGCATTTTTGTTAAGTGGTCACATTTCAATTTTGGACAGAATGAAGCAAAGTTGGGCTACAGAAATGATTCAATTGCAGACATCCTTTGCAGACATTCTTCAGTATATGTAAGTATGTAAATATGCGGCTATGTATAGGAAATTTTTGAAAATTTTGGTGTACGGACCCTACCCTTTGCCATTGATGTCAAAGGGGGAGTGAGGAGCAGTGAAAAATGAGGGATCCAACTAAGGGGGAGTTCCGGAAATTGTATATAAGGACAGAGCATCAGCAAAGGGGGAGCATAGTGAAAACACTTAGTCATTTTTCACTAAGTGTTGCCATCAATGCCAAAGGGGGAGATTGTTGGCAAGAGACACTATATGGATTCATGGTTGTTGTCATTGATGGCAACAAAGGTCATCCCACATATCCGCAAGTCATAATGTGTCTCTACCGGAAGTCAGAATAAAGAATGTAGTGGTCCGGTGAAGAAGAACAGAGCATGTGGCAAGGTCCGACAGATTGGTCCGGATCTCTCAGAGGAAGTGTCTTGGTGCAGTACAGATTTGGGGAAGTCAAGAGGACTACCTTGAGTGGTATATTCCAAGGATTTAGCCTCCGGTGATGGACGAGGAAAAAGATATGAATGGTTGAGTACCGGATTCCTGAGAGACAGTGAAAACAGAGGAAGAACTGACTGGCAGAGTATCAGACTACTTTCCGGATGGGTTACTGTTGATAACAGAGGTTGTGAAGGCATGAATCATGTTTGGCAGACATGATTAATGATATCTACAAGTATATGCTTGATCCGCATTGCTTGGTGAGGAAGGATTCAGCCGACAGAATGAAAAGTTTATAAGAAACTAGACTGTTCCGGATGCCGACTAGAAAGGTGATGAAATTACTTGTGCGGATATATATAGAGGATGGATTTAGTTGTGAAGTGTGGTGTTGATGTGGAGAAATATGCGAATAAGTCCAGATAAAGAGGAGAAGTAGCAAAAAGGATCCGGTATGTGAAAGATAGCAGAATAAAGAACAGAGGAAAGATGAAGTGCAGCAGATCAGTGTACTGAGCCTAACCGGAACTGAACTCCAGCATATGCAGATGCTTCCAATCAGTTCAAAGACTGTGATTCTCATCACTTTGTAGACAGTGTGTCTTCTTGTAGGCAGTGGGCCTCTTGTGAGCAGTGTGCTCGGGCAGTGAGCCCTAATTGGCAAGTGCCATTTTTGTAATTTCCTATTCTTCTAACAGAGAATAATTCTTGGGTTAATCACCCCGTGGTTTTCTCCCTTAACAAGGTTTCCACGTCAAAAATACTGTGTCATGTGTTTCTTATTTCATGGTTAATGTTTTTGTGTTTGATTTTATGCTGCATCAATTAAAAGGAAAGTTCAATAAGGGAAATAATTAGGATAACTGATTCACCCCCCCCCTCTCAGTTATCAACAGGCACTTCATGCTCCTATCGCTGACTTTTCCTTTCTTCATTTTGCCATTTTCGCCCCTCAAAAACCCTTTGTATATGCAAAAAACATATACATCTGTTTGATATACAGGACGGACCTGAAACCTGTTTAGAACAAATTGAAATTCAATTCAGGTCCGGCTTGTATCCTTTGTTTTGTATATTTTGAATGTATACTTCACATACATTCACCTTTGTATGTCCTGTCCGCGGGCCCCACCATTTGTATATCGGTCATTGTACATCATTCCTTTGCACATTTTTGAATGTATATAGCCGATGTATATTCTGCTTTGCATATCCACGAGCCCCACCAATTGCACCTCCATTTCTTTGTATGTTGCCGAATATACAAAGCCCCTTGTATGTTTTGTTTTGTATATGACCTGACATAAAAAGTGAGAATATTCTTGGGAATCTATAAAAGATTCCCCCTTGTATATGCAACTTGATATGCATTTAAAAATACATACAACTCATTTTTCACTATTTTCGAAGGCCGGTGAAGATTTTTGCAAGCCCGCCAATGTACATTTTGACCTGCAACTTAATTTCAAAGCCCTAAACCTAGGTGATCACCACCAGTGGCTCTGTCTGGGGATGCATGCCTCTTGCAGGCATGGAGAGAACCTCAGAATCTCTGGGATGCAGACCAGTCCCTTATCCATTGGGCACAGAGTCATGAAGTTACACTGACCTGCATCAAAAAATACATTGATTAAAATTTACTTGGCAGCCCAGGGCCACCAAAAAGGAAAAACCAGAATTTTCCTTTGTCAAATACTTGATTCTGTTTTGATTTCTTCAAATGAAGCCTAAAAATATTTAACCATCTGCAGCATCCAGCATTGTATTTATTTGTGTTGTTGCTCCTTTCTCCTTCAACAAGTCTACAGCAAAATTCATAAGCATCTACCATTTTTAGCAGTAGACTATCATCATCATATGAGTCACTGATGTTGCTTGGAAGAATGATAGACTCACATGAAAAAAATGAATCCATATCAAAATTTTGCCCTTCTTAAAAAAATAGAAGCTCCTCTGTATCAAATAAACAATATTCAAGCACAAACAACATCTCATAGTCAAATTTATCTTTATAGACATGCAGATATTCATCATTACTATGCTCAGCAATCTCATCATCAATGTCCACCTGGAATGTCTCAAAAGAAGGTAGAAATAACTCGCTGAAAGCTTCATAGTCACCCCTACAACCAACACTATCCCCAACTATATGAGCACACACATCTGCAATCTGTCCATTCACCTCTGAATAGTGACCCTATTTTTCCTCTTCACCAATGCCTTGATAATCAAAATTGAATTTTTCAACCTCTGCACTGTGAAGGTGGTCAAAATCTTCAAGGAAACACTCATATTCAGCATCCATATATATTTCATCATCTGAAAGGCTCACATATGCATCTGAATGCTGACAATCACCAATGCATTCACTTCCATCCCTTGAAACTGTATCTTCTATATTCAGAGTGAATCTCTGCATGTCCACTTCACATAAATAATCAGGAATAACTGGGATATGCGTACTATTGCAGGACACAATCTCATGTATGTCTTTCATTTGATCAATTGGAGGGCATCTTGTGTCTACAGACTTGTCTTCTAGAGGCTGATAACAATCTTTGTTTTCATTATTATAGGATGTGCCTACATTTTCTTCATGTATCACATCATGGCTACACACATTATTCTAAAATATATTTCCCTCTACACAATCATTTATCAATGAACATATCAGGACAGCAAAAATATATTCACTTTGATAACTATTTTTACAACTTGTAGCCATGAAACCCACTGGCATTCCATATTTCTCATTGTTTTCAATATCCATAGCAAATTGGTAAGCCTGGTGAAGTGTGGCTGGTTCTTTATCTCTCAATAGATAGCTCATTTCTTCATCAAATGTAGCCAAATAAATTGCTAAGCACAATGATTATTCGGTCTCATGTATTCAGGGATTTGCTTAAGCAACTTAATAAATCTAAGATTAAAAGCTCGAACCAATTCCTCATCTTCCTTTTGGATATTCATAAAATGTATGATCAATGAGGCCACATCAAATCTTTCACCAAACTACTCTAGGAATGCAATTTCTAAATCTATCCATGAAGAAACTGAACATACAAGTAGGTCTGAAAACCAAACTCTAGCATCATCTTCTAATGACTGAACAAAGAGTGTCATTACAACATCTTCATCTTCTACCTCATAGTCTTCTATTAAGTTACAAAATTTTTGTAGATGTTTGTTTGCCGATTCAGAATCTGATCCACTATATTTTGGCAAACATTTTCTAATTTTATTTGGAATAGCATTTGGGTAACCACATATCCTTGTGAAATCTAGAGCTTTATATCTCTCAATAAAAAATGGTCTTCTTTTAGGACACAACCAGTATTGCTGTTCTAAACTCATCATTTTTAAAAGGATGGAATACCTGGAAATATGTTGCAGCTTTGATAGGTTCAATCAATAGAGTCGCCACCTCTCACAGAGAGGACAGAAAATCAACAAGGCACTTATGTTTTCTAGATTCACCACACCAGTAGAGCACCACATGGTCATTTTTGGATCCTACTGCAACAACTTCACTGGAAACTAGATTTTCCAGCCTTCAAATCACTTGACTCTCTCTGTCCCCAGCAGAGTCGCCAATATCTGTTGGTTATTTCCTCTGAATCGACAGAGGGTTTGCCAGTTCCTATGCACAGGCAGATCTGGCCAATAGAAACAGGAGGTTGCGTGAGCTACCTCCCCTTCACTTCTGGTTCTGCCGCACCAAGGGGGTTATCCCTATTTGCTAAAGATTTGACACTTTGACTCACCCAATGACATTAAGATTTAGCTTTGTGATAACAGGCAGAATACTCTCATTTTAAGACCAAGATTTGTGTGACAAATCACAAGGTTAGCAACATTCTTGGACATATGTGTCTGGTTAAGGATGAGAGTATGTAGGGGTTCCTAATCCTACTCCTACAACTAACAGGTTGGGATAATGGAATGATTAGTTTGATGGATTGGATGCAAGACAGGGGGTTTTGGATCATAACTACTTCACAAGAACATACCGGTGCCTTATCCCAGGGCAAGGAGTCAACTAGATGTATACATAAGAATGGCTTGCAACTATCATTCAAGTTTCAAGGGGTTAGAACTAATGCTTGCCTTACAAACATCACCCAAGGATAAGTATTTGACTATCTCTACTTACAAATATCCCAGTTGACATACAATCTTCTCCATACCTTAACCTAAAACGATTTAATCCACTCCTTGAATGGAAGTCTAAAGATCAAGCATGCAATACATAAATTTGTATTCTAGAATTTGGGAAACCCTTAGCAACCAAATTCAAAAGAAGAAATGCATACAACAAGTGGAGGCAGATAGCAAAACACATGCAAAAAGCATTTTTCATATAACATTAACACTGAAACTGAACATATATACAAGATACAACTCAGATGCAACACATAAACTCCACAGAGATAAAATGGATAGGAAATGCTCTGTATTTCATTATTTTTCCCCCAAAATTGCCCAAGTCTTTGACAACCAAAAATGAGTGACACAGTTTGCATTTTATAAAAAACTGTGTACTTAGCCAAAATTACAATGGTCAACTCAAAAATTGCCAGATACAATGCATTGTGAGAAATGGCGCTCAAAATTGAATGCAGCCAGGAAGCAAAGGAAGAGAGCAGGTGGAATCAGGATTTGAGCCGCCGCTTAGAGACATTCATCTTCAATCAGGTGGTTGACCTATCATTTCTATCGCCCATCCTCTGCAAATCTGCCATCAATGCTTCATCTACCTGCGGGATGCAACAGCAGATGCATTTGGGGATTTTCCCGCTCAAAAAAGGCTGCACTCGCCTAGAAAAAACCATCGTTGAAGGTTCAAAACCCGACCATCGATCCAAAATCCATCGCTATGATAAACGGCTCAAAACACCCTAAAAAGTCGCCTACCAATGAAAACATGCCACGTAGGCACTTCATGCTCCTATCGCTGACTTTTCCTTTCTTCATTTTTCCATTTTTGCCCCTCAAAAACCCTTTGTATATGCAAAAAACATATACATCTGTTTGATATACAAGGCGGACCTCAAACCTGTTTAGAACAAATTGAAATTCAATTCGGGTCTGGCTTGTATCCTTTGTTTTATATATTTCAAATGTATACTTCACATACATTCGCCTTTGTATGTCCTATCCGTGGGCCCCACCATTTGTATATCGGTTATTGTACATCATTCCTTTGCACATTTTTAAATGTATATAGCTGATGTATATTCTGCTTTGCATATCTACGGGCCCCACCTATTGCACCTCTGTTTCTTTGTATGTTGCCGAACATACAAAGCCCCTTGTATGTTTTGTTTTGTATATGACCTGACATACAAAGTGGGAATATTCCTGGGAATCTATAAAAGATTCCCCCTTGTATATGCAACCTGATATGCGTTTAAAAATACATACAACTCATTTTTCACCATTTTCGAAGGCCGGTGAAGGTTTTTGCAAGCCTACTAATGTACATTTTGACCTGCAACTTAATTTCAAAGCCCTAAACCTAGGTGATCACCACCAGAAGTTATTGAATGTTTAGGTAGTTTCTACTCTAGTTCAAAAATTCAATCACATTTTGGCACCCACCATGGGGCCACTGCCCTGTTTTTAACCTCCATTTGAGTTTTTGGTAAAGTTGCAGTTGTGACAGGTCATTCTAGCACATACAAATTTCTAGTCTAGCGCATCCATGATGAAAAGAACAGTCCAGCACATATGAAACTTCTTTATGCACATCTGATCATTCTTTCTATGCTTTTAAGACTTCTTTCTATGTATTTGCAAGTTCTTTCTACGCATCTATCTTTCAATTCATTTAAATTGTCTTCTTGTGCATCGATTGTCTGTTTCAGCGCATATGATTCCTATCACAAATTTGTATTAATTTTTGTAAAAATTTTGATACTAACTTGGTTGCAGGTATTTTCAATCTTCAATGGAAGCTATTGACAGAATGTTCTTGCAAGTTTAGGAGATGGTTTAGGCATTTTTAGTTGCATCTTACATATAAAACCTTCATCTAGTTTTAATTAGGAGTAAACCATTGTTCATGCAACTTGCATACAATTCTCATCTAGCTTTAATTAGGAGGAAGTAAATCATTGTTCATGCAACTTGCATACAATTCTCATCTAGCTTTAATTAGGAGGAAGCAAATCATTGTTCATGCAACTTGCATACAATTCTCATCTAGCTTTAATTAGGAGGAAATAAATCATTGTTCATGTAACCTGCATACACACATTCATCTAGTTTCTAATTAGGGGGAGTAAATCGCATCATTGATCATACAAATTGCAGACAATCTTCACATAGTTTGTTTAGGAGGTTAAAATCAACCATCTTTTCTTTTTAAGCTATCATGTCAATCTTGTGCTTGGTAGATTAGATCACACTTAGATTAATTCTAGAAAGTTAATGAACCAGTGTCTACTGTGCTTGAAAAATAGTGATAGGCCTATTCTCTCCCCATCTTGGGTTACCAAAATGCCAAACTCATGATTATATTTGTTTAACCTTTAGAAGAGGCCTGCACTTGGGATTGTGTTTCTTCCAAGTGGGATGACCTCGAGTAGTAATGGGCTAAAGCCAAGCCACTTTTGAGCCACTATAAATAAATGTGTTTGTGACAAAAGTCATAAACAATAGGTGCTGCTGTGTTATACTGATGAATGTTTCCTAGAGTACCCTTGTGGTGCATTTAAACCTGTAGAGCCTAACTGGTGCAGGAGCACCAAGGGTTTGGAGCCCATGTATATACTTTCACATTTTTGGTGTGATGTTTTTGATTTTCAAATAGGAAAGAGCGGGAACATGCATTCAGTTCAATAGAGTGGTGACCAACAGTGGCGATGAGAGGAACCGGCGATGAGGAGTAAACCAATGCATATGAGAAGACATTGGTGTGATCGGGTGTATCGGTAGAACAGGACCGGAGTTCCGCCGAAGTAGTAAGTCTGGCTGATAGGCGAATAAGACATTGCGGCCCCCACCGATGACATGTCAAACTATGTATAATCAAAGTGGATCCATCGGCGTGAGGTTAGATATCGGTAGAGCAAGAGCGAGTTAGACCGATAGGAGTTGTGTTGCTGATCAGAGTAACAATGGACATCAGGAGGAGATATGAAATTTAGGCCGACGGTTGAAGGTCTGGCTAATGGGTTAGTGTTCATCGGCGTAAAGGGAGTCATCGGCAGATGAGGCCGAAGTCCTAGCGATGGAGAGGGTCTAGCCGATGGAAGAGAATCAAAGGTTATTGGGGAGAGATGACATATCGGTGGAAGATTGTTTGGAGTGGCCGATAGAGATTATCTTGCCGATAGGAAAGTAAAAGCATAGTTCGATCGGTGAAACGATAGAGATCATCTTGCTGATAAGAAAGTGGAAACATATTTTGACATTGTATGCTACGAATGAATGTATCGACAGAAGGACGTCGACTGGGGAAAGATGATCAGTGAGACGAAGAATCTATTTTGCCAATGAGACCCAAATAGACAGGAAACCCTAACCGTCCGATAACAGACATGACGAATGGTATAAGAACTGTTCTTGGCTTTGTAAATGGGTTGGAATGTTAGACAAAGATTGAAGAACATACATTTAATGTAATAGAGAAACTTCTGATAATAGAAACACTGACAGTTTGAATCCATTTGTATATTGTCCATAGAGTACTTGTATAATCCGGTTTGCAGTAGAGTAGATAGTTTAATTTATGTTCTTTTGTTTCTATTTGTACAAGATGTCTCTGTCTTGATGCCCCTACATTTTCCTTGTACAGTCATGGAGGGCCATCAAGCAGAGACCTTGTCTCTTTTGTTTCTATTTGTGTTAATGATTGGATTGTCAATGGAAGGCCATGTGAACTTGACCTAGGTGAGCTGTGCTATAGCCTAGCTAGGTATGCAAGTTATAGTCTAAGAAGGCAGGGGTGAAAAATAGAGTAGAAAGAGTTGAGCACCAAGCAATCAGAACCCTGGACCCAGAGAGGAGGGCTAATAACGGGCTCAAGAAGGCTAGAAGCCTTAGAGATTGGGAATCTTGGAAGTAGTGAGGATAAGGAAGAGTACCTCACACCAAGAAAGCAGAGTCTGTATGGGAAACAACAGTCAAATAGGTCTTTCACCTCTGTAATAGATTGTGTAGGTTAGATTAGGCATTTTGGGTAGAATGTCTTTAAGCACTTGAATTGGTAGGGAGACTTGGGTATGATTTAGGTCTTGAAGTGTTGGTTCAAGATAGGTTTTCTAAGCCCATAGGCCTCCCTATCAAATTGGTATCAGAGCAAGTTAAAGATTTGGGCTATTCCTAGCTAGGAATAGAAGAAGTTGTATGTCATCACTGAGTTCAAGTGAGTTTGTAGGTTCAGCTAGAGAGATGGTGACTAATGCAGAGTTGGCAAAGAAAGTTGATGATCAAGAAGAGGAGAATAGGCTTCTACAAGAAAGACTAGCTGAAATGGAAAGTAAGCTAGGTGCAATGATAATAAAGACTGAAGAAGTCAGTCGGAAAGTCAAGAGTTCTAAAGGTAAGGAAGAAGGTGTGTCTATAGAAGATGAAGAGCCCACACCTGATCCTAAGATGGAAGAAGAACCTTTCTTGAAGGCCTTGAAAGCCATGAGTGGCAAGTCATTGGAAGGAGTTCCTCTTTTTAGTGGAAAGATGGAACCTGATTTGGTTATGGAATGGATAGAAGGTATAGAAAATCACTTTGAATGTGATGGAGTGACTGAAGCACAAAAGGTGAAGGTGGCTAAATCAAGACTCAGAGGAGTTGCCTTGACATGGTGGAAATTTGTTCAAACAGAAAGAGAAAAAGAAGGCAAGAAACCTATAGCTTCTTGGAAAGGTATGGTGGCTAAAATCAAAGAAGTATACATGCCTGAAGATTATGAAGTCTAGTTGTACAAGAAACAAGAAATTTTGAGACAAAGAGAATTAGATGTTAATGCATACACTGAGCAATTTCAAAAACTATGCTTGAGGTCTAAGGTGATGGAAGATGAAAATGTAAAGGTAGCAAGATACCTAAATGGTTTGAGGTGGAGTATTCAAGAGGAAATCAGCTTGTTCAGCCCTACAACAGTACAGCAAAGCTATCAGCTAGCACTTAAGGTAGAGGAGAAGAGTAAGAAGAAGCAAGAGTCAAAGAGCAGATCAAGAGGAAGAGGTAGAGACAACAAAGGAAGAGGAAATTATGGTGGTAGGAATACTGATCAAAGACCCCAAGGAGAACCCAAACTCAAAGAGCAGAGTGGGGAGACTAGTAGTAGAGGAACCTACAGAGGAAGGGGATCTAACAGAGGAAGATCAGGAGGATCAGGCAGAGGATCCTACTTTACCACTATGAAATGCTATAGTTGTGGACAATTAGACCATCCATCATATAGGTGTCCTGATAAGGGCACATCTTCTTCTCAAGGAGTTGATAAAAGAAATCATTATTTACAAGATGATGCTTCAAGCAGCAAATCACTTGAAGTTAGTCTAGCCTCAAAAGTGGGAGAGAACATCATGGTAAGGAGAACCTTGATCAAAGAACCAGTGAAAGCTGAACCAAGCCAGAGGAGAGCATTATTCAGAATCAGATGCAAGATTATGAATAAGAAATGTCAAGTAATTATAGACTCAGGGTCTACTGATAATATAGTGTCTGATGAAGCAGTTAGAAAATTAAATTTGCAAAGAATACCTCATTCAAATCCATATAGAGTCACATGGTTAAATAAAGGTCAACATGTGATAGTCAATGAGCAAACTTGGGTAGAGTTTGGTATAGGTGGATACAAAGACAAGGTACTCTGTGATATCCTACCTATGGATGCATGTCATCTACTATTAGGCAGACCATGGCAGTTTGACTGGAAGGCCATACATGATGGTGAGAAGAATGCATATTCTTTTCAAAAAGATGGTGTCACCTATAAAATTCAGTCATTGGAAGATGAAGAAGCAAATAAGACAAAAAGTCCTAGTGTCTTAATTGTGAGTGGTAAAGAGTTTTTGAATACTCTTAAGGAGGATGATATTGGCTATGTTATCATACTAAAGCCTAAGGAAGAGTAAAAAGACAAAAAGGTAGTGATCCCAAAAGAGGTACAAACTATACTGGAACAGTATAAGGACATCATTAGTGATGGAACACCAACAACACTACCTCCACAAAGAACTATAAGCCATTAGATAGATCTGATTCCAGGAGCATCTTTACCTAACAAAGCCCCTTACAAGATGACTCCAGAACAACATAAGGAGATAGCCAGACAAGTGCAAGAGTTGCTTGACCAAGGATTGGTTAGAAAAAGCATAAGTCTTTATGCAGTGCCTATAGTGTTGGCACCAAAGAAAGGAGGAACATGGAGATTGTGCACAGACTCCAGAGCTATCAATAAGATCACAATAAGGTATTGGTTTCCAATTCCCAGAATTGAAGATCTTATGGACTGTTTAGGAGGAGCTAAGTATTTCACCAAGATAGACCTGAAAAGTGGTTACCACCAGATCAGAATCAAGGAAGGTGATGAGTGGAAAATAGCCTTCAAGACTACAGAAGGACTATATGAATGGATTTTTTTGCCATTTGGTTTATCAAATGCTCCCATCACATTCATGAGGCTCATGAATGAAGTCCTCAAGGATTATACAGGTAAATTTGTAGTTGTTTATCTAGATGACATCTTGATTTTTAGTCAAACTAAAGAAGAGCATCTTGAACATGTAAATACTATTTTGAAAAAGTTACATGATGAACAACTAACCATAAATTTGGAGAAGTGTGAATTTATGAAGTAGGAATTGGTATACCTTGGTTTTGTGTTGTCCAAAGGAGAATTGAAAATGGAAAAGTCAAAGGTAGAAGCCATATTGAATTGGCCTACTCCCAGAGTAGCAATTGAGGTGAGAAGTTTTCATGGCTTAACTTAGTTTTATAGAAAGTTCATAAGGAATTTCAGTGCTATTTGTGCACCCATGCTTGATACAATAAAAGGTGGACTGAAAGCAAAGTTTCAATGGACACAAGTAGTTGATAAGAGTTTTGAATTGTTGAAAGCTGTAGCCACATAGCCAGTGTTAGTGCTACCAAGTTTTGATAAGTTATTCACTTTAGAATGTGATGCTAGTCATGTTGTAGTAGGTGCAGTACTCAACCAAGAGAATAGACCAGTAGCCTTTTTCAGTGAGAAGCTGAATGAAGCAAAGAGTAGTTACTCTTCATATGACTTGGAGCTCTATGCTCTAGTCCAAGCACTTAGAAAATGGAGACATTATCTCCTACCTAAGGAATTTGTTGTGTATACAGACAATCAAGCTATGAGTTTTCTAAACTCACAAGATAAGTTGAGCCATAGGCATATTAAGTGGATGGAGTACTTACAGTCCTACACATTCACAATTAAGCATAAGAAGGGACAACTCAACAAAGTAGCAGATGCTTTAAGTAGGAGGCTACTCACAGTGCAAGAAGTGCAATTAAGAAGTATGGGGATGGAAGAATTCAGAGCTCTTTACAAAGAGGATGAAGATTTTTCTGAAGCATACAAGGTCTGTCAAGACTTTGAAAATCACTTTCATAGTGAATTTGCAGATTACACATTGTAGCAGGGATTGCTGTTCAAAGGTGGACAGTTGTGTGTACCAAAAGGATCCATGAGGGAAAATCTCATACAGGAGAAGCATAATGGCAGTTTGAGCAGACATTTTGGTCTGAATAAAATATTGGAGTTAGTCCAGAGGTTCTACTATTGGCTGAAGATGCACAAAGACATTAGAAAGCATGTGGAGCAGTGTATCATCTGTCAGAAGGCCAAGGGAACTTCTTCAAATGCTGGACTGTATCAACCATTACCCATTCCTTCCAGACCATGGGATTGTGTAAGTATGGATTTTGTAGTTGGACTACCAAAGACTAAGACTGGTTTTGATAGTATTTTTGTAGTTGTTGATAGATTCAGCAAGATGAGTCATTTCATTCCCTGTAAGGTGACTCATGATGCCAGTCATATAGCTCATTTGTTTTTCAAAGAGGTCATAAGGATTCATGGACTACCACTAAGCATCATGTCTAATAGAGATGTTAAGTTCATGGGACACTTCTAGAAAACTTTATGGTAGAGGTTAGGAACAAATCTGTCTTTTGGATCAGCATATCATCCACAGACAGATGGCCAAATAGAAGTGGTGAACAGAACGTTGGGCAACTTGTTAAGGTGTCTGACAAAAGAATATGGACAGAGTTGGGATCAAGTCATTCATCAGGTAGAATTTGCCTATAATGATAGTGTGAATAAGACTACTGGAAAAAGTCCATTTGAGATAGTATATGGAGTGCATCCTAGAGGTTTATATGAACTCTGACATCTTGGAGACATGGAACATAGAAGTGGTCATGCAGAGGATTTTGCATGGTCTATGAAGGAGATTCATGACCAAGTGAAGCAGCAATTGATGGAAAATACCCTGAAAATCAAAGATAGGGTAGATGCACACAAGAAGGATATTTAATTTGAAGTTGGTGATTTAGTCATGGTTCATTTGAACAAAGCCAGATTGTAGAAAGGGATGCCAACCAAACTGCAGATGAGACAAATTGGTCCTTGTAGAATTCTGAACAAGTATGGCAACAATGCTTATAGGATTGATTTACCAGTAGACTTGGCAAATTTACCAATGTTCAATGTTCAGGACCTGGTACCTTATAAAGGTCCTCATCCAATAGCAAGGGGATCTAGTTCAGAAGCTACACAGACAGTGAGTGATGTGACCTTGCCTCCAAAAATCAAACCACAGGCTAAGAGAATTCTGGATTCTCGAGTACAGAAACAAACCAGACATGGCGTGTACATGGAGCATCTGGTCAAGTGGCAACAGTTGCCTGAAGCAGAGGCTACCTGGATCGCTGAGTCCGAGTTCAAGAAGCGGGGCATTGATTTTGCCTTGTTGTCACTGGAGGTGACTTGACTTTCTCCGCGCAGGGGGAGTATGGTGCAGGAGCACCAAGGGTTTGGAGCCCATGTATATACTTTCACCTTTTTGGTGTGATGTTTTTTATTTTCAAATAGGAAAGAGCAGGAACATGCATTTGGTTCAATAGAGTGGTGACCGACAGTGGTGGTGAGAGGAACTGGCGGTGAGGAGTTAACCAATGCATATGAGAAGACATCGGTGTGATTGGGTGTATTGGTAGAACAGGACCGGAGTTCTGTCGAAGTAGTAAGTTTGGCCGATAGGCGAATAAGACATTGCAGGCCCCACCGATGACATGTCAAACTATGTATACTCAAAGTGGATCCATCGGCGTGAGGTCAGATATCGGCAGAACAGGAGTGAGTTAGACCGACAGAAGTTGTGTTGCCGATTGGAGTAACAATGGACATCGGAAGGAGATATGAAAGTTAGGCCAACAGTGGGAGGTCTGGCCGATGGGTCTATTTTCATTAGCGTAAAGGGAGTCATCAGCAGATGAGGCTGAAGTCTTAGCGATGGAGAGGGTCTAGCCAACAGAAGAGAATCAAAGGTCATCGGGGAGAGATGACATATTGGTGGAAGATTGTTTGGAGTGGCCGATAGAGATTATCTTGCCGATAGGAAAGTAAAAGCATAGTTCAATTGGTGAAACGATAGAGATCATCTTGCCGATAAGAAAGTGGAAACATATTTTGACATTGTATGCTACGAATGAATGTATCAATAGAAACACATCGACTGGGGAAAGATGATCGGTGAGATTAAGAATCTGTTTCGCCGATGAGAACCAAATAGACAGGAAACCCTAACCGTCCAATAACAGACATGACGAATGGTATAAGAACTGTTCTTGGCTTTATAAATGGGTTGGAATGTTAGACAAAGATTGAAGAACATACATTGAATGTAATAGAGAAACTTCTGATAATAGAAACACTGACAGTTTGAATCCATTTGTATATTGTCTATAGAGTACTTGTATAATCCGGTTTGCAGTAGAGTAGACAGTTTAGTTTCTATTCTTTTGTTTCTATTTGTACAAGATGTCTCTGTCTTGATGCCCCTACATTTTCCTTGTACAGTCATGGAGGGCCATCAAGCAGAGACCTTGTCTCTTTTGTTTCTATTTGTGTTAATGATTGGATTGTCAATGGAAGGCCATGTGAACTTGACCTAGGCGAGCTATGCTATAGCCCGGCTAGGTATGCAAGTTACAGTTTAAGAAGACAGGGGTGAAAAATAGAGTAGAAAGAGTTGAGCACCAAGCAATCAGAACCCTGGACCCAGAGAGGAGGGCTAATAACGGGCTCAAGAAGGCTAGAAGCCTTAGAGATTGGGAATCTTGGAAGCAATGAGGATAAGGAAGAGTACCTCACACCAAGAAAGCAGAGTCTATATGGGAAACAATAGTCAAATAGGTCTTTCACCTCTGTAATAGATTGTGTAGGTTGGATTAGGCATTTTGGGTAGAAAATGTCTTTAAGCACTTGAATTGGTAGGGAGACTTGGGTATGATTTAGGTCTTGAAGTGTTGATTCAAGATAGGTTTTCTAAGCCCATAGGCCTCCCCATCACTAACCTCTACAGATTGGGAAGCCTCCTAAATAGAGTGAATCGTTGGATGTATAACTACCTAAATGAATGCCCTCATTAAGAACCAATTGTTTTTAGAAACCCAAATCCTTCAATTTGTTGATGCATGAGGTTGGACCTTTGAAGCCGCCCAACGTCATGCACTAATCATGTGTAGAGATAGAAAGTTCAACTCTTTGGAGGAACTGTAACTTGGTATGCCAGAGAAGTGAGTGTCATGCAAGGGGGAGCCAGTGCTACCAAGTTGCTAACTATCCATCTTTATTCAAGTAGCTAGAGAAATCCAAGTTGGGACTCAATAAATATTGTCCTTGCCAACCATAGGAATTGTACTTGTTTACAAAAATGTGTATCAAAAATTTGTATAACACTATGGAATCTTCTTGTCTACTATGTTTTCTTGCAATAAACTAAAACAAAATCATCAGCCAAACATTTAGATTGCTTAGGAAAACATCCTTGAAAACAAGAAAAAATGATCAAACATTGCAAAAAGGCAGAACTACACATCTGAAACCTATTGCAGCGCATTTGATATTTCTTTCTGCGCAAACACATCCTACTATGCATTCAAACCTTATTTCTTCACATCTGAGCATTATATCTATGCATACATAAAATTGCACATTCAAACAATAGAAACACGCATTTAGAACTACGCATGTAAACCATAGAAACGTGCTTTCAAACTTTGTTTTAGCGCAAATAAACCGCGCATCTGTGACAGTGGCTTGTTCCCAACATTTTGAGAGAAAAACAAAATCCTTTTCAGGTACCCATTATTACTTAGATTCTATTTGTGAACTCAGTTGAACCATCAAAATCCATTTCATACCCATTTTCCAAAACATTCCTCTTACCATAACATACCTAGCCATCCCAAAAAAAAATCAAGCAACAAAAAAAACCAAGATTTTTACTAAGGTATCATTGAGATCCTCTAAATCAAACATCTTGATAAAGGTCTAGTCTACATCAATAGAGGTTACCAATTATCCCTATTTGATTTCCTTTATATCATCACTTTGATAGCTAGTACCATTTTACCTCAAGACCATTTTGTTTGACCAAAATCGATCAAGAGAAAACCTTAAAAAATCTTATCACAAAAACCTCCAAATCCAATCAACCATACCTCAACCACATCTTACCAAAAGCGTCACCAAGCATCCACAAGTATCGCATTCAACTCTATCCACATCAAATCTTTTTATGGTTCAAACTAGATCCCAAACCAACAAAAACAAAGAAATGGATCCCTCAAACCATAATGAGCACTCTGCTGCATCTAGCAATGATGAGGAAGAAATCTAACATGAAGAACTTGTTGGTGCTATGCAAGATCCTAAATTTCAAAGAATGATGGACAAGGTCATAAACATGGACCCCCGAAAGTACTTTCTCATGCTAGCACAACAAGGAACTAAATTACCCCCTGATTTTGATGTCTCAAAATTGAAAGAAGCAACCCCATCTAATGACACCAATGCTCCCAAAAGTGACAAGACTAAGGATAGATCAAACTCTTTGGACACATTAACGCAACAAATCCAAGTCTTACAACAACAACTTATGGACATCCAAACTAGAACTTCAACAAAGCACTACTCACTAGAGGATATCTCACCGTATCCTTTTGAAAAAAGTTTAGTCATGATACCTTTTCCCTCCAAATTTGAGGTTCCAAAATTTGATAAATATAGAGGAAAATGTGAACCACATGACCATATAAGAGAATTTAGTGTTGATTTCCTAGAAGTCTCTCACAATGAAACATACCTTATGCAACTATTTCCATGCTGTTTAGGAGGACAAGCAATGGAATGGTTCTCCCGATTATCTCCCAACATCTGAACCTTTAATGAACTAGTGGATAAATTTGTAACCCATTTCTCCTACAACATTGAGCATGAAATCTCAATGTTGGATCTTTGTAACAACAAAAAGAAAGGTGGAGAATCCTTCACCTCTTTCTTACAAAGATGGAGACAACTAGCTAGCAGGTGTTTGTACCATATCCCGAAGAAACAAATGATTGAGATGTTTGTCCACAATCTAAACACTGACTTGAGCTATCAAATACAAATACAATGTCCTACTTCCTTTAGTAAGGTCATTGAAATGGGGTTACTCATCGAGAAAGCCTTGATAGCCAAGGGACAAATCAAACTTTACAAAGACACCCCTAGTCCGAGTAATAACACGGACAAGCCAAAGTTCTAGACTAAAAACAAAAACATTGTAAATGATGGTGTTGTTGATGCTAAACATGTGGTACCAAAACAACCAATCTTTAATCTATCAAATCCACAAAATAACACACCATTAAACAAACCTCAAAACAATGAACCATGATCCTCAAACTTTCCTCCCCATCAAAAGTTCACACCACCTAGGGAATCACTCGAATCTGCCCTAAGGAATCTAATATCAAGCAACCTCATAATGCTTCCAACGGTGTGAGATTATGAACCAAAATTTAAAACTTCTTGGTGGAAAGACTCAGACTTTTGTGAACATCATAGAAGCAAGGGTCACAAAACCAATGACTACCAAAGACTAAAGAATACCATCCAAGACTTGGTTGATCAAAAAGTAATATCAATTGATGGACACATATCCAATGATGACCATTTGACATTCAAGAATCCTCTCCCCAACTATGAGAAGGAAGGTTCTTCAAAGAAAAACAATAACGGTGGTAACAACGCCAACTACACAAATGTGTCATATGATCATGTTGTAAACCACATCACCGAGAGTGACTCACATGTAAATGTGATCACTATAAATAAAAAGCCTCATTGTAACGTAACCACTCGTGGTGGAAAAGTTACTCTCCAAGGGGTTTTATCCAAACCATCCTCCACATCTAACCAATACAACATCCTTGATGAACTCCATAAAACACCTACACATATATCCATTTTGGAGCTTTTGCATCTATCCCCATCTCACAAAGCCATCCTTGAAAAAGCTCTCTTAGAAACTACCATCCCAATCAATCTAGCCGAAGACCAGTTTCAGGCCATGGTAGATCATCTAACTACACCCCATTTCTTATCTTTCATAGAAAAATATGATATGTCTATCACCCAACCGCACAATGCGTCCCTCCATATTGAAACCTTCATCCATAAACATAAAATAAAATGGGTCCTAATAGATGGAGGGGCAGGTTTAAATATTTGCACGTTAAAACTTATCCTTGCATTGGGGTTTTTCAGAGAATGCCATTGATCCTAAGAAGAAAATTACAATCAAAGCATACGATGAAGAAGAAAGGACATCAAAAGGAACCGTTGTTTTACCAATAAGAGTGGGACCAATAGTGAAAGATGTGGTGTGCCAAGTGCTGGACATGGAACTAGCATACAATATTCTTCTTGGTCGACCTTAGATACATGCGATGAAAGCCATGCCATCCACTTATCATCAGTGTATCAATTTTCCTCATAATGGCCAAGAAATCACTATCCAAGGTGATCCTAACCCATTCCAATATTGCAATTCCATCCAATCCAAGCTTGATGTTGTAATCCCCACCAACCGTGCATCTTTTTCATCTTCAACCCATGTTGACCCAGCCTCACTACCATCTACATCCAAGGCATCCAAACTCAAACTCAAGCTCAAAGACAAGGGTGTAGGAGAGTATACCATCGCACAAACTTTCTGCCTAGCACAGCTACCCATATCTCCCAAGTCCTATGGAAAACCATCCATGAACAAACCCAAGTCGGTGGAGATTCCTAAAGGTCCTTTTGTTAAATGGGGAAGCCTGTCAAATGAGAGTGATGAGAAGGATATTCTACAATGGCTATATAAAGATGAAGACAGTGAGCCCAAACCACAAGACCATCAACCCCAATTGCAAACAGAATAATATGGTCAAGGATTCTCTATCTTGCAAAGAATGGGATATGATGGCCATAGTCCAATAGGATTAAGGAAAGAAGGTATCATCGAATGTATCCAACCTTCTTCTTCTCTAGCAGCTTGAGACACTACAGGGCTAGGGTACAAAGGCAAATAAAAGATCAATGGCAAAGAAAAGCATAAAGTAAAAGACAGAGAAACAGCTACTACTAACTTAGTAGAGCAGATTCACCGACTACAAGAGTGGAGTGAGATAGACTCAAATGAATATGAATGGGATAGTCTTTTTGAACTATCTTGTGATGACAAAGATGTTGATGTGGTTCAAGAATATAGCTCTACCCATACAACTCATGAGGGACAAGGCCTCTAGGTCTAGACCTCTAGAGTTCATCCTGCAAAATACCAACAGTGAGTTTAGTGAGGAAGGTATGATATCACACTTGACAGATCAACTTAAGGAGAGTACCATCATAGACTTTGTAAATACTTACACTGGCCTACATAACTCCTCTATCTTAACCATCACTAGCCTTGAATTAGATGAACCTGATGATCCATTACCCTTAGTGCATCCCAAACTCATAGACTGGGATTTGCAAGACACCAACCCTGAGATAGATACTTTCCAAAATGACAATGCTATCATCGATTATCTAGAACTTCAAGACCATCTACCCGCAGGGGATCACAAAAACTAGCTACGCCATAGAACTCAATGACAAGGCTTACTTTGGAGAGAGTGCCAAGCGTTTGAGCCATAAAAATGTGAAAATAAAAGATAGATCTAATGGTAAAAACTGCTCTGCAGCAATGTTAGATCATGAAAATAGTAAAACAATAAAAGATGAATCCAATGGTGAAAACCTCTCTAAGGTGCCAAAGGATGGAAGGCTTGACACTCTCCCCAATCTCACTCATCAGGAGAGATCATCAATTATGATTGAACCAGCTACACCTGTCAGCATTGGCACAGAAGATAATCTAAGGATAATACACATGGTAGAATCTTTATCTGAACATGAAAAACCAGAATTCATCAACTTCTTCAAGAAGAGACAGATTAACTTTTCTTGGTCATATGTGGATATGCTAGGGTTAGATCCAAACCTTATAATGCATCATTTGTCACTAGCTCTGGGAGCTAAGCCTATCAAACAAAAACTAAAGAAGATGCACCCGCATATCGCACTCCTAGTGAAGGAAGAACTAAAGAAGCTACTAGATGTTGAATTTATCAGACCCATTGACTATCTGGAATGGATTTCAAATATAATCCCTATATCAAAACTGGATAGAAGGATTAGATTGTGTAGACTTCAGAGATTTAAACAAGGCTTGTCCCAAGTATGACTTTCCTCTGCCCAATATTGACATCCTTGTAGATCTAATAGTAGGGCACACTATGTTGTCACTAATGGATGGATTTTCTAGCTATAATCAAATAAAAATAGTGCCAGAAGAACAACACAAGACCACATTCACATGTCCATAGGGTACCTATTGTTGGTATGTCATGCCATTTGGACTAAAAAATGTAGGGGCAACATATCAAAGAGCCATGACTACAATCTTTCATGACATGATGCACACCATCATGGAAGATTATGTAGATGATATTCTAGCCAAGTCAATTACGAGAGGACACCTGTAGATTTTAGACAAAATCTTTCAAAGACTAGAGCAATTCAACGTACGCTTAAATCCAAAGAAGTGTGTTTTCGAAGTCACATCTAGTAAACTTCTTGGATATATAGTGTCAGCTAATGGAATTGAGGTGGACTTGACCAAAGTAAAAGCAATCATGGACATGCCACCACCCAAAAATCTCAGTCAACTAAGGTCATTACAAAGTAAGCTACAATCCATCCAGTGGTTCATCTTTCAACTAGCTAACAAATGTCATCCGTTCACACATCTACTACACAGGAACATTCCTTTCAAATGGGATGACTCGTGTGAACAAGCCTTTCAGCACCTCAAAGAGTATCTAATGAATCCACCGATCCTGATGCCATCAGTCCAGGGCAAACCACTTCTACTTTATATTTCAGCTATGCCAATTGCTCTAGGGGCTTTACTAGCACAACAGAACCATGAAGGAAAGGAGCAAGTTATTTACTACATCAGTCAGACATTGGTTGGTTATGAGTTGCAATACACACCCATAGAACAAGCATGTCTTGGAGTAGTTTTTGCATCACAGAAGCTAAGGCATTATATACTCACTCATTCCATCAAATTGGTAGCCAAGATTGATCCATTGAAGTACTTACTCAACAAGGCTACTCTAACAGGTAGGTTATCCAAGTGGGTGATGATACTCAGTGATTTTGATATTGAGTATGTAGATAGATGAGCCATAAAAGGTCAAGTGATTGCAGATCAATTGGCAGATGCATCATTGATAGATGAGAATCCATTAAGCTTCAAGTTTCCTGACAAATCCATCTTTAACATCACAACACAAGCATGGAAACTCTATTTTGATGGATTGTATACTCAGCATGGGTCTAGAGCAGGTATCTTGTTAGTCACACCTAATGGAGACACAATTCCAAAGTCATACAAACTACTCTTTCCATGTACCAACAATGTGGTAGAATACGAAGCACTGGTAATTGGCATCAAACTAGCAGTGGAATGGAAAGTTAGAGAACTTCATGTGTATGGAGACTCACAACTCGTCATCAACTAGGTGAATGATGACTATCAAACCAAAGACGAGAAGTTAATACCATACAAGCATATGGTGGATGACTTCAAAGAATACTTTATTGTGATTTCTTTTGAGTAGATACCCAAACAGGAGAACAAAGCAATAGATGCCATGGAAACCATTGCATCTCTCCTTGATATACCTAAAAATCAGTCACATTATGAGTTCTTGGTGGAGCCAGTATCCCACTCTACCTACGACACCCCTGAAACCAACATCATAGGCCATATCATAGGATCTGATTCTCCCTTATACAGAAAAGTATATACCTATCTGAAAGAGAACACCCTGCCACCCGATCTATCTAATAACCAAAAAAGAACCTTCATCTGCCAAGCCTCCTATTATACCATATTCTCTAACACCCTGTATCGATGAGGACTAGATGGTACTCTCCTTAGGTGTCTCGACAATGAGGAATATCAAACTTCCCTAGGTGAAGTTTACGAAGGTCTATGCAGAACCCACTCTAGTGGTCCTACTTTGGCTAAGAAACTCATATGTATGGGATACTACTAGCCAACTATGGAAGAGGACTCCTATCATTTTGTGAAAAGGTACAAGAAATGCCAAATCCATGAGAACTTAATACATGCACCAGCACAAGAGTTGCAGCCGTTAATGACTCCTTGGCCTTTCTATTAATGGGGACTCAACTTAGTGGGCAAGATACACCCTCCATCATCTAGCGGCCATAAATTCATAATCACTGCCACTGAGTACTTTATGAAGTGGATCAAAACCCTATCTCTATCCAATGTCACAGGCAAACGAATCACCTCATTCATCTTGAATTACACCATTTGCTACTATGGCATCCCTATATCCATTATCACTGATAATGGAAGACCATTTAAAAACTAGGATGTCAAAGAACTATGTGACAAATTCCACATCTAGCACCACTTTTCCACCCCATATTACCCCCAAGAAAATGGCCAGGCAGAGGCATCTAATAAAACCATCTTGAAAATCCTAAAGAAGACTATCGATGATACTAGTCGTGATTGGCATATCCAACTGAATCCTGATCTGTGGGCCCACAACACAAGTATCTACACACCCATAGGTGTAACACCATATTCCCTAGTCTATGGCTCTAAAGCCATCTTGCCCATTGAAGTTGAGTTACCATCCTTGTGAGTATCATTAAAAGGCCTCATATCAGATGAAGAATACAGGGTTTCTAGACTACAAGAGTTAGAACTGCTAGAGGAAAGAAGACAACATGTCTTTAATCATCTGAAAGCTTATCAACAAAGGATGTCAAGGAGTTACAACCACAGAGTAAAACCCTATGTCTTTCAAGTTGGTGACCTAGTCCTCAAAGAGAATCCCAAAAATCAGCAGGACAGGGAAAAGAAAGGCAAATTTGAACCCAACTGGCTTGGTCCCTATGTTCTCATCACTGCCTATGGATCAAGAGTTTATCAATTAGCCACATTGGAAGGTGAACTATTTGATGATTCCATCAACAACATGCATCTTCACAGGTTCTACACCTAAACCCCAATGCAAGGGAATCAAAAACTAAAAAAAATGCAAGTAGTGAAAACCTAGCAAATAGGCACTATTTGTGATCGTGCAAATAAAAGCAAGTAGTGAAAACCTAGAAATAGGCACTATTTGTGCTAAACCACTTCCTCCATCTTCTAGGATTTCAATCCTTTCATCCATCTTTTCTTCCACATCCATTAAATCACATCGGGATACCTATCATGGCTTGTTGTTCACTCGCCTTTATCGCCTTGTCTCCACAGGCTGTCAATCCAACCCTTCATCCATCTTGTCGTCCGTATGACCTTGTCATTTGGTATCATTGTCAAAATATGTCACCTCTGAGCTATCACGTAGGTAAGGCCATCTTTGATGAGCCCCTGAGGCCTCCCATCCATTCCATCCCTTATCTCCCATCCATTTAGCCATCTGATTCCACCTAATTCCCACCATATAGGTCTTAGGTCCACATAGTCCCCACCCCAAACTACGTTGTCTCTGTGTCGTCACATAGGCAAGGCCATCATTGATGAGTCCCTGAGGCACTAGGTCAGTCCCTTAGGGCTCGTTACGTCAAATCTACCATCCATTCAATCCACATACTCATCCATAATAAATCAATCCTTTAGTTTGATTGGGGGAAAATCCTCAACCTAGTTGGGAATTGGATTCTTGAATGCCACAAAAAATTAGAGGATAACAAACCAGATTGCAATTTTATCTCTAGACAACATGCAGCATTATAAATGCACATGTTCAACAAAACACTCAACACAAGACATTGACCTTTATCAGACAACAACGCCCCTAAACTATCATGATGATTGTTATCCATTTTTGTGGCAGGAAAACATATATATGGCAAGAAGATTTGATATTTGTTATTTGTTTAAGTCTCAGAGTCTTGATTTTTGTTCTCATGTATCCTATGCTGCTCAAGGATGTCTAAAAACTAGAGCAGCTATGATGGGGGCATGATTATTTTCATTTGTTTGTTGTTTGTGGATCAATCTTTAGTAATGTGACGAATTTGTCTAACAACATGATCAATAAAAGATCATCGAGGACATTATGAGTCTATGCATGAAAAAGTGTAATCCTTGTCTGTTGATACATGCAAGAGATACTCAAGTCATCTAGGTTCAATTTTGACTAGATACTTGTATTAACTTGCTAAATCAAAATCCAAAGAGATACTTAGGTCATCATGGTTTAATTATGCCTAGATGCTTGTATTTTCTTACAACATTTAAAAAGCTCAATGACGAAAAAGTACTTCAAATACTTGTATACAAGATGAAAAAAGCCTCATTCATACATTTTAGGTTTACATTTCACCTCATTTATAAGCATTCCATGCATACCATCTATCCAAGTGTCATAAGATCCAAGTCTAGTCTATCAGATATCCATATGATCTATTTATCCCTATTATTCTTCTAAGTTGTTCATCATATCCAAATCTTTCGCCTAAATTCTTCTAAGTGTTCTTAATTTATGATTGAGTATACTTAGCTTAACAAAAATACATCATTATCATTTTGCATTAGTTTAAGTGCATCCATCATTAGTTCATATCATTTTAGTTCATTCGTTGCATTAAAAATTTAGCTCATGATTTGTAGCAACAGTTTCATATTGTTCTATCCTTTTGCATATTATAAGCATTGTCCATCATAAGTTCATTATCATTTAAGTGCATTATTTGTATCAAACATTTAGATCATGATAGTGATGACATTTATCCACATAGATTGCATAACATTTATTATCCAAGAAATCTAAAAACATAGGTATCATTTTTCATAGCATTGGCATATTAGATCATCATACATAAAACTGTAAAAGCACCATGTAGTACATGTAGGAAATCATCCACATATGCATTAGGGCATCATAAACTATAAGCATATAAGATTATTATACATACATGTTAATCATCATATAACATCATATAGAAGCATCATATCATAAGTGTCATTGGCATCATAGCATCCACATGATAGAAACATCACAATAGAGCATAGTCAAATACCATCAATCATATAAATAACATCCATCCTTAAGAACACGTGCATGTAATCCATCAAACTCATCTAGATCATCATCATAAAATAATAATAATAAGGTCCAAGTATACAATAATATCATAAAAGTATCTATCTCACGCTGTCAAAAAAAGTGGTGTATACAAAAATGATAAACACATGACACATGTCTCCAGAAAGGGTCTACGTGGAACTAGCTTTGGAAGGTGTTGGATCCTAAGGCTGTTGAGGAGGAGAATGAGGAACTGTAGGACTTGTAGGACCCATCCCTGGTGGCCCATGAGGAAGTGGTGGCCTCATCATCCCTATACTCTCTATTTGTGTCTACCTCAAATTGTTACGTGAGCTAGGATGGAAGTTGTTCACCCTCTTCTCTGGTGGCACAGCCTGCTCATATAGCCCTCTCTAGTAGAAGAAATCCTATCTAGCCCAAACCATGTCTAACACAATCTGACTATGGGGACCCTGGGCTGCAGTCTTTTGTACATGTTGTAGCAGGGTCTCTACCTTGGTGTATCTATGGATCATTGTTTCTCGCTCTAAAATGGTAGTCTGCACATCCCCCTACAGCTTCATAACCTACCCATGTAATTGAGCCACTTAGGCTCATAAAGCTATCATCTAACCATCATGTTGACCCTGTAGCTATAAAATTTGAGCTTGTAGCTGAGCCACCTGGGCTCACAGTGCTACCATGTCCCCATCACCCTATCCACCCTGTACATGTGCCTGCACCTATGGCTACACCTGGGCCTATATCTGTGCTTGTGCCTGCATCTGGGGCACCCTCCTCTATCTCACCCTCCTCTGCCCACCATCATCCTCATCATCTCCTCCTCCCTTGCCACCTTGGCCACCCCTCCCACCTCACTGTCACCCTCTCCTCTGTCGAGGGGCATTGTCGTCATCCTCTAGTCTCGGGGCCCACTCTCCAAGTCTAGAGTATCTCAGAATAGGATGTGCGGTAAGGTGTGCCTCAAAGTCTCCTATCATAGCTGCATCAACTATATGTCATCTTAGATCCCATGCCTAGTATGGAATCTATAGAAATTTTGTCCTCGCTATCTCCTAGGACGCCATTAGACCCCACAACGGACGCTCCTTGTGCGTCTGAGCAAAAATAGTAGTACTTTGGGGCATCCCTAAATCCTACCAAACTGTCAGAGCACACAAGTAACAATGTGGCTCTCTAGTATATAGGGAGTCCTCTCTATCAACCATCATGTCTAAAAGTAGTAGGGTAACTCTATTACATCCTCATCCCACACCTCACAATCCAGGTACAGTCTCCACTCAACCTCATCCACATTATCCAATGTGTGATGCCAATACTCCAGCTTTCCCAACTTGGGTTGGGAAAGAGTCTCCTGAAACCTATAAGAGTAGGGCCTATCATGTTCCCTCACTCCCATGCCAATCAGCCGCATGACTGCTATATGCAACCATGCCCAAATCTAAAGAAGTGAAACACCAACAGATAGACTTACAACTCCATCGTATACAAACTGACGTAAATCATGATACAAGTGAGCCAAGATGCAAGGACCCTGGGTGAACCATGTCCCCTCCTGTACCATCTGCTCTAGTGTCCTCCCCCATCCAACCTGGAAACTGCAGGATTTCCTATCAGGGAAAACAACACCTCCAATCAAACTTGCTAATATCGCTGGTAGGGGCTCGTAGTACTCTGCCATGTTGGCCCAGCTAATCTCTATTCCCTCTACATCTGCGTCATCAAAAACTCATCTACACTAAGCCAATTCGGCTCCAGTCACTGACTCATACTCTACCAACTCACCCTGAATCAGTATCTGGAGAATCCAATGAACGTCCTCCAAGGTCACCATCATCTCTCCTGTCGGCAAGTGAAACATGCCCATCTCACTGTGGTACCTCTCACCTAGAGCAGTTAGTAATTTGAGATTCACCTGCATCTCAAGTATAAAATAGATGTACCATAAACTGATGGATGCAAGTACCAAGTGATCAATCTCAGTCAAGTAGGGTCTAAGTAGCTGTGTCAGAAGAAATCTCTCCCGTGACATCAATACGTGATCTAGAATCTCCTACAATCAATAACAAAGCACATTAAAAACACAACTAAGCTACAAATCTATCAATCTATCAAACCAGTTACTTAGATAACCTATCAGGGAACCTACCCTATCATCTCTTCTGAGATTCTATCAATCTTGAAGATGACCTATCAGTTGGCCAACATCAATCACGATGTTGACTTTGTCAAACCAGCTAAGTAATTTTACCACTTTTATCAAATGCGTAGATCTGTTTACCAGATGCGTAGCTTTATATCAAATGTGCTAAATCCCTTATCATTTGCACTTTTTTAGGCAAAAGCACCAAAACAGGAGTTATTTGCATGTTTTTAAGTCATTTGCACGTTTTCTTATCAAATGCGCCTAATCCCTAGTTTTTTGCACTTTTTCTAGCTAGATGTGCGGCTAAAACCTAAATGCACAGGACTGCTTACTATTTGCATGCATTAATCTAGATGCACTTAAACCCTAATTATTTGTTCCTAACTATCTATCATTTACAAACAATTTGCATTTGCACTGATTCATGGCTCATTTGTGTAGAATCAAAGCATTTGCACAAAATAAACTATCATTTGCACCGAAACACTACAAGCACACACTCATAAACGCAAAGTTTGACCTAGAATTTGACCGCATTAAATGCAAATTTGACCAAGTTTCAAGGGTACATGCCGGCGGTCCATAGTCTGTTGGCCGCCCGAATCATCAGATCCTCTCAAATCTATGGCTCGCTATCAGAATCTGATCCATCTCTCCTAACTACTTTGCACTACTGCAACACTAGAGCTCCTATAATCTCTATACAAATGACAAGTGTGCAAATGACTAGGAGTGTGACACCACTTCCCTATTTATAGCCAAGTGAGCCCTAATTATAGGTGTTTAACCCTCCTCTGTCTCACCCTCCTCTAACCACCATCATCCCCAACATCGTCCCCATCATCTCCTCCTCTCCTGCCACCCCTCCCATCTTGTTTTCACCCCCTCCTCTGTCAAGGGGCATCGTCGTCATCCTCTAGTCTTGGGGCCCACTCTCCAAGTTTGGAGTATCTCAGAATAGGATACATGGTAAGGTGTGCCTTGAAGTCTGATGTCATACCTGCATCAACTATCTGTCATCTTAGATCCCATTCTTGGTATGGAATCTATAGAAATTCTATCCTCACTATCTCATAGGATGCCACCGGACCCCATAATGGACGCTCCTTGTGCATCCAAGCAAAAATAGCAGTACCCTGGGGCATCCCTTGAATCCTACCAAACTATCAGAGCACACAAGTAATAATGTGGCACTCTAGTATATAGGGAGTCCTCCCTATCAACCATCATGTCTAAAAGTAGTAGGGTAACTTTGTTGTATCCTCATCCCACACCTCACAATCCAGGTAGGTCTCCACTCAACCTCATCCATATTATCCAATGTGTGACACCAATACTCCAACTTTCCCAACTTGGGCTAGGAAAGAGTCTCCTGAAACCTATAAGAGTAGGGTCTGTCATGTTCCCTCACTCCCATGCCAATCATCCACGTGACTGCTATATGCAACCATGCCCAAATCTGAAGAAGCGAAATGCCAGCAGATAGACTCGCAACTCCATCATATACAAACTGATGTAAATCATGATACAAGTGAGCCAAGATGCAAGGACAACAGGTGAACTGTGTCCCCTCTTGTACCATCTTCTCTAGTGTCCGCCCCCATCTAACCTAGAAACCGTGGGATCTCCTATCAGGGAAAACAACACCTCTGATCAAACCTGCTAATATGGCTGGCAGGGGCTCGTAGCACTCCGTCATGTCAGCCTAGCTGATCTTTATACCCTCTATGTCTGGGTCATTAAAAACTCATCTACACTTAGCCAATCTGACTCTAGTCACTGACTCATACTCTACCAACTCACCCTAAATCAGTATCTGGAGAATCCGATGAACATCCTCCAAGGTCACCATCATCTCTCTTGTCGGCAAGTGAAACATGCCCGTCTCACTGTGGTACCTCTCACCCAGAGAAGTGGTGCAGGATCACCTAGAAAATCTTGTTTTCCTTCATAATAAGGTCTATTTGACCAATGCATTTTCATTTCCGTTTGTCTCTAGGTCCTTCAGGACCTAGAACCCATTTTGTAAGTCCAAAGTGACTTAAAACACACTTTTGTCATATTGTTAATCACATAATGCCAAAACAGGGCAGTAGGACAGTTTGGGACACAAGATGGTTGGTCTTCCAACTGTTTGAATCGGTTGGTTTTCCTCAGGGCAAGTTGATAAACCCAAAGGAATGAACCAAATAAAGAGAGGAGAAGAAGTGTGAATGTGATTGTGTATTGTTTTGAGGAGAAAGAAATTAAAAAAAACTGTTTTGTTCCGTCAAATTGGATTTTCGCTCCCTATAACTGCAATTTGTATAACTGTAGATTTCTATTCTTTTTGTGTTTTCCATTGTTGCAGTATGTCAATTTGAAGCATTCCACTAGTATGATTTCTGTCAAAATCAGTGGAATGGCTTCATTGTACAAGTATATGTTTTTGGTTCTTGTTTTGTTTTTGTGTTGGACAGTGTAGAGGATCCAAACAAAGTGTTTTGCACAGTAGGTTGACCTAGCATCTCCATGTGCTAGGGTTCAGTTGAAGAGGGAGAAAGTAAACTGTGCATTGGCATATTGTTGGGATTCAAATCAAGTCTCGCTGAAGAGAGGTTCAAGTCGTTGAATGGAAGTCGCGGTCTAAAAATTCATATCAGGATGATAAGGTCATTAGGTAGATAACTTGGAGTTGGACTGACAGTATTGGTCTTACCAATCGAGGTGTATCAGGGTGATAAGGGATAAGTGATACCGATGGAGATCCATTAGGAGAAATCAGCTAGTAGCAAGAGATCTTAAGGTTTGGCTGATAACATTCATCTGGCCGATGAGTAATCGGCGTGACTAACATATCAAAGACACAAAAAGGAAGCTCGCCGACGAGAAGAGTCTCACCAAAGACAAAAGTCATCAGCATATCAGTGAAGCAAATTCTAACATGGCCGATAGTAATTGTCTTGCCGACAAGTGAAAGTCAAAGGTGACGTTGGAGTGATTGGTGTATCGACGAAGTAGAATCTAAAGTAGCTGATAGCACTTCTCTTGCCGATAGGCAAAAAAGTGTAGTCACCCATCAGGATGAGTTATGATGTTAGAGTGACAAGTTCAAAGATGACCTATGGTGACTTTCTTGCCGATAGGCAAAGAGTGTTGAACCTCACAATATTTGATCAATTGTCTATTCCCGCGATGCGCTCCTCATCATATTGGTATTAGAGCCATAAAAGGTTCTGTTGTTGATCTGGTATATGTCAGCAGAGGAGAGTGAAGGAGAGGTTAGCATCATGCCTCCAAAGGGGATGACAATAGATGTGCTTGAGAAATTCAAGGAGATGGAAGAGATGATCATGATTGGAGTCAAGGAAGCACTCCAGGCTGAGTTGAAGGCACTGAAGATAGGAAATAAATCAGATGATGAATCTAATGGAGAAGAAGAAGGGGAAGAAAGAGAAGAACCCCAAGGGCAAGAGGCAGAGATACCTGTAGATCAAAAATACTTTCTTGAAGCCATCAAGGCAATTGGGAAAGACTCTTCAGAGGCCAAGATGGAGATCCCAATGTTCAGTGGGAAGATGGATGCTGAGGAGGTTGTGGAGTGGATTGAGCCTCTAAACAATTACTTTGAATACAAGGAAATTCCTGAGAATAAGAAAATGAAGTTTGCAAAAACTAAACTCAAAGGTGCTGCCCTTACATGGTGGAATTACACCCAAGGTGAGAGGGTAAAGAATGGGAAGAGTATGATCTCTTCGTGGAGCAGAATGCTGGAGAGGATCAAGTCCCAATTTATTCCATTAGACTATGAGGTGCAGATCTACAAGAAGATACAAAATCTCAAGCAAAGAGATTTGGATGTGGCTACTTACACTGAGGAGTTTCACAAATACACTCTTCGTTGTGGGTACATGGAGGATGAAAAAGCTAAGGTGGCAAGGTTTCTAAATGGTTTGAGGTTCAATATTCAAGATGAGATAAGTTTATTAGCCCCTGAAACTATGGAGAAATGCTTTCAAGTAGCATTAAGAGCTGAAGAGGAAAGGTGAGCAGCAAGCTAGAGGAGGAGGTGGCAAAAATTTTAGAGACAGAGGCAGTTTTGAAGGAAGAAGTCCTAACCAGAGGCCTAATGGTGAGTCTAGCCAAGGAGAGTAAGTTGGGGACTCAAGTAGCAGAGGAGGTTACCAAGGAAGAAGGCCTAATGGAAGGGGTGGGACAAATGGATCAAGTTAAGGATGCAAGTTCTCGAATATGAGATGTTATAACTGTAATCAGATAGGGCATTTGGCTTATAAGTGTCCAAAGGAGGCCTCAACTACTCATGGTAATGAGAGAAGAACCACATTGACTCAAGAGGATGCAGGGAGTGTGACATCTCCTGAAGTGAATTTGACATTAGAGATGGGAGAAAATATGATGATCAAGAGGATGCTGCTCAAAGAACCAGTGCAGACTGAACCGTCACAAAGAAGAGCTTTGTTTAGAGTCAACTGCAAGATCCAAGGTAAGGTTTGTAAAGTTATTATTGACTCTAGTTCTACTAACAATATTATATCTTTGGAAGCAGTAGATAAATTGAAATTAGAAAAGACACCCCATAGTTGTCCATATAGGGTCAGTTGGTTAAACAAGGGACAACACATACTCATCAATGAACAAGCATGGGTAGAATTCAGTATTGGGGGGTATAGAGATAAAATCTTGTGTGACATCCTTCCAATGGATGCTTGCCATCTTTTGTTGGGTAGACCATGGCAGTTTGATAGAAAGGCTCATCATGATGGAAAAAAGAATGCTTACTCATTTCAAAAGGATGGTATGACTTATAGGATATAGTCATTGGTAGAAGAGGATCCACAGCATGTAGGAACTAGTGTAATGATGGTAGGAGAAAAAGAATTCATGGACACAATAAAGGAAGGTGATGGAGTAGGTTTTGCTTTGATTGTGAAGCCTAAGGGGGAAAAGAAGGAAAATGTGAGAGAAGTAGGGCCTAAGGAGGTCAGAGGTTTGCTTGAGAGTTACAAAAGAGTGATTGCAAAAGATATACCTGATTCCCTACCACCTATCAGAGACATTAGCCATCAGATAGACCTCATACCTGAAGAAGTACTCCCTAATAAGGCAGCATATAAAATGACCCCTCAGCAAAATGAAGAGATAGAAAATCAGGTTCAAGAACTCCTAAACAAAGGACTGATAAGAAAGAGCCTTAGCCCGTGTGCAGTCCCTACTGTTTTAGCCCCAAAGAAGGATGCGAGGACTTGTTTTATGACACCATTGCAGGAGGATGCTGAAGCAAAGAAGGCAGCCAAGGTCATTTTGGTGGGTAAGAAAGAGTTTGTGAAGATCAATGAAGAAGAGACAAGGAAAGTTGAGGATACCTCAAGGAGTGGGGTTGCCAAAGACCAAAGTTTGAAGGTAGTTTCAGTTTTGAATGATGGAGATTAGATGGTGATGCCTGAGATGGATCAGAAGAAGGTCAAAGAGCAGGTCTACAAGTAGCCACAAGGTGGTTGGAAAGAAGAAGATGCTATCATAGTAGGGACCATTATTTGTCCTCTAGAGCCAACAAGATTTGAAAGGCAAACATATTCTACCATAGTAGTAGTACAAGAAGCATCAACCAAGGTTTTGAATGCAAGTGTTCAGGCAGAGATGACAACAAGGAAGAATGGCAAACAAACTATAGGTTTGGTTGCAAACACTCACTCATGGCCAGGTGTGAGTAGAGCCTACAATGCTAGGCATGAGTTTTTGATTCCATGGAAGAAGGTTGTAGTCTAGAGATCATGGAGAGGACATGGAGTCATAGGGGATCATGGTGGAGAAACACAAAGAACCAACTCATGTGACATGAGTTCTTTTCTACCCTGGGAGTATGGTGCAGGAGCACCTAGAAAATCATGTTTTCTTTTGTAATAAGGTCTATTTGACCAATGCATTTTCATTTCCGTTTGTCTCTAGGTCCTTCAGGACCTGGAACCCATTTTGTAAGTCCAAAGTGACTTAAAACACACTTTTGTCATATTGTTAATCACATAAAGCCAAAATAGGGCAGTAGGACAGTTTGGGACACAAGACAGTTGGTCTTCCAACTGTTTGAATCGGTTGGTTTTCCTTAGGGCGAGTTGATAAACCTAGAGGAATGAACCAAATAAAGAGAGGAGAAGAAGTGTGAATGTGATTGTGTATTGTTCTAAGGAGAAAGAAATTAAAAAAAACTGTTCTGTTCCGTCAAATTGGATTTTTGTTCCCAGTAACTGCAATTTGTATAACTGTAGATTTCTATTCTTTCTGTGTTTTCCATTGTTGCAGTATGTCAATGTGAAGCATTCCACTAGTACAATTTCTATCAAAATCAGTGGAATGGCTTCATTGTGCAAGTATTTGTTTTTGGTTCTTGTTTTATTTTTGTGTTCGACTATGCAGAGGATCCAGACAGAGTGTTTTGCACAGTAGGTTGACCTAGCATCTCCATGTGCTAGGGTTCGGTTGAAGAGGGAGAAAGTAAACTGTGCATCAGCGTATCACTGGGACTCAAATTAAGTCTCGCCAAAGAGAGGTTCAAGTCATTGAATGGAATTTACAGTCTAAAGATTCATATCGGGATGATAAGGTCATCGGGTAGATAACTTGGAGTTGGACCGACAGTATTGGTCTTACTGATCAAGGCATATCAAGGTGATAAGGGATAAGTGATATCGATGGAGATCCACAGGAGAAATTGGCTAGCGGCAAGAGATCTTAAGGTTTGTCTGATAACATTCATCTGGCCGATGAGTAATTAGCATGACTAACATATCGAAGACACAAAAAGGAAGCTTGCCGAAGGATGAAGTCACGCTAAAGAGTGGTTGGTCCATCGGTGCATCAGCCAAAATTTGTAAGTTCTCATCGATGAGAAGAGTCTCACCAAAGACAAAAGTCATTGGCATATTGGTGAAGCAAATTCTAACATGGCCGATAGTAATTGTCTTGCCGACAAGTGAAAGTCAAAGGTGACATTGGAATGATCGGTGTATCGGTGAAGTAGAATCTAAAGTAGCCGATAACACTTCTCTTGCCGATAGGCAAAAAAGCATAGAGTCACCCATCAGGAAGAGTTACGATGTCAGAGTGACAAGTTCAAAGACGACCGATGGTGATTTTCTCACTGATAGGAAAAGAGTGTTGAACCTCACAATATTTGATCAATTGTTCGTTCCCACTATGCGCTCCTCATCAAGCAGTCAGTAATTCAAGATTCACCCACATCTCAAGCATAAAGCAGACGTACCATAAAACTGGTGGATCCAAACACCAAGTGATCAATCTCAGTCAAGTAGGGTCTAAGCAGCTGTGTTAGAGGAAATCTCTCCCGTGACATCAATACGTGATCTAGAATCTCCTGCAATCAATAACAAAGTGCGTTAAAAACACAACTAAGCTACAAATCTATCAATCAATCAAACCAGTTACTTAGATATCCTATCAAGGAACCTACCCTATCATCTCTTTTGAGATTCTATCAATCTCAAAGATGACCTATCAGTTGGCCAACATCGATCACGATGCTGACTTTGTCAAACCAGCTAAGTAATTTTACCACTTTTATCAGATGCACAACTTTATTTACCAGATGTGTAGCTTTGTATCAAATGTGTTGAATCCCTTACCATTTGCACTTTTTCAGGTAAAAGCACCAAAACAGGAGTTATTTGCACATTTTTAAGTCATTTGCATGTTTTCTTATCAAATGCACCTAATCCCTAGTTTTTTGCACTTTTTCTGGCTGGATGTGTAGCTAAAACCTAAATGCGCAGGACTGTTTACTGTTTGCGTGCATTAATCTAGATGCACTTAAACCCTAATTATTTGTGCCTAACTATCTATCATTTGCGAACAATTTGCATTTGCATTGATTCATGGATCATTTGTGTAGAATTGAAGCATTTGTGCCAAAACACTACAAGCATGCATTCATAAACGCAAAGTTTGACCTAGCATTTGACTGCATTAAATGCAAATTCGACCAAGTTTCGAGGGGTACATACTGGGGGTCCATAGTCTGTTGGCCACCTGAATTGTCAGATCCTCTCAAATCTGTGGATCGCTATCAGTATCTGATCCATCTCTGCTGACTGCTTTGTATTGCTGCAACACCAGAGCTCCTATAATCTCTCTACAAATGACAAGTGTGCAAATGACTAGGAGTGTGACCCCACTTCCCTATTTATAGCCAAGTGAACCCTAATTGGAGGTGTTTAACCCTATGAGTGTGGGGCATGTTTTTCATCCATTTTTCCTTCCTCCGTCGCCCAAACGTTTTACCCACAGAGTTGGTCATACAATCTTGCATGTCATGCGATTGTTCGTCCACCTTTTGCCAACATCATTCAACCCAACCAATCTCCCGAGGGGGTATCCTATCGTCATTAAACCTATACCAGGGACAAAAATTGGGGCATGTATCATGGTCAAAAAATTTATTCTTTGAAACAACGTGATTAAACACATTGCATCAAAGAGGGGCAAAATGTATACACCTAAAAATGGCTTGAGTCGAATTAAATAAATATTTAAATATTTATTTTATTCCTATTCTTCTATCAGTAAATAAATATCCTAATTTATTTATCTGATTCACATTCATCTTAAATCTTCCAAAACTTAAATAAAAATTAATTTATTTAATTAAATACCCTAATTCCTCTAATGTCTCATCTAATTAAATAATCCTAAATTATTTAATTAATCACAAATTCCTCTATTCCAAAGTCTTAAATTCTATAATTCCACATCATCTCACCCATGTCACTTCCACCTCACCATGTTGCACACATACTTAAATATTTTAATATTTAATTAGCTAATTATCCTCACCCACATGTGTCCTATTATTTCTCAATCACCTTCAGGATCAAAGACACTTGTCTTTCTAATTCTAGTTCATCTTTCACAATCTAACAGATCAAGAGTCCTTCTTCCACAATCTCCTCAAAGTCTTCCACTTTTAACTCACAGGTCATTTGTGAGCATAATGACATGTGGCTCATGGATCCACATATTCCTCTACCTTATAAACATAGTAGGAATATTTCCCACGATTATCTCCCTCAACTCCATCTCAACCGTACACCTCATAGATAATTCCTCCAATCATGGATCTTATGACACTTGGAATTGGTCCATCCTTAGCCTATAAAAACAAGGTTCTCACACCCATCTTGAACCACTCAAGCTTTTAGTAATCTTATTCTACAAAAATTCCATCATAGCTCTCAAGCGTGCCTTTGGCTCCACTGCATTTGCATGTAGATTTCATTATCCTCATCTCATTATCATCAACCATGGCTACATATCATTATCCCCATCCATCATCTTAGTTATTGCATTGTAGTCTCATTGCATAATCCTCGACATAGCCATTCTATCTTTGTCATCTTAAAAGCAAGGAAGTACAACTTCTGAGAGCTCCATAATCACACAAAATCAAAGAAAGATAGGCAACAATGGAAGACATGAGGTAAATCTATTTGCAAAGGTATTATCTTTGTTTTATTGCATTTGTCTCATTTTCATTGAAGTTATTGAATGTTTAGGTAGTTTCTACTCTAGTTCAGAAATTCAATCACAGATGCTAACCCTTTTTAGGTTACTAAACCCATACTTGGTTTTTAATGAGTTGTTGGTCTCTTCTAAGACATGACTTATACTTTTTACCATTGGCCTCTATGTTGTAATACAATCGGCCTAAATATAAAAACATAGTCAATCTAAATATATTAACTCAGTCGACCTCAAAATAATATCAGAGTCGTCCTCCTTATGTTATGACAGTTGGCCTCTAAATGATATAACAGTCAGCCTCTTTATGTTATAATAGTCAGCCTTAATATGGTATTACATTTGGCCTCACTATAGGAACAAACCAATAGACTTATACAGTTAGCCAATATCTCAGTATTCAGCCATCAAACTTAATCAATCAGCCATTAAACATTACACTTGGCCATATGACTTGTTCAACAACACTGTCCTACGAATGTTAGTATCATTTGTAATATATTTTTGATAATCAATAAAGAATAACTATGGTGTAACTTAGATATACAAATTTCTCATATCCTAACATATCGTTTTCACAAACATTCCTTTAAGATACATATATCAATACCAAGAATAACATATCTTCTAAGTTGTTCAATTTTATCTCTAACGATATGCAAAACTTATTCATACAGAGATAATCCTCAGTTAAGGATGAACAACAATAGAATTCTTTCAATAATTCTTCTTACAATTTCAACGAACATAAAGCAATATCAATCATACACATCATCACTTTCGATGGTATATTGATGAACTTACCTGTTAAATGCTACAGGAAACACACTGTGAAATTTTTATTGCCTCCTATGTTCCTCTTCCTGCTCTCTTTCCTTCAAGGGTTTTCCAAGTATTCTCCTCCTATCTCCAAAATACTCCACTCCCTTTTCTAAGGCTAGGATCTCCATACTATGGGTGCATCATTTAAAGCACCACTATGCACCACTACACAATTCTTCATATACCCATGGATTTCTCTCTACATGCAGAAAATAGTGGAGAGTGTGGAGAATAAGGAGCTACTGCTCCTTCTCCCACTCCCAAGCATCTAGGTAGTTTTCTAGAAGAAAAAGAGACTTTAACCAAACCTGACCTAATTATTGACTATAGGTAATATTAATAATAATAATAATAACTCTATAGATAGGTATAACATACTTATCTAATAGACATCGATATTATGTACTTTCAAACACTAAATGTGTTCATCTAAAGCACAATTATCGATGGAGAATATCACATATTGACTAAGATCTTGACAACAAAGTTTAAACATGTTTAGTTAATTTACTCGCGTTGACTTGACATCCCAAAGGCATACACCAATTTTCTATCAGATGACAAAAAGGATTTAACCTCCATCTTAACGACGACATAGCTTGGCAAGGGCAAACATAATCTCTATACTAAGTATATGTGTGTGAGTTTTCAAATGGCATAAGGATAGTTGCATTCACGCAATCTAGCATCCTCTTGTTGTGCCCTACACACACGCCCCATTTTGCCAGATCGGGACCCCCTCTTTTTCTTTGTCTTGGAGTCTCAACCTTTCCTCCTTATGATGATGAGAAAGTGAAATGGTGCTTAGAATGCATGATTTGTTCTAGATCTGGGTATTTGGTATGTTTGAAGTTGTTTGATGCCTTTCATGATTGATTTAGAGGAGTTCTGATTGGGTTTGTGCTTAAGAAATAGTCATTTATTACATTTTGCACTAAAAGTGGGTGTTATTGTAGTTTGCTCTAAAATCTTGTGTCACTAGATATAGTCCTTGAAACTGCTACTGCAGGATGTGTCATGTTCAAATTCCTAGTTTCCATGCCTCAAAATTGCAAAATCATGTCAAATTCCACAAGGTTTCACTAAGGGGTCCTTGTTCTTTCATCCTGACACATCTCCTTGAAGTTCTAAATTTGCCTAAGTCTAAAGCCCTAAAACCTTGAAAATTTGGTTAAGTCTGAAATCTGGTGGATCCTCCAAAATCTAAAATCTACATGTTAAATCTCATGGATCCGAGACTTATCTCAAACATCCTAACAATATATTTCAAAATATTTAAAGTATTAAGTATATTTTTAAATATATTGTCAGCCAAACATTTCCAAATCTGGCAGAAAAAATGACCCCTACTACAGTTTGCATAGATTTTGCCTCCTACCAGACATTGCATTGATTTTCCCCCCAACCGGATAAGCGCTAAAATCTTGTCCAACTAGACATGTCCTGCATGTTAGAATTTCCCTAAGTAGTCTGTCATACCTACCTCAGGAGTCTCTCTTTAAGCTGTCTGAGCTTCCTAGTTATGTATATTTATCGCTCTAGAAGGAGGTAGTGGACAAAAACATAGCAAAGCAGTGGTCTCTATTGACACTGTGTGATATAGCTTCATCCAAGGAGTGCATGATCCATGCTACGGATCGACATGCTGAGATTGATTGTCATACCTTCATCCAGAGGGTGGATAGGGCTCTGCATGGCGAATTCCTATACTCAGAAGTATATAAGTCTAAAAAGAAACATCGGATAGAGGACATTGGAGGCCCACTTGTTGAACCATCCGATGGAGATACCAAGGAAAGCATGTTCCCTCAATAGTTCTTCTCCAACCAAAATCAGTGAGTTCAATCAGTCATAGGATATGCTATCCACGTTTGGTTAAAATCTAATTTTCAATCCCATGACAAAGAACAGAGCAGTACACAAGGTCAGGTCATGACTAACAAAAATATGGATAGGATAGATAATGAATCAGACCTCATGAACAGTCAAGTTAAGGATGCATAACAACAATCAGATACTTCAAAAGTATAAAGTTCTAAGCCTAAGTTTGCTGCTGCAGAGGTGGAGAACAATAGTTCATTTCAGTTGGTTGATAATTCTAAGTTTGAACAACAACTTCATCAGATAAGATATGTGCAAAAACAAGAAGAATTGAATCACTCAGATGAAGAAAAATCATAGATAGCAATGCAAGAAGTTGTTTCAGTTGACATATTTGAGCAATAATTAGATTATCTAGTGAAAAATGATCAAGGACTGTATCAACCAAGTATATCAACATGATCAGCCATATCAAGATGATACAACTTTGCTCCAATGGTGTTTTCAGCTAAGTTAGATAGACAAAATCAAGATGATACATCATTTCAAGGTGACATTGACATTAAGGATCTAGACATAGAGAAAGAAAGAGGCTCTGTTCTTACTGCAAATAATAAATTGTCAACCCTATGCCAGTCCTTGATCAAAACACAAAGGTTGCCAACTGAAGTAGAGGAAGTTTTTTTAGAAGATATTATTGGTTTTGGTGAAGTAAATTCAAGTATATCATACACTCATCAAGCTAATCCTATTTACACCTGCAAAAAAGAAGATCCCCACATGACTGATGTTGATTTACTAATGACAAATGAGAGCAAACATATACAATCTGAGAATAAAAATCAAATAGTCATGCAAGGTGATGGCTTGGAATCTTTTTCATGTCAATCACTTGATCACATCATCGAGTTGGTATCAACAATAAGCAAGGATATGCTACTGCATGGGTATTCACCACACACGACAGACTTTGCTTTGGGTGATTCATGCAGAATTCATCCAAATGATCCACATCCTGAACAGAGTTGTTATGACTTTCTATTTGCTTCAGAAGTTGATGCAACATTTAGTAACCCAGAGGTATCTGATGTACATAATATGATCCACCATGAACTGAGGGCCCCTAAAGATGTAGAAGTTGGTGGTATAATGCAGTAAGGTGATGAACCTACATCTCCAATTTATGGTATTGCAAATTAGGTTGTATCTTCCCTCTCTTCACCTAGTTTCAACAATTATCATTTTGATTATGGTAACATGGGTAAGCCAACTTGCATTTGGATTGATCATGGACCTAATGAGCTGCCCCAATTGCTGATCTTATGTGACTGGTACCCTGAACATGAACCTAGCATGCCTAGACCTTACTTCTCAGAGTATAAAGATGAATTTGTCAGGCTTAGGACATTAACCTGCACCTTCTTACTTTTGCATGTCCTGAGAAACAAGTCATGGGAAGTGTAAATACTTATGGTCTAAAGCCTTTGTACATAGTTTTTCTTGTGTTTGGTTAGGGGTTAGTTAGTTTCTTGTCATTTTAGATTAGTTTGTACTTTCTATTTTTATGTTCTTAGTTTTTAGTTGTTGTTAGTTGTTGGTTGTTGCTTTCACTTTTCTTTAGATTGTTGGTTTTCTTTAAGTTTAGTTTCCTAGCTTTTTGCTGCTATGGGTTCTCCATTTTCTGGTGAAGGATGGGCTTGTTTGTGGTGCATGCAATGTCACTTTCTGGATTATGCTTTTGTGTCTTTCTTGGAGAAACTCTAGTCATTAGTCAAGAATCTATGGTGAGTGCCATTATTAGTGTTGGATGGTATGATGCCATTTCATTGGAGATGAATCTGTTGTTTGTCTTAACTTGAAGTTTTATGAGATCACATATTTTTACAGTTTAATGATCTTGAAGTTTCTGAGTAATTCTTTGTAATCTTGAGTTAAGTAAAAAAATTAAGATCCACCCTTGCCGCCACTATGATTCCCAGCCCAGTGAAGTTGAACTAATGTTCGTAGCCCATGTGATATTTATCATGTATTGCAAGGGTATGCGGTGCTTTCTAGTACTCTTATCAAAAGCTAAGTTAATTGAATAATCCATTAAGTAATTCACTCAAAATCGGTACATCATAGTACTCTCATAACTCATTTATTAGCTAGAGGATTTAAGCATCTCTATCGAGGCTATAGATGTCTGGTTGAAAGTAGAACAATGTTTGAGCAAAATCATAGAGACAACCTCGTCGGGGCTACAGACGCTTGACTAGAAATGAGGCAATGTCCAAGTTAGTTCATGAGGTGAGTATCATTCACATAGATTAATGCAAGAGAACTTGGATGATCTTAGTTGCCAAGGGATGGAAATGAACTCCTATGCACACACTTAGATATTTGGGACATGGATGGTTTTGTTAAGTTTCTGATTCTGATCCTTTGATCTGGATTTTCATGTTTATTCAGCCTAGTATGTGGGTGTGAAACTGGAGATTCTGGGTTCTTGACTATTGTTTGTCCTTGAAATGCTCAGGAGCATTTCCCCAGTAGAGTCACCATTTGTTGTGCCATGCACACATGCCCCATTTTGCTAGATGGGGGCCCCCTCTTTTGGTTTGGTTTGGAGCCTCAAACTTTCCTCCTTATGATGACAAGAAAGTGAAATGGTGCTTAGAATGCATGATTTGTTCTAGATTTGGGTATTTGGTACATTTGAAGTTGTTTGATGCCTTTCATGATTGATTTGGAGGAGTCCTGATTGGGTTTGTGCTTAACTAATAGCCATTGTTTCCTTTTACGTTAAAAGTGAGTGTTACTGCAGTTTGCTCTAAAATCTTGTGTCACTGGATATAGTCCTTGAAACTATCTACAAAATTTCATGTTGGAATTCCTAGTTTCCATGCATCAAAATTGCAAAATCATGTCAAATTCCAAAAGGTTTCACTAAGGGGTCCTTTTTCTTTCATCCTGACGCATGTCCCTAAAGTCCTAAATTTACCTAAGTCTAAAGCCCTAAAACTCTGAAAATTTGGTTAAGTCTAGAATATGGTGGATCCTCCAAAATCTAGAATTTGCATGTTAAATCCCGTGGATCTAGGACCTATCTCAAACATCCTAACAATATATTTCAAAATATTTAAAGTAATAAATATATTTTTAAATATACTATCAACCAGACATTTTCAAATCTAGTAGAAAAAATGACCCCTACTGCAATTTGCACGGATTTTGCATCCTACCAGACATTGCACTGATTTTCCCCCCAACTACATAAGCGTTAAAATCTTGTCCAACTGGACATGTCTTGCATGATAGAATTTCCCTAGGTAGTCTATCATACCTACCTTGGGAGTCTTTCTTTGAGTTGTCTGAGCTTCCTAGTTATGTATATTTATCACTCTGGAAGGAGGTAGTGGACAAAAACATACCAAAGTAGTGCTCTCCATTGACACTGTGTGATATAGCTTCATCTAAGGAGTGCAAGATCCATGCTACGGATCGACATGCTGAGACTAATTATCATACCATCATCCAGAGGGTGGACAGGGCTCTACATGGGGAATTCCCTTACTCAGAAGTATATAAGTCTGAAAAGAAACATTAGATGGAGGACATTGGAGGCCTACTTGTTGAATCATCTGATGGAGATACCAAGGAAAGCATGTTCCCTCAATAGTTCTTCTCCAACCAAAATCAACAAGTTCAATCAATTGTAGGATATGTTGTCCCAGCTTGGTTAAAATCTGATTTTCAATCCGATGACAAAGAATAGAGCAGTACACAAGGTTAGGTCATGACTGATGAAAATATGGATAGGATAGATAATGAATCAAACCTCATGAACAGTCAAGTTAAGGATGTAGAACAACAACCATATGCTTCACAAGTATCAAGTTCTAAGCCTGAGTTTGTTGCTACAGAGGTGGAGAACAATAGTTCATTTCAGATGGTTAATAATTCTGAGTTTGAACAATAGCTTGATCAGATTAGATATGTGCAAAAACAAGAAGAAATCAATCACTCAGATGAAGAAAAATCATTGACAGCAATGCAAGAAGTTGTTTCAATTGACATATTTGAGCAACAATCAGATTGTCTAGTAAAAAATGATCATGTTCTTGACTGTATTAACCAAGTATATCAACATGATCAGCCACATCAAGATGATACATTTACTCCAACAGAGTTTTTACCTAAGTCAAATGGACAAAATCAAGATGATACATCATTTCAAGGTGACATTGACATTAAGGATCCAATCATAGAGGAAGAAAGAGGCTCTGTTCTTACTGTAGACAATAAATTGCCAACCCTATGCCAGCCCTTAATTGAAACACAAAGGTTGTCAACTGATGCAAAGGAAGTTTTTTCAGAACATATTATTGGTTTTGGTGAAGTAAATTCAAGTATATCATACATTCATCAAGTTGATCCTATTTACACCTGCAACAAAGAAGATCCCCACATGGCTAATGTCGATTTACTGATGACAAATGGGAGCAAACATATACAATCCATGAATAAAAATCAAACAATCATGCAAGGTGATGGATTGGAATCTTTTTCATGTCAATCACTTGATCACATCATCATGTTGGTATCAACAATGAGCAAGGATATGCTACTACATGGCCATTCACCACACATGACAGACTTTGCTTTGGCTGATTCGTGTAGAATTCATCCAAATGATCCACATCCTAAACAGAGTTGTCCTAAATTTTTGTTTTCTTGGGAAGTTGCTGCAGCATTTAGTAACCTAGAGGTATCTGATCCATAGGATATGATCCACCATGAACTGAGGCCCCCTGAAGATGCAGAAGTTAGTGGTATAATGTAGCAAGGTGATGAACCTACATATCCAATTGATGGTATTGTAAATCAGGTTGTATCTTCCCTCTCTTCGCTTAGTTTCAACAATTATCATTTTGATTATGGTAACATGGGTAAGCCAACTTGCATTTGGATTGATCATGGACCTAATGAGCTGCCCCAATTGCTGATCTTATGTGATTGGTACCCTGAACATGAACCTATCATGCCTAGACTTTACTTCTCAGAGTATAAAGATGAATTTTCTAGGCTTAGGACATTAACCTGCACCATGTTACTTCTACATGTCCTAAGAAATAAGTCACGAAAAGTGTAAATACTTTTGATCTAAAGCCTTTGTACATAGTTTTGCTTGTGTTTGGTTAGGTGTGTGTTAGTTGTTTGTTGTTTTAGCTTAGTTTATGCTTTCTATTTTTTTGTTCTTCTTAGTTGTTAGCTGTTGTTAGTTGCTAGTTGTTGCTTTCACTTTGATTTAGGTTGCTGGTTTGCTTTAGGTTTAGCTTCCTTGCTTTCTGTTTCTTTGGGTTCTCTATTTTCTGGTGAAGGATGAGCCTGTTTGTGGTGCATGCAATGTCACTTTCTGGATTATGCTTCTGTGTCTTTCTTGGAGAAACTCTAGTCATTAGTTAGGAATCTATGATGAGTCCCATTATTAGTGTTGGATGGCATGATGCCATTTCATTGGAGATGAATCCGTTGTTTAGCTTAAATTGAAGTTTTCTGAGATCACATATTTTTACACTTTAATGATCCTAAAGTTTTTGAGTAAGTCTTTGTAATCTTGGTTTAAGCGAAAAATATTAAGATCCACCTTTACCGCCACTATGATTCCCAACCCAACGAAGTTGAACTAATCTTCGTAGCCCATGTGATATTTATCATGTGCTGCAAGGGTATGCGGTGCTTTCTAGTACTCATATCAAAAGATATGTTAATTGAATAATCCATTAAGTAATTCACTCAAAAGAGGTACTTCATAGTACTCTCATAACTCATTCAATTAGCTGGAGGATTCAAGCAACTCTATCAAGGCTATAGATGCCTAGCTGGTAGCAGAGCAATGTTTGAGTGAAATCATAGAGACAACCTCGTCAGGGCTATATACACTTGACTGGCAATGAGGTAATGTCCAAGGTAGTTCATGAGGTGAGTATCATTCACGTAGATTAATGCAAGAGAACTTGGATGATCTTGGTTGCTAAGGGATGGGAATGAACTCATATGCACACACTTAGATCTTTGGGACATGGATGGTTTTGTTAAGTTTCTGATACTGATCCTTTGACCTAGATTTTCATGTTTATTCAGCCTATTATGTTGATGCGAAATCAAAGATTCTAGGTTCTTGACTATTGTTTGTCCTTGAAATGCTTGGGAGCATTTCCCCAATAGAGTCACCATTTGTTGTGCCCTACACACATGCCCCATTTTTCCAGATGGGGACCCCCTCTTTTTCTTTGGCTTGGAGTCTCAACCTTTCCTCCTTATGATGACGAGAAAGTGAAATGGTACTTAGAATGCATGATTTGTTCTAGATTTGGGTATTTGGTATGTTTGAAGTTGTTTTATGCCTTTCATGATTGATTTGGAGGAGTCCTTATTGGGTTTGTGCTTAATAAATAGCCATTTGTTGCCTTTTGCACTAAAAGTGGGTGTTACTACAGTTTGCTCTAAAATCCTGTGTCACTGGATATAGTCCTTGAAACTGCTACTACAGGATGTGTCATGTTGGAATTCCTAGTTTCCATGCCTCAAAACTACAAAATCATGTCAAATTCCACAAGGTTTCACTAAGGGGTCCTTGTTCTTTCATCTTGACGTGTGTCCCTAAAGTCTTGAATTTACCTAAGTTTGAAGCCCTAAAACCCTAAAAATTTGGTAAAGACTAAAATCTGGTGGATCCTCCAAAATCTAGAATCGACATGTTAAATCCCATGGATCCATGACCTATCTCAAACATCCTGACAGTATATTTCAAAATATTTAAAGTATTAAATATATTTTTAAATATACTGTCAGCCAGACATTTCCAAATCTGGCAAGAAAAGTGACCCCTATTGCAATTTGCGTGGATTTTGCCTCCTACCAAACATTGCATTGATTTTCCCCCCAACCCGAAAAGTGCTAAAATCTTGTCCAACTGGACATGTCCTGCATGCTAGAATTTCCCCACTAGATCTTTTAAGGTATTTTGTACTTAAATCCTTGTCAACAAAATAAGCGCTAAAATCAACATCAACAGGATATATCCTGTTGGCCTTGAAAACCCTGCAGATCCCGTTGGTCTTAAAATCCTGCTAAAAGCACTCATAAAGGTTTGCGCTAAAAGGAGATTCAATAGGATATGTCTAATAGACCCTGAAAACCCTGCTATCTAGTTACACTTTAAATCCCTGGTAAATGCAATAAGGAAGGGTTAGCGCTAAAAAAGGCCTCAACTGCATATATCCTGTTGACCCCAAAAACCTTGTTTTTTCATATTTTGGGTTGAAAATTGATTTTTTAAGGCATGAAACTAGATTTAATTGATGAATTTGATTTGCATATCATTATTTTGCATCTTGTTAGGCATTTTTATCATGTTTGTATGGATTTTGAGCATCTTTTGCATCAAATTAATGCTACTACACATGAATATCCTGTTGACCTCAAAAACCCTGCTTTTTGCAAAAATGGTGTAAAATGTAAAATAAAAGCCTCCTACCAAATCCAAATGAGCACAAAAACATCCTAGATCAGCATAAATGTGAAATGGGTAGTTGAAAATGATGAAAAACTTAGAAAATCATGAGAAATCCACTAGATTTGTGAAGTTGTCCATGACAAACAAAATTGATTTTGAGGTGTCCCAAGTTGATCCATGGCTGCTAATAGACATATTTTGATTTATCTTGATGGAAAATGACTTTTTTATGATGAAATTGATGTGTGGTATTGTCAATTGCAGATCTGAGAGGACAAAGGAGCTAATTGGGGTTGTCATGGAGGATGAAAACCTAGAAGTACCCTGCTAACCTGAACATGCAGAATCATCATTTTGTCAACCAAACCACTGTTGTATCTACAAAAGGAAGTCAGTATAATGTCCAAGATGATGGATATAAGTCCCAGGAGCTAGAAGACATAGGAGATCAGGCCTACTTCATTGTTGTTCCTATAGATCATGTTCAATGTCCAGGACATGTTCAGAGCTGTCCCAATCATCCAATCTTCAAAAGTTGAATCTAGCAAGCATCCAGTTGGATATGTATTCTTCAAAAATGTACCACATACTCCTCTTGACCAGTCAACTCATTGGAAAAGTCATTTGTCCCATTAGACAGCTCAAAAAGTTGTTATTTTGTCTTGTTCTCATGAGCTAAAAAGTTGTAATTTTGTCTTTTTCCTAAAGGACAAAAGCAAATCTGGGATTCTACTACCCACCGACCAAAATTAAATGCTATGTAATCTATGTTGGAGTATTTCACAACACTGAGAGGGGGGGTGAATCAATGTTGTAGAGAAAACACTTTATTTACTTTTATTTTAGACTTTCAAAAACAGAAGAAAGATTGTAGATTAAAGCCTCATTAATGCAAGTTATTGTGAATTAAGGAACTGAACATACAAGTGTAATGAACAAATAAGCCATGCAACAAAGAGACCATAAGATAATGATTTCAGGAGTGGAAAACCCTCATGGGGTAGAAAACCCACTCTTTAAATGCCTCACTAGCTTAATCAAAATTTGCTTCACTAGCAAATACATCTTGTGCCTCACTGGCTTTTTGTGTCTCATTGTCTTTTTGTGTCTCATTGGCTTTTTGTGCCTCACTGGCTATTTGTGCCTCACTAGTTGTTTGCCTCACTGGATATATACAATCTCATGAATATGGAATTTGAATCAATACAAAGGGTTACTCTGTTTCCTTACAATCCAGTTCTTGACTGTCTCATCATTTGAGACTCAAGAATACAAAACTACAACTATGCACATCAACTCAGAACAGATCTTGCATCAACATCCTATTATAATCTCAATGATAGTGTAAGATACACACTCATCAAACTTATATCAGGTGTTTACATATCATGCCTTTTATACATTTCGCAATGCCTTCTTTTTTTTCATGAAACAATTTGTATCTGTAACTAAACCTCTTCAACTATCTCAGACAGTTTTCAACTGCATAAGTAACTATCAAAGGAGTATGGTCGAATAGACCCATGTAGAACTTTATACAATGCCTTTGAATCTTTTACAATAATAAATCTTCAACCACAATGAAATCATATAATGTTCAAATTGTTTAATGCAACCAAGAATGCCTTAACAAAACTGTAATAACCAACTTCTAACCATACCAAAAACAGAGTATTATCAAACTATTTTCAACATTTGAGCAAGAAACCCTAGGGTAAAGCACAAGAGTAAATCCTTCAAACCCTAACCATAGGTGTATCACAAGTTTACAAACCATTTGCCATAGTTTAGAAACTATGTTGCCGTTCACAAAATTGTTCTTTAACAAAAAGATAAGTAAAGTATATGTGACCAAAACACTACAACAAATCCCTATGATTAGCTCCCTTTTTTACTCTGTTTTTTGCTTCCACCCACTGTTTTAATGTATTTTTCTCTATTTTTTTGAAAAATTTGGCACTATTTATCAGGATGGCACTACTTTTGGCATTTTTTGTGCCTGATCAGAACAAGTAAGCACTAAATTAGGTAGAAATTAGCGCTGACTTTAGCGCCAACTTTAGCATAACTAATGGTATTCTTGAATAAATGCCTACTTTGTACATTTTGTAGAGTAAAAGAGGTATAACAAATTTTCATCTTACCTCTCTGTATATTTCCTTTGTTCATTTTGAATAGAAGTGACATATATGTTAGAACCCTTCTATATTTGAATGTGTTTTGGTTTACATATCTATTTTCCTTTATGTATTATATGATCTTATTACATTAATAGATAATATCGGATTGTACCTTAGTTCACCTTGGGAATTAGATTAAATAACATCTGAAGTTGATTGTAAATTAACAACATGGTGAGCATTCTGTTGATTTTCTTCCTTATTTTCACCCTTTTGAAAACTAAATTTTCCTATTGAAATTTTGAAGGATGAGATCCATATTTAAGTGCATTAGACTTAAGAGGTTTCAATTCAATGTTTCTTACATTTGCACACAAATCCATGGAACAATAATAGTTGTTTAGGTACATTGTCTCTTGGATAGTAGGTAATAAGCCCTTAACAAATATTCTTTACAATTCATCATTAGAAATTTGATAGTGTATCTTTGTTGACAAAGTTTGAAATCCAATAACATAATCATGATTGCACTCATTTGATCCTTTTTTACATCCTACTAAATCTAAAATTGTAACCTTTAAACCAATATTGACATTAAAGTGGTGTACAAAAGCATTGGCCAAATCATTGAAGGAATGAATAGAACTATGAGGAAGAGAATAAAGCCATTCAATTGCATAATCCTTTTAGTTTCTAAGAAAGAGCTTTGTAAAAAGTTTATCATCATAAACATAATCAAAACAAACTCCCAATTGTGTCATAAGGTCCCCTTTACCACTATACATTACAAAACTAGGGGCCACCGAACAAACTAGAAATGGATAAAAAATAACTCAAATGAAAGTGGATTATGCTTGATTTCTCCTATGATATCCTTTGATTACTAGGGGTAATGCATCAACTTTACTTTGCATCTCATCAATTCTTTTAAGGATGACATCTATGTTGGAAGGATGAAAATTAGGAGTTATGATTAAAATGGGAGTGGAAGTGACAACATGAGATAATAGGTGGAGTGTAGGTTGATTGGGGGACAAAGAATGAAGTTGGAATGACAACACTAGAAGTGGGAACATGAGTAGTGGGTGAGAAGTAAACACAATTAGGGGATGAGTGGAAGGTACAATATGAGAAGTAGGTACAATGAGAGGATCAATGATATGAGCTATGAAAAATTGATAAGCAATATAGAGAAGAGAAGAAATATGTGGCAAGGCTAATGCAAGAGAAGATGTGGAAGGAGGCACACTAGACGAAGAGGCTTGTGAAGGAAGGGGAGGAGACACACTATTTAAGTAACTTGATGAGCTTATCCTTTGACCTATATCACTTAATACTTCCATCACATAAGGATTATCCATTAACAAGTTATGAAGAACATCAATCAAATTTGAATAATTAACATTATTGCTCAAATTTGTAAAGGTCTGGTATAGGTATTTGTGTAGTAAGATTCATGTCTTGCCTATCCATATTTGCAACATGTGCATCATGATGAAAAACATCTTCCCCATTAAAATATGTAGTAGTCATCAAATCCTCAATCATAACTTCCTCGCAATGAATTGAGGCCATTGTAGAGTTAAGCCTAAGGTTTCTTCTTAGTTCAAAATGAGTTTTAGGTTGAGACCTTGACATTAAAGAAAAATATAAAGCAATGAAAAGGAAATTGCATCCAAGTAATCCTATTTTTTTCTACCAACAATTCATACCAAAGATTGAACAATTTAAGGATATTGCAATAGGTAATTTGTATCGACACAAATAATATTATTGAAGCATTTCAAAGTTTAGGCCATAAGAATCATGCTTTTTTAAACATCGATTGCAAATAATTTTGAAAATTTAGAAGTCTTGGTCATTAACATTATTATCTGCTACAATGTCATCCAGTGTATCATTGTCAATGTTCATATATTCTTTCAAGTATTTAATATTATCATCATCCTCATCTTGACCTGCATCATCTTCATCATCATTGAAATTTGACTGTAGACCATCTATATTGTTACCATATGTATTTGCATCATCATTTTCTATGCCATCCATATTGTTGTCTTCCATAACATCATCTAACTCTAGATTGTTGTCTTCTTGTGCCTGAACATAACCATCTTCAACATCATCATGGATGTCAATTTCTTCAATGTTCTCTAATCCCTCTCTCTCATTTTGTTGGCCATCATTGTTTTTCTCAGTATCCACTAATGCATCGTCAAATACATGCCTTAATCTTGGATCATAATGTATGACAAATATCCATTTCGGGTCCAAAATATATTCATAGAAAAATACCTGCACATGAACGACATACATATATTAGATGTATGGTATAACAATTTTATTGATTAATAAACACATGTATATATTTGCAATAAACTATGAATTAATAGATTAATGATCACCACCGCTTCTTGTTTGAGTTAAAGAAATACCTGCTCATAATGAATTGGTAGAACATAAGGCTCCTTATCCTCTGGTAGGAAACATGAGGAATCTATAGAAAACAATCCAATATGGGTATCATGTCTTCATGTCCTCTCAAATGCTTCATACCATCTACACTTAAAAATATAACATTTAAAAGAGCTATAATCCAACTCAATAATTTCTTGTATTTTCCCAACATATTATAGATTCCATTCAATTATATTCTTATCTTTTGAGCTTGATCGACTGGATTTCTTGAAGTCAACCATGATGCCACAATTGAAGGATAGTCTCTTTACATCTACACTTTCTACACAATTTTGATATGATTGAGATGTAGTTGGGGTATTTAGGGATGTTGTCATCATGCCTTAAGCATTGACAAGATCTAAGGAATAACTAGATGTATAAATAGGACTATCACAGGTATATGCGGAAGTGGAAGGTTGTCAAATAGTGAAGGAGATGGCTCATGGCCTCTTAAACCAGGCCTTAAGATTATAGTGAAGTCACATAATATAAACAAAGATTGTCATGACTTAGCTAAAATATTGTCAATCTCCTATCACATATCTTAAGGTTGTCCTTAATCCCAAATCTAACTCTAAAATGTTAGATGGGAGGTCATGGCTCCAACTAAAATAATTGGTGTCAAAATGATAAGTTAGGGGATAATCATAGTGTCGATCTACTATTGTAGTGGGATCATGAGGATTCAAAGGTTGTCATATCATTTCTATCATCCAAATACCACCTAATGTTGTACTAACAATGATTTAGAATCTTTATTAGCAAGTCAATGGACTGATATGGGAATAAAGGGCAGCCACCATATGATATAGGACTATGACTGACAAAAATAAGCAAAGGCATTGCTAACATTATAAGTTAGGTAATCATTTATTATTAAAAAATGTTATTATAGCAACCACCTTAAAAATTTGCCTTGACTATTAATAGGGGTATCAAAGATCATCTTTCAACCATTAGGATTGTTATAACTTATATAATTGTTGGTATATGGTGGATTACTATCATTATAGGGGGATGACATCAAGGACCATCATTATGCCTTGTTATAGCTGATGGACAATTGTCCTAAGTATTGTTACAACCCAAAAGGTCTATCACAACCCCAAAGGACTATCACAAATGATATTAGGTCATCCAAACCATAGCTCCAATATTCACCATCATATGAATATCATAATTAACATTGTAGGGGTTGTCATACCATGAGGCATAGGTAACAACCATAGGAGGTTTAAAAGCAACACTAGCAACATTAAATTATTGTCATAGTACACCTAGGATAGCTAGGTATGCATCCAGTTATTACTATAAAATTGTCTCATTAATCTTGTGACCAGGTTAAGTCACTATCATAGTAACAATGTAGTTAGTCATCAATCAACATGTTGTCTTTGCATTTCAATGAGATCAATTCTTGAAAAATGACAATCCAAAGGTTAAAGAGACAAGTTGATACCTTACCCAAGTTGTCATGTTCTTGAAACCTTGTCACTATAAGAGGAGATATCTAGAGAGTAATGTCACAAGGACATAACCAAGACATGCACTATCATGAGCCATAGGGACAACTTACTACACCATCTGAAACTCCATTTGAACTAGCTACTATCAATAATTCACATTAGTAGGGACTATCATGAAGAAAACACCATGCATAGGACTGTCATAGTCAAAGTGGAGAGGATTGTCTAGTCATTTTATGACTATCATAATAGCTAGTGGGTTAGTTACCATGCTTCAACCTAGAATAGGTTAATGAGAACATAGAAATGAAAATCACAATACCATAAGCATTGTCATAAGCTGTCAATATAGTCCCAATATCATGTCATGATAGTAAGAGAAGAGTTGTTTGGTTTTTCCAAAGACATATCACTTGCATAAGGATTGTCACCAACCATCTGTGTAAGGTCGTGAAAGAGTGATTCATTATTGAGCTAATCATAAGAGAATCATGAAGTCAAAATGCTATCATGGAAACAAGATATAGTTACTTATTATAAGGACAATCCAAATTTGGTGAGGTTGCTACAAGCAACCAAATTTGGCATTCCATTAGATAGTGATATCAACTTCCAAGCAAAATACATCATTTTGTATTGATAGGTGCTAAATTAGGCGCACTTTACGCCACCTTTTGCACCCCAAAAAGATTACATTTAGGCTAAAAAGTCAACGCTAAATTCGGCGCTAATAGCGCCGACTAATGATTCAAAATAAATAAAAAAATAATTCCCACCTGCACATACCACAAAACAAAAAAACACAAAACAAAATTTTATTGATTTTTGGTGTTCATTTTGTGTTTGGAGATCGAGCGTTTGGCGTGCAGAGATCGAGCGTTTGGGTTTTTTGTGTTCGCCCTTATTTTGGACAGATCCTTGGCAATGGTGGGACCTATATTCCAACTCCAATTTCCTTTCCATTCCTAAAGTGCATAGTCACTTTCTTACATCTCAAACTCCCAGGTTTGAGCCACGACAGCCTTTGCTTCCAGATATCTCATCCTTTCAATTCGTGTTGCTCTTCTTCTATTCGTGCCAGGTAAGGGCATCGTCTCTCTTTCATCTACTCTTTTTTTCTCGTCAAATGTCAGATTCGTTTGGACAAATGTGGGTATTGTAATATTCATAGGGCATATGTTGAAGATAATTCTGAGCAAGGCTTTTCATAATAGATGACAAATTTCCACAGTCCATAATATTATAAATGTGTGCTTCAGGATTAAACTATGTGAATCAGATATCTTAGCCTTTGCTTAAAGGAAATTGTTGTCTATCTTGATATGGATGAAATCACATTTTTCCACTAGTTGATAAAATTTCTCTCTGGCTTTATTTCAATTGATGTATAAGTTTACTTTCTTGCAACAAACTTACAGAGGAAAATAGCTTCATGATTTGCTCTACAAAGTAAAGGTCAAAAACCTTGAGGAATACAGAAAAACTGGACGAAAACTTTCAAACCTGGTAGTGTGTACTTCGTTTACCTCCACAAACTAGATGAAAATAATTTGCCCTAGGTCGCGCCTCAAAATGTCAAGCAATAGAGGGAAGAGAGCAAAGGGAGTAGACTCTAGCCACAATGAGGTAATTCATTGTCAATTTATAGATTTGTAAATGTTTCCATTGTTTCTTTAATTTTTAGGTTTTAGTTTTTTATTTCTAAATTTAAAAGAAGAAATTTATTTTATATATATATAGGGACATGAGACTAACAAAGATAAAGAGGCATTGGCTTCCATATTGGGTGTATTGGCAGTGAACAAATTGGATGGTGTGGACTTGACAATGCTTGCCAGATACATAGAAAATTGATCTAGTAAAACCCCTAAAACATTGCAACCAAATCAATAGTGTCAAAGGGAATCAATTAATTCCCCAACTAGTCCTGGATCGAGCAAAAGATCCAAGAGGAAATCAATAACAATAACCTCTAAGAATGTGGAATAGGGAGCAGAGGCTTCCAATGTCCTAGCCACTCCTGGGACATAGACTTCTTCGACCACCATGCCATGTTTTGTATCTTGCATTAGTACCTACGATACCAAGATAGAATACAATGTGGTTTCAGGGGAAGTCCGAATGATAGATGCAGGAAAAAAATTTGTGAATAGGCTCAAGGAATCATGCCTTCAATGGTTCAAAGACCATCTACATTTGCCATTCTCAAAGATACACATGCACCTACAAAAAGCAGTTATCCATGACATGGAGACTAAATTTGGCACAGGTTGGTTTGTAAAGAAGATAAAGCTACGAATGTCTCAAAACTGTAAGAGATTTCGATGCAACCAAACAAAGAAGATAAAAAAACTCCCTCCTGAGCTAAGGCTCAAAAAAAGGCCAATTGATGTAAGTGTGAAAGTATGGAAAGAGCTTGTAAAAGCATATGAGAAGTCTAATGCACAGAGGAAGTCCGGTGAGGAGAGTATGCAGTTATTTGAATTTGCTCATAAGATTATATCAAATTTATTAAACAATTTTTAAATTTTATTTGTGCATAGTTAAATTGAATTAGTATATGTTTCAGGACAAGGCCTCCAAGGCTAGGCTTGACAAACTTCGTGCCACGCATCACAGTGGCTAGAAAGGTTTACAGGCCTTGATCTGTACATTTGTAAGTATATTTAATATGTTAAATGATATTTTTTTTATTTCCTAGGAAAAAGTAAATGATTGTGTATTAATTAGTTTAACTAGTCCATGTGCCATGTTTTGACATGAGGAGAAATATGGCCGGCATCCAATGCAATTTGAAAAGGATATGTTACAAAGCAAAAAGTGGACTGATTTTGTAATCTGAATGGAGAATGAGGTATCAATAGTTGACTTTTAATAACTTAGTTGGATATTGTTGTGTTAATATGTCAATTTGCATTTCTTGTGTTGAGTTGTTTATTGATGCGTAGGATGAGTTCTAAAGTGCTTCTCTATTGGCCCTAGATCCCACTCAATTGTCCCATTATTTGTAGTCTTGGACATGTGCACATGTCCTCCTAGTTACCTTATTGCAGTGTTGAGATTTGAACTTAAGCCATTCTCATTATGAATGCACCTTTTTACCTTTATAGAACAATCCTTGGACATTTTTCAAAATAATTTTAGTCCACAAAGCTCAACAACTATAAGGGCAATCACTTATATACAAATGTGAGTTATGTGAACAGGCCACTGAATCATCCACACATTTGTTTATATTGAATTAATGTATAGACAGCAAATCCTTTATTGAATCATTAGGTGGTGATAGAACTTATGAAAATGATGAGTCCCTTATCAAAGGCACATCATTGATATCATTATCAAAGGCACATCATTGAATATTCCAACAGTTGCAACAATGTAGGGCAATCCTCTATCTTGTGATCAACATCATAATAAGTATACATTGGAAAATTTGTGCAACTACGCGAGGTATGTCCAGGTTCTCCATACTAGTGGCAATAGATTCCTCTATTGCATATTCTACCATGGCCTCCTTGATTTCCTCCATGCTCCATATATTATGGCTCCTAATAGCACAACACCATCTATTGTGGTTGTGACTGGGGTTGCGTGGTTGTGTTTAATTTTGTTTTCCTCTTGCCTTGTGGAGGACTTGTACTACTTTGTAGGTGGTAGTGTCATGGGTAGATGTGTGACAAACATTGCACTAGTAATTGATAGGAACATCCTTTCACTTTTGCAGGAGTGGAGAATTTCATAAGTCTCATGACATATGGTGCAATTAGGTATGTGTTGAGCAAGAGGGAACCATGTGGCATTAATAGCTCAAGCTCCCACCACTAGATAGTTTGTAGTTGTATGCCCCTTAGTGTGGCACTTGCTTCATCATAAACTACATTGCTTAAGAGTTTCACTTGCAAGTTGTGCTATTTGCGTGACCATTTTTCCATTTGTTCTTTTAGGCATGTAGTAGAATCATATGTTAGGGCTCCGCTAATTCTTATAATCTCAACACAACTTTTAAGGTAACTTTTTAATTAGGGAGAGTGAGCTAAACTAGTTCATGTTGGATATGTGCAATTAGCCTACCAAGAAATCATTCCTTCTAAATTTCAAAATTTTATAGTTGGGTCAATCTTTAACACCAATTCCTTAGATCATACCTACAATGGAGTTTCAAGACACTTGCCAGCCAAGGGAAGGTTGATATAAGAATTTTGAGGGACCTAGGGTAGTGAGAGTCATATAGGACTGGGTTTGTGTTATGTTTGGAACCCATAAAGTCTTTGAGGTCTTCTTAGAGGGGTGATATGTGACTAGGGTATGAAGGCTAGGACTTTGTATATAATCTTAAGCCCTCCTTTTGGATTTGTTGGAAGCCTTCTTCATTGATACGTAAGGATTGTCAAGGCTCCTATGATAGTGCATTAGAGAGGCATTGAAATCACAAAGGAGATAAATGTTATTAGGCCATCACCCATTGGAGAAGGGATTGTCATAAAGAGCATGATAGTGTTACCTTGTCATAGTCACAAAGGGGATAGTCTTTGTGGTGGTAATTAAAGTCACTAAGTTTACATCCACCATCCTAGGGTCTGCAAAAATTCCTGAAGTTGAATATGCCTATTTTAAAGATCTTGCCATGGGTATTTTCCATGCTTTTACCCCCCTAATGATCCGAAGATTGAATATAAAGGTGTGGAAATTATTGACTAGCCTTACTACTGTCACAGTCAATTTGCTAACATGCAAGACAGTCATGAGGTTTTTCTTGTTTTATTCAAGATTTATATAATCTTCCTTATTGATAAGATGGGGATCTGCTATTCCCAAATTGTCTACGACAAAATACCAATGGAGACCTCCCCAATCCTCATCTCAAGTTTCAAATGCACAATGAAATGATGGAGGACAATCATAACTGTCATAATAGTAGATTAGCATTTTTTGTCTCAAGGTGGCCCTTGACACTACCAAGGGGATGGATATAGAGTTGGGATTATGGTTTTTGTTTAAAAGCCTTGTGTCATTAACCTAATATTTATTTGTGGACAGGATCCCAATAGTCTAAAGATTACAAATTGTTGTCAAGAAGGGACTGTCATAGTTAAGTGTGGTACAGTGATACAATTTCATCTTGGTTGAGTATTGTATAAATCTCAAGCTATTTAGAATGCATGGGGGTATAGGGTGTGGTATCACTATATAGGTAACCATCAAGTGATTTCTTCAACCCAATATTGGCCTATATAGTACCCAGTGTGAAGAGCAAGATAGTGTTGTCCAAGAACCTTGTTATGGTCACAAATGAGGGTAGTCTTAGCTATTGTAACCATAGTTGAAATCCCTTGTTGTTACCATAACATATGTGACCTAAAACCATGACTCTGTGAGTATGAGTTGTTTGAAACTCCTCTGAGAAGATCCCACTATGGGAATGAATCATAATTCAGTGTTAAATAGGATTGTTGTCATTACAAAAAATCTAGGGCAGTCATTGTATCCTCTCATTGCCATCATAGAATTAATGTAACCATAGTTTTCAATATCAAAGAGATGGAATTGATGGTAACCATAAGGTCTGTGTTGACTAGTCTTAATCATCCATCCCTCAAAGGTAAAAAATAATGTCCCAAAGGAGACAGTAATGATGATACAAATACAGACACAAAATAAGACAACTTTATATTCTTCTATTTTAGAGGACTATCTCTACATTGTTGGTCGAGATTAAGGGAGACATGATTTAAGAGTTCATTAGATTTGATGGCTACAAGACATTCATCAAATCCACACAAAGTGGTATGGTCAGGTTTCTAAATTCTTAAGTCCTCCTTTGTCAGATGTAGTTGCAACTACCTGTTAGACATGTATGCAAAATGTGGAAGCATAGACAAGGGACGTGAACTGTTTCACAGAATGCCTCAAAGAAATGTGGTCTCATGGACTGCAATGACTGTAGGATATGCACAAAATGGATTTATTGAAAGGCTTTAGAAATTTTAAAACAAATGCAATTGGTTGGTGTAAAGCCAAATTCCACAACCTTTGCCAGCATCCTCCCTGCCTGTGTCAAAATGGGAGCTTTGGAATAGGGTATGGGCATCCATCAATACATAAAGGATAGAGGAATTTTGTCAAATGTTGTAGTTGCAACTACCCTGTTAGACATGTATGCAAAATGTGGAAGCATAGACAAGGCACGTGAACTATTTGACAGAATGCCTCAAAGAAATGTGGTCTCATGGACTGCAATGATTGCAGGATATGCACAAAATGGATTTGCTGAAAAGGCTTTAGAAAATTTAAAGCAAATGCAATTAGTTGGTGTAATGCCAAATTCCACAACCTTTTCCAATGTCCTCCCTGCCTGTGTCAAAATGGGAGCTTTGGAATAGGGTATGGACATCCATCAATACACAAAGGATAGAGGAATTTTGTCAGATGTTGTAGTTGCAACTACCTTGTTAGACATGTATGCAAAATGTGGAAGAATAGACAAGGCACGTGAACTGTTTGACAGAATGCCTCAAAGAAATGTGGTCTCATGGACTGCAATGATTGTAGGATATGCACAAAATGGATTTGTTGAAAAGGCTTTAGAAATTTTAAAGCAAATGCAATTGGCTGGTGTAAAGCCAAATTCCACAACCTTTGCTAGCATCCTCCCTACTTGTGTCAAAATGGGAGCTTTGGAATAGGGTATGGACATCCATCAAAACATAAAGAATAGAGGAATTTTGTCAGATGTTGTAGTTGCAACTGCCCTATTAGACATGTATGCGAAATGTGGAAGCATAGACAAGGCACGTGAACTATTTGACAGAATGCCTCAAAGAAATGTGGTCTCATAGACTGTAATGACTATAGGATATGCACAAAATGGATTTTTTGAAAAGGCTTTAGAAATTTTAAAGCAAATGCAATTGGCTAGTGTAAAGCCAAATTCCACAACCTTTGCCAGCATCCTCCCTACCTGTGTCAAAATGGGAGCTTTGGAATAGAGTATGGACATCCATCAAAACATAAAGAATAGAGGAATTTTCTCAGATGTTGTAGTTACAACTGACTTGTTAGACATGTATGCAAAATGTGTAAGCATAGACAAGGCACGTGAACTGTTTGATAGAATGCCTCAAAGAAATGTGGTCTCATGGACTACAATGACTGCAGGATATGCACAAAATGGATTTGTTGAAAAGGCTTTAGAAATTTTAAAGCAAATGCAATTGGCTAGTGTAAAGCCAAATTCCACAACCTTTGCCAACATCATCCTTGCCTGTGTCAAAATGGGAGCTTTGGAATAGGGTATGGACATCCATCAATACATAAATGATAGAGGAATTTTGTCAAATGTTGTAGTTGTAATTGCCCTATTAGACATTTATGCAAAATGTGGAAGCATAGACAAGGCACGTGAGCTATTTGACAGAATGCCTCAAAGAAATGTGGTCTCATGGACTGCAATGATTGCAAGATATGCACAAAATATTGAATCATAGATAAAAAAATGTGAACTGTTTGACAGAATTCCTCAAAGAGATGTCATCTCATGGAATGCAATGATTGCAAGATATGCATAAAATGGATTTTGTAAGGATGCTCTCAAAATCTTTGAATTAATTAAGCACTCTAGAACATATCCTAACATTGTAAGCTTTGCTTGTATTCTAGGTGCATGCAGCCATGCAGGTTTAGTGGATGAGAGTTGTACATACTTCAATCACATTTGTAACCCTTATTGCATTACACCTATAGTTGATTATTATGTGTGCATGGTTGACCTCCTTACCTGTGCTGGCTATCTTGAAGACACCCTAAACTTTATCATTTAGATACCTATTAAATCTATGCTAGTTGTATGGATGTGTTTTCTTGGTGCATGTAGATCACATATGAATATAGGCTTAGGAGTATTTATAGCAACACTACTTTTTGATTTAGATCCTAAAAATGTTGCACAACTTATGTTCTCTCAAACATCTATCCACAAGTGGCCAAGTGTGGTGAGGTAAGGAGATTGATGAAAGATAGAGGAATTAAAAAAATCCTTGGATGCAGTTGGATTGAAGGGCATAAAATGGTACATTATTTTTGTGTAGGAGACAGATCACATCCATAGACAAAGGAGAGCTATGCAAAGTTGGAGAAATTGGCTTGGAAGATGAAGGCAGCAAGGTATTTTCCAAATTCAAGAATTTACTTAATGCTGTGGAAGGATGGGAAAAAGAATTATTTCTCTGCCACCATGGTGAAAAGTTGGCAATTGCATTTGGTTTGTTAAACATGCCCCATGGAACAACTATTAGAGTTGTTAAGAACCTTTGAGTATGTGTTGATTGCCACACTATAACAAAATTTATCTCCAAGATTGTCACAAGAGAAATTGTTGTGAGATGTGAACCCTTTCCATCATTTTAAATAGGGACAATGTTCTTGTGGAGATTATTGATGATGCTAAATGAAGAAATCTGAAATATAGGCTTACACTATAATAATGTGCATTGTGTCAGATTTCCTACTGGTGGTTGTAAATCCAAATTCTGCAACCTTTGCCAGCATCCTCCCTGCCTGTGCCCAAATGGGAGCTTTAGAACAGGATATGGACATCCTTCAAACCATAATGGTAGGGGATTCTTGTGAGATATTACAATTTGAAATGCTCTCATAGACATGTATGCAAAATATGAAATCAAAGACAAAAAATGTAAACTGTTTGACAGAATTCCTCAAAGAGATGTCACCTCATGGAATGCAATGATTGCAGGATATGCACAAAATGGATTTCGTAAAGACGCTCTCAAAATCTTTGAATTAATTAAGCACTCTAGAACATATCCTAACATTGTAAGCTTTGCTTGTATTCTAGGTGCATGCAGCCATGCAGGTTTAGTGGATGAGAGTTGTACATACTTCAATCACATTTGTAACCCTTATTGCATTACACCTACAGTTGATCATTATGTGTGCATGGTTGACCTCCTTGCCCATGCTAGCCATCTTGAAGACACCCTAAACTTTATCTTTCTTTCTAAATCCCCAAATTTGTCCTATTCCCACTCACATTGAAGACCTGTGAGTGGGAATAGGGCTAACATTTTTTCTTTCTAAAATCGGTCGGATAAAGCCATATTGCTAACTTCATTTTTTTTTAAACAAAATAGACCTTTATCTTAAGGTTATTCATGAACCTTAAGATAAATAATTATTGAAAAAAATTGTGCATTCCTTAATGACATGTAAGAAAATTTAATCAACTACTACTTAAAAACTCTTTAATGTTTTTATCTAATGTAAGTTATTACATTAATAGTGAAAAAGAACATACATGGACCAAGCAATTTGTGGCACTTAAGGTTATGTAATATAATTTACAGTTGAAAGTTAAATTGTATAACCAATTTTTTTATGATCTTTACTAACGTTTATTAGAATTGTTGCATGTTTTACATCATTGGAATGACATATTAGTTGTAACTTTTTTGAAATTTTATTATGGTATGTGCACTTTGATATGATGTAATATGATTATGGTTTCATTTCATATGTTATAATATTAGATATATAACAGAAAAATAAATTATTGCATGAAATAAATAATAACTTTTCATTTTAAATATTTTTTTCCAGAACACGGGTCTTCCAAAAGATCAAGATGATCCTCATGATATAGATCCAGATTATGTTGGTTCTGGTACAGATCACATGGCAGAGGATGATGATGATGTAGATACAAAAGACACCGAGGCCAATGACGATGATCATGATCATGATGATGATGATCACGATGGTGATGATGATGATGAGGCAGTTGCTGGTAGTAGCCAGTGACATTCATGATTATCTAGACTGCATCATGGATCATTGCTAATAAATGATTATGATGCCTCTTTTCATGGTTACTATCATATGTATCATTTTCATGGCCTGCAGTACCATATTATTGAGTTGTATCATTTTGACATGTATCATTTTGACTTATATCATTTAGACATGTATCATTTTGATTTGTATCATTTTGAGTTACATAATTTATCATTTTTACTTATGTCATTTGTACATGTATCATTTTGACTTATGTCGACTATTAGACATGTATCATTTTAACATGTTATTGATCTACTAGCATATTTGACTTTCACTTGTTTTAGTTATATATGATGATGATCTTATCAGTATTGACTTGTCAATTTATATATATTGAAAGTGGTCGATGATTTTTGGATGGATATTTATTATGTATGATGATTTTAATTTACTGTTCAGGATGGATGTTGTCAAATTCAATTAAATTATAGATATTTGACTCACTTGTTTTAATTATAGATAATGATCATGTTATAATAATTATCTTGTTATTTAATCATATGAATTAAATAATTAAATTACTTACTCTATAATCATATGAGTTATTTAAGAGGCATGATATATTTAACTAATTAAATTGAAATAAAACATATTAAATTAATAAATATAAGCAAAACAAGAAGAATTTTTAGAAACAAAAAAGGAAGTAACAATGGAAGCCAAACTAGAAGCAAACCAAAAGCAATCTTGGAAGCAAAACGTGGTGTTATCTAGGAAGAAAAATAGAAGCAATTTAGGTAGCAAACAAAGAAGTAATAATGGAAGCAATTTTAGAAGCAACAAAAGATGCAATTATAGAAGCAACAAAAGACGCAAAAATGGAAGCAAAGTTAGATGCAACAAGTGACATTATATCAGAAGAAAAATTGGAAGCAAAACTAGAAGTAAAATCTGAAGCAAAACCAAAAGCAAAATTGGAAGCAAAAGTGGAAGCAAAACTGGAAGCAAAACTGGAAGCAAAACCGGAAGCAAACCTGGAAGCAAACCTGGAAGCAAAACTAGAAGCAACTTGGAAGCAAACCTGGAAGCAACACAAGAAGCAAAAGCAGAAGCAAAGCTGTATGCAACAAAATTTAGCGCTAAATCCGACGCTAAACCCGGTGCTAAATCCGACACTAAATCTAGCGCTAAATCCGGTGCTAAATCTGGCACTAAACCCAGTGCTAAATCTGGTGCCAAAGTGAAATGCAATTTGGTGCCAAGTTTTGCATCAGCAAAAGTGTCTAATTCATGAAATCAAATGCACTAAAATTTAGTGCTATTTTAGGCGCTAATTGCCTATTTTGTTGTAGTGAAAACTCTTGTAGTTCGAGTTACAAAACTGTTGTTGTCTTTCTGTTTCCCAACTGCCTTAACAGAATGCTAACCATTGTTAAAAGAAACAAAAACTTCTCAATGCAAACTCTAGATAAGGTTTTGTTATGGCTTTAACATATAAACCCCCACAATCAAAGAGACAAGAGTATTCCTTTTTCAACTTCTTTAAAAATTAGAGAATCACCATTATCATTTGATAAAAAATCCCACATGAGAAAACAAGGAAAGATGTCACATGTAACTACTGAGAAGACTAAGACTTTATTGTTGGAAAGATACACTATATGGCTTCATGATTGTTGTCATTGATGGCAACAAAGTTCATCCCACCCATCTGCAGGACATGGTGTGCTCATACCGGAAGTTAGATTGAAGAATGTTGTGGTCCGGTGACCAAGAACAGAGTATGCAGCAAGATCCGACAGTCAGGTCCGGATCTCTTAGAGGAAGTATCCTTGTAAAATGCAGACTTGGGAAAGTCAAGAGGAATACCTTGACTGATAGATTCCAGGGACTGACCCTCCGGTGATAAGAGAGTGAAGAGATATGAGTATCTAAGTATTGGGGTCCAGTTTGGCAGAGTAGACAGAGGAAGAATTGACAAACAGAGCATCAGAATTATTTCGGATGAGATATTGATGGTGATCAAGGTTCTTAAGGTATCATCCATGATTGGCTGACATGTTAGACGACTTCTCTAAGTATCTCCTTGATCCGCATCACTTGGTGAGCAAGAATTCAGCTGACAGACTAGAGTTTGGGAAAATATTGACTATTTCAGATGCCGACTAGAAAGAGGATAAAATCCGTTGTGTGGATATATATACTAGATGGATTTGGATATGAAGAGGTGGAGAGTGTGGAGTAGTGTGCGATGAAAAGTAGAAGAGCAATATAGAAGCAATAAGGCAAATCCGGTATGTGAAAGGACAGCAGCATAGAAGAAGAGGAAGGATGAAGTGCAGTAGATCAGTATACTGAGCCTAACCAAAACTGAACTCTAGCATATGTGGATGCTTCCTATCAGTTCAAGTATCTTGTTTCTTTCTTTATAACTTGTAGATAGTGAGTCTCTTGTAGGCAGTAAGCCTCTTGTGAGTAGTGTGCTCGGGTAGTGAGCCCTAATTGGCAAGTGCCATTTTGTATTTCTATTCTTCTAATAGAGAATACATTCTTGGGTTAATCACCCCGTGGTTTTCTCCCTTAACAGGGTTTCCACGTCAAAAACATTATGTCATGTGTACTGAGTTTATTTTTGCTTTCATGTACATTTAAGCTTATGTGTTTTGATTATGTACTAGTTGATAAAGAAGGACAAAAAGTTAAAATAATTAAGATAACTGATTCACCCCCCCTCTCAGTTATCAACAATTGGTATCAGAGCCAAGTTCCTCCAAATAGAGCCTAACAGCTTGAGGAAGATCTAGGAATTCAAATGGATGTGTATGGTATGAGGGAACAACTTCAGACTGCCTTAGATGATCTTGAACAATCTAACTCTGAAGTAAATGAATTAAAGGAAAGACTCAAACAAGTTGATGATTTCATAAATGAACTAAAAGGCAAACTGAGTATCTCTATGGAAAAGAGAAAGGATCTACTTCAACAATTGGCAAGTCAAGGTGAAGCCAATGATACAAATGAAGACCTAAAGGAGAAAACCAAGTTATGTGAAAAGTTATCAAAAGAGATCATTATGGTAAGACATGAAATGGAATCAGGAGTTATAAAATTCACTCAAGAAATTGAAGAGAAAAGAAAAACTGAAGATGATCTAAGACAATCTCTCAAAGAGAAATCAGAAGACTGCCACAAAATGGATAGAATAATCAGGCATCTAGAATCTAAGCTTGAAGATGCTAGAGATAATGAAGAAAAACTTGAGGATCAAATAGACACTCTTAAAAAGGATCTTCAAATAGCAAATAAATACAAAGAAAAATTCAAGATAAGCTCTGCTCAACTTGAAGTCCTTCTTCAAAGCCAAAAAAGGGTAGATGACAAGAGTGGCTTGGGATATGAGAAAGGTAAAAGCTCTAGATCCGGTCAGAAGAATTTTGGATCAGGAAATCCAAGGAATAGGCCTAGAAGACCTCCGGTAAGGCAACCTAATGCTCAAAGATATCCATCCTTTAATGGATACTGCCAAAACTGCAATAACTTTGGTCATAAAGCTAATCAGTGTAGAAAGAGAATAAATCAAACTAATACATCCTTCTCTGGACAGTGTTTCAACTGCAAAAGGTATGGTCACAAATCTCATGAATGCAAAAATATGCAAATGAACAATTCATTCAATGGTAGATGCTTTGCATGCAATAGAATGGGACATATGGCTAATCAATGCAGATCAAGAGCATATAATTCAAATAAGCAAAGAAATGTTGTTTACCACAATTGCAATAGATCCCGTCATATTGCCAAATTCTGTAGAAGCAAGAATTAGGACAAAAGGGGTCCGGTGCATCTTAATCAGAATCAAGACAAAGGAAAAGGAAAAGTGAATGCGGATGAAGTTCAAAGTGAGATGAACAAGATTTGGGTGAAGAGAAGTACAGAAAATGTAGGGGATGGATCCGCACCAGAATCTGATGCTGATATTCCTTCTGGAAATTAAAAAGTGAGCTCTGGCTCAGGGGGAGACACAAGGAAAAACATTTTTCCCCCAGCCAGTTAATTGATGCCGGAACTAGCACAAGGAGAGTTGTGGATTATAGGGTTCTCAGAGAAACATCTAAATAAACTATGGTTAAGATATGGAAGATCCGCAAGATGCTTAGAACAAGATTGTTTCGGTTCATCAAGTCATTTGAATAAGGAAAACAAGGCAAACTGGAATCACTTAAGTTGAGCATTTATTGCAACTTGGTATTAGGGTTTGCGGGGCAATATAAGGGTTTTTCTTATTAAACATTTGTTCATTCTGCATTCAAGAAGAAGCGAAAAGGAGCTCTGCAACAAATTTCCTCAAGCCCATCAAAGATCATCTGCAGAAGTCGATTCATCCAGCAATTGATCCAGCTCACTCCATGAAACCTAGAAGTGCAAAAGGTATTTTCCGTTCTTACATATCTCTCTGCAAATCTTTTGACAGATGGCTACTCCGAATGTGGTGAAGATTTCTGATAGGCCACGCCTTGAATTTAAGAAGCATCCATACAAATCTCTAGAAGTGGATCCCTCGGGTGCATTTTCTAGCATTCCACATGGTATTTTGCATGTTGAAGATGTTAGGGTTTACATTCATGCAAATATTAAAGAGTCTGGAGAATCCAAGTTAATGGATATCTATCACAATCAGTTAATTGATGAATCATTTGAGCTCAAACCACAGTATAAGGCTGTCTGGGACAAACACTTTGCACAATGCATTCATTTCCCCTATTTTCTAGAAGATGAATGGGTCCGGTATGTTTTGAGTAGAATGCATGACAACTTCATGTGGTTGAACAGGCCATTTAAAATCCCTAAGGATTGCATTAGGGCTGTAACCGGATTACACTCAACCAGTGGAATGCCTACACTCAAATCTGTCAAAAACCAAATTGTAAGTGAGGCTACCGGATCGAAGTTTGATAAAAGAGCAATTGATGCAGAGCACTCCAACTAATGCAAACAATTTATCACTGCAAGGGACATTTGAAAGCTTCAAGGCAACAACTCTCATTGTTCACTGGCTCTTAACAGAATTCAGGCTTCTAACAAGGTAGGGTTCTTATTCAAACTACATATGTTCATGATCCAAGGTGAAGGACTTCAGGGCACACCTTCCAAGATGCCTAACTTCCTCTAGCATTCCACCATCTCCACTGTGTAGACCCTGCAAGACAGCAATTCCTACCATACCTTTCAAGGACAGTCACAACATCACTGCTCTATGAGGAGGACAATCACCATATCCTCTTTGTGATGATCTCTATTGGGACAAACCCTATCTCATACAACTAATCAATTCTATAACTTGCCAAACATCTACTGTCTTCTTTGACAAAACAAATGACATGCCAACATACCTGTGTTCTTCTCTTTGTTGTTGTCCTCTACTCCATCCCAAGACATAACACTGCAGAGTCATCTACAAGGTAAACTCAGACCAAACCCATTCTCCTGCCTCCACTATCCTTCACAAGACTTAGCATTGACTATTATACAACCCATTCCATCGAGCATAAATAGAAAAAAATCAATGGAATGGATATAAATCCATCAGACTCCTCAAAAGAACCCTAACTCAGGGTTTCAACCCACTTTCAAACAAAAGAGAAAAGAAGAGGTATACAAGGGTGTCAAGAGCCCAAACCAATTGCAAAAGATAGGTGATACTCCACACTAACCAACTATCATAGGCTCTAACCATGACTCAGCTGTACAAATACGGATTAATGTAGATAACAGCGAATTACTAGACTGTAACAGCAATTTTAAGATAGTCTAGAGTAAAGCAGTGATTTCTCTCACCAAGATTATTATCCAAACCTCAAATAAGGTTCAAATCAAAGGTGCTTCAGCCTTCTCACATTCCATTACAAACATGTGCTATATCTATTTCGTACAGGTGTGGGTACAGACTGTTAACAGCAAAGAAAATACAGAAAAAATAGAAAAAATAGAAAATAGTTGTCTTTTGTCATTCCTTTCAATTTCTTTGAATGTCTCTTACAATGGAAACCTTCTTGGCTTCAAATAAGCCTCAAAACAATGCATGAATCCATTTGGGATCCCAGATAACTGCCCAAACCATCAAGTTTTTCTTGCTTTTTAACTACACTAGCTGACTGTTTTTAGAAACTGACTTCTTCCACCAACTGTTTTGGTTTAGAATGCTTTTTTAACACTTGGATTAACCTTTGGCAAGGTTCTAACAAACTTCCAAATACATGACATGCCTTTAAAGGCCTACAAACATTAAAACTTAAATGACTATCCTATATGCCTCAACAAAGGCTTACATAATTGACTCTTGCAACTACCTATTACAACATGACTGTCCTACCTAGGACTACAACATGGAAATAGATACTAGTTACTTGGACATAGTCCTATTACCAACATGGTATTAAGCCTTATTACAACATGGAATATGGTCTCAAGGACCTTAATGAAACAAACAAAACAACTTGAAAATCAAGTAAAATCTAGACATCTTGGTGCTCCTACACCAGCAATGACTATTAAGGATATCACAGATCTGGATATCAAGTTTGCATCAATGATAATTGGATATAAGATATATCACTCTAGCAAGGAGAATTCAGTATCCAGAACTACTGTATATACTGCTTATGAAATGTTAAGGAAGAATGTTGACTATGATCTCTGTGAGCTCCTTCTAAACCAACTTTTGGAAAATCTGCAGAAGATAAAGAAGGATAAGAAGAACTCCTTCAAATATGGTGGGTTGATACTCTGTCTATTCTTCTACTACATGAATGAGCTACCCAGATCTAATGGGTGGATATGGCAGAATGACAGACCAATAGCAATTCAAATCAGAGACTATCTACATGGAATTGGTAATGCCAATGCACAGAATACAACACTCCAGGGATACTTTAAGAACTTCCAGAACATGATGCAAGCTAGAGAGAGAATTCATAAATCCTTAGTTGAAAAATATAAGAATACAATCTGCTTTATGGTAGAAAATGATCAGTGCCTAATGGAGGCAATGGAACCAAGAACAGTATGGATCATGCCTATGGGGTATGAAGTGGACGAGAAAATTATAGAGCTGCATGTTTAGCACATGCTAAGTCAGCCCAAGGATCCAAAGGTAGAAAGGTTTGGAACCTTTGAAGAGTTGAGTGTAAAGATTCATGTAGAACTTAGACAACCAGAGATAAAGAGAAAAGTGAGAAAAGAAGTAGAGAATGTTGCCAAAAGATTTGGCATATCAAAAGATGCACTTGATGCTAACAAAGATAAGATGGAAAGGGCAGAGAAAGAGAAGGAAGAAGCAGAAAAGGAAAGTGATCCGGTAGAAGCACCCTCCCGGACTAGATCCTCTAAGAGGTCTGCACCTACCACTGATAAGAGCTTAAAGAAATCAAAACCGGAAGCAAAATCATCCGGTAAAGCAGAGAAAAGAACTAAGATAAAGGCCACAAGGTCTTACATCAGTCAGAAGGATGATGAAGAGACTGAGTCAGATGAGGAGGTAAGGAAAATGAGGAAAAAGAAGAAAGTATCTAGTGAACCCTCTATCAGTGAAGACAAGGAAGAGATGGCAGAAGAGTTTGTTGAAAGGCCCACTCTGTCCTTAGATGATGTAGTTAAGGTAGTTACTATGGATGGGAACCTGCAACCAATAACAGAATTCTATGATGCATATAATGATGCAGATAGAAAGATCTTGGAGGAAGCCACAATTAAGTACTTGAATATATACAATAAGGCTTTTATTGAAATTATATCTCTCATTCCCAAAAGCCTAGAGAAGGAATTAGAGATAAGGAAAAATAATGCTAGGGCAAAGGATCTTGAGATCTGAGAACAGATAGCCATTCAGCTCTTTCCTTCAATCACTCAGAAGCAAATGAATATGATCTTCAAAGATTGCAAGGATGAGTTCCGGAGTAAGGCTAGAATGAATCAGCTTATGCTTGGAGAAACTGATAAAGTGGCAAAAGAAATAGAAGAAATGCTCCGGAAAGCCTATAAAAGATTCAATATTCCTATTGTAGAGGATTTAAGTGATGATCCCTCGGGAATGGATAACAAAGAAGAATCTACTGAGATAGTGGTAGAAGAGGTAAAGGAGATAGGTGAACAAAAAGGTAAGGACTCAGATTCCTCTGCTCCGGAAGAAGAGGTCCATGATCAAACAAACGTCTCTCCTCCAGTTTCCCCTACAGACTCCGAATTGAAAGAAAAAGAAAGAGTACAGGAGAAGATCAGTCAAGAAGCAAAAGAGAAAGAAGATGATAGTAGTAAGGCTGCAGAAGAGGAGAAAATTCTATCTCCAGCAAGAGACACAGCAGAAGCAGTCAAAGAGTTCTTGACCAAAGAAATGATGGAATTTGATGAACCAGAATTGCTTCAAGGTCCATTCAATTTTGATTCCCTCTCTCCAGTCCAAACCATGAAACTAGCTTCCTTCACTCAAGCTAAGGCAAAAGAAAAAATGCTAAAGTTTCACATGGAAGACTGTGAGCTTATAGAAACTACATCTGGTGTATTGGAAAAGATCATGCCATCCTTCCAAAAGGATCCTACAGCATCCACATCTAGAAATCTAAAGTCTCTTGTAAATTCTATTAATACACATTTTGATTCTTTAGAGAAAGCAGCAGAAGAGAAAGTAAGGAAAGAATTTTTGGATAAGAGATTCTCTGAAGTACAAGGTCTAATTTCAAATGATAGGAAAGTTATGGATATTGGGATAAAGAGATTAGAAAATGCTCTTAAAGATGGCAGAGATATATATAAATTTTGTTTATCATGGACTAAAGTAACCTGTTGGCAAGAGACACTATATGGATTCATGGTTGTTGTCACTGATGGCAACAAAGGTCATCCCACATATCCGCAAGTCATGATGTGTCTCTACCGGAAATCTGAATAAAGATTGTTGTGGTCCGGTGAACAAGAACAGAGCATGTGGCAAGGTCTGACAGATTGGTCCGGATCTCTCAGAGGAAGTGTCTTGGTGCAATGCGGATTTGAGGAAGTCAAGAGGACTACCTTGAGTAGTATATTCCAAGGATTTAGCCTCCAATAATGGACAAGGAAGAAGATATGAATAGTTGAGTACCGGATTCCTGAAAGACAGTGAGAATAGAGGAAGAACTGACTGACAGAGTATCAGACTATTTTCTGGATGTGCTACTGTTGATGGTAAAGGTTAGGAAGGCATGAATCATGTTTGGCCGACATGATTAATGACATCTACAAGTATATGCTTGATTTGCATTACTTGATATGCAAGGATTCAGCCGACAGAACAGAGTTTGTGAGAAGATAGACTATTCCGGGTGCCGACTAGAAAGATAATGAAATCACTAGTGCGGATATAAATAGAGGATGGATTTTGTTGTGAGAAGGTGTGTTGTGTTATGTTATATGTGAATAAGTGCAGAGCAGAGCAAAAGTAATAAGAAAGATCTGGTATGTGAAAGGAAAGCAGAATAAAGAGCAGAGGGAAGATGAAGTGCAGCAGATCAGTATACTGAGCCTAACCAGAACTAAACTCCAGCATATGTAGATGCTCCCAATCAGTTCAAGTATTATATAAACATTCTTTTGTAGACAATGTGTCTCCTTGTAGGCAGTGTGCCTCTTTGTGAGCAGTGTGCTCGGGCAGTGAGCCCTAATTGGCAAGTGCCATTTTTGTAATTCCTTATTCTTCTAACAGAGAATAATCTTTGGGTTAATCACCCCGTGGTTTTCTCCCTTAACCGGGTTTCCACGTCAAAAATACTGTGTCATGTGTTTCTCATTTCATGGTAATGTTTGTTTGTTTGATTCAATGATGCTTTGATTAATAAGAAAGATTCAAAGGAAGAAATAATTAGGATAACTGATTCACCCCCCCTCTCAGTTATCAACAATTGGTATTAGAGCTAAGTTCCTCCTAATAGAGCCTAACAGCTTAAGGAAGATCTGGGAGTTCAAATGGATGCATATGGTTTAAGGGAGCAACTCAAGACTGCCCTTAAGGATCTTGAATAGTCAAACTCTAAAGTCAATGAATTAAAGGAAAGACTCAAACAGGCTGATGAATTCATGAGAGAACTAAAGGACAAATTAAGTCTCTCTATGAAAAAGAGAAAGGAGCTGCTCCAACAATTGGCAAGACAAAGTGAAGAAAGCAATACAAATAAAGAATTGACTGAGAAAACCAAGTTATGTGAAAAGTTATCAAAAGAAGTCATTATGTTAAGACATGAAATGGAATCAGGAACTATAAAGTTTACTCAAGAGATTGAAGAAAAAAAGAAAAGCTGAAGACAATCTAAGACAATCTCTTAAAGAGAAATCAGAAGAATGCCACCAGATGGACAGGATTATCAGACATCTTGAATCTTATCTTGAAGATGCCAAAGATAATGAAGAAAAACTTGAGGATCAAATTGTCTCTCTCAAAAGAGATCTTCAAACAGCAAATGAATATAAAGAAAAATTCAAGATAAGTTCTGCCCAACTTGAAGTACTTCTTGGAAGTCAAAAGAGGACAGATGACAAGTATGGTTTGGGATATGAGAAAGGAGAAAGCTCCGGATCAGGTCAAAAGAATTTTGGATTAGAAAATCCAAGGAATAGGCCTAGAAGACCTTCAGTAAGACAGCCCAATGCTCAAAGATATCCATCCTTCAATGGATACTACCACAGCTGCAATCACTTTGGTCACAAAGCTAATCAGTGCAGGAAGAGAATGAATCAGACTAATTCATCCTTCTCCGGACAGTGCTTTAACTGCAAAAGGTATGGACACAAGTCTCATGAATGCAGAAATATGCAAATAAACAAATCATTCAATGGTAGATGCTTTGCATGCAATAGAGTAGGTCATATGGCTAATCAATGCAGATCAAGAGGTTATCAGTCAAATATGCAAAGAAATGTTATTTGCCAAATCTGTAATAGGTCCGGTCATAATGCAAAAGTCTGCAGAAGTAAGAATCAAGACAAAAGAGGTCCGGTATATAATCAGAATCAAGACAAGGGTAAACAAAAGATGAATGTGGATGAAGTTAGGAATCAGATGAACAAGATTTGGGTGAAGAAAAGTTTAGAGAATGTAGACGTTGGATCCGCACTAGACTCTGGTGCTGATATTTCTTCCGAAAATTAAAAAGTGAGCTCTGGCTCAGGGGGAGACTCAAAGAAAATCCTGTTCCCCCAGCCAATCAAGTGGTGCCGGATGTGGCACAAGATGCGGAGTAAAGGGTTTAAAGATATATGTCTTGAGATGATCCAGATAAGATTTTAGAGGTCCGCATGAAGATGTAAAGAAGTTGTGATTGATCAAGTAAGACCTGTTCCGGGAGATGCTCCGGAATGACAGAGGATTACAAAAGGGTCCGAAGAGATCCGGAAGTGCATTGTCTTATTCTGCGGATTGGACAGAGTGTTTGGGATATTCTTGTAATGTGTCATCTTGATTTGTTCATGATTGGAAGATCCGCATGATGTTCATAGATCAGGACTGATCCGGTACTCCAAGCTATCTGGATAAGGCAAACTGGAATAATGTAGGTCAAGCATTTATTGCCATCAGATATTAGGGTTTGCGGAGCAATATAAGGGATTTCTCATAAAATCACTTGCTCATTCTGCACTCAAGAAGAAGCGAAAAGTGGAGCTCTGCAAGAAGATTCATCAAGCTCACCAAAGATCTCCTGCCGAAGTCATTACATACAGAAATCAATCCAACCACTCCATGTAACCGAAGACACATAAGGTATTTTCCATTTTCGATATCTTGCTACAAATCTTTTGAGAAATGGCTACTCCAAATATAGTAAAAATCTTAGATAGGCCCCGACCTGAATTTAAGAAACATCCATACAAGTCATTGGAGGTAGATCCCTTAGGAGCATTCTCTAGTGTTCCTCATGGCATTTTACACACAGAAGACATTAGGGTTTACATACATGCAAGCATTGAGGAATTCGGGGAATTCAAATTGAGAGATCTCTATCACAAACAACTGATAGACAATGCTTTTGAGATTAAACCAGAGTATAAGGGTATCCAGAAGAAACAGTTTGATCAATTCATTCATTTCCCCTGCTTTGAAGAAGATGAATGGGTCTGGTATGTATTGAGCAGGGTGCATGACAACTTCCTATGGCTGGATAGACCTTGCAAGATCACAAAAGAGGCAATTAGGGCAGTAACTGGTCTATACTCTTCCGGAGGGATACCTATCCTCAAATCTGTCAAAAATAACATTGTAACTGAGGCCACCGGATCAAAATTTGATAAGAGGGCAATGACCATTGAAGATATTTCTGATCCGGATATCAAGTATGCATCCATGATAATAGGATACAAGATCTATCACTCCAGCAGGGAGAATTTTGTATCTGGAACTGCAGTATATACTACCTATGAAATGCTAAGGAAGAATGCAGATTATGATCTCTATGAACTTCTCTTAAGCCAATTAATGGAAAATATATAGAAAATCAAGAAGGACAAAAAGAATTCTTTTAAGTATGGTACTCTTATATTATGTCTATTTTTCTATTTCATGAATGAGCTGCCCGGATCAAGTGGATGGGCATGGCAGAATGACAAACCTGTTGCAGTCCAGATAAGAGATTATTTACATGGGCTTGGGGATGCCAAAGCAAGAAATACAGCCCTATGGGGATACTTCAAAAACTTCCAGAGCACGATGCAAGCAAGAGAAAGAATTCCCTAGTCTCTTGTTGAAAAATACAAAGACTCAGTTTGCTTTATGGTGGATACTGATCAGTGCCTAATGGAGGCAGTGGAGCCAAGGACTGTCTGGATCATGCCCATGGGGTATGAGGTTGATGAACAGATTGTAGAACTGCATGTTCAACACATGCTCAGTCAGCCCAAAGATCCAAAGGCAGAAAGGTTCAGAACCTTTGAGGAGCTGAGTGTGAAGATCCATGTGGAACTCAGGGAACCTGAGATAAAGAGGAAAGTGAGAAAAGAAGTAGAGCATATTGCTCAAGGCCTAGGCATCCCAAAGGAGGCACTTGATGCCAACCGGGAAAAGAGAAGAAAGGCTGAGGAAGAAAAGAAAGAGGCAGAAAAGAAAAGCAAGAAAAGTGCTCTGGTGGAAACCTCAACCCGGACTAGATCATCAAAAGGATCTACACCTGTCAGAACCAAAAGCTCAAAACTAGAAGTCCAGGCATCCGGTAAAAGATCTAAGACAAAAGCCTCAAGGGCTTATGAAAGCCAAAAGGATGAAGAGGAAATTGAGTCAGATGAGGGAGTAAAAGAAATAAAGAAGCAGAAGAAGAAAGGATCCGGTAAACCCTCCACAGGCCAAGACAAGGAAGAAATGGTAGAGGTATTTGTTGAAAAGCCCACCCTATCTCTAGAGAGTGTAATCAAGTCAGTCACGGTGGATGGAAACCTTCAACCAATGACTGAATTCTATGATGACTACAATGAGGCCGACCAAAAGATTCTGCAGGAAGCCACAGTCAAGTATCTGAACATATACAATAAGGCTTTCATTGAGATCATATCTCTAATTCCTAAAAGCCTAGAAAAGGAATTAGAAATAAGAAAGAATAATGCTCAGGCAAAAGATCTTGAGATCCAGGAGCAGATAGCTATTCAGCTATATCCTCAAATTGATCCCAAGACAATGAACATAATATTCAAAGACTGCAAAGATGAGTTTAGGAGTAAAGCAAGAATGAATCAACTCATGCTTGGTGAGACTGACAAGGTGGCCATAGAGACAGAAGAGATCCTCCGGAAGGCCTTCAAAAGGTTTAATCTTCCTGTTGTAGAGGACTTAGGTGCAGAAACAGCTATGGACTTGGAATCATCTGCTCCGGAAGAAGTGCCCCTTGAACAGACTAACATCTCTCCTTCGGCTTCTCCTACAGTCTCTGGATCCCAAGAAGAAGAGAAATTATAGGAGAAAGAAGTAGCAGTAAAAGAAAAAGAGGTTGACAGCACCAAGGATGCAGAGAAAGAGAAGATTCCAACAGAGAAAACCACAACTGAAAGTGGAAAGAATGTGGAAGGAGAAAAGACTCCAAAGGACAAAACTGCAGAAGAGAAGAAACATCTGTCTCTGGCAAGAGACACTGCACAAACTGTTCAAAAGTTTCTGAGCCAAGAAACAATAGATATTGATGAACCGGAGCTTCTAAAAGGTCCCTTCAACTTTGACTCCCTCTCTCCGGTATAGACAATGAAGATAGCTACATTTGCAAATGCTAAGGCAAATGAAAAACTCCTAAAGTCTCATATGGAAGACTATGAGTTGATAGAGGCTGCTTCCAGAGTGCTTGAAAAGATTATGCCATCAGTCCAGATAGATCCGACAACCTCCTCTTCCGGTAATCTCAAAACCTTAGTCAGCAGTGTTGATACACATTTTGATTCTCTAGAAAAATTAGCTGAAGAAAAGGTCTGGAAGGAATTTTTGGATAAAAGATTTTTAGAAGTACTAGGATTAATCTCTAATGATAGGAGAAATATGAGTATTGGAATAAAGAGCTTAGAAAATGCTCTTAAGGATGGCGGTGACATTTACAAATTTTGTATCTCCTGGTCAAAGGCAATAGTAGAAATTGATAAGAAAATAAAAGTGGAACATGACAAACTACAAAGTTTGTCTCAAAGTTTTGATCCTCTCTCTTCCTCCATAGTAAATCAAGAATGTCAAACTATTGCAATCACAAATGCAATAAAGAACTTTGAGAAGGAAAGGAAGAATATAACTAACCGGATGGGAGAACTTAGAAGGATTATAATCCCTAAGTTAGAAACTATGCATGAGGCCATCAGTGATGCTCAGACTACCGCCCAAACAAATGATCTGACAGATCTCAAAAGGGAAGAAGCCTTTGCATTTTTGTTAAGTGGTCACATTTCAATTTTGGACAGAATGAAGCAAAGTTGGGCTACAGAACTGGTCCAATTGAAGACATCCTTTGCAGACATTCTTCAGTTTATGTGAGTATGTAAATATGCGGCTATGTATAGTAAATTTTTTGAAAATTTTGGTGTGCGGACCCTACCCTTTGCCATTGATGTCAAAGGGGGAGTGAGGAGCAGTGAAAAATGAGGAATCCAACTAAGGGGGAGTTCCAGAAATTGTATATAAAGTTAGAGCATCAGCCAAGGGGGAGCATAGTGTAAACACTTAGTCATTTTTCACTAAGTGTTGCCATCAATGCCAAAGGGGGAGATTGTTGGCAAGAGACACTATATGGATTCATGGTTGTTGTCATTGATGGCAACAAAGGTCATCCCACATATCCACAAGTCATGATGTGTCTCTACCGAAAGTCTGAATAAAGATTGTTGTGGTCTGGTGAACAAGAACAGAGCATGTGGCAAGGTCCGACAGATTGGTCCGGATCTCTCAGAGGAAGTGTCTTGGTGCAATGCAGATTTGGGGAAGTCAAGAGGACTACCTTGAGTAGTATATTCCAAGGATTTAGCCTCTGATAATGGACAAGGAAGAAGATATGAATAGTTGAGTACCAGATTCCTGAAAGACAGTGAGAACAGAGGAAGAACTGACTGACAGAGTATCAGACTATTTTCTGGATGTGCTACTATTGATGGTAAAGGTTAGGAAGGCATGAATCATGTTTGGCTGACATGATTAATGACATCTACAAGTATATGCTTGATCTGCATTACTTGATATGCAAGGATTCAGCCGACAGAACAGAGTTTGTGAGAAGATAGACTATTCCGGGTGCTGACTAGAAAGATAATGAAATCACTAGTGTGGATATAAATAGAGGATGGATTTTGTTGTGAGAAGGTGTGTTGTGTTATGTTATATGTGAATAAGTGCAGAGTAGAGCAGAAGTAATAAGAAAGATCTGGTATGTGAAAGGAAAGTAGAATAAAGAGCAGAGGGAAGATGAAGTGCAGTAGATCAGTATACTGAGCCTAACCGGAACTGAACTCCAGCATATGTAGATGCTCCCAATCAGTTCAAGTATTGTATAAACATTCTTTTGTAGACAGTGTGCTCGGGCAGTGAGCCCTAATTGGCAAGTGCCATTTTTGTAATTCCTTATTCTTCTAACAGAGAATAATCTTTGGGTTAATCACCCCGTGGTTTTCTCCCTTAACCGGGTTTCCACGTCAAAAATACTGTGTCATGTGTTTCTCATTTCATGGTAATGTTTGTTTGTTTGATTCAATGATGCTTTGATTAATAAGAAAGATTCAAAGGAAGAAATAATTAGGATAATTGATTCACCCCCCCTCTCAGTTATCAACATAACCAAGGAAATTGAGAAGAAAGTAAAAGAACAAGAGGATAAACTGACAAGTTTATCTCAAAGTTTTGACCCTCTCTCCTCTTCCATAATAAATCAAGAATGCCAGACTCTTGCAACTATAAATGAAATAAAGAAGCTTGAGAAGGAGAAGAAAATAAAAATAGGCAGGCTAAGTGAACTAAGAGGGATTATTATCACTAAGTTAGAGGCCATGCATGAGGCTCTAACTGATGCTCAGACCATAGCCCAGACCAGTGATCCGACTGATCTCAAGAGGGCAAAAGCCTTTGCATTCCTTTTGAGTGGTCACATCTCAATTTTGGACAGGATGAAACAGAGTTGGGCAACAGAACTTGTCTAGTTGAAGACAACTTTTGCAGACATACTACAGTATATGTAAGTACAACTTGTTTATATATGTGGCTAAGTATAGATGAATTTTGGGGCAATTTTGGTGTGCGGCGACCCTTTGCCATTGATGTAAAAGGCGGAGTGAGGAGCAGCGAAAAATGAGGAGTCCAGCTAAGGGGGAGCTCTAGAAAATGTACATAAGAACAGAGCATCAGCCAAGGGGGAGTATAGTGTGACACTTAGTCATTTTGCAATAAGTGTTGCCATCAATGCCAAAGGGGGAGATTGTTGGCAAGATACACTATATGGCTTCATGATTATTGTCATTGATGGCAACAAAGTTCATCCCACCCATCTGCAGGACATGGTGTGCTCATAACGGAAGTCAGATTGAAGAATGTTGTGGTCCGGTGACCAAGAACAGAGTATGCAGCAAGATCCAACAGTCAGGTCCGAATCTCTTAGAGGAAGTATCCTTGTAAAATGCACACTTGGGGAAGTCAAGAGGAATACCTTGACTGATAGATTCTAGGGACTGACCCTCCAGTGATAAGAGAGTGAAGAGATATGAGTATCTAAGTATTGGGGTCCGGTCTGGCAGAGTAGACAGAGGAAAAACTGATAGACAGAGCATCAGAATTATTCTGGATGAGATATTGATGGTGATCAAGGTTCTTAAGGCATCATCCATGATTGGCCGACATGTTAGATGACTTCTCTAAGTATCTCCTTGATCCGCATCACTTGGTGAGCAAGAATTCAGCTGACAGACTAGAGTTTGGGAAAATATTGACTATTCCAGATGCTGACTAGAAAGAGGATAAAATCCGTTATGCAGATATATATACCAGATGGATTTGGATATGAAGAGATAGAGAGTGTAGAGTAGTGTGCGACAAAAAGTAGAAGAGCAGTATAGAAGCAGTAAGGCAGGTCTGATATGTGAAAGGACAGCAGCACAGAAGAAGAGGAAGGATGAAGTGCAGTAGATCAGTATACTGAGCCTAACTAGAACTAAACTCTAGCATATGTGGATGCTTCCTATCAGTTCAAGTATCTTGTTTCTTTCTTTATAACTTGTAGATAGTGAGTCTCTTGTAGGCAGTAAGCCTCTTGTGAGCAGTGTGCTCGGGCAGTGAGCCCTAATTGGCAAGTGCCATATTGTATTTCTATTCTTCTAACAGAGAATACATTCTTGGGTTAATCACCCTATGGTTTTCTCCCTTAATAGGGTTTCCACATCAAAAACATTATGTCATGTGTACTGAGTTTATTTTTGCTTTCATGTACATTTAAGCTTATGTGTTTTGATTCTATACTAGTTGATAAAGAAGGACAGAAAGTTAAAATAATTAAGATAACTGATTCACCCCCCCTCTTAGTTATCAACATTTATTGTGTCTATGAGCTCAAAAGATAACTGTCCAGCTTCACCTTTGACTCCCGAGTATTGTCATATCAACAAAATCCCCATCATGATACACATAATCTCAAGAAAACTTTGCATAAAGATGAAACCCCAGGTCTAGTGCCTCATATCTCTAAGTCTTAACATTGCATAATGAAAAACAAATAACCTTTTTCACATAGAATTCGCTATTTACCAGCAGTGCCTGTTTGCCCTAAAAAGAGCCAGTCAATATCAAGCATCAACATCACCTTTTTACCTATCAAGTATGCCTCCGACACTTGCTAGGCAGGTTAACACCTTTAAGTGCCTGATAAGATGTGTTTCTAAGTGATTTCTTTTATTATTTGCACAAGGAAATAATTCTTATCAATGATACCATTTGAAACCCTTTTAAGACAACCTTTCATGAGTCAAAAGAAGATAACCATATGAAGCCCTTTTCTAACTTTGAATTTAGTTTCAATGATAACAATAACCCTTCATACAAGAGATGACATTTGTAAATAAACAAGTATACTCCTTGCATTTGTATCCCTTTAAAAAGATCATGCCTTTGTAATAAGAACTTCAAGAAGTTTGTATATTATGTTGAAGACAAGTAAAAGCAATTCTTAAAAGATCACAAGAACTCTTCACTATTGATCAAGTGCTAACTGAATGCAACACATCATAGTAACATCCAAAGCATTATAAAGTATATGCTACCTTTATAACAAAGAAAAAAGTCCTGAAAGAATACCACACATGTATGCAAAACATGTATCACCTAGAAATGTATGTCACATGTAGAAATGAGGCAAACCAAGACAACCATGTCTCCCATAACCTGAGTACTTTCATAAACTAGATACCTCTGCCAACTGACAACCAATGCTCATCATAAAGATCAATCAAATGCACTGACTAGGAGAGTGTGTGAATTTGTCATGAAGAACAATCTTCTAATCAAATAAAGATCACCAAGAATGAAACCAATGATGTCTTAAGCCTTGACATCAATGCCAAATCCAAACAATATCAAATTGCCTTTACCAATAGCAAACTGAAGCATAAAGAAACAAAATGATGTCTCACTGCACATCATAAAGGTCAACCAAGAAGAGAGAAATACCACAATACCACTACAATGATAACCACATGCATAGCACACCAACTTGCATCAAATGCTAAACAAATTAACTATGTCAACATCATGAATACCAAGTCAACCAAATGCTATGTCAAACATAACCAAATATTAACTATGTCAACATCATGAATACCAAGTCAACCAAATGCTATGTCAAGCATTACCAAACACCTCTGTCTACCACCTGTCATGAAACCAAATGCTTCCAAGCATAACCAAATACCTCTGTCTGCCAACTGTCATGAAACCAAATGCTGCCAAGCATAAGCAAATACCTTTGTCTACCAACTGTCATGATAGCTAATTTTGTGCCAACCATAAACCTGAGAGTTTGTGTATTTGACATCAAGGACAACAACTGAGAGGGCAACAATCTGGACCATTGGTGTTGAGTTAATATTCGCCATCCATTGAAAAACTCACTATGCTTGCATCTCTATATAAAGGTAACCTCTCTCATTGTAAAAGAATGTGAGAAAGCACTGAAGAAAGAATTGTTGAAACTCTACCATTTTTCTAAATCAATACAAACAGAATTTCATTTGCCTCTACCATTTGAGTTCATTTTATTGATTGGACATGGTTATCATGGTTCTTCTTCATCTTTCCAATTAGTTATTCAATTGCATATGTGGTTAATTATTCAGATATTTGATGGATACCATTGATGGCTTAATTGCACAATGACATACCATTGATAGCTTAATTGCACAATGACATACCATTGATGGCTTGCTGATTGTATGTCATTGTGCCTGGTTAGTCTAGGTATATTTTATGAGCTGAGCTCAATTGTGTAAGTTCATTAAACTGCACCGAGAATTGGGTGTTTAATGCATCTTCCACAGTTTGAAAATCCTTATGCTTCCTTAGAAGATTTCACAGTCTCTATAATGTTGTGGGCTGCCTGGCTAAATGGAGATTCATTTGTTGTTGGGAATCTGTCTATCTATTTGTTGATAATTCCTGTAGCTATCTATAAGATCTCTATCCCTTTTCTCTCCCTTTCCTTTTGCATTTTCTTTATCAGATCCCATTAGATAAGGTTTCATAAACTTACATAGTGCTATCACAGAATTCATGCTTAGTGAATGCAAGTTAGCAGACTGTTGGTTGCATGCTGAAATCACATATCTTGTAACAATCTAGGTATATATCAGTTTGTTTATGCATTGTCAAATCAGAAAACTGATCAAGGTCATGTGCAATCAAACCTTAATGCACTAAAGTTTGTTTGCATTGCATGTAGGTCCCCTTGGTTAGAACAACTAAAAACATGTCCACTGAGTTATTCTGCAAGCTAAGACCTAGCTATATAAACCTTGGGGCAGTCCTATTGTAAAGTTTTGGGATAGGATTCCTTTCAAGAGAGGTTAGATATCCTATATCTTACCTGTGTTGCTACGTGCTAAAAAAACCATCAACACCTCTCCATGGTGATAATCTCTCTCCTCATATCAAAGGGAAAAACAACACTATTCCAATATCCACCTCAGTTTCATGACGGTAGTTAGTCCATTACATCATTTTAACCACATGTTCAATGATGACATCATAAACAATTATTTCTTACATATAAGTTAATATAAAACAAATGCATTTCCCATCATTACTATAATCATAATATTTTCTCTAACTAACTATCCGTCTCCTTGAAAATAATAAAAATAAATACATTAATTTAAAAATGGGGTGTGACATTGCCATTTTAATTGAACGACTTACCTATTTTTATGTACAAAGTTAGTTTTGTGCCATATATTTCAAAAAAAAATTGATCAATTACTTTTTTCATAGTCTATTTTCTTACAATAGTAAAATAATCAGGTTTTCCCCTTAAATGATACCTTTTTACCATTCTCTTCCTTTTATGCATGCATACTCATTATATTTGACAATATTATCCCTTTTTAATTAAACAGATTCATATATATTAACCAAGGAAAATAAATACAACTTATCCTAAAAAATGCAAATAGAATGGCATTGTGCCCCAAAAGTCGAATAAACTAGCAAAGCTAGGAAGAAAATATCGCATAGCCCCAAAAAGGAAATGGCTAAAAGATAAAACACAACCCAAAATAAGGAAACAACCATATATGTCATCACAAGTTTAAAGTTTATTAAATTTATAAAAAAACTTGTGCAACTAAAACTATAAAACCAAGGAGTCTTGATCCTTAGGGATACCCTACATCCATCAAGCAAATCATTTCCATCATCCATAGGCCCCCAATTAGTGAGAGTAATGTACTCTCCCTCCTCAAAGTCTTCTAGAATCTAAAAATATGATCTTCATTAATTTGATATTCATTTATTTAATATTTTTTAATTTACTTATGTACATCATGCCTTTGAAGATAAACTATGAACCATTTTCCACTACCATTCTATATTTTGATCCTATTAGCTTCACTACCTTGCTTACTTTGTTTAGTATCCATGTTTCTATTTTCCTTAGTGGAATACACTATGGGACTATAATTCCAATGGTCTTTTATGTGTTTGAAGTTATTGATCCATTTATTTCAGCTCCAGGTGACCCTTCTCTTTCATTTCCTAATCCTTTGGATTTTATTTTCAACCCTTTGTGAGAATCATCTTGTTCCTTTAAGGAATATCTCTCTCTCCTCTTTATTTCTTCTATTGTTCCATTGCTTACCTATCATGTTAAATGGGCCTCTTATGTTCTTGCATATCTTCCAAGATAACCTTTATTTCCTCTTTAAACTCATATTTGTTTAGAATGTCATCTTCCTTTAGCTCATTAATTTAACCATACCAAATTCTATATTATTTCCTTTTAGTTATTTTAATTTTTCATCATCCTCTTCTCCTTTCTTTATTTCTTGTATAACAAATTTTCTAACTTTAATCCTTGTCATCTTGATCATTTATTTCTTTTTAAGATTTTTAAATCCATCATCTTTTTCATTTTTATTTTGTATATTTAGTTGATGCTTTGTTTGATTAACCATTTTTTATTTTGTCTTCTTCTCTAACCTTCTTTGCTCCTCTCCCCCCGTTTACCCATCTTGGGGGCTTCTTCCTTTTTTGTTCATTCTTCACCTCCCTTCTCACCTACCTATCCCTGGTGTCTTGGTTCCTCCATTGTCTCCTTTATCACTCTTCTTGTCTTGCTCCTGGTCTTCTTCGGTTGTTGGCCTGTTTGTGCATGTTTTTAGTTCCTTTTCTTTTTTCTCCTTTCTTTTTTGGTTATCTTTGTTTGGTGGACTAATCAGTTATTAGTCTTAGACCTTCTTTCTCTCCTTCTAGCATATACATACCTATTTGTTTTGAGAGATTTAATAGATATGTATATATAGATATATATTCACATATACATATATTCTTGTTTTTTCTCTCTCTCTCTTTGTTCTTTATATATTGTCTCTCTTAGTTCTATTATATTATTTGTGCATGCATATACATTTATGTATTGAGCTTGTTCTAATAGATATGTGATTTGACACATCATAAGGCATCTTTGATTGGAGATAATTTAGGTGCCAATTTTGGGTGGTTTTAGCTCATGGTTTTGTAATTATCATTGACAATTTCATGTATTGTATCTCCTATATATCAGGTGCTTGAGATAGAGGTTGGGGGAGAGTATTACAAAAGTGGGGTTGATTCTAGATTTATGGTTGGTGATAATCCTATGGAAGCTTGCTCTGAAATCATATTGTAATCTTGTTGAGATTTCTGAATAATATATTGAGTTGTTTTTTGGAGTGTGGAGTTTTTCTCTTGAAAGGGTTTTCCCCACATAAATCATTGTTATTCTCATTAGTTTAAATTTGTTTTTGTGAGTGTGTTGGGTGGAGTACACCCTCATCCAATGGTATCAAAGTGAGTGTATCTTGAGTGTGCAAATATATCACCGAATAGTGAGGTAGTTTGTGCTAGGACCTTGACATCATGTGTTTGAAGGTGGGAGCAGAATCATCGATTTGAGGTAACTTCACACTGAGGAATTCTTACATTAAGTGTAAGAGTGGAAAAAATAAAATCAATATGCATCCATGAAGAAACCATGGTGGTAGAAATGTTGTGTGACAGAAGAAGGGTTTAGAGCTCTATAGAGGCAAATTAATGTAATCCAAGAGGAATTGAGAAGAGGGTTTGAACCAAGAAAGAGAGATGAAAGTGAAGATGAAGATGATGCAACCCAAGGTGAAGGACAATCTAAAGAATATGATGGAGAAGTGGAACCTAAACAAGTTATACTATTGAAAGCCATAGCAAAAATTGGGAAAAGGCCAAAGATTATTATCACAACTTATTTGATAGTCTTAATTTGGAAGAATTGATAGACAATGATATGGAGGAATATTTTGAATATGAAGAAATAGAAGATTCTGAGAGGGTCAAGTTTTCCAAGACCAAGCTCAAAGGTCATGCTAGAATTTGGTGGAAGGAAGTGTAGTTAAAAATAAACTAAAGAGGAAAAGAGAAGATCATCAGAAGGGATAGAATGGTGGATAAATTGAAGTGACAATTTATTCTTGTGGATTATGAGTCAGAAATTTTGAAGAAAATGCAAGGTATTAGACAAATAAACAAGACAGTCAAAGAATACACTGAAGAGTTTTACAAATTTATCATCAGAGCAGGTCACACAAAGGCTAATAAAGAGAAGGTAGCCAAGTATATCAATAGATTGAAACCTAGTATCCAAGAAGAATTAATCCTGGTCATATTGACAACTATTGAAGATGCATATCAGTTTGCAATGAAGGTAGAAGAAAAGTTAAATAGAAAATTTGAGAACAAACAAAGAGGAAGAGGTTGTGGAGGAAGAACTAGTGGAAGATTATATGGGGGTTGTGGACAACAAGATGAGCAAAAGAAGAATGAATATGCAGGAACCAGTCAAAATAATAGAGATATTTATGACACAAAATGACATAAATAATAATTCATAATTACCCTCATGTGTTATAAATGTAGTTTTATTTATATCATCTTCCTGTAGTTTAATTTGATGATAATCTAAATGCAAATCTAACCTAGTAAAGAAAACTAGATTATTAAATTCATCTACCAGTTCATCAATACTAGGAATATGAAATTATGTGTCATTAAAAGTGAGCTTGTTGATCTCCCTATAATGTGGGCATATTCTCCATGAATCATCCTTCTTGTTAACCATAATCATTGGGGATGAATAGACACTTTTATTGGAAAGAACAATACTTCTTGGTATTAATTCAAGGGCACAATCATGGTCATTGATTGTGGATAGACCCTTAGGTTTTTGAAATACATTTTGATGGTGTTGAATGATCTCTTGAATATTTGGTTGATCTTGAATTTTCACATCTTGTGCTTGTACAAAATGTAGTTGTGCCATTGTGCTATAAGAACCTTTCTTAAGTAGTTTCTCTATCATATGGGAGCTAATAATTTGACTTGGTTGTGATTGTATCCCTCTAAGCTATAGTTTTTCCCATGTGTACTAAAAACCATGGATAAGTGTTGAAAATTTAAAGTCATTGTTCCTAACTGTCTAAACCATTGTACACCCAAAACTACATCTACTCCCCTAAATGGGATAGAAACCATTTCTAAATCTATTTGATAATTTTTCATTGAGAATTTTATATGATGGCATTTACCACCACAAGAGAGTTGTTTCTCATCAGCTATCATGACCTAAAAATTAAATATTAGATACACAAAACAATTGAGATCATTAGCTAATATTCTATCAATAAAGTTGTGTGTACTACCTGAATCAACCAACACTACCACCTTTCTCCTTTTGATATAACCAATTACTTTGAGTGTTTGTGGTGCACTTGTGCCATTTAATGCATGTAGGGAGATAGTAGTACATTCTACTTCCTTAGAATTCTCATGCCCAAGCTCTACATTTGGTTCTTTTGTAGCTATTTCTTTCTCTTGTTCAACCTCATTCTTGATACTCATTAGTGTTTTCTCACTATTAGTACACTTATGACTTCTAGGCCATTTCCTACCACCATTCCAACAAGAGGTAGAGAAATTACTAATTTGTCTTGGGTTAAATAAGTTATCCCCATTTATTTCAATAGAATTATTTTTGTCTTTTAATCCCATTGTTTGGCCTTGAGTGTAACTTCTAGTGATGGAGTTTTGTTGCTCAAATTCCACATTTGGCTCTTTTGTAGTTACTTCTCTCTCTTCTTCAACTTGATTCTTGATAATTGTTATTATTTTATCACTATTGGCATAGTTATGACCCCCAAACCATTTGCAATCACAATTTGAGCATAGATCCTTTTTCTCTTTTATTTTCCTCTTGTTGAAGAGAGTGCTTAGTAATTTTTCTTATGTTAAGTAAGTTGTCCTCATTTATATCAATAGGATTAGTCATAATTTTATCTTCTAATCTTATGGTTTGACCTTGTGTGGTACTTTTGGTAGTGGATTTATGTTTCTCAATATGCAATGCTTGGTGCATAGTCCTAACTGTGCAATGTTCCAACAAATTAACATCATGTTTAATTTGGTCATTAAGTCCATTGATGTAGAGTTGTAGCCTTTGCTAAGGTGTCACATGTTGAGTTTGACTTGCTAATCTCATATGCTCAGCATTATATTCAGCTACAAACCGTATTTGTTTTAAATTTGTTAGTTGGGTAAAATAGCTTCCACTCCCCAGTTGTTCATAATGGGCTACTAAGTCATTTGTAAATTCTTTCCAACTAATCATTTGTCCTTGATTTTTACTCATCATCCATAAGTACCATTGATAAGGTTCAAATTCTAAATGCCATGAGGCTATGTCTTGACCATTGCATTGTTTATTATGTTATGAATCTTAAAGTATTCTTCCATGAGACTTATCCATGAAGTAACATCAGTACCTTCAAACTTAGGGATATTTATTTTGGGTAGGTTCAAGTTTGGATCTTGAAAAGGTTGTTTTATCCCTTGATTTTGTCTACTAGGGTTGTACCCATAGGAGGTGGTTTTGTTGGGACTTCAATTCATGTAATAGTTCTTTCTAAACCTATCTAAATATTTATTGAAAGATGATGCAAATGGGTCAATCAGATTATCCTTAATTAAATGTACTATTGTTTCACATCTCGGAGGAATTTTACCTTCAATTTTAGGTGGTGGAGAATAAAGGTCATTGGATACAATTTTTTTAGAAAAGTCGTTGAATCTGCTAAAGATGACATGGATTTTTATGTGTATGTATTTTAAACTCTATTTTTCAATATCTTTCCAAAAATATAAAAAAAAATCCAAAAGTTGTGGCCTATAGAGCAGAATAATAAAATATGTTGACCTAATTTTGACCACTAAATTACGAACTATATTTTATCACTAATAATAAATTCCAAAGAACTAACCCCGCCTAATTTTTCATAAGCTTTCCAAAACAGTAAATTTTTTTAAAAATTCCAAAATTTGAGGCCTATAGAGGTAATTAATGAAAAAAATGAAATTAAAACAACTTGTGCAAGACATGATAAAACTCTAAAATCTTACCTGGAACCTTATCTACCTAATACCTCAAAACCCAGAAACAATTAGGTCCAAATTCACAATGGTTTGAAAGTTATGGTGGAAACAAAAATCTTGGCCTGAAGATTTTTCCCGCTCTACAACTTTCCCGCTTGAACACTATTTGAACCTGCTTTGCTCATGGTGATCATTAGCCCTAGGGGGGGCCTGTCCCCCTCTAGGCCCTCAGGTGGAACCTTCTTTGCTCATGGTGAAAGTTATGGTGGAAACAAATATTAGGTCTGAGGATTTTTCCCGCTCTACAACTTTCTTGAACACTGTTTGAACCTACTTTGCTCATGGTGACCATCAGCCCTGGGGGGGCCCTTGCCCCCCTCTGGGCCCTCAAGTGGAACCTACTGATGTTTGTACTACCTCAGTTAGTACTCATGATCATAAATCTCCAACCTTGGGACTGGATCCCAAGGCTTGGAAACAGGCACTGCTAGGGGAGACTAGTAGGTCAGTCAAAGATTCTGTTGTCCTAGTGCCGTCAAAGCCTGTGAACGAAATGGACTTCCAGATCCCATATCTGATGATGGATAAAATAACCTCAGCCTTAGAATTATCTTTGGTAGGTAAGTTCCAAGCCTTAAGGCCCAAAATCGACATGGTTTGGCAATGGGTGGCCTCGAGACGGTACCTCAAAGGAAGTGTGGTTACAAGCACCATGATAGGTGGCCTCTTCCTTTTTAAGTTCACTACTAGAGAGGACTTGGTAGCGACTTTGGCGGGAGGCCCCTGGCTGTATGGCAAACACAATCTCTGCTTAGGGCACTGGAAACCAAGGTTTGATGCGGCTATGGAACTCAATAGGTTGGCCCCAGTTTGAGTTAGGCTACTTGGACTTCCTCTAGAGTTCTGGGATGAAGAGATCTTCACATGGATAGGGAACTCGTTTGGGCATTTCATCACCCTAGACAGCACCACTAAGCATAAAACTAGGTTAGTTTTTACTAGATTCTATGTTAGTATAGATATTCATAAATCTCTACCTAATACTGTTAACTTAAAGTCTAAATATGGAAGCTGGGAGCAACACCTGGTGTATGAGAATACTACCACTTTTTGCCAAAATTGTTCCAAAAAAGGGCACCTAATCAATGAATGTAAAAACCTAAGGAAGCAAAAAGATAAAGAGGTCTCAGAGGAGGTGAATATTATGGAGGAATAACTATTCAAAGATGACTTGCTTGATATCATCAAGTCCCCTCTCATGACAAAGCAACTGGAAAAGACCCAGACATAGGGAGACCCTGAAGCTGATCATCCAATATCAACCACTAAGACATCACCACTCCCTTTGCCTCAGATTCAGAGGGATCTCGAAGATGAACTGCCAACTCAGCAGAGGGGCACTTCATTGGGTTTAGTTGAGATAGAAGAGGGGAGATCCTAACCCCCAATGAGATAGAAGACTCCCAAGCCTCAAAATGTTGGTTCAGGTACTAAGGTGTCTGAAGGTGGATAGACAGGAGGTTTAGGTACTATGGTGGCTGAAGGAGGATAGACAGCAGTGCAGGCAAGCACAGAGAAATTTAATCTATCACCCACCAGGGTTCTATCTCCTGGGGCTGGTCCTAGTAACCAGGATGGGTGGGTAACCCCCTAAAAAAGGGGAAAGGCCATCACAAGAAGTCGGCTAATGTGGGGACAGAGGGAAAGATGGGTAGACTATTCTAGAGAGAAACTAGAAACAAAGAAGCATCCAAGGAAATAGCCATTGGAAGACCAAGCACACTGGAGGCTATCTCTAGAAGACCACATAAATGAAGATCCTCTCGTGGAATGTGAGCAGGCTAAACAATCCTCAGAAATAGTTCATGGTTAAGAACTGTATTTTTGACAATAAGGTGGATATCATCCTTCTCCAAGAGGTTAAGATGTCTGAAGATAACTTTAAAAAGATAGCTAATAATATATGGCCTATGGCTGACTACATTATCAGCCCTTCTACTAGGGCGTCAGGGGGCCTTGTTACTATGTGGAACAAATATAACATTTTGGGTTGTTACTGCTCGCATAGCAAAAATAGCTTGGAAGTAAAATGTACTATGAATAAGAAAACTTGGAAGCTGATCAATATCTATGCCCCCAACACCCAGAATGCCAGAAAAGGACCTTTGGGATGGCTTAATCCCTAAACTTAATGTTGAGAGAAGGACTTTGTGGATGCTGGGGGGAGATTTCAACACCTCGCTTTTCTCCTTAGAAAAATTTGGGGGCATCACAAACTACTCGAACAACATGGTGGACCTGGCAGAATTCCTCAATCAAACAGGGCTTATGGATATAGAGGTCAATAATCAACTCTATTCTTGGACCAACAGAAGAAGGGGAGACTAGCTAGTTCAGGTGAAGTTGGATAGAATGCTTGTCTCTTCTAATTGGGACATGGTGCAAAATTCTATTCTTACTGCCCTACCTCACACCATCTCTGACTACAATGCCCTCCTCCTTTCATGGACTGATGGTGCTCCCAAGGGGCCTTTCCCGTTTAGGTATGAAATTATGTGGGCCTCCCACCTGGATTTCAAGGACTGCATTGCTGACTGGTGGAGTATCCCAGTGCATGGATCTCCTATGTTCAAACTCACCCAAAAACTTACCCATGTCAAGCACAAAGTTAAAGGATGGAACAAATTCTACTTTGGGAATGTGATGAACCAAAAAAAGCACATTACTGACAGCTTAATGGAAGTTCAAGACAACATGGCCAAGGGAGATGCGAGTGAGGATACTTTTAACATGGAAGAGTCTCTGCTCAAAAACCTTAAGGATATCATCAGTAAAGAAGAGATCTTCTAGAAATAGAAGTCTAGAGTTCAATGGCTAGAGGAGGCAGATAGGAACACTTCTTTCTTCCACCAGTCATCCATGAAGCATAGAAAGAGAAATAGAATCACCAAGTTGCTTGATGAAAACAACAGGGAAATTTTTGAAGACAAGGAACTGGGAAGCCTAGCCTCCAACTACTTTAGATACTTTCTGGTGGAGCACAAAAATAATCTTGATAAAGGTCAGGAAGATAAGTTGTTGGACATCATTCCCTTTGTCCTCTCAGAGGAACATAACTGAAGGCTTCTGAAGCCTATTACTAAGGAGGACGTTAGGGCGGTTGTGTTCTCTATGGGGGCCTTCAAAGCTCTAGGCCCAGACAGGTTTCCCCCAGCCTTTTTCCAAGATTTCTAGGAGATTGTGGGTTATGATGTCACTACTTCTGTCAAGGAGTTTTTCAGGACTGGCAAAATCCTTAAGCAGATCAATGCCACTTTCATTCAGCTTATCCCCAAGAAGAGCATCACGGAGTCCATGGCTGATTTCCACCCTATTAGCCTATGTAACACCATTTATAAGATTATCAGGAAGACTCTAGTCCTCAAACTTCAACCACTCCTGGATAGCCTTATATTTGATTTCCAGAAAGGCTTTGTCCTAGGTAGATAGATTATGGATGCTACAATATCCACCCATGAGATCATTCACTCGATGGATAGAAGTAACATTCCAAGCATGGCCCTCAAACTGGATATATCGAAAGCCTATGACAGAATCTCCTAGGATTTCCTGTTCAAGGTCCTTAGGAAGTTCAGGTTTCAAGACATAATGATTACCCTAATAAAGGAATGTGTTACCACTGTCAAGTACTTGGTCCTGGTCAATGGCACTCCTCAGGGGTTCTTTGATGTTGGAAGGGGTATTAGACAGGGAGATCCCCTTTCACCCTACCTTTTTATCATTATGGTTGAGGTCTTGTGTAGAAACATCCTTTCCCACCTGGATAATCATAACCTCAGGGATGTCAAAGTTGCGTCCACTTTGGGACTGGCTACTAGCCAACAGTTTGTTGATGATACTATGCTCTTTGGGGTGGATTCAGTGGTAGAGGCCAGAAGATGGAAAAATCTTCTAAACACCTAGGCGGAAGTTTCTAGCCAGTGCATTAATTATGAAAAGAGTAATGTGTTCTTTTTCAATATTGAATTGGAACTTCAAGATAAGGTGAGAAACATCTTGGAATGCAATAAGGCCAATCTCCCAGCTACCTACTTGGGTCTGCCCCTCACGGTCAAGGAAGTGACCCCAGAATATTGGAACACTGTTCTAGAAAGAATCCAAAAGAAGATGGAGGGCTGGAAAGGTAAACTCCTTAGCCAAATAGGGAAACATCAACTCTTGAAGGCCTCCCTATAGGGCATCCCCACTTATTTTCTCTCCCTCTTTAAAATGCCCAGATACATGGCAGAAAAATTGGAGAAGATCCAGAAAACCTTCCTTTGGACTAAGGTTGAGAAAAAAAAGAGGATCTCGTTGGTTGTGTGGGATAAATTCTGTCAGCCCAAATTGCAAGGGGGATTGGCAATCAGAAAAATCCAGGTGATGAATAAATCCTTACTGGCCAAGATTGGGTGGACCTTCCTTAAGGAGGAGAAAGACTGGGTGCAGATTATGAAAGCCAAACACCTACAAAATGGGGAAACGTTAGGGCTTATAGATAGGAAGAGCCTTCCCAAAGGCTCTATTATCTAGAACAAAATGATCAAAACCAGAAGCACACTGTCTCAAGGCATCAAATGGAAGCTAGGTAAGGGAGACAAAACTAGGTTCTGGGAGGACAATTGGCTCGGGAGGGACCCCTGTCTAACCAGAAGAACTAGATTACTAAGGAAAGAGTTGTTAAACATTTTGGGAGCTTGGTTAGCAATTACATTATTAGCCAAAGGCAGTGGAAGAACCTCTCTAAATGTTGGAATAGTATTCATCCTAAGAATTAGGAGTGTCTAGCTCTGCAAGTGGAGTTGAACAAGTACAAAATTCCTATATTTCCTAGGGAAGATGAAATTCTTTGGGAGCAGGATCAAAAGGGGATCTTCTCAGTCAAATTTGCTTACAATCTGCTAACCAACAATTGACAAGTGAGCTGGTTTTGGAAGACTATCTGGAACAACAAGATGATCCCTAAAATAAACTTCTTCTGGTGTTCTGTAGTGCATAATACAATCCTTACTACCGATAACCTCAACAAAAGGGGTTTCCAACTGGTCAATAGATGTGTTCTGTCTAAAAGAAGAGTCCATCTAGTACCTTCTTTTCCATTGTGATTTTTCAAAAGAGATATGGGGAAAAACTATAGAGAAACTTAACCTAGATTGGGTCTTCCCTGAAAACTTCAAGGATTTCACCCAAAGCTGGATTACTCCTTTCTCTCACCCTAGGATTAGGGAGCTTTGATGACAAATTCCCCCACACCTGGGGTGGAGTGTGTGGAAGGAAAGGAACAATAGAATATTCAGAGAGAAATCTAGAAACGCTAATGAGGTCTTCTACTCTTTTAGCAAGTTGGTCTCTGAGAACATGTCCTCCAGCACTCTCCATGTGGCCAAGGAACCCCCTACTCAGGTGGAAGTTCTGATTGCCAAGAACTGGGGTCTGACAGTAGATATGACAAAGATTGACAATTCTAGAAAGATGAGTAGATGAAACACCTTCTGGAGACCCCCTCCCAAGGACTGGATCAAACTTAATTTTGACGAAGTTGAAAAAAAGAACATTGGGTTGGCCAGTGGTGGAGGTATTTTTAGAGATAGTTAGGATGTCTTCATTGCTGCTTATCTGGGGTGCATCGGTATCCAGTCCAATAACGTGGCAAATGGATTGGCCTTGTTGTGGGGGATCAAAATTGCTGACTCTATGGGAATGGACAAGTTACAAGTGGAGGGAGATTCAAAAACTATTATTGATGCGGCTCTTGGCAGGTCCAACAACGGTTGCAAACTGAAAGATATCACAAATGACATTGTCTGCTTACTATCTGGGTTCAAGCAGAAAGAAATTGGGCACGTATACCACAAAGGTAATAAAGTGGCTGAGGGGTTGGCTAACCTTGGGTAGAGCTTGGACACATGGAGATGTTGGAAAAGAAAGAATAATTTACCTGTTCAAATTCAAAACCTTCTTAGAAAGGAGCAAAGTCCTGCCCTTGGTCTCTCATGTTTACAATTATAAACCCCTCTATCCCCTAGCCTATGGGGTACATTAGGCACCAAATGGGATCTTGACTTGATTGCCATCTGGATTTGTATACTAATAGATTAGGTGGTGTGATGGCTTTTGGCCACCTTAGACTAGTCAGAGATTGGGTCTGCCACTGTACGAAGGATAGCATTCACATCAGCTTGATGTGGAGGCCTAATGTGGGGTTTCACATGGCCAGGCACATGAGAAATGGGGATATTAACTTGACAAGTCTCCACAGATCCTCTAATTATGACCAATTAATGAATATCAATTATGAAAGGAAAGGGAATTCCCATTCACATATCATGAATTTAAGAAATTATGTCACCCCCAGTTGGCGAAGGGACACTCTACTCATTAACTTGAGTGAGAATATTGGTTTGCGAGATATTATCTATAGATTGAAAGTTTATAAGTTAACCACTGCTAATTTGATTTTCTAGTTTGTTTATGAGAAATTGGTGCAACCTGAGAATGGGGGGTGATAGGTCTCATTTTGAGCCTGAATCCTGTGAAGAGTTTAAGCACAATGAGACCATCTGGCACATATGTCAGGAGGGCGAGGTGGCTTCCTATCTGGAATGCCTACAAGGTCACGATGAAAACCTTTCTATGTAGTTCTTGCAGTCACTGGAGGGCAGACGGGTCAAGGTGGGCGGTGTGGGGTTTGAAATCTCAGAGGAAGTTATCGGGATGGTGATGGGCATGTCTATCAATGGTATCAAACATAAGAAAATGAGCAAAGTTTCTGATCTGGATGGTATGGCTTTATTCCTAAAGAAAGGTGAGGTCTTACACAGTCTATAGGGAGGGTTTGATAGGCAAATGCTGTTGAAACCTTGGGACGAAGTGTGCCACATGATCATCAAATACTTCACTCTTGAAGGTAGATTTTGACACTTTTTTCACTATCATTTTGCTCTGTTAAACCATTTCCATCGTAGCAAGTTGATTAGTTTTCCTTTTTACTTGTTGTTTCTGGAAGCCTCGATTGTGTCTACTATTGAACAGCATGCCATCGACCCTAACAAGCCCCTCATCCTGCTCCATCAGGGGCTCATCTTCAGGCTTTATAAATTTCATTTAGCCCTCTATCCCCCTAAAGCCCTCACGGCTACTCGTGTTGACCCTCCTTTACCACCGAATTCTAACCCTAATAAGATTAGCCTGGTGATAATTACAGAAATCACCCTGGAGAAGTATCCCAAGTCCCTCAAGTCTGGAAAGAAGAAAATTGCCATTGGTAAAAGCTGTGAGCCTAAGACTAGTGACCATACCCCTAAGACCATATTCAAGATTTCTGCCAAAAGAAAGATTATCTCTGGTGACTCCTCCCATGAGACCCCGTAGAAGAAGATTAGGGTGAGTTTGGAGGGGGTAGTGTTTCAGACAGCAGGGATAAGGCAAAAAATGAATCTCAGGTGGTGGAGGATGTTATCTTCGAGGAAGGTGATGGTGGGAATGAAAGAACCAAAGATGAGGAGTTTACCATGCCTAAAAGTAAACCCTGGGTGTCATCGACCAGAAGGTCAACGAGGCTTGCTGCAAAGCCTAGTCTCGTTCCCCAAAAGAAGGTGGTTGCTGAATCGGCGGAGGAAGTGGTGGACCTAGAGGGTGTTGACATTACTGATGACAAAAATAACAAAGATGAGACGGTGGTGGGAGAGGTTGAACTAATGGGTGTGGACAATTCTGACAACAAGGATAACAAAGATGAGATGGTGGAGGTTGAAGCCAATGATGGCCCCAGTAACTTTCCTAAGTTCAATGTCTGGGGATTTGACTCTGAGAGTTCAAGGAAAGTGGTGAAGGATGTTGGAAAGAAGAACATGGGTGGTAAGAAAACCATCAATGATAAGGAGATGGAAGCCCTCTCTGGTAGGTTGTCTAAGCTGGAGAGGAAGTTTAAGATTCTGGCTAGGTTCTTTACGAAATTCATGCACCGGTCGGCCACCACTCTTGCGGTCCTCCAGGACGTTGAACTTACCAGACAGGGGATGAAAGATAAAGAGCTCAAGGAGTACCAAGACCTCTACCAGTTCCTAAATGAATATTGGGAGCAGTTGTTCAATTAGCCTTTGGGGCTTTTTATGTGCTTTCTATTGATTTTCTATTGTCGGTCCTCTGTGTTTTGGTCTGTGGTTTTTTGGTTGTTTCTTTTTGCCTAGATCTGTTTCTCTTTGATGGAACTATGGTGCACCTTTTTGGCTGATGTGTAATGGGATCGACACCCTTTTTTGCCTCTTACTTTATCAAAAACAAAAATCTTGGCCCAAATCATAGCTTTGATACCACTTGTTATGACATTTCTTGGAAATAAGTGTAAAAATCACTAAAATAGTAGACCACTTCAAGGGGGTGACCTCCAATAATCAAAAAATAATATTGGAATTCAATATTAGATGATATGATGGTTTGGGAGAGTCTCTTTCTCATTATTTATATGCATAACTATGTAGGGGCACATCCCTTCATCCTAACTAAGTTATCTTAAGGAATAACTAAGACTAATAAATGCATATATTAAGGTTAAGCATGCCACAAGTTCTTATCCTTATTCTAATTAGGAATATAGCATATTAGGATCCTCACATTTAAACTATGTTTACCTAAGCTAAAACAATGAGCAAGGAAAGAGAAAATCTAGAAAAATAGAAAACAGGAAAGTAGTAATAGGAAAATAGATAACAAGATAGTAAATATTAAATAGTAGAGAACTTGTATAGCTCGAAGCTAGAGATGATTTGGTTCAGATAGTAGTGTTCCCATGTTGTCATCCTAGTTGCGTGTTGTAGTCCAAAATTTGCTTTGGTCTATTTAAACTACATTTACCTAATCTAAAACAATGAGCAAGGAAAGATAAAATCTAGAAAAATAGAAAATTGGAAAGTATTAATCAGAAAATAGATAACAAGATAGTAAATATTAAATAGTAGAGAACTTGGAAAACCCGAACCTAGAGATGATTTGGTTCAGATAGTAGTGTTCTCATGTTGTCATCCTAGTTGCACGTTGTAGTGCAAAATCTGCATTATCATCTAGAAAAGTCAGAAAATGTAAAGATTCAAACGAAACTAGAAAATCCTACACACCAAGAAGCAAAGGAACACAACAATAAACACCAAAAATATGCAGAAAGGAACATAATGAGAATGAACTAATCTAATTCATCAAATTAAACTAAAACAATGAAGGGTTAGGGATACAAGACCTCTATGTAGTTATCAAGCCATGAAATACCTATTTTTGAATAGAAGGGAAGGTTGTGACTACCTATGAGCTTGCCTTCGAGTCAAGCCCCTAGTTGGTCTTTTAACCTCCATGAGTAGTCAATGGAATGAGGAAAATGAAATCATGTGCATGTTCTTAAGCCCTACTTGTGTCTATAATTTAATAACAAAAAAATAAAAATTATATATAAGTGTTAAATCTTTAGTGTACAAAGAGTAACACCCTAGTGTGTGTAACTAGAATGAGAAGTGGGAATGGAAACCCCAAAGTTCCAACAATATGCAAGACGAAGCAGTAAATATAAGAGAGATCGATGATCTCACAAGGAAATGCAATCTATAAGAGTAACAACAATGGTATAGCAATATCCAAATATTATATGGAACAATAATATGATAAAGAAATGGAAAAACCCAACAAACAACATCCCCCGGATAAAGGAAGATAGGAGCTATAATGGTTGTGAATGGAGTTCTTCCAATGAATGCACTCAAAAATTAACCAAGAAGTGAATGTGATGATGAATGCTAATGTTCAAGCTTACACCAAAGATTGTTTTGCATAACTTGCTCAAAGGAAGCTAGAAAAATGTTATAGAGTAGAATGTTGTAGAGTTCAAAGATTACTATGTGGAAGATGATAGAGAAAAATCTATTGGTTAGAGATCAAAAGGCATGCAAGGAAGAATGTGACTGTTAAGATTTGACCAATGAATCACATGATAATTACACAGAAAATCATGGAAGGTGGTTAGTTACAAAATTGGTAGGAAATGGTTGTTGTACATACGGTTGTACTGTCAAGGATGGTAGCACACTTGTGTAGACATCTATACATCCACACTAGCATCCAAGTATAGTAGGGCCAAAAATTTGACAGAATAGAAATGATGCAACAAGATCACAAGGAGCATATAAAAACACAAAGAAAAGACTTAGACATACAAAAAAATAAGACTAAGTTGGCACCTCGGATGGATAGAGGCTGGGATCGAGCTAAACGAGCCTAAAAACATGCTATGGATGCTGAAATGAGGTCATCTTGTAATGTCAAAATTGTAGGGTATGCAATTTTCAATCTTACACACATTAGGGCCACATACCTCCAACTTTTTAATACTTCAAGCTAAAACATACTTCATAGAGGTTTGACAAAGGAAATCTCTTCAATGTGTCATAAGCACCCATTTTCCCCCAACTTTTCAAACTTGGTAGGTATTGTAGCAAGCAATATAAACTATTGACAGTTACAGGTCTTATGTCAACAAGTATAAATGACACAACTATGTGTGCACAAGACACTTCCACACCAAATTCAAACGTTTGCATCTATTAGGCACCTCTACACCTATCAAGACATTTTCACACTTGTTATGTTCGGGACACTTCTGCACAAAATAGAGACTTCCAAAATCTATTTTAGTCATGTAAAAACTTTTCTTGATGTCTTCTCAAACTTCTACATTTTCTCCAGTCTTCGAAAACTAGACAAGTTTCCATTAATCATCTCTTCTTTCCATTCCTAACACTAGTTCATCTTTAACTCTTACATTTATTTTACTTAATTAAATCTACAAAATAATTATTGTTGTTTATTAGTAAAATTCAAATTAATTATGTGAATAAATGCATAGCAATTCACTTTAATATTGTCTATTTTTCACTAGAGTATTAGATAATAGAGATAACTTAGGGTCCACAAGATAAAAAAAAAAATTAACAATTTTTTTAAGAGATGTTTATATCTTATGGCTCATAATGCTTCCTTTTGTAATGAAAAATAAGTTTTCATTGTTAATTTTAGGTAAACCTAACAATATACATTAAAGAGAAGTTATAGATGTATACATATAATAAATTTTGAGGAGAGATTTTAGATAGATTTTACAAGCATTAATTCTAATGAACTATAAATTAGTTCTTTTAAAAAGGTATTTAACATATATAATCGTCTCAACATAAATGATATTTAATATATAATTTATTCGTAGTAGTTTAGTCAAAAGAAGACTTCTAATTTAAATGTATACTTTTAAAAAAGTAAATGATGCCCACATCTATATAATCCAAGTAACCACCATCTACTAAATTTGAAAACCATAGATAATTTGAAATTTAATGGAAAACGATGTGCTGCATCATTGACAAACCATCCATTTATTAAGGAGAATAATGGGCTTCATTTTGCTCATATGTGTTGTCCTTTTGTTTGAAATACAATACTCTAGAAAGCTCTTGTTTCATGTGAAATGAATATTCACTGGGGTTTGTTGTATTCTTGGCAGCTTTAGGGTAGGGTCAATGTCCCGTTGTTGCTTCCACTCTAAGCCATTTCGTAGGCTTAGAAGGAAAAATACCGTAGCATATTACATTTATTGCCTAATTTAGGGTAGTTCATGCCTAGGACATTTTAAAAAAATATCCAACTACCCCAATTATATCTATTAATGTAGTTGCGGTGGAGCGTACAATAATGGAACCTAAAAGGGTTCAAAATGTTAGAATTGCTTAAGATGGCGCCAATTTCCTTTAGCTACTGTCTAGCAAAATAAATGTCTAGTAAAACTTCATAAAGTAATTGTGAGATATTGTCTCTAAATTTTAAAGACCTCTTGGTTGGTTTTTAAATCTTATATTAAATAATATTTGGTGGTTTTTAATATTAGTTTTAAAAACAAAATCTGGTTTAGGTTGGTTATTTATTTATTATTTATTATGATTTTTTTAAGATTAATTAGTTAAGTTTATTGGGTTTTATTTATCTCACCTTCGTAAAATATGTGTTAAAGAAATCTCTTCAAGAATTGGAAGGAAATTATAGACATTCATATTAAAAATTCTATCATAGGATGTTATATAGTACTGTGTCAAATATGTTCTTTAGGTGTTAATTGTAAGACGATAAAATGATTGACCTCTCATGATTCACTCAAACTAGAATATAAATTGCCGCTTGCAACTAGAAATGAAGAGGGGTGGGTCATTTTGACAAATAAAAAAGTTATGTGATCCAACAAATCCTCTTAAAATGATGATGAAAACCCTATCTCCTTAGTTGTTTATGCTCCCATAAAGATCAATATCTCATGATTCACTATAAACTCAAACTAGAATATAAATTGCGATTGACAACTAGAAATGAAGAGAGGTGGACCATTTTGACAAATAAAAAAGCTATTTGATCTAACAAATCCTCTGAAAATGATAATGAAAACCCCATCTCCTTAGTTGTTTATGCTCCTAAAATATTTTCTCACTCAATGCTAACACTATGTCAGACATTAAGCAAGCAACTTCGAAAAACAATACACCATAAATTGACAATAGTAATTTTCCACTTGTTAATAATTGCTCTCCTCCTTCTCAATCAAAGAAGAATTTGTATGATTGATTTTCATTAAAAAAAATTAGTGAAAGGCTTCTCTTCTCATAGGTCCTATATACCATCTTGTTCAAGGTGAGGGATGAGGTACTGATCTTGAAAAATACTCATAAAGGCCTCAGCCTTTGCAAATGAGTGAGTTTTTGTTTAAAAAATAAAAAAATCAATTAAAACAAAAGCTTTGGGGATTTATAGGACCTTGATGAAGATAGTACACAACTTTGTATCCCATGCATGAATTTTCTCTCATGGAATATAGGGGTATAATTAACAAAAAGAAAAGTTCTCTATTAGATAGATTAGATAGATGTATCCAAAGTGCAATTATTTAGATGTCAAAATATGTGATTTGTTTCTTAAAGTTATAACTAAGAATATTCAACCATCTCTATTTTCTTTAGCACAAACCAAACTAAAGGAAAGTGTGGGTTAGTCACTCCTTTATCCCCCAATTTCTATTATTTTCTTGCTTACTAGAGGATTGGCCCTTCTAAGCATGTTGTTTAGGCAATGAGGTAAGTTGTCAAGGGCATTCCTAATATTTATGCCTCTAATCAAGATGTGGAGATATATTCTATCTTGAAATAACTTGTCAAAGAGGTCTAACACCAAGTGGATTTTTTGGGATATTTTAGTATAGTGGACTCTCCAAAAGATAATGAAGGGGTCTTATCCATGAGAGGTGTGGTTATGAGCAAGACTCTTGGTATTAGTTCTCTAAAAAAGTCAAGATATTTTCACCCTAACCATCACATGATGATCATGATTCTCCTTAATCCTATTTTACATTGTCCAATTGTATGATACATCCTTCAAGAGATTAGATAGAACTCTTCTAACTTAACAATCTATTTCCTCCTTTGTTTCTTTATTTAATAGGTTGATGCATGTTGTTTCTAAAGCTACAATCTTAAAACCAATTCCTCATCTACTTTTTTTTTTAATTTCTAAGGATTTTCCACATGCAAAATTCCCTACAACCATTTTTATATAGGAAACAAAATCCCATCTAAAGTTCAAAATTCAATATATTTATATATAATACTTTGACATTTTTTACCTACTTCCTTTATCCTTTTCATAATTTGTTCCATTTTAAGTCTATTCAACCTAATTCCTACTTTTTAAATAGAATTAGAGATATTAGTTTTGAAAAGTCACCTCCTTTCATCTTATTATCAATAATTTATTATTATTATTTTGTATATTTATTTATATTACATTATATAAATCTTATATTGTTTTAAACTAATGTATGCATATGCATGCTATTATAATCAACCTCATGTTCCCAAAGGATTATGAACATGTAATTCTTCCTCATATATACAACTAACCTTAGTTATATCAAACTCAATTATTTATTAAAAATTCGTAATAATAAACCTAATATAGTGTTATTGACATTGAGAAGGAATTGGATGTGATCTTCATTATTGTATGTCTCTATCATTGACAATATATACAATAATTTCTTACTCTTCAAATTATTCAAAAGGTAGCTTGCTTCTCAAAAATAACTCTTCTAATTATAACATATAAAGATTAGCATACTTGTCACATAATTAAAAAATAAATTATTTTTCATTAAAAACATTCCTCATACCAAAATAGTTCTATTTTCATTTATTATGATTATCTTTATTCATTAAAAAATAGTCTTAGGAAAAAGACAATAACTTACCAAGACTTACCAAAATTTTAAAATATTTCACAATCTAAGGATTAGTCATAAAGTATACAAAGTCATACATGGTATAAAACATCCCCCAAAAAATAGTCCAAAACTTGGAAATTCTTTTCCAAAATATACATTGTGCTTGTGGGTGGTTATCCCTAGTGCTCCCTATCTAAATGCTACACAACCTTTAAGATCTACATTTCATTTCTATTCTTGGTTTCTTAAAAAATCAACTCAGTCATCCAAAAAATCTTCTTTGATATTTTCAAAGTTCAAAATTAAAATGAAAATAGAATCAAATCACAACCTAGTTACATGTTAGTGTGTTTCAATATAATAAAAATGATTATAACTAAAATTATATAATGATGTTTAACCCTATATGAATAATTGTTTATAAACATATTTCTTATTTTATAGAATACTATGTAATTCATATTAATTTTCTCCTCATACAAAACATAAATTCATATTACAATTAAATCTAAATATATTGTGTAATTCCTCACCGTCACCCCTTTGTTTTGTCACTTTGTATAAATGTTGTAAAAGTATTTTTTAAGCACTCACTTTGATTCATTTAGCGTGCATTAATTGGCAAGGATCCTTAAACTTGTCAACCACGTGCCACTCCTAATCACTATGCATTAGCCAGACACATCCTATTCCATGTTACCCACATATAACTACATCATGTGGTGTGACCTTGTCCTTGGGTTAGACCACACAATGTGACTTATTCCACATTTTTAATTCAAGTGTTTTGACTCCTAAGATGAATTTCATGGTGAATATGATCCTTATCCCATCAAACTATGTGCCAAAAGTCTTGAGTTAAGTGTTTAGGGACATGGATTTAAGGACATCTCATATCATTAGGAACAATAAGCACTAGCATCAAGCATTCATATTTAAAGCTCTTTGGTGTAATCTTAGTTACATTTGTTTCATCAACATTTACATCTCCACTTGGCACATGTTATCAATCTTCTTACAACAACTAAGGGGATTGATTACTATCAAGGAAGTTGAAAGCATTCTTTCTACCATACAATAGGGCCCCTTGTGATTGTTAGCACAACCCATTTCTTAGTGAATGATCGTAAAGGAGTTGAGCATAATGTAGGAGGTCATATCAATCACAAATTAGGTTACACCTGTTAGATTAGGTTGTGTGGCACAACCTAGTCCCTGACTAGGCCACCATGTTAGGTTTGACAAAAAATTTTGAATAGTTAGATCCCAACTTCCTAATCTCTATATGTGAACCAGATCTCAAATTATAGTCTTCTATCATAGCATATCAATCAATCAATAGGGTTAAAATAGACATCATGCTAAAATCTTGATAAGTTATTTATTCCTTCTCAATTATTTCATCTCAGTCTTAGTTACTCAAATTTGAACATTTCACTTCAATCTCAACTCTTATTCTAGGTTTATTTCAATTAGAATTTGACCTTAGAACCTAATAATCTAGGGGAGGAAAGCAATTTATTAATCTATATATTGGTGAATATGTAACTCCCATGCCTATCCATTTATGATAGATTTTTTAAAAGAAAATATCTTCAATTGGGCATAGTGTCCATTTACCTAGTGTTTCTCATGTCATTTTGCTTAGCTTTGCATAGAATCACCTAAGGCCCTTATCCCTTCAAAGAAGTGCTAGGGTAAATCCTCACCTTTGCATTGAATGACTACCTATCTTTCTTCTACCTATTGCCCAATACAATCACCAGAGTTAATGAATCCACATGAGGTGGTTAAGCCTTGTCATGAACCCAAGCATTATGCTACACAACACAAGGAGACCAAGGGCGCACACCTTGCAACAATCCCCCCAACACAAGTGAGGGGTTTGAACCTGTGACCTAGGCTCTAATACCAATTGTTAAAAAGACAGTTGCCATTGCACCAAAAGATTGAATTGATGATGCCCGATACAACCACCAAAGTTAATGAATCCATGAGAGGTGGTTAAGCCTTGTCACAGACCCAACTTCTGCACTACACAACACAAGGAGACCAAGGGCGCACACCTTGCAACAAGTAAAGGTTATAGAGAATTGAAAAATCTTCATTCTCACAATGAGGTAGTGAGGAGGATGTATGCATAGGATTTGAATATTCATTGAAGGATCAAATTGATACTATAAAAGCATTGGTTGATTGATTCTTAGCTCATGGGATGGGCTACAAAGAATCTAAAAAAATGATACATACAAATATTTTCAAAGAGGAAGAGAAGTGTGAAAGTGTAGCAATGGAAGGGTAGCAACAAGTAGATGGAGAGGTTATTGATGAGCATGATATTTAGAGATTTGAGGAGAGTAGAGATCACTGTGAAGGAGGAATTAGTAGTATTGGAATTTAAGTCGATAGGTCCTTATGCGCAAGCCCTTTCCCTTCACACCTAAGTGATTTGTAGCATTAATTAGTTGGTTAAATTGGATTAGCCTTCAACTTGTGCCTCTTCAAGCTAAATTGTGTGTGTTACAACAACGAGTCTTGCTAAAATAGATTATTAATGTTGATCTTAGTAGATTTAATTAGCATATTGAGGATTCATTCAACAAATTGTGTAGAAGAAAAATTGGGACACTGAGGCGTTAAATGTTTTGAATGGTGTCATGCATAATAAGGTTGACCAATTAGATTTTAAAGTTAAAGGATATAAGGAAAAGATAAAGGATTAGAATAAATAATTGGCATAGCTTAGTGTTAAAGAGGAAAATTGGTTAAAAGATGTTATTTCTAGTATTGTGCAAATAAGGCTTGCATCCCATTAGGATTGTGCATTATGAGGAGTTTTCCCAAAGATATTTAGTAGTTACACCTAAGCTTGTAGAAACATATGATGATGTTGCACATGGAGATTGAATATAGTGGAGTGTGTCATAATTTTTCATTTCTCTACATATGTTTTTTGTTGTGTTTGTAGTCTGGTTCTTGTTTATTTTTGGTGTTATAAGGACAAAACACATAATTGTGTCAAGAGAACGATGGTACCCAAATTTATCAATTTCAATTAGCACCATATATAAAATCTAGTTATAGATAGTTGTC